>CM038795.1:16958875-18318576 GCA_021764765.1 Vicia sativa
AGCATGACCGAATGTTAACACTAATATGTTTCAAGCCTTTTCTAGAAGAAAATACATCATATTTCAAACACAATAATACTAGGTACCATTTTCGCACATTGTTTGTTTTTATATATGTCACTTCATGAAATTCATTAAAGTGTTCAACAAGTAATGGCAAGCAGTGTTAAATTTGATACCATTAATTAAGAAGAAAGTGGAAACAATGAAGAAAGTGGTTTTATACGCTAGACAAAGTACAAAACTGAAGTACTCATATTGCAATCATTTGGAGCTTTTATTAGTATTCTTTGTTGCTGATTTTGAAGTATAAAAGTGTTTGTTTTCAAAGAACACTAGAAGATTCGGATAAACTAGTCACTCACTATCAAGATAATTTAATCCTGCTTTGTTACTTTTCTTTTCACAAAAACTTTGAGTCCTCTAGCAAGAGAATATCTAAGATTAAATTGACATTACTCAACTCCTAAGCCTTAATTAAATGTTTATCAATGAAACTTCGTAGTAAAACGCTACGACTAATTATAATAAAGATTAAACTTTTTGTAGAGGTAAACTTATAAACTGTCGTATATGAAATTAAGAAAGGGAAGAAACGTTACAAATAGAATACGATAAACGCAAAGCAATAATCGGAGAAAATAAATATTACCAGCGAACAATGAAGAGAGGGACGACGGTGGTGAGTTGGCGAAGGGCTGAGTTCGATGCAAAATCTGTTGTATGTTAGCGACAAAATCTGCAAAACTGTTACTGGATTTTGAACTGCAGAAAGCGTGGTAATTTTGAACTGCAGAAAGCGTGCTAGGATCAGCTACCAAGTGTGTCTACCTCAACTTGCTAAAGGACCTGTTATCATGTACAAGTATAAACCTATCATAAACATATTTGTCTCAAGAATGAATTGAATATGTATGTTGCAGAATGTTGTTGCTGGTAGATGTTGTAGAATGAATTGAATATGAAATGAATTGAATATGAAATTAATTGAATATGTTTGTAATAATTAGTTTAAACTCTTTCAAATAAAATTGTGTGAAAATGTTAGTTAATGCACAAAAGCCAAACCCCTCACTATACAACTACATAGTTTATATACTGATCAAACATCATTGCTGCCATGGATTTAACTCAAAAACCACTATTCATATAACCTTTTCTTCATCAATCCATCATCACTGTGAGATTTTCTCCCTCTTGTTTCAAGTATGCCGTTAAAAATCACTACTACGAAAAGGGCTTTTAAAGCGCTTTATTTTGTTTTTAAAAGCGCTTAAAAGCGCTTTAATAGTCAAGGCATACAAGGTAACAAAAGCGCTTCTAAGCGCCCGTAGACTCCTTTAAGAGCGCCTCGAAAAGCGCCCGGTAGGACCTCTATAAGAGCGCTTTCCTGAAAAGCTACAGTACCACCTTTAAGAGCCGCTAAAGCGTTGAAGACCAGAAAAGAAAAATTAAAAAACGCAAGACAAAAAGCTGCAAAAGCGCCCGTAGGCCCCTATGAGAGCTGCTCGAAAAGCGCCCGATAGGCTCCTATAAGAGCGCTTTTCCAAAAGCGCTTTGTATGTCGCTTTTTTTAATTTTTATGCTTTTTATCGGTCTTTGCGCCGCTTACTAAGAAGCGCTTTAGTAGGTGGATTTTAAGAGCGCTTTTAAAAGCACCGTCGTTCTAAATGAGGTATTTTTATAACCTATAATTTAATCCTCCCAATGACCAATGTTTTCGATTGTAATATTTTCGAATTAATATATTTTGACCAGAATATATTTTCGACGCTATTATTTCACCATCAAGAAGACAATATATATACTAATATAATACCATTATAATATCCAAAATTATATATATACATCACAAAATCAACAATATTATAGTTCAAATCGACACATCCTACATGAAAATTGCTTAATATAAAATTGACACAACCTCTTTGATTTCTTCTAACTTTATTTCGAAAGTACCCAGAGTACGAATTCCAAGGTACTATAAAACAAAAACATAATATGAATGATATATTTAGGTAAATGTAATAAATTATATGTAATTATCTTAAGTTATAATTTATACCGTATGGAATCTCTAATTGATTCATTCGAATGATTTCTTTCATAAACCTCAATACAAAGTATCCGCATTCGAATCAAGACAACAGAGCGGACACTACATAGAAAAACAAATAAGATTCTATAAGTTGTCTTGTTTTACCAAGTAGCATAAATATTATAAGCAAATTTGTGAAAAGTAATGTACCGCACTTCGATCCAGTGATGTTGTTTGATTTAGTCCGGATACTCAAGCTCCGCTGATACTTTAATACTTGTATTGATCTAATTAACAAATATATAAAAGCATATGTTTAGATCAATCCCACAAATAAGTAAATATATAAATATACACGAATATATATTTAGAACGATCCCACTTACAAATCAACGATTTCCTTCATGGCCGGATAATTGGTCCATTCACCCTTATAATTCGGATAATACACGTCCCTTAACGGGTTGATAGCAAGCAAAGAACCAAGGTGCTCTATAAATTAAAATAATAGGTTATATGAAAATATTGCTATACACTAAAGAAACAGAGATTAGATGAACCAAGATTATATTGAGAAACTAACCCACCGGTCGGTATTATACGCCTAAAGATGCATTTTCAGATGGCCGGTGGACATGAATCTATCGACTAGTACTGTCTAATGATTCCGGATCCGAATATTTCATTCCACTGAATGGGCGGAAGACACGAACCTAATCATAGACAATGCAGTCTGCCAACAACACTCACAACAACCTTAAATAAAAACATAATAAACATTAGATTATTTTCATTGAAAAGTGTAAATAAATTATATTGTGGGACTAATTAAATAATATATCGGATGAGTGAATATTACCGGATGTATGATTGCATATTATCGACGCTAGTTGATCTTGGTTAAAATCTCTTCCAAGTCATCAATTGCAATATATGTCTTGAACTCAATATCAAGACACTTTCATCCATATCGATTTCCGTGAAAGCACCATCCTTCATATAGGACATATCAACCATTGTTGCGAGTGTCGCCTAAGACGAGGCACAGCACCGCTTTTTCGCCATTTGCTGGGAGGACCACCGGGTACGCTATTTAACCTCGTCAAGGCCACTTGTTGGACTTTAGCGGATGCCTAAAATCATATAAGTTAGGTAAAATATAAAATCATGCATATTTTGATTCGATATATTAACACTTTAAATGTACCTCTTTAGCGATGCACGACTTCTCCTCCAGAAAACCTTTACCCTTAATTGCGGTTTTATAGAGCGCCTAAAAATAAATGTAAAACATAATTAATAAACGGTTTAGAATTGACATTCGAAAACTAAATGATTCATAATCGCTTTCAATTTACCTCATCACTAATGGTAATGAGCTCCGAGGGCTATGCAACAAACGATCCTATTGCATCTCGCAAAGAATGTCGCCTCTCGAGACCATGTCAACCGTAGAATCGCATCACGATCTAATACAACATCCACCGATACTTTCTGTGTCCATCCGGAGCGGTCTGGTGAAGTAAATCTCAAGTGTTGTGCACTTTCCTTGCCAACTAGTCGATAATTCGGTGATTTGATAAGTATAGTTGGCAAGATGAAATGCCCTAAACAAATAGAAAATATAAAGTCATTATCATTAATAAAATAGAACTTGTAAGGAAAAACTTATAATTACCGGAAATTTCTTTTGATAGTTGATACTAGCCTTATCACTAGTTTTCTCACCGATGAAGTGTTGCACTTTTCTCTCATATACATATCTTTATCTCTTTGCAATTGAGACCATTGCAATTCCCGCAACTTTTGCAACACTTCTTCATTGGTAAGATTTGATCTTCTCCTAGAACTCTTATAAAAGAGGTTGAGTCACACCATGACCCTTACCCTCATTCCGACCGGATACTGGAGCATCTAGTACTCTACTACACGCCTCCTCACCGGATGCCAATCATGACAAGGTCTCCTCGAATTCATTTACATTTAAATAATTATTAGTGGAGATAAAAATCATTTATATATTAAAAACATTTGATTTAATTAAAGACACAAGATTATACTTACACATTCAAGATAAACTCTCTCGAACATCGGATCGACACTTGATTCTTGCCCACGAGCTTCCTTCCACAACATATGCATGTAGTGAAGCTTCCTCACTTTTAGTCTCTAACTATGCATTGACACAAACGATAAAATCACAATTAAAACATGCACATGTAGACAATTAATTAAAACGCATTTCTATTTACTTACAATTTTATCCTCTGTTGCATATCCCAAACGCCTTTTGTATGGATACGCTTTGGATGCTCTCTCACTATTCGTGGCACTTTTTCGAAAAGCTTCATCTCTTTGCTTACAAACTCACCAACTGCTTCATCAATGAAGGTCGATACTTTGTTGGTCCGTGCCTCTTCAAGAAATTTTCCATCTTTATCCTTAAGATAGGTGTTTGTCAAAAACTTTTCCACCTCTATATCTTTGCCTACCAAACTATGTATAGTTTACGCTCATCCGTATCTCAAAAGTCCTTCCAAAAAAACGACGATAAGTGTTAGTATAAGTAATTTAAACAATTTATCGTCAAGATAATAACAACAATTAACCATATATGATATATATACCAAGCTCTTCCCAAATCGCTTGTTTTTTCTCCTCCAATTCTAAATTTTCTTTTTCGATTTCCGTAGCTACGGAGACCTAATATGCATACGGACAAGTGTACCAATATAACTTGTCAACTTTGCGTAATTAGGACCAATTGGTTGTTTATCGAATTCCATTCCAATCGGTATACTAACTTGGTCTCTATGTCAATGATTCCCTCATATAGTGATGCCTGCAACCTCTTTTGTCAGATCGTGGAGCATTTGTATCAAGCAACTCTTTCTTGTGAGTTTTCTTGTGAGTTTTCGTGTGGGTTTTCGGTGAGCATCTCATCCGAGCCATTGAACTCAGATCAAACAAACTAAAGCACATTAGTACACTATTAATAAGCTAACAATCTATACAAGTCAAATGGAAGTCAAACCATGCATGTACAAGTAAATCTGAACGAAATCGGTACAAATCAAAATAAGTGTAAAAAGAAAGTTATCGAATTGAACGAAATTTACATGGCTATGGTAAAACGTCAGCCACGGACTAAAACAAAGTCGGTTTTCCGAATTGCACCTAAGCCCGACTTTTGATAACGGGCAGAAGCAAAACCGATAAAAAATAGTCCCGAAATGTAAAGATAAGTATGAGCAGCTCCGGAATCACAAAATAGTATAGTTACATGTAAAGAAGTCAACAAGCGGATACATGGTTCAAAAGTTATGTACAAAACGAGAATATGCACCAAATTGAATAAAGCAAATTAGTCGGACTATGTATACTATTACCTTTATCACTAACGTCTCTTTCTTTTCTTGGTAGGATTGTGTACTACGCGTTCTTAACAATGCGGACGGTTGGATTGATCCAAATACCCTCATTATGATCATTTCTAATACAAGATTCATTCTCATTTTGATCGCTTTGTACAAGATTCAATGCCAACACCAATATCACCTTGATCTTCAATTTTTCATCAACTATTTTGTTAGATAAAAGCACTATAGACCATTTCGCACTTGTCGGATCATTGACATAGAACACTTGTTTAGCTTGAGAGGCTAGAATGAGAGGCTCATCTTTGTACCCTACCCTATTGAGATCCACTTGCAAAAATCCCACTTATCCATTCGCACGCCACTATTATTTTCAACCCACTTGCAACCAAACATGAATCAAACTTCGCGTAATCAAACACCAAATGCGCCGATAACCCCAAAATATGACAAATTTGCAAATTTGATTTAAGTCATTCTGACTTGATATGTGCATAGCTTCACTACCAAGGTAACACCACTATTTTGCATAGTACTTTATCATCCCGTTTGGTATAAATGTGTATCCATTAATTGCGATGCGCTATAAGAAAGCACAATTACAGATGGACCATAGGCTAAACATCTCAACCTTTTCACATCAAGCAGGATCTGAACGATACTTTGAATAAATATGATCTCTAAACCACGGTATGAAACTTGATTGTGCTCGTGATTATCCAGCCTCATTTCTATTTGGATTTAAATCTTGAGAACAACTTTGTGCATTTCAACAAACGGCTCAACCTCAATCTCATTGTGCGTAATACAAGTGCACTTGATCCCGCTCGACCATTGATATCACACAACTTTATTTCCAATTAGCCTTTTTCCTTCTTTTTTCGACAATATGAGATTGGGAGTCCAATTGATTGAACATTTGACAAATATTCGACAAAACTCAACCGCTTTTCAACGATCGCCTAAGCAATACAACCCTCCGTCGATTGCTTTTCACGCATATTTTCATATAACGCTCAGCGGTGGTACATCCATCTCATATAAGTGGTCCGCACGCTGTGTGTCTTTTCACAAGATGAACGACTAGATGAACCATTATGTCAAAAACGAGGGAGGAAAATACATTTCAAGATCACATAAAGTAACAACTATCTCATTTTGCAATGTTGGTAAGATCATGGATCGACCACCTTATCGCAAATAGACCAAGAAGAAACATGTTTTAGTTATTGCGTTTACTTTTTCTCGCGTAATAGAACGATACCTATTGGTAAAAATGTTCCATTATAACATGGCAATCATGCCTTCAAACTCTTTAACTTGAGGTCTTTCATGGACACAAGTCTTCTAATATCCAAGAGTAGCCTCGAACTTTTACTTCACCGAGGAACTTACACAATGTTTTCTCCTTTCTATAGAGTGTAAACAAAGTGGCGATATGTTCTTTCCTTTCGCCATGGGCCCCAATTCGGTTCTCATCCCCATGTTTACCATGTCATTCCTTATGTTAACGCCATCCTTAGACTTTCCTTGTATATTGAGTAGCTGCACCTATAACGTCAAATACATTTTTTCAATATGCATAACATCCAGAAATGTCTTACGATAACGACTTCCAATATGGAAGTTCAAAGAAAATTGACTTTCTTCCACCCACCCTTGACAATTGAATGTGCAAAAGGCTTGCCAAACCGAGTGCTCACATCTTTCACCTTTTCAAAAATTTGATCACCGACAAAAAGGCGGCCGTACGATGTTCGCCTCTCCATTGAATGCTTTCTCCACCCACGGTAGTGATGATTAGAATTTAAGAATCTACGATGGCCGAGAAAGACATTCTTCCGACAAAGCGCCAATCGTGTCATATCGGTTTCATCTTCACAAAAGACACGCCTTTTGACCCTTGTTGCCGTATTCGGATAGATTTGATGCCGGAAAATCATTAATTGTTCCAAACAACATCGCCTCAAGTTGAAACTTTCTTTCCTATACCCATCGTGAAACCTCCACACCTCTCCCACAAAAACTTTAAATCTTCGATTAGGGTGCCAAGTATACGCTCTATGTCATTCCCCGTTGTTTAGGCCCAAATTAGCATAGATAACATCATGTACTTACGCCCATACATAGCCACGAGGTAAGTTATAAATCATAAGAATCACAGCCATGTGCGCGAGATACTTTGAATACCATGGGTTCATTCCATCGAGACAATGACAACCAAGGTTTCTTGCTTCTTTCCAAATTGTGATATTCAAGATCAACTTTACTCCATTGTGGTGAGTCTGCGGATGTCGCAACTTTCCATCAATAATTTTTTCATCCGCCAAGTCAAGTGTCTTGAATCGGTCTCACTCACGATACGCTCTAAATCTCAATTATAGGAAAATACCATAAGACTTTAGCAGAGACAACTTTTTCTTATATCGAGGGCACCACATTTAGGACACTCATTCAACGCTGCATACTGCTTTCAAACAAAACGCAATCGTTTGGACATGCATGTATCTTATCATAGCTCATTCCAATAGAAGACAACATCTTTTGGCTTTACGCTCGATTGGGAAGAACATTATCCTCGTAGCATATCTTTCATAAGGGCTAATAACTCGGAAACTTTTATCCGACCATCCATTGTCCGCCTTTAAGTTGTACAACTTTAACACCGCAGACAATCTTGTGAATTTTGAACAACCAACATACAACGGTTTCTCCGCATCGCTACCAACCTCTCAAACATTTTGGGACAATCCGAAGATCTTCTTCGCGCTCGCAATCTCTTGACTCGATCACAATCAGAGTGTGTCTGCAATCGTCGTTTGAAGCATACTTCCTATTACAACTCGACTCAAGATTCCTACTTTCTCACCATGCATTGTCCAACATGTATAACTTCTATCAATTCCAAACCGTAGTAAATGAGATCCCAACGATTCCCGCCAACCTTACCCTGCAGATAATAAAACCCAAGCAAGGACACGGCATTCAAGGGTCTTTGAGTGCGAACCGCAAACTCAACAAATTATACCCTTTGTCGTACTTTCGACAATCGGTTTGAATTCATCCATGTCTTATCCATGTCTTAATTAAGCTAAACAAAACGGTCAAACTTTCACTCTTCACAAGTAACCCTATGGCGAATTCAATTCACAAAGTTAGTAAGTACTCACTTAACGATAAACGAAATTGACATCATGAATATTCCACATGCATGTCGAAATAATGAGTATTACTTAATATAATCTAAAAGTAAAATATTATAATTTAATTACATTACTTTTCTTTCTTAATAATAAATAGATAAATATATGAAATTAAAATTGTAAGAAATCTCTTTAAATAAAAAGATGTTTTAAGTTTGAACTTAATTTTTGATAGTCTTGTTTAAAATTTTTAAAGAATTTTGCTCTGTTGGTTGTGATCCTTCTCAATCCCAAAATCGAGAAAGTCAATGAATCAAATAGTAATTTTATTTTTAATATGGTTGTTTTAAAGTCATAGGTTTACTACAGTGTGGGCCCCAAGCTAAACAACAATACATCATAAAGAAAACAAATAAAATGTACAAACATTTTGGTATTAGATGTGAAGCATAAACATATTTGAGTTTCACTAGACTCTACATGCAGGAGTGTGCATAATGAAAACAATTAAATGTGTAGTTCATGAAGGTGGCGATTTTTTTTAAAACTTTACACTAGATGGTTTGAAGATCTATAACATACACGGACAGAAGAACAAAGCAATTTAAAGAAAAGAATTGACTTAGTCATGCCTTTCTAAGAAGAAACTTTCCTCCAAACATGGGAGAAAATGGAAGAGTAAGGGATAACAAAGTAAAACCAATAACCACACACAAAATATAAGTTTATGATATACGATTTCCAACCTACCAATCAAAACAACCCATGTCTAATTTATTTTAGATTCTTAAACTATACAAGCATCAAGCATAAATTTAATCCAAATCATCTCATAAAGGATGTGACATCCTCATGGTCTTCACTTAATGGGTTTGTATCTTCTTTCTTAAGTTACTAGTCTACAAAATTCTCAACAAGAAATAAGGACTAAGCAAAAGTCTATGTTAGTTATCTGTTCATTTCTCTTGTACCAAGTGTTATAGCATATCACCAAGGCTGGGTCACATATGCTAAAAATATCGCGATATTTTTGGGCTCCCAAACTCATACAAAACTACATAATATATAATTCTTCCTTAAAAGGACCTCTTGAACTATTGTCTTTACTTTCAAATTTTAACGAACTTTTATGTGTTGAACATGTGCACTACGAGATCTTACTAATAAATCAATAAATACATAGTGAGATTGCTATTGAAGTAGAGTTTGAGAGCATTAGGTTTTAAAATTATATAAATTCATCAAGTAAAATATCATTGGACTTACAGAGAAGAGAGATTTGTCAGTGACTCAAATGAAGGTGGAAGATCCCTGGAAAAGTTGTTGAATGATAGATCCCTGCATCATTGAAAATGAATACAAACAATTCATCAAATATGCTACAGACGCTGAATTCACAAGAGATACAGTAAAAATCTACACATGAATTAAACTCGAAACTAAGAGGCTGATGTGCAAAGTAATCTTACAATTTTAAAAGACATTCAAACACTAATGATTGCCCGAATCATTGTTGGTAGTTGACTAAGATCATTCTTGCGCTCTCAAGTCTTTTAATTTTTCAAAGCTTGATTCCTAAAACAAGCAAAATAAAATTACTCAAAAGCATTATGATACGAAATGAAAACAACAAACCAAGGTGCAGTGAAGCCAAAGTTCACAACAACATAACAGGAGCTAAAAATATTAAGAAATGGCTATCACAGAAGCTGGGATCCATATGCCAAGATATGGTTCCATTCCACGAATAAGCAAAAGTATCAGGATACAATAAATTGACGGCAACTTTTAGCAATATCAAGTAAATAAACCCTTGAAATTAAAATAGGAATGGAAATCAACATCTACATTAGAATAAATATTGAAATTTACCTCAGTTCATATCACAGATACATGCTTCAAAATCTCCTTCGTCTTCTCTCGACTTCTTCTTTGTTAGAGTTGTGGGAGTTTTGCATTCGAATGAGGGAGATAGTTTTTCCGGGTTGAATGCGTGAAGGCCGTTGAATGCAAGTTGAATTCGTGATTGAGGAGAAAGCTTTTCCGGGTTTTCGGGCGCTTATGTGAATGGCGTAAAATGAGGAATTAGGGATTATGAAACGCGTTAGTATAATTTTGTTTTAAAATTTTAATTTTAAAAGGCTATGAAAGCGCTTTTGAAAAGCGCCTTAGTAGATGTAGCTACCGGTAGCTTTTAAGGTAAAGCGCTCTTGTACCACCTCACAAGCGCTTTTGAAAAGCGCACTTCTTACCAAAGCGCTTTCCAAAAGCGCCCATACCCCCTACCAGGCTTTTAAAAGCGCTTTCATACCCCCACTATAAGCGCTTTTTAGTGTTTTTTAATTTTGTCTTTAGCGAAGCCTATGCAAGCGCTTTTCCTAAAAGCGCTTTCGTAGGGGTGCTGCTAAAAGCCAAATTTGGTATAGTGAATAATGTAGCCTGGGCAAATTTTCATTAGCTTCATAATTTTCTACCAAAACAGTATTTGACATAATAATTTTTATTTGAACTTGTTTTATATATAATCGGTTTCTCTCAAAACAAGTTACACCACATGTTTATATCTTTACCTGCATTTTTCTCCATAAAATTCATTCTATTTTTAAAGTGTATCCAATTTCTAGATAGACATTTCACCAAACTAATTTTTTCAAAATAACTCCTAGATCAAAAGTATAATATTTTAAATAACCAAGATAAATTAATAATCAAAAGTATAATATTTTAAATAACCAAGATAAATTAATAAAATTCAAGATAAACAAATGATGCTCTTGTTTCTTGTTATCATGTTGACTCAACCTTCCAACATCTCACTTAGCATCATTCATTATAATCAGATACTCTTAATGAATAAATTAAAAAGGTTTTACATAACAAACATTATAAACCGAACATATTATGATCAATTGCAACAATGGAAGCTTTTTCTAACACAACCCACAACAATAGTTGCATCACATTCTACAAAACCATGTATAACATCAAGGCACCATCTCAAATCCAATTTTTCGCCAACATAGGACTTAACTCATCCTCTTTCCTTCGCAAGTCATCACGACTAACAAAGACCACATGATTCCTTATGTCCAAACCCGTATCAACATTCATTTTAACAGTTTTCTTGAGGATGCGACCAAGCATGTACCTATGAGCTAAGTTGTTTTTCTACATGCAACCTCCAAAAGCCGACCTAATGAGCTAAGTTGAAAGATCTCAAATTTTATATACCCATTCCATACCCCTCTTTTATTATCTCTACACACCTTCACCTAATGAGTAATTCCCATTTATTTCCCAAGAAATGGAGATGTTCAAGAATTGATGAGCTTAATAGGCAATAAAAAGGATAAAAACAACTCACATTTCTAATGTCTCGCTCAAGATCCACTATATCCATAGAAAATGAACCAAAACCCAACAATCGAGGTTTATCAAGTTGACTTACAAATGGTGTCTTGAAGGCTTTATCATCCCACGCAGTAATAATCCCGAGCCCTAAAACCGCTCAATCCTCCACATAGGCAAGCCAAAGCCTTATACTAGTTTTCAAAAGAAAAATCATCAACTACAAACATTGAAATTATAATAAATTAGTAATAACTCAATAAATTACATTCATAAGGTAAAAATTAGTTACCTTTCCAACAATATCAACAGGGGATCTATACAAGGTTCAAGAAATGCAACATCTTGAAACATTTTGTCGAACACGTGATGCACGAGTTGCAAAACAATAGCAACGATGAGTCACGACACCACAATTGATCATCAATCAATAATACCAGAATACAACAACTCAACATCATGAAGCGAAAGAATTAAAGCAAAAGAACCAAGAGATATGATTGAGGTGTTTTATCGAACACCTTGCAAGTTGCAAGAAGACTCAAACCGTAAAGAATGAAAGAAGAGTTGTCGAGTTCATTGAGTCGTCAAGAGTGAAAAGAGTTGTCCTCTTGTTCATCGTGTTGAGGAAAGAAGAGTTTCATGGAAGTGATTTGAGACGGTTGAGTTCGCACCGCCGCTTTGACGCCGGTCCGCCATCGCCTTGTTTAATTTTAGTATATAAATATATAGCATTTGTGCTTACACTGTCACTATAAAGACAAGTTGCAAATCTCCATCCTATACCAGAGATTGAATCAATCTCTCATTTGAGAGGTTCTCTACAGATCCTAGTCTAGACACATTTCATGTAATCAAACCGAGTTAGAGAGAAAATGAATACAAATTATTGAAATCAAGTAATTAACTTTTCCATTTTGAGCAAATTAGATCTTGAGATTTTATCAAAACCACCTCAATCGCAGACGACGAAGAAAACCTCATCCAAATCTCTATGTTTCTAAACTTCTGATTCAAACAAAACAAATAAGTAGCTAAAAATGAAGAAGAATTTGTATACCTACCTTCGAAGATTCGGGCGAAAACTTCAACTCCAGTACGGTCTCCAATGGTGAATTGAAGAATCATGGTGAAAAAGTGGAGAATCGTTGCCGACAAGAGAGAATCGATGGCTTAAAGGTTGTGAATCCCGGGAGAATCGTTGGTGACGATGGAAGAGTTGATGGCTGAGCGGTGGTGTGGAGATTCGCCGGCGATGAGAGGGAATCGGTGGCTTCTTCTTGTCCGCCGAATTATCGGAGATTACGGCGAAGATGAAGAAGAGTAAAGTTATCTGAGAGGGAAAGAGTGAGAGGGAAAAAGGTGAGTGGTGCGAAAAATTGTGCGCCAAAATAATGTTATCTGCCCAAAAAAAATTGTTTTGTTTTTTATTTATTTTTATTTTATTAATTATTAATTATTAATAGCACTTTCAGGAAAGTGATATTTTAATGTACAATATTTATAGCGTTTCGTAAAAAGTGGTATTTTACTGAAAATTAATAATAGCGTTTTCTCACAAAGTGCTATTAAAATCATATTGTTTGCATTTTTTGATAACACCCGATTATAAAGTGCTATTATAAATGTATTTTTTCTTTTTTAATAGCACTTTCTTTATAAATGATATTAAATTAGGCGATACAAAAATTCAATTTTGGCGTAGTGATCAATCCTTCTAGCGTTCAAAAAAATTTCATCAAGCAATCAAGGGTACCTCAAAGAACACCAAATCTTCTAAAGAAGAAAATAAATCAAAATATGTAATTTTTCATTCTCTACTTCGGTACAAAACCTTAAACAATGGAATCAAGAATTTGCTCCTATCCTATCCTTGAGGAAGAACAACACACCATCTATGCCTCTCAAGTAATAATTTTTTAATATATCTAATGAAATATTAGGTTATATGGGCACAATATTACATGCTTGTGACCTAGCAATTGGAGATGGTTTTTCCTGTTATCGCATGACTAAACCCAGTAGCTAGTAAGGTGAAATCTCAAATTGTTGAAAAATCGGTGATTCCACTTAGGAGAGAACATAGAGAATTAAAAGAAAAGAATGTTGTAGAACCAAATGAAGTTGAATCTACTATACATATAGGCTTTGTTAAAGATGCTTTGAAACCTTTTAGATCTTGCCCAACAACGATGATAAAATTAATTTAAGTGGCTAATTAGAACGAAAGACAAGAAAGCTCAAACCTGGAAAAATGTGGGTATTTTTTATGTTATCCAATTGTCAAAATTTGGGCCTAATTACTGCCAGCATATGCTAATGGCCTCCCTTGTGGGATGGTTACACATACTGCTTTGATATTGATGCCATTCGGTCTTAAACCCACTAGCATAACCTTCGATCCGGATTTGTAATCTGATAACACCATAGGTTCGAAGTAGCGCATACCACATTCACTAATTACATCACACACTATATGGGAACTGAAGATGAAGTGTCTTTTGGATTTCTTATTGCATTTTCTATTCAAAATCTATTCAAGTAGTGAAGAGATTCTTCATATTGTCCAATCAACTTCATTTTGGTCGAAATGTTAACTTAAGAAAATTGATTTTAGTTGGGTTGAATAATGTTTTGGTGAGGCAACAACGAACTTAAAGAAATATAACATATGAACGAACCTCTTACTTGCTAACCCCTACTGACTTCTACAATTATGGTTGAATGCCACTTTTGAATCCTTACTCCCAATTGTTGGTTCAATTGATGAGTCTGCTACTTAGATTGGTCAAGCTAACTCCCAATTATGAAGGAAATGGATTGATAGAATGATTCACTAGATACGTAATGATGTTAGGAAAACGTCATCAATTTACTCATTTGTTGCCCCTTTCGATCATCGAACTCATGGACCTGAGTGGTTCATAAGAACCTTTACTAACCTTTCACCAGATCAAGAAGAAGAAAGTTTGGCCATTTGGATAGCTTTTCTACTCCCTAGGCTAATTGGTACCAGATTAATGCCTATCAAAGCCCACAACGTCTTTCTTGCTTATCAACCAAATTTTGTTGCGGATAATTTGGCCTTTCTTAAATTATTCATGTACCTTTATTTTATCAAAAAACTAACCTCTGATATAGAGGAATTCCTTTCACCAAATCTGAAGTGGAACGTCGAATGGCTACTTATCACAATGTTGATGTGCTAACACTCATTCCTTACAATCCATCCTTTTATTGTACTCAAGAATTCGATGATTAGTAGATGAAATATCACTCCTCAAGCATGTTCGATCTGATAAACGATTTTGCTTACGTGCGTATAAATCAATGAAAGGTACACATAAACACATCAAAGAGATTATACCGTTCCAAAAGTAATTTGAAATTGTCTGTGCGGATGACCTTAATCGAACCATTCGAGAAGCAAAAAAACTTTAAAATAAAAGTTTATAGAAAAACTTCCTCGCTTAAAATTCCTTGAATATTAAACCCGAACATAGGTATAATAAGTTCACTTTTCAATTGGAACCACCATAGTTTCCCAAGTTACCCAGTTTTGATTTTAGCTTGGGATTTTATACACCCGATCCAGACTGGTTTTTCTTGTGAGACATTGTCAAGATTTTGCAACAACAAAGCAAAAAACTTGTTGAACGAATGGTTCCGACTAATCATACTATGTACAGTTTCAAAGGCTTTCTTCATCTTGACCTAGAACATGTCAAAATTATTACTCCATAAGGTCAAGGTGTGGAACCAAAGGAAACTCTTTGACTACTTCCGAATGCTTTTTTTTATTCATTGACATCTGAAAACTAACATTCATGTTTAAAATTGACATTTTATTGCTGATGAAAAGAAGCCACTTAAAAAGGAGCATCTTGGTTCAACTACAGGATGAACATGGGCTCTTCTGATGAGGATATACCAATAATCACTGATGCCAAAAAATACTTCGATAATGAAGAAGATCGAGATGAAGGTTTTAAGGAAAACCCCACAAAAGCTGATCAAGCATGTCAGCAACAGGCTCAACACATTTTCATAGCTGCACGAAGTCAACCAGATTTTTCAGAGCCTAGTCATTCACATTCTTTAGTAGATGAAGTGAAGGCCATGAGAAAAACTAACCCTCTTGAATATGTAAAGAATATTTAAAATTTATCTTTGAAAAATTTAAATATCACTTAAAAATAATCTAAATGTAACTGATTTTAAATTTTAAGCTTTTATATATATATATATAAATTAAAATTTATTTATTTTCTTCAAAATTGTAGTATTGAATTGAATTGGATAAATGTAAGGATTTGGTGTGATGAATTAAAAATATTTTAAAATTCTAATATGATGCCATATTGCATTAAGATTAAGTAGATGATGCCACATCAAAAATAGGGCTAGGGTTGTTTCCAAAGTTGTCATCCTTGAATTTAGATTACGTAGATAATTACTTGCATATTTATTTATCTTATTAAATTTAATACTCATTTATTCTATTTTCATGTAAAATTTATAATATAGTTTCGTAAGCTTTGTCAACATAAGGTATGTTTTGGAATAAAGATTATACATAACCAAAAAACAGTTACAAATAAACGAACCCATAGGGTCTAGTGCAAGACAAACCAAAGCCAAAAATATACACACAGGGCAACAATAAATTTCCTATAAGACCTCTATACTTGGGATAGACCCACATCCTACTAGGTATTGTATCTACAATCCTTTTACCGTATTCTCTCCGTATAAACATCCTTATAAACTCTATCATTTCTATCCCACCACACTTCATAAATTATTTCGCATTTGCCATTTTTACAACTTGCGCCCAGTTTCTACTATTATACAAATCTTCATTAACCACTCTATTTCAAAGTTCCACTCGAAGGGCATTGTCTTATATTTAACGGTGAGGATTTCACTCTAAATACTTCTTGTATAGTCACTCAAATGTAGGTGGTGATTGTGTCAACCTTATCACACAAAAAGACATTTCAGATCCATTATAACACCAAATTTGTTCAGTCGGTCTTTTGTAGCAAGCCTTTTCCGAAAAGCAATCCACAATAGAAACACAGCTCTAGGCCTTGCTTAGACAAATCAAGTTTCTCCAACCCACTTTTGGCTCATGCTAAACCAAACTCAGATACATCCCCTTACTATGAAAATTTGCAGCATCCTTCATGAGATCACATTGAGCCACTGAGCATATACCATTCCTTATTTTCAGAATGCCCTTAATAATCCACTACCCACCGAACCCATAAACTGTCAGTTATCGACACAGGTTCATAACAACTTAGCAAGACAAACTTTATCCCAAATCTGCATATTATTCCATCAACATAAGATAATGCAAACATAAATAATAGTAATTATATTTAATGTCCGAACACACTATCACATTTTATGACGAAGAATTTCTTAATAACTATTTTGGCCTCCCAAATAGATTTTCCTATTTTTACATTATTTTATTATTTAGTTTCTAGGTTTTTGTCATTTATTTTATTTATTCTTTCATTTATTAGTTTAGTGGATTTGGTCTTGCACTCTCATTATTTCAATTTTATGATTTTTTATTTAGTGAATTATATATTTTGTTGTTAAAATACAATTTAGTTTATTACTATATAAATCTAATGGAGGAATATTAATTAGTCATTAAAATATTAGTTAGGTGTAAATCAATTTAATAAATAATATAATGTCATATTTTACTATAATTAATTCATAGTATTGGATATTATTATATTATGTCATATTATAATAAAATAAATTTTTTTCACTTTTTAACTGGATTATAATAAATATAATTATCGAATACATATTATTATAGATGATAAATTATTTAATATTTTTGAATTTTATATTAAATAAAATCTAAAAAATATTAACAAAAATATATTTTATATTTATCTTAATTAATATTTATTGATAATAATTTATAAAATGCAAACCAGTCCAACGGTTTGCCCTAGTCCAACTACAACTTTGGTGGGAGATCCCGAGCTGAAACTAATGAGAAACTCCTCCAAAAAATCAAAGAGGTTTTTAATGTTGATCTGTTTGTAGACTTGAGAGATGATGCTACTGCAAACAAATATAACTTTAAATTTTTTATTTCCTTTTTTAGTTTGATAGTAATAATATTATATATATATATATATATATATATATATATATATATATATATATATATATATATATATATATATATATATATATATATATATATATATATATATATATATATTATAAAATTGAAAAGTATTAAATTATTGTTAATTTTTATGTACAAAATAAACTCAATATACAAAATTAGTCCAAATATATTTTATATTTATTTATGTCATTAGTTATCGATAATAATTTACTAAAATCTATCCGTGGGAGAGGACTAGTTACCCTTAATATAATTTCACTTGATCATCATATCTAAACTTATTATAACCAAAATATAGGTGAATTATTTGATTTTTATAATATTTCACCGAAACAGATATGTTTGATGAGTCTAGACAATCTAATATTTTATTTTATATTTTTATTGAATATTAAATAATGCAAATTAAAAGTTGCACATATTAATATACGAGAACTTAAGAGATGTAATGATAATGTAAAGTAATTTCACTCTGTCAACCAATAAATCCAGTATATTTTACCAAATCATTTTTATATTTTCATATTATTTAAATGAGATGGCATATTGTTGATTTATGATTGGATGATATAGTGTAAAGTTATTTTATAATATTATGCATTTTCATTAAACTTTTAAATTAAATCGATTAAATTTATATACATTTTTATTTAAAATATGTGAAAAAGTTTACGGGTGTTTATAGTACGAGAGGAGTAGGGATGATGACAATGACTAGAATTTAACCAAAATACTATTGTATATCTTTCCAAATTAAATAAATTTAATCACCTATATTATATATTTATCATATATTCATATTTTATATTTTTCTTTGGATATTTCTATTTTTTAAGGTTGGTATTTAATTCAATTAACATAATTTCGTTGTATATCTCGACAAATCACCACAAACTTCTAAATTTAATTAATATTTTTATAACTATCGTAATTTGAAACATTTTCTTCATTGTTTATATATATATATATATATATATATATATATATATATATATATATATATATATATATATATATATATATATATATATATATATATATATATATATATATATATATATATATATATATATATAGGGGTGATGCAAGTGTGAACACTTGTTTAATATGAGAAATGAGAACAATCAATTAAAGTCTTTAGATTGTATTAAATAAAATTGGTGGTATAGATTTTATCTTACTTAAAATAAACATGCAATCATGATTATATTTGATTCTTTACTCTTAAATCTTAATATTCATTGAAGAATACCTCTTCAATAAAATTAAATAATATTTTTATTATTAATTGTACCGTATTTATTTATTATATATTCTTTTTATTTAATATTTTAATATAATATAAATACCTAATTAAAAAAACTCAATAATGATTTTATAAAAAACTATTAAACATAACCCAACTTTTATTTTTAAGTTTTAGAAGGAGTCTTGACACAAATATATAAATATATAAATTATTTTTAAAGTATACAATATATTAATAAGTTATACAATATTAAAATAATATTTTAAAGTATACAATATTAATATGAAAAAAATATTGCTAATTTGAACTAAGAGTTGTATATGAAGAAATTGTTGCTATCTAGAAATGTTATATATTAATATATTTAAAGAATATTAATATCTATATTTCAAAGTATTGCGTGGTATTATGATTTGTCATGCTTTGTATTAAGACATTATAAAAAATAAAAATGTAACCATTGGCACACAAGATCGGATATATCTATCCATTGATTAGAAATTAGATTTAACTAGGGCATGAGACAATATACAAACTTAACATATAATACAACCACTTTAATTAATATTTTCAAATCTTGCATAAATGCGAGAATCCATTAACTCATCCACACTATCTTTTTCTTCCTATCAATGTTATCTCCGAACAAAGCCACTTTACCTTCTTGAGATTTTTTTGTTCGACCATTGTCAGGAGTCCTACACTCTGACCTCTACTTGGTCACCCTGATTACTTTTGATGGGAAGTTAAGCCGAACACCACCGGGGAACACAAAGGATGGCAAATTGTCATGTTTCCATTAAATGTACAAAAAATATTCAAACAAGAAGAACAAACTCATGATTCTTGTTTAATTTGTGGAGATGATAAAAATAAATCTACTGTGATAAGTGACCCTCCACAAATCATAATACTTGCGCCAATAAGTAGAACATGAATGTTTGTCCGCTTAGCACTAATTTAAGTATATAACACTAATTTATAACTAATGGAGGGAGACTAAATCCATTTATGCAAATTGCTTGATACAAACCTTTATTTTCGGACCGTGGAGCTCGAACTAGTTAAGCAACAGTGCCTTGGGACCATCATCAATTTCTGCTTCAATGTTATCTGGCACAATCGAGACAACTAGAGAAGAAAAATAATATATTTGACCTCAACAAAAGTTTAAAATCCTCATAGACAACAAAAAACATTGATTAAAGTAAAACTCACCTAATTTAATCAAGGAAATCTCGGTCGATGAAAATAAACAATTATCTCTAACAAGAAACCAATCAAATCGCATGATAGAGATTTCTGCTGAATGAATATACTTCATCTTCAGCTGATTAAAATGAACTTAAGATTTAGTAAATATCCGACAATCACAAACCAATGAAATTAGAAGATGGGACAGGAAGAATCCGATATAAATAAGTAGTGCAAATGCATACCATTATGTATATCAAACTCATGGGTCATTCTATCTCTCTAACCGAAAGAACAAAAATACAAATGTAGCCGAATATTTTAAAATGATTTTATATTGAAAATAAAAATAAAAATCTTTAAAAATTAGATCTGTTTTATTATATTAGTAGGTGTTGCACAGTTCTCCATTTAAGAATTGCAAACTGCAAATTAAGATGTATGGAAACATAACAGCAAAATGGGTAAACCACGAAATCTAATTGACAAAGAGAAACAACAATAATTAATTAATATTTTAATGGCAAATTAAATATTTATAATAAAGGAGAATGAGAATTATAAAACATAAACCTAACAAAAACCGAACACAAAGCTTAATTACTTACACAAGGAATGCTCAGTAACTAAATCAGATCATTGCCGTCATAATTCTTTATTGGGAGGAAGTTTTCGGTTGGTGGAGAAACTACTTAAATATTTGGGAGATGATAAGAAAATTTTGGGAAAGCGAAGGCTCGATATATTATTGAGTGTGTATAATTATTGACTTGATATAAACTCAAGTATTCTCTATTTATATTTGTGGCATTGCTAAATTGCTAAACCGACGGCTATGATTTTACCACCAAAAATTTTATCTAATGCCTATAAATCACTCTCTAGAATTTTCTACTATTATAGAAAAAGATTTAATTAATTTTGTTTCTTCTAGACAACTCCATGGATCTTGCTTCTAGAAGTTGGACCAATTACAACAAAAATTTGGGCTTAAAATTGTATGACCCAAAACTAATTAACACATTTAAAATCAATTTAAATTTTTAACACTCCTATCTTCGTTAAAGAGATTTTATTCTGCAACACCCTAACCTTGCATTATTAACGCTTCAGAAATTCAAATTCTATATACAAATTTTACTCTATAAAAATGTAGAAACTAAAAAATCCAGTAGTTATTTAGAAGTATTCGATATGAAAATTTTTGGAAGAGAAGAATTTTATGCATTTTTACTATATTTTTAAAAATTCTGTATGAATTTATTATAGATTTTTTGAAAAATTTTCATTTTTGTTGCAGGTTTATCGACTTTTTTTTGGAAAAATCTAGAATTTTCTTGGTAGGTGTTTATGTTCGTACCAGTAATTTTAACAAGTTTGGTACATTTCTATATCAGATATTTAAACATATTTGCAAAACATTAAAGAGTGCCGATTTTAAAAAAAAAATCTAGTATTCCATATTTTTCGCACAAATCCTAAAATTTGATAGTTCAATATGTTTCATTTGTGTGGTATAGATCTTGATGGATCACTTGTAAATTTTGCATAGTTTTTCACCATTAACATTGTATACTTGACTTACATGTTTAATTTTTAACTTGTTAAAAATCTAATAGGCGTACGATATCTCTGACATTTATTATTTATTGGGTTAATATCTATTTTCCTCCCTGCCATATAGGGCATATTTGAAAAATCCCCCTGCAAAAAAAAAAAGTTGCATGGATTACCTCAATGTTTTGAAAAAGTTTGTTTTTAAACCTTGGTCAAGCCATATCACTAAAAATGATGATGTGGCAGCACATTTTATTTTGTTTAAAATAAAGAAAATGCCACATGTGTAAAATGCTTAATAGAAAGACCAAATTGCCCTTGAGAAACAATATCAATGACCTAGTGCCATTTCTTCTTCTTCTTCTTCTTCCATTTTCCATCTCTTTCCCGTGTCTTCTTTAGAAATTTCCGAGATCATAGATAGAGTCTTTCCCGTTTCTTCTTCCGAAATTGCCCAGATCATAGATAGAGGCTTTTCCCGCTTCGCTTCGAATCCCTAAAAAAATGAGTTTCCCAGTTTGTTCTAATTCCAGCATTTCTTTAAACGGCAGAGTAACTCCAAAATACGATCGTAATATGTCCATGAAGATGTTTGTTTCAAAATCGGTTGCAAATCCTGATAGAAAGTACTGGAAGTGTAAGTTTTGGGGTAAAGAAGATGATTGTAACTTATTCCATTGGGACGATGAGCTTTTCGTGGAAACAGAAGCAACATACTTGGATGGAGAAGTCATAGAGTTGATGAGTAAAATGGAGAAAGATTTTTCGAAGAAGATGGAAGATATGAAGAAAAAGGTTGACGGCTTAAGGAAGGAGATGAATTTTGTGATTATGGTAGTTGTTGCTACTGTTTTTTTCTTTTTTCTTGGGTCATGTAACAAATAGATTGTTGCAGTCACAGTCACCTCTTAGTTGCTGCTACTACTCTTTTCTTTTTTCTTGGGTCATGTAACAGATAGATTGTTGTAGTTCTTGATACTACTGTTGTCTTTCCTGTTAGATGTTGTAATTTTGTGTTTGTACATACTGTGTGTTTGTTGAATGAATGAAGTTACTGTGTTTTTACAATTGTATTGTGATATATAATAAGGTTATTGATTAGGATTCTGTTTAATCAGATTAGAACATTCTGTGTAAGGTTATTGTACAATTAGGCATGTTGTGCTTACAACAGTTTTGAACATTAGTCATTCTGAACATGCTGAACAATTAGTTTTGAACGTTATGAACATTATAAAATATCAGTTTTGAACATTATAACATATCATATCACAACATTATGAACATTATAACATATCAGTTTTGAACATTATAAACAAAAGTTGATCATAACATACCAGTTTTGGTCTTACAAATCAAGTTGTAAAATGGCACATTATGTGCTTACAAAATGGTAGATAATATCTTATCAGTTAGTATCATAACAGAGTCAGTCTCATAAAAGAAAGATGGCACATTATGTGGTTACAAAATGACAATTAAAGGACAAACAAACTACTGAGTCATTCTCCTTGTAATGTTCACCCATTTTTCTGAGGCATCATCAAACACCAAAGGTGCATCTGAAGTTGAACCAGGCCCACCAATTCTTTTTGCATTCCTAACCATTTTCAACCTCTCACTGCACCTTCTTCTCATATTTTGTTTGGGCTTCTTAGCATGACTTTTGTCTTAGCAGTAGTTTTTGCAGGTGGTGAAGTTTTTGCAGCTGATGTAGGTGGTTCCGTTTTTGATTGATGCGTTTGCTCACTGATGCGTTTGCGATTGATGCAAGAGGTGTAGTTTGCAGTTGTTCACAAGTGATTTCGGTGAAACAACCGCTAGTCCTCCAAACTATCGAATAAGCTTTATGATTGTTATTCAATTCCTCGATAACTTGCGGATCGACTAGATTGATCCTATGGGGTATTGGTCATTGGATAGAAGTAATAACAAAATAAGTATTCATGTTTAAGACTTGTATTTAAAGTGTTTTATATATATCCAAAGTATTTCTATCACAATGCTAAATAACTTAATGACATGATCAAGTAAAATAACATAAAACTGATTTGAACAAGTAAACGCATAAAGGTTCGATTTGCAAAGAAATGTATAAATGCAGGAAAACGTAAATGGTTTTTAAAGGTAAAAGACTTTTAATGTAAAAGCATGAATATAAAAGCATGAAATGTAAAAGACAAGAATGTAAAAGATTTTCTAGAAAGTAAGAAAGTTAATGTAAAAAGTTTCTGAAATGTAAAAGACTTTGAAATAAAAGAAACATTTAAATGCAAAGAAAAGTTAAATGACTTTGAATGTAAAGAATTTAAAAGACATTGATGCAAAGATAAAGGATAAACTGGAAAGATAAAGATGTTTACTGAATAATAAAAGTTTTGGTGCAATCATACGTACATCATTCGAGCATTCGTTTCCCTAGCCATGTGGTATTTTGAATGTTTACTGAATTTTTGTACAATAGATATGACACACGAAATCCTAACACTAAGACTTCTATTTATACTACTTCGACCATAACGGTCTGACTTATGAGATCTTGCCACGTTCAGAACATGCAGAACACTGTGCTTCTCTTGCTTCCACGCGTCTTCGAACCGTCTCCAGCGCATATTTCTTAACTTCCAAGTATCCCGCTCTCGTTTGAATTTCAAATGCTTTGGCCACTTCGTTTCGAACTCACTTCTCAGATACACTCCTACTACCACTTCGAAGCTTCCTTTATATGTATCATCATAATTGTCGTTCGAAGCTCCAAGTTTCAGTACGTCCATTCGAAGAGCCAATTCTCTCATTCCAAACTGTGACGTTCACTTTGTTCCCACGACCACTGACATCATTTCGTTTCGAGCTCAATGATTCCATTTCGAACCATATATATCAAAATCTTCAGCCAACACACAGCTGGTGCAATTTGTTCAGGTTGACCAGTTTGCTGAGTTTGCTTAGGTGTTGGATTAACAACTTGTGATTGTTGTTCTTCGAAAGCATTCATCATGTCATCAAGCAACCCATCTAACTAAGAGTCTTCCATTTTATGGGCACTTCCAGCATTTAACTCTGGTTCTCCTCCACTTGGTGCATCAGATGGAGAGGGTTTTCTCCTTAGTGTCTTTCTCTGCACAAATTTCAAGTACATTTAGGAACACTTTTATAGGAATAAATTACAAGTACATTTAAGTATTGATAAGAAGTATTTGTTATTACCTTTCTCTTCAGAAACTTTAACTTTTCCCTGTGACTTTCTCTTTTCCACAACAAGCTTAGATACCCACTTGGCATTGGCAGTTTTGTTATTTAATACCCTTGCACATGTGTGTTTTCTCACCCAAGTCTTTATTTGGTATGTATCATCACCCACTTTGCTACACAAAGCTAAAAAACCACATTTACCCTTGCACTCTACCCTAACCCTATAACTCTCATTCTTAACAAATGTTATCTCTCTTCCATTTAAAAATGACCACTCTCTAATTGCATCTTTAAATTCAGACAAAGATTTTAATTTCATACCTAATTTGAATTGAAAGTCCTTGTTGAAGCTATCATCTAAGCATAAGAAACTGACCTTTTGAAACAAGAGAATCTAACACTAGTTCTAGAAGAACAAACAAACAATGATTTTGCCTTTGTTAACAGAAGCTATGATCGAGATATGGCCGAACAAACAAAGAATAAGAACTGGGTGATGATTTCAAATAGTTAGGGTTCAAAATGAGAATGACTTTTCCTTTCCTAAATTACTTGCTGATTATTTCTCAAGGGCAATTTGGTCTTTCCATTAAGCATTTTACACATGTGACATTTTCTTTAATTTAAACAAAATAAAAAATGCTGCCACATCATCATTTTTAGTGATGTGGTATGACTAAAGTTTAAAAACAAACTTTTTCAAAACGTTGAGGTAATTCATGCAATTTTTTTTGCAGGGTTTTTTTTCAAATCGCTCTATATGGGGGACAAAATAGGTATTAACCCTTATTCATTCTATATAGGTTGTAAATAATAAGTATTTCTCTTTCGAGCTAACATTTTGGCATGGGCCATATGTTGGTGGATAACACACTATTACTGTTGTTACTATTCATTCTAATACTGTGGATGGGATCACAGGGAGAAAAAACAAATTAATTTTTGGTTGTGAGAGACGAGGAAACTAATAAATGGAGGAAATGTGTCTGAAGGTAGTTATAGTATGAAAGTGAAATATCCATTTATGTTGAGATTTTTACCAAGTGGAAGTTATTGGAAGGTTACAAGTGTAGCTTTCACAATTATTTACAAGCTAACGATTTTTATGTTGTTGAAGTATAAGGTCTATTAAATAATAATGAAAGAAAGTTTATGAATTACATTCTCAAATACGATATGGATCCCATACACAAAATTATCGCTTTGAAAGATAGAGATCTAGAAAAGCTAGTGAGTGTTACACATGTGTATAAGGCAAGATATACATGCAACACAAGCAAGAGATGTGTGTTGACAAAAATACAAGATATGTCGAGTCTTATTCATGAAGAGAATTACATTAATTAGAACACTAACAGAGACACTTCAAATATTATTTCTGATATCTTTTGAACGCATCACAATTTAGTAAAATTGTAGAACATGTTTCATTTGGTGCGACCATCGACCGAATGTTTGGTGTCTTAATTGAATTTAATTAACGTGAACCATGCTTCACTTCACCTTTTCTTAACAAAAGCTTTTGGGTAGAAAAAGATGATTCGGATGTTTCATTCACTCATCCGAGTAATTGGGCGTTAGCCGTTGAACGCTTATGGTCCAATACTTGTCTCCCACCTAAAAACAACTCAACTCACTCAAACTCCTTTTATCGCTCATACGCGATCATAAAACTCTTTTCAGATAAAGAGGGTGCAATAGTCGTTTCTAATGCGAACGAGGACTTAAGCTTTTCAAACAAACAAAACAAGTCCTAGTTCAAAGCATTTGAAACGTCTAAGCGCACGATTTTTCAGATAAAACCAATTCAACCAATTGAAACCTTTTTAAGAGGAACTACAGAGTTTTGACTTTCCCATTGCACGAGGGAATATGTAGGCCCGCGGTTCAAAAACCGTGTCAAACTCAAAGTATAATAAACAGAATCTCATTTCTTTTATAACCTAAAGATTAGCGAATATACACACACACTTAGAACTAAACGGGTCCCATCGAGTACGATGGATGTAAGGGGTGCTAACACCTTCCCTTTACATAACCGACTCCGGATTCCAATTTTTGGTCGTAGACCGTCTTATCCGTTTGTTTGGGGTTTTATCTATATTTTCCCTTTCCTTTTGGAACGAATAAAATTAGGTGGCGATTTCACCGTTTTCGAGAATTAAAAGATTTTTGAAAATCCAGTTGCTTCAGACTGAGTCTGATCACCAGAGACTAAAAAATATGCTTACATCTATTAGGGGAGATTCATGTAGAAGTTGGAAAGTTGTGAACACTGTGTTGAAGTTTCAATTAGGTTAAATTACAATATTATTTCAGAAATGTATTGCAAACATTAAGCATCGATATAACACTCCATTTTACTCCAGATTTCTCGACTTCGTTTCAAAACATTGTATACAGTACATTGGAAATGAAATGGAAAGGTTAAAATTTGTTTGTTTAGACAAAACCACGTGTGGTTAATTCATTGGGAAAACACATGGGTTAACTTTTGTTTGTGTGAACTTGTAGGTTCTCAAATACAAGGTAAGCATATTCTATTATAATCGATTCATGTGTTTTATAAGATATTATACATTAAAGAGCATAAGGTCACTCATGAATATGGTGGGACACGTGTGGATTTAGCGAAGAGTTGAAGATGTATTTTAGTACATCAATGTTGTAGGCTAAAGGATGATGAAGAAAAATTTAAGGAGCTAACAAATCCATCCACATATTTGATGTGTCCACCTCGATTATACTCAAGCCAAAGAGGGAGATAAGAAAAATAGAATGGGTGAAGAGAGTGATGTGCAACATGTTCCTTTTAGTGGGAGTATGCTAAGGGATCACGGAAGTTAGACTACAAAAGATCAATTACAAAACCAAATGAAAGTCAACCAACTGGCCAGTCTTCAAGACTTACATTATTGAACTGCGTAAAGATGGAAATTATGGTTTTCGTTCTATTGCATGTTTATTTTGATATGGAAAATATTCTTGACATATTTTTAGACGCATTTAGATGGTGAATTTTATATACACCATCGTTGTATTCAAGTTGTTGCATGACATGGTACTATAAGTTAGGAATATGTTGCGGGTAGCTAGGTTGGTTTTTTAGTCGTCATAAGTGATGGTGATTCCCAATAAGTGTTACCTTATTGCTTTTAGACACATGTTATACTAGTCTCGTTGTTTAGGAACCTTAACATCACATTCCTCACATTAACAAATAGTTCTATTCAAAGCTTCAAGTAGACACAAAATTATTGTAGATTTTGTGTTGACAACATTCAATGTGTTCGGATGAACTTGAAACCCATTGTCCTATGTCTCCGTCATAGCCGATAGATACCGATCGTATTGAAGGTTCAAGAGCATGAGAATCAACATGGACGTATTAGGCACTTGGAAGAACAAGTTAGAGTTGAAATAACTTGTATTGCACATATATTGTGGCACTTTTGCATTAAATGTATATATTTTTTGGGTTATAGTTTGTTAATAATGACAAAAATGCTCTTTTTTAAATCACACCGCCAACCGAATTTTTCAAAATTTCTAAAAAATTGAATTTGTTTCATAATTTTTAAGAGATTTGGTATAACTTCACTGGATCTCTCAATATATGCACTAAAATTTTCAAATTTCCAGTATTCCTTCAACAATATTAAAGAATCTTGAGAACTTTATTAGAAATTTCTAAAATAATCGGAGAGCTCTTAACACTATGAAGTGCCAAACTAATCTTAATTTTATACAAAGTGAACAAAACATAAGATATTTTAACACATGGTTGAACTCTAACGGTACCTTAGATTTATACTGGCCTAAAAAAACTTGTGATATTTTTATACTATGCTGATCTCAGACCAATGAAGATATTTGAACAGGCTGAACCTTGTAATGAAACAGGAGACTTAGAAACTAAATCCCTTCTCTTTAACAAACTCTCTTCCTTCTTTGTTGGATGAGAAATATTGTTGGAATTGGCCTAAAAGATCTTGTACCAATGATGATATAGCTAGCAACAAGGGCTCATTTTCACCATATCAATTTGTTGGTGCCTGAGAAATTTTTAATTAAGAGAAAAAAATAATAAAAAAATAAGGGTTTTATTATTCACTCGAAATTGTATTGTACAAAATAAAGATACACACTATGACTATTTATATATAACCTTAACTAAAAATTAAGGATTTAATGTTCTATCATTTCTAATTAATTATATATATATATATATATATATATATATATATATATATATATATATATATATATATATATATATATATATATATATATATATATATATATATATATATATATATATAAAAAAGATTGTTATACATTAATGTTTAAAGAATATTTAATATTTAATATATACATTTCATAGTATTTATTTTGTATTATAATTGAAAAGGTTAATATTAGATAATTTGTATACATTTTTGTACTATGTATTTTGTTCCATCCATTAAAAAATCATCCATTTAAATTTTGAAATGGAAATGACCTTCATAACAATCATTCCTTACATCTAAATTGTCTCTTAATACATGTGGAGTCAATACATGTGACTATATAAATAGGATTTAGATCTTTAGTCTAAAGACCGTAAAAAATAGTCATTTTGAGGAGTAAATGCAACCATTGCTTACATGATCATTTGAATGAGTTCAATGCGTGTTCTAAGACAGGTTGAATATCAAGATTCTGATGCTTAATGATGAAAACCTTATGAATAAATCAATTCTCATTTCATATATAAGAATTTGTACACTTTGTGTATATATGTATATGAACGCTTGGAAAAATATTTAGATTGGGGGTTGAATAAATTTTTCTTCTTTTTTATTCTTTTACCCAAACAACAATACTAAAATACTCAAAGATTTTTATCCTTGCCCACACCAGTTTCTACTATTACAAATCTTCATCAACCACTCTATTTTAGGGTTCCACTCTAAGGGACAATGCCTTATATTCAACGAGGTGAGGACTTCACTATAAATACTTCTTGTATAGCTGCACTCAAACAGAAGGTGGCTGACTGTCTCAACCTTATCACAGAAAAGACATTTGAGATCCATTATAACAACAAATTTGTTCAACTGGTCCTTTGTAGCAAGTCTTTTCTGACAAGCAATCCACAACAGAAACACAGCTCTAGGCCTTGCCTTGCTTTGACAAATCAGGTTTCTCTAACCCATTTTTGGCTCATGCTAAATCAAACTCAGATATATCCCCTTACTGTAAAAGTTCGCAGCATCCTTCATGAGATCGCATTGAGCCACTGAGCAGATATCATTCCTCATTTTTAGATTGCCTTTAATAATCCACTACCCACTGAACCCATAAACTGTCAGTCTTTTGGCACAGGTTCTGTAGCAGCTTAGCAAGACAAATCTTTTCCAAATCTGCATATTATTCCACAAACATATGATATTCCAAGCATAAATAATAATAATATTTAATGTTCGAACGAACTATCACATTTTATTACGAAGAATTTCTTAATAACCATTTTGGCCTCCCAAATTTAGATATTTCTATTTTTACATTATTTTATTATTTTATTATTTAGTTCTTTGTTTTTATCATTTATTTTTATTTATTCTTTCATTTGTTAGTTTAGTGGATTTGGTCTTGCAATCTCATTATTTCAATTTTTATTTATTCGTTAATTATATGTTTTGTTGTTAAAATACAATTTAGTTTATTATTATATAAGTCTAATTGAGGAAAAATAAATAGACCTGAAAATATTAATAAGGTGTAAATCAATTTAAAGAATAATATAATGTCATATTTAACTATAATAAATTCATAGTATTGGATTGTAATGAACATAATTGTCGAATAAATATTATTATAAATGGTAAATTATTTAATATTTTGAATTTTATATTAACTAAAATCTAAAAATATTAATAAAAATATATTTGATATCAATCTTAATCGATAATAATTTATAAAATTGAAACCGGTCTAATCAGCTTTTTATATTAAAGGAAAATATTGTGTAGTAAGTTAACTTTTTATATTGAACTATTAAATTATTGTTCTTTTTATATAAAACATCAATATAGTTATATTTTATATTTACCTATAATAATGTTATAAAACACATTTTATTTTAAATCCTTTCCTTTCATTCCTTTTTTTAATTTGATAGTAAAAAATATTATTTATATATATATATATATATATATATATATATATATATATATATATATATATGAGGAGGGATCAAATTACATCCGAAGAGTTACACCATGAGTTACACTCGTTCAAAAATATTACTTCGGATTAATTTTTTTTAAATCAACCGTTGGATTGAGACATATCATCATATAGATCATACTTATAATGTTTGAGATTAATCTATAAAGTTTTACTATATGATCAAGATATCCAAAAATTAACGTCAAAATGGACTTTCATATAACGTTAATTTTGATGTAGTTCAATGACATAGTAAAACTTTATAGATTAATCTCAAACTTTATATGTATGATCTATATGATGATATGTTTCAATCCAACGGTTGATTTTAAAAAATATTATTCCGAAGTGACGTTTTGAGCGAGTGTAACTCATGTAACTCTTCTGTAATTTGATCTTCCTATCTATATATATATATATATATATATATATATATATATATATATATATATATATATATATATATATATATTATAAAATTGAAAACTATTAAATTATTGTTATTTTTATGTAAAAACTAAACTCAATATAAAATATTAGTCGTAATATATTTTATATTATTTATAATAATTTATTAAAATTTATCCGCACATCGCACGGGCACAGGATTAGTTACCTCTAATATTATTTCAATTGGCGGTCATATCTAAACTGATTATAAGCAAAATATAAGTTAATTATTTTCTTTTTTCATTATTTAATTTATTTTTTTCCTAAAATAAATATTTGACGTGTCTGGACAATCTGATATTTCATTTTATATTTTTATTCTATTTTAAGAAAATTCCACAATATTAATATACAAGAAAATATAAGATGCAATGACAATGTAAGGTAATTTCACTTTGTAAACCTATAAATCTAGTGTATTTTACCAAATCATTTTTATATTTTAATATTATTTAAATGAGATGGTAAATTGTGTATTTATAATTGGATGATAGTGTAAAATTATTTTGCAACGTTTATAAATTTCCATTAAGTTTTTAATATATAAATGATTTTTTAAAAATATGTGAAAAAGTTTACGGGGTGTTTATAATATGAGAGGAGTAGGGATGACCATGACTAGAATTTAAGCAAAATAACATCGTATATATTTTCAAATGAAATAAATTTAATCATATATTATATATTTATTATATATTCATATGTCACTTTTTTATATTTCTATTTTATAAAGTTGGTATTTAATTCAATTAACATAATTTTGTGGTATACCTCGACAAAACACGACTTACTTCTAAATTAAATTAATATTTTTAAAACAATCATAATTTGAAACATTTTCTTTTTCTTAAATTATATATCATTTATATACATTTTTTAAAATTACTATATTACATTTATTTACCATTATATATATATATATATATATATATATATATATATATATATATATATATATATATATATATATATATATATATATATATATATATATATATATATATATATATATATATATATATATATATATATATATATATATATATATATATATATATATATATATATATATATATATATATATATATATATATATATATATATATATATATATAAAATTTCTAATTTAAACAAAGTGTTGTATATGAAAAAAATATTGCTATCTAGAAATGTTATATATTAATATATTTAAAGAATATTTATATCTACATTTCAAAGTATTGCTTTGTATTATGATTTGTCATGCTTTGTATTAAGACATTATAAAAATTAAAATGTAACCATTGGCACACAAGATCGGATATATTTATCCATTGATTAGAAATTAGATTTAACTAGGGCACGAGACAGTATACAAACTTAACATATTATACAACCACTTCAAATCTTGCGTAAGTGCGAGAATCCAATAACTCATGCACACTATCCTTTTCTTCCTATTAATGTTATCTCCTAATGCAGCCAGTTTACCTTCTTGAGATTTTCTTTTCGGGAGTACAAACTCACGATTCTTGTTTAATTGGTGGAGATGGGAAAACAAATCTTCTGTGATAAGTGACCCTCCACAATTAATGGGGTGTGGGTGAAGAGAACGAGCATTTAGTCACAAGTTGTGTCATAACCTGTTTTTTTAAGGCAAACAAAAATATATAGATAATTAAAGGGGATGCAAGACGGAGAATAAAAACAGCAAACCAACTATTACTCATAAGAATCCATGTTTTTAAAGTTTGTGGTATTTGCTTACCCATAACCAGGTCTACGATACACTGGATATGGCCACCTGGACCTCATGAGTGTTTCTCCCACGAGATTGATTCATTCCAGGAATGTTTGTCCGCTTAGCACACACCTGAAGTGCAACCAGATTTTAGGTATATAACACTAATGCAAACTAATGCAGACTAAATCCATGTATGCAGGATGTCTGATACAAACCTTGATTATCCCACCGTGAGGCTCAGACTGGTTAAGCAACAGTGCCTTGGGAAAATCATCAAGCTCAACCTTACCTGACACAACAAAAAATAAAATATTTAACATCAACCAAACTTCAAAATCCCCATACACAACAAAAAATATTGATTAAGATAAAACTCACCTAATTTAATCAAGGAAATCACGGTCGATGAAAAGGAACAATTATCTCTAACAAGAGACCAATCAAATCGCATGGTAGAGATTTCTGCTAAATGAATAGACTTCATCTTCAGCTGGTTAAAATGAACATAAGATTTAGTAAAGATTTGACTATCAAAAACCAATGAAATTAAGAAAATGGGACATGAAGAATCTGATAAAAATGAGTAGTGCAAATACATAACATTATGTATATCAAACTCATTTGTTATTCTATCTCTCGGACCGAAATATCAAAAATACTAATTAATCCGAATATTTTATAATAATTTTATAGTGAAAATAAATAAAAAAATCTTTAAAAACTGAATCTGGTTTATTATATTATACCATAGGAGTTTAAAATGGTTTAGTGGTGCAAAAGAGATGAAATTAATAAGTGATATGAGTGTGTGCTGCGAAGTTCTCCATTTAAGAATTCCAATCTGCCAATTAACCTGTGTGGAAACATAACAGCAAAATGGATAAACAACGAAATCTAATTGAAAAAGAGAAACAACAATAAGATATTAATATTTTAATGGAAAATTAAATATTTATAATAAAGGAGAATGAGAATTACAAAACATAAATCTAACAAAAATTCGAACACAAAGCTTAATTACTTACAAAAGTAATGCTTAGTAACTAAATCATATTCATTTCCGTCACAGATCTTTATTGGGTTTTGGAGAAAGTACTTAAATATTTGGGAGATGATTAGAAATTTTTGGAAAAGGGAATGCTAGATATATTATTGAGTGTATATAATTTTTGACTTGATATAAACTCAAGCATTTCATATCTATTTATACTTGTGACATTGTTAAACCAACGGCTAGGATTTCACTCTCTAGAATTTTCTGTACTATTATAGATAAAAATTTAATTTATTCTTTTCTTCTAGAGAGCTCCATGGATATTTGCTTCTAGAAGCTGGGCCTATTACAACAAAAATTTGGGCTTAAAATTCATAAGACCCAAAAACTAAAAAATTAAAAAAATCAATTTAAATATTCAACACCTCCATCCTCGTTAAAGATATTTTATTCTACAACACCCTCACCTTGATCTGACACCCTCCATAATTTAATAAAGACAAAAATACTTTGCATTATTTACCTTTCAGAAATTCAAATTCTATATACAAATTTGAGTATTTGACTCTATAAAACTAGAGAAATTAATAAATCAAGTAATTATTTAGAAATATTCAATATGTAATTTTTTGAAAGAGGAGAAATTTTAGACATTTTCACTAGATTTTTTGAAATTTTTTTATTTTTATTGCAGGTTTATCGAATTTTTTAGAAAATTCCAGAATTTTCTTGGTAGGGGCTTGTGTTCGTACCAGAGATTTTAATAGATTTGGTACATCTCTACACAAGATATTTTAAAATACCTGGAAAACATTAAAAAGTACCTGTTTTTTTTTGTTGGAAAATCTAGCATATCAGATTTTTCGCATAAACCCAAATACTTGATAGTTCAATATGCTTCATTTGTGCGGTATACATCACGGTGGTTAACCTATAGATTTTACACTATTTTTTTTACCATTGACACTGTCTTTACCTTGGAATTTGGCAAACAACCGCTCGTCTTCGAACTCAAAAAAGTAATTTGGTTACTTGCAGGACCGACCAGATTGATTCTAAGGACATGTGTTTATTTTTTGTTTATCTTGTATGTTTAAAACTTTCGATGAAACTTCATGTTTTCGAAGGCAATGATATAAAATAACTTCAAAAAGTAAATTGAATGTAAAGAAACTCTTGACATAAATTTAAAGAAATGATAAATGACAACGAATGTAAATTGGTGTATCAAACGTACATTTCTACGATAACATGTTTCTCTAACTCTGGTACTTTGAGTAATGTAGAGTATTTTGTATTAAAAATTTTCATTTGACATACTTTCATTCTCATTCCATTTTCTCTTTCCTCACAATCTCTCACCCGTTTCTCTTCTCTCACTCGATTTCCCTCTTCCTTTATCTCCTCAAACCCTAATCTGGCCGTCATCCTCTTTCAGACCAAAGATCTACCAATTTCCTTTCTTCTCTTTTTTTCTGTTTTGATGTTCATGTTATTCTTGTGTTTGTGTAGGTTTGAGGAGTTTCTAGAAGCTAGGCCTATTACAACAATAATTTGGGCTTAAAATTCATAAGACCCAAAAACTAAAAAATTAAAAAAATCAATTTAACTATTCAACACCTCCATCCTCGTTAAAGATATTTTATTCTACAACACCCTCACCTTGACCTGACACCCCGCCATAATTTAATAAAGACAAAAATACTCTTTGCATTATTTACCTTTCAGAAATTCAAATTCTATATACAAAGTCTTATTAAAGTCTGAAATACTCTATTAAAGTCTTATAATCAAAAAAATTATAAAAAAAAACTATGATATTATCACTTAGAGTAACTGGTTGGGTTGGAGTATTGTCATTTTTATCTTGTTGATGGTGAAGTTATGTTGTCTAAGTTCCCTAACCAATTCCCTTTTATGTCTTTGAACTTGGGTGTTTGTTGGTTTTTTTGCTTTTTGAATTATCCTTTTCTATAGGTCATGTGTAATGCAATTAAATTGCAACCAATACCTATTATTAAAAACTTTAAAATGAAACTTTTATTAGATACCTTGACTGATAGAACCAACTGGTATATTATACTCAAAATAGGAAAGATCCATTTTGATTACAACAATAGTAGCACTTCAATGATTTGTCTACCTCCCAAATGCCATAAGGCCCTATTCCTGTCAAACTAAAAGATGTTGTCCTCTCTAATCCTCCTATCTATGGATAGGCAACATGTCTTATTTGGCCTAACTAACTTTCAAAAAACTACTAACTATCCATTAACTAATTAACTAACTAACCAACTACTTACCTAAGCAATAGTAGACCTATCATTGACTTCTCAATTTGTTAAGCTAATTCTTGTATATTATTAGCATCAAGATATGTGTCAAATTAAGCACTAACTCTTTCATTTTAAGAATGCATATAAAATAAGATTATTGGTCTTACTTTAGTGGTGATAGAAAGATTTTTGGTAGTTCATTAAAAGTTATATGAATTCAGACAGTTAAAAAATAAATATATATTGATTTCTTGGTAGAATAGTATTATTGTATCTTTATCAATAACATGCATCTTTTGTACAAAAAAGTGTCAGATGAATATAAAGACTAATGAAGATGTTGAACTCCTTGGTTTCATATAAAATTACACATCATTATAATGCATGAGTTATGAGAATATACTAAAGGAGAGGGATTTTCCGAAGGCTTTGACGATTAGACTAGAATATTTTTTTATTTTTGAGTTGTAATTGAAATACTAGTATATTTCTATCAACTAATATTATCATATTTTTTGTCATTAGCTTTTTGTACATTTTTTTTATATATTATACTTTTACTATGAGAATACTCTGAATTTTGATCCTGGCTCCGCCTCTGAATTTGACTCTATAAAACTGGAGAAATTAATAAATCTAGTAGTTATTTAGAAATATTCAATATGTAATTTTTTGAAAGAGAAGAATTTTAGTTATTTTCACTAGATTTTTTGAAATTATTTTATTTTTATTGCAGGTTTATCGATTTTTTTTGGAAAATTCCAGAGTTTTCTTGGTAGGGGTTTGTGTTCGTACCAGAGATTTTAATAGGTTTGGTACATCTCTATACAAGATATTTTAAAATACCTGGAAAACATTAACAAGTACCTGATTTTTTTTGTGGAAAATCTAGCATATCGGATTTTTCGCATAAACCCAAATACTTGATAGTTCAATATGCTTCATTTGTGTGGTATACATCATGGTGGTTAACCTATAGACTATACACTGTTTTTTTACCATTGACACTGTGTTTACCCTGGAATTTGGCAAACAATCGCTCGTCTTTGAAATCGAAAAAGTAATTTGGTTACTATCAGGACCGACCAGATTGATTCTAAGGACATGTGTTTATTTTTTGTTTATCTTGTATGTTTAAGCCTTTTGACGAAACTTCATGTTTTCGAAGGCGATAATATAAAATAACTTCAAAAAGTAAATTTAATGTAAAGAAACACTTGACATAAATTTAAAGAAATGATAAATAACAACAAATGTAAATTGGTGTATCAAACGTACATTTCTCAGATAACTTGTTTCTCTAACGCTGGTACTTTGAGTAATGCAGTGTATTTTGTATTAAAATTTTCCATTTGACATACTTTCATTCTCATTCCACTTTCTCTATCCTCACAATCTCTCACCCATTTCTCTTCTCTCACTCGATTTCTCTCTTCCTTTATCTCCTCAAACCCTAATCTGCCATCATCTTTTAGACCAAAGATCTACCGTTTCCTTTCTTGTCTTTTTTCTATTTTAATGTTCATGTTATTCTCGTGTTTGTGTAGGTTTGAAGAGTTTCTAATTTGAAAGATCAACAAGTTTATTGGTGACCGGTAGCATCGACATATGAAACCAACCCTACCACTTTGGTAAAAATCCATTCAGAATCTCAAAATCCGGTTTAGGGTTTTGATTTTGTGTAGGTTTGTGTTTTTTAGACTTTGGATCTCAAAGTCTGGTTTAGGGTTTTGATTTATTTTGGTTTTATGAGAGTTTCTGGATTGTAATTTCACCATGGGTATATATATATATATATATATATATATATATATATATATATATATATATATATATAGTTTTTTATTATTGATTGTATTATTATGAATCTTATTTTTACGAAATAATAACTAGGACTTGTCCTTGAAAATCAAACAAGGGTTTGGACCTAATGTTTTTGGGAATCCTATCTGACAACGGGAATGCTAAAACTACTTGGCATACGGGGAAGCAGATATCCATTTTGATTAGAATACTCATGCACATTTCATAGTCTGCATTTTTTTACAGTTTTTAAAGGAACTTTCTCTTTTAATCTTTTAAAATTTCACATCAATCATTTGTTGTTTAGTGTATCCGTGAGCCGTATGTTATTGAGGAAGAGCTAATATTGATGCTTAGAGATGCAGAGTTAATTGGGGCCATAAAGGAGGAAGAACGGGTAATGATTACTATGTTAACTGATATGGAAATGCTAACATTTTCTTTTCATTATGTTCAATAGCTTCCTCATTTATAACAATTGAAATTTTAGTCTTTTCGTAAACAAAATATCACAACTTTTGATATGCTTTGATAAGTAATTGATAGTATAGTCTTTACTAAAAGAAGATTTTCTAAAAAAACTACACAATTATAATTTACATTATAGGATATGTTTTAAAATGTGTTTGAATTCAAAGAAACACGGGTCAAAGAGGTGATGTTGTTGCAATTGATGCAAGTGCAACTCTTGTAGATTTTCACACACATGTGGACTAAACATCCATTCTCAAGGTACTTATAGACTTTCTGGCTATAATTTGACATATTTTAATATGGCTTTAGTTTTACAATGTGATAACCGGATTATGATATGTTCCTAGGGTATCAATTTTTGAGAACCGCATTGATAATATAATTGCTATTTCGTATGCAATGGATATGGTAAAGCTTCGTGATGGTTGACATCAAATTGTGCCCATTTGTTTTGGATAGGAATGTTGGTGTATGTATTAACATAAATTTAAAATGATATCCCGTCTTCTTGATTTTTGATTAAATGTCTATTTGGGTCTTGAGAGACTTGATATACTAAATTGCAATTGAAGAAGACTTTGGAAGAGTCGAATATATAGCCGATTCGAATCAATTTAGTTCAACAAGCTATGAGTGTCGTGACATTGGAATCCCTATGGGCTCAATATTAGAGAGGTATTCAGTACAAAACTCAATGGCTTCTTCAACTAAATATCGTTCAACAATACAACCATCTGGTCGACTTCGATTCTTCACGTACCCTTTTATTATCTTCATGTAACGCTCAATCGGGTACATCCACCTCATATAAGCTGGTCCACAATATTGTGTTTCCATTATAAGATGGACTGTAAGATGAACCTTTATGTCAAAAAATGAGGGTGGAAAATACATCTCAAGCTCACATAATGTGACAACAATTTCCTTTTGTAATGTCGGTAACTTCTCAGGGTCAATAACTTTGCTACAAATAGCTTTGAAGAAAAAACAAAGTTTAGTTATGGTCCATCGCACATTTTCGGTAAAATGGAACGATAGCCACCGGAAGAAAGTTCTCCATTAAAACATGACAATCGTGAGACTTTAAACCCTTCAATTTGAGATCTTTCATAGATACCAAACTCTTAATGTTTGATGAGTAGCCCTCTGGAACTTTAACATTGTGAAGAACCTTACACAAGATCTTTTTCTCTTTTCTTGACAGAGTATGAGCTGGAGGTAGAAATGTACGCTTCCCATCCCTCTTAACCTGTAACTCATTTCTTAATCCCATACTTTGCGGTCTAACCTTGCATTAATGCCATCCTTAGACTTTCTGGAAGATTGAGTAATGTACCAACGACACTTTCAAACACATTTTTTTCTATATGCATCACATCAAGGAAATGTCTAACATACAATGACTTCCAATACGACAATTCAAAGAAAATTGACTTTTTTTCCATCCTCCCTTTACAAGTTCACTTGAAAATGGCTTTCCAAAATTAGTGCTCAAAAGCTTTACCTTTTGGTATAATTGATCACCCGTCAAAGCCAAAGGAGCTCTATTTTCTTCTGATTCACCATTAAAAGCTTTTCTCCATTTTCGAAAATGATGGTTGGTATTTAAAAATCTACGGTGTCCAAGAAATACATTCTTCATACAATACTCCAATCGTATTGAATGTGTACCATCTTCACATATGGGGCATGCAAATTTTCCTTTGACACTGTAGCCTGATAGATTCCCATAGGCAGGAAAATCATTGATTGTTCCAAATAACATAGCCCTCAAGTTGAAGGATTCTTTTTTATACTCATCATATACCTCCACACCTTTCTCCCACATATGCTTTAAATCTTCAATTAATGAAGCCAAGTATACGTCTATATCATTTCCTGGTTGCTTGGGCCCAGAAATTAACATACTCAACATCGTGTATTTGCGCTTCCAACAAAATCACTGGCCAAGAAGTAAGTTTACTACTTTGAATACTGTAAGTGCCCTTATTTAGGATTGGCTCGTTTCTTGTAAAACAAATAATAAACAACAATAATGTAATGTAATGTACAATAGGAACAGCCTGAAAATCCTATTGTAAATGCCTAAACATGTTGTGTTGATTTAATTCAACATCGGAACAACATGTCACAAGAGATGTCATAACATCATATCGACATCAAGCTACCGAATCGTCAAGTCAGTGCGCTGTTCCTAAAGTTATGAATATTTCGCCAAATAGAATGCATAACAAGTAGCGAAAATTGAAGGCATATGTGGAGCCCTAGAAGATTCAATCGAAGCTAAGGATAAGGAGAAAAGCTCGATTGAAGACCTAACTTGTAGCAAGTTTTCGCTTATTTTATGTTGTTGAAGGCTTTGCTTGTCACATGAAGGCCCAAATCCAGTTGGGTAAAAGGGTTATAAATAAAAGTATTGTAACCTAATTGTAGGCAACCTGTATTGTAAAGATGTAATCATTAGGGCTAGTTTGTTGTGAACCTCCGGCTGTGGGATGGTCACCATACTCCAAGCCCGTAGGCAAGAGGATGTATGAATTGTACTTGATTAAAGCTTTTAAGCATGATCAAGTTGTGTAATGGAAGTGTATCTTCCCAGTTTATGAATCAGAAAGTAATCACACGGGTGTGATTGAAGGGAGTGAGAGGGTTCTCATATCTAAGTAGGACTTAGGTAAAAGTGTCATTGGGTAGTGATTAAGTGAGAAGGTCACAACGGGGTGTTGGCTGTAGGGTCTTTGAATTGATATCGCTAATAGTGAACTTTATCCCGGCTTGAAGCCCGGATGTAGGTTGGTTGAACCGAACGGGTGAACAATTTGTGTTATTTACTTTCGCATTGGTTATTTGTTTGATGTCATAGCATTCATCATGACATCGTTTGTATAATTAACCTTAAGCTCGAACTTCATTAAATCGAACTCGCACTTATCAATGGTGTTAGGTGTTCGGTATGATAGTTCATTGTCATTGTAGAATGTAATTTAAAAGTACACCCATTTTATTCAAGACTTAATGTCGATCGGATGTCTTAACATTCCATTAGACATCCCGAGTCCGTGACATACCAGAATTTCAATTGGTATCGAGCGGGCATCCCGTCTGCTTCGGATGAGATCCATGGGGGATACTTTCTGGTTGTGTTCAAGGTAGAAGATTGTTTGAACGTGTAGTGTTCATGTTAAATGGTCCCTAGAAGTGGAGGATGGACCAAAATTGGGAATAACTAGACCAACCGATCATGTAAGGTTGAACTAATTCGAGACTTCATGCGGGAGTGAAGATTTTGGAGTGCATTGTTCAATCTATATTCAAGAGAGGAGAAAGTTATCAAAACCTTCATGGGAGTGAAGATATTGATAAGGTATCCTTTATGTTTAAAAAGCTTCTGAGCAGGGCTTTAGGGTTTGGTCTAGGATGTTGCTTGGTGAAGAAGCAAACAAATTGTAGGATTGATTTATTTTCAATTCTTATGTGCCATGCTTACAATATGGAGTAAGCATTGTGTAAATTCTGTTGAAATTTGGCTATTCCACGATAGCTTCCGATACAACCCTAAAGTGAAAGTAGAACTCTAGGGTTGTTGGTTTGTCTCAATGATTTTTAGCGACTTTACAACCTATCAATGTTGTCAAAGATACTTGGGTCTTCCTCAAGTCCACTCATAAAGGCATTTATTGATAGTCTTGATGAGTATCAATTGATCAATGATTCTCATATTCATCCGCAAGTTGTTTTGAAGACCTTGAAGATCATCAAGGATGATGTGTTCAAGAAGATGGAACCGATGTTCTTAAGAATGTTAGAACATTATATTTCCATTTGAAGAACAGATACGGGTGCTAAACATATGTAGTGTGAGTACATATGTTTGGGACCTACTCCGATCCGGAAGAGGAGACATCTGCTTTGTATTAGTTGATCGTGACACGATCAAAAGTTATCTACTCGATGTCGGTTTATTTCGACCAAGGCTTAAGGAGTATAGTAATGAGCTCAATGTATTTAAAAGAACTCATAAAGTTGTGATTTCCATGCCTTCCCACAAGTGATGGATGATGTCGTATCTAATGTTGGAACATCATCTTTGTGTCTTCACCAAGTAAATATGCTTGGTAAGTGTGAAGAAGTGATCATCAGATCATCTAAGTGTGAGTAGATAATTCTAACGAATAACGGATGGGAGCTGAATATTTATGTGATAAATATGTGGAAATCGAATCAAGAGTTTAAAGTATGTGATGAAAAGGATGTACAACATCACAACTATTGAAGACACCGATTTTGAGAAGAGACAAATGAAATCTAGTCAAATTGGACATTCTCATAATATTTCTTCTAGTACAAGTGACAGTGTGGCAATCGAAACTTGTGTAGCAAGCAAACTAAGGATTCTTAATCTGGAACCCGTGGTAAATTCCAAATAAAGAGTGCTTACTATGTGTCCAAGTGAAGAGCTCAACAATGTGTCCATAAAGAGGGATGATGGATAACATTCATTCGAGGTCTGCGGTGATCAATCACTCTGGTTTATAAGATGCTTGAGTTTATTTCTCATGATCTTTGTGGTCTCCAAGAAGTATAGGAGTACAACAGATGATTGGCTACCAATCTCATAAACTGCAGCATTTATTGGAGAATTCCCATGATTCTCTGAAAGGATCCGTGATGATTCGGGGAGTCCTTGACCTGAAGACCTTTGAAGACATGTCATACAAAATGTCTTGACATTCTGGTATTGAGAATCTGTTATCTCAATTTGTCTAGTGATGACTCTCATCAAAGGAATATAGGCTTTGTATCTCTTGTCAAGTCTATATGAGCATGGAACACCTGCTTCTGATGAAAAATCATCCATGGAATGTTTTTGGCATTGGAATTGTTTCAACCAATGTCCAATAGTTGGTGTTTGCACCTTGAAAAGTCATCCATTTCACCTAGGATGATCTTGTTAGCTGTGTGAAGCAAGGAGGAGTTATTATCAAAAGATCATGGTTCCCTGACTCTTTCATGAGAAGTTCCTCTTCCTACTTGAGTTCAATTATGTGGTGTCCTCACATAATAGAACAGTTGGGTATGCACTTGTCTACAGGAGTATGTCAAGAATAACCCTAGCCATCTTATCAAGGGTAGCAGAAGCAGACAAGGTGAAAATGTTACATGCTAGTTGCTGCATGTATTTATGGGTGTTGTGGATCTGATCATGAAGGGTGATCAGCTTTTGGTGTACTCTTGTATTCCCTACAAGAAAGTGTGCTTGAATTACTATGGACATTCATCCAAAACCATAGTACAAGCCAGGGTCATGTGTTTGAGATCAATGTCAGGTCTGATGTTGCAACATCATCTCAAATAAGTTATTTCTTCAGCGAAGGAAGTTTGTAAGGATCAGCTGATTCTTCAAGTATGGAGCAGAAGATTGTTAGATCAATTATCCTACCTTGAGAAGGTGGCATAATCTAACCATTAATGAATACTTTGACGGGAGACTAAGTATTTATTAGGATCTTGCATAAAGATATACACAAACACTTTGATGGGAGACTAAGTGTTTGTATGATATGCATGCAAGGTGAATTCTGGACCTGTTTTTCAGAGCATGGTAGAGAGTTTATTTCTCTCTAGGGTATTCTGGTGAGTTTATTGCTGAAGATGAAGATCATGTCTTTCATATGAGGAATATAAAAGAGCATGGATGAAAATAAATCCCCTGGTTGTCAACTTCAGAACCCAAGCAGATAGGTTCTGATGTCCCAGATGATGTTATAACATCATTATTGTTAGAAGTCTGTGGCAGAGACTTGGGACTATGAATCTTAATATTCAAACGCCTCATTCAGAAGTGGCAGTTCTATCTTTGGTTTAGAATAAGAAGATTCTACTTGTGTTTTAAAAGTAGTATGCTCAACAATGCATAACTACCTTTTTGGTTTGAAGTATTTACTAGTATCAGCAACTACTAGTAAATGTAATGGGCAGAAGGATGATATGATCAACGTTTGATTAAGGGATAATCCTTCTGGATCTGTTAGAGAGTCTGAATCTTAGTAAAGCTTGTAAGCACACTAAGAAGGTTGGAGGTTGGTTTCGACTATGGTTACATGACTTACAACCATCCAGGGAGTCATGTCAAAATTTGTGGAAATACAAAGACATATTTTCTTAGATGTCTTTGTTATCTTAAGGCCAGTTCAAGGTGATTGGAGTTATCACCTCAGAGATAGTGGTTAATTGTTTTCCACAATGGTTTTGATTGTCCATAACAAAGGAGGTCAATATGTGTTGTACTTTCCATAATGACAATATATGAAGGAGACTTTGTATATGTCAAGAAAATTGTTGGACTTAATCAAGATCAAGTCGAAGAGGACATGGATATCTTGATGTTTATGTGTTCGATAATATGACATTGTGAACTTCTAAGTGAAGTCTTGGAGAATGTCTCAACATCGAATTGCTCTTGCTATCTGCGAGTTTAAGAAGAAAATCTCAGAGATCTTTGAAAGAATCATCGGCGCTTTGATTCTTTTGGAGCAATTTGTAGATTCAGATCTTATTAATAGCAACTTGGTCCGGCAAATCAAAATGCTATTATGGTAAAGACTTCACTAGTACTAGCAACTACTAGTGAATGGAAGATCGAGAAGTAAATCGATTAAGGAATCTGATATATTCAGCATATGTTCAAGGGGTTTCTTTTACTACAAGAAATAGAAGTGGCATCTAAATCTTGTGTATTTGAGCTAATCTGTGTTGTCTTGTGAAGCAGTTTGAGTCTTCGGTTTATTCCTTCCTTCCTTCTTTTGTCTCGAAAAGGAAGAAAGTAATTGTGTTGGTTCTCAACACTCAAGAAAGCATGATTGATGACCATGCTTATTGATACTAGTCTTGCTACTACTGTCTCTTTGTCGGATGTGAGAAGAAAATGAAGACTGCTGTTGAAGACTGTAAGGTAATGTCTATCTGAATGTCATGACATTACTGAAGACATTGCACCCTTGAGAGAATCAAGAAGAATACGTGGAAAATGACTTAACCACGTGGTTGTGGATATACAGGAGCTATATTTGGCATTCTGTTTCCCATAAGGAATAAATCTTCAGCCTTCAAAGCCGGTCAAAGGCTAAATTTGTTCAGTAATTGCCTTAACCGAAAATTTGTGCATGTTTTGGGATTGGTTCATGTGAGAAACAACGGAGATATTAAAGGCATTCAACAATGAATACTATCCTTGACCAGATTTATTAATGCCATCTTCTTGAACCTGCTATCTCCCTATATAAACTCCCGTCACACATTCTTCTCTCTCACAACCATCATGGGGTTTGTACGGATCTGGGAAAGCTGTTCTTGGATCTGGTTTTGTGAGGGCTTTCTTTGTCAATTTTTGGCCAAAAAGGGGGAGAAAGGAGTGTTGCTGCTGTTGTCATTGTCCTTATCGCAGCTACACAAAGTTATGATCACAATTGTCTGTGTCACAAATTCAGAAAATTCAAATCCGTGAATTTTTGTGACTTGTGATCTGAGTTAGGAACACAGTTGTGACCTGTGTTCTGAGTTACAAGGGAGATATTCTGGTCACTCCTTAAGGGTTCTCGGATGCCCCTGAAAGGATAGTTTATCTCCCATGGACCTCTTTCTCCACCTCCAGTGACAAGAAATGGTTCGTGAGGTCCTGGATGTTTAGTGTTGGTTACAACCAAAGATGTCAAGATCAATGTCAAGACATCCTACAATGGTATCATGAACACTAAACTTGTTTTTTTTTAATTATTGTTGTAATCTCACAATTGTGATGTTTATTTGTTTTAGCCAAAAATTTGCCAAAGGGGGAGATTGTAAGTGCCCTTATTTAGGATTGGCTCGTTTCTTGTAAAACAAATAATAAACAACAATAATGTAATGTAATGTACAATAGGAACAGCCTGAAAATCCTATTGTAAATGCCTAAACATGTTGTGTTGATTTAATTCAACATCGGAACAACATGTCACAAGAGATGTCATAACATCATATCGGACATCAAGCTACCGAATGCCAAGTCAGTGCGATTCGTTCCTAAAGTTATGCAGAATATTCTGCCAAATAGAATGCATAACAAGTAGCGAAAATTGAAGGCATATGTGGAGCCCTAGAAGATTCAATCAGAAGCTAAGGATAAGGAGAAAAGCTCGATTGAAGACCTAACTTGTAGCAGAAGTTTTCTGCTTATTTTATGCAGGTTGTTGAAGTCTTTGTCACATGAAGGCCCAAATCCAGTTGGGTAAAAAGGGTTATAAATAAAAGTATTGTAACCTAATTGTAGGCAACCTGTGTATTGTAAAGATGTAATCATTAGGGCTAGTTTGTTGTGAACCTCCCGGGCTGTGGGATGGTCACCATACTCCTTGAAGCCCGTAGGCAAGAGGATGTATGAATTGTACTTGATTAAAGCTTTTAAGCATGATCAAGTTGTGTAATGGAAGTGTATCTTCGAAGTTTATGAATCAGAAAGTAATCACACGGGTGTGATTGAAGGGAGTGAGAGGGTTCTCATATCTAAGTAGGACTTAGGTAAAAGTGTCATTGGGTAGTGATTAAGTGAGAAGGTCATCAACGGGGTGTTGTAGGGTCTTTGAATTGATCTGCTAATAGTGAACTTTATCCACGGCTTGAAGCCTCGGATGTAGGTTGGTTGAACCGAACGGGTGAACAATTCGTGTGTTATTTACCGCATTGGTTATTTGTTTGATGTCATAGCATTCATCATGACATCGTTTGTATAATTAACCTTAACGAACTTCATTAAATCGAACTGCACTTATCAATGGTGTTACGTGTTACGGTATGATAGTTCATTGTCCATTGTAGAACGTAATTTAAAAGTACAGCCCATTCTACCTGTTCAACACTTAATGTCAGATCAGATGTCTTAACATTCCATTAGACATCCTGAGTCTGTGACATACCAGGAATTTCAAATACCATGAGGATTTATTCCGTCAGTAGACAATGCAAGACGTAGGTTTCTTTCTTCCTTCCCAAAATTTGGGTAATCATGATCAATTTTTGCCCATTGAGGAGAATCTGCGGGATGTCGAAGCATTCCATCAACAACCCTTTCATTTGCATGCCATGTTAAGTTCTTTTCGTCTTCTGCATTATGATACATGCGCCTAAATCTTGGTATTATCGGAAAATACCATAGCATTTTGGCTGGAGCTGTTTCTTTCATCTTATAGCGTGGGGCACTACATTTAGTACACATATTCAACGATGCATACTCCTTGCGAAATAAAATGCAATCATTTGGACAAGCATGTATCTTCTCATAACTCATGCCAATAGAACATAACAATTGTTTAGACTCATACGTTCGACTAGGGAGCACGTTGTTCTCAGGTAAAATATCCTTTAACAGAGTCAACAAGTCTGTGAAGCTCCTATCGGACCATCCATGGCGTGATTTTAAGTTATACAACTTTAAGACCGTTGACAATCTTGTGAATTTAGTACATCCATCATACAACGGAGTCTCTGCATCACTTACTATCCGCTCAAACATTTGAGGACAATCACGAAGATCTTCCTCAATTACATTGACAAATTCTTCAACTCGATCAAACGCATAATTCGTATCTTTTTCAAAATCATTTGATGAATCTCTCCCATTGCTCCTTTTTGTGGACTTGGTTTTTTTTCCCCGTGCATTATCCAGCATGTATAGCTTTTATCAATTCCATTACATATTAAGTGATCTTCCAAAACATTTGCACTAACATCCGTATAACAACATTCTAAGCAAGGGCATATGATTTTACTAGTGTCTTCAGCATGAGCAATAGCAAACCTAACGAGCTCACGAACTCCATCTTCATATTCTTTTGACGCTCGATTGGCAAACATCCATTTTCGATCCATATTTCCTAACATGTAACATATATAACTAGTTAAAAATTGGTTCTAACAACCAAATTGGGTTCCATCTATGAACCATATTCCCAATTTCATGGTCCTCGTCCTATGGTGTTATAGTTTGTAATTCCATCCCAGAAACTATAACTGTGCCCGCAATATCAAGTTAGGACAGACAATCTAAAAAGTAAACACGATAAAAAACTATAGTATAATGATAAATAGATATACATGTGTAAGAGACATGTTTCAAGCCTTTTCTAAAAGAAAAATACCAACAGTTTCAAGCATGACTGAATGTTAACACCAACATGTTTCAAGCCTTTTCTAGAAGAAAAATACATCATATTTCAAACACAATAATACTAGGTACCATTTTCAGACATTGTTTGTTTTTATATATGTCACTTCTGTTGAAATTCATTAAAGTGTTCGAACAAGTAATGGCAGTTGGTGTTAAAATTTGATACCGTTTAATTAAGAAGAAAGTGGAAACAATGAAGAAAGTGGTTGTATACAGTTAGACAAAGTACAAAACTGGAAGTACTCATATTGCAATCATTTGGAGCTTTTATTAGTATTCTTTGTTGCTGATTTTGAAGTATAAAAGTGTTTGTTTTCTTCAAGAACACTAGAAGAGACGGATAAACTAGTCGCTACTCACTATCAAGATAATTTAATCCTGTTTGTTACTTTTCTTTTCCACAAAAACTTTGAGTCCTCTAGCAAGAGAATATCTAAGATTAAATTGACATTACTCAACTCCTTAAGCCTTAATTAAATGTTTATCAATGAAACTTCAGAAAGTAAAACGCTACGACGACCATAATAGTACTAAACTTTTTGTAGAGGTAAACTTATAAACTGTCGTATATGAAATTAAGAAAGGGAAGAAACGTTACAAATAGAATACGATAAACGCAAAGCAATAATCAGAGAAAATAAATATTACCAGCGAACAATGAAGAGAGGGACGACGGTGGTGAGTTGGCGTAGGGCTGAGTTCGGTGCGAAATCTGTTGTATGTTAGCGACAAAATCAGAATCACATCGATTTTGAACCGCAGAAAGCGTGGTAATTTTGAACTGCAAATCGTGCTAGGATCAGCTACCAAGTGTGTCTACCTCAACTTGCTAAAGGACCATTATCATGTACAAGTATAAACCTATCATAAACATATTTGTTTCAAGAATGAATTGAATATGTATGTTGCGTAATGTTGTTCGGTAGATGTTGCGAATGAATTGAATATGAAATTAATTGAATATGTTTGTAATAATTAGTTTAAACTCTTTCAAATAAAATTGTGTGAAAAAGTTAGTTCTCGCACAAAAGCCAAACCCCTCACTATACAACTACATAGTTTATATACTGATCAAACATCATTGCTGCCATGGATTTAACTCAAAAACCACTATTCATATAACCTTTTCTTCATCAATCCATCATCACTGTGAGATTTTATCCCTCTTGTTTCAGTGGCGAAGCCAGAAAAGTAATGTAGCCTGGGCAAATTTTCATTAGCTTCATAATTTTCTACCAAAACAGTATTTGACATAATAATTTTTATTTGAACTTGTTTTATTATATAATCGGTTTCTCTCAAAACAAGTTACACCATAGTCGTTTATATCTTTACCCAGACTTTTTCTCCATAAAATTCATTCTATTTTTAAAGTGTATCCAATTTCTAGATAGACATTTCAACAAACTAATTTTTTTCAAAATAACTCCTAGATCAAAAGTATAATATTTTTAAATAACCAGTATAAATTAATAATCAAAAGTATAATATTTTAAATAACCAGTATAAATTAATAAAATTCAAGATAAACAAATGATGCTCTTGTTTCTTGTTATCATGTTGACTCCAACCTTCCAACATCTCACTTAGCATCATTCATTATAATCAGATACTCTTAATGAATAAATTAAAAAAGGTTTTACATAACAAACATTATAAACCGAACATATTATGATCAATTGCAACAATGGAAGCTTTTTCTAACACAACCCACAACAATAGTTGCATCACATTCTACAAAACCATGTATAACATCAAGGCACCATCTCAAATCCAATTTTTCTGCCAACATAGGACTTAACTCATCCTCTTTGCATCCAAGTGTCACTAACAAAGACCACATGATTCCTTATGTCCAAACCCGTATCAACATTCATTTTAACCCGTTTTTCTTGAGGATGCAGCCAAGTTGCAGCCGCATGTACCTAACAGAGCTAAGTTGTTTTTCTACATGCAACCTCCAAAAGCTAGTACCTAACAGAGTTAAGTTGAAAGCTCTCAAATTTTATATACCCAGTCCCATACCCGTCTTTTATCATCTCTACACACCTTCACCTAATGAGTAATTCCCATTTATTTCCCAAGAAATGGAGATGTTCAAGAATTGATGAGCTTAATAGGCAATAAAACAGATAAAGAACAACTCACATTTCTAATGTCTCGCTCAAGATCCACTATATCCATAGAAAATGAACCAAAACCCAACAATCGAGGTTTATCAAGTTGACTTACAAATGGTGTCTTGAAGGCTTTATCATCCCACGCAGTAATAATCCGAGCCCTAAAACCGCTCAATCCTCCACATAGGCAAGCCAAAGCCTTATACTAGTTTTCAAAAGAAAAATCATCAACTACAAACATTGAAATTATAATAAATTAGTAATAACTCAATAAATTACATTCATAAGGTAAAATTAGTTACCTTTCCAACAATATCAACAGGGGATCTATACAAGGTTCGGAAATGCAACACTGTTTGAAACATTTTGTCGAACACGTGATGCACGAGTTGCAAAACAATAGCAACAATGAGTCAGCGACACCACAATTGATCATCAATCAATAATACCAGTAATACAACAACTCAACATCATGAAGCGAAAGAATTGAAGCAAAAAGAACCAAGAGATATGATTGAGGTGTTTTATCGAACACCTTGCAAGTTACAAGAAGACTCAAACCGTAAAGAATGAAAGAAGAGTTGTCGAGTTCATTGAGTCGTGAAGAGTGAAAAAGAGTTGTCCTCTTGTTCATCGTGTTGAGGGAGAGAAGAGTTCCATGGAAGTGATTTGAGACGGTTGAGCCTGGGCAGCTGCCCGACCTGGCCGGACGCTGGCTCCGCCACTGTCTTGTTTAATTTTAGTATATAAATATATAACATTTGTGCTTACACTGTCACTATAAAGACAAGTTGCAAATCTCCATCCTATACCAGAGATTGAATCAGTCTCTCATTTGAGAGGATCTCTACAGATCCTAGTCTAGACACATTTCATGTAATCAAAACTGAGTTAGAGAGAAAATGAATACAAATTATTGAAATCAAGTAATTAACTTTTCCAGATTTTGAGCAAATTAGATCTTGAGATTTTATCAAAACCACCTCAATCGCACGGACAGAAGAAAACCTCAGTCCAAATCTCTATGTTTATAAACTTCTGATTCAAACAAAACAAATAAGTAGCTAAAAATGAGGAAGAATTTGTATACCTACCTTCGAAGATTCGGGCGAAAACTTCAACTCCAGTACGGTCTCCAGTGGTGAATTGAAGAATCGTGGTGAAAAAGTGGAGAATCGTTGCCGACAAGAGAGAATCGATGGCTTAGAGGTTGTGAATCCGGGGAGAATCGTTGGTGACGATGGAAGAGTTGATGGCTGAGCGGTGGTGTGGAGATTCGCCGGCGATGAGAGGGAATCGGTGGCTTCTTCTTGTCCGGCTGAGCAGTTACCGGGAGATTACGGCGGCGAAGATGAAGAAGAGTAAAGTTATCTGAGAGGGAAAGAGTGAGTGGTGCGAAAAATTGTGCGCCAAAACAATGTTATCTGCCCAAAAAAATTGTTTTTTTTATTTTTTATTTTTTATTAATTATTAATTATTAATAGCACTTTCAGGAAAGTGATATTTTAATGTACAATATTTATAGCGTTTCGTAAAAAGTGGTATTTTACTGAAAATTAATAATAGCGTTTTCTCACAAAGTGCTATTAAAATCATATTGTTTGCATTTTTTGATAACGCCTGATTATAAAGTGCTATTATAAATGTATTTTTTCTTTTTTAATAGCACTTTCTTTATAAATGATATTAAATTAGGCGATACAAAAATTCAATTTTGGCGTAGTGATGCATCTTTCTAGCGTTCAAAAAAATTTCATCAAGCAATCAAGGGTACCTCCAAAGAACACCAAATCTTCTAAAGAAGAAAATAAATCAAAATATGTAATTTTTCATTCTCTACTTCAGGTACAAAAACCTTAAACAACTGGGAATCAAGAATTTGTTCCCTATCCTATCCTTGAGGAAGAACAACACACCATCTATGCCTCTCAAGTAATAATTCTTTTTAATATATCTAATGAAATATTAGGTTATATGGGTACAATATTACATGCTTGTGACCTAGAAATTGGAGATGGTTTTTCCCTGTTATCGCATGACTAAACCCGTAGCTAGTAAGGTGAAATCTCAAATTGTTGAAAAATCGGTGATGCCACTTAGGATAGAGAACATAGAGAATTAAAAAGAAAAGAATGTTGTAGAACCAAATGAAGTTGAATCTACTATACAGATAGGCTTTGTTACAGATGCACTGAAACCTTTTAGATCTTACCCAACAACTGATGATAAAAATTAATTTAAGTGGCTAATTAGAACGAAAGACAAGAAAGCTCAAGCCTGGAAAAATATGGGTATTTTTTATGTTATCCAATTGTCAAAATTTGGGCCTAATTACTGCCAGCATATGCTAATGGCCTCCCTTGTGGGATGGTTACACATACTCTGTTTGATATTGATGCCATTACTGGTCTTAAACCCACTAGCATAACCTTCGATCCGGATTTGTAATCTGATAACACCATAGGTTCGAAGTAGCGCATACCACATTCACTAATTACATCACCCACTATATGGGAACTGAAGAAGAAGTGTCTTTTGGATTTCTTATTGCATTTTCTATTCAAAATCTATTCAAGTAGTGAAGAGATTCTTCATATTGTCCAATCAACTTCATTTTGGTCGAAATGTTAACTTAAGAAAATTGATTTTAGTTGGGTTGAATAATGTTTTGGTGAGGCAACAACGAACCTAAAGAAATATAACATATGAACGAACCTCTTACTTGCGACCCTTACTCCTGACTTCTACAATTGTGGTTGAATGCCACTTTTGAATCCTCACTCCCAATTGTTGGTTCAATTGATGAGTCTACTACTTAGATTGGTCAAGCTAACTCCCAATTATGAAGGAAATGGATTGATAGAATGATTCACTAGATACGTAATGATGTTAGGAAAACGTCATCAATTTACTCATTTGTTGCCCCTTTCGCTCATCGAACTCATGGACCTGAGTGGTTCATAAGAACCTTTACTAACCTTTCACCAGATCAAGAAGAAGAAAGTTTGGCCATTTGGATAGCTTTTCTACTCCCTAGGCTAATTGGTACCAGAATGCCCATCAAAGCCCACAACGTCTTTCTTGCTTATCAACCAAATTTTGTTGCCAGATAATTTGGCCTTCCTTAAATTATTCATGTACCTTTATTTTATCAAAAAACTAACCTCTAATATAGAGGAATTCCTTTCACCAAATCTGAAGTGGAACGTCGAATGGCTACTTATCACAATGTTGATGTGCTAACACTCATTCCTTACAATCCATCCTTTTATTGTACTCAAGAATTCGATGATTGGTAGATGAAATATCACTCCTCAAGCATGTTCGATCTGATAAAAGCTTTTGCTTCTGTGCAGATAAATCAATGAAAGGTACACATAAACACATCAAAGAGATTATACCGTTCCAAAAGTAATTTGAAATTGTCTACAGGCCAGATGACCTTAATCGAACCATTCGAGAAGCAGCAAAAACTTTAAAATAAAAGTTTATAGAAAAACTTCCTCGCCTAAAAATTCCTTCGAATATTAAACCTGAACATAGGTATAATAAGTTCACTTTTCAATTGGAACCACCATAGTTTCCCAAGTTACCCAGTTTTGATTTTAGCCTGGGATTTTATACACCCGATCCAGACTGGTTTTTCTTGTGAGACATTGTCAAGATTTTGCAACAACAAAGCAAAAAACTTGTTGAACGAATGGTTCCGACTAATCATACTATGTACAGTTTCAAAGGCTTTCTTCATCTTGACCTAGAACATGTCAAAATTATTACTCCATAAGGTCAAGGTGTGGAACCAAAGGAAACTCTTTGACTACTTCGAATGCTTTTTTTTATTCATTGACATCTGAACACTAACATTCATGTTTAAAATTGACATTTTATTGCTGATGAAAAGAAGCCACTTAAAAAGGAGCATCTTGGTTCAACTACAGGATGAACATGGGCTCTTCTGATGAGGATATAACAATAATCACTGATGCCAAAAAATACTTCGATAATGAAGAAGATCGAGATGAAGGTTTTAAGGAAAACCCCACAAAAGCTGATCAAGCATGTCAGCAACAGGCTCAACAAATTTTCATAGCTGCACGAAGTCAACCAGATTTTTCAGAGCCTAGTCATTCACATTCTTTAGTAGATGAAGTGAAGGCCATGAGAAAAACTAACCCTCTTGAATATGTAAAGAATATTTAAAATTTATCTTTGGAAAATTTAAATATCACTTAAAAATAATCTAAATGTAACTGATTTTAAATTTTAAGCTTTTATATATATATATATATATATATATATATATATATATATATATATATATATATATATTAAAATTAGAATTTATTTATTTTCTTCAAAATTGTAGTATTGAATTGAATTGGATAAATGTAAGGATTTGGTGTGATGAATTAAAAATATTTTAAAATTCTAATATGATGCCATATTGCATTAAGATTAAGTAGATGATGCCACATTAAGATTAAGTAAATTTAATACTCATTTATTCTATTTTCATGTAAAATTTATAATATAGTTTCGTAAGCTTTGTCGACATAAGGTTTGTTTTGGAATAAAGATTATACATAACCAAAAAACAGTTACAAATAAAACGCAACCCATAGGGTCTAGTGCAAGACAAACCAAAGCCAAAAAAATATACACACCTAGGGCAACAATAACTTTCCTATAAGACCTCTATACTTGGGATAGACCCACATCCTACTAGGTATTGTATCTACAATCTTTTTACCGTATTCCTCTCCGTATGAACATCCTTATAAACTCTATCATTTCTATCCCACCACACTTCATAAATTGTTTCGGCATTTGCCATTTTTACAACTTGCCCACGCCAGTTTCTACTATTATACAAATCTTCATTAACCACTCTATTTTAAAGTTCCACTCGAAGGGGCATTGTCTTATATTTAACCAGGTGAGGATTTCACTCTAAATACTTCTTGTATAGCTGCACTCAAACAGAAGGTGGCTGATTGTGTCAACCTTATCACACAAAAAGACATTTCAGATCCATTATAACATCAAATTTGTTCAGTGGGTCTTTTGTAGCAAGCCTTTTCTGAAAAGCAATCCACAATAGAAACACAGCTCTAGGCCTTGCTTAGACAAATCAAGTTTCTCCAACCCACTTTTGACTCATGCTAAACCAAACTCAGATACATCCCCTTACTATGAAAGTTTGCAGCATCCTTCATGAGATCACATTGAGCCACTGAGCATATACCATTCCTTATTTTCATAATGCCTTTAATAATCCACTACCCACCGAACCCATAAACTGCCGGGCTGACACATCGTTCCATAGCGACTTAGCAAGACAAACTTTATCCCAAATCGATATTATTCCATCAACATAAGATAATGCAAACATAAATAATAGTAATTATATTTAATGTCAACACACTATCACATTTTATGATGAAGAATTTCTTAATAACTATTTTGGCCTCCCAAATAGATTTTCCTATTTTTACATTATTTTATTATTTAGTTTCTAGGTTTTTGTCATTTATTTTATTTATTCTTTCATTTATTAGTTTAGTGGATTTGGTCTTGCACTCTCATTATTTCAATTTTTTGATTTTTTATTCAGTGAATTATATATTTTGTTGTTAAAATACAATTTAGTTTATTACTATATAAATCTAATGGAGGAATATTAATTAGTCATTAAAATATTAGTTAGGTGTAAATCAATTTAATAAATAATATAATGTCATATTTTACTATAATTAATTCATAGTATTGGATATTATTATATTATGTCATATTATAATAAAATATATTTTTTTCACTTTTTAACTGGATTATAATGAATATAATTATCGAATACATATTATTATAGATGATAAATTATTTAATATTTTTGAATTTTATATTAAATAAAATTTAAAAAAATTAACAAAAATATATTTTATATTTATCTTAATTAATATTTATTGATAATAATTTATAAAATGCAAACCAGTCCAACGGGTTTGCCCTAGTCCAACTACAACTTTGGTGGGAGATCCCGAGCTGAAACTAATGAGAAACTCCTCCAAAAACTCAAAGAGGTTTTTAATGTTGATCTGTTTGTAGACTTGAGAGATGATGCTACTGCAAACAAATATAACTTTTAAATTTTTTATTTCCTTTTTTAATTTGATAGTATATATATATATATATATATATATATATATATATATATATATATATATATATATATATATATATATATATATATATATATATATATATATATATATATATATATATATATATATATATAAATTGAAAAGTATTAAATTATTGTTAATTTTTTATGTACAAAATAAACTCAATATACAAAATTAGTCCAAATATATTTTATATTTATTTATGTCATTAGTTATCGATAATAATTTACTAAAATCTATCCGCGCGGGGAGAGGACTAGTTACCCTTAATATTATTTCACTTGACTGTCATATCTAAACTTATTATAACCAAAATATAGGTGAATTATTTGATTTTATAATATTTCACCGAAACAGATATGTTTGATGAGTCTAGACAATCTAATATTTTATTTTATATTTTTATTGAATATTAAAAAATGCAAATTAAAAGTTGCACATATTAATATACGAGAACTTAAGAGATGGAATGATAATGTAAAGTAATTTCTCTGTCAACCAATAAATCCAGATATTTTACCAAATCATTTTATATTTTCATTTTATTTAAATGAGATGGCATATTGTTGATTTATGATTGGATGATATAGTGTAAAGTTATTTTATAATATTATGCATTTTCATTAAACTTTTATATATAAATTATATTTTTGAAAAATTAAATCGATTAAATTTATATACATTTTTATTTAAAATATGTGAAAAAGTTTACGGGTGTTTATAGTACGAGAGGAGTAGGGATGATGACAATGACTAGAATTTAACCAAAATACTATTGTATATCTTTCCAAATTAAATAAATTTAATCACCTATATTATATATTTATCATATATTCATATTTTATATTTTTCTTTGGATATTTCTATTTTTTAAGGTTGGTATTTAATTCAATTAACATAATTTCGTTGTATATCTCGACAAATCACCACAAACTTCTAAATTTAATTAATATTTTTATAACTATCGTAATTTGAAACATTTTCTTCTTCTTACATTATTATATATATATATATATATATATATATATATATATATATATATATATATATATATATATATATATATATATATATATATATATAGGGGTGATGCAAGTGTGAACACTTGTTTAATATGAGAAATGAGAACAATCAATTAAAGTCTTTAGATTGTATTAAATAAAATTGGTGGTATAGATTTTATCTTACTTAAAATAAACATGCAATCATGATTATATTTGATTCTTTACTCTTAAATCTTAATATTCATTGAAGAATACCTCTTCAATAAAATTAAATAATATTGTTATTATTAATTGTACCATATTTATTTATTATATATTCTTTTTATTTAATATTTTAATATAATATAAATACCTAATTAAAAAACTCGATAATGATTTTATAAAAAACTATTAAACATAACCCAACTTTTATTTTTAAGTTTTAGAAGGAGTCTTGACACAAATATATAAATATATAAATTATTTTTAAAGTATACAATATATTAATAAGTTATACAATATTAAAATAATATTTTATATACAATATTAATATGAAAAAAATATTGCTAATTTGAACTAAGAGTTGTATATGAAGAAATTGTTGCTATCTAGAAATGTTATATATTAATATATTTAAAGAATATTAATATCTATATTTCAAAGTATTGCGTGGTATTATGATTTGTCATGCTTTGTATTAAGACATTATAAAAAATAAAAATGTAACCATTGGCACACAAGATCGGATATATCTATCCATTGATTAGAAATTAGATTTAACTAGGGCATGAGACAATATACAAACTTAACATATAATACAACCACTTTAATTAATATTTTCAAATCTTGCATAAATGCGAGAATCCATTAACTCATCCACACTATCTTTTTCTTCCTATCAATGTTATCTCCGAACAAAGCCACTTTACCTTCTTGAGATTTTTTTGTTCGACCATTGTCAGGAGTCCTACACTCTGACCTCTACTTGGTCACCCTGATTACTTTTGATGGGAAGTTAAGCCGAACACCACGGGGAACACAAAGGATGGCAAATTGTCATGTTTCCATTAAATGTACAAAAATATTCAAACAAGAAGAACAAACTCATGATTCTTGTTTAATTTGTGGAGATGATAAAATAAATCTACTGTGATAAGTGACCCTCCACAAATCATAATACTTGCGCCAATAAGTAGAACATGAATGTTTGTCCGCTTAGCACTAATTTAAGTATATAACACTAATTTATAACTAATGGAGGAGACTAAATCCATTTATGCAAATTGCTTGATACAAACCTTTATTTTCGGACCGTGGAGCTCGAACTAGTTAAGCAACAGTGCCTTGGGACCATCATCAATTTCTGCTTCAATGTTATCTGGCACAATCGAGACAACTAGAGAAGAAAAATAATATATTTGACCTCAACAAAAGTTTAAAATCCTCATAGACAACAAAAAACATTGATTAAAGTAAAACTCACCTAATTTAATCAAGGAAATCACGGTCGATGAAAATAAACAATTATCTCTAACAAGAAACCAATCAAATCGCATGATAGAGATTTCTGCTGAATGAATATACTTCATCTTCAGCTGATTAAAATGAACTTAAGATTTAGTAAATATCCGACAATCACAAACCAATGAAATTAGAAGATGGGACAGGAAGAATCCAATATAAATAAGTAGTGCAAATGCATACCATTATGTATATCAAACTCATGGGTCATTCTATCTCTCTGACCGAAAGAACAAAAATACAAATGTATCCGAATATTTTAAAATGATTTTATATTGAAAATAAAAATAAAAATCTTTAAAAATTGGATCTGTTTTATTATATTAGTAGGTGTTGCACAGTTCTCCATTTAAGAATTGCAAACTGCAAATTAAGATGTATGGAAACATAACAGCAAAATGGGTAAACCACGAAATCTAATTGACAAAGAGAAACAACAATAATTAATTAATATTTTAATGGCAAATTAAATATTTATAGTAAAGTAGAATGAGAATTATAAAACATAAACCTAACAAAAACCGAACACAAAGCTTAATTACTTACACAAGGAATGCTCAGTAACTAAATCAGATCATTGCCGTCATAATTCTTTATTGGGAGGAAGTTTTGGGTTGGTGGAGAAACTACTTAAATATTTGGGAGATGATAAGAAAATTTTGGGAAAGGGAAGGCTCGATATATTATTGAGTGTGTATAATTATTGACTTGATATAAACTCAAGTATTCCCCCTCTATTTATATTTGTGGCATTGCTAAATTGCTAAACCGACGGCTAGGATTTTACCACCAAAAATTTTATCTAATGCCTATAAATCACTCTCTAGAATTTTCTCTACTATTATAGAAAAAGATTTAATTAATTTTGTTTCTTCTAGACAACTCCATGGATCTTGCTTCTAGAAGCTGGACCAATTACAACAAAAATTTGGGCTTAAAATTCGTATGACCCAAAAACTAATTAACACATTTAAAATCAATTTAAATTTTTAACACCCCTATCTTCGTTAAAGAGATTTTATTCTGCAACACCCTCACCTTGACGTAACACCCACCATAATTTAATAATGAAAAAGATACTCTTTGCATTATTAACGCTTCAGAAATTCAAATTCTATATACAAATTTTACTCTATAAAATGTAGAAACTAAAAATCCAGAGTTATTTAGAAGTATTCGATATGGAAATTTTTGGAAGAGAAGAATTTTATGCATTTTACTATATTTTTAAAAATTGTATGAATTTATTTTAGATTTTTGAAAAATTTTCATTTTTGTTGTTTCGACTTTTTTGGAAAAATCTAGAATTTTCTTGGTAGGTGTTTATGTTCGTACAAGTAATTTTAACAAGTTTGGTACATTTCTATATCAGATATTTAAACATATTTGCAAAACATTAAAGAGTGCCGATTTTTTTAAAAAAATCTAGTATTCCATATTTTTCGCACAAATCCTAAAATTTGATAGTTCAATATGTTTCATTTGTGTGGTATAGATCTTGATGGATCACTTGTAAATTTTACATAGTTTTTCACCATTAACATTGTATACTTGACTTACATGTTTAATTTTTAACTTGTTAAAAATCTAATAGGCATTTATATCTCGACATTTATTATTTATTGGGTTAATATCTATTTTCCCCCCTGCCATATAGGGCATATTTGAAAAATCCCCCTGCAAAAAAAAAAAGTTGCATGGATTACCTCAATGTTTTGAAAAAGTTTGTTTTTAAACCTTGATCAAGCCATATCACTAAAAATGATGATGTGGCAGCACATTTTATTTTGTTTAAAATAAAGAAAATGCCACATGTGTAAAATGCTTAATAGAAAGACCAAATTGCCCTTGAGAAACAATATCAATGACCTAGTGCCATTTCTTCTTCTTCTTCTTCTTCCATTTTCCATCTCTTTCCCGTGTCTTCTTTAGAAATTTCCCAGATCATAGATAGAGTCTTTCCCGTTTCTTCTTCCGAAATTGCCCAGATCATAGATAGAGGCTTTTCCCATTTCTGCTTCGAATCCCTAAAAAAATGAGTTTCCCAGTTTGTTCTAATTCCAGCATTTCTTTAAACGGCAGAGTAACTCCAAAATACGATCGTAATATGTCCATGAAGATGTTTGTTTCAAAATCGGTTGCAAATCCTGATAGAAAGTACTGGAAGTGTAAGTTTTGGGGTAAAGAAGATGATTGTAACTTATTCCATTGGGACGATGAGCTTTTCGTGGAAACAGAAGCAACATACTTGGATGGAGAAGTCATAGAGTTGATGAGTAAAATGGAGAAAGATTTTTCGAAGAAGATGGAAGATATGAAGAAAAACGTTGACGGCTTAAGGAAGGAGATGAATTTTGTGATTATGGTAGTTGTTGCTACTGTTTTTTTCTTTTTTCTTGGGTCATGTAACAAATAGATTGTTGCAGTGTCACAGTCACCTCTTAGTTGCTGCTACTACTCTTTTCTTTTTTCTTGGGTCATATAACAGATAGATTGTTGTAGTTCTTGATACTACTGTTGTCTTTCCTGTTAGATGTTGTAATTTTGTGTTTGTACATACTGTGTGTTTGTTGAATGAATGAAGTTACTGTGTTTTTACAATTGTATTGTGATATATAATAAGGTTATTGATTAGGATTCTGTTTAATCAGATTAGAACATTCTGTGTAAGGTTATTGTACAATTAGGCATGTTGTGCTTACAACAGTTTTGAACATTAGTCATTCTGAACATGCTGAACAATTAGTTTTGAACATTATGAACATTATAAAATATCAGTTTTGAACATTATAACATATCATATCACAACATTATGAACATTATAACATATCAGTTTTGAACATTATAAACAAAAGTTGATCATAACATATCAGTTTTGGTCTTACAAATCAAGTTGTAAAATGGCACATTATGTGCTTACAAAATGGTAGATAATATCTTATCAGTTAGTATCATAACAGAGTCAGTCTCATTAAAGAAAGATGACACATTATGTGGTTACAAAATGACAGTTAAAGGACAAACAAACTACTGAGTTATTCTCCTTGCAATGTTCACCCATTTTTCTGAGGCATCATCAAACACCAAAGGTGCATCTGAAGTTGAACCAGGCCCACCAATTCTTTTTGCATTCCTAACCATTTTCAACCTCTCACTGCACCTTCTTCTCATATTTTGTTTGGGCTTCTTAGCAGTAGTTTTTGTAGGTGGTGAAGTTTTTGCAGCTGATGTAGGTGGTTCCGTTTGCACAGTTGATGCAGTTTGCTCAGCTGATGCAGTTTGCACAGTTGATGCAAGAGGTGTAGTTTGCACGTGTTCACAAGTGATTTCGGTGAAACAACCGCTAGTCCTCCAAACTATCGAATAAGCTTTATGATTGTTATTCAATTCCTCTGGTAACTTGCAGGATCGACTAGATTGATCCTATGGGGTATTGGTCGTTTGGATAGAATTAATAACAAAATAAGTATTCATGTTTAAGACTTGTATTTAAAGTGTTTTATATATATATCCAAAGTATTTCGATCACAATGCTAAATAACTTAATGACATGATCAAGTAAAATAACATAAAACTGATTTGAACAAGTAAACGCATAAATGTTCGATTTGCAAAGAAATGTATAAATGCAGGAAAACGTAAATGGTTTTTAAAGGTAAAAGAATTTTAATGTAAAAGCATGAATATAAAAGCATGAAATGTAAAAGACAAGAATGTAAAAGATTTTCTAGAAAGTAAGAAAGTTAATGTAAAAAGTTTCTGAAACGTAAAAGACTTTGAAATAAAAGAAACATTTAAATGCAAAGAAAAGTTAAATGACTTTGAATGTAAAGAATTTAAAAGACATTGATGCAAAGATAAAGGATAAACTGGAAAGATAAAGATGTTTACTGAATAATAAAAGTTTTGGTGCAATCATACGTACATCATTCGAGCATTCGTTTCCCTAGCCATGTGGTATTTTGAATGTTTACTGAATTTTTGTACAATAGATATGACACACGAAATCCTAACACTAATACTTCTATTTATACTACTTCGACCATAACGGTCTGACTTATGAGATCTTGCCACATTCAGAACATGCGAACATCGCGCTTTCTTCCACGCGTCTTCGAACCGTCTCCAGCATATTTCTTAACTTCCAATTATCCGCCTCGCTTGAATTTCAAATGCTTTGGCCACTTTCGAACTCACTTCTCGATACACTCCTACTACCACTTCGAAGCTTCCTTTATATGTATCATCATAATTGTCGTTCGAAGCTCCAAGTTTCAGTACGTCCATTCGAAGAGCCAATTCTCTCATTCGAATCGTGACATTCACTTTGTTCCCGACCACGACATCATTTCGTTTCGAGCTCAATGATTCCATTTCAACCATATATATCAAAATCTTCAACCAACACACAGTGGTGCAATTTGTTCAGTTGACCGTTTTTGAGTTTGCTTAGGTGTTGGATTAACAACTTGTGATTGTTGTTCTTCGAAAGCATTCATCATGTCATCAAGCAACCCATCTAACTAAGAGTCTTCCATTTTATGGGCACTTCCAGCATTTAACTCGGTTCTCCTCCACTTGGTGCATCGATGGAGAGGTTTTCTCCTTGGTGTCTTTCTCTGCACAAATTTCAAGTACATTTAGGAACACTTTTATAGGAATAAATTACAAGTACATTTAAGTATTGATAAGAAGTATTTGTTATTACCTTTCTCTTAAACTTTAACTTTTCCTGTGACTTTCTTTTCCACAACAAGCTTAGATACCCACTTGGCATTGGCAGTTTTGTTATTTAATACCCTTGCACATGTGTGTTTTCTCACCCAAGTCTTTATTTGGTATGTGTGTCTGTCACCCACTTTGCTACACAAAGCTAAAAAACCACATTTACCCTTGCACTCTACCCTAACCCTATAACTCTCATTCTTAACAAATGTTATCTCTCTTCCATTTAAAAATGACCACTCTCTAATTGCATCTTTAAATTCAGACAGAGATTTTAATTTCATACCTAATTTGAATTGAAAGTCCTTGTTGAAGCTATCATCGCAACTAAGCATAAGAAACTGACCTTTTGAAACAAGAGAATCTAACACTGGTTCCAGAAGAACAAACAAACAATGATTTTGCCTTTGTTAACAGAAGCTATGATCGAGATATGGCCGAACTGTTCGCGTTAAAAGGTGACGCGCCTGAGGATGCGAACGTGAGTTCGGATCTTCTGGTACGCAACGATTTAAATCTTTTGATTTGTTTATAAAGATGCTGCGAGCATCAAGCTTTATAATTTTCAACACAAGAAAGATGATTTAATGATTATGAAAAGGGAAAGTGAAATACCCTCAATTGATATTGGTATGCGTAACGACTAGCGCAAACTAGACATAACGCATTGGGGAGATTCTGAGTAAGGGGGATTGGTATATAAAGGGAATAGATGGAGCACCCTAAATATATGTAGTTATCTACAACTTTATATATGAATATGTTTGATATGTTGTGTGTTTTTTAAATGCTATTTCTATGATTGGGAAAGTTTCTCCTTTGGATTTTAAGAAACGGTAGATTATGTGAGATTCTAGGTTTTGTTATTATTGTGCTCGCAAAGATCTTTGGATCTTCTCATACATATCCCTAGTGGGAATCGAGCATTTATAGCTCGGATCTACTGTGGTTCTATGGTTTGTTTGGTCCGAGGAGATAGAAATTTGCTCGGCAAGGATGAGACCTTGTGCCTACGTATTCTCAAAAGGATGTTGAGAAAGTCGAGCAATCGTAGTTCCCACTTATGCTAGTGGAAAGCAACGGATGTTAGTAAGAGACAGACAAATGTCATCTTAATGAAAAATGTATCTAATCTATTTCATCACATACATTTTTGAAAAGTTTGATTGATAAAAGTCTTTCGTCGTAAGTATTAGGTGTTTTGCTTGAGTGTACAAGCGTTACCACTTACATGTTTAAGAAAGATGTTTGAAAAAAGATGATTGAATCTTTTAACTGTAAGTATTGGGTGTTTTGCTTGAGTGTACAAGCGTTACCACTTACTGTTAAGAGATGTTTTTTGTTTGAAAACAGTTTGAAAAGTTTGAAAAGTTTTTGACTGTATGTGATGTAATGGATGAGATACTTCTTCCATAGAGATGATAGATGTCTAAATCTCAAGGAGAAATTGATTGGATTAAAGGGATGCTTTTAAGAAGCCCATGGGTCCTTGTATTGTAAGCCCAAGAGGAGGCATTCCGAGGGTCATCGAGGGTCATCGAGGGTCCTTGTATGAAGCTCAAGAGGAAGCTATAGGGTATGGCTGTCTTTGGCTTGAAAGGGATTTCACCGAGAAATCATCCTTTTCTGAAATAAGAGCAATTTCACCGAGAAATTTTACTCTATGGGGAATTTGAAAGTGATTTCACCGGGAAACCATCCTTTCAGGTGTTCTATCTTAGCGCGGGTGATTCTTTGTATTGGAAGCCCAAGAGGAAGCTGTTAAGAGATTTCCTATCTCTTTCATTGTATGATGCCCAAGAGAAGGCTAAACTCAATGAGGAGTTCTTTTGAACGAAGCCCAAGAGGAGGACTCAACAGGGAGTGTTGTCTTATCTGAAGCCTAGCGGAGGCTAACTCTGGGAGAGTTTCTTTGTACAAAGCCTAAGAGAAGGCTGAACTCAGCTGGAGATAAAAATATCTTGTATGAAGCCCAAGCGGAGGCTAACCCATGCTGGGGATGAGTTGTCTTGTATGAAGCCCAAGCGAAGGCTAAACTCAATTGGTGATGAGTTGTCTTGTATGAAGCCCAAGCGGAGGCTAACTCATGCTGATGATGAATTGTCTTGTATGAAGCCCAAGCGGAGGCTATACTGTGGGGAACCTATTGATTAGTCTAATTGTTATGTTATTATTAGACAGTTTATGTAAACAGGTGTGTGTGTGATATGTATTCACAGGAGTTTATGAAGGAAATATAAACAATGCATGATGTTTATTTACAGCAGTTTATGAAATATAAACAAGTGTCTGTGAACGAACGTTTAAAACGAGCGTAACTTGATTATTCACAAGTTTGTACTGTGTACAAGGAAATGAATATGTACACGAACGAGTTTTTATGTACAGGGAAAGATGGATGTACATAGGAGGGTTGGGACTTACACTGTAAGAGAGACCCATTGATTTGAAAACAGTTTCACAGGGAATAATGCTTCTTTCAAAATCAATGGCATTTAGTGTAAAATGTACAGATGAAACGGAAATGATTGATCAAAGTTTTATCTGTAAAAAGTATTTTCAAAAGAAAGAGTATCTGTATTATGTACAGATAAAAGTTTTGAAAAAGAAGTATCTGTGTTATGTACAGATAAAAAGTTTGTTTGAAAATGTTTGACAAAAGTTTGATATGTACAAGGAAATATTATGTACATAAAAGAATGTTATGGGACTTATACCATGATGGAGGCCCATTGGTTTAAAATAAATCTTGCTCAGGAGAAACCTTCCTTTAGAACCAATGGATTCGGCGTATAGACAAACGAATGAAAAACAAATGAAAGAAATTTGTTTATGTTTGAATATTGACAAAGATGTTTTGAATATGTACAAATAAAGCTAAGTATGTACATAAAGGGTTGGGACTTACACCATAAGGGTGGCCCATGATCGATCGAGAAATTCGAGAAAGAACGAATTTGTTTTATCGTTTTAAATCGGATTGATCATGGTAAAAAGATGCAAGTTTTGATGAAAAAAGTTTTGAAGAATGATTTGAAAATGTTTTGAAAATGTTTTGAAATGTTAAGTTCATTTATGAGAAGTTTTGAAAAAAATCGGAAGTCGAAAACTTGAAAAATTCACCTTTTAAGGAGGTTTGAAAAAGTGTTCGTAACATCGTTTGGCTCGATTAAAATTTAATCGATGAAAGTTTTTGGATTTTTGACATAATCATAAAATATATATATTAAATGACAAGTGTACAAAAAATCATCTCAAAATGAGAAGTTTTGATTGGTTAAAAAAATTGTTGAAGTTTGATAAAGAAACATGAAAATATTGAAGTTTTTGTGAAAAAAGATGAAAAAAATGGTCTTGCTGGGTTTTGAACCCATGACCATGAGGTGGGACGCGTGGCAAGAAGACTTAAGACCAAGCCAGGAACCACTGAGCCAAACGCGCATCTGTGTTAGTGGACCAGGAACACGTGTTAACATAAGAGAGGATTATTTGAATTTTTAAAAATGAAGAACACCAAGAACACGCGCGTAGTTCTGGGTTCGAATTTTGATTTTCAGTTTGATGAATCCTTGCTCAAATCTTCGTTTCTCAACCAAATTGAGTGAAATAAACATCAATCTTGATCGGTTTTTCATCACGAACATGAAGATGCATGTTAATTTCATTTATATTCATTCTATCATGTTTTGATTTCTGGAAAGATGAAGAACCCTAGAATCTAAGAATCCGAATTAAATGATGTTTGTTCAATGACTCTTGGATTTTTTTGAGGGTTAATGTTCGTTAGGGGTGCAGAAAACAATTGGCCGTGAGTTTTTTTCAAATGGTGTAAGGAATCATGATATCTCAGTTCGTATGCATAGCTGGAAAAGTTGAGATCGATTTCTGGGTTTAAGTGTTTCCAGTTATTGTTTCTCAATCATTTGAGCACCAGCGGCATGTGTGGAAGCTTTGTGAGTGATTAGCTTGCTTCGAATCCTTCCCAATCAATCCAGCCAAGTCCACCTGCACAGTTCAAAAATGGCAGCTCGATTTCGATGTAAATCGTGTTACAGTCAGATGTTAATGGCCTGGATCACTCATATGATGTATGGTGATGCTGTTTGAATGATTAGGTCACAGTTTGATTAAGCTCAACTCCAAATTCGATTGCTTGGGCAGTTTTGCAAGTTTATGGACAAGGAAAGTGCAAACTGATTTTGACTTGATTTTATGTTGATTTTAAGTTTCAACTCAACTACATGTTAGTATTAGAAAATGTTAGACACCAAAGAACTTCATGATTTTCACTGATTTTATAAATTGCAAGTTTTTCAAAAGTTCATCATGTTTCTTGATTTTGAAGAAAGAAAAGAGAAAGCATGATTCTTGCAATGCTTTGGTGTGCATTTCTCTTGAATTGGTCATCCTTTTATAGGCAAGAGGTCTGAAACGTTAGGCACAAGGACATGGCAATTGGATAAATCATGGATTGCTTAAGGGGTAAGAAAGGCATTTGGCTTTTGAAAAGGAAGCTTCCTCTTTTTACCATGTGAGAAATTATCCAACTTGATCCAATCTTTCAATTATTACTTCTCATTGATATTTATCAGTTTGATGAGTCATTTTGCAAGGTGGCAAGTGGTCTAAATGAGAAAAACACAAAATGACCTATAATTTGATGTTTTGAACTTTGAAAATCAAGTGTCATGGAGCCTTATGTTCCAATTTCAAAGACATAGCTAGCCTTCATGGATTTTGGAGTTCTTGGACATTTTGGAAATATTTTTCCATGATCTACAACTTTCATGTTTTGAGTTTTTTCAAATTCCAATTGGAACTAGGTGAAAAAATGGCTTGAAGTTTGGAAAAAATGTGAAATTTCAACACTTAGAAATTTTTCTAAGTTATAGAAATTTTGACTTTTTGTTGACTTTTCCAAATTCTTTGATTTTTTATGATCATGATGGATCATTTGAAGTATTTTGATGATTGAAAAAGTTTTGTTTTGAAAAATTTGACCAAAAGTCAAAGTTTGACTTTTTTGTGCAGATGAAATTTCATCAGACGTTTCTGAAATTGACTGATGAATTATGTGAACCTCTGTGATATTTTGGATCCAGAAATTAGGTCAAGAGGTTGTATCTAAGATATAATGACCAATCTCTATCCAAAAAAGTCATTCACTGCTCAAAAAATCAGAGAATGCCTATGCTCGACCAAAACCCTAATTGGTCGATCCTCGATTGATCTGTGAGAAAATTTGATATCTGAGGATTTAAGGTTGAAGATTTGATCAAGATAGATCAAATGGAGTGAGAAAATCTCAAACCCTAATTGGTTAGCACTTGAATCAGATGAAAATCTGATGAAACCCTAATTTTGACCTGTGAATGCTACACTCGATCAATGCTGTTTGAGCTGTTAGTTATGCAGATGATGCAAATGAAAGGTGGTATATTAGGTCAAAATTTGGGGTATGACAGATGCCCCTATTTAAGTTTCTTTAACCTGAGAGATGAAGATGAATATCTTCGTTTTGATAGGTGTAAAGATACTTAAATATCAGAATACGCAAAATTTGGACCTAAGATACCAAAAGATGCGGATGATGCAAAATGATTAAAAAAAAAAGTTTTACCCTAAAGATATCAAAGAAATGACACAGTGAAGGGAAAAATTTGTGAATACTTCCCTGACGGGGAAAGAATGATTCACAGAATATGTTGTGATACGGTGAACTGACTTTGTAGGATTTTTTGTATCCAAATGTGCGGATAGCAAGAGTCGCCACCGACTTTTATTTTTATCCAATTAAGGGAAGGTAAAAGTAACAGAAAAAGACCTTCGTTAGATTCTGAGTTCGGGAGAATGGTTATGAAAAGGGAAGGTATTAGCACCCCTTTCCATCCGCAGTTTATTCTACGGGCTCTTAGTTGCTCTAGATCACTTTTTTAAAATTGCTTTCTGTGTGTTTGACAAAATGTTTTGAAAGAGGCATTTCGCTTTGACTTTGTAATGACTCATGTAGGAGTGTATACAAAGTGTTCGGAAATGTTTTTGTTTTGAAAAGAATTTGAGCTTTGAAAAAGGAGTGTGGTGTGAAAAGTATTTGATAGAGCGAGCAACTAAAAGACTTATTTACCCACTCAGAATTTGGTCGTTTTGTTGTACTTCTACATTCCTTTAGAATAGCGCTAGCCATACCATTAGTTAGTAGGTAGCTCCATTCGTTGGATGTAAGCGGGACATTCGAAGGGACATCGGATGGTCATAGAAGGCAACTTGTAGGAGGTATCCTAGCACATTCGAAGGGACTATCATCATTTTTCGTAGGCGACAATCGAGGGTCAAGATCATGTATTCGGAGGCGACATCGTGGGTCTTATGATCTTTGTATCGAAGGGACTATGATGATTTGTTTGGAAGGCAACGGCGCTAGAATACCTCTACGTTCGAGGGACATGACCATTTTGAAATCGAAAGGCATCGAGAGAGAATTACCCTAAGGGGTGCGTGTGTGAGAGAAGTGTGTCAAATTCAAATATTTTATCTTGAAATTAGTGTGAGCTATGTCCAATTATTATCTTGCCATACACGCCTAATTACTAGCAATTGATAAGGGTGCGGAAAGTAAAATGCGGAATGTAAAGGTGCGGAAAGGTAAACCTACGCTATTACATGGCTTTGGGGCAGATACATAATTAGGAGTGCGGAAAGTAAAAGTCCTAAATTAAACTATTACAACCCATGAGCAGTTACATTATTGGAAAAATAAAACAGTAAAAAAAACCGTCCGAACCGGAACAACCTGTGAAAGAATGAGAAAATCGGGAAATATGATAAAATCGAAATAAGAGAAAATGTTAGAAAAAATGCAATTTTTAATATGAGAAAATTTATGCATGCTGGAAATAAGATAAATAAGCTATAATAATTTTTTGGGATTTTTTGGAAAGGATTTAATAATTAAAATGCAATTTATAATGATTTAAATGCTAAAATAAAAATAAAAATAAAAAATGCATGCAAAAAGATATTTTTTAATTTATTAAATTAAATAAAGGTTTTTAGAAAAATAATGTAAAAAGAAAAAATGTTTTTGGTAATTTTTTAATGCAGAAATAAAATTATGAAAAGAAATTAAAATAATGCAAAATATTGAAATAATGTGAAAAATATAGAAAATATGAGTTTTGGAAAAGTGTAAAAGGATTGTCGAACCAGAATCGAATCGGGACATCCTTTCAAACCTTGAAAACCACACCGACCAACCGAGCCAACGACGCCATCGTTTGGAAACGGATGGTTTGAAAATAACACGCCGCTCGTCTGCTTCCCCGCGCCAATTCATCGCCTTCTTCATTTTGAATTTCAAGCTAGCGATTCTTCGACGCCACGTCCCCGCTAATATCAAAATGCAACACACATAATATAAATACATTCTAAAGCCATGGTTCGATTGGAAACATCATTCAATGCAATGGTACTAGTCTCGAGGTCCAATTTTTCCTATTTCGTGAAACCCTAAAACGGCACAGAAACCCTAATAATGGCAATACGTGTTCCGGCCATGGAAATTGATTAAAGCACCCGTAAAGCTTGCAAACTCATCACTAATCACAAAACAAACACAAATCAAGTTAATAATGCATGAATGATAGAATTCGAATTTTGAAATTTCAAGAACAAACCAATTTTGATTTGGCAATTCGGATGGTTTTGAATGAAGTAAAGGTCCGGATCGATTCGGTGGATGGCAAGGAATGTATTTGGATGCTCAAAACCACTTGAAACAAGTGAATCAATGACCATTGCTTGAAGGTCACGAATTTTTGAGTTTGAAACTAGGGTTCGGAGCAATTCTTTCCTCTCTTGATAGGTATGCATTGTGTATTTATATTGGATGGAATTGAGCCGATTTGAGGAAGAAATCATCATCAATCAATGCAAATCAAATTTGATTTTGTACAAAATCAAATTTTCAAATTTTGATTAATTTTCAATCCAATCTTGCCATATCAATCCAATTTTCGAAATTTGCTGGCTTTGTTGAGTTACTTGGATGCCAAGGAAGAGAGAAAAATCAATTTGCAATTAATTTTTGATTTTATACTTTATTTTTGAATTTAATTTGTATTTAAATGAATAAATTCCAAATTAAATAGAAAAATAAAATAAAAATTCGTGGCTTTGGGCTTTGATGTTCCAAATTGTATGAGGAACAAGTTTGGATGAAGAAAAAGTAGGCCCATTTGCAAAGTTTTTGATTTTTAGGAGTATCTCTCTTTGTGCATTCTTCCAAAATTGCCCAACTTGTAGGTGGTGTAACTTGCTCAATTTTCCATATTTTTGAGTGTTCTTGGACTTTTTGGAAAGCTCTAAGAGTCCTCTAACCAATGTCTTTGGTCCCATCTCAATTGGAGTTACCATGCTCAAAATATCTTCAAAACAAAAAGTTGACTTTTTGTTGACTTTGAAAATGACCTGTAATGTTTTGAGCTATACCTCTCAAATGAAGCATTTTTTGGACATTCTTGTGAGACATGAAGTTGTAGAGAATTGAATTTCCTTCAAAACAAGAGGTGGTGGAAAAATTTCTGAGAAAGTATGAGAAAGTTATGATCACCAAAGTTCATTGACTTTTCATCTAGAAACCCTAATTTAGAAAGTTTGACTTTTGGGCAAATCTTGAGTTTTCTTGATGAATCATGATCAACCCTTGATCAAATGATGAATGTAACTTCAAAATGAGGATGTTGACCAAAATCGAAGTTTTGACTGTATGTTGACCACATTGACTTTTGTCCAATACACTCGATTTCCAACCATCTGAGCAATTGTCTGAGGAAACTTGACTTGTGAGGCTTGAAACTTGACATGGAGAATCTTTGAAGCATATGAGGAGGCATGAAGGCCATTGGAGATGTTGGAAATCCATCTTGACTTGAGAGATACCAAACCCTAGTTTGGGTTGATTGTCTAGAGAGTTTGTCGATCAACTCTCGAGGAATCCTTGAGTATGGATGTATGAAATCTCTTGAGTAGATGGAGGGCAAATTTTGGGGTATGACAGCTGCCCTGCTCAATCTTCTTGTACTGGAAGGGTTAGATTGACATGCTTGTCTTTCGTGACCGGAGGTAGAAGATGATTGAACACCGAGTACACCGAAAATTTGCACTGGTGGATGATGCGGAATGGGCTTACAGATGCCATTTGGAGAAGTTGGAGACTTGGGGACGAGTCGACGCTAGACTCGAGGTTGTTAATAGGAGAGCGAGAGATGGGCTTAAGATGCCATCTAGAAAGGTCGATGCTGGAGGGTGAGTCGTACGTTAGACTCTGTAGATGTTCCTGGAATAGAGAGGAGATGGGCTTAAGATGCCATCCGAGGGGAGTCGTACGTTAGACTTCGTGTTCACTTTGAATGAAGTTATTGGTCTGTATTGATTTTTAACCATATATTCGAGAGTGAAGAGATGTTGACAAATAGTCGGAGATGGGCTTAAGATGCCATCCAAGGCAACTGAGTCGTACGCTAGACTCTGTAGTTGCTGTTGATAATAGGAAGAGGTCAGAATAAATCTTCGTGTCGATCACTCTGAGGGAGATTGTAGTTGGCCAGAACGTGGATAGCTTCCCTGTTGTGCATCGGGTGTTGATCCATTGCCTGTTATCGGAGGATAACCGAGGCGGTCTTCGGATAGTTTTCCGTCGGTTCGGGCTTAATCTCGACCGACCGTCGGAGGCGGTCTTCGATAGTTTTCCCGGCTCGGGCTTAATCTCGACCTGTCGCAAGGCGGTCTTTCGATAGTTTTCCGTCGGCTCGGGCTTAATCTCGACTGTTTGCCAGAATGATCATTACTGCTTTTGGAGAAATCAAAAAAACTTTGATAGAATATTTGTTAGTCTTATGCAAAGTATGATGCATGACAGTGTATATGAATGACATATGCATGAATTATGACTTTATGAGAAATGTATGAATGATGAATGTTGTGATATTTCAAAACATATCCATCTTGAAGAAGATGCGGATATTCTGTTTGAAGATTTTCGACGCCTGGGAATTGAGTAGGTGAGAACCCTGCTTTTGAAGGAGAAGAAAGATATCTTGGATTCCTCCGATGCACTATCTGACCAAGTTTTGGGCCTAGACATTGTTGAGGAAGGTAGAGATTTGAGAGGCTCGTTGTCGGAGATCTCATATATAGACCCTACTGAGGAGAGTCTGGGAGGCGATCTGTTGAGGACCTTGTATGTAGATCCTGCTGAGGAAATTTAGGAGGTGCTCTACTGGGGATTTCGAGTGTAGATCTCGCTGGAGAGCATTTGATGGTTGCTGGGCTAGAAGAGTCTGGAGTCCGTTGTAATCTCTGGCTGGGGAATAAAAGATGTATGCTTCCTCCGATGCACTATCTGACCAAGTTTCGAGTCCGGACATGCGGGAAGGGGAGGATTGAGAAATGTCAGGGATGAAGTGTTACCGCTAGAGACGATGTAACGTTGCTCGATTGAGTGGAATTGCTGCTCGTGGATTCCCTTATACTCAGCTGGGAAGGTGCGTTGTGAGTGACACCTTTATGTTCTTGTGGGGAACTATTCGTTGACTTTCGCCGTCATCCCAATTCCTGGAACCTGTAGTAAGTATTTTTGCATATTCACTTTTCGTATGTTTGCAGAGAGATTCTTATTGTCAAATGCGTATAGTCATTCAAAGCAAACGTTGGACTTATTGCAAATAACAACAACAGAAATTGTAAAGAGAAAGAAGCTGTATATATTTTTTTTTGAAAGGTGGCGTATGGCCAAGTAGTTTGTACACAAGAAAGGTAAAAAGCTATGCGGAAACAATCTTGTTAGGTTCCAACTATGCTAGTACTCATATATTTCAACTATCTCATCTCCTCTTGCAAGAGAAAGTGAGTAGATCGATCTTCGCCATTTGAATCTTGAATGTCGATAGTAGTCCGAAGCGTATGATCCGAAGAGACATAGTCGACGCTTAAATCCCTAACTTTTGCCTAGACCGCCTTTCGGTTTTCGGGATACCTTTTGCCCAAGCCGCCTTTTCGTGTTTTCGACCGGTGTACATGTTTTGTATATATCCTTTATTTTTGCCCGAACCTTTTGGTTCGCCAGATGCCCTTATTTTTGCCTAGGTTCGCCGACCTAGCGGGTCTCTTTATGCGTAGTATTTTTGACTATGTCCGAGTTCACTGTGTGGGAAGTCTTCACCATCCATGGTGCTAAGTATCATAGCTCCGGAAAATATGTCTTGACTACAAATGGTCCCTCATAGGTGGGAGTCCATTTGCCTGGATCACCTTGTGGAAGGATGATGCGCTTGACTACTAGATCACCGACTTGGTAGACTCGGTGCTTGACCTTCTTGTTAAATGCTCGATCATTCGTTTCGATAAATCGTCCATGGCGATGGATGCGAGTCGCTTCTCATCGATCAAGTTGATCCGTCAAGCCGAGTCTCGAACCCAATCGCTTCGCCTAACTCGCCTCTTGGAGGACTCGTTGAGGGTATCCGAACCTCGATGGGTAAGACGGCTTCCATACCGTATACAAGAGAGAAGGGGTTGCCCGTGGATGTTCGTGTCAGGCGATAACCATGAAGAGCAAATGGTAACATCTCATGCCAATCTTTGTAAGTAATCGCCATCTTCTCAGATAATCTTCTTAATGTTCTTGTTGGCGGCTTCCATTGCGCCATTCGTCTTAGGCCGATAAGGAGAAGAGTTGTGATGCTTGATCCTGAACTGCGTGCAGAGTTCGGCGATCATCTTGTTGTTGAGATTGGAACCGTTATCTGTGATAATCCTTTCGGGAGTGCCATACCGACAGATAAGATTATGCTTGATGAATCGAGCCACTACATTCTTGGTAACCGATGCATACGAGGCTGCTTCTACCCACTTGGTGAAATAGTCAATTGCCACAAGGATGAAACGATGTCCATTGGAAGCTGTGGGCTTAATCTCTCCAATCATGTCAATGCCCCACATTGCAAAAGGCCAAGGAGAGGTTAGAACATTCAGAGGTACTGGAGGTACGTGTACTTTGTCGATAACCGCACTTGTGACAAGATCGAGCATAGCGGTGACAATCGCTTCCATGGTGGACCAATAGTAACTGTTCTCAAAATCTTCTTAGCCATCGTGTGTCCACCGGAGTGGGTACCAAATTTGTAACTCTTCCATGATACGCATTGTTTTCTCGGTCTACACAATGAGTAAGCACATGTCGTGGTTGCGCTTGTATAAGATGTCGCTCGAGGAAGAATTTGGAAGCAAATCTCCTCATGAACTTCTTATCATTAATGATGCCCTCTGGATATTCCTGAGTCTCAAGATACCTCTTCACGTCATAGTACCAAGGTTTCTCTTCTGTATCAAGCTCATAACAATACGCTGGTTCGTCGAACCTCTCAATAATGATCTGGGGAGCCTCGTTATCCCATCTAACCTTGAACATAGACGACATAGTAGCCAATGCGTCTGCCAACTGATTCTCTTCTCGTGGAATGTGATCAAAAGTAATCTCTTCAAAGTAAGGAATCAAACTCAGAACCTGCTCTCGATATGGAATGAGATTCGGATGCTTCGTATCCCACTCGCCCTTAATCTGGCTGATCACTAAAGCTGAGTCTCCATACACTTGTAAGAACTTGATTCTTAAGTCAATAGCAGCTTTAAGACCCATGATGCACGCCACTCGCCATGTTGTTAGTGCAACTGAAACATAATCTGGCGGTGAAAGGAGTATGTCCGCCTGCAGGGGACGTAATGACGGCGCCAATGCCATTGCCAAGTGCGTTTGAGGCTCCATCAAAGACCATAGTCCATCGGGATCCTTGTTCAGGTCCTTCGTCTGGCCCGGTTCGCATCAGAACTAGTAAAACATCTTCGTCTCGAAATTGAATCGCATAGATCGATAGTCATCTACGGCTTGATGAGCCAAATGATCGGCTACTACACTTCCTTTGATCGCTCGAGAAGTGTACTGGATGTCATATTCGGTCAAGATCATTTGCCATCTTGCTATTCTTCCGAGAGAGCTGGTTTTCGAATATGTATTTTATCGGATCCATCTTGGAAATCAACAAGGTAGTGTGAGTCAACATATCGTCTTAGTCGGCGAGCGCAAGCGTTGCAAGTTTTCTCGAGTGTGAGTATCTTGTTTCACATCGGTAAACTTTTGCTAAGGTAGTATATTGCATGCTCTTTTCGACCGGCCATGTTGCCCCAACACACACCCCATTGAGTTCTCTAACACCAAGTACATGATGAGAGGTCTTCCTTCGTGGCGGCATCGAATAGGAGGATTCGTAGGTATTCCTTGATTTTGTCAAAAGCGATCCGCAATCGCCATTCCATTCCACTACTTGATCTTTCTTAAGTAACTTGAAGATTGGCTCACGTGTAGCGCTAGGTGTGCAATGAATCTGCAATGTAGTTCAATCGCCCAAGAAACCTCGACTTCCTTCGGGAGCGGCATCTCGAATAGCTTTAACCTTGGCGGGATCAACTTCAATACCTCTTCCACCGACTACAAACCCTAGGAGTTTTCGGATCGACTCCAAAGGTGCACTTGTTAGGATTGAGTCTCAACCGTACTTCTTCACAAATAGTTTCGCAAATGATCAAGATGTTCTTCTTCACCGTGATCGAGCTATCATGTCGCCGACGAGACCTCTATCTCATGATGAATCATGTCATGAAATAATGTTACCATAGCACGATAAGTGGCGCTCTTCATCCGAACGGCATAACCTTGTAGCAAAGTGCCCCACCGTAACGAAGTAGTCTTTTCCATGTCTTGAGCCATTTTAATTTGATTGTAACCGGAGAAACCATCCATGAAGGAGAAAACCTTATGCTGAGCGGTATTGTCAACCAGAACATCAATATGAGGAAGTGGGAAATCGTCTTTCGGACTCGCTTTGTTCAGATCTCTGTAATCCACACACATTCGTACCTTGCCATCCTTCTTAGGTACGGGTACCACATTCACAACCCACTGGGGATAGGAAGTAACGGCTAGGAAACCAGCGTTGAACTGCTTCATAACTTCGGCTTTGATTTTCTCTGACATCTCAGGACGCATGCGACGAACCTTCGTTTCAGGAGAAAACCTTCTTTGGTGTACCACAATATCAATGTCTAAACCGCATGTCTTCGTATGACCAAGCAAAACCTCAATGTAATCTCGTAGCATCCGAACCAATCTCTTTAACATTGTTCTCAAGACCCGCTCCTATCTTGATCTCTTTTCGCCTTCGGACCCAAATTCACAACCTCAACTCGCTTTTCGTGGCCGTATAACTCGCTCTTCTTGTAGTAGTCGGCAAGTTCTCCGGCACTTCACAATCTTCCTCACTTTCGCCTTCGGCTTGGTAGATCGGATTATCGAAGTCATATTTAGCACTAGCATAGTTATTAACAGATTCGGAGTGATTCGCGTGTATCACGTGTGTGTGTAAGAACACATAGCTTTTGAAGGGTGATAAGGTAAAAGAAAGAAAACAAACAATTGAATGCAAAAGTCCCACGAATTTATTGAATGAAAATACGCAAACGAGATAAAACCTCGAACGAACCATGACGGCAAGGCAAAGCTTTCAAAGTTTATTGTTCAAACATAAAGAAATACGAAAAGCAAAATAAAACAAAAGCAATTACTCCTGGCTAAAGGAGATTGGTATGACGTCTTCAGTCTTCCAATTGTTGAGCCCATGATCTGGAGTTGGGAAGATCCACTTGCTGATGTCGAAGCCTTTGTCGTCGTCTTCTATAGCATGGATTCCACTCTGGCTGATGCGGAAGGGAAGTTGGCCGCACGTCGGCGTATCATCTTCTGACCCTTGATGGTGAAGCCTAAACCAGTCTTGTCAAACTTGAAAGGAAGATTAGGGAGCTGTCCCCAAATAGCACTACCTCCTTGTTCAACAGTAGCTTGAGCATCTTTCAGCGAGACCATCCTAGGTGGAGCTTGTGTAACTTCAGGAGTGACAGGAGAGTCAACAGGCATGACTCTGGGTATTGCTTCAAAAGCTTGACAGGGAGTCTCGAAGAATTCACCCTCCATCTCGAGATAGCGGAATGATCAGATGACCATATACTCTTCTTCACCACATACGTGACAACCTTCCCTTTCACCGTATTTCAATTTCGATGTAAGGTAGAATACCGCCCCATGTATCCAAGGGCCCAAGTAGGCAAGAGTAAGCGGACGGATGTCCATGACAAAGAAAGTGGAATCAAAAGTCTGGGAACCGACTTTAACAGTGAGTGAGCTCCAAGCATCGTGCGCTTAGAACCATCAAAAGCTCTCACGATAATGTCACGGGTCTCGAACCAACCCTTCGACATCAAGTCGATCAAAAGCGATCTTGTAGGATATTCAGAGCGTAACCGTGTCAACCAACACATGAGATAAGGTAGTACCCTTGCATTCCACGTAGATGTGTAAGGCTTTGTTATGTTTCTTTCCTAAGGAGTCAAATCAAGATCGAGAAGCCTAGGCCGTTGTTGGCAGCCGGCTAGCAATACAAACTTCGAATTGATCTGGTAGTGTCTTGCGGCACATGAGCATTCTTCGAAACTTCACCAAGGCATTAGCATGAGCCTCGAGCACAAGAGCGAGCAAGCATGGAGATCTTGGACGAGTCTGCCCTAACTGCTCCACAACATTGTAATCACTCTTCTTGATGATCTTGAATTTCCTCCATTTCTTGTTGGAGGTGTCTTCAAGAACTTCCTTTGGTACTTGGCCGAGGGATGAGTCACCGGTTCTTTCCTCTAGCCGGGATATTGATTGAGTAGTGGAATGCGAGGGAGTCGCAGTTGTCTTTTGGAGGAGAGATTGAGAGAATACCCTTTCGGTTCGGGTCACCCATCGATCCTGATGTTGTCAATGTCGAATAGAAACTTCAAGATTAAGATCTTCAATAGTCGAGGGTCTTGCTTGACACCATGATAGTAAACATCACCCATAATTCCAAGGGATAGCCTTGTCGAGGAATATGGAACCGGCCTTGGAGAAGTGATAATGAGAGGTGCCACTCTAGGCACAGGATCAACAGAGGAAATCCTTATAGTGTTAACATCAAGATAGTCTTCGGGAAATCGTCACCCCATCCGTCGCCTTAACATCTTCAATAGGAATCTTGTAACTATCGTGACGATGTACTTCACCACGTAATCATACTTTCCACTTGGCTGCCCCAAGGTATCCCACAGATGGTACAGCTTTCGCATTGTCAATCTTCAACTTAGACATTTCTTCACGCCGCACGGTGGTTTCGTAAATAGTATCTCACGATTATCCATCATGCATCGAACACGCCTTCTCAACCAAGCACAACCATCGTGCGTGCACGAGCACCAACGACAACTCTCGGGCATCCCGGATTGACACCGCTTGCAACAAATTCTTCTTAAACCATCGAGGAATGGTCAAGTCATCTATGTTGAAAACATAAGTATCGCCACCAACAAAGATTGGAACTCTTGTCATGGTTAGGCATAGGAGCGTTGATCACATTCGAGTCTCAACAGAGGGTCAAACTCAATCGCTTAGCTTCGATCATATCCCGAATCTTGTTTTCGAGCCCAACAATTGTCGTTGTCGTGCCTCGGTGTTGGAATGGTAAGCACACTTAGCGTTAGGATTGTACTGGAGAGGAAGTGTTGACATTCGAGGAGGATCCTCAAAGTTATCACCTGATTCAACATGTGTTGCAAGGCTTGCGACAATGGCATGTTGATCTTCAGAACCTCGCGGCGCTGCTCGCCACGTTGTCTCACCGAGGTTGCCGATGTAGGATCGAGATCACAACCCCTGATTGAGCGGTCGGACTTGGCTCGGCTTTTCGACCATACACAAGATTAGCTTTTTCTTACCACCAAAGGATCTCTTCGAGATTCAAGATGTCTCTACATGAATCTTCCCACTCTTGATACCGCTTCAATGCGCCGTCAATATCAACTCGGTGAATCCAGATGAAGAATTTCCAATCGATGATTGAAGAATGGGCTGTCGTTGTTCCCATGAACATATCAACCAACTCCCTATTGGACAAGGGTGGTTGAACTCACTGCTAGATCTCTCCACTTCGAGCATACTCCTTGAACTTCTCATCACGACCCATAGACATGCTTTGTAGTTGCATACGAGTGGGTGTCAATTCAAGATTGTACTCATATTCAGAAAGCATCACCAAGTCACCCAAGTACGGATACGGTCATTCTCTAGTCGATAGTACCATTCCAACCGAGTTCGACAAACTCTCTTGAAAATAGTGCATCCACAACTTTCTCATCGTGTGGGGATTGATCTTCCGGACATAGGACTGCACTTAGGGCAAGAAATGCCATCATATTTGGCAAAAGTAGGAACTTTGAATTTGGGAGGAATCACAACACCGAACAAGACTCGATCGTCAAAGTTCAGCCGGACATCTTCGTGTTTTCCACAAGATTCGACGGTCTTTGAGTTGTTTGTACTTGTCATCTTCCTCGTAGTATCGCCATAATCGAATGATCCTCTCCTCCTTTCTTTGGTTCACGCTCACCTTCATCACCCTTAGTACTCCCTCGGTATGGACACTTCCTTCGAGAGCTCAATACGACCGACCACCTTAGGACCCCTTTGAAACGTCTACCCATGTTGAGGAGACCAACAACCTTCTTCTTCTTGTTGATGAGCTTCTTCGATCTTCTTGGCCTTGGACCAAGTGGTGAACATCAAACCGAGCATTCGAGCCCGGAGATCTTTGATCTGCTCAAGAGCCATTTCGCTAAAATAAATAGCGAGCAAATGAGAAAACCAATCTCCAATGTACCGTGATGCAATGTTATGCTATGATATGCAATGTTTATGCGAATGCAATGCAATGTTTTCAAGGACCTAAGAGATTTAAATTTGTTAAACAAGCAATGAACAAACATTTATTAGTACTTCTCATTATTCTTCTTTTTTTCTTTTTAAGTACAAGAAATAGTTCGAAACAATAAAAGAAAACATAAACATCCTAAAGCTCTAAGTCTCCCATGGGCGCTCTTGGTGCCGCGTTGATGTTTCGCTCCTCGTGAAGTAGCTTTGTCAACTCTAACACTTTCTTCTCGCTTGCATAGCACTGAGCTTCAAAGGTATCCCTTTCTTCTTTTAGTTGAATCCAGGACCTCTTCAAGTCTTCAAAATCAGTAGGCATGTCAGGATGGAGAACAGCATAGGGTACATCATCTATAGCAACAGGTTCCATAATTACGGTAAAACAGTGAATGGCATCATGAGGTTTTGAGCTCGAGCTCGCACCCATTTGAGGTAAGGTTCCCAAGGAATGGAGTTCGGTGCCCCAAAGTCTTGGTATCGCCTTCTTTACCATGCCCCAAGCATGTATAAACCTTCGCTTAATTCGAGATCGAATTGTAGTCGAACACAATATCTTGGAGAAGCATATCATGTGGACCATCTCTTCGGCAAAACCAAACCGACGTAAAGCTAGAGAAGGGTTGTAAGTAATACCTCCCTTATACCAAGTAGTGGTACATTAGGAATTCTCCACAACGCTCAATGAATGTGAAATCCTTTTGAGAGAAAAGGTTCCAACGGATATCCGAATGAGAGAGTGACATCAATCTTTGAGACCATCTCAACCTTTGTTCGCTCTTCAAAATCGATGGAGGAAGGTGCTAAATAAACCACCTTGAAAGTAACGGTACACAACACATGAGAGTTCCTTGTCGCTTAGTAGTACGAGTGTGGAGAGAATGTAGAATGTCTCCAAGTAAGGTAGGCATCGGATGCGGGTAAGAAACAACTTGATGGCATTGACATCTATGAATTGATCCGAGTTAGGAAATAGAACCAAACCATAAATTAGCAAGGCAACAATGTTCTCAAATGCATGGAAACTCATAACTTTGAGGAATTCTCGCTTTCTTGATTAAGAACTTGGAAAGTAAACCCTTAACTCCACTTCTAGTTTCCCAATTGGCTTCAATGTCCGAGCGCTTAAGATGTAAGGCGGATGCAATGTCTTCGAACTTAGGAACCTTTTCCAAACCGTGAATGGCATTTGGTCGAGAATAGGTACCCAAGTAGCTTAGAGAACTCTTCCAAGGTAGGAACCAACCGATAACTGAAATGTAAAGCAATGGTGTTTTGATCAAAGAACCGAATAGGACATGCATCATATCTTCTTCAAACCGAGATAACCAAATCAAGTAGATAACCATGTCTCTTGATGAACCGAGCATGGTCGGAATTTCAAGCCAATTCTTTGAGTTGAGAAGGATACCCATGAAGTTGATTCGGATAGTCTTTCTAGAAGCCATAATCCCTACAAAACAGAGCAAAGATAAATCCCTAGGTCCTTGAAATAGTTAGAAATGATATGCAATGCGAATGATGTCATGATGTCATGTTTAGCACACACAAACAATTCACACAATGAGCCTATGTTTAAGGCTTGCATGAGGTATAGGTGATTACCCCACCAAAAGTTTGAGTTGGTTCATCCGTCCTATAATAGTAACCGGTTCTAGGAATCTCATATCACGATCTTTCTCAGGCGCTTATTTCACGACGCCAAGTGGTCGATCGAAAATGTCCCAAAAGTCGATCTCAATGAGCGTAGCATCGAGTATCAACCAACCTCGGTCTACACCAAAGCCGCCATCTCACTACCTTCTAATGGCCAAGATGGGTCAATTAAGGTTCTAAAAGTTTAGTTAGCGCTTGATGACACCACGCGAAGCCAAATACTTTCTTCAACTTGGGAATGAAGAGTATCGGGGCAACCAAAGTGTCACGCTAACGTAGCCATCATGTTGACCGCGTAGTTATACGTCTAACGGTCGCGATGATCTAATGCTACTTACCTAAAAGGAAACCCGGATCCGTGTAGGATCCCCCAACAATATAATACCCAAGCAACCCTTAAAGATAAAGCATACAAGTCAAACAAAAAGCAGTAAATGTTATCTAGAAATCCCTAAGGCAATTCTCTCTTTTGGGTTACATCCCCAGCAGAGTCGCCAGTTCTGTGATACGGTGAACTGACTTTGTAGGATTTTTTGTATCCAAATGTGCGGATAGCAAGAGTCGCCACCGACTTTTATTTTTATCCAATTAAGGGAAGGTAAAAGTAACAGAAAAAGACCTTCGTTAGATTCTGAGTTCGGGAGAATGGTTATGAAAAGGGAAGGTATTAGCACCCCTTTCCATCCGCAGTTTATTCTACGGGCTCTTAGTTGCTCTAGATCACTTTTTTAAAATTGCTTTCTGTGTGTTTGACAAAATGTTTTGAAAGAGGCATTTCGCTTTGACTTTGTAATGACTCATGTAGGAGTGTATACAAAGTGTTCGGAAATGTTTTTGTTTTGAAAAGAATTTGAGCTTTGAAAAAGGAGTGTGGTGTGAAAAGTATTTGATAGAGCGAGCAACTAAAAGACTTATTTACCCACTCAGAATTTGGTCGTTTTGTTGTACTTCTACATTCCTTTAGAATAGCGCTAGCCATACCATTAGTTAGTAGGTAGCTCCATTCGTTGGATGTAAGCGGGACATTCGAAGGGACATCGGATGGTCATAGAAGGCAACTTGTAGGAGGTATCCTAGCACATTCGAAGGGACTATCATCATTTTTCGTAGGCGACAATCGAGGGTCAAGATCATGTATTCGGAGGCGACATCGTGGGTCTTATGATCTTTGTATCGAAGGGACTATGATGATTTGTTTGGAAGGCAACGGCGCTAGAATACCTCTACGTTCGAGGGACATGACCATTTTGAAATCGAAAGGCATCGAGAGAGAATTACCCTAAGGGGTGCGTGTGTGAGAGAAGTGTGTCAAATTCAAATATTTTATCTTGAAATTAGTGTGAGCTATGTCCAATTATTATCTTGCCATACACGCCTAATTACTAGCAATTGATAAGGGTGCGGAAAGTAAAATGCGGAATGTAAAGGTGCGGAAAGGTAAACCTACGCTATTACATGGCTTTGGGGCAGATACATAATTAGGAGTGCGGAAAGTAAAAGTCCTAAATTAAACTATTACAACCCATGAGCAGTTACATTATTGGAAAAATAAAACAGTAAAAAAAACCGTCCGAACCGGAACAACCTGTGAAAGAATGAGAAAATCGGGAAATATGATAAAATCGAAATAAGAGAAAATGTTAGAAAAAATGCAATTTTTAATATGAGAAAATTTATGCATGCTGGAAATAAGATAAATAAGCTATAATAATTTTTTGGGATTTTTTGGAAAGGATTTAATAATTAAAATGCAATTTATAATGATTTAAATGCTAAAATAAAAATAAAAATAAAAAATGCATGCAAAAAGATATTTTTTAATTTATTAAATTAAATAAAGGTTTTTAGAAAAATAATGTAAAAAGAAAAAATGTTTTTGGTAATTTTTTAATGCAGAAATAAAATTATGAAAAGAAATTAAAATAATACAAAATATTGAAATAATGTGAAAAATATAGAAAATATGAGTTTTGGAAAAGTGTAAAAAGGGATTGTCTGAACCAGGAATCGAACTGGGGACATCCCTTTCAAACCTTGAAAAACCACACGCTGACCAACCGAGCCAACACGCCATCGTTTGGAAACGGATGGTTTGAAAATAACACGCGCCGCCGTCTGTTTCCTCGCCGCGCAATTCATCGCCTTCTTCATTTTGAATTTCAAGCTAGCGTCGTTCTTCGACGCTTCCCCGCTAATATCAAAATGCAACACACATAATATAAATACATTCTAAAGCCATGGTTCGATTGGAAACATCATTCAATGCAATGGTACTAGTCTCGAGGTCCAATTTTTCCTATTTCGTGAAACCCTAAAACGGCACAGAAACCCTAATAATGGCAATACGTGTTCCGCCATGGAAATTGATTAAAGCACCCGTAAAGCTTGCAAACTCATCACTAATCACAAAACAAACACAAATCAAGTTAATAATGCATGAATGATAGAATTGAATTTTGAAATTTCAAGAACAAACCAATTTTGATTTGGCAATTCGATGGTTTTGAATGAAGTAAAGGTCCGGATCGATTCAAGGATGGCAAGGAATGTATTTGGATGCTCAAAACCACTTGAAACAAGTCAATCAATGACGCCATTGCTTGAAGGTCACGAATTTTTGAGTTTGAAACTAGGGTTCGAGCAATTCTTTCCTCTCTTGATAGGTATGCATTGTGTATTTATATTGGATGGAATTGAGCCGATTTGAGGAAGAAATCATCATCAATCAATGCAAATCAAATTTGATTTTGTACAAAATCAAATTTTCAAATTTTGATTAATTTTCAATCCAATCTTGCCATATCAATCCAATTTTCGAAATTTGTGGCTTTGTTGAGTTACTTGGATGCTAAGGAAGAGAGAAAATCAATTTGCAATTAATTTTGATTTTATACTTTATTTTTGAATTTAATTTGTATTTAAATGAATAAATTCCAAATTAAATAGAAAAATAAAATAAAAATTCGTGGCTTTGGGCTTTGATGTTCCAAATTGTATGAGGAACAAGTTTGGATGAAGAAAAAGTAGGCCCATTTGCAAAGTTTTTGATTTTTAGGAGTATCTCTCTTTGTGCATTCTTCCAAAATTGCCCAACTTGTAGGTGGTGTAACTTGCTCAATTTTCCATATTTTTGAGTGTTCTTGGACTTTTTGGAAAGCTCTAAGAGTCCTCTAACCAATGTCTTTGGTCCCATCTCAATTGGAGTTACCATGATCAAAATATCTTCAAAACAAAAAGTTGACTTTTTGTTGACTTTGAAAATGACCTGTAATGTTTTGAGCTATACCTCTCAAATGAAGCATTTTTGGACATTCTTGTGAGACATGAAGTTGTAGAGAATTGAATTTCCTTCAAAACAAGAGGTGGTGGAAAATTTCGAGAAAGTATGAGAAAGTTATGATCACCAAAGTTCATTGACTTTTCATCTAGAAACCCTAATTTAGAAAGTTTGACTTTTGGGCAAATCTTGAGTTTTCTTGATGAATCATGATCAACCCTTGATCAAATGATGAATGTAACTTCAAAATGAGGATGTTGACCAAAAATCAAGAAGTTTTGACTGTATGTTGACCACAGTTGACTTTTTGTCCAATACACTCGATTTCCAACCATCTGAGCAATTGTCTGAGGAAACTTGACTTGTGAGGCTTGAAACTTGACATGGAGAATCTTTGAAGCATATGAGGAGGCATGAAGGCCATTGGAGATGTTGGAAATCCATCTTGACTTGAGAGATACCAAACCCTAGTTTGGGTTGATTGTCTAGGAGAGAGTTTGTCTGATCAACTCTTGAGGAATCCTTGAGTATGGATGTATGAAATCTCTTGAGTAGATGGAGGGCAAATTTTGGGGTATGACATATGTGAATGTTTGTTTTACTTTGGAAACGGAGAGATTACCTTCTGTCAGCCTTGTGACAATGTTTAAGGTAAGTGAAGATGATATTACCAATTATCAGCCCTGTGATAGTTTATGGTAATGGGTTTTGAAGATGTTACCAATTATCAGCGAAGTGATAACTATAACAAGGTAAATCTTTGAAATGAGTTGTTGCGTATTCAGCTTTGTGAATAACAGACAGTGTTCTATCCAGGAATGAACTGGAGAGAAAGAAGTTAATCAAGACATTGTTCCTGATGAGATTATCTCAGCTGGGGAATGTGATAGAGAGAAGAAAATGCATTTCTCTGTTTGGGGATTCCGCCCGGGAAAAGGAAGACATATCCTTTTTGTTTGGGAATACTCCGTTGGGGAAACAAAAAAAAAAGAGTATCTTTTCTGTTTGGAGATATTCTACTGGGGATATGATATACTCGTATGAGTATATATATAACCAGTGATTTGGAAGCAAACATTTTGAGAGATGCAAAAAATGCAATGAATGATGCTATTATGTATGAATGTCATGAATGTTATATGCATGCTAACAATACTTTGACAAAGACACTAAAGAGGTATTTGGGAAAAGGACTGCGTCACAGTTCGAACAAATACTTGGTGAAAATTGCAGCAATGGTGCAGATATTCACTAATGAAGAATTTGAGTTGCATGGTTTGCACTTTCCGAGAAAGGCTTTTCATTGGCAACTTGGTTGGGGATTCTTTTTGATAAGAATACCGTCCTTTGATGATTCCTGATGAGGAGAAGACTGCTGTAGCAGTTGGCGACTCCACTGGGGATCGAAACACTCTTGGAGAAACGGTTGAAGTTATTTCCGTGTTCATAGTTTCAAAGGAGAATTTTGCTTTTGTTTCAAAATTTTGAAGTAAAAATTCATTTAAAACATTTTAGTTTCAAAAAGTGATTTTCACAATAAAAGCGTTATTTTGCAAAACAGAATAAAGTAGGAATTGCAAACAAAAGGCACAAGGCTCAAATTTATTGATAGAATGGTAATCAGCCAAATGCGTGATTCCATGGACTATTTACAAAAGTTGGAAATGATAATTTATTGGGAAAAGGCTACATTGAAAGCAAATAACCACTACTATCCCTAACAACTTTGAATTTCAACTGTGCTTGTTGCTTCAGAAGAGTTGATTGAAGATCCATTGATGGAAAATTCTTCATGTGGACAAAATACAGACTGACTGCAGTTACTTTGTCGTTTTGTATCCTTGTTTTTGCCTAGATCGCCTTTTCAGGTTTTCGATCTATCAGGATAATTTCTGTTTATTGTCTCTAATTTTTGCCTGGATAGCCTTTTCAGGTTTTCAATCCACCGAGACGCTCATTTTTGCCTAAGCCGCCCTTTTCGGTTTTCGACTTACCGAAATGTTCTTTTGTTTTAGACAAAATATTTTTGATGTCAAGATTCACGGGATACGGAGTTCATCGTCCATGGTTGTGAGAGTCATAGCACCGCCGAGAAGCTTCTTTTGACGATGTATGGGCCTTCGTAATTAGGAGTCCATTTGCCCTCGAATCTTTGAAAAGATGTAATCTTTTAAGCACGAGGCCTTTCGAATTCACGAGGTCGGACCTTTTGTCGAAAGCTTTCATTCTTCTTTGATAGAGTTGTCCGTGACACGGTCGCGCTTTTCTTCAATTAAGTTCTTAGTCGATCCGCTTTGACACCATTCGCCTCGATAACTTAGTTTCCATGAGAACTCTCATTGACGGGATCTCAACTTCTACGGGAGCACCGCCCATGCCGTATACTAGAGAAAAGGAGTTTCTGTTGAAGTGCGATCAAGCACGATACCCATGCAGAGCAAATGGCGATTTCATGCCGCTTTGTAAGTGATGACCATTTTCGGACAATCTTTTTGATGTTTTTGTTGGCTGCTTCAACGGCGCCGTTCATCTTTGGCCGGTAAGGAGACGAGTTATGATGCTCAATCTTGAATTCCTCACACAGTTCTTTCATCATTTTGTTGTTCAAGTTTGATCCATTGTCAGTAATGATCTTACTTGGAATTCCATATCGGCAAATGAGGTTATTCTTGATGAACCTCACAACCACTTGTCTTGTGACGTTGGCGTAAGATGCTGCTTCGACCCATTTGGTGAAGTAATCAATAGCCACCAGAATGAAGCGATGTCCGTTGGACGCTTTTGGTTCAATCATTCCAATCATGTCAATGCCCCACATGGAGAACGGCCACGGAGAGGAGAGAACGTTGAGTAGAGTCGGAGGCACATGGATCTTATCTGCGTAGATCTGGCACTTGTGACATCTTTTGACGTGATTGTAGCAATCAGATTCCATCGTTATCCAATAGTATCCTGCTCTTAAGATCTTTCTGGACATTGCATGCCCATTTGAATGGGTTCCAAAGGACCCTTCATGCACTTCATGGATGATCGTGTCCGCTTCTTGTCTGTCGACGCATCTGAGCAGAACCATGTCGAAGTTTCTTTTGTATAGAATATCTTCATTGAGGAAGAAATTCCTGGAAAGCCTCCTTAGAGTTTTCTTATCTTTGTACGATGCCCCGAGTGGGTACTCTCGTGTTTGAAGGAAACGTTTGATGTCGTGGAACCACGGCTTATCGTCGAAGACTGCTTCTGTTGCAAATACATATGCAGGTCTTTCAAGACGCGTCGATGCGACTGGGCATATCATTCCAATCATTGACTTTGAATAGGAAGATAGAGTAGCCAAGGCGTCGCCATCCGATTTTGATCTCGAGGATATGATGCGGTTCAACTTTGTTGAAGAAAGTCAACAATCCTTGCATAATCTCTAAGGAATTAGACCAAGATGATGGGTTTCATACTTGTCTTTGATTTGATTGATCACAAGGGTGAGTCTCCATATATATCAAGGATCTTGATCCTCAAGTCGATGGCTTCTTCAATACCCATGATGCATGCTTCATATTCGCTATGTTGTTGGTGCAATCAAATAGCAATCGGCGGAAACGGATATGAGAACCCTCGGGAGTAATGATGACCCAATTCCATTGCAAAACATTTACACCCATCAAGACTAGGCCCCATCGGATTCGGATCGGTCCTTCTCCGTAGCGGTTCGTCACAATCTTTCATCTTCAAGTACATAACATCCTCGTCGGGAAATCAAACTTGAGAGATTGGTATTCGCTGAGCGGTGATAAGCCAAGTGATCGAGAATGCTTCCTTTAACCGCTCGAACGCGGTATTGGATGTCATATTCGGATAGTAGCATTTGCCATCGAGCGATTCTCCGGTTAAGCGGGCTTCTCAAATACGTACTTGATAGGATCCATTTTGGATATTAACCAAGTCGTGTGATTGATCATGTATTGGCGAAGACGTTTTGAAGCCCATACCAAAGCGCAACATGTTTTCTCGAGCATGGAGTAACGAGTTTCACAGTCTGTGAACTTCTTACTCAGGTAGTAGATGGCATGCTCCTTCTTACCGGTTTCGTCTTGTTGTCCAAGTACGCAGCCCATGGACTCTTCTAGTACGGTAAGGTATATGATCAATGGTCTTCCTTCCACTGGAGGGATCAGTATTGGTGGTTCTGACAGGTATTCTTTGATACTGTCGAATGCTCTTTGGCAATCCTCTGTCCACACTACCTTTTGATCTTTGCAAGTTTGAATATCGCCCACGTGTAGCTCATCCGAGAGATAACGGAGATGTAATTCAACCGTCCGAGAAATCCTCTTACTTGCTTTTCCGTACGTGGCGTAGGCATTTCCTGAATAGCCTTGACTTTTTCAGGGTCGACTTCAATTCCTTTTTGACTGACGATGAAACCTAGGAGTTTTCCTGATCTTACCCCAAAGGTACATTTGTTAGGATTCGATGAAACTTCCTTAGTCGTTGAAACAACTTTAAGAGATAGTTTATATGTTCCTCTTCAGTGTCGGACTTTGCTATCATGTCGTCCACGTAGACCTCGATCTCTTTATGCATCATATCATGAAAGAGAGTAGTCATTGCCCTCCGTAAGTTGCATTCTTTAATCCAAATGGCATTACCTTGTAGCAGAAAGTGCCCCATGGCGTGATGAAAGAGGTCTTCTCCATGTCTTCGGGAGCCATTCTGATTTGATTATAACCAGAGAAACCATCCATGAAGGAAAAGACGTTGAATTTGGCAGTACTATCCACTAGCATGTCGATATGCGGAAGTGGGAAATCGTCTTTTGGGCTAGCTTTGTTCAGGTCTCGGTAGTCAACACACATTCTGACCTTTCCATCTTTCTTGGATACAGGTACTATGTTGGCTAGCCATTGAGGATACTTAGAAGTGACAAGGAAACCAGCGTTGAGCTGCTTTCGAACTTCCTTTTTGATTTTCTCAGCCATTTCAGGATGAACTCTCCTCGCCGCTTAATCAAGGGCATTCGGTTTTAACGGCAAGTGATGCTCTACTATGGGTATCCAAACCGCATGTCTGGTAGGACCAAGCAAATACATCAACGTATTCTTTGAGAAGACTTATCGGTTTGCCTTTGACATTGAGTGAAGCTCGATATTTACCTCTTTTGCCTTCCTCGTAACCCAAGTTGATTGCTTCTAGAGGTTCTTTGTGAGGTGGATGATCCTTTCCTCGTGCTTTAGCAATCTAGAAATTTCATCCGGATCTCTTCTTCAACTTCTTCTTCAAAGAACTCGGATTTCAAAGTTGAGAGAGCGTGGAGTTCTTGCTTTCAATGGGTTTGTCCATTTGTTTAATCTGCATTTTTGATTTATGTTCGATTAAAAAAGTTTTTATCATCATTTTTTTTTTGAAAGTTAATGTGAAAGTGTTGCAGATTAATTTTTCATTATGATGATTTTTTTTTTTTTTGAAGTTTTTTTTTTTTGAAGATTTTTTTTTTACTGTGTTTTTTAGGATTATCATTTCCAGAAAAGGGTAAAAATGAAAATAAACACAAAGTGTGGAAACAAAATAACGCATTTTATTTATGTTTCACAATATGAACAGGGCCCTAAAATACAAACTCATTTGTCTTGGGCAAGACAAAGAGAAATTATTTAAAAGCTAAACCCTATAAAACATCTCTTCGCTTTGGGCGCGAGAGTTCAAAACAAAAGCAAAGATAAACTACTTAGAGCTATGAACATTAGTCCTAACTTCAACAGTTTCCAATAGTGACGAACTCCTTGAAGTCGAGGTACTCGGGTAATTTTCCGCTTGGTTTAACCTCGAGTAAACTTTAATTGGCGAGTGCTTTGAAGACTCGGACGATAGCCTTTGCCTTTGGTGTCGCTAAAGCAATCTTCTTGATTAACAGATCGGGAAGTATGAGAGATAGCCTTTGTACTTCCTGTTGATCTTTGTGTTGAATTGGGATGTTCCTTCCCTTGGAGTGAAGAGACTCGTTGTCGCGACACTTTCCGCATCGTATCTGAATCATACTCTTGATCTTGATGATCATGTTGATGTAGTGGTAACCAGGATCCGCTTGGTGAAATCCACAGACGTGTTGAAACAGAGATCTTCATTTGGGACCTCGATCGTTGATTAGTTTGAGAAGACAGTATTCCTCTTACGATTGACTAGGGTAGTCAAAGTCATCACCCCATCCTGTGGGTTGGATATCTTCAATCCGGATTTTCGAGCTTTCTGGCGCAGAGTATTTCACCATGTAGTCGTATTTGCCACTTGGTTCTCCCAAGGTATCCCAAACTTCAGGACTGTGGATTTTCATGTTGGGACATGTCTTTGAATTGATCGGTGCATATGATTCCTCTTGAGATACATACTGTGGCTATTCAAATAAGTGCTCCACTCTTCGATTCAGATGGATCATCTTCATCCTCTTCAATGGTTACAACATTAACCTCTTGCGGAACAGGGTTTAAGAAACCTCCGCTGTGAAATACTTCCTTGATCAGGGGAAGTGCTTCATCTTTCTCTTGTTTTTTGTAGAATACAGGTGTGAACCCGAGTCCGGTTTTCATTTCATTCTTGAGGTTTGATAACTTGTCCCCATCCGAGTATTGCCATCTTTCACCATTTGTGCCGCTTTATATGAAGAGATAGATGATCTGCTTTTAGTAGATTCATCTTCTAACGGATTTTCGGGAGATGCGCGCTCAATGTCATTGGCGTGATGAAGGAGAAACGGATAGATGACTTACAAGTAAAGCTTGTTCACCGATGGTCACCAACTTTCCATTTATCGTGAATTTTAATTTCGATGGAGAGTAGAAGTTACGCCTCGCATCGTGGGGTCTTCCTAGCAAGCAACTATATTGTACGTCCATGACTTGGAACGTAATTTTGAAAGTGTGAGGGCCAATTGTCATTGGGAGATAAACTTCCCAATAACCGACTTTCTCGATCCATCGAAAGCTCTTACTATGATGTCGTTGAACTTCATTGGCGTTCCTTTGTAAGCTAAACGAGCGAGCCGTTTTGGCATTACGCTTAAAGACGAACCGTATCCACCAATACATTGGATAGGAATCGATGGCAAATCATCGAGATGTGCAAGGCCAAGTTGTGATCTTTCCTTCTTCCTAAGTTCTTCATCACTAAAACTCGATTGTTGCAGTCGTTATGTTGGAGACGATCCTCCAAATTGGTGCGTAGTCACATCGTGATCCACATAAGCCGGTCTAGTACTCTTATCAAAGCTTCTCGGTGAGCTTCAGAGTTAAGGAGTAAAGACAGTATTGAAATTTTTGAAGGAGTCTGCATCAATTGGTCTACGACTCGATATTCAATCTTCTTGATTAGTTTCAAGATCTCGTCAAAGTCGAGTTGATGTTGGTTCCATCAAGAGAACCAATGTTTGTACTGGTTAACAATGGGAATCGCGATTCTCGGAGGATATGTTAACTTGGTTTTGTTTAACAACGGAGTCAAGGCGATTTTGGTGGCAATGGAGTGTACTGCCCACTTCGGCGTTACTCGTCCGATTTTATATTGACATTAGTGGAAGTGTAGGCATAGTTTCTCCTTCCCATCCTCTATCAAGGTTGCATTGTCTTGGTAAGGAATTGCTCGTAGAACTGCAAACAGGGCAAATTACCAAAGGAGATGTTGGAATGTTGGAACCATGACGCGATCTCCACATGCTCGGGTATGTTGAAACAAGGGATCACACGTTTGGGATTTTCCGAGTTGATATCTGAGACTAAAAGCTCATGCGGAAAATGCCCTATTGTATTTACGTCATGGTCATCTCGGTTTCTGTAGATTTGTAAATCACCAGTGTCTAACAAATGCTGAATATCTGCTCTTATGGTGGGACATCCATGGATATTCTTTGAACAGATATAGCAAGCTGCATAATTGTGCTTAGTGAAGGTACTCATGGTACTGTATGCTTCATGAAGATGCACCAAGTTTCCTTTGACTAAGTTTACGTCTGTGACAAGGTACCTGTCTGTATTCCTTAGCATTAGATTCACTGAGTGTCCACTATGGCTGGGAAGTGGATTGGCTTGCACATTCGGACTTGTGTTTCTGAAGGAAAGAAGATTAGTCTTTACTAATCTCTGTACTTCTGCCTTCAATGCTATGCAATGCTCAAGGTCATGGCCTGGTGCCCCTTGGTGAAAAGGGCAAGACATGTCAGCTTTGTACCACCATGGTAGTTTTCGTGGACCGGAGGTGGTAACCTTGTCGTATTAGATTCCTTTCTATCGTAGAGGTAAAGTTACGTACGTCATGGGAATTGGGTCGAACCGAGTGACCCGAGGCGACGGTTTTGGTTGTGAAACCGAGCCTGCTGACGAGGTGTTGAGTTTGTTGATTTTGTTGAAATTGCGGAGCAATTCCGGAGTTGTGTTGATGGGCGCTATGGCGCTACATCGTTGTTGAATGACATTCTTGCGTGGTTTCCTCGGGATACCATTCCTACGTCATGTTCTTTTTCCTTGGGAACGGTTCCAACTTTCTTGGTATTACTAGAAGATCCTACTTCCTTGGTTAGACGTCCTGTCCGAACCCCTTCTTCTAGTCACATTCCCATGCTTACCATTTCATTGAAGTCTCCGGGAGCGCTAGCGATCATTCGCTCATAGTAGAATGAGTTTAGAGTATTCAAGAATACCTTAGTCATCTCTTTCTTCCAAGGGCGGGTTGACTTGCAATTTCCTCCATCGTTAAGATATTCCTTGAATGTCTCTCTTTCCTTTTGAGACATGGAGCGGAGTTGATCCTATATGAGCCATATCCAAGTTGAATTTGTATTGCTGGACGAAGGCTTTACCTAAGTCATTGAATGATTGGATATTCGTGCTGTCTAAACCCATGTACCACTTCAGTGCGGCACCGGTGAGACTATCCTAGAAGTAATGAATTAAAAGCTGATGATCCTCATTGTACGTAGACATTTTCCTAGCATACATTGTGAGATGACTCTGAGGACAAGAATTCCCATTGTACTTTTCAAAATCCGGGATTTTGAATTTCAGTATTTTTACACGAGGACTAAGAGATCCCGGCGCTTTTCCCAAAAATTCTTTCCTTGAATCGTTTTATCTCGTCGTAATTTGAGGAGTTGTTCCTGGAGATTTTCCATTGAACCACGAGCGTTCGTGCTATTTCCTGGAGTGTGATGAACTTCTTCGTCTGCGGTAGTGTGCACTACGGAAGCTGAATTCAACATGATCGGTTGAGAAACCGACATTGTTACTTGTGGAAAAGTTATTCCACGTTGTGGAGTGAATGTAGCATTTCGCTGCAAAGTAGGTATTTCAAGCGAGGTTGTTTGAGAAGTCGGTTGGCGAACTCCAATGCCGGGTTAAAAGGCATTCCCATGGATAGCCCTCGGCATGTTGAAGGTGAACCTCGATCGACGTTGAAGCGGAGTAGTAGTATCCTCTGAAGTTGCTATTTGGTTATGACTGCTCGATGCTGCTTGTTGACTTTGCGCTGTGGCAAGTGAGTTGACCAAAGATGTGAGTCTTTCCACTTCTTCTTGTAGCGTAGTTACCGTACTACGGAGTTCAACGTTTTCTTGCTCAAAATTCTCCATTACTTTTCTTCTTTTGCTCGTATCGACGTTCGAGTTGCGGCGCAATGAGAAACTCTAAGACGCGACTTGACAATTTTCTATCTCGAAAAGTGAGTTCAAAGCGTGAATGATTAGACTCTAGATGGTAGACTTAAATGCAAAGTATGATGCATGAATATGATTGTAAAGAAAAGAAATTTCCAAAGAATTTATGCTAAACGAGATATTTCTGGCAAATATTTGGATGGAAAACACAAATTTTATTGATTAATGAAGGAAGATTACAACAATTGTTTTTGTTGGAGCATTGCTCACACAAATGATACAATAAATGATAAAATTACAAACTAAATTAAACTAATTAAACATCTTTCGGATGACGATCCAAAGGCTTGATGCAACTTTGTGGATTTCCTTCCCATAGTGAGCTTTTAGTTTGGCTTTCTCGACTTTTAGCTTGCTAATGACTCTTTTCCACGTTGCGGGCCTGATTGTCATTTCCTCAAGCTTTCTTTTCCTTTCTTTGACGTATTTCTGGATGGCGTCATCCTTCTGGCGAATCTTCTCATCTTTCTCCATGAGCCATTCATCCTGGAAGTAGAGCGTCTTTTCATGATCTTTGACTTGCTTCTTGAGCTTCTTATTCTCAAAGTTAGTCTTAAGGAATTTGCTTTCCAAAGCTTCCTTCTCAAACCTTATCTGGTCAAGGCTTCTTGGTATTCTCCACACTTCAACGGAAAATTTGTTGATTTGGAAGCGACTGAGAACATGGGATCCTCATAAGCGTAAGGCATTCGAAATTCCTTCGCTCTTTTCTTTATCCAAGAAGTGTAGGTTTCCATGGCTACACAATTCTTTGCCTTACCTTTTCCTTTCTTTCGGATGTGATGCCAAGCTTTGATCATCCTAGCCTTCAATCCTGGGAATCCTCTCCTTCATGATAGAAGTAGCTTTCACCAGAAACCGGAGGTTTACGAATTTGCGATCCGAGTGACGCTTTGCTAGGAATGGGTTGTAGTTGATTCCTCCTTTCGTACCAATGAGAGGTTGGCAAATTCTCCAGCTCTCAATGATTTCCATCTCATTGTTTGCCAAGGTATACCAATGGATATCGTCATTTGTAAGAGACATGAGACGGACCAATGCCTTTGTTTTCGTGGAAGATAGGAGACTTAGGTGTGAGACAATCCATTTGAGAGGTACACAACACATGATAGTTCCGTCTCCTTGACGATTCCTATGATGAATAGACGACGTGTCTCCAAGCAGTGGGAACAGGATTTCCAATCAGAAAGATCCTTATGGCGTTGATATCAACGAAATTTGGGACGTTGGGAAACAACACCAATCCATATAGGAGTAAAGCTAAAATAGCTTCAAAGGCTACCATACTACCAGCTTCCGAGAATTTGAGAGCCTTCTCCATTAGGAACTTTGAAGTTAGTCCTAAGAGTTTTCCTCTGGTAGTTAGGTTTTTGTCTATCTCAGATTTCTTTAAATGAGTCATTGTTGCAATGACTTGTGACTTGGGAATGGCTTCCAAACCATTGAAAGGCACTTTGTCTGATACTGAGATTCCTAGGATATGCGCATACTCTTCCAAAGTAGGCATCAACTGATAATCAGGGATAGTGAAGCGATAGATCGGATCGTAGAACCGAAGGTTTTGAGAAGTCCTTCATCGACGTTAGCGTTCGTAAGAGTTAAAAGAGTTCCATAGCGTCAAACCGAGGGATCTTCTACCAAGGATGCTAACTCTTTTAACTTTCCTACGTCAGGAATCCTAAAACTGTATCTTTTGGTGAATCTTCCTCTGACGTCCATCACTCTAACCTAAAATATTTTACAAAGAAAACATCTCTAAATTCTTTGGAAATGGAGAGAGAAAATGAAGTTTTTTTTGTTTTTTGAATGAATGCATGAAGCCAACGATAAGAATCAACGGGGTTAAGTTCTAAGGGCTTATTCATCTGTGAATCGGGTTCTACTGATAATACAGGCTCAACACTCCCCTTCAAAACATTATTGGATTTGGTGAATACTCGATGGTCCAATAATATTTTCAAGAGAAACTCGCCTGATCGTAGTATCGCATGACAATTACTCTAGGCTTACACCCGAATAATCTCTGCACTACATCCTAATGGCCAGGATGGTTTATGTGTTCTACAGTCCACTCAGCTTCTTAAGTTCTCCCGAAAATACAGCATCTTTGCAATTACTTGCTTAAACACAATACCCTCAAGACAACCTCCACTGCGCGGGAAATATTAACTTCGAAAGCATTGAATCGCTTACGATAATACCTCCACCTAGATCTTAAAATGTTTCTTAAATCCGGTTAGGATTTCTTTCCATCAAGTGAAATCGCAAAACACACAATAAAGAAAACAGATATATGCAAAATATGAAAAGCTTATCCCTTTCTTTTCTTTTGAAAACAAAAAGCTTGGTGCTCTCGCGTAGTAACGCGCTTTCTTTTGAAAAATCAAAGTTTCAACGTACTCCCCAGAGTCGCCATTTTTCTGTTCAAAGGTGACGCTCGAGGATGCGAACGTGAGTTCGGATCTTCCGCACGCAACGATTTAAATCTTTTGATTTGTTTATAAAGATGCCGCGAGCATCAAGCTTTATTATTTTCAACACAAGAAAGATGATTTAATGATTATGAAAAGGGAAAGTCAAATACCCTCAATTGATATTGGTATGCGAACGACTAGCGCAAACTAGACATAACGCATCGGGGAGATTCTCGAGTAAGGGGATTGGTATATAAAGGAATAGATGGAGCACCCTAAATATATGTAGTTATCTACAACTTTATATATGAATATGTTTGATATGTTGTGTGTTTTTAAATGCTATTTCTATGATTGGGAAAGTTTCTCCTTTGGATTTTAAGAAAAAGAGATTATGTGAGATTCTAGGTTTTGTTATTATTGTGCTCGCAAAGATCTTTGGATCTTCGCATACATATCCCCTAGTGGGAATCGAGCATTTGTAGCTCGGATCTCTGTGGTTCTATGGTTTGTTTGGTCCGGGAGATAGAAATTTGCTCGGCAAGGATGAGACCTTGTGCTACGTATTCTCAAAAGGATGTTGAGAAAGTCGAGCAATCGTAGTTCCCACTTATGCTAGTGGAAAGCAACGGATGTTAGTAAGAGATGATAAATGTCATCTTAATGAAAATGTATCTAATCTATTTCATCACATACATTTTTGAAAAGTTTGATTGATAAAAGTCTTTCGTCGTAAGTATTAGGTGTTTTGCTTGAGTGTACAAGCGTTACCACTTACATGTTTAAGAAAGATGTTTGAAAAAAGATGATTGAATCTTTTAACTGTAAGTATTGGGTGTTTTGCTTGAGTGTACAAGCGCTACCACTTTGTTAAGAGATGTTTTTGTTTGAAAACAGTTTGAAAAGTTTGAAAAGTTTTGAGTATGTGATGTAATGGATGAGATACTTCTTCCATAGAGATGATAGATGTCTAAATCTCAAGGAGAAATTGATTGGATTAAAGGGATGCTTTTAAGAAGCCCATGGGTCCTTGTATTGTAAGCCCAAGAGGAGGCATTCCGAGGGTCATCGAGGGTCATCGAGGGTCATCGAGGGTCCTTGTATGAAGCTCAAGAGGAAGCTATAGGGTATGGCTGTCTTTGGCTTGAAAGGGATTTCACCGAGAAATCATCCTTTTCTGAAATAAGAGCAATTTCACCGAGAAATTTTACTCTATGGGGAATTTGAAAGTGATTTCACCGGGAAACCATCCTTTCAGGTGTTCTATCTTAGCGCGGGTGATTCTTTGTATTGGAAGCCCAAGAGGAAGTTGTTAAGAGATTTCCTATCTCTTTCATTGTATGATGCCCAAGAGAAGGCTAAACTCAATGAGGAGTTCTTTTGAACGAAGCCCAAGAGGAGGCTGACTCAACAGGGGAGTGTTGTCTTATACGAAGCCTAAGCGGAGGCTAACTCTGTTGGGAGAGTTTATTTGTACAAAGCCTAAGAGAAGGTGAACTCACTGGAGATAAAAATATCTTGTATGAAGCCCAAGCGGAGGCTAACCCATGCTGGGGATGAGTTGTCTTGTATGAAGCCCAAGCGGAGGCTAAACTCAATTGGTGATGAGTTGTCTTGTATGAAGCCCAAGCGGAGGCTAACTCATGCTGATGATGAATTGTCTTGTATGAAGCCCAAGCGGAGGCTATACTGTGGGGAACCTATTGATTAGTCTAATTGTTATGTTATTATTAGACAGTTTGTGTAAACAGGTGTGTGTGTGATATGTATTCACAGGAGTTTATGAAGGAAATATAAACAATGCATGATGTTTATTTACAGCAGTTTATGAAATATAAACAAGTGTCTGTGAACGAACGTTTAAAACGAGCGTAACTTGATTATTCACAAGTTTGTACTGTGTACAAGGAAATGAATATGTACACGAACGAGTTTTTATGTACAGGGAAAGATGGATGTACATAGGAGGGTTGGGACTTACACTGTAAGAGAGGCCCATTGATTTGAAAACAGTTTCACAGGGAATAATGCTTCTTTCAAAATCAATGGCATTTAGTGTAAAATGTACAGATGAAACGGAAATGATTGATCAAAGTTTTATCTGTAAAAAGTATTTTCAAAAGAAAGAGTATATGTATTATGTACAGATAAAAGTTTTGAAAAAGAAGTATCTGTGTTATGTACAGATAAAAAGTTTGTTTGAAAATGTTTGACAAAAGTTTGATATGTACAAGGAAATATTATGTACATAAAAGAATGTTATGGGACTTATACCATGATGGAGGCCCATTGGTTTAAAATAAATCTTGCTCAAGAGAAACCTTCCTTTAGAACCAATGGATTCGGCGTATAGACAAACGAATGAAAAACAAATGAAAGAAATTTGTTTATGTTTGAATATTGACAAAGATGTTTTGAATATGTACAAATAAAGCTAAGTATGTACATAAAGGGTTGGGACTTACACCATAAGGGTGGCCCATGATCGATCGAGAAATTCGAGAAAGAACGAATTTGTTTTATCGTTTTAAATCGGATTGATCATGGTAAAAAGATGCAAGTTTTGATGAAAAAAGTTTTGAAGAATGATTTGAAAATGTTTTGAAAATGTTTTGAAATGTTAAGTTCATTTATGAGAAGTTTTGAAAAAAATCGGAAGTCAAAAACTTGAAAAATTCACCTTTTAAGGAGGTTTGAAAAAGTGTTCATAACATCGCTTTCGATTAAAATTTAATCAGATGAAAGTTTTTTTGGATTTTTTTGACATAATCATAAAATATATATATATTAAATGACAAGTGTACAAAAAATCATCTCAAAATGAGAAGTTTTGATTGGTTAAAAAAATTGTTGAAGTTTGATAAAGAAACATGAAAATATTGAAGTTTTTGTGAAAAAAGATGAAAAATGGTCTTTGGGTTTTGAACCCATGACCATGAGGTGGGACGCGTGGCAAGAAGACTTAAGACCAAGCCAGAACCATCGAGCCAAACGCATCCGTGTTAGTGGACCAGAACACGTGTTAACATAAGAGAGGATTATTTGAATTTTTAAAATGAAGAACACCAAGAACACGCCAGGGTTCGAATTTTGATTTTCGCTTGATGAATCCTTGCTCAAATCTTCGTTTCTCAACCAAATTGAGTGAAATAAACATCAATCTTGATCGGTTTTCATCACGAACATGAAGATGCATGTTAATTTCATTTATATTCATTCTATCATGTTTTGATTTGAAAGATGAAGAACCCTAGAATCTAAGAATCCAATTAAATGATGTTTGTTCAATGATTCTTGGATTTTTGAGGGTTAATGTTCGTTAGTGTGAAAACAATTGGCCGTGAGTTTTTCAAATGGTGTAAGGAATCATGATATCTCGTTCGTATGCATACCGGAAAAGTTGAGATCGATTTGGTTTAAGTGTTTCCGATTATTGTTTCTCAATCATTTGAGCACCAGCGGCATGTGTGGAAGCTTTGTGAGTGATTAGCTTGCTTCGAATCCTTCCCAATCAATCCAGCCAAGTCCACCTGCACAGTTCAAAAATGGCAGCTCGATTTCGATGTAAATCGTGTTACAGTCAGATGTTAATGGCCTGGATCACTCATATGATGTATGGTGATGCTGTTTGAATGATTAGGTCACAGTTTGATTAAGCTCAACTCCAAATTCGATTGCTTGGGCAGTTTTGCAAGTTTATGGACAAGGAAAGTGCAAACTGATTTTGACTTGATTTTATGTTGATTTTAAGTTTCAACTCAACTACATGTTAGTATTAGAACATGTTAGACACCAAAGAACTTCATGATTTTCACTGATTTTATAAATTGCAAGTTTTTCAAAAGTTCATCATGTTTCTTGATTTTGAAGAAAGAAAAGAGAAAGCATGATTCTTGCAATGCTTTGGTGTGCATTTCTCTTGAATTGGTCATCCTTTTATAGGCAAGAGGTCTGAAATGTTAGGCACAAGGACATGGCAATTGGATAAATCATGGATTGCTTAAGGGGTAAGAAAGGCATTTGGCTTTTGAAAAGGAAGCTTCCTCTTTTTACCATGTGAGAAATTATCCAACTTGATCCAATATTTCAATTATTACTTCTCATTGATATTTATCAGTTTGATGAGTCATTTTGCAAGGTGGCAAGTGGTCTAAATGAGAAAAACACAAAATGACCTATAATTTGATGTTTTGAACTTTGAAAATCAAGTGTCATGGAGCCTTATGTTCCAATTTCAAAGACATAGCTAGCCTTCATGGATTTTGGAGTTCTTGGACATTTTGGAAAGATTTTTCCATGATCTACAACTTTCATGTTTTGAGGTTTTTCAAATTCCAATTGGAACTAGGTGAAAAAATGGCTTGAAGTTTGGAAAAAATGTGAAATTTCAACACTTAGAAATTTTTCTAAGTTATAGAAATTTTGACTTTTTGTTGACTTTTCCAAATTCTTTGATTTTTTATGATCATGATGGATCATTTGAAGTATTTTGATGATTGAAAAAGTTTTGTTTTGAAAAATTTGACCAAAAGTCAAAGTTTGACTTTTTTGTGCAGATGAAATTTCATCAAACGTTTCTGAAATTGACTGATGAATTATGTGAACCTCTGTGATGTTTTGGATCCAGAAATTAAGTCAAGAGGTTGTATCTAAGATATAATGACCAATCTCTATCCAAAAAAGTCATTCACTACTCAAAAAATCAGAGAATGCCTATGCTCGACCAAAACCCTAATTGGTCGATCCTCGATTGATCTGTGAGAAAATTTGATATCTGAGGATTTAAGGTTGAAGATTTGATCAAGATAGATCAAATGGAGTGAGAAAATCTCAAACCCTAATTGGTTAGCACTTGAATCAGATGAAAATCTGATGAAACCCTAATTTTGACCTGTGAATGCTACACTCGATCAATGCTGTTTGAGCTGTTAGTTATGCAGATGATGCAAATGAAAGGTGGTATATTAGGTCAAAATTTGGGGTATGACACGAACAAACAAAGAATAAGAACTGGGTGATGATTTCAAATAGTTAGGGTTCAAAATGAGAATGACTTTTCCTTTCCTAAATTCAGTACTTGCTGCTGATTATTTCTCAAGGGCAATTTGGTCTTTCCATTAAGCATTTTACACATGTGACATTTTCTTTAATTTAAACAAAATAAAAAACGCTGCCACATCATCATTTTTAGTGATGTGGCATGACCAAAGTTTAAAAACAAACTTTTTCAAAAGTTGAGGTAATTCATGCAATTTTTTTTGCAGGTTTTTTTTTTCAAATGCGCCCTATATGGCAGGGGACAAAATAGGTATTAACCCTTATTTATTCTATATAGGTTGTAAATAACAAGTATTTCTCTTTCGAGCTAACATTTTGGCATGGGCCTTATGTTGGTGGATAACACACTATTACTGTTGTTACTATTCATTCTAATACTGTGGATGGGATCACAGGGAGAAAAAACAAATTAATTTTTGGTTGTGAGAGACGAGGAAACTAATAAATGGAGGAAATGTGTCTGAAGGTAGTTATAGTATGAAAGTGAAATATCCATTTATGTTGAGATTTTTACCAAGTGGAAGTTATTGGAAGGTTACAAGTGTAGCTTTCACAATTATTTACAAGCTAACGATTTTTATGTTGTTGAAGTATAAGGTCTATTAAATAATAATGAAAGAAAGTTTATGATTACATTCTCAAATACGATATGGATCCCATACACAAAATTATCGCTTTGAAAGATAGAGATCCAGAAAAGCTAGTGAGTGTTACACATGTGTATAAGGCAAGATATACATGCAACACAAGCAAGAGATGTCTCATTGACAAAAATACAAGATATGTCGAGTCTTATTCATGAAGAGAATTACATTAATTAGAACACTAACAGAGACACTTCAAATATTGTTTCTGATATCTTTTGAACGCATCACAATTTAGTAAAATTGTAGAACATGTTTCATTTGGTGCGAATTTTCCACTGATGGTTTTAGTTGCGGACTATGAATTGGCGTTGATGAATGATGTGGAAGTTGTGTTTCCAAAATCAACTCATTTGTTGTGTCTGTTCCATATTTACAAAAAATGTTAGTATGAAGTGTAAGAAGTATGTCGAATCACATTTGGATGAGCATGTTAAGGATCTATGGAGAAAAATCATATATTATAATATGGAGTTTGTGTTTTTAGTACACCTTATCCTTTTGAGGTAATATGAGTTGATATTCCAAATTTTTTCGTATGAGCATGAAACTTTGTTGACACCCTATAAATAAATATTTGTTACTCTATGGAATAATAGAGTCACTCATTTTGCGTACACGACAATGAACAAGTACATCAATTTGAATTCGAATAAAGGTGCATTACTAATTATCAAATAATGTCATAATTTTTCTATTTATATTTTTTTTAGACTGAGTCTGATCACCAGAGACTAAAAAATATGCTTACATCTATTAGGGGAGATTTATGTAGAAGCTGGAAAGTTGTGAACACTGTGTTGAAGTTTCAATTAGGTTAAATTACAATATTATTTCAGAAATGTATTGCAAACATTAAGCATCGATATAACACTCCATTTTACTCCAGATTTCTCGACTTCGTTTCAAAACATTGTATACAGTACATTGGAAATGAAATGGAAAGGTTAAAATTTGTTTGTTTAGACAAAACCACGTGTGGTTAATTCATTGGGAAAACACACGGGTTAACTTTTGTTTGTGTGAACTTGTAGGTTCTCAAATACAAGGTAAGCATATTCTATTATAATCGATTCATGTGTTTTATAAGATATTATACATTAAAGAGCATAAGGTCACTCATGAATATGGTGGGACACGTGTGGATTTAGAAGAAGAGTTGAAGATGTATTTTAGTACACTGAATGTTGTAGGCTAAAGGATGATGAAGAAAAAATTTAAGGAGCTAACAAATCCATCCACATATTTGATGTGTCCACCTCCAGTTATACTCAAGCCAAAGAGGGGAGATAAGAAAACTAGAATGGGTGAAGAGAGTGATGTGCAACATGTTCCTTTTTAGTGGGAGTATGCTAAGGGATCACAGGGAAGTTAGACTACAAAAAGATCAATTACAAAACCAAATGAAAGTCAACCAACTGGCCAGTCTTCAAGACTTACATTATTGAAGTGCGTAAAGATGGAAATTATGGTTTTCGTTCTATTGCATGTTTATTTTGATATGGAAAATATTCTTGACATATTTTTAGACGCATTTAGATGGTGAATTTTATATACACCATCAGTTGTATTCCAAGTTGTTGCATGACATGGTACTATAAGTTAGGAATATGTTGCGGGTAGCTAGGTTGGGTTTTCAGAGTCGTCATAAGTGATGGTGATTCCCAATAAGTGTTACCTTATTACTTTTAGACACATGTTATACTAGTCTCGTTGTTTAGGAACCTTAACATCACATTCCTCACATTAACAAATAGTTCTATTCAAAGCTTCAAGTAGACACAAAATTATTGTAGATTTTTGTGTTGACAACATTCAATGTGTTCAGATGAACTTGAAACCCATTGTCCTATGTCTCCCGTCATAGCCAGATAGATACCAGACTGTATTGAAGGTTCAAGAGCATGAGAATCAACATATGTCGGACGTATTAGGCACTTGGAAGAACAAGTTAGAGAGTTGAAATAACTTGTATTGCACATATATTGTGGCACTTTTGCATTAAATGTATATATTTTTTGGGTTATAGTTTGTTAATAATGACAAAAATGCTCTTTTTTTTAAATCACACATAACCGAATTTTTCAAAATTTCTAAAAATTGAATTTGTTTCATAATTTTAAGAGATTTGGATCTCTCAATATATGCACTAAAATTTTCAAATTTCAGATTCCTTCAACAATTTTAAAGAATCTTGAGAACTTTATTAGAAATTTCTAAAATAATCGGAGAGCTCTTAACACTATGAAGTGCCAAACTAATCTTAATTTTATACAAAGTGAACAAAACATAAGATATTTTAACACATGGTTGAACTCTAACGGTACCTTAGATTTATCTTGGCCTAAAAAACTTGTGATATTTTTATACTATGCTGATCTCGGACCAATGAAGATATTTGAATAGGTGAACCTTGTAATGAAACAGGAGACTTAGAAACTAAATCCCTTCTCTTTAACAAACTCTCTTCCTTCTTTGTTGGATGAGAAATATTGTTGGAATTGGCCTAAAAGATCTTGTACCAATGATGATATAGCTAGCAACAAGGGCTCATTTTCACCATATCAATTTGTTGGTGCCTGAGAAATTTTTAATTAAGAGAAAAAAATAATAAAAAAATAAGGGTTTTATTATTCACCCGAAATTGTATTGTACAAAATAAAGATACACTATGACTATTTATATATAACCTTAACTAAAAATTAAGGATTTAATGTTCTATCATTTCTAATTAATATATATATATATGTTATATTAAAAAAAGATTGTTATACATTAATATGTTTAAAGAATATTTAATATTTAATATATACATTTCATAGTATTTATTTTGTATTATAATTGAAAAGGTTAATATTAGATAATTTGTATACATTTTTGTACTATGTATTTTGTTCCATCCATTAAAAAATCATCCATTTAAATTTTGAAATGGAAATGACCTTCATAACAATCATTCCTTACATCTAAATTGTCTCTTAATACATGTGGAGTCAATACATGTGACTATATAAATAGGATTTAGATCTTTAGTCTAAAGACCGTAAAAAATAGTCATTTTGAGGAGTAAATGTAACCATTGCTTACATGATCATTTGAATGAGTTCAATGCGTGTTCTAAGACAGGTTGAATATCAAGATTCTGATGCTTAATGATGAAAACCTTATGAATAAATCAATTCTGATTTCATATATAAGAATTTGTACACTTTGTGTATATATGTATATGAACGCTTGGAAAAATATTTAGAAGGGGGTTGAATAAATTTTTCTTCTTTTTTATTCTTTTACCCAAACAACAATACTATAATACTCAAAGATTTTTATCCTTGCCCACACCAGTTTCTACTATTACAAATCTTCATCAACCACTCTATTTTAGGGTTCCACTCTAAGGGACAATGCCTTATATTCAACAAGGTGAGGACTTCACTATAAATACTTCTTGTATAGCTGCACTCAAACAGAAGGTGGCTGACTGTCTCAACCTTATCACAGAAAAGACATTTGAGATCCATTATAACAACAAATTTGTTCAACTGCTCCTTTGTAGCAAGTCTTTTCTAGCAAGCAATCCACAACAGAAACACAGCTCTAGGCCTTGCCTTGCTTTGACAAATCAGGTTTCTCTAACCCATTTTTGGCTCATGCTAAATCAAACTCAGATATATCCCCTTACTGTAAAAGTTCGCAGCATCCTTCATGAGATCGCATTGAGCCACTGAGCAGATATCATTCCTCATTTTTAGATTGCCTTTAATAATCCACTACCCACTGAACCCATAAACTGTCAGTCTTTTGGCACAGGTTCTGTAGCAGCTTAGCAAGACAAATCTTTTCCAAATCTGCATATTATTCCACAAACATATGATATTCCAAACATAAATAATAATAATATTTAATGTTCGAACGAACTATCACATTTTATTATGAAGAATTTTTTAATAACCATTTTGGCCTCCCAAATTTAGATATTTCTATTTTTACATTATTTTATTATTTTATTATTTAGTTCTTTGTTTTTATCATTTATTTTTATTTATTCTTTCATTTGTTAGTTTAGTGGATTTGGTCTTGCAATCTCATTATTTCAATTTTTATTTATTCGTTAATTATATGTTTTGTTGTTAAAATACAATTTAGTTTATTATTATATAAGTCTAATTGAGGAAAAATAAATAGACCTGAAAATATTAATAAGGTGTAAATCAATTTAAAGAATAATATAATGTCATATTTAACTATAATAAATTCATAGTATTGGATTGTAATGAACATAATTGTCGAATAAATATTATTATAAATGGTAAATTATTTAATATTTTGAATTTTTATATTAACTAAAATCTAAAAAATATTAATAAAAATATATTTGATATCAATTTTAATCGATATTTATTGATAATAATTTATAAAATTGAAACCGGTCTAATCAGCTTTTTATATTAAAGGAAAATATTGTGTAGTAAGTTAACTTTTTATATTGAACTATTAAATTATTGTTCTTTTTATATAAAACATCAATATAGTTATATTTTATATTTACCTAAATCGTTATTTACCTATAATAATGTTATAAAACATATTTTATTTTAAATCTTTTCATTCCTTTTTTTAATTTGATAGTAAAAAATATTATTTTCATATATATATATATATATATATATATATATATATATATATATATATATATATATATATATATATATATATATATATATATATATATATATATTACATCCGAGTTACACCATGACTTACACTCGCTCAAAATATTATTTCGGATTAATTTTTTAAATCAACATATCATCATATAGATCATACTTATAATGTTTGAGATTAATCTATAAAGTTTTACTATATGATCAAGCTATCCAAAAATTAACATCAAAATGGACTTTCATATAACGTTAATTTTGATGTAGTTCAATGACATAGTAAAACTTTATAGATTAATCTCAAACTTTACATGTATGATCTATATGATGATATGTTTCAATCCAACGGTTGATTTTAAAAAATATTATTCCGAAGTGACGTTTTTGAGCGAGTGTAACTCATGGTGTAACTCTTCGGGTGTAATTTGATCCTCCTATATATATATATATATATATATATATATATATATATATATATATATATATATATATATATATATATATATATATATATATATATATATATATATATATATATATATATATATATATATATATATATTATAAAATTGAAAACTATTAAATTATTGTTATTTTTATGTAAAAACTAAACTCAATATAAAATATTAGTCGTAATTTATTTTATATTATTTATAATAATTTATTAAAATTTATCCGCACATCGCACGGGCATAGGATTAGTTACCTCTAATATTATTTCAATTGGCGGTCATATCTAAACTGATTATAAGCAAAATATAAGTTAATTATTTTCTTTTTTTCCTAAAATAGATATTTGACGTGTCTGGACAATCTGATATTTCATTTTATATTTTTATTCTATTTTAAGAAAATGCGAATTAAAAATTGCACAATATTAATATAGAAGAAAATATAAGATGCAATGACAATGTAAGGTAATTTCACTTTGTAAACCTATAAATCTAGTGTATTTTACCAAATCATTTTTATATTTTAATATTATTTAAATGAGATGGCAAATTGTGTATTTATAATTGGATGATAGTGTAAAATTATTTTGCAACGTTTATAGATTTCCATTAAGTTTTTAATATATAAATGATTTTTTAAAAATATGTGAAAAAGTTTACGGGGTGTTTATATTATGAGAGGAGTAGGGATGACCATGACTAGAATTTAAGCAAAATAACATCGTATATATTTTCAAATGAAATAAATTTAATAATATATTATATATTTATTATATATTCATATGTCACTTTTTTATATTTCTATTTTATAAAGTTGGTATTTAATTCAATTAACATAATTTTGTGGTATACCTCGACAAAACACGACTTACTTCTAAATTAAATTAATATTTTTAAAACAATCATAATTTGAAACATTTTCTTTTTCTTAAATTATATATCATTTATATATATTTATTTATATATATATATATATATATATATATATATATATATATATATATATATATATATATATATATATATATATATATATATATATATATATATATATATATATATAATTTCTAATTTAAACAAAGTGTTGTATATGAAAAAAATATTGCTATCTAGAAATGTTATATATTAATATATCTAAAGAATATTTATATCTACATTTCAAAGTATTGCTTTGTATTATGATTTGTCATGCTTTGTATTAAGACATTATAAAAATTAAAATGTAACCATTGGCACACAAGATCGGATATATTTATCCATTGATTAGAAATTAGATTTAACTAGGGCACGAGACAGTATACAAACTTAACATATTATACAACCACTTCAAATCTTGCGTAAGTGCGAGAATCCAATAACTCATGCACACTATCCTTTTCTTCCTATTAATGTTATCTCCTAATGCAGCCAGTTTACCTTCTTGAGATTTTCTTTTCGGGAGTACAAACTCACGATTCTTGTTTAATTGGTGGAGATGGGAAAACAAATCTTCTGTGATAAGTGACCCTCCACAATTAATGGGTGTGGGTGAAGAGAACGAGCATTTAGTCACAAGTTGTGTCATAACCTGTTTTTAAGGCAAACAAAAGATATAGATAATTAAAGGGATGCAAGACGGAGAATAAAAACAGCAAACCAACTATTACTCATAAGAATCCATGTTTTTAAAGTTTGTGGTATTTGCTTACCCATAACCAGGTCTACGATACACTGGATATGGCCACCTGACCTCATGAGTGTTTCTCCCACGAGATTGATTCATTCCAGGAATGTTTGTCCGCTTAGCACACACCTGAAGTGCAACCAGATTTTAAGTATATAACAATAATGCAAACTAATGCAGACTAAATCCATGTATGCAGGATGTCGATACAAACCTTGATTATCCCACCGTGAGGCTCAGACTGGTTAAGCAACAGTGCCTTGGGAAAATCATCAAGCTCAACCTTACCTGACACAACAAAAAATAAAATATTTAACATCAACCAAACTTCAAAATCCCCATACACAACAAAAAATATTGATTAAGATAAAACTCACCTAATTTAATCAAGGAAATCACGGTCGATGAAAAGGAACAATTATCTCTAACAAAAGACCAATCAAATCGCATGGTAGAGATTTCTGCTAAATGAATAGACTTCATCTTCAGCTGGTTAAAATGAACATAAGATTTAGTAAAGATTTGACTATCAAAAACCAATGAAATTAAGAAAATGGGACATGAAGAATCTGATAAAAATGAGTAGTACAAATACATAACATTATGTATATCAAACTCGTTTGTTATTCTATCTCTCGGACTGAAATATCAAAAATACTAATTAATCCGAATATTTTATAATAATTTTATAGTGAAAATAAATAAAAAAATCTTTAAAAACTGAATCTGGTTTATTATATTATACCATAGGAGTTTAAAATGGTTTAGTGGTGTAAAAGTGATGAAATTAATAAGTGATATGAGTGTGTGCTGCGAAGTTCTCCATTTAAGAATTCCAATCTGCCAATTAACCTGTGTGGAAACATAACAGCAAAATGGGTAAACAACGAAATCTAATTGAAAAAGAGAAACAACAATAAGATATTAATATTTTAATGGAAAATTAAATATTTATAATAAAGGAGAATGAGAATTACAAAACATAAATCTAACAAAAATTCGAACACAAAGCTTAATTACTTACAAAAGGAATGCTTAGTAACTAAATCAGATTCATTTCCGTCACAGATCTTTATTGGGTTTTGGAGAAAGTACTTAAATATTTGGGAGATGATTAGAAATTTTTGGGAAAGGGAATGCTAGATATATTATTGAGTGTATATAATTTTTGACTTGATATAAACTCAAGCATTTCATCTCTATTTATACTTGTGGCATTGTTAAACCAACGGCTAGGATTTCACTCTCTAGAATTTTCTGTACTATTATAGATAAAAATTTAATTTATTCTTTTCTTCTAGAGAGCTCCATGGATATTTGCTTCTAGAAGCTGGGCTATTACAACAAAAATTTGGGCTTAAAATTCATAAGACCCAAAAACTAAAAAATTAAAAAAATCAATTTAAATATTCAACACCTCCATCCTCGTTAAAGATATTTTATTCTACAACACCCTCACCTTGATCTGACACCCCGCCATAATTTAATAAAGACAAAAATACTCTTTGCATTATTTACCTTTTAGAAATTCAAATTCTATATACAAATTTGAGTATTTGACTCTATAAAACTAGAGAAATTAATAAATCAAGTAATTATTTAGAAATATTCAATATGTAATTTTTTGAAAGAGGAGAAATTTTAGACATTTTCACTAGATTTTTTGAAATTTTTTTATTTTTATTGCAGGTTTATCGAATTTTTTAGAAAATTCCAGAATTTTCTTGGTAGGGGCTTGTGTTCGTACCAGAGATTTTAATAGGTTTGGTACATCTCTACACAAGATATTTTAAAATACCTGGAAAACATTAAAAAGTACCTGGTTTTTTTTTTTGTTGGAAAATCTAGCATATCAGATTTTTCGCATAAACCCAAATACTTGATAGTTCAATATGCTTCATTTGTGCGGTATACATCACGGTGGTTAACCTATAGATTTTACACTATTTTTTTTACCATTGACACTGTCTTTACCTTGGAATTTGGCAAACAACCGCTCGTCTTCGAACTCAAAAAAGTAATTTGGTTACTTGCAGGACCGACCAGATTGATTCTAAGGACATGTGTTTATTTTTTTGTTTATCTTGTATGTTTAAACCTTTCGATGAAACTTCATGTTTTCGAAGGCAATGATATAAAATAACTTCAAAAAGTAAATTGAATGTAAAGAAACTCTTGACATAAATTTAAAGAAATGATAAATGACAATGAATGTAAATTGGTGTATCAAACGTACATTTCTACGATAACATGTTTCTCTAACTCTGGTACTTTGAGTAATGTAGAGTATTTTGTATTAAAATTTTTCATTTGACATACTTTCATTCTCATTCAATTTTCTCTTTCCTCACAATCTCTCACCCGTTTCTCTTCTCTCACTCGATTTCCCTCTTCCTTTATCTCCTTAAACCCTAATCTGGCCGTCATCCTCTTTCAGACCAAAGATCTACCAGTTTCCTTTCTTCTCTTTTTTTCTGTTTTGATGTTCATGTTATTCTTGTGTTTGTGTAGGTTTGAGGAGTTTCTAGAAGCTAGGCCTATTACAACAATAATTTGGGCTTAAAATTCATAAGACCCAAAAACTAAAAAATTAAAAAAATCAATTTAACTATTCAACACCTCCATCCTCGTTAAAGATATTTTATTCTACAACACCCTCACCTTGACCTGACACCCGCCATAATTTAATAAAGACAAAATACTTTGCATTATTTACCTTTCAAATTCAAATTTATATACAAAGTCTTATTAAAGTCTGAAATACTCTATTAAAGTCTTATAATCAAAAAAATTATAAAAAAAACTATGATATTATCACTTAGAGTAACTGGTTGGGTTGGAGTATTGTCATTTTTATCTTGTTGATGGTGAAGTTATGTTGTCTAAGTTCCCTAACCAATTCCCTTTTATGTCTTTGAACTTGGGTGTTTGTTGGTTTTTTTGCTTTTTGAATTATCCTTTTCTATAGGTCATGTGTAATGCAATTAAATTGCAACCAATATCTATTATTAAAAACTTTAAAATGAATTTTTATTAGATACCTTGACTGATAGAACCAACTGGTATATTATACTCAAAATAGGAAAGATCCATTTTGATTACAACAATAGTAGCACTTCAATGATTTGTCTACCTCCCAAATGCCATAAGGCCCTATTCCTGTCAAACTAAAAGATGTTGTCCTCTCTAATCCTCCTATCTATGGATATGCAACATGTCTTATTTGGCCTAACTAACTTTCAAAAAACTACTAACTATCCATTAACTAATTAACTAACTAACCAACTACTTACCTAAGCAATAGTAGACCTATCATTGACTCCCCAATTTGTTAAGCTAATTCTTGTATATTATTAGCATCAAGATATGTGTCAAATTAAGCACTAACTCTTTCATTTTAAGAATGCATATAAAATAAGATTATTGGTCTTACTTTAGTGGTGATAGAAAGATTTTGGTAGTTCATTAAAAGTTATATGAATTGCATGTTAAAAATAAATATATATATTGATTTCTTGGTAGAATAGTATTATTGTATCTTTATCAATAACATGCATCTTTTGTACAAAGAAGTGTCAGATGAATATAAAGACTAATGAAGATGTTGAATTCCTTGGTTTCATATAAAATTACACATCATTATAATGCATGAGTTATGAGAATATACTAAAGGAGAGGGATTTTCCAAGGCTTTGACGATTAGACTAGAATATTTTTATTTTTGAGTTGTAATTGAAATACTAGTATATTTTTATCAACTAATATTATCATATTTTTGTCATTAGCTTTTTGTACATTTTTTATATATTTTACTTTTACTATGGGAATACTCAATTTTGATCCCGCTCCGCCCTAATTTGACTCTATAAACTGGAGAAATTAATAAATCTAATAGTTATTTAGAAATATTCAATATGTAATTTTTGAAAGAGAAGAATTTTAGTTATTTTCACTAGATTTTTGAAATTATTTTATTTTTATTGCGTGTTTATCGATTTTTTTGGAAAATTCGAGTTTTCTTGGTAGGGTTTGTGTTCGTACGAGATTTTAATAGGTTTGGTACATCTCTATACAAGATATTTTAAAATACCTGGAAAACATTAACAAGTACCTGATTTTTTTTTGTGGAAAATCTAGCATATCGGATTTTTCGCATAAACCCAAATAATTGATAGTTCAATATGCTTCATTTGTGCGGTATACATCATGGTGGTTAACCTATAGATTAATTTTTTACCATTGACACTGTGTTTACCCGAATTTGGCAAACAATCGCTCGTCTTTGAAATCGAAAAAGTAATTTGGTTATTATCGGACCGACCGATTGATTCTAAGGACATGTGTTTATTTTTTGTTTATCTTGTATGTTTAAACCTTTTGATGAAACTTCATGTTTTCGAAGGCGATGATATAAAATAACTTCAAAAAGTAAATTGAATGTAAAGAAACACTTGACATAAATTTAAAGAAATGATAAATAACAACAAATGTAAATTGGTGTATCAAACGTACATTTCTCAGATAACCTGTTTCTCTAACGCTGGTACTTTGAGTAATGCAGTGTATTTTGTATTAAAATTTTCCATTTGACATACTTTCATTCTCATTCCACTTTCTCTATCCTCACAATCTCTCACCCGTTTCTCTTCTCTCACTCGATTTCTCTCTCTTCCTTTATCTCCTCAAACCCTAATATGGCTGTCATCCTCTTTTAGACCAAAGATCTACCAGTTTCCTTTCTTGTCTTTTTTTCTATTTTGATGTTCATGTTATTCTCGTGTTTGTGTAGGTTTGAAGAGTTTCTAATTTGAAAGATCAACAAGTTTATTGGTGACTGGGTAAAGAGCACTGACATATGAAACCAACCCTACCACTTTGGTAAAAATCCATTCAGAATCTCAAAATCCGGTTTAGGGTTTTGATTTTGTGTAGGTTTGTGTTTTTTAGACTTTGGATCTCAAAGTCTGGTTTAGGGTTTTGATTTATTTTGGTTTTATGAGAGTTTCTGGATTGTAATTTCACCATGGGTATATATATATATATAGTTTTTTATTATTGATTGTATTATTATGAATCTTATTTTTACGAAATAATAACTAGGACTTGTCCTTGAAAATCAAACAAGGGTTTGGACCTAATGTTTTTGGGAATCCTATCTGACAACGGGAATGCTAAAACTACTTGGCATACGGGGAAGCAGATATCCATTTTGATTAGAATACTCATGCACATTTCATAGTCTGCATTTTTTTACAGTTTTTAAAGGAACTTTCTCTTTTAATCTTTTAAAATTTCACATCAATCATTTGTTGTTTAGTGTATCCGTGAGCCGTATGTTATTGAGGAAGAGCTAATATTGATGCTTAGAGATGCAGAGTTAATTGGGGCCATAAAGGAGGAAGAACGGGTAATGATTACTATGTTAACTGATATGGAAATGCTAACATTTTCTTTTCATTATGTTCAATAGCTTCCTCATTTATAACAATTGAAATTTTAGTCTTTTCGTAAACAAAATATCACAACTTTTGATATGCTTTGATAAGTAATTGATAGTATAGTCTTTACTAAAAAAAGATTTTCTAAAAAAACTACACAATTATAATTTACATTATAGGATATGTTTTAAAATGTGTTTGAATTCAAAGAAACACGTGTCAAAGAGGTGATGTTGTTGTAATTGATGCAAGTGCAACTCTTGTAGATTTTCACAGACATGTGGACTAAACATCCATTCTCAAGGTACTTATAGACTTTCTGGCTATAATTTGACATATTTTAATATGGCTTTAGTTTTTACAATGTGATAACCGGATTATGATATGTTCCTAGGGTATCAATTTTTGAGAACCGCATTGATAATATAATTGCTATTTCGTATGCAATGGATATGGTAAAGCTTCGTGATGGTTGACATCAAATTGTGCCCATTTGTTTTGGATAGGAATGTTGGTGTATGTATTAACATAAATTTAAAATGATATCCCATCTTTACTGATTTTGCAGATTAAATGTCTATTTGGGTCTTCAGAGAGACTTCTGATATACTAAATTGCAATTGAAGAAGACTTTGGAAGAGTCGGAATATATAGCCAGTTCGGAATCTGAATTTAGTTCAACAAGCTATGAGTGTCGTGACATTGGAATCCCTATGGGCTCAATATTAGAGAGGTATTCAGTACAAAACTCAATGGCTTCTTCAACTAAATATCGCTCAACAATACAACCATCCGTCGACTTGATTCTTCACGCCTTTTATTATCTTCATGTAACGCTCAATCGGGTACATCCACCTCATATAAGCTGGTCCACAATATTGTGTTTCCATTATAAGATGGACTGTAAGATGAACCATTATGTCAAAAAATGAGGGTGGAAAATACATCTCAAGCTCACATAATGTGACAACAATTTCCTTTTGTAATGTCGGTAACTTCTCAGGGTCAATAACTTTGCTACAAATAGCTTTGAAGAAAAAACAAAGTTTAGTTATGGTCCATCGCACATTTTCAGGTAAAATGGAACGTATAGCCACTGGAAGAAAGTTCTCCATTAAAACATGACAATCGTGAGACTTTAAACCCTTCAATTTGAGATCTTTCATAGATACCAAACTCTTAATGTTTGATGAGTAGCCCTCTGGAACTTTAACATTGTGAAGAACCTTACACAAGATCTTTTTCTCTTTTCTTGACAGAGTATGAGCTGCTGGAGGTAGAAATGTACGCTTCCCATCCCTCTTAACCGGATGTAACTCATTTCTTAATCCCATACTTTGCAGGTCTAACCTTGCATTAATGCCATCCTTAGACTTTCCTGGAAGATTGAGTAATGTACCAACGACACTTTCAAACACATTTTTTTTCTATATGCATCACATCAAGGAAATGTCTAACATACAATGACTTCCAATACGACAATTCAAAAAAATTGACTTTTTTTCCATCCTCCCTTTACAAGTTCACTTGAAAATGGCTTTCCAAAATTAGTGCTCAAAAGCTTTACCTTTTGGTATAATTGATCACCCGTCAAAGCCAAAGGAGCTCTATTTTCTTCTGATTCACCATTAAAAGCTTTTCTCCATTTTCGAAAATGATGGTTGGTATTTAAAAATCTACGGTGTCCAAGAAATACATTCTTTATACAATACTCCAATCGTATTGAATGTGTACCATCTTCACATATGGGGCATGCAAATTTTCCTTTGACACTGTAGCTTGATAGATTCCCATAGGCAGGAAAATCATTGATTGTTCCAAATAACATACAAGTTGAAGGATTCTTTTTATACTCATCACATACCTCCACACTGCTCCCACATATGCTTTAAATCTTCAATTAATGAAGCCAAGTATACGTCTATATCATTTCCTGGTTGCTTGGGCCCAGAAATTAACATACTCAACATCGTGTATTTGCGCTTCCAACAAAATCACTGGCCAAGAAGTAAGTTTACTACTTTGAATACCATGAGGATTTATTCCATCAGTAGACAATGCAAGACGTAGGTTTCTTTCTTCCTTCCCAAAATTTGGGTAATCATGATCAATTTTGCCCATTGAGGAGAATCATGGATGTCGGAGCATTCCATCAACAACCCTTTCATTTGCATGCCATGTTAAGTTCTTTTCGTCGCATTATGATACATGCGCCTAAATCTTGGTATTATCGGAAAATACCATAGCATTTTGGCTGGAGCTGTTTCTTTCTTCTTATAGCGTGGGGCACTACATTTAGTACACATATTCAATGATGCATACTCCTTGCGAAATAAAATGCAATCATTTAGACAAGCATGTATCTTCTCATAACTCATGCCAATAGAACATAACAATTGTTTAGACTCATACGTTCGACTAGGGAGCACGTTGTTCTCAGGCAAAATATCCTTTAACAGAGTTAACAAGTCTGTGAAGCTCCTATCGGACCATCCATGGCGTGATTTTAAGTTATACAACTTTAAGACCGTTGACAATCTTGTGAATTTAGTACATCCATCATACAACGGAGTCTCTGCATCACTTACTATCCGCTCAAACATTTGAGGACAATCACGAAGATCTTCCTCAATTACATTGACAAATTCTTCAACTCGATCAAACGCATAATTCGTATCTTTTCAAAATCATTTGATGAATCTCCCATTGCTCTTTTTGTGGACTTGGTTTTTTCCCGTGCATTATCCAAAGATGTATAGCTTTTATCAATTCCATTACATATTAAGTGATCTTCCAAAACATTTGCACTAACATCCGTATAACAACATTCTAAGCAAGGGCATATGATTTTACTAGTGTCTTCAGCATGAGCAATAGCAAACCTAACAAACTCACGAACTCCATCTTCATATTCTTTTGATCGATTGGCAAACATCCATTTTCGATCCATATTTCCTAACAAGTAACATATATAACTAGTTAAAAATTGGTTCTAACAACCAAATTGGGTTCCATCTATGAACCATATTCCCAATTTCACGGTCCTCGTCCTATGGTGTTATAGTTTGTAATTCCATCCCAGAAACTATAATTGTGCCCAATATCAAGTTAGGATAGACAATCTAAAAAGTAAACACGATAAAAACTATAGTATAATGATAAATAGATATACATGTGTAAGAGACATGTTTCAAGCCTTTTCTAAAAGAAAAATACCAACAGTTTCAAGCATGACTGAATGTTAACACCAACATGTTTCAAGCCTTTTCTAGAAGAAAAATACATCATATTTCAAACACAATAATACTAGGTGCCATTTTCAGACATTGTTTGTTTTTATATATGTCACTTCTGTTGAAATTCATTAAAGTGTTCGAACAAGTAATGGCAGTTGGTGTTAAAATTTGATACCGTTTAATTAAGAAGAAAGTGGAAACAATGAAGAAAGTGGTTGTATACAGTTAGACAAAGTACAAAACTGGAAGTACTCATATTGCAATCATTTGGAGCTTTTATTAGTATTCTTTTGTTGCTGATTTTTGAAGTATAAAAGTGTTTGTTTTCTTCAAAGAACACTAGAAGAGACGGGATAAACTAGCTGCTACTCACTATCAAGATAATTTAATCCTGTTTGTTACTTTTCTTTTCCACAAAAACTTTGAGTCCTCTAGCAAGAGAATATCTAAGATTAAATTGACATTACTCAACTCCTTAAGCCTTAATTAAATGTTTATCAATGAAACTTCAGAAAGTAAAACGCTACGACGACCATAACAGTACTAAACTTTTTGTAGAGGTAAACTTATAAACTGTCGTATATGAAATTAAGAAAGGGAAGAAACGTTACAAATAGAATACGATAAACGCAAAGCAATAATCGGAGAAAATAAATATTACCAGCGAACAATGAAGAGAGGGACGACGGTGGTGAGTTGGAAGGGCTGAGTTCGATGCAAAATCAGTTGTATGTTAGCGACAAAATCAGAATCACATCGATTTTGAACCGCAGAAAGCGTGGTAATTTTGAAAAAGCGTGCTAGGATCAGCTACCAAATGTGTCTACCTCAACTTGCTGAAGGACCTGTTATCATGTACAAGTATAAACCTATCATAAACATATTTGTTTCAAGAATGAATTGAATATGTATGTTGCAATCGTCATTCGGTAGATGTTGCAGAATGAATTGAATATGAAATGAATTGAATATGAAATGAATTGAATATGTTTGTAATAATTAGTTTAAACTCTTTCAAATAAAATTGTGTGAAAAAGTTAGTTATCGCACAAAAGCCAAACCCCTCACTATACAACTACATAGTTTATATACTGATCAAACATCATTGCTGCCATGGATTTAACTCAAAAACCACTATTCATATAACCTTTTCTTCTACAATCCATCATCACTGTGAGATTTTCTCCCTCTTGTTTCGGCGGCGAAAAATAATGTAGCTGGCAAATTTTCATTAGCTTCATAATTTTCTACCAAAACAGTATTTGACATAATAATTTTTATTTGAACTTGTTTTATATATAATCAGTTTCTCTCAAAACAAGTTACACCATAGTCGTTTATATCTTTACCCAGACTTTTTCTCCATAAAATTCATTCTATTTTTAAAGTGTATCCAATTTCTAGATAGACATTTCAACAAACTAATTTTTTTCAAAATAACTCCTAGATCAAAAGTATAATATTTTTAAATAACCAAGATAAATTAATAATCAAAAGTATAATATTTTAAATAACCAAGATAAATTAATAAAATTCAAGATAAACAAATGATGCTCTTGTTTCTTGTTATCATGTTGACTCCAACCTTCCAACATCTCACTTAGCATCATTCATTATAACTGTATACTCTTAATGAATAAATTAAAAAAGGTTTTATATAACAAACATTATAAACCGAACATATTATGATCAATTGCAACAATGGAAGCTTTTTCTAACACAACCCACAACAATAGTTGCATCACATTCTACAAAACCATGTATAACATCAAGATCTCAAATCCAATTTTTCGCCAACATAGGACTTAACTCATCCTCTTTGCATCCGCAAGTCATGCACTAACAAAGACCACATGATTCCTTATGTCCAAACCCGTATCAACATTCATTTTAACCCGTTTTTCTTGAGGATGCAGCCAAGTTGCAGCCGCATGTACCTAACAGAGCTAAGTTGTTTTTCTACATGCAACCTCCAAAAGCCAGTACCTAACAGAGCTAAGTTGAAAGCTCTCAAATTTTATATACCCAGTCCCATACCCGTCTTTTATTATCTCTACACACCTTCACCTAATGAGTAATTCCCATTTATTTCCCAAGAAATGGAGATGTTCAAGAATTGATGAGCTTAATAGGCAATAAAACAGATAAAGAACAACTCACATTTCTAATGTCTTGCTTGAGTATCCACTATATCCATAGAAAAATGAACCAAAACCCAACAATCGAGGTTTATCAAGTTGATCAAATGGTGTCTTGAAGGCTTTATCATCCCACGCAGTAATAATCCCGAGCCCTAAAACCGCTCAATCCTCCACATAGGCAAGCCAAAGCCTTATACTAGTTTTCAAAAGAAAAAATCATCAACTACAAACATTGAAATTATAATAAATTAGTAATAACTCAATAAATTACATTCATAAGGTAAAAATTAGTTACCTTTCCAACAATATCAACAGGGGGATCTATACAAGGTTCGGAAATGCAACACTGTTTGAAACATTTTGTCGAACACGTGATGCACGAGTTGCAAAACAATAGCAACGATGAGTCAGCGACACCACAATTGATCATCAATCAATAATACCAGTAATACAACAACTCAACATCATGAAGCGAAAGAATTGAAGCAAAAAGAACCAAGAGATATGATTGAGGTGTTTTATCGAACACCTTGCAAGTTGCAAGAAGACTCAAACCGTAAAGAATGAAAGAAGAGTTGTCGAGTTCATTGAGTCAAGAGTGAAAAAGAGTTGTCCTCTTGTTCATCGTGTTGAGGGAGATAAGAGTTCCATGGAAGTGATTTGAGACGGTTGAGCCTGGGCAGCTGCCCGGCCTGGCCGGACGCTGGCTCCGCCACTGTCTTGTTTAATTTTAGTATATAAATATATAGCATTTGTGCTTACACTGTCACTATAAAGACAAGTTGCAAATCTCCATCCTATACCAGAGATTGAATCGTCTCTCATTTGAGAGGTTCTCTACAGATCCTAGTCTAGACACATTTCATGTAATCAAAACTGAGTTAGAGAGAAAATTAATACAAATTATTGAAATCAAGTAATTAACTTTTCCAGATTTTGAGCAAATTAGATCTTGAGATTTTATCAAAACCACCTCAATCGACGGAAAGAAAACCTCACCAAATCTCTATGTTTCTAAACTTCGATTCAAACAAAACAAATAAGTAGCTAAAATGAAGAAGAATTTGTATACCTACCTTCAAGATTCGAAAACTTCAACTCCAAGACGGTCTTGGTGAATTGAAGAATCGTGGTGAAAAAGTGGAGAATCTGCCGACAAGAGAGAATCGATGGCTTAGAGGTTGTGAATCCGGGAGAATCGTTGGTGACGATGGAAGAGTTGATGGTCGAGCGGTGGTGTGGAGATTCGCGATGAGAGGAATCGGTGGCTTCTTCTTGTCCTACCGAGCGATTCCGAGATTACGGCGAAGATGAAGAAGAGTAAAGTTATCTGAGAGGGAAAGAGGTGAGTGGTGCGAAAAATTGTGCGCCAAAATAATGTTATCTGCCCAAAAATTTTTTTTTTTTTATTAATTATTAATTATTAATAGCACTTTCAGGAAAGTGATATTTTAATGTACAATATTTATAGCGTTTCGTAAAAAGTGGTATTTTACTGAAAATTAATAATAGCGTTTTCTCACAAAGTGCTATTAAAATCATATTGTTTGCATTTTTTGATAACGCCCGATTATAAAGTGCTATTATAAATGTATTTTTTCTTTTTTAATAGCACTTTCTTTATAAATGATATTAAATTAGGCGATACAAAAATTCAATTTTGGCGTAGTGATGCATCTTTCTAGCGTTCAAAAAATTTCATCAAGCAATCAAGGGTACCCAAAGAACACCAAATCTTCTAAAGAAGAAAATAAATCAAAATATGTAATTTTTCATTCTCTACTGTACAAAACCTTAAACAACTGGGAATCAAGAATTTGTTCCCTATCCTATCCTTGAGGAAGAACAACACACCATCTATGCCTCTCAAGTAATAATTCTTTTTAATATATCTAATGAAATATTAGGTTATATGGGTACAATATTACATGCTTGTGACCTAGAAATTGGAGATGGTTTTTCCCTGTTATCGCATGACTAAACCCGTAGCTAGTAAGGTGAAATCTCAAATTGTTGAAAAATCGGTGATGCCACTTAGGATAGAGAACATAGAGAATTAAAAAGAAAAGAATGTTGTAGAACCAAATGAAGTTGAATCTACTATACAGATAGGCTTTGTTACAGATGCACTGAAACCTTTTAGATCTTGCCCAACAACTGATGATAAAAATTAATTTAAGTGGCTAATTAGAACGAAAGACAAGAAAGCTCAAACCTGGAAAAATATGGGTATTTTTTATGTTATCCAATTGTCAAAATTTGGGCCTAATTACTGATAACACGATTTTATATAACATATTTGATGTATTTTTCATAAATAATGTTAATGTTTTTATTTAATTATTTCACTTTATTTCTATATTACGTTGGTATTTTCTATGTTTCAGGTATTTGCATTAAATAAAGATAAATCGAGCAAAGAAGTAAAATCGAGGAAAAATTGGATTAAAAAGCAAAGAAATGAAGCAAAAGGTGTGATATAGTGAAAGGGAGGTGTTAAGAAGTAGAAAACAATTATAGCAAAGGTCCAAGACTAAGCCCAAAGCAAGCAAGCCCAGACCAGCACGCACATGCCCTTGCCACGTGGGCTGAGACGGTCGTCTCAGCTTTCCTCTTTCCTCGGAGGCGCCCGCCTCCTTAGCAAGTGGGGCCCTCCATTTTCGCAGCAGTTGAGACGCACGTCTCAAAGTCAAGGGCCACGTGGAGGCTCCCGCCTCCCTCGCAAGTGGGGTCCACCACTTCTTCCAACTGCTTAAGACGCACGTCTCCCACGTATGCCTATTCTTGAGGCCCCCGCCTCCGACTCTCAAGGCACTATTTTCGCTCCACGTTCACGCATGCTTGCGTACGAAAATTCAGGAAAGGCAGTTACCAAATGCATCTATAAATAGGAGTTTCAGTTCCAGAATCAGGGTCGGCATTTTTTACCGAACAACCGCGATTTTTATATTTCGCAATTTTATTTTCAGTATTGTACTTTGAATTTATTTTATTTCAGTTTTCACTGATCTAACCTTACGTTAGATCTAGTGCTTTTTATTCCTTGTTTATTTTCTTCTGTCGAATTCAAGAAGTCTCCGAGCAGATCCAACCGACCTGTGGTGGATGTTCGTTTATTTCGAAGAACGAGATTATTTCCAGCATTCTTAATTTCAGGTTTTATTTATTTTATTTTATTTATTGTTGCCTGATATTATTTATTTAATTGTGGAAATGTTTAAATATATTAAACCATATTATTTATGCATGCCTGAATTAATTAATATGTCTGGCTAAATCGTTTTGATATTGGTATGTAAATTAATCGAACCAAAGGAATCTGATAATAAACTGGCATAATGTTACGTTGTTAAAAATATTCTTTCTGATTTAGATATCTAATTTAATTTATTAAAAGGTTTAGAAACCAACAGAGCGAAAGTTTGAGGTTAATAAACTGGATTAAGGTTAGAAACCAACAGAGCGACAGTTTGAGGTTTAGAACCAGATAGTGGATACTAGGTATTAATTTTAAAGACTGCGACAGCGTTTTAAAAGAGATTAAACTTTATTTATTTTCAAAAAGTGTTTTTAAATTCGGCGGGATAGCGAGAGCATACGTTAGGATTTAATTACATGATCCGATTCAACAGAGCGACAGTTTGAGATAGGATCTTTAGATGAATATTGTTTGCTGAAATAGGATTTTTATTCAACTTGAGTAACACGTCAGTGGAAATTCAGATCCCCTTAGGTTAGACGAATTACATACTAATATCTATTTATTTATTATATTTTCCTTAACCAAAAACCTTAAAGAATTATTCGCCTTAGCTGTATACCGTAACTTAGGATAACAATAGTTCGATTTATAGTCTCTGTGGGTTCGATATCTTTTAAAACTACGCGATAGGACTGTGCACTTGCAGTCTGCTGATTAATAGACGATAAAGTCGCGATCAAGTTTTTGGCGCCGTTGCCGGGGACTATTTAAGTCGATATTGTAACTCTGGTGTTACAACGTATAGACTAAGGCATTTTTATTTTATTTACCATGTATGACCCAAATTTTTCCTACGCCCATTATCAGTATTTTGAGGAACCACACGAATCCCATAGATCCGACCTTGAAATACTGATGGAAAACTTTAATGCTTCAAAAACCTACTACTACCCCAACTACCTTCAGAACTACCAATCCCCATATTATGAAGAACCACAAGAAACTTATAATTTCAACCAAACTTTTCCTCAACCCAATTCTTCCTACAATTATCACACCCAATATTTTGAAGAATCACCAAAACCATATAAATCTGATCTCGAAATATTAATGGAAGATTTTAACGAATCATGTAGGATGATAGAACGCGATAGGGAAACACAAAAAGATACTTTAACTTACTTTCAAGACTCTGAAGAATCACAAGATTTTAATTTCGAAACATCAATGGAAGATTCAGATGAGATGATAACTAACTCTAGGTTAGAGTCTATGATTGAGCACTTTGTAGAGGCACAATTTATCCAAAATGAAGCACAAATTATCCAAAATGAAGAAGTGCGAAAACAAAGTCTTCAAATTAATGAAACCCTTAGCCAACTAACCAATATGGTTGAATCCCTCGCGTCTCACAGCATGTTCTTAGAGACTCAAATCTCCCAACTCAAACAAAACCTTCTAGAACCTCAACCTGAAGAAGATGTGGATGTTGAAACAACCATTATGGAAAAACTACTTGGAAATCTAGAAAGTGATGACGAGTTTGAGGAGAGTGATATTGTGGCCGAGGAAAGTTCTGATGACAAAATAGTGGAGATTGAGAAAAATGAACCAACAATGTTCGAAGAGGAGGTTGTAAAAGAGGTAGAAAAAGAAGCATCTATCGTAACCCCAAATCACTACATCCCACTGATTCCCTTCCCAAAATTTTTTATGGAAACTCCGGTAGACTCCCAATCTAAAACGCACGTTGCGGTATTGAAAAATATCCATACTAATTCACCACCATTTGAAGTCTTACCCAAAAAGCAAAAATTAGAGGACCATAAAATTAGGGATATAATTACTGTTAAAAGGGTGAGGTTAACTTATGAGGCGATGGACGAAATCACTAAGCCAAAAATTGAAAAACTTATACTTAGGATAAATCCAGAACCACTACCAAAATTTCGAAAGAATAACCCGCCCTACAGACGTAAGAAAAGAAAAGGTGAGGGATATGTGAGATGGCTTGATAAGTGGCCATGGAAAATCAACGGGTAGTCATTCTAGTTTCTAATTTTAATTTTTCTTTTTCGTATTTTCAATTTTTCTATTTTATGTTAAATTTTAAATTTTTAGTCGGTTATCTATTGCACCCTTTCTTCTGATGCGCTTGAACTATTTCCCCGTAATACCGATAATTAAACTCAATAAAAATTTCACGTTAATATTTATAATTATAATTGAGTAATATTTTAATTATCGCATTTCTCCTATTAATATACCAAATCAATATTTCCCAATATTTATTATATTAATTAAAAAGCATTATATACTAGTATTATATATATTAAAATTCTAGAATTATATATATATATATATATATATATATATATATATATATATATGCAAGTATATAATATGTATGCATGTGGTCTACAAAATTGTTTCTTATTTGCCTAAGTCACATGTATTACTAAAAAGCCATGCCTTCATGATTCCCTGCTCGAGATGACCACCCTTCTCCTTTCTGATTTCTCCTGGTTTTATCGCATTGAGGACAATGCTTATTTTAAGTTTGGGGGAGTCAGAACATTTCTTTGTTCGTTTTTTATTTTCTTTGCTCTATTTAGTTTTTCCCTTTTAGTTTCCTTTTTCTATGTATTGCAAAATTTCCATTCAATAAAATACATGTTTATGAAATTTTAGTCTTTTATGTTTAAATTTCGTGCTTATTCGAATTTCTCCTTTTTCTTGAGCCATAACGACAAATTTTAACAAAAATTAAAACGCATTTATTAACACACTCGAATAATACTAAGGTTGCTTATTTTTAAATAAGAATTCGAGCGCGGCTTAGCAAAATTGATATCGTCCTAACACTTTAAAACCCCCACTGTGTTAGATTGATTTAAGTACTTATTATACCAACACCTTAAGACTTAGTTTTAAAGTAATCCCGAGTAGTTTTCACCGCCTTAAACGACAAACTACGTGGAGAATCGATGAATATAAGTGATTGATCAAGATTTTTAAAGAAAATTTTTATTAGAAGATGCACTTATTAAGTTAGATGGTCCTTACGAGATCATTTAATTCAACAATGCGAAACTATAAAATATTTATGCAAACATCCATTATGAATTGGTTCTGGTCCCCGGTGTCGAACTTGGTAGGCGGATGACGATCCGATCCCGCAATTTGTAATTGGATAAAGGAGTACCAAATATAAGTACCGTGACTCCTAGTGGATTATAAAGATCAAAGTCACTAACCGGTTACTCCACTATGTGCGCGTAAGGTAAAGGGCTTAATGTGATTGCGCAAGAATGAAAACGGGTGAAACAAAACGAAAGTATTAGGTCGAGCTATAATTCATGACTTAAATTGGTCTGCAAAAATGGGGTTGTCTAGTGTTATTACGGTAATTTTGGTGTCAAAGTCTAAACTCGAGTTATCCAACAAAGAAGTGAATTGCAACCTAGTACGAATTGAATTATGTTATATATCTGCGTTTGGCATATGCTCAAGTGATTTTTCATTTTTAATTTTTGCTTGAGGACAAGCAAAGGTTTAAGTATAGGGGAGTTTGATAACACGATTTTATATAACATATTTGATGTATTTTTCATAAATAATGTTAATGTTTTTATTTAATTATTTCACTTTATTTCTATATTACGTTGGTATTTTCTATGTTTCAGGTATTTGCATTAAATAAAGATAAATCGAGCAAAGAAGTAAAATCGAGGAAAAATTGGATTAAAAAGCAAAGAAATGAAGCAAAAGGTGTGATATAGTGAAAGGGAGGTGTTAAGAAGTAGAAAACAATTATAGCAAAGGTCCAAGACTAAGCCCAAAGCAAGCAAGCCCAGACCAGCACGCACATGCCCTTGCCACGTGGGCTGAGACGGTCGTCTCAGCTTTCCTCTTTCCTCGGAGGCGCCCGCCTCCTTAGCAAGTGGGGCCCTCCATTTTCGCAGCAGTTGAGACGCACGTCTCAAAGTCAAGGGCCACGTGGAGGCTCCCGCCTCCCTCGCAAGTGGGGTCCACCACTTCTTCCAACTGCTTAAGACGCACGTCTCCCACGTATGCCTATTCTTGAGGCCCCCGCCTCCGACTCTCAAGGCACTATTTTCGCTCCACGTTCACGCATGCTTGCGTACGAAAATTCAGGAAAGGCAGTTACCAAATGCATCTATAAATAGGAGTTTCAGTTCCAGAATCAGGGTCGGCATTTTTTACCGAACAACCGCGATTTTTATATTTCGCAATTTTATTTTCAGTATTGTACTTTGAATTTATTTTATTTCAGTTTTCACTGATCTAACCTTACGTTAGATCTAGTGCTTTTTATTCCTTGTTTATTTTCTTCTGTCGAATTCAAGAAGTCTCCGAGCAGATCCAACCGACCTGTGGTGGATGTTCGTTTATTTCGAAGAACGAGATTATTTCCAGCATTCTTAATTTCAGGTTTTATTTATTTTATTTTATTTATTGTTGCCTGATATTATTTATTTAATTGTGGAAATGTTTAAATATATTAAACCATATTATTTATGCATGCCTGAATTAATTAATATGTCTGGCTAAATCGTTTTGATATTGGTATGTAAATTAATCGAACCAAAGGAATCTGATAATAAACTGGCATAATGTTACGTTGTTAAAAATATTCTTTCTGATTTAGATATCTAATTTAATTTATTAAAAGGTTTAGAAACCAACAGAGCGAAAGTTTGAGGTTAATAAACTGGATTAAGGTTAGAAACCAACAGAGCGACAGTTTGAGGTTTAGAACCAGATAGTGGATACTAGGTATTAATTTTAAAGACTGCGACAGCGTTTTAAAAGAGATTAAACTTTATTTATTTTCAAAAAGTGTTTTTAAATTCGGCGGGATAGCGAGAGCATACGTTAGGATTTAATTACATGATCCGATTCAACAGAGCGACAGTTTGAGATAGGATCTTTAGATGAATATTGTTTCTTTGAAATAGGATTTTTATTCAACTTGAGTAACACGTCTGGAAATTGATCCCTTAGGTTAGACGAATTACATACTAATATCTATTTATTTATTATATTTTCCTTAACCAAAAACCTTAAAGAATTATTCGCCTTAGCTGTATACCGTAACTTAGGATAACAATAGTTCGATTTATAGTCTCTGTGGGTTCGATATCTTTTAAAACTATGCGATAGGACTGTGCACTTATCCGATTAATAGACGATAAAGTCGCGATCAATCCAAAGATATGCTAATGGCCTCCTTGTGGGATGGTTACACATACTGCTTGATATTGATGCCATTCGGTCTTAAACCCACTAGCATAACCTTCGATCCGGATTTGTAATCTGATAACACCATAGGTTCGAAGTAGCGCATACCACATTCACTAATTACATCACCCACTATATGAGAACTGAAGATGAAGTGTCTTTTGGATTTCTTATTGCATTTTCTATTCAAAATCTATTCAAGTAGTGAAGAGATTCTTCATATTGTCCAATCAACTTCATTTTGGTCGAAATGTTAACTTAAGAAAATTGATTTTAGTTGGGTTGAATAATGTTTTGGTGAGGCAACAACGAACTTAAAGAAATATAACATATGAACGAACCTCTTACTTGCTGACCCCTACTGACTTCTACAATTGTGGTTTAATGCCACTTTTGAATCCTCACTCCCAATTGCTGGTTCAATTGATGAGTCTGCTACTTAGATTGGTCAAGCTAACTCCCAATTATGAAGGAAATGGATTGATAGAATGATTCACTAGATACGTAATGATGTTAGGAAAACGTCATCAATTTACTCATTTGTTGCCCCTTTCGCTCATCGAACTCATGGACCTGAGTGGTTCATAAGAACCTTTACTAACCTTTCACCAGATCAAGAAGAAGAAAGTTTGGCCATTTGGATAGCTTTTCTACTCCCTAGGCTAATTGGTACCAGATTAATGCCCATCAAAGCCCACAACGTCTTTCTTGCTTATCAACCAAATTTTGTTGCCAGATAATTTGGCCTTCCTTAAATTATTCATGTACCTTTATTTTATCAAAAAACTAACCTCGATATAGAGGAATTCCTTTCACCAAATCTGAAGTGGAACGTCGAATGGCTACTTATCACAATGTTGATGTGCTAACACTCATTCCTTACAATCCATCCTTTTATTGTACTCAAGAATTCGATGATTGGTAGATGAAATATCACTCCTCAAGCATGTTCGATCGATAAAAGCTTTTGCTTCGTGCGTATAAATCAATGAAAGGTACACATAAACACATCAAAGAGATTATACCGTTCCAAAAGTAATTTGAAATTGTCTACAGGCCAGATGACCTTAATCGAACCATTCGAGAAGCAGCAAAAACTTTAAAATAAAAGTTTATAGAAAAACTTCCTCGCTAAAAATTCCTTGAATATTAAACCCGAACATAGGTATAATAAGTTCACTTTTCAATTGGAACCACCATAGTTTCCCAAGTTACCCGCTTTTGATTTTAGCCGGATTTTATACACCCGATCCGATCGGTTTTCTTGTGAGACATTGTCAAGATTTTGCAACAACAAAGCAAAAACTTGTTGAACGAATGGTTCCGACTAATCATACTATGTTCAAAGGCTTTCTTCATCTTGACCTAGAACATGTCAAAATTATTACTCCATAAGGTCAAGGTGTGGAACCAAAGGAAACTCTTTGACTACTTCAATGCTTTTTTATTCATTGACATCCGAACACTAACATTCATGTTTAAAATTGACATTTTATTGCTGATGAAAAGAAGCCACTTAAAAAGGAGCATCTTGGTTCAACTACAGGATGAACATGGGCTCTTCTGATGAGGATATAACAATAATCACTGATGCCAAAAAATACTTCGATAATGAAGAAGATCGAGATGAAGGTTTTAAGGAAAACCCCACAAAAGCTGATCAAGCATGTCAGCAACAGGCTCAACACATTTTCATAGGCAAAGTCAACCGATTTTTCAGAGCCTAGTCATTCACATTCTTTAGTAGATGAAGTGAAGGCCATGAGAAAAACTAACCCTCTTGAATATGTAAAGAATATTTAAAATTTATCTTTAGAAAATTTAAATATCACTTAAAAATAATCTAAATGTAACTGATTTTAAATTTTAAGCTTTTATATATATATATATATATATATATATATATATATATATATATATATATATATATAAATTAAAATAAAAGTTTATTTATTTTCTTCAAAATTGTAGTATTGAATTGAAATGGATAAATGTAAGGATTTGGTGTGATGAATTAAAAATATTTTAAAATTCTAATATGATGCCATATTGCATTAAGATTAAGTAGATGATGCCACATCAAAAATAGGGCTAAGGTTGTTTCCAAAGTTGTCATTCTTGAATTTAGATTACGTAGATAATTACTTGCATATTTATTTATCTTATTAAATTTAATACTCATTTATTCTATGTTCATGTAAAATTTATAATATAGTTTCGTAAGCTTTGTCAACATAAGGTTTGTTTTGGAATAAAGATTATACATAACCAAAAAATAACCAAAAAACAGTTACAAATAAAACGCAACCCATAGGGTCTAGTGCAAGACAAACCAAAGCCAAAAAAAATACACACCTAGGGCAACAATAACTTTCCTATAAGACCTCTATACTTGGGATAGACCCACATCCTACTAGGTATTGTATCTACAATCCTTTTTATCGTATTTCTCTCCGTATGAACATCCTTATAAACTCTATCATTTCTATCCCACCACACTTCATAAATTGTTTCCGCATTTGCCATTTTTACAACTTGCCCACGCCAGTTTCTACTATTATACAAATCTTCATTAACCACTCTATTTCAAAGTTCCACTCGAAGGGGCATTGTCTTATATTTAACCAGGTGAGGATTTCACTCTAAATACTTCTTGTATAGCTGCACTCAAACAGAAGGTGGCTGATTGTGTCAACCTTATCACACAAAAAGACATTCCAGATCCATTATAACACCAAATTTGTTCAGTCGGTCTTTTGTAGCAAGCCTTTTCTGAAAAGCAATCCACAATAGAAACACAACTCTAGGCCTTGCTTAGACAAATCAAGTTTCTCCAACCCACTTTTGGCTCATGCTAAACCAAACTCAGATACATCCCCTTACTATGAAAGTTTGCAGTATCCTTCATGAGATCACATTGAGCCACTGAGCATATACCATTCCTTATTTTCAGAATGCCTTTAATAATCCACTACCCACCGAACCCATAAACTGTCAGTTTTCGACACAGGTTCCATAGCAGCTTAGCAAGACAAACTTTATCCCAAATCTGCATATTATTCCATCAACATAAGATAATGCAAACATAAATAATAGTAATTATATTTAATGTCCGAACACACTATCACATTTTATGATGAAGAATTTCTTAATAACTATTTTGGCCTCCCAAATAGATTTTCCTATTTTTACATTATTTTATTATTTAGTTTCTAGGTTTTTGTCATTTATTTTATTTATTCTTTCATTTATTAGTTTAGTGGATTTGGTCTTGCACTCTCATTATTTCAATTTTTTGATTTTTTATTCAGTGAATTATATATTTTGTTGTTAAAATACAATTTAGTTTATTACTATATAAATCTAATGGAGGAATATTAATTAGTCATTAAAATATTAGTTAGGTGTAAATCAATTTAATAAATAATATAATGTCATATTTTACTATAATTAATTCATAGTATTGGATATTATTATATTATGTCATATTATAATAAAATATATTTTTTTCACTTTTTAACTGGATTATAATGAATATAATTATCGAATACATATTATTATAGATGATAAATTATTTAATATTTTTGAATTTTATATTAAATAAAATCTAAAAAATATTAACAAAAATATATTTTATATTTATCTTAATTAATATTTATTGATAATAATTTATAAAATGCAAACCAGTCCAACGGGTTTGCCCTAGTCCAACTACAACTTTGGTGGGAGATCCCGAGCTGAAACTAATGAGAAACTCCTCCAAAAAATCAAAGAGGTTTTTAATGTTGATCTGTTTGTAGACTTGAGAGATGATGCTACTGCAAACAAATATAACTTTAAATTTTTTATTTCCTTTTTTAATTTGATAGTAATAATATATATATATATATATATATATATATATATATATATATATATATATATATATATATATATATATATATATATATATATATATATATATATATATATATATATATATATATATATATATATATATATATATATATATATATATATATATATATATATATATATATATATTATAAAATTGAAAAGTATTAAATTATTGTTAATTTTTTATGTACAAAATAAACTCAATATACAAAATTAGTCCAAATATATTTTATATTTATTTATGTCATTAGTTATCGATAATAATTTACTAAAATCTATCCGCGCGGGGAGAGGACTAGTTACCCTTAATATTATTTCACTTGACTGTCATATCTAAACTTATTATAACCAAAATATAGTTGAATTATTTGATTTTTATAATATTTCACTGAAACAGATATGTTTGATGAGTCTAGACAATCTAATATTTTATTTTATATTTTTATTGAATATTAAAAAATTCAAATTAAAAGTTGCACATATTAATATACGAGAACTTAAGAGATGTAATGATAATGTAAAGTAATTTCACTCTGTCAACCAATAAATCCAGTATATTTTACCAAATCATTTTTATATTTTCATATTATTTAAATGAGATGGCATATTGTTGATTTATGATTGGATGATAGTGTAAAGTTATTTTATAATATTATGCATTTTCATTAAACTTTTATATATAAATTATATTTTTGAAAAATTAAATCGATTAAATTTATATACATTTTTATTTAAAATATGTGAAAAAGTTTACGGGTGTTTATAGTACGAGAGGAGTAGGGATGATGACAATGACTAGAATTTAACCAAAATACTATTGTATATCTTTCCAAATTAAATAAATTTAATCACCTATATTATATATTTATCATATATTCATATTTTATATTTTTCTTTGGATATTTCTATTTTTTAAGGTTGGTATTTAATTCAATTAACATAATTTCGTTGTATATCTCGACAAATCACCACAAACTTCTAAATTTAATTAATATTTTTATAACTATCGTAATTTGAAACATTTTCTTCTTCTTACATTGTTTATATATATATATATATATATATATATATATATATATATATATATATATATATATATATATATATATATATAGGGGTGATGCAAGTGTGAACACTTGTTTAATATGAGAAATGAGAACAATCAATTAAAGTCTTTAGATTGTATTAAATAAAATTGGTGGTATAGATTTTATCTTACTTAAAATAAACATGCAATCATGATTATATTTGATTCTTTACTCTTAAATCTTAATATTCATTGAAGAATACCTCTTCAATAAAATTAAATAATATTTTTATTATTAATTGTACCATATTTATTTATTATATATTCTTTTTATTTAATATTTTAGTATAATATAAATACCTAATTAAAAAAACTCAATAATGATTTTATAAAAAACTATTAAACATAACCCAACTTTTATTTTTAAGTTTTAGAAGGAGTCTTGACACAAATATATAAATATATAAATTATTTTTAAAGTATACAATATATTAATAAGTTATACAATATTAAAATAATATTTTAAAGTATACAATATTAATATGAAAAAAATATTGCTAATTTGAACTAAGAGTTGTATATGAAGAAATTGTTGCTATCTAGAAATGTTATATATTAATATATTTAAAGAATATTAATATCTATATTTCAAAGTATTGCGTGGTATTATGATTTGTCATGCTTTGTATTAAGACATTATAAAAATAAAATGTAACCATTGGCACACAAGATCGGATATATCTATCCATTGATTAGAAATTAGATTTAACTAGGGCATGAGACAATATACAAACTTAACATATAATACAACCACTTTAATTAATATTTTCAAATCTTGCATAAATGCGAGAATCCATTAACTCATCCACACTATCTTTTTCTTCCTATCAATGTTATCTCCGAACAAAGCCACTTTACCTTCTTGAGATTTTTTTGTTCGACCATTGTCAGGAGTCCTACACTCTGACCTCTACTTGGTCACCCTGATTACTTTTGATGGGAAGTTAAGCCGAACACCACCGGGGAACACAAAGGATGGCAAATTGTCATGTTTCCATTAAATGTACAAAAAATATTCAAACAAGAAGAACAAACTCATGATTCTTGTTTAATTTGTGGAGATGATAAAATAAATCTACTGTGATAAGTGACCCTCCACAAATCATAATACTTGCGCCAATAAGTAGAACATGAATGTTTGTCCGCTTAGCACTAATTTAAGTATATAACACTAATTTATAACTAATGGAGGAGACTAAATCCATTTATGCAAATTGCTTGATACAAACCTTTATTTTCGGACCGTGGAGCTCGAACTAGTTAAGCAACAGTGCCTTGGGACCATCATCAATTTGCTTCAATGTTATCCGCACAATCGAGACAACTAGAGAAGAAAAATAAAATATTTGACCTCAACAAAAGTTTAAAATCCTCATAGACAAAAAAAAACATTGATTAAAGTAAAACTCACCTAATTTAATCAAGGAAATCACGGTCGATGAAAATAAACAATTATCTTTAACAAGAAACCAATCAAATCGCATGATAGAGATTTCTGCTGAATGAATATACTTCATCTTCAGCTGATTAAAATGAACTTAAGATTTAGTAAATATCCGACAATCACAAACCAATAAAATTAGAAGATGGGACAGGAAGAATCCGATATAAATAAGTAGTGCAAATGCATACCATTATGTATATCAAACTCATGGGTCATTCTATCTCTCTGACCGAAAGAACAAAAATACAAATGTATCCGAATATTTTAAAATGATTTTATATTGAAAATAAAAATAAAAATCTTTAAAAATTGGATCTGTTTTATTATATTAGTAGGTGTTGCACAGTTCTCCATTTAAGAATTGCAAACTGCAAATTAAGATGTATGGAAACATAACAACAAAATGGGTAAACCACGAAATCTAATTGACAAAGAGAAACAACAATAATTAATTAATATTTTAATGGAAAATTAAATATTTATAATAAAGGAGAATGAGAATTATAAAACATAAACCTAACAAAAACCGAACACAAAGCTTAATTACTTACACAAGGAATGCTCAGTAACTAAATCAGATCATTGCCATAATTCTTTATTGGGAGGAAGTTTTGGGTTGGTGGAGAAACTACTTAAATATTTGGGAGATGATAAGAAAATTTTGGGAAAGGGAAGGCTCGATATATTATTGAGTGTGTATAATTATTGACTTGATATAAACTCAAGTATTCCCCCTCTATTTATATTTGTGGCATTGCTAAATTGCTAAACCGACGGCTAGGATTTTACCACCAAAAATTTTATCTAATGCCTATAAATCACTCTCTAGAATTTTCTCTACTATTATAGAAAAAGATTTAATTAATTTTGTTTCTTCTAGATGTTGTAGGATTTTTCCGTGAACAAAGTATTTTGATTATCGATTCCACAGGGATTGGTGCATGTTATAGTCTTTCAATAGAAAAGTATGTTTTAAGATGATGTAACCAAAGGGTTTGTTATCTACTCTACTAGAACCATGAGTTTCCAAACAACAACTAAATTAATTCTTTCAAAAAAGAGTTATGATTTGGATTAGAGAGAGTTTGAGATTGTTTTCAAGTAAGAAGGCATGTCAATATTAGTTTCATCGATCTAGTTTCATACATATTCATTTTAATCAAGTGATGAACATAATAGATGATTTCTACAAATACATATCCTCTCAATCTTGTAGATTTCCCACCAAGATTGTGAATGTTATCATGTTAATCCTTGCATGATTCCTCACTACAACTATTAGCATGATAATCATTAAGTGCAATATTTTGTAAACTCTAACACACAAATCTATTCCTAGCATTTGTTTATGAGAGGATGAATATCCTAGGTCACTTTGAAATATTCTTTTCCAAGCAAAACTCAAAGCATAAAGATGAAGAACAAAGATATTCAACTATATTAATCATCAACCATGTTCATACACAAATGGATTAAAATAAATACATACTATATAGATCAACTACCTCTAATCTTGACATAAAAGGAGCTTAGCTACTCATTTCCATGGTTGCCTTGCTCTCAAGATTGTTGGTAGAGATGATGAACATGAGAAAAATCAAGAGAAAAGCTATGGTTTTTCTTCCTAAACTTGCCCTAGATTTACAAAGATGAAAGATAATGATGGTCTATGTTTTCTTTCTTCCTTTACAAGCCAAAAAGGTCTGGTGAAGTGATGGGTTGGTGGCTCCAAAGGTGAAAGCATGGGCTGTCCTTTTTTCTGAATTTCGCAGACCGCGCTGAGCGCGGTTATGTCAGGCTGAGCGCGGTCATGCTGGCACCGCGCTGAGCGCGACCTGTAGCATGCTTCCTCTTCCAAAATTATCTTCAAAAGAATCATCTCTAAAGCTCTTCAAGTACCCTTGAATCCAAGCTTGGGAGAATTAGTTAATAAATTCCTACAATTAAGAGTAACTAAAGTCAAATAATACATATATTAAACAAGACTAGATAAAAACCTAATTAAAGCAAAATACTAGAATAAATATACAAATTAAATACAAAGACATTGTTAAGGACCACAAAATAATGTACAAAATAACTACAAATTGGTCCTTAACAACTCTCCCCAACTTACTTCTTTGTTTGTCCTCAAACAAAAGTCAATAATCTTACAAAGCTAGAAGGAACAAAATGCAAGCATGCAAACTCACACAAGAGTAATGGTTCAAACTCGACATACCAGGCAAAAGCACACATCAATCGCTTCTTCTAAACACAACATGGCCATGAATTAAGTTCTAAACACAACATATCAAAACATATAACAAAATAAAAGATATGTTCACACTTGAATCACCTAATCATTTCTTCAAAGTTCATGAAGAACAAAATGCATATTCACAAAGGACTAAACACTCTCACTAATAATTATGCACATCCAGAATAATTCATGTGTTCATCGAAACAAGTTAAATGATAAAATGGAAACAAAGATCACTAAGGACTTTCAAGGTTGTAACTTGGCTTAGGTTAGAAACAAGGGATATTTAAGTACAAAGCCATTGAAACGAATCGGGTAAAAGGATATGAAGAGCATTTCACAACTAATTCCCATCTTATTATTCGCAACCTCTTTTCTTTTCTACACAATGATCCTCTCTTTCTTTTCTTTTCTTTTGTATCTTTTCATAAACAAATTTCTTTCTTCTTTTGTATTTTTCTTCTCTACTCTTTTTCTTTCTTAGGATCATTGTGCCATCAATTCTAGGTTCTTTTGATCCACCTCCCCAACTTCATTTATATCAATCCTTTTTTTATTCAAAATCATGCTCTTCAAGGGTTGATTAACAAAAGGGTTGGTATTCACAAACAAGAAAATTTATAGAATGAATTATCATTGAATTTTTCAAAGATTATCAACAACTATTAAGTGGCCTACTTAACAATTAGTCGATTTGATACATTCATCCTACAAATACTATTTAAGCTCAAAAGGGTTCACAAGGATTCACTCTCTCACGGGTAATTGGAGCCCTTTTAGAATTGGTGGTTTTTCTCATAATGCACAAAATTGCCTTGATCATTTCTTAGCTTCCAAGTTATCACAAACAAGTAAAGATTAAGCATGAATCACACGAGTTAACACAACTATTAGACACTCAATATTTGGTAAAAAGTGGAAGCTTCTCACATATATGGTTTATGTCCTAATGATTCGAATGTGAACACAAAATTTTTGTACATGCCGAAATATCTTGCATAAGGAACAAATTTCATAGACATATTATGTTTCTATAAAACGATAAAATGTGTACCTTCTTTGTGGAATGAATCAAGAATTTTATCATCACCATCACTTTGGTGAAACACGCTTACTAGCTTCGAAGAACCATTTGAACAATCCGGACAAACCACAAGAAGTAAATTCAAACTAAATACTATAATCTAAAAATAAAATAAAATAGAACAAAATAAAAGAAACTAAACTTAAAATAAAAAGACACCCCAAAATGGTGTTTAAAACTTAAAAGAAGTATTTAGGCTTCATGCCTACAAAAATTAATTGGAATTACAAGCCAATCCCCAAAATTGGATGGCAACCAACAAAATCCAAAGTTTAAAACTAAAATGCAAAAGTAAAATCTAGACTAGAATGTGAAAGTAAAATAAAAGCGGAAATAGGAGAAAATCAATCGAGGTCTCGAGAATCGAATCTCCAATCGACCCAGTCGAACCGAACCAACCGAACTCTCTTCACCATCATCCTCATCTCCCACCTCCTCCTCAAGATTTGGCCCGACCCGCCAACCAAAGATATGCTCGAGTGCTCACCCGTGAGTGAAATGGTTCACTCCGGCTCTCTAATCAGAGCAAGGTGCTCCATGCTCTCATGCATAAACATAAATGCTCTCGATGAGCGAGATGCATCCGTCTGCTCCATTCTTCCGATGGACTAGCTTGAGGAAGTGCACGAATCGGCTTGGGCAGCAGATTATCAAGGACCCTACAAAAGCGATCACGAGTGATCATCAACAACGCCATCAATGGTAAGGTGTCCCTCGCAGAAAAGCCACCTTCGCCTCTTCAAAGAAACCCATGATCAACCTCGGATAAGTGAGAGCACACTTTATACGCTCCCCCCTGGAGGTATAACTAAGTGTAACCCTCTTCAACTCATTCGCGATCAGACGGCCGAAATTAATTTGCTCCTCATCGAGCATGTAAGCAATCAAACCCGCCGTCTCAATGGTTATCGAAGATGTGTGGCTCCTAGGTTTCAGATTGTACAGAGCCACACACATCATAACTCTGGCACTAGTTTTCAGACTGGCCCTGTTGAATTTCAAAGGTTGACCAGCCCGATTCAACTCATAAGAATGCCCCGACAAACAGAGCTTAGTCCTCAGCATGTTATGATCCCAATTACCACGAGCCAGGTGCTCATGGTAGACATCCAATTGGTCCTCCTGAGTTGTCGGTTGATGCCCGTAAAAGCTGATAGTGCGAGAAGAAAGCATTTGCCTCGAACAACGGAAGCAAATCGAAACTCACATCCCTCGGCCGGATAGCATTAGCATAGAACTCGCGAACAAGCTCCACGCTCACCTTTGTCGAGGGTTGCAAAGAACTTCCAACCCGTAATTATCGAGGATGACATGAGGCGTGTGGTAGTGCCCTTGCTCACGGAGGCGATGGTGCGCTCCGGATGTTGCGCTCCTCGAGCTCTTTGTAGCGAGCCTCCGAGCAGCCCCAAGAATCGCACAGATCGAACGCAGCCGAGAGGGCCACCAGCAGAGGAAACTCGTTGACGCTTAGGTGCCATCCGAAATTTCAACCAAAATCAAGAAAAGTGACACCGAGGTGTCCATTAGCAAAGAATCATGCAAACAAAGAAAGTAAAGCAACCAACCAAGGCATTACAACTAATCGAAAACACTAAATACACAGAAGAATTTTTCAAAATTTGTGGTGGTGAGTGCTCGATTTTCGAAAAATTCTTCGCAAAAGTAATTTTTCTCCACACAACAACTTCCTAGGGCAGCGAAAATAACATCCTAGTACTTCTCTAACACAAAAACATCCTAATCTTAAGAGAAAATTCAAAAATTCCTAACCCTAGGTTTTCAAAATCTAACCTAAACATGCAATGTACACAAAATTGAGAAAGGAAAGACATAGAATACTTACTAGGATGCCTTGGGTGAGTGATTTGACAAAGAAATTTGCAAAAATTCGGAGATTTGTGGTTGGGGATTTTGGAGATTTTGAGAGGATGAGGAATGGTTAAGAAAATAGGGAAAAAGGGTTTAAAACAACCCTAACCCCTATTAAAACTAACCAGGCCACGATTTGGGCCTCAAAATTCTGATTTTTCAATTTATTTTTTTAAATCCAGATGCTGGTCCCTATAAGATGGGTCAAAGTGCTAGCGGCTGCTCGGCTGAGAATTTTGAATTTTTCAGACAACAGCAAAATTGACAGCGCGGGCAAGTGTAAATGAGTTCAAGGAAGAATACTTACAATGTTGGGGTGCCTCCCAACAAGCGCTTTGTTTAACGTCGGTAGAGCTCGACGGTTCATGATGATCATTGATCATCAAAGAAAGATTCGGCTATGTTGCGGCTCACCTCTCCGCCAACGTACCGTTTCAATCGCTGCCCATTCACCGTCCATTCTTTTGTTCGTGCAAGATCTTCCAAGACAATTGCACCATACTCTTTGACTTCTTTGATTAAAAACGGACCGGACCACTTTGTTTTGAGTTTTCCCGGAAAAAACCTCATCCGGGAGTTGAACAAGAGAACCTTTTGTCCCGGCCTAAGTTCCTTGATCTTTATCTTCTTATCATGAGAAACCTTAACCTTTGCTTTATACCTCCGGTTTGAATGATAAGCCTCGTCACGCATTTCGTCCAAATGAACAAGCTGTATTTTTCATTTTTCTCCCGCCAAGGATGGATCGAAATTCAAGAATCGGAGGGCCCACAATGCTTTGTGCTCCATCTCTACCGGGAGGTGACAAGTTTTGCCATACACAACCTGAAACGGGGTTAGTCCAATAGGAGCTTTATAGGCGGTTCGATACGCCCACAAAGCTTCATCTAATTTTTGTGACCAATCTTTTCTAGAACCCAAAGCTTTTTTCCAAAATCTTTTTGATTTCCCTATTAGACACTTCGGCTTGGCCATTTGCTTGAGGGTGATAGGGGGTCGTCACTTTATGCTTGACACCAAATTGTTTCAAAAGTTTTTGTAACAATGCGTTGCAAAAGTGCGACCCACCATCACTAACGAGCACCCTAGGCACACCAAAACGAGAAAAAATGTTTCTTTTCAAAATTTGATATGTTTGGCGTCGGCCTTAGGCGAAGCAATGGCCTCTACCCACTTTGACACGTAATCCACAGCAACAAGAATATATTCATTTGAAAACGAAGATGGGAAAGGACCGACAAAATCAATCTCCCAACAATCAAATACCTCCACTTCCAACATATTTGTCAATGGCATTTCATCTCTTTTTCCTATCCCACCACTTCTTTGACATTTGTCACATGATTTAGCGTGAGCACACGATCTTTGAATAGCGAAGGCCAATAAAACCCGATTGTAGGACTTTGGTGGCGTCCGCATTCCATTATAGTGTCCCCACAAGGAATTGTGACAATGCCAAAGAATGTTTTGGCCTCTTCATCACTCACACACCTTCTTAGCAATCCATCACTACTCAACCTAAAAATGTAAGGTTCATCCCACACATAATACTTCGTATCGGCTAAAAATTTTCTCTTCTCATTCCAAGTCAAATCTTCCGGCATTAATCCCGCGGCCTTGTAATTTGCCATGTCGTCAAACCACGGTCGCTCTTGGATTGCAAATAACTTCTCATCCGGGAATTCCTCCCTCACCTCTTTTCCTTGTCCGTAATTTTACGTTCACTAAGCGAGACAAATGATCCGCTACCAAATTTTCCGAACCTTTTTTATCACGGACCTCTAAATCGAATTCTTGCAAAAGAAGAATCCATCGGATTAGCCTTTGTTTAGAGTCCGGTTTGGTAAGCAGATATTTTATCGCCGAATGATCCGTGAAAACTACAACCTTGGAACCAATTAGGTAAGGACGAAACTTTTCCAATGCATATACAATTGCGAGCAACTCTTTTCGTTGTTGCATAGTTTATTTGAGCATCATTCAAAACTTTGCTCGCATAATGTATAGCATGGAAGATTTTGTTCTTCCTTTGGCCTATCTGGCTCCCACCGCATAATCACTAGCATCACACATTAGTTCAAAATCAAGTTTCCAATTAGGTGCAGTGATTATGGGTGCATTTATCAAATTCTCCTTTAATTTTTCAAAAGCTAACAAACAATCATTATCAAACAAGAAAGACTTATCTTTGTTGAGCAAGTTGCTCAAAGGTTTGGCTATTTTGGAGAAGTCCTTGATGAATCTTGATAGAATCCCGCATGACCCAAAAGCTCGAATGCCTTTGACATTGGTAGGCGGGGGAAGCGTCTTGATAACATCAATTTTTGCTTTGTCAACTTCGATTCCTCTTGAAGATATCTTGTGGCCAAGGACAATTCCCTCGGTCACCATAAAGTTGCATTTCTCCCAATTCAAGACCAAGTTGGTTTGCACACACCTCTTCAAGACGGTGTCCAAATTTTCAAACATAAATCAAATGAAGCTCCAAAACGGAAAAGTCATCCATAAAACTTCAATTGTCTTTTCAATCAAATCGGCGAATATAGCTTGCATGCACCGTTGGAATGTTGCGGCGCATTGCGCCGAAGGCATACGCCTATGCGAAAATTCAAATGGACATGTGAATTTTCTCATGATCTTCGGATTCACCGATATTTGATTATATCCGAATAACCATCCAAGAAACAATAGTATTGTTGTCCCAAGCCTTTCTAACATTTGGTCCATGAGCGGAAGAGGAAAATGATCTTTTCTCGTCGCTTTGTTAAGCCTCGATAATCAATACACATTCTCCACCCGTCACTTTTCTTGTTTGCACTAGCTCATCCTTATTATTAGATACAACCGTCAATCCTCCTTTCTTAGGAACCACATGAACCGGCTCACCCACGCACTATCCGAAATTGGGTAAATCATCCCGCTTCAAGCATCTTCACTACTTTTTGCGAACTACCTCCTTCATCACGGATTCAATCGCCGTTGAGGTTGGGCTACGGTTTGTACTCATCCTCCATCATAATATTGTGCATACAATAGGCCGGGCTTATGCCTTTCAAATCGGCTAAGACCCAACCAATCGCATTTTTGTTCGATTTCAAAACTTCAATTAAGCTCTCTTCCTCATTCTCCGACAATGTATTGCTAATGATTACGGGCTTTTTACTTCCCTCCTCAAGAAACACATACTTTAAATGAGACGGTAGCTCTTTCAACTCAAGTTTTTGGTCGTCATCTTTTAGATCTTTCTTCAAACTTTCTTCTTCTTCCTCCCAAGGGTGCATTTCCTTTGAAATCTCCACTCCTTCCAAACACTCCTCAATATCTCGACTATCATCATCATCATTCACTTCTTGAGTTGCTTCCTCAATAACGTCAATCTTAAAACAATCTTTCTTATCCATGGGATGCTTCATTGCTTCAAAAAGATTAAAGCAAATCTCTTCATCTTGTACTCTCACCTTCATTAGGCCATCATCTATATCAATCATCATCCTTGCCGTCTTCATGAACGGTCGTCCAAGAATTAAAGGTGCATCCACATCTTCCTCCATGTCTATGACAACAAAATCAACCGGAAAAAAGAATTTGTCCACTTTTACCAACAAATCTAATGCTACCGTGGGCGAGTAATAGATTTGTCCGCTAATGCAATGTCATTTTGTGGACTTTAATTCAATCTCCCCAACCTCTTCACAATGGATAATGGAATCAAGTTGATGCTTGACCCCAAATCAATTAATCCCTTTCCGACGTACACATCTCCAATGGTCACGGGCAAAGTTACACGACCCGGATCACTTTCTTTCTTCGGAATAGTGCGTTGAATTATTGCACTACAACTAGCATCCACCATTATGGTTTCTTGATCCGTGTACCTCTTCTTTTTCGTCAAGATATCCTTCATGAATTTTGCATATTTGGGCATTTGCTCTAATGCTTCGATAAATGGAATATTTATTTGCAATTGCTTGAAAATATTCATAAACCTTGCATAGTGCTTTGCATCATCCTTTTTAGAAGGAAGGTGAGGATATGGCAAACTTCTCAACGGATAAGTTACTTCCTTCTCTTTTCCCTTCTTCATTCTTTTCTTTTTCTCCTCTACTTTCTCCTTTTCAACTACACCATTTTCTTTTTCATTTTCAACTAACACCTCATTTTCAACTAAGTCATCCTCCACATCAACATTATCATATTTTTCAACTTCAACCTCTTCATCTTTTTCAACTACCTCTTCCTCCACTATAACTTCTTCATCCTTTCACTTTCTTCTTCTTTCAACTATCATCACAAACTCTTCCACTTCTTGTTGTTATGGCTTTGCAATGCTCCTTAGGATTTGTTTGAGTGGTGGGGGAGAATGATGTCGAAGCACTTTGTTCAGAAAGTTGCTTAGCGAGTTGTCCCACTTGTGTCTCCAAATTCTTGATGGACGTGCTCTTTTGATTAGCCATAGAAGCTTGCATAAATTGAGCTAGAGTGTCTTGAATGTTGGACGATCTCACTTGATTTTGAGGTTGGTTTTGTTGTTGACTTTGATTTTGTGGTTGACTTTGATTTTGTTGTTGTGTTTGATAAGGATTTTGCCTTCCTTGGTTATTGTTATCTTGCCTCCACCCTCCTTGATAACCTTGGTTACCCTTTGTTGGTAACCTTGGTTTTGATTTTGATAAGGGTAAGGAGCTCGTTGTTGGTACCCTTGGCCTTGGTTGGCCACATAGTTAGCTTCCTCATTCTCGGAGGACAAAAGCGGTTTATGATCTCTTTTGCACAATTCACAACAAGCGATTTGGTGAGCTTGCTTATTTGACGCTCCTTGTAACTCCATGATTTGTTGAGGGAGTTTAGCCATTTGTTTTGTCAATTCTTCAACTTGTTTCGCAAACAATTTATTTTGCGCCACAAGTGCTTCATGACTCGAACCAATTTCTAAAACTCCGTTTTCACTTGTACACCTCCTTGATCATGTTGAGTTTGATGATCATTCCTACCCATCTTCTCAATTATTTGGATTGCTTCATACGGTGTTTTGCCATCAAAGAACCTCCCGTGGCATCCAACAACAATTTGTGTTGAGGTTGGAGACCATTTCGGAAAATATGAATTTGTGTAAGCTCGTCAAAACCATGGCTCGGACACTTCCTTAGCATAGACTTATATCTTCCCATGCCCGATTCAAAGGCTCGTTTACTCCTTGCGAAAATCTTGAGATAGCCGTCTTAGCCTCCATGAAGCGTGATTGAGGGAAAAGCGTTCAAGAAACTTTTCCTCCAAAACGTCCAATTAGTCATTGTCTCTTGCAATTGATCAAGATACCAATCTTTTGCCTTCCCACTAGAGAATGAGGAAAAGCCTTTGGAAATATTGTTCTTCTTGGTCTTGAGCACCCGCCGCTCCCGCGATCTCATAAAACTTGGTAAGGTGAGTGTAAGGGTCTTCATGGTCGTGGCCATGAAATGGACTTGCATAGAGAAGTTGAAGCAAGCCCGTTTTCATTTCCAACCCTTGCATTTGCTTGTCGGGCAAATTGAGCATTATGGCGAGGGCTATTGACACACGGCCCCGCATGGTGGTGGTGGTGGTGGTTGATTCTCCTCCATAGTGGTGACTTCTCCAAACACGGGTGGTGTTGAAGAAGTAGATGCTTCTCCTCTTTCTCCTCTTTCTTGCCTTTGCCTAGCTTGTCTTTTTCTTCTTTTAGCACGCTATTAAGTCTCCTAGCCGTCCTTTCAATTTCGGGATCGAAAAGGAGTTGGTCGACCGGAATACTTCCCGCATAAACTAATTCTGAAAAGTCTAGCCACACAAAAGAAACAAGAGAGATTAGTGGAAAAGTCTTAAAACACACAACTATTGCTATACTAACAACATCAAACGCCAATCCCCGGCAACGGCGCCATTTTGTTGTAGGATTTTTCCGTGAACAAAGTATTTTGATTATCGATTCCACAGGGATTGGTGCATGTTATAGTTTTTCAATAGAAAAGTATGTTTTAAGATGATGTAACCAAAGGGTTTGTTATCTACTCTACTAGAACCATGAGTTTCCAAACAACAACTAAATTAATTCTTTCAAAAAGAGTTATGATTTGGATTAGAGAGAGTTTGAGATTGTTTTCAAGTAAGAAGGCATGTCAATATTAGTTTCATCGATCTAGTTTCATACATATTCATTTTAATCAAGTGATGAACATAATAGATGATTTCTACAAATACATATCCTCTCAATCTTGTAGATTTCCCACCAAGATTGTGAATGTTATCATGTTAATCCTTGCATGATTCCTCACTACAACTATTAGCATGATAATCATTAAGTGAAATATTTTGTAAACTCTAACACACAAATCTATTCCTAGCATTTGTTTATGAGAGGATGAATATCCTAGGTCACTTTGAAATATTCTTTTCCAAGCAAAACTCAAAGCATAAAGATGAAGAACAAAGATATTCAACTATATTAATCATCAACCATGTCCATACACAAATGGATTAAAATAAATACATACTATATAGATCAACTACCTCTAATCTTGACATAAAAGGAGCTTAGCTACTCATTTCCATGGTTGCCTTGCTCTCAAGATTGTTGGTAGAGATGATGAACATGAGAAAAATCAAGAGAAAAGCTATGGTTTTTCTTCCTAAACTTGCCCTAGATTTACAAAGATGAAAGATAATGATGGTCTATGTTTTCTTTCTTCCTTTACAAGCCAAAAAGGTCTGGTGAAGTGATGGGTTGGTGGCTCCAAAGGTGAAAGCATGGGCTGTCCTTTTTTCTGAATTTCGCAGACCGCGCTGAGCGCGGTTATGTCAGGCTGAGCGCGGTCATGCTGGCACCGCGCTGAGCGCGACCTGTAGCATGCTTCCCTCTTCCAAAATTATCTTCAAAAGAATCATCTCTAAAGCTCTTCAAGTACCCTTGAATCCAAGCTTGGGAGAATTAGTTAATAAATTCCTACAATTAAGAGTAACTAAAGTCAAATAATACATATATTAAACAAGACTAGATAAAAACCTAATTAAAGCAAAATACTAGAATAAATATACAAATTAAATACAAAGACATTGTTAAGGACCACAAAATAATGTACAAAATAACTACAAATTGGTCCTTAACACTAGACAACTCCATGGATTTGCTTCTAGAAGCTGGACCAATTACAACAAAAATTTGGGCTTAAAATTCGTATGACCAAAAAACTAATTAACACATTTAAAATCAATTTAAATTTTTAACACCCCTATCTTCGTTAAAGAGATTTTATTCTGCAACACCCTCACCTTGACGTAACACCCACCATAATTTAATAATGAAAAAGATACTTTTTGCATTATTAACGCTTCAGAAATTCAAATTCTATATACAAATTTTACTCTATAAAAATGTAGAAACTAAAAAATCCAGTAGTTATTTAGAAGTATTCGATATGAAAATTTTTGGAAGAGAAGAATTTTATGCATTTTTACTATATTTTTAAAAATTCTGTATGAATTTATTTTAGATTTTTTGAAAAATTTTCATTTTTGTTGCAGGTTTATCGACTTTTTTTTGGAAAAATCTATAATTTTCTTGGTAGGTGTTTATGTTCGTACCTGTAATTTTAACAAGTTTGGTACATTTCTATATCAGATATTTAAACATATTTGCAAAACATTAAAGAGTGCCGATTTTTAAAAAAAAATCTAGTATTCCATATTTTTCGCACAAATCCTAAAATTTGATAGTTCAATATGTTTCATTTGTGTGGTATAGATCTTGATGGATCACTTGTAAATTTTGCATAGTTTTTCACCATTAACATTGTATACTTGACTTACATGTTTAATTTTTAACTTGTTAAAAATCTAATAGGCGTACTGTGACACCCCAAATAAATCGATTATTAAATAATTACGATTTTTAATTATTAATTTAATTAGGAATGTAATATTTAATATTTTGGATTATTGGAAGTCAATTGAATTAAATGGAAGTGGGTTCATTGGTGGTATGATGAATAAAGTGAGGGTGTGAGGAGTAAAAGGCTCTACTCACATTAATTATGTTATTTTTATTATGTTAAAATGATAAAAGAAATAAAAGAAGGAAAAGAGGAAAAAAGGAATCATTTTTTGGAGAAAACAAGATACGTGAAGTGAGAAGAGAAGGAAAGGAGGAAAAAGACCTAGGAGCGTCAGAAATCGAAGAACCCACAAGGTAAGGGTGATTTGGTTATTGCTTATTATAGGTTTTGATGTTAATATTATAGACCATGGCATGTTAGGAATCGATGTTTAGGAAATTCTAGGTTTCCATGGAAGTATACCTAATAGTGTCATTGGTGTCGATCGAGTCCGATTGTGTCGAATATGTATGGAATATGATTAGAGTGTCGAGATGAAAATAGATGATGGAAATATGTTGTTTGATGAGATAGATGATGCCAAATGATGTATTTTAGTGTTTCCCATGTTGGAGTTCGTATGGGTAAAATGGATTCAATTGAAAATGGAAGGATGTCAAAGTGCGAAAATTACATTTTACGTGGGAACCGGTTCTGTATAGGAGGAACCGGGTTGCCCTTTGAAATTTTACAAAGAATGAAAAATACGTGGGAACCGGTTCTGTGTGACGGAACCGGGTTCCATACATTTTCCAAAGAACGAGGTTTTTGAACTTTTCAGAACCGGTTCTGATATGTAGGAACCGGGTTCCAACTTTAATTTTTGAAAAATATCAAACTTTGAAAATTCATAACTTTCAAACCGTAAGTCCGTTTTGAGCGCCGTTTTGGACGTTATTTTCCAAATTTAATGCTCTATTTTATGAACTGAAAATATTTTCCAAAACTTGAAATTATTTTGAAAATGAGCCAATTTCCGAGATAGGTGACTTTTGACTGACGCATATTGAATTGTATATAGCAGAGATCCTGTGTTGATGGATGTATTGGATGGTGTAGATGTAATAGCATGTTTATGCTGATGGTTGTTGATCTCAGTTGTTGTTGTTGTGGTATTTACTGACGATAGTCTTACCAAATGAAGGGTAAGTGTTTGGCATATTTATGCTTGCGATGATTTATTTCATGATAGTTGATGATATCATGTTGTAGTTGATGATGGTTTATGATGTCTGATGTGGTCATAACCTGTGTTGATGTTGCATGCTAGTGATGTGCGTGCATTTGCATTGTTTTGGTGAAGTTAATTCCCATTGTGCGGAATTTGACTTGGATTGCCGATAACCGATACCCGAGTGAGGATGGGTGGTTAGGCTGGATTCGTGTCCGAGTGGTTATGGACGAATCGATGGTACTGTATCCGGTTGATGATGGATCAGTGTTGGGTGACTTGGTCACGTGTTGGTACCACATGCATTGAGTCTGCATTTTGATTGTATGGAATGGTAACATGTTAGGATGTCTTCCAGTGTTACTATTCTCTGATTGATGATTGTTGTGCATGATGATTATATGGTTGTAGTTGTGTATTGAATCTGGAGTTATGTTGAAATGGGTGGATTAATATGCTTGAAATATATTGTTAATTGAGAAGCTTATAATATGCTTTAATTATGAGAAGTCTCACCCTTACTTTACCATTTCAGATTAAATTAGCAGCTGAGGAGTCGGTGAGGATGGCTCTAGAGCTCATCTCTTTAGTCCGTGTGTCAGTGTCATGCTCTGATTAGGTTGTAACACTGGGGAACGCTTAGTTAAGAGAATCATTATTGTTTAATAGTTTTGGATTTGAATTCCTTGAGAACTATGATGTTTTATTAAATTTTGGGTTTGGTATCTCCGCTGTGTAAGACATGGTCTTATAATGATTAAATTGTTGAATGATGATCCTCAGTGTAGCATGACTACTGTTTGAATGAAGGTTTATTCTATTTATTAATTGTGACATCCCGTGATTACCGTGTTAAACTCTGATTAAAGATGATTTAGATATTAATTTAATTAATATATTCGGGGTATTTAGATGGGGTGTTACACGTACGATATCTCTGACATTTATTATTTATTGGGTTAATATCTATTTTCTCCCCTGCCATATAGGGCATATTTGAAAAATCCCCCTGCAAAAAAAAAAAGTTGCATGGATTACCTCAATGTTTTGAAAAAGTTTGTTTTTAAACCTTGGTCAAGCCATATCACTAAAAATGATGATGTGGCAGCACATTTTATTTTGTTTAAAATAAAGAAAATGCCACATGTGTAAAATGCTTAATAGAAAGACCAAATTGCCCATGAGAAACAATATCAATGACCTAGTGCCATTTCTTCTTCTTCTTCTTCTTCTTCCATTTTCCATCTCTTTCCCGTGTCTTCTTTAGAAATTTCCCAGATCATAGATAGAGTCTTTCCCGTTTCTTCTTCCGAAATTGCCCAGATCATAGATAGAGGCTTTTCCCGTTTCTGCTTCGAATCCCTAAAAAAATTAGTTTCCCAGTTTGTTCTAATTCCAGCATTTCTTTAAACGGCAGAGTAACTCCAAAATATGATCGTAATATGTCCATGAAGATGTTTGTTTCAAAATCGGTTGCAAATTTTGATAGAAAGTACTGGAAGTGTAAGTTTTGGGGTAAAGAAAATGATTGTAACTTATTCCATTGGGACGATGAGCTTTTCGTGGAAACAGAAGAAACATACTTGGATGGAGAAGTCATAGAGTTGATGAGTAAAATGGAGAAAGATTTTTCGAAGAAGATGGAAGATATGAAGAAAAAGGTTGACGGCTTAAGGAAGGAGATGAATTTTGTGATTATGGTAGTTGTTGCTACTGTTTTTTTCTTTTTTCTTGGGTCATGTAACAAATAGATTGTTGCAGTCACAGTCACCTCTTAGTTGCTGCTACTACTCTTTTCTTTTTTCTTGGGTCATGTAACAGATAGATTGTTGTAGTTCTTGATACTACTGTTGTCTTTCCTGTTAGATGTTGTAATTTTGTGTTTGTACATATTGTGTGTTTGTTGAATGAATGAAGTTACTGTGTTTTTACAATTGTATTGTGATATATAATAAGGTTATTGATTAGGATTCTGTTTAATCAGATTAGAACATTCTGTGTAAGGTTATTGTACAATTAGGCATGTTGTGCTTACAACAGTTTTGAACATTAGTCATTCTGAACATTCTGAACAATTAGTTTTGAACGTTATGAACATTATAAAATATCGTTTTGAACATTATAACATATCATATCACAACATTATGAACATTATAACATATCGTTTTGAACATTATAAACAAAAGTTGATCATAACATCGGTTTGGTCTTACAAATCAAGTTGTAAAATGGCACATTATGTGCTTACAAAATGGTAGATAATATCTTATCAGTTAGTATCATAACAGAGTCAGTCTCATTAAAGAAAGATGGCACATTATGTGGTTACAAAATGACAGTTAAAGGACAAACAAACTACTGAGTCATTCTCCTTGCAATGTTCACCCATTTTTCTGAGGCATCATCAAACACCAAAGGTGCATCTGAAGTTGAACCAGGCCCACCAATTCTTTTTGCATTCCTAACCATTTTCAACCTCTCACTGCACCTTCTTCTCATATTTTGTTTGGGCTTCTTAGCATGACTTTTGTCTTAGCGTAGTTTTGCGGTGGTGAAGTTTTTGCGGTGATGTAGGTGGTTCCGTTTGCATTGATGCGTTTGCTCGGTGATGCGGTTTACGATTGATGCAAGAGGTGTAGTTTGCATGTTCACGGTGATTTACGGTGAAACAACCGCTAGTCCTCCAAACTATCGAATAAGCTTTATGATTGTTATTCAATTCCTCGGTAACTTGCGGATCGACTAGATTGATCCTATGGGGTATTGGTCGTTTGGATAGAATTAATAACAAAATAAGTATTCATGTTTAAGACTTGTATTTAAAGTGTTTTATATATATATCCAAAGTATTTCGATCATAATGCTAAATAACTTAATGACATGATCAAGTAAAATAACATAAACCGATTTGAACAAGTAAACGATAAATGTTCGATTTGCAAAGAAATGTATAAATGCAGGAAAACATAAATGGTTTTTAAAGGTAAAAGACTTTTAATGTAAAAGCATGAATATAAAAGCATGAAATGTAAAAGACAAGAATGTAAAAGATTTTCTAGAAAGTAAGAAAGTTAATGTAAAAAGTTTCTGAAACGTAAAAGACTTTGAAATAAAAGAAACATTTAAATGCAAAGAAAAGTTAAATGACTTTGAATGTAAAGAATTTAAAAGACATTGATGCAAAGATAAAGGATAAACTGGAAAGATAAAGATGTTTACTGAATAATAAAAGTTTTGGTGCAATCATACGTACATCATTCGAGCATTCGTTTCCCTAGCCATGTGGTATTTTGAATGTTTCTTGAATTTTGTACAATAGATATGACACACGAAATCCTAACACTAAGACTTCTATTTATACTACTTCGACCATAACGGTCTGACTTATGAGATCTTGCCACGTTCAGAACATGCAGAACACTGTGCTTCTCTTGCTTCCACGTCTTGAACCGTCTCCAGCATATTTCTTAACTTCCAATTATCCGCCTCGTTTGAATTTCAAATGCTTTGGCCACTTCGTTTGAACTCACTTCTCGGATACACTCCTACTACCACTTGAAGCTTCCTTTATATGTATCATCATAATTGTCGTTCAAGCTCCAAGTTTCGACGTCCATTCAAGAGCCAATTCTCTCATTCGAATCGTGACATTCACTTTGTTCCCACGACCAACGACATCATTTCGTTTGAGCTCAATGATTCCATTTGAACCATATATATCAAAATCTTCAACCAACACATGGTGCAATTTGTTCAGTTGACCGTTTCTTGAGTTTGCTTAGGTGTTGGATTAACAACTTGTGATTGTTGTTCTTCGAAAGCATTCATCATGTCATCAAGCAACCCATCTAACTAAGGGTCTTCCATTTTATGGGCACTTCCAGCATTTAACTCTGGTTCTCCTCCACTTGGTGCATCAGATGGAGAGGGTTTTCTCCTTAGTGTCTTTCTCTGCACAAATTTCAAGTACATTTAGGAACACTTTTATAGGAATAAATTACAAGTACATTTAAGTATTGATAAGAAGTATTTGTTATTACCTTTCTCTTCAGAAACTTTAACTTTTCCCTGTGACTTTCTCTTTTCCACAACAAGCTTAGATACCCACTTGGCATTGGCAGTTTTGTTATTTAATACCCTTGCACATGTGTATTTTCTCACCCAAGTCTTTATTTGGTATGTGTGTCTGTCACCCACTTTGCTACACAAAGCTAAAAAACCACATTTACCCTTGCACTCTACCCTAACCCTATAACTCTCATTCTTAACAAATGTTATCTCTCTTCCATTTAAAAATGACCACTCTCTAATTGCATCTTTAAATTCAGACAGAGATTTTAATTTCATACCTAATTTGAATTGAAAGTCCTTGTTGAAGCTATCATCGTAACTAAGCATAAGAAACTGACCTTTTGAAACAAGAGAATCTAACACCTGGTTCCAGAAGAACAAACAAACAATGATTTTGCCTTTGTTAACAGAAGCTATGATCGAGATATGGCCGAACAAACAAAGAATAAGAACTGGGTGATGATTTCAAATAGTTAGGGTTCAAAATGAGAATGACTTTTCCTTTCCTAAATTCACTACTTGCTGCTGATTATTTCTCAAGGGCAATTTGGTCTTTCCATTAAGCATTTTACACATGTGACATTTTCTTTAATTTAAACAAAATAAAAAATGCTGCCACATCATCATTTTTAGTGATGTGGCATGACCAAAGTTTAAAAACAAACTTTTTCAAAATGTTGAGGTAATTCATGCAATTTTTTTTGCAGGGTTTTTTTTCAAATGTGCCCCATATGGCAGGGGACAAAATAGGTATTAACCCTTATTTATTCTATATAGGTTGTAAATAACAAGTATTTCTCTTTCGAGCTAACATTTTGGCATGGGCCTTATGTTGGTGGATAACACACTATTACTGTTGTTACTATTCATTCTAATACTGTGGATGGGATCACAGGGAGAAAAAACAAATTAATTTTTGGTTGTGAGAGACGAGGAAACTAATAAATGGAGGAAATGTGTCTGAAGGTAGTTATAGTATGAAAGTGAAATATCCATTTATGTTGAGATTTTTACCAAGTGGAAGTTATTGGAAGGTTACAAGTGTAGCTTTCACAATTATTTACAAGCTAACGATTTTTATGTTGTTGAAGTATAAGGTCTATTAAATAATAATGAAAGAAAGTTTATGATTACATTCTCAAATACGATATGGATCCCATACACAAAATTATCGCTTTGAAAGATAGAGATCCAGAAAAGCTAGTGAGTGTTACACATGTGTATAAGGCAAGATATACATGCAACACAAGCAAGAGATGTCTGTTGACAAAAATACAAGATATGTCGAGTCTTATTCATGAAGAGAATTACATTAATTAGAACACTAACAGAGACACTTCAAATATTGTTTCTGATATCTTTTGAACGCATCACAATTTAGTAAAATTGTAGAACATGTTTCATTTGGTGCGAATTTTCCACTGATGGTTTTAGTTGCGGACTATGAATTGGCGTTGATGAATGATGTGGAAGTTGTGTTTCCAAAATCAACTCATTTGTTGTGTCTGTTCCATATTTACAAAAAATGTTAGTATGAAGTGTAAGAAGTATGTCGAATCACATTTGGATGAGCATGTTAAGGATCTATGGAGAAAAATCATATATTATAATATGGAGTTTGTGTTTTTAGTACACCTTATCCTTTTGAGGTAATATGAGTTGATATTCCAAATTTTTTCGTATGTGCATGAAACTTCGTTGACACCCTATAAATAAATATTTGTTACTCTATGGAATAATAGAGTCACTCATTTTGCGTACACGACAATGAACAAGTACATCAATTTGAATTCGAATAAAGGTGCGTTGCTAATTATCAAATAATGTCATAATTTTTCTATTTATATATTTTTTAGACTGAGTCTGATCACCAGAGACTAAAAAATATGCTTACATCTATTAGGGGAGATTTATGTAGAAGCTGGAAAGTTGTGAACACTGTGTTGAAGTTTCAATTAGGTTAAATTACAATATTATTTCAGAAATGTATTGCAAACATTAAGCATCGATATAACACTCCATTTTACTCCAGATTTCTCGACTTCGTTTCAAAACATTGTATACAGTACATTGGAAATGAAATGGAAAGGTTAAAATTTGTTTGTTTAGACAAAACCACGTGTGGTTAATTCATTAGGAAAACACACGGTTAACTTTTGTTTGTGTGAACTTGTAGGTTCTCAAATACAAGGTAAGCATATTCTATTATAATCGATTCATGTGTTTTATAAGATATTATACATTAAAGAGCATAAGGTCACTCATGAATATGGTGGGACACGTGTGGATTTAGAAGAAGAGTTGAAGATGTATTTTAGTACACTGAATGTTGTAGGCTAAAGGATGATGAAGAAAAATTTAAGGAGCTAACAAATCCATCCACATATTTGATGTGTCCACCTCCAGTTATACTCAAGCCAAAGAGGGGAGATAAGAAAAATAGAATGGGTGAAGAGAGTGATGTGCAACATGTTCCTTTTTAGTGGGAGTATGCTAAGGGATCACAGGGAAGTTAGACTACAAAAAGATCAATTACAAAACCAAATGAAAGTCAACCAACTGGCCAGTCTTCAAGACTTACATTATTGAAGTGCGTAAAGATGGAAATTATGGTTTTCGTTCTATTGCATGTTTATTTTGATATGGAAAATATTCTTGACATATTTTTAGACGCATTTAGATGGTGAATTTTATATACACCATCAGTTGTATTCCAAGTTGTTGCATGACATGGTACTATAAGTTAGGAATATGTTGCGGGTAGCTAGGTTGGGTTTTCAGAGTCGTCATAAGTGATGGTGATTCCCAATAAGTGTTACCTTATTGCTTTTAGACACATGTTATACTAGTCTCGTTGTTTAGGAACCTTAACATCACATTCCTCACATTAACAAATAGTTCTATTCAAAGCTTCAAGTAGACACAAAATTATTGTAGATTTTTGTGTTGACAACATTCAATGTGTTCAGATGAACTTGAAACCCATTGTCCTATGTCTCCCGTCATAGCCAGATAGATACCAGACTGTATTGAAGGTTCAAGAGCATGAGAATCAACATACGCGGGACGTATTAGGCACTTGGAAGAACAAGTTAGAGAGTTGAAATAACTTGTATTGCACATATATTGTGGCACTTTTGCATTAAATGTATATATTTTTTGGGTTATAGTTTGTTAATAATGACAAAAATGCTCTTTTTTTTAAATCACACATCTGCCAACCGAATTTTTCAAAATTTCTAAAAAATTGAATTTGTTTCATAATTTTTAAGAGATTTGGTATAACTTCATTGGATCTCTCAATATATGCACTAAAATTTTCAAATTTCCAGCATTCCTTCAACAATTTTAAAGAATCTTGAGAACTTTATTAGAAATTTCTAAAATAATCGGAGAGCTCTTAACACTATGAAGTGCTGCCAAACTAATCTTAATTTTATACAAAGCTGAACAAAAACATAAGATATTTTAACACATGGTTGAACTCTAACGGTACCTTAGATTTATACTGGCCTAAAAAAACTTGTGATATTTTTATACTATGCTGATCTCAGACCAATGAAGATATTTGAATAGGCTGAACCTTGTAATGAAACAGGAGACTTAGAAACTAAATCCCTTCTCTTTAACAAACTCTCTTCCTTCTTTGTTGGATGAGAAATATTGTTGGAATTGGCCTAAAAGATCTTGTACCAATGATGATATAGCTAGCAACAAGGGCTCATTTTCACCATATCAATTTGTTGGTGCCTGAGAAATTTTTAATTAAGAGAAAAAAATAATAAAAAAATAAGGGTTTTATTATTCACTCGAAATTGTATTGTACAAAATAAAGATACACACTATGACTATTTATATATAACCTTAACTAAAAATTAAGGATTTAATGTTCTATCATTTCTATATATATATATATATATATATATATATATATATTATATTAAAAAGAGATTGTTATACATTAATATGTTTAAAGAATATTTAATATTTAATATATACATTTCATAGTATTTATTTTGTATTATAATTGAAAAGGTTAATATTAGATAATTTGTATACATTTTTGTACTATGTATTTTGTTCCATCCATTAAAAAATCATCCATTTAAATTTTGAAATGGAAATGACCTTCATAACAATCATTCCTTACATCTAAATTGTCTCTTAATACATGTGGAGTCAATACATGTGACTATATAAATAGGATTTAGATCTTTAGTCTAAAGACCGTAAAAAATAGTCATTTTGAGGAGTAAATGTAACCATTGCTTACATGATCATTTGAATGAGTTCATCCTTTTCTCAAGGAGGTGAAGCTTTTTCTCAGACTCAGTCTCTTCAATCGCAAATCTAAAGGTGTCAAATGAAGACTCGAAGATATCCTCATAGTGAGGAGTTCCATTGACATGCATTTGAACAGTGTTTTTGACATTTTGATCTGAAAGGATCTCCTTGTGGTTAAGACCAACACCTGGTGGATTATCATGATCAATAGCAACAACTTCGGACCTCTGAACAACTTGCTTTAACTCTTCTTATCCAATGGCGAGGTTCTGGATAATCTCCATGAATTGATCCATCTGGGTATCTATATGAGTGTTCATCGCAACCACACTTGCCTGAAGTTGATCCATGATGACGATGATGTCAGGAAAACAGTCTTGTAGTCTTGAGATTCTGGATAAGAAGCCAGGTTGAAATGAGTCTTCTGGTTGAAATGAATGAAATGCATGACGATGCATGAATGATATGGGAAATAAACTCTTTTGAGATGATGCAAATGGAATGCAACATGATGATAATAACAGGTTCACAGAGACGTGAATCAGGGAGGATATTGGTAAGATCAGAACAACTTATTTAGGTGGGCTCCTACAATAGGATAGCTCTAGGTTTTCTACCCAATAATCCCGAACAAGGTGGTTCTAATGTTTTTTGCTAAATGTTTCTTGGAGTCTCAGATCCCCTTTTACAATCACTATCATCGCGCGAGAGGCCTACATGGCGATAGTATTTGTAAAAGTATACTCCAAGAAACGGCTCTTAACGGGATGCTCGAAATCCAAAATTTGAGCGTTTGGTCTCGGTTAGGACAACATGAACAAACTTAGAGTTATAGGTCATTTGTCCAAAGATTGATGTCTGCGCTATCGGCCAACAACCTCCTTAAAACAACCAACTCTAAGCCGGAGCCTTCGCTTCGGGCCAACAAGACAATGGAGTCAAGTGGACCTAGGCTACGCAACCCCTCTATTCCTAAAAGGTGACCTAGAAGCCTGGGTAGTGGGCTTATCTATGTAACAATGCCCATGAATTCCCATCACAATAATATATCAACAGATTAATATATAAAGCATAGAGGAAAATAAGCAAATAAGCAATAGATAAGCATAAAGAAGAAAACGATAAACAAACACACAAACATGCGAAGAACTAAACTAGGGTTGACTCGCCTAGTCAAAAAGTTTTAAAACCTTGTCCCCGTGAAGTCGCCAAAAGCAACTCGATTTTCAAAAATCATTTAAATGAATTTTCAAAAAACAATGAAATCGCCACCTAATTTTATTTGTTCTAGAAAGAACGGGGAAATATAGATAAAACCCACAAAAATTGGATAAGGCGGTCTACAAGACCAAAAAGCATGGATTCGGAGTCTACGCAAGAGGAAGGTATTAGCACCTCTTACGTCCATCGTACTCGATGGGACCCATTTAGTTCGTGCATGTTCGTGTGTTTAAAGTAAAAATGCTATCTTCTAATTAATGATCAAGAAATAAGAAATAAGAAAAAGGGTTTGTTTATTATTATTTTGAGTTTGACACGGTTTCGAAACCGCGTGCCTACGTATTCCCTCGTGCAATGGGAAAGTCAAAACTCCGTAGTTCTGGTTGAAAATGTTTGGATTGGTTGTATTGATTTTAATTGAAAATGTTTTTAATTTTGATAATCGCGTATGAGCGAAAAAGGATTTGAATGGGTTGAATTGATTTTAATGGTAGATGACAAGTACCAAAACGTTGGGATACCCTCTAACGATTCGATACTCGAGATTGGTGATTGAGGTCAACCGATCTTCTCTCATCCAAAATCTTTATTATGAAAAGGGTGAGGTGAAACAAAGTTCACTTTTTATTAAGTGTTATGGAATAAAGTATTTAAGCCATTGGGTTACCCTCTAATGGCCCAAATACTTTACATTTTAATTAAATCGTCGGGCGAACCTCTAACAATTTAATTAAATACCATAACACTATGTTTTTTTTGTAGAAAAATTGATTTTTGAAAACAAATTCAATTAATTAATTTAATTTGAAAGTGTTTTAAATGTTCAAGTGTATGGAATAAAGTATTCAAGTCATTGGGTTACCCTCTAATGGCCCAAATACTTTACATTTTAATTAAATCGTTGGGCGAACCTCTAACAATTTAATTAAGTACCATAACACTATTTTTGACTTGAAAGTGTGTTGAAAATTGCGGCGTTGGACATAGAGAAATGATATTTCGGGTTATGATTAACCAAGTATATGGACTTGATTAACCTCGTGAGGATAGGTGCTCCTATCTCCAACCATGAGACCACGTGCATGGTGATTGGTATATGGATCAATTATTTTCGGGTTATGATTAATCAAGGCAACGAGGGCCCTAATTAACCTCGTGAGGATGGCCATGCCCATCCCCAACCATGAGACCCTTAGAGAATTTGGTGTGGGTAACCAAAAATGAGAGAGAGCGGAGGCGTTGTTGTTTTTATATTAATGTGAGAGTGGAGTGTACAATCGTGTAATAAACATGCAAGCGGATAATGTAATAGCGGATAATAAAAGAAAATAAATTAACACACAATACAAATCGAATTTAAATAATTATTAGTATAGATATTTTTCACTTGATGAAAAATCAACTAACAATTTAATTGATAATTCAACAAATAAAAACTACCATATGCCAAATATTATTTAATACATCATTATATATATATAAAAAAACATGCATAATATTGAATTTAAAAAGAAAGTTTAGGAATGGGCCTGATTGAAGCTTTAAACTGGGGTGCAAGCAAGAACCGAGCCCAAGCCCAAAACCAAGTCTTGGATCTTGTGTGGCAGCTCCCATGAGGCATCTTGTGGTCCACCATTCGGATCGTCGGATCGGACTTTTGGCGATCGATGGCTATGGAAGGAGGTGCAAAATTGCTACCCAGGTGTACTGCATGCATTTGAGCAGACCACACAGGTGGTGACAAGTGTCACCACCTAGACTAACCAACATGGCTAAACATGCTAATATCTCCTTAAACTCATTTTATATTATACTACAACTTATAAAAACAATAAACAATACTAACTCTAAAAAAATTTATAAATTAAAACGATTATAAAATGAACACAAAAAGTCAACTTATTTTTATCATATTATTATATATTATATATTTTTTTTAAGACTAAAAATAAAATAAATTAGTGTTATTAAAATCTCTATTACAACTCAAATATATAAAAATAAAAACTAAACATATTAAACAAATCTTAAGTTATATTAAAAAAGAAAAAAAAAATCTATTATATATTTTTTAAACCCAAACCTAAACCAGTTTTTTTTAAAAAAAACAACAAGATTAGTTTATAAGATAAATATTATATATATAAAAAATGAAATTAGAAGTTATTACTAAAAGTTGATTAAGTTAACACTCAACTCAAAAATCTGAAACAAACATAAACAAAACTCTCACGATTGGAACAAACTCACTCTCTCAGAACCCTACCGCCGCTCATCTCTCTCGTCTGACCTCGCCGCCGCTCGCGATCTCTCATCGCTATCGTTCTTCACTCTCATCTGTTCCGATCCTCACCACTCCTCGATCGCGGCTTCGATTCTCACCGTGGCTACCGATTCTCACCGATCCACTCACCCGCGATGTCGCTCTCACGCTCGCGATCTGTTGGTCTCTCTCACTCGCGGCTTTGCTCTTCGCCGTTCTCTCATCTCCGTTCCGATCTTCACCGATTTCTCACTCTATTACACTCATCTATGTCTTTGTTACTTCTGTTATTACGATTTTTTTTTCTGATTTGAAAACTGCTTGATTTCGTTTGTACAGATTGTTGAAAACGGAAAGGGAAAAAAATGAAACCCTAGGTTTCTAAGCGGTGAGGATGATGACGATGCAGTGCAGAAAACGAAAAGAAATCAGGGAGGAAAGGAGAAGGATGGCGACACAGAGTTCGCAACCTCCTCCTTCCTCATCAAAATCGGGTATTACCGTCAAACTTTCTCTCTCTTTTGATTCTTTTTTGAAGGGGAAATGATTGGGAAATGATGATTCAAATGTTTGTTGTTTGTTTTGACTGCTCGGTTTCGGTATTTCGGTTTTGTATGAATGTTCTTCCGTTCTTGTGTTTCGGGTTTGTGTTTGAATATGCGGCTAGGGTTTTTCAAAATGAGCAGTTAATGCCCTCCTTGATTATCGTTTGCTTTATATTGTCCTGCCATTAGGGTTCTCATGTCAGTCTTTGGGATAAGGGCTTTTGGAAAACAAAAATCGAAATGGGCTGTTTTTTTCGCTTTTTGTCCATTTGCTTTGTATGTTGTCTGGGTTATTGTTATACATTTTCTGATTTACATGATAGAATGGCATTGTACTTGCAGAAGTGGCAATGATGGTTTCTGAGCCACACCCCCCTTTTGTGAACCAACATGAGTTGTGATTTGCAAAAGGGTGGGTTCTTGAACATGAATGATAAACAATCCTCAACATAAAACTGATCCCAATCATTTCCCCCTAATGATGAGACAAAAATTGTTTTGAAACTTGTATCTTGTTAATTGCTAACTAAGTTCTTTCGCTTCATTGGCATGAGCTTTGGAGCATGGTGAAGGAAAGTTTTTTCTTTGTTAGGCATTTAGCTTTGCATGAACATCACAAATATTTAGTTAGGATTCCAATGTTAATGAAACAATCCACTTGTTAATATTGATATGTATTACATTTGGTTGTAGTATTGTGGAACTTATATCTTGTAATCCCGTAAACTTCTCTTGTAACTCGAATTTGAGAATTAACCATGAACGGATATTACACATGAAAATTGTAATAATGTTTGAAACTTTAAGCATAGGAGTTGTAATAATCTTGAACGATTTGAATGAAATCGGAAGCGATTGAAAGAATAAGGTTGGAAATATGAATTAATCATGAATGGAAATTTCCAACATTACTTCAACTTACTCTTTTCTCATGAACACACCACTTCTTGCACAAGTTAAAACTTGATGTATTAAGTAAACAACAATGAATCCAAATTTGAATCACTCTTAAATTCCTACTTGAACCTCCAAATTAGAATCAACAATATCAAATGAATGAAGGAAGCAAGAATGTCCTTGAATTGATAGAAATAAAATCTAACATGCTCTTGATCATATAATAAACCCTGGTGATCATGCTCAAAACCTCAATCCAAATAATGAGGAGAAATTTGCAAGAACTTGATTAAAACCCTTATCTCATAGCTCATTACAACCTAATCTCAAATTCTTATCAACTTGTTACTCAAGCAATGAAACATAACCAAATAAAAGATAACCACCCAATTTGACTACCATAATGAATTCATACATCATAACCTACGCTATAGCCTCAACAATCCATGAAATATCAATACCTTAAATCCTCCAAGACGGAATAAGCCTTGAAATATGGAGACAATAGTGACCATAAGAATTTGAGTCCAATGAACTTCTACCGAACCGAAAGTGTACTAAGATAAAACTCATGGTAATGCTTCGATATCATGCCAAGAAAGACGTCACACATTTAATAATCGACAATGAATGCCTTGAATCTCGTGGCGATGAACACGACCGGGAAAGATCTCAACATGTGGCAACTTGACATTCGTAAATCTTGTACACAAGTTCTCTGGATGAATATTCACATACATCAACTATTGCCAAGAACGAACAAAGTTGACGAGCAAACCAAAAGCACTAGAATTTGAATTGTTGATCAATAATCGGATAATCATAATCCACCCTTTTACATCTTGAACAATGAACTCAAAACAACAGCAAAACCCAAACTCGTGATGAATTGATCTCTTGAATCAGGAGGTAATGATATTCAAAATAACCAGACTTTCGTAGCTCCCTCAAGAACAGACCATTCAATTCAACAATCGAACACCAAGCCCCGAAAACCGATAGATATGAACGGATAATATTTAATATTAAACCTCGTCGTTTTCCAATATCCTAGATCGGTCGAAAGCACCACAACTTTTCTGTTCAACGGAGAATCTTTGGGAATCAACTCCAACCCGAAACCATGGAACCAGTGGTATGAATGCATGTGAGTGTCATGATAAATGCAAAGCCTAGACCAGATAAGATCGAGACAGGAGGGCAAATTTTGGGGTGCAACAGTTGCCCCTATTTAATCGTCTTAAACCTGAAAGTGAGATTGGTGCTAGCCTTTCGAGCTTTCAAGGTAGAAGAAGATTAAATACTACAGGAACCCAAAAATTTGCGCTCCGAAGAACAAGTATAAATGTTTATGTTTTTTTTTATAATAACTTTTTTATTTTCTATTTTTTTGTGATTTTTTTGTGAACAGTGTCGGTACATCGAGAAACGAATGCGCTTGAATAAGCGACTTCGCAGATTAGAAATGAAAACTGATAGATCTTTGAAACGAGCATACTTCAATAAGTTGCATCGCAGATAAAAAAAAAACGAAACCAGACAGACCTTTGGAACGAGCATACTTCAATAAGTTGCTTCGCAGATCAGAAAGGTAAGAACTCATAGATCTTTGGAACGAGCATACTTCAATAAGTTGCATCGCAGATCAAAAATGAGAACAGGTAGATCTTTGGAACGTGCATACTTCAATAAGTTGCATCGCAGATCAAAAACGAAACCGGACAGACCTTTGGAACGAGCATACTTCAATAAGTTGCTTCGCAGATTAGAAAGGTAAGAACTCATAGATCTTTGGAACGAGCATACTTCAATAAGTTGCATCGCAGATCAAAAATGAGAACAGGTAGATCTTTGGAACGCGCATACTTCAATAAGTTGCATCGCAGATCAAAAACGAAACCATGACCTTTGGAACGAGCATACAATAAGTTGCTTGCAGATCGAAAGGTAAGAACTCATAGATCTTTGGAACGAGCATACTTCAATAAGTTGCATCGCAGATAAAAAATGAACAGTAGATCTTTGGAACGCATACTTCAATAAGTTGCATTGCGGATCAAAAACGAAACCGCATGACCTTTGGAACGAGCATACTTCAATAAGTTGCGCAAATCGAAAGGTAAGAACTCATAGATCTTTGGAACGAGCATACTTCAATAAGTTGCATCGCAGATCAAAATGAGAAGTAGATCTTTGAACGCGATACTTCAATAAGTTGCATCGCAGATCAAAAAGGTAAGAACTCATAGATCTTTGGAATGAGCATACTTCAATAAGTTGCATCGCAGATCAAAATGAGAACAGTAGATCTTTGAACGCATACTTCAATAAGTTGCATCGCAGAAAAAACGAAACCGATGACCTTTGGAAGAGCATACTTCAATAAGTTGCTTCGCAGATCAAAAGGTAAGAACTCATAGATCTTTGGAACGAGCATACTTCAATAAGTTGCATCGCAGATCAAAAATGAGAACAGGTAGATCTTTGGAACGCGCATACTTCAATAAGTTGCATCGCAGATCAAAACGAAACCAGACAGACCTTTGGAACGAGCATACTTCAATAAGTTGCTTCGCAGATCAGAAAGGTAAGAACTCATAGATCTTTGGAACGAGCATACTTCAATAAGTTGCATCGCAGATCAAAAATGAGAACAGGTAGATCTTTGGAACGCGATACTTCAATAAGTCGCATCGCAGATCAAACGAAACCGAACCTTTGGAACGAGCATACTTCAATAAGTTGCTTGCAGATCGAAAGGTAAGAACTCATAGATCTTTGGAACGCGCATACTTCAATAAGTTGCTTGCAGATCAAAATGAGAACAAACGGAGTATATGTCGTAAAGATATTAGACACACAAGAAGGAGACCGATGGAGCGACTCACCGGGAGAAGATATATGGAATGGTAAAATCGTCGATCAAGACAATTCACGGGGAAAAAGGCCAACCAAAAGAGACTCTAGCAAGGATTTGAGCTACGTTAGACTTTGAAAGTTTGCGAATATGCAAGAAATACAATATCCTCAGCCAAGGGGTGTAATTCTTCAAGAGTGACAATTATATGAATTACCACACACCAAGTATGGATACTCAAATAACCGAGAAGCAAGAAAGGTTAGACACCGACTCTTACTCACACTCTAACAGAGGCAAACACGGTAAGAATACCAAAATAAAAAATTTGCAAAAAGGCAAGACGCTTGGTAAATGAATTGAATTTGAATGATGTGAGAGACCGACACAGGGTCAAAAATGCAGATAACAACAACAAGAAGAATTTCTTGAGGGAACTCTGACTGGGAATACCACTTGGGGATTTTTTATTGAATGATTTCTCTTCGGAGACGCAAAAGGTTCTCGAGAAACACTTTAATCTGGCTTATGCTTAGATGCATGTTTTAGATTATTATTTTTTAGCGTAATGCTCCATATCAATGGAAATGCTACGCGTTTTTTTTGGATGTTATGCAATGCAATGATGCATGTTTGAGATTATTATTTTTTAGCGTAATGCTCCATATCAATGGAAATGCTACGCATTTTTGAGAATGCAATGCAATGCAATGATGCATGTTTTAAATTATTATTTTTAAACGTAATGCTCCATATCAATGGAAATGCTACGCATTTTTGAGAATGCAATGCAATGATGCATGTTTTGATATATTTCGTTCGGGACTAAAGGCAATTGTGAACTGTCGAGGAAACATCAACCATCCACGAATTGAATATAAATCATCTGGTCTTTATCAAAGGGATGATAGTCTAGTCTCCGACAAGGGGATTGTAGAATAGAAGTATCCTTTCAATGATCAACATCATTGGGGAAGTAACTCTTGGAAATTGACATTCATCTGGGATGATGACCTTGTCGCATGGAATTCCTGACTTTAGCAACTCTGGAATACGAGCTCTTGCATAGGAGGAGTCGACAACATCTTCTGGCATAAGTGAGTCTTTGAGAATGATCTTGCTGGTGTAAGCCGCTCTTTGCGATCTTCCGCGACGACGAAAGAGTGATAACATTTAAGGGCACACATATGCCATAGATAACTCTTGTTGGAGAGAAAGAAACCTTGTCAGTTGACCGATGCCCAGGCGCATGATGCCTTTTCATTCTAAAATCTTGGGATAACAAAATCTGCAAAAAATGCGGAACACTGCAATGATGATTACTATATGCAATGTGTCGAAGCAAAGACAATCTGTTGGAACTCAAAGGATAGAATCCCGTCTTCTGACTTTCGTTGAAGGAAGCCAATAACCAGGAATTAAACCCCGATCTTTGATGAGGATGACAATCCTGACTTGAGTTGGAGATATTGATCGTTAACTTCTGATGGAGAAAAATCCAACACAGACTTAGATCTCTGATGAACTGAGGATGACGATCCTGACTTCCTGACATGTCATTCAAACTCAACAGTTGTTTAGCTTGCGCCTGGACTTGACCTGATTAATTATGAGGTGGAGGAATGCCCCTGCATAATGATTTGCCCCAATCTGTAGGGATTTTGAAGAAAAATAGCCTCGAGAAAGCTTCTTGAGATCTGTACCATCAAGATAATCTGCCCTAGTGTTATAAGCTTGGAAACATTTCCCCTGGCTAACCAAAGGTGAAGAAGGTTTCAACCATGCTCGGATAAATGCCCCTGATTGCTCAGCCCATTGAGAGATTCTTGGAATCTCGACATAAATGCCCTAGATTGACTGAAATTAGAAGACATCACCTGCTCAGGGTGGTTTTCATCTTGAAAGTAGGCTACTTCACAACCTTACTTCTCAACTCGAGTTGCTTTTGTGCTCAATCAAGATACTTGAAGCAATATGTCCTTCAGGACAATCAAATTATCCATCTGATGCTCATTATGCAAGCTCACTTGATGCTTAAGCACTTATCTATATGCAAAGAATATTTTATTCTACGAATGATAATTCTAATGCAAAGTTCATGTTTGTCTTGAAGTTAAAGAAACTTTTATTGAAAAGATATCGAAACATTGAATTTTTTTTGTAAAAGATTGAGTGATACCAACTCAAATGTTTAGCAAGCCTCCTAGGAGTCAGGTTACCGTATTCTTGTAACAGTTTTGCTCTCGAATTAACCCATGCTTCAATTAGGACTTTTAAGGGTTGTAACGTGGCCTGGTTCATGGGTTTTTAGAAAAAAAGATTTTTAGGCTCAAAATATTTGGTGCCCTCCCATTCTCCGTGATGTTCTCCAATCCTAGGTTCAGATAACTTGGTGCGAGCATTCATTACTTGAGAGAAGTTTATGATGCGGTTGAGGAACCACTGAGGTTTCTTGGACACAACAGTCACTCACCTTTTGCTTTTGGTGTCTGATCACACGACCTTGTTCTTTTGATGAGGATTTTATTTTGTTTTGTAATCCTTTTCTTTTTTATCTTCTTTTCTTTTGCCATTTTTGCCTAAGCGACTTATTATGAAGTTTCGACTTAGCGGGCTTTTTGTCATTATTATTTTTTTTTATCACTTTTTTTTTTACAAGTCGTGCGATCTTGCATCTTTGTTTGATTGGAGGTGATTGTGACTGCTTGAATCCTTAGTGGATGAAGGATAACCATTATGGTATCGTCATCTGTTGATTTCATTGAAGTGCAAGAGTTAACCATTATGGTATCATTCTCTTCTGATGCACACTGATGGTAGATGAAGGTTGACCATTACATCTTTGAGTTTCCTCGACCTTTTGAAAGATAACCATTGTTGTATCCTTGGATGCGCACTCTTGATGAGTTTTGAACGCTCGATCGGGTTAACTGAACACTACCTTGCCCCAGGTTTAAAAAAATAAAAAATAAAAAATAAAAAATAAAAAAAATGAGGGTTTTTCTGAATACGAAATAAACTCCTACTTCGAGGCTCAAAAGGGGTTAGCGAGGGTTTCACTCCCTTATATCTCCGGTGTTTGGGGATTTGAAACAAGGCCTGTACATCGTTAGCAAGGTTTTTACTCGAAAGCATAACGTTTGAGATTCTTGGTAAATTGTTCGTCATCCTCCCTACAGAGGTGTTGCTTTATTAATAAGAGTTGAATATCAAAAGCATAGTAAAACAAATAAGAGTGATAGCGAATGGATCAACTCAAGACAAACATATTCAATGCATTATGATTAGTATTCAGAAATGAGCAAGTTTAGCATATGAAAAAGTGCTGAACAAACAAAAATATTACAAATGAGCATGCAAGATGAAACTAGGAATCTCCATGTTGAGGAGACTGGTCTCCGTATGGATTTCTCGCTTCAGAAGATGCACTTTGTAGTCTTGGCATTCTCTCGTCAAAGAGAGTTCAATTAATGCATAGGCCCTCTAGAGTGAACGTGATTGCTTTGGAATCAATGAGTTTCTGAACTGTGCCCTTGAAAAGGTTACACCCTTCAATTGTATGGCCAGGTGCCCCAGAATGGAACTCACAGTAAGCATCAGGATCATATCCCAAAGGATACGGAAAGGAGGTGTCCGAGCTCCTTTAACTCCACCAAAGAATGTTGGAGTAGGTGAGAGAGCAACTCACGATGAGGCATAGGTATTGGATCATGCATTTTGCTTGGCCTAATCAGATTCTTCCCACCTCGACGTTGACGATTTTGTCGAAAAGTTCGTTGTTGAGGAGCATTTTGTTGCTGGGGAGCATACTGAATTGGTGTTTGACAGACAGTTGCAACACAAATTTGTGGAGCAAACAGATTTGAATTAGCTTTTGCCACTTGATTAGGCATCTTGAAATGGAGGGTAAGCAACAACTTTTTCCTCGTCCTTGAAAATTGTACTTGCTTCTTCATCAGTTTGTTCTGGAAATTCAGAAGCAATAGCCACATCATGAATGTTACCCATCTTGAGACCACGCTCAATCGTCCCCTACAACAACTAGGTGTGAAAACGTAGAAGTACATCCAGCAATCAGATAGGGACCTTGCAAGGTATTGGAGAACATCTCAATGAGTTCTCGTTCCAAAAGAGGAGGTTGAACTCTAGCAGCTAATTCTCTTCATCTCTGCGCATACTCTTTGAAAGATTCTTCAGTCTTTTGAGTTAAACCTTGGAGTTGAATTCTGGTGGGAGCCATGTCCCTATTATAGTCGTACTGATTGACAAAGGCTTCAGCTAAATCTTTCCAACTTTGGATGTGAGTTCGTTCAAGCTGAGTGTACCACTCGAGAGATGCTCCACTGAGGCTATCTTGAAAAAGTGCATGAGGAGCTTGTCATTTTCCGCATAGGGAGCCATCTTATTGCAGTAGGCTTTGATGTGATTAATCGGACAAGAGGTACCCTTATACTTCTCGAAAGTGGGAACTTTGAACTTTGTAGGAATTTTGATATCAGGCACCAAGCACAAACTAGGAGCGTCTAAACCAAGGGAATCACGACCCTCAATAGCTTTCATCCTTTTCTCAAGGAGGTGAAGCTTTTTCTCAGACTCAGTCTCTTCAATCGCAAACCTAAAGGTGTCAAATGAAGACTCGAAGATATCCTCATAGTGAGGAGTTCCATTGACATGCATTTGAACAGTGTTTTTGACATTTTGATCTGAAAGGATCTCCTTGTGGTTAAGACCAACACCTGGTGGATTATCATGATCAATAGCAACAACTTCGGACCTCTGAACAACTTGCTTTAACTCTTCTTATCCAATGGCGAGGTTCTGGATAATCTCCATGAATTGATCCATCTGGGTATCTATATGAGTGTTCATCGCAACCACACTTGCCTGAAGTTGATCCATGATGACGATGATGTCAGGAAAACAGTCTTGTAGTCTTGAGATTCTGGATAAGAAGCCAGGTTGAAATGAGTCTTCTGGTTGAAATGAATGAAATGCATGACGATGCATGAATGATATGGAAATAAACTCTTTTGAGATGATGCAAATGGAATGCAACATGATGATAATAACAGGTTCACAGAGACGTGAATCAGGGAGGATATTGGTAAGATCATAACAACTTATTTAGGTGGGCTCCTACAATAGGATAGCTCTAGGTTTTCTACCCAATAATCCCGAACAAGGTAGTTCTAATGTTTTTTGCTAAATGTTTCTTGGAGTCTCGGATCCCTTTTACAATCACTATCATCGCGAGAGGCCTACATGGCGATAGTATTTGTAAAAGTATACTCAAGAAACGGCTCTTAACGGATGCTCGAAATCCAAAATTTGAGCGTTTGGTCTCGTTAGGACAACATGAACAAACTTAGAGTTATAGGTCATTTGTCCAAAGATTGATGTCTGCGCTATCGCGGGCCAACAACCTCCTTAAAACAACCAACTCTAAGCCGAGCCTTCGCCGGGCCAACAAGACAATGGAGTCAAGTGGACCTAGGCTACAACCCTCTATTCCTAAAAGGTGACCTAGAAGCACGGTAGTGGGCTTATCTATGTAACAATGCCCATGAATTCCCATCACAATAATATATCAAGATTAATATATAAAGCATAGAGGAAAATAAGCAAATAAGCAATAGATAAGCATAAAGAAGAAAGCGATAAACAAACACACAAACATGCGAAGAACTAAACTAGGGTTGACTCGCCTAGTCAAAAAAAGTTTTAAAACCTTGTCCCCAGTGAAGTCGCCAACTGAAGCAACTCGATTTTCAAAAATCATTTAAATGAATTTTCAAAAAACAATGAAATCGCCACCTAATTTTATTTGTTCTAGAAAGAACGGGGAAATATAGATAAAACCCACAAAAATTGGATAAGGCGGTCTACAAGACCAAAAAAGCATGGATTCGGGAGTCGGTTACGCAAGAGGAAGGTATTAGCACCTCTTACGTCCATCGTACTCGATGGGACCCATTTAGTTCGTGCATGTTCGTGTGTTTAAAGTAAAAATGCTATCTTCTAATTAATGATCAAGAAATAAGAAATAAGAAAAAGGGTTTGTTTATTATTATTTTGAGTTTGACACGGTTTCAAAACCGCGTGCCTACGTATTCCCTCGTGCAATGGGAAAGTCAAAACTCCGTAGTTCTGGTTGAAAATGTTTGGATTGGTTGTATTGATTTTAATTGAAAATGTTTTTAATTTTGATAATCGCGTATGAGCGAAAAAGGATTTGAATGGGTTGAATTGATTTTAATGGTAGATGACAAGTACCAAAACGTTGGGATACCCTCTAACGATTCGATACTCGAGATTGGTGATTGAGGTCAACCGATCTTCTCTCATCCAAAATCTTTATTATGAAAAGGGTGAGGTGAAACAAAGTTCACTTTTTATTAAGTGTTATGGAATAAAGTATTTAAGCCATTGGGTTACCCTCTAATGGCCCAAATACTTTACATTTTAATTAAATCGTCGGGCGAACCTCTAACAATTTAATTAAATACCATAACACTATGTTTTTTTTGTAGAAAAATTGATTTTTGAAAACAAATTCAATTAATTAATTTAATTTGAAAGTGTTTTAAATGTTCAAGTGTATGGAATAAAGTATTCAAGTCATTGGGTTACCCTCTAATGGCCCAAATACTTTACATTTTAATTAAATCGTTGGACGAACCTCTAACAATTTAATTAAGTACCATAACACTATTTTGACTTGAAAGTGTGTTGAAAATTGCGGCGTTGGACGAGAAATGATATTTCGGTTATGATTAACAAAGTATATGGACTTGATTAACCTCGTGAGGATAGGTGCTCCTATCTCCAACCATGAGACCACGTGCATGGTGATTGGTATATGGATCAATTATTTTTCGGGTTATGATTAATCAAGGCAACGAGGCCCTAATTAACCTCGTGAGGATGGCCATGCCCATCCCCAACCATGAGACCCTTAGAGAATTTGGTGTGGGTAACCAAAAATGAGAGAGAGCGGAGGCGTTGTTGTTTTTATATTAATGTGAGAGTGGAGTGTACAATCGTGTAATAAACATGCAAGCGGATAATGTAATAGCGGATAATAAAAGAAAATAAATTAACACACAATACAAATCGGAATTTAAATAATTATTAGTATAGATATTTTTTCACTTGATGAAAAATCAACTAACAATTTAATTGATAATTCAACAAATAAAAAACTACCATATGCCAAATATTATTTAATACATCATTATATATATATATAAAAACATGCATAATATTGAATTTAAAAAGAAAGTTTAGGAATGGGCCTGATTGAAGCTTTAAATCTGGGGGTGCAAGCAGCAAACTGAGCCCAAGCCCAAAACCAAGCTGCTGGATCTTGTGTGGCAGCTCCCATGAGGCATGCTGTGGTCCACCATTCTGGATCGTCGGATCTGGACTTTTGGCAGATCTGATGGCTATGGAAGGAGGTGCAAAATTGCTACCCTGGGTGTACCTGTACCAGATTTCGAACAGACCACACAGGTGGTGACAAGTGTCACCACCTAGACTAACCAACATGGCTAAACATGCTAATATCTCCTTAAACTCATTTTATATTATACTACAACTTATAAAACAATAAACAATACTAACTCTAAAAAATTTATAAATTAAAACCGATTATAAAATGAACACAAAAAAGTCAACTTATTTTTTATCATATTATTATATATTATATATTTTTTTTAAGACTAAAAATAAAATAAATTAGTGTTATTAAAATCTCTATTACAACTCAAATATATAAAAATAAAAACTAAACATATTAAACAAATCTTAAGTTATATTAAAAAGAAAAAAAATCTATTATATATTTTTAAACCCAAAACTAAACCAGTTTTTTAAAAAACAACAAGATTAGTTTATAAGATAAATATTATATATATAAAAATGAAATTAGAAGTTATTACTAAAAGTTGATTAAGTTAACACTCAACTCAAAAATCAAACAAACATAAACAAAACTCTCACGATTGGAACAAACTCACTCTCTCAGAACCCTAGCCGTCGCTCATCTCTCTCGTCGACTGCCGCCGCGATCTCTCATCGCTATCGTTCTTCACTCTCATCTTCCGATCCTCACCACTCCTCGATCGCGGCTTCGATTCTCACCGTGGCTACCGATTCTCACCGATCCACTCACCCGCGATGTCGCTCTCACGCTCGCGATCTGTTGGTCTCTCTCACTCGCGGCTTTGCTCTTCGCCGTTCTCTCATCTCCGTTCCGATCTTCACCGATTTCTCACTCTATTACACTCATCTATGTCTTTGTTACTTCTGTTATTACGATTTTTTTTTCTGATTTGAAAACTGCTTGATTTCGTTTGTACAGATTGTTGAAAATGGAAAGGGAAAAAAATGAAACCCTAGGTTTCTAAGCGGTGAGGATGATGACGATGCAGTGCAGAAAACGAAAAGAAATCAGGGAGGAAAGGAGAAGGATGGCGACACAGAGTTCGCAACCTCCTCCTTCCTCATCAAAATCGGGTATTACCGTTCGAAACTTTCTCTCTCTCTGGCTGTTTCGGATTCTTTTTTCTGAAGGGGGAAATGATTGGGAAATGATGATTCGAAATGTTTGTTGTTTGTTTTGACTGTTCTGGGTTGCTCTGGTATTCTGGGTTTTTGTATGAATGTTCTTGCTGTTCTTGTGTTTCTGGGTTTGTGTTTGAATATGCGGCTAGGGTTTTCAAAATGAGCATTAATGCCCTCCCTTGATTCGTCGTTTGCTTTATATTGTCCTGCCATTAGGGTTCTCATGTCAGTCTTTGGGATAAGGGCTTTTGGAAAACAAAAATCGAAATGGGCTGTTTTACGCTTTTGGTCTGCTTTGTATGTTGCTGTACTGGGCTGTTATTGTTATACATTTTCTGATTTACATGATAGAATGGCATTGTACTTGCATGGCAATGATGGTTTCGAGCCACCCCTTTTGTGAACCAACATGAGTTGTGATTTGCAAAGGGTGGGTTCTTGAACATGAATGATAAACAATCCTCAACATAAACCGATCCCAATCATTTCCCTAATGATGAGACAAAATTGTTTTGAAACTTGTATCTTGTTAATCTGTCCGCTATTGCTAACTAAGTTCTTTCTTTGTTTTGCTTCATGAACACGAGCCATGGCATGAGCTTTGGAGCATGGTGAAGGAAAGTTTCGGATAAGAAGGCAAGGTTTAAAGTTAGAGCAAGAAAGCATGGAAACCAAAGAACCACAAAACTCCCAATAGCAAATAGGATTTAGGCATGACATTAGCAATATTTGCTTGTATAGTAAAATAGGATTAGGATAGAAGTTTGGGAATTTTGTAACATCACAAATATTTGAGTTACTTTGTGGATTCCAATGATTTTGTAATGAAACAATCCACTTGTTAATATTGAATAACAAAATGTATCTTGAACGCGACATAAGACCTTGGTTATTCAACAATTGCCTTGTAGTATTGTGGAACTTATATCTTGTAATCCCAGAAACTTCTCTTGTAACTCGAATTTGAGAATTAACCATGAACGGATATTACACATGAAAATTGTAATAATGTTTGAAACTTTAAGCATAGGAGTTGTAATAATCTTGAACGATTTGAATGAAATCGGAAGCGATTGAAAGAATAAGGTTGGAAATATGAATTAATCATGAATGGAAATTTCCAACATTACTTCAACTTACTCTTTTCTCATGAACACACCACTTCTTGCACAAGTTAAAACTTGATGTATTAAGTAAACAACAATGAATCCAAATTTGAATCACTCTTAAATTCCTACTTGAACCTCCAAATTAGAATCAACAATATCAAATGAATGAAGGAAGCAAGAATGTCCTTGAATTGATAGAAATAAAATCTAACATGCTCTTGATCATATAATAAACCCATGGTGATCATGCTCAAAACCTCAATCCAAATAATGAGGAGAAATTTGCAAGAACTTGATTAAAACCCTTATCTCATAGCTCATTACAACCTAATCTCAAATTCTTATCAACTTGTTACTCAAATAAACATAACCAAATAAAAGATAACCACCCAATTTGACTACCATAATGAATTCATACATCATAACTGCGCTATGGCCTCAACAATCCATGAAATATCAATACCTTAAATCCTCCAAGACGGAATAAGCCTTGAAATATGGAGACAATAGTGACCATAAGAATTTGAGTCCAATGAACTTCTCGATAACGAAAGTGTACTAAGATAAAACTCATGATAATGCTTCAGATATCATGCCAAGAAAGACGTCACACATTTAATAATCGACAATGAATGCCTTGAATCTCGTGGGCGATGAACACGACCGAGAAAGATCTCAACATGTGGCAACTTGACATTCGTAAATCTTGTACACAAGTTCTCTGGATGAATATTCACATACATCAACTATTGCCAAGAACGAACAAAGTTGACGAGCAAACCAAATGCACTAGAATTTGAATTGTTGATCAATAATCGGATAATCATAATCCACCCTTTTACATCTTGAACAATGAACTCGAAACAACAGCAAAACCCAAACTCGTGATGAATTGATCTCTTGAATCAGGAGGTAATGATATTCAAAATAACCAGACTTCCGTAGCTCCCTCAAGAACAGACCATTCAATTCAACAATCGAACACCAAGCCCCGAAAACCGATAGATATGAACGGATAATATTTAATATTAAACCTCGTCGTTTTCCAATATCCTAGATCGGTCGAAAGCACCACAACTTTTCTGTTCAACGGAGAATCTTTGGGAATCAACTCCAACCCGAAACCATGGAACCAGTGGTATGAATGCATGTGAGTGTCATGATAAATGCAAAGCCTAGACCAGATAAGATCGAGACAGGAGGGCAAATTTTGGGGTGCAACAGGGGTTGAATAAATTTTTCTTCTTTTTTATTCTTTTACCCAAACAACAATACTAAAATACTCAAAGATTTTCATCCTTGCCCACACCAGTTTCTACTATTACAAATCTTCATCAACCACTCTATTTTAGGGTTCCACTCTAAGGGACAATGCCTTATATTCAACGAGGTGAGGACTTCACTATAAATACTTCTTGTATAGCTGCACTCAAACAGAAGGTGGCTGACTGTCTCAACCTTATCACAGAAAAGACATTTGAGATCCATTATAACAACAAATTTGTTCAACTGCTCCTTTGTAGCAAGTCTTTTCTGGCAAGCAATCCACAACAGAAACACAGCTCTAGGCCTTGCCTTGCTTTGACAAATCAGGTTTCTCTAACCCATTTTTGGCTCATGCTAAATCAAACTCAGATATATCCCCTTACTGTAAAATTTCGCAGCATCCTTACTGTAAATTTTTTTTTAAATCAACCGTTGGATTGAGACATATCATCATATAGATCATACTTATAATGTTTGAGATTAATCTATAAAGTTTTACTATATGATCAAGATATTCAAAAATTAACGTCAAAATGGACTTTCATATAACGTTAATTTTGATGTAGTTCAATGACATAGTAAAACTTTATAGATTAATCTCAAACTTTATATGTATGATCTATATGATGATATGTTTCAATCCAACGGTTGATTTTAAAAAATATTATTCCGAAGTGACGTTTTTGAGCGAGTGTAACTCATGGTGTAACTCTTCGGGTGTAATTTGATCCCTCCTATATATATATATATTATAAAATTGAAAACTATTAAATTATTGTTATTTTTATGTAAAAACTAAACTCAATATAAAATATTAGTCGTAATTTATTTTATATTATTTATAATAATTTATTAAAATTTATCCGCACATCGCACGGGCATAGGATTAGTTACCTCTAATATTATTTCAATTGGCGGTCATATCAAAACTGATTATAAGCAAAATATAAGTTAATTATTTTCTTTTTTTTCCTAAAATAGATATTTGACGTGTCTGGACAATCTGATATTTCATTTTATATTTTTATTCTATTTTAAGAAAATGCGAATTAAAAATTGCACAATATTAATATACAAGAAAATATATGATGCAATGACAATGTAAGGTAATTTCACTTTGTAAACCTATAAATCTAGTGTATTTTACCAAATCATTTTCATATTTTAATATTATTTAAATGAGATGGCAAATTGTGTATTTATAATTGGATGATAGTGTAAAATTATTTTGCAACGTTTATAGATTTCCATTAAGTTTTTAATATATAAATGATTTTTTAAAAATATGTGAAAAAGTTTACGGGGTGTTTATAATATGAGAGGAGTAGGGATGACCATGACTAGAATTTAAGCAAAATAACATCGTTAATTATATGTTTTGTTGTTAAAATACAATTTAGTTTATTATTATATAAGTCTAATTGAGGAAAAATAAATAGACCTGAAAATATTAATAAGGTGTAAATCAATTTGAAGAATAATATAATGTCATATTTAACTATAATAAATTCATAGTATTGGATTGTAATGAACATAATTGTCGAATAAATATTATTATAAATGGTAAATTATTTAATATTTTGAATTTTTATATTAACTAAAATCTAAAAAATATTAATAAAAATATATTTTATATCAATCTTAATCGATATTTATTGATAATAATTTATAAAATTGAAACCGGTCTAATGAGCTTTTTATATTAAAGGAAAATATTGTGTAGTAAGTTAACTTTTATATCGAACTATTAAATTATTGTTCTTTTTATATAAAACACCAATATAGTTATATTTTATATTTACCTAAATCGTTATTTACCTATAATAATGTTATAAAACATATTTTATTTTAAATCCTTTCATTCCTTTTTTAATTTGATAGTAAAAATATTATTTTCATATATATATATATATATATATATATATATATATATATATATATATATATATATATATATATATATATATATATATATATATATATATATATATATATATATATATATATATATATATATATATATATATATAGAGGATCAAATTACATTTACAATAATGTTACTTAAATCAACCGATTGAGACATATCATCATATAGATCATACTTATAATGTTTGAGATTAATCTATAAAGTTTTACTATACGATCAAGATATCCAAAAATTAACGTCAAAATGGACTTTCATATAACGTTAATTTTGATGTAGTTCAATGACATAGTAAAACTTTATAGATTAATCTCAAACTTTATATGTATGATCTATATGATGATATGTTTCAATCCAACGGTTGATTTTAAAAAATATTATTCCGAAGTGACGTTTTTGAGCGAGTGTAACTCATGGTGTAACTCTTCGGGTGTAATTTGATCCCTCCCCTCTCTATATATATATATATATATATATATATATATATATATATATATATATATATATTATAAAATTGAAAACTATTAAATTATTGTTATTTTTATGTAAAAACTAAACTCAATATAAAATATTAGTCGTAATATATTTTATATTATTTATAATAATTTATTAAAATTTATCCGCACATCGCACGGGCACAGGATTAGTTACCTCTAATATTATTTCAATTGGCAGTCATATCTAAACTGATTATAAGCAAAAAATAAGTTAATTATTTCCTTTTTTTATTATTTAATTTATTTTTTTCCTAAAATAGATATTTGACGTGTGTGGACAATCTGATATTTCATTTTATATTTTTATTCTATTTTAAGAAAATGTGAATTAAAAATTGCACAATATTAATATACAAGAAAATATAAGATGCAATGACAATGCAAGGTAATTTCACTTTGTAAACCTATAAATCTAGTGTATTTTACCAAATCATTTTTATATTTTAATATTATTTAAATGAGATGGCAAATTGTGTATTTATAATTGGATGATAGTGTAAAATTATTTTGCAACGTTTATAGATTTTCATTAAGTTTTAATATATAAATGATTTTTTAAAAATATGTCAAAAAGTTTACGGGGTGTTTATAATACGAGAGGAGTAGGGATGACCATGACTAGAATTTAAGCAAAAATAACATCTTATATGTTTTCAAATGAAATAAAGTTAATCATCTATATTATATATTTATTATATATTCATATATCATTTTTTTATATTTCTATTTTATAAAGTTGGTATTTAATTCAATTAACATAATTTTGTTGTATATTCGAGAAAACACAACTTACCTCTAAATTAAATTAATATTTTTAAAACAATCATAATTTGAAACATTTCTTTTTCTTAAATTATATATCATTTATTTACCATTTATATATATATATATATATATATATATATATATATATATATATATATATATATATATATATATATTTCTAATTTAAACAAAGTGTTGTATATGAAAAAAATATTGCTATCTAGAAATGTTATATATTAATATATTTAAAGAATATTTATATCTACATTTCAAAGTATTGCTTTGTATTATGATTTGTCATGCTTTGTATTAAGACATTATAAAAATTAAAATGTAACCATTGGCACACAAGATCGGATATATTTATCCATTGATTAGAAATTAGATTTAACTAGGGCACGAGACAGTATACAAACTTAACATATTATACAACCACTTCAAATCTTGCGTAAGTGCGAGAATCCAATAACTCATGCACACTATCCTTTTCTTCCTATTAATGTTATCTCCTAATGCAGCCAGTTTACCTTCTTGAGATTTTCTTTTCGGGAGTACAAACTCACGATTCTTGTTTAATTGGTGGAGATGGGAAAAACAAATCTTCTGTGATAAGTGACCCTCCACAATTAATGGGGTGTGGGTGAAGAGAACGAGCATTTAGTCACAAGTTGTGTCATAACCTGTTTTTTTTTAAGGCAAACAAAAAGATATAGATAATTAAAGGGGATGCAAGACGGAGAATAAAAACAGCAAACCAACTATTACTCATAAGAATCCATGTTTTTAAAGTTTGTGGTATTTGCTTACCCATAACCAGGTCTACGATACACTGGATATGGCCACCTGGACCTCATGGTGTTTCTCCCACGAGATTGATTCATTCCAGGAATGTTTGTCCGCTTAGCACACACCTGAAGTGCAACCAGATTTTAAGTATATAACAATAATGCAAACTAATGCAGACTAAATCCATGTATGCAGGATGTCTGATACAAACCTTGATTATCCCACCGTGAGGCTCAGACTGGTTAAGCAACAGTGCCTTGGGAAAATCATCAAGCTCAACCTTACCTGACACAACAAAAAATAAAATATTTAACATCAACCAAACTTCAAAATCCCCATACACAACAAAAAATATTGATTAAGATAAAACTCACCTAATTTAATCAAGGAAATCACGGTCGATGAAAAGGAACAATTATCTCTAACAAGAGACCAATCAAATCGCATGGTAGAGATTTCTGCTAAATGAATAGACTTCATCTTCAGCTGGTAAAAATGAACATAAGATTTAGTAAAGATTTGACTATCAAAAACCAATGAAATTAAGAAAATTGGACATGAAGAATCCGATAAAAATGAGTAGTGCAAATACATAACATTATGTATATCAAACTCATTTGTTATTCTATCTCTCGGACCGAAATATCAAAAATACTAATTAATCCGAATATTTTATAATAATTTTATAGTGAAAATAAATAAAAAAATCTTTAAAAACTGAATCTGGTTTATTATATTATACCATAGGAGTTTAAAATGGTTTAGTGGTGCAAAAGAGATGAAATTAATAAGTGATATGAGTGTGTGCTGCGAAGTTCTCCATTTAAGAATTCCAATCTGCCAATTAACCTGTGTGGAAACATAACAGCAAAATGGGTAAACAACGAAATCTAATTGAAAAAGAGAAACAACAATAAGATATTAATATTTTAATGGAAAATTAAATATTTATAATAAAGGAGAATGAGAATTACAAAACATAAATCTAACAAAAATTCGAACACAAAGCTTAATTACTTACAAAAGGAATCCTTAGTAACTAAATCAGATTCATTTCCGTCACAGATCTTTATTGGGTTTTGGAGAAAGTACTTAAATATTTGGGAGATGATTAGAAACTTTTGGGAAAGGGAAGGCTAGATATATTATTGAGTGTATATAATTTTTGACTTGATATAAACTCAAGCATTTCATCTCTATTTATACTTGTGACATTGTTAAACCAACGGCTAGGATTTCACTCTCTAGAATTTTCTGTACTATTATAGATAAAAATTTAATTTATTCTTTTCTTCTAGAGAGCTCCATGGATATTTGCTTCTAGAAGCTGGGCCTATTACAACAAAAATTTGGGCTTAAAATTCATAAGACCCAAAAACTAAAAAATTAAAAAAATCAATTTAAATATTCAACACCTCCATCCTCGTTAAAGATATTTTATTCTACAACACCCTCACCTTGATCTGACACCCCGCCATAATTTAATAAAGACAAAAATACTCTTTGCATTATTTACCTTTCAGAAATTCAAATTCTATATACAAATTTGAGTATTTGACTCTATAAAACTAGAGAAATTAATAAATCAAGTAATTATTTAGAAATATTCAATATGTAATTTTTTGAAAGAGGAGAAATTTTAGACATTTTCACTAGATTTTTTGAAATTTTTTTATTTTTATTGCAGGTTTATCGAATTTTTTAGAAAATTCCAGAATTTTCTTGGTAGGGGCTTGTGTTCGTACCAGAGATTTTAATAGGTTTGGTACATCTCTACACAAGATATTTTAAAATACCTGGAAAACATTAAAAAGTACCTGTTTTTTTTTTTGTTGGAAAATCTAGCATATCAGATTTTTCGCATAAACCCAAATACTTGATAGTTCAATATGCTTCATTTGTGCGGTATACATCACGGTGGTTAACCTATAGATTTTACACTGTTTTTTTTACCATTGACACTGTCTTTACCTTGGAATTTGGCAAACAACCGCTCGTCTTCGAACTCAAAAAAGTAATTTGGTTACTTGCAGGACCGACCAGATTGATTCTAAGGACATGTGTTTATTTTTTGTTTATCTTGTATGTTTAAAACTTTCGATGAAACTTCATGTTTTCGAAGGCAATGGTATAAAATAACTTCAAAAAGTAAATTGAATGTAAAGAAACTCTTGACATAAATTTAAAGAAATGATAAATGACAACGAATGTAAATTGGTGTATCAAACGTACATTTCTACGATAACATGTTTCTCTAACTCTGGTACTTTGAGTAATGTAGAGTATTTTGTATTAAAATTTTTCATTTGACATACTTTCATTTTCATTCCATTTTCTCTTTCCTCACAATCTCTCACCCGTTTCTCTTCTCTCACTCGATTTCCCTCTTCCTTTATCTCCTTAAACCCTAATCTGGCCGTCATCCTCTTTCAGACCAAAGATCTACCAGTTTCCTTTCTTCTCTTTTTTTCTGTTTTGATGTTCATGTTATTCTTGTGTTTGTGTAGGTTTGAGGAGTTTCTAGAAGCTAGGCCTATTACAACAATAATTGGGCTTAAAATTCATAAGACCCAAAAACTAAAAAATTAAAAAAATCAATTTAACTATTCAACACCTCCATCCTCGTTAAAGATATTTTATTCTACAACACCCTCACCTTGACCTGACACCCCGCCATAATTTAATAAAGACAAAAATACTCTTTGCATTATTTACCTTTCAGAAATTCAAATTCTATATACAAAGTCTTATTAAAGTCTGAAATACTCTATTAAAGTCTTATAATCAAAAAAATTATAAAAAAAAACTATGATATTATCACTTAGAGTAACTGGTTGGGTTGGAGTATTGTCATTTTATCTTGTTGATGGTGAAGTTATGTTGTCTAAGTTCCTAACCAATTCCTTTTATGTCTTTGAACTTGGGTGTTTGTTGGTTTTTGCTTTTGAATTATCCTTTTCTATAGGTCATGTGTAATGCAATTAAATTGCAACCAATACCTATTATTAAAAACTTTAAAATGAAACTTTTATTAGATACCTTGACTGATAGAACCAACTGGTATATTATACTCAAAATAGGAAAGATCCATTTTGATTACAACAATAGTAGCACTTCAATGATTTGTCTACCTCCGAAATGCCATAAGGCCCTATTCCTGTCAAACTAAAAGATGTTGTCCTCTCTAATCCTCCTATCTATGGATAGGCAACATGTCTTATTTGGCCTAACTAACTTTCAAAAAACTACTAACTATCCGTTAACTAATTAACTAACTAACCAACTACTTACCTAAGCAATAGTAGACCTATCATTGACTTCTCAATTTGTTAAGCTAATTCTTGTATATTATTAGCATCAAGATATGTGTCAAATTAAGCACTAACTCTTTCATTTTAAGAATGCATATAAAATAAGATTATTGGTCTTACTTTAGTGGTGATAGAAAGATTTTTGGTAGTTCATTAAAAGTTATATGAATTCAGACAGTTAAAAAATAAATATATATTGATTTCTTGGTAGAATAGTATTATTGTATCTTTATCAATAACATGCATCTTTTGTACAAAGAAGTGTCAGATGAATATAAAGACTAATGAAGATGTTGAACTCCTTGGTTTCATATAAAATTACACATCATTATAATGCATGAGTTATGAGAATATACTAAAGGAGAGGATTTTCCGAAGGCTTTTGTGATTAGACTAGAATATTTTTTATTTTTGAGTTGTAATTGAAATACTAGTATATTTTTATCAACTAATATTATCATATTTTTTGTCATTATCTTTTTGTACATTTTTTTTATATATTATACTTTTACTATGGGAATACTCTGAATTTTGATCCTGGCTCCGCCTCTGAATTTGACTCTATAAAACTGGAGAAATTAATAAATCTAGTAGTTATTTAGAAATATTCAATATGTAATTTTTTGAAAGAGAAGAATTTTAGTTATTTTCACTAGATTTTTTGAAATTATTTTATTTTTATTGCAGGTTTATCGATTTTTTTTGGAAAATTCCAGAGTTTTCTTGGTAGGGGTTTGTGTTCGTACCAGAGATTTTAATAGGTTTGGTACATCTCTATACAAGATATTTTAAAATACCTGGAAAACATTAACAAGTACCTGATTTTTTTTGTGGAAAATCTAGCATATCGGATTTTTCGCATAAACCCAAATACTTGATAGTTCAATATGCTTCATTTGTGCGGTATACATCATGGTGGTTAACCTATAGACTGTACACTGTTTTTTTACCATTGACACTGTGTTTACCCTGGAATTTGGCAAACAATCGCTCGTCTTTGAAATCGAAAAAGTAATTTGGTTACTATCAGGACCGACCAGATTGATTCTAAGGACATGTGTTTATTTTTTGTTTATCTTGTATGTTTAAGCCTTTTGACGAAACTTCATGTTTTCGAAGGCGATAATATAAAATAACTTCAAAAAGTAAATTGAATGTAAACAAACACTTGACATAAATTTAAAGAAATGATAAATAACAACAAATGTAAATTGGTGTATCAAACGTACATTTCTCAGATAACTTGTTTCTCTAACGCTGGTACTTTGAGTAATGCAGTGTATTTTGTATTAAAATTTTCCATTTGACATACTTTCATTCTCATTCCACTTTCTCTATCCTCACAATCTCTCACCCGTTTCTCTTCTCTCACTCGATTTCTCTCTCTTCCTTTATCTCCTCAAACCCTAATCTGGCCGTCATCCTCTTTTAGACCAAAGATCTACCAGTTTCCTTTCTTGTCTTTTTTTGTATTTTAATGTTCATGTTATTCTCGTGTTTGTGTAGGTTTGAAGAGTTTCTAATTTGAAAGATCAACAAGTTTATTGGTGACCGGGTAAAGAGCACTTACATATGAAACCAACCCTACCACTTTGGTAAAAATCCATTCAGAATCTCAAAATCCGGTTTAGGGTTTTGATTTTGTGTAGGTTTGTGTTTTTTAGACTTTGGATCTCAAAGTCTGGTTTAGGGTTTTGATTTATTTTGGTTTTATGAGAGTTTCTGGATTGTAATTTCACCATGGGTATATATATATATAGTTTTTTATTATTGATTGTATTATTATGAATCTTATTTTTACGAAATAATAACTAGGACTTGTCCTTGAAAATCAAACAAGGGTTTGGACCTAATGTTTTTGGGAATCCTATCTGACAACGGGAATGCTAAAACTACTTGGCATACGGGGAAGCAGATATCCATTTTGATTAGAATACTCATGCACATTTCATAGTCTGCATTTTTTACGCTTTTAAAGGAACTTTCTTTTAATCTTTTAAAATTTCACATCAATCATTTGTTGTTTAGTGTATCCGTGAGCCGTATGTTATTGAGGAAGAGCTAATATTGATGCTTAGAGATGCAGAGTTAATTGGGGCCATAAAGGAGGAAGAACGGGTAATGATTACTATGTTAACTGATATGGAAATGCTAACATTTTCTTTTCATTATGTTCAATAGCTTCCTCATTTATAACAATTGAAATTTTAGTCTTTTCGTAAACAAAATATCACAACTTTTGATATGCTTTGATAAGTAATTGATAGTATAGTCTTTACTAAAAAGATTTTCTAAAAAAACTACACAATTATAACTTACATTATAGGATATGTTTTAAAATGTGTTTGAATTCAAAGAAACACGGGTCAAAGAGGTGATGTTGTTGCAATTGATGCAAGTGCAACTCTTGTAGATTTTCACACACATGTGGACTAAACATCCATTCTCAAGGTACTTATAGACTTTCTGGCTATAATTTGACATATTTTAATATGGCTTTAGTTTTTACAATGTGATAACCGGATTATGATATGTTCCTAGGGTATCAATGTTTGAGAACCGCATTGATAATATAATTGTTATTTCGTATGCAATGGATATGGTAAAGCTTCGTGATGGTTGACATCAAATTGTGCCCATTTGTTTTGGATAGGAATGTTAATGTATGTATTAACATAAATTTAAAATGATATCCCGTCTTTACTGATTTTGCAGATTAAATGTCTATTTGGGTCTTCAGAGAGACTTCTGATATACTAAATTGCAATTGAAGAAGACTTTGGAAGAGTCGGAATATATAGCCAGTTCGGAATCTGAATTTAGTTCAACAAGCTATGAGTGTCGTGACATTGGAATCCCTATGGGCTCAATATTAGAGAGGTATTCAGTACAAAACTCAATGGCTTCTTCAACTAAATATCGTTCAACAATACAACCATCTGGTCGACTTCGATTCTTCACGTACCCTTTTATTATCTTCATGTAACGCTCAATCGGGTACATCCACCTCATATAAGCTGGTCCACAATATTGTGTTTCCATTATAAGATGGACTGTAAGATGAACCATTATGTCAAAAAATGAGGGTGGAAAATACATCTCAAGCTCACATAATGTGACAACAATTTCCTTTTGTAATGTCGGTAACTTCTCAGGGTCAATAACTTTGCTACAAATAGCTTTGAAGAAAAACAAAGTTTAGTTATGGTCCATCGCACATTTTCGTAAAATGGAACGATAGCCACGGAAGAAAGTTCTCCATTAAAACATGACAATCGTGGGACTTTAAACCCTTCAATTTGAGATCTTTCATAGATACCAAACTCTTAATGTTTGATGAGTAGCCCTGAACTTTAACATTGTGAAGAACCTTACACAAGATCTTTTCTCTTTTCTTGACAGTATGAGTGCTGAAGGTAGAAATGTACGCTTCCCATCCCTCTTAACCTGTAACTCATTTCTTAATCCCATACTTTGCGGTCTAACCTTGCATTAATGCCATCCTTAGACTTTCCGGAAGATTGAGTAATGTACCAACGACACTTTCAAACACATTTTTTCTATATGCATCACATCAAGGAAATGTCTAACATACAATGACTTCCAATACGACAATTCAAAGAAAATTGACTTTTTTCCATCCTCCTTTACAAGTTCACTTGAAAATGGCTTTCAAAATTAGTGCTCAAAAGCTTTACCTTTTGGTATAATTGATCACCGTCAAAGCCAAAGGAGCTCTATTTTCTCGATTCACCATTAAAAGCTTTTCTCCATTTTCGAAAATGATGGTTGGTATTTAAAATCTACGGTGTCCAAGAAATACATTCTTCATACAATACTCAATCGTATTGAATGTGTACCATCTTCACATATGGGGCATGCAAATTTTCCTTTGACACTGTAGTTGATAGATTCCCATAGGCAGGAAAATCATTGATTGTTCCAAATAACATAGCCCTCAAGTTGAAGGATTCTTTTTTATACTCATCATATACCTCCACACCTTTCTCCCACATATGCTTTAAATCTTCAATTAATGAAGCCAAGTATACGTCTATATCATTTCCTGGTTGCTTGGGCCCAGAAATTAACATACTCAACATCGTGTATTTGCGCTTCCAACAAAATCACTGGCCAAGAAGTAAGTTTACTACTTTGAATACCATGAGGATTTATTCCATCAGTAGACAATGCAAGACGTAGGTTTCTTTCTTCCTTCCCAAAATTTGGGTAATCATGATCAATTTTTGCCCATTGAGGAGAATCTGCGGGATGTCGGAGCATTCCATCAACAACCCTTTCATTTGCATGCCATGTTAAGTTCTTTTCGTCTTCTGCATTATGATACATGCGCCTAAATCTTGGTATTATCGGAAAATACCATAGCATTTTGGCTGGAGCTGTTTCTTTCTTCTTATAGCGTGGGGCACTACATTTAGTACACATATTCAACGATGCATACTCCTTGCGAAATAAAATGCAATCATTTGGACAAGCATGTATCTTCTCATAACTCATGCCAATAGAACATAACAATTGTTTAGACTCATACGTTCGACTAGGGAGCACGTTGTTCTCAGGCAAAATATCCTTTAACAGAGTCAACAAGTCTGTGAAGCTCCTATCGGACCATCCATGGCGTGATTTTAAGTTATACAACTTTAAGACCGTTGACAATCTTGTGAATTTAGTACATCCATCATACAACGGAGTCTCTGCATCACTTACTATCCGCTCAAACATTTGAGGACAATCACGAAGATCTTCCTCAATTACATTGACAAATTCTTCAACTCGATCAAACGCATAATTCGTATCTTTTTCAAAATCATTTGATGAATCTCTCCCATTGCTCCTTTTTGTGGACTTGGTTTTTTTTCCCCGTGCATTATCCAGCATGTATAGCTTTTATCAATTCCATTACATATTAAGTGATCTTCCAAAACATTTGCACTAACATCCGTATAACAACATTCTAAGCAAGGGCATATGATTTTACTAGTGTCTTCAGCATGAGCAATAGCAAACCTAACGAGCTCACGAACTCCATCTTCATATTCTTTTGGCTCGATTGGCAAACATCCATTTTCGATCCATATTTCCTAACATGTAACATATATAACTAGTTAAAAATTGGTTCTAACAACCAAATTGGGTTCCATCTATGAACCATATTCCCAATTTCACGGTCCTCGTCCTATGGTGTTATAGTTTGTAATTCCATCCCAGAAACTATAACTGTGCCCACAATATCAAGTTAGGACAGACAATCTAAAAAGTAAACACGATAAAAACTATAGTATAATGATAAATAGATATACATGTGTAAGAGACATGTTTCAAGCCTTTTCTAAAAGAAAAATACCAGTTTCAAGCATGGTGAATGTTAACACCAACATGTTTCAAGCCTTTTCTAGAAGAAAAATACATCATATTTCAAACACAATAATACTAGGTACCATTTTCAGACATTGTTTGTTTTTATATATGTCACTTCTGTTGAAATTCATTAAAGTGTTCGAACAAGTAATGGCAGTTGGTGTTAAAATTTGATACCGTTTAATTAAGAAGAAAGTGGAAACAATGAAGAAAGTGGTTGTATACAGTTAGACAAAGTACAAAACTGGAAGTACTCATATTGCAATCATTTGGAGCTTTTATTAGTATTCTTTTGTTGCTGATTTTTGAAGTATAAAAGTGTTTGTTTTCTTCAGCAACACTAGAAGAGACGGGATAAACTAGCTGCTACTCACTATCAAGATAATTTAATCCTGTTTGTTACTTTTCTTTTCCACAAAAACTTTGAGTCCTCTAGCAAGAGAATATCTAAGATTAAATTGACATTACTCAACTCCTTAAGCCTTAATTAAATGTTTATCAATGAAACTTCAGAAAGTAAAACGCTACGACGACCATAACAGTACTAAACTTTTTGTAGAGGTAAACTTATAAACTGTCGTATATGAAATTAAGAAAGGGAAGAAACGTTACAAATAGAATACGATAAACGCAAAGCAATAATCGGAGAAAATAAATATTACCGTGAACAATGAAGAGGGACGACGGTGGTGAGTTGGCGTAGGGCTGAGTTCGGTAAATCATTGTATGTTAGCGACAAAATCTGCAGAACTGTTACTGGATTTTGAACTGCAGAAAGCGTGGTAATTTTGAACTGCAGAAATCGTGCTAGGATCAGCTACCAAGTGTGTCTACCTCAACTTGCTAAAGGACCTGTTATCATGTACAAGTATAAACCTATCATAAACATATTTGTTTCAAGAATGAATTGAATATGTATGTTGCAGAATGCTGTTGCTGGTAGATGTTGCAGAATGAATTGAATATGAAATGAATTGAATATGAAATTAATTGAATATGTTTGTAATAATTAGTTTAAACTCTTTCAAATAAAATTGTGTGAAAAAGTTAGTTACTGCACAAAAGCCAAACCCCTCACTATACAACTACATAGTTTATATACTGATCAAACATCATTGCTGCCATGGATTGAACTCAAAAACCACTATTCATATAACCTTTTCTTCATCAATCCATCATCACTGTGAGATTTTCTCCCTCTTGTTTCAGTGGCGAAGCCAGAAAAGTAATGTAGCCTGGGCAAATTTTCATTAGCTTCATAATTTTCTACCAAAACAGTATTTGACATAATAATTTTATATGAACTTGTTTTATATATAATCGGTTTCTCTCAAAACAAGTTACACCATAGTCGTTTATATATTTACCCAGACTTTTTCTCCATAAAATTCATTCTATTTTTAAAGTGTATCCAATTTCTAGATAGACATTTCAACAAACTAATTTTTTTCAAAATAACTCCTAGATCAAAAGTATAATATTTTTAAATAACCAGTATAAATTAATAATCAAAAGTATAATATTTTAAATAACCAGTATAAATTAATAAAATTCAAGATAAACAAATGATGCTCTTGTTTCTTGTTATCATGTTGACTCAACCTTCCAACATCTCACTTAGCATCATTCATTATAATGTATACTCTTAATGAATAAATTAAAAAGGTTTTACATAACAAACATTATAAACCGAACATATTATGATCAATTGCAACAATGGAAGCTTTTTCTAACACAACCCACAACAATAGTTGCATCACATTCTACAAAACCATGTATAACATCAAGGCACCATCTCAAATCCAATTATTTCGCCAACATAGGACTTAACTCATCCTCTTTGCATCTGCAAGTCACGACTAACAACACCACATGATTCCTTATGTCCAAACCCGTATCAACATTCATTTTAACCCTTTTCTTGAGGATGCCAAGTTGCAGCCGCATGTACCTAATGAGCTAAGTTGTTTTTCTACATGCAACCTCCAAAAGCTAGTACCTACCAGAGTTAAGTTGAAAGCTCTCAAATTTTATATACCCAGTCCCATACCCTTCTTTTATCATCTCTACACACCTTCACCTAATGAGTAATTCCCATTTATTTCCCAAGAAATGGAGATGTTCAAGAATTGATGAGCTTAATAGGCAATAAAATGGATAAAGAACAACTCACATTTCTAATGTCTCGCAAGATCCACTATATCCATAGAAAATGAACCAAAACCCAACAATCGAGGTTTATCAAGTTGACTTACAAATGGTGTCTTGAAGGCTTTATCATCCCACGCAGCAATAATCCCGAGCCCTAAAACCGCTCAATCCTCCACATAGGCAAGCCAAAGCCTTATACTAGTTTTCAAAAGAAAAAATCATCAACTACAAACATTGAAATTATAATAAATTAGTAATAACTCAATAAATTACATTCATAAGGTAAAATTAGTTACCTTTCCAACAATATCAACGGGGATCTATACAAGGTTAGGAAATGCAACATTTTGAAACATTTTGTCGAACACGTGATGCACGAGTTGCAAAACAATAGCAACGATGAGTCCGACACCACAATTGATCATCAATCAATACCAGAATACAACAACTCAACATCATGAAGCGAAAGAATTGAAGCAAAAGAACCAAGAGATATGATTGAGGTGTTTTATCGAACACCTTGCAAGTTGCAAGAAGACTCAAACCGTAAAGAATGAAAGAAGAGTTGTCGAGTTCATTGAGTCGTGAAGAGTGAAAAGATTTGTCCTCTTGTTCACCGTGTTGAGGAGAGAAGAGTTCCATGGAAGTGATTTGAGACAGTTGAGCTTGGGCATGGGACGCCGGCTCGCCTATCTTGTTTAATTTTAGTATATAAATATATAGCATTTGTGCTTACACTGTCACTATAAAGACAAGTTGCAAATCTCCATCCTATACCAGAGATTGAATCAGTCTCTCATTTGAGAGGTTCTCTACAGATCCTAGTCTAGACACATTTCATGTAATCAAAACTGAGTTAGAGAGAAAATTAATACAAATTATTGAAATCAAGTAATTAACTTTTCCAGATTTTGAGCAAATTAGATCTTGAGATTTTATCAAAACCACCTCAATCGCACGGACAGAAGAAAACCTCAGTCCAAATCTCTATGTTTATAAACTTCTGATTCAAACAAAACAAATAAGTAGCTAAAAATGAAGAAGAATTTGTATACCTACCTTCGAAGATTCGGGCGAAAACTTCAACTCCAGTACGGTCTCCAGTGGTGAATTGAAGAATCGTGGTGAAAAAGTGGAGAATCGTTGCCGACAAGAGAGAATCGATGGCTTAGAGGTTGTGAATCCGGGGAGAATCGTTGGTGACGATGGAAGAGTTGATGGCTGAGCGGTGGTGTGGAGATTCGCCGGCGATGAGAGGGAATCGGTGGCTTCTTCTTGTCCCACCGAGCTAGGAGATTACGAAGATGAAGAAGAGTAAAGTTATCTGAGAGGGAAAGAGTGAGAGGGAAAGAGTGAGTGGTGCGAAAAATTGTGCGCCAAAACAATGTTATCTGCCCAAAAAAATTGTTTTTTTTATTTTTTATTTTTTATTAATTATTAATTATTAATAGCACTTTCAGGAAAGTGATATTTTAATGTACAATATTTATAGCGTTTCGTAAAAAGTGGTATTTTACTGAAAATTAATAATAGCGTTTTCTCACAAAGTGCTATTAAAATCATATTGTTTGCATTTTTTGGTAACGCCCGATTATAAAGTGCTATTATAAATGTATTTTTTCTTTTTTAATAGCACTTTCTTTATAAATGATATTAAATTAGGCGATACAAAAATTCAATTTTGGCGTAGTGATGCATCTTTCTAGCGTTCAAAAAAATTTCATCAAGCAATCAAGGGTACCTCCAAAGAACACCAAATCTTCTAAAGAAGAAAATAAATCAAAATATGTAATTTTTCATTCTCTACTTGGTACAAAACCTTAAACAATGGAATCAAGAATTTGTTCCCTATCCTATCCTTGAGGAAGAACAACACACCATCTATGCCTCTCAAGTAATAATTCTTTTTAATATATCTAATGAAATATTAGGTTATATGGGTACAATATTACATGCTTGTGACCTAGAAATTGGAGATGGTTTTTCCCTGTTATCGCATGACTAAACCCGTAGCTAGTAAGGTGAAATCTCAAATTGTTGAAAAATCGGTGATGCCACTTAGGATAGAGAACATAGAGAATTAAAAAGAAAAGAATGTTGTAGAACCAAATGAAGTTGAATCTACTATACAGATAGGCTTTGTTACAGATGCACTGAAAAAACCTTTTAGATCTTACCCAACAACTGATGATAAAAATTAATTTAAGTGGCTAATTAGAACGAAAGACAAGAAAGCTCAAACCTGGAAAAATATGGGTATTTTTTATGTTATCCAATTGTCAAAATTTGGGCCTAATTACTGCCAGCATATGCTAATGGCCTCCCTTGTGGGATGGTTACACATACTCTGTTTGATATTGATGCCATTACTGGTCTTAAACCCACTAGCATAACCTTCGATCCGGATTTGTAATCTGATAACACCATAGGTTCGAAGTAGCGCATACCACATTCACTAATTACATCACCCACTATATGGAACCAAGAAGAAGTGTCTTTTGGATTTCTTATTGCATTTTCTATTCAAAATCTATTCAAGTAGTGAAGAGATTCTTCATATTGTCCAATCAACTTCATTTTGGTCGAAATGTTAACTTAAGAAAATTGATTTTAGTTGGGTTGAATAATGTTTTGGTGAGGCAACAACGAACCTAAAGAAATATAACATATGAACGAACCTCTTACTTGCTGACCCCTACTGACTTCTACAATTGTGGTTGAATGCCACTTTTGAATCCTCACTCCCAATTGTTGGTTCAATTGATGAGTCTACTACTTATATTGGTCAAGCTAACTCCCAATTATGAAGGAAATGGATTGATAGAATGATTCACTAGATACGTAATGATGTTAGGAAAACGTCATCAATTTACTCATTTGTTGCCCCTTTCGCTCATCGAACTCATGGACCTGAGTGGTTCATAAGAACCTTTACTAACCTTTCACCAGATCAAGAAGAAGAAAGTTTGGCCATTTGGATAGCTTTTCTACTCCCTAGGCTAATTGGTACCAGATTAATGCCCATCAAAGCCCACAACGTCTTTCTTGCTTATCAACCAAATTTTGTTGCCAGATAATTTGGCCTTCCTTAAATTATTCATGTACCTTTATTTTATCAAAAAACTAACCTCTAATATAGAGGAATTCCTTTCACCAAATCTGAAGTGGAACGTCGAATGGCTACTTATCACAATGTTGATGTGCTAACACTCATTCCTTACAATCCATCCTTTTATTGTACTCAAGAATTCGATGATTGGTAGATGAAATATCACTCCTCAAGCATGTTCGATCTGATAAAAGCTTTTGCTTCTGTGCAGATAAATCAATGAAAGGTACACATAAACACATCAAAGAGATTATACCGTTCCAAAAGTAATTTGAAATTGTCTACAGGCCAGATGACCTTAATCGAACCATTCGAGAAGCAGCAAAAACTTTAAAATAAAAGTTTATAGAAAAACTTCCTCGCCTAAAAATTCCTTCGAATATTAAACCTGAACATAGGTATAATAAGTTCACTTTTCAATTGGAACCACCATAGTTTCCCAAGTTACCAGTTTTGATTTTACGGATTTTATACACCGATCCGGTGGTTTTCTTGTGAGACATTGTCAAGATTTTGCAACAACAAAGCAAAAACATGTTGAGCGAATGGTTCCGACTAATCATACTATGTACATTTCAAAGGCTTTCTTCATCTTGACCTAGAACATGTCAAAATTATTACTCCATAAGGTCAAGGTGTGGAACCAAAGGAAACTCTTTGACTACTTGAATGCTTTTTATTCATTGACATCCGAACACTAACATTCATGTTTAAAATTGACAATTTATTGATGAAAAGAAGCCACTTAAAAGGAGCATCTTGGTTCAACTACAGGATGAACATGGGCTCTTTGATGAGGATATAACAATAACGATGCCAAAAATACTTGATAATGAAGAAGATCGAGATGAAGGTTTTAAGGAAAACCCCACAAAAGTCGATCAAGCATGTCGCTCAACAAATTTTCATAGGCAAAGTCAACCGATTTTTGAGCCTAGTCATTCACATTCTTTAGTAGATGAAGTGAAGGCCATGAGAAAAACTAACCCTCTTGAATATGTAAAGAATATTTAAAATTTATCTTTGGAAAATTTAAATATCACTTAAAAATAATCTAAATGTAACTGATTTTAAATTTTAAGCTTTTATATATATATATATATATATATATATATATATATATATATATATAAAAAATTAAAATTAAAATTTATTTATTTTCTTCAAAATTGTAGTATTGAATTGAATTGGATAAATGTAAGGATTTGGTGTGATGAATTAAAAATATTTTAAAATTCTAATATGATGCCATATTGCATTAAGATTAAGTAGATGATGCCACATTAAGATTAAGTAAATTTAATACTCATTTATTCTATTTTCATGTAAAATTTATAATATAGTTTCGTAAGCTTTGTCGACATAAGGTTTGTTTTGGAATAAAGATTATACATAACCAAAAAACAGTTACAAATAAAACGCAACCCATAGGGTCTAGTGCAAGACAAACCAAAGCCAAAAAAATATACACACCTAGGGCAACAATAACTTTCCTATAAGACCTCTATACTTGGGATAGACCCACATCCTACTAGGTATTGTATCTACAATCCTTTTTACCGTATTCCTCTCCGTATGAACATCCTTATAAACTCTATCATTTCTATCCCACCACACTTCATAAATTGTTTCCGCATTTGCCATTTTTACAACTTGCCCACGCCAGTTTCTACTATTATACAAATCTTCATTAACCACTCTATTTTAAAGTTCCACTCGAAGGGGCATTGTCTTATATTTAACCAGGTGAGGATTTCACTCTAAATACTTCTTGTATAGCTGCACTCAAACAGAAGGTGGCTGATTGTGTCAACCTTATCACACAAAAAGACATTCCAGATCCATTATAACACCAAATTTGTTCAGTCGGTCTTTTGTAGCAAGCCTTTTCTGAAAAGCAATCCACAATAGAAACACAGCTCTAGGCCTTGCTTAGACAAATCAAGTTTCTCCAACCCACTTTTGGCTCATGCTAAACCAAACTCAGATACATCCCCTTACTATGAAAGTTTGCAGCATCCTTCATGAGATCACATTGAGCCACTGAGCATATACCATTCCTTATTTTCATAATGCCTTTAATAATCCACTACCCACCGAACCCATAAACTGTCAGTTTTCGACACAGGTTCCATAGCAGCTTAGCAAGACAAACTTTATCCCAAATCTGCATATTATTCCATCAACATAAGATAATGCAAACATAAATAATAGTAATTATATTTAATGTCCGAACACACTATCACATTTTATGATGAAGAATTTCTTAATAACTATTTTGATTTTTTATTCAGTGAATTATATATTTTGTTGTTAAAATACAATTTAGTTTATTACTATATAAATCTAATGGAGGAATATTAATTAGTCATTAAAATATTAGTTAGGTGTAAATCAATTTAATAAATAATATAATGTCATATTTTACTATAATTAATTCATAGTATTGGATATTATTATATTATGTCATATTATAATAAAATATATTTTTTTCACTTTTTAACTGGATTATAATGAATATAATTATCGAATACATATTATTATAGATGATAAATTATTTAATATTTTTGAATTTTATATTAAATAAAATCTAAAAAATATTAACAAAAATATATTTTATATTTATCTTAATTAATATTTATTGATAATAATTTATAAAATGCAAACCAGTCCAACGGGTTTGCCCTAGTCCAACTACAACTTTGGTGGGAGATCCCGAGCTGAAACTAATGAGAAACTCCTCCAAAAAATCAAAGAGGTTTTTAATGTTGATCTGTTTGTAGACTTGAGAGATGATGCTACTGCAAACAAATATAACTTTTAAATTTTTTATTTCCTTTTTTAAAATTGAAAAGTATTAAATTATTGTTAATTTTTTATGTACAAAATAAACTCAATATACAAAATTAGTCCAAATATATTTTATATTTATTTATGTCATTAGTTATCGATAATAATTTACTAAAATCTATCCGCGCGGGGAGAGGACTAGTTACCCTTAATATTATTTCACTTGACTGTCATATCTAAACTTATTATAACCAAAATATAGGTGAATTATTTGATTTTTATAATATTTCACTGAAACAGATATGTTTGATGAGTCTAGACAATCTAATATTTTATTTTATATTTTTATTGAATATTAAAAAATGCAAATTAAAAGTGGCACATATTAATATACGAGAACTTAAGAGATGTAATGATAATGTAAAGTAATTTCACTCTGTCAACCAATAAATCCAGTATATTTTACCAAATCATTTTTATATTTTCATTTTATTTAAATGAGATGGCATATTGTTGATTTATGATTGGATGATATAGTGTAAAGTTATTTTATAATATTATGCATTTTCATTAAACTTTTATATATAAATTATATTTTGAAAAATTAAATCGATTAAATTTATATACATTTTATTTAAAATATGTGAAAAAGTTTACGGTGTTTATAGTACGAGAGGAGTAGGGATGATGACAATGACTAGAATTTAACAAAATACTATTGTATATCTTTCCAAATTAAATAAATTTAATCACCTATATTATATATTTATCATATATTCATATTTTATATTTTTCTTTGGATATTTCTATTTTTAAGGTTGGTATTTAATTCAATTAACATAATTTTGTATATCTCGACAAATCACCACAAACTTCTAAATTTAATTAATATTTTTATAACTATCGTAATTTGAAACATTTTCTTCTTGTTTATATTATATATATATATATTTATATATATATATATATATATATATATATATATATATATATATATATATATATATATATATATATATATATATATATATATATATATATATATATATATATATATATAGTAGGGGTGATGCAAGTGTGAACACTTGTTTAATATGAGAAATGAGAACAATCAATTAAAGTCTTTAGATTGTATTAAATAAAATTGGTGGTATAGATTTTATCTTACTTAAAATAAACATGCAATCATGATTATATTTGATTCTTTACTCTTAAATCTTAATATTCATTGAAGAATACCTCTTCAATAAAATTAAATAATATTTTTATTATTAATTGTACCATATTTATTTATTATATATTCTTTTTATTTAATATTTTAATATAATATAAATACCTAATTAAAAAAACTCGATAATGATTTTATAAAAAACTATTAAACATAACCCAACTTTTATTTTTAAGTTTTAGAAGGAGTCTTGACACAAATATATAAATATATAAATTATTTTTAAAGTATACAATATATTAAAAGTTATACAATATTAAAATAATATTTTAAAGTATACAATATTAATATGAAAAAAATATTGCTAATTTGAACTAAGAGTTGTATATGAAGAAATTGTTGCTATCTAGAAATGTTATATATTAATATATTTAAAGAATATTAATATCTATATTTCAAAGTATTGCGTGGTATTATGATTTGTCATGCTTTGTATTAAGACATTATAAAAAATAAAAATGTAACCATTGGCACACAAGATCGGATATATCTATCCATTGATTAGAAATTAGATTTAACTAGGGCATGAGACAATATACAAACTTAACATATAATACAACCACTTTAATTAATATTTTCAAATCTTGCATAAATGCGAGAATCCATTAACTCATCCACACTATCTTTTTCTTCCTATCAATGTTATCTCCGAACAAAGCCACTTTACCTTCTTGAGATTTTTTTGTTCGACCATTGTCAGGAGTCCTACACTCTGACCTCTACTTGGTCACCCTGATTACTTTTGATGGGAAGTTAAGCCGAACACCACCGGGGAACACAAAGGATGGCAAATTGTCATGTTTCCATTAAATGTACAAAAAATATTCAAACAAGAAGAACAAACTCATGATTCTTGTTTAATTTGTGGAGATGATAAAAATAAATCTACTGTGATAAGTGACCCTCCACAAATCATAATACTTGCGCCAATAAGTAGAACATGAATGTTTGTCCGCTTAGCACTAATTTAAGTATATAACACTAATTTATAACTAATGGAGGGAGACTAAATCCATTTATGCAAATTGCTTGATACAAACCTTTATTTTCGGACCGTGGAGCTCGAACTAGTTAAGCAACAGTGCCTTGGGACCATCATCAATTTCTGCTTCAATGTTATCTGGCACAATCGAGACAACTAGAGAAGAAAAATAATATATTTGACCTCAACAAAAGTTTAAAATCCTCATAGACAACAAAAAACATTGATTAAAGTAAAACTCACCTAATTTAATCAAGGAAATCACGGTCGATGAAAATAAACAATTATCTCTAACAAGAAACCAATCAAATCGCATGATAGAGATTTCTGCTGAATGAATATACTTCATCTTCAGCTGATTAAAATGAACTTAAGATTTAGTAAATATCCGACAATCACAAACCAATGAAATTAGAAGATGGGACAGGAAGAATCCGATATAAATAAGTAGTGCAAATGCATACCATTATGTATATCAAACTCATGGGTCATTCTATCTCTCTGACCGAAAGAACAAAAATACAAATGTAGCCGAATATTTTAAAATGATTTTATATTGAAAAAAAAATAAAAATCTTTAAAAATTGGATCATTTTATTATATTAGTAGGTGTTACAGTTCTCCATTTAAGAATTGCAAGCGCAAATTAAGATGTATGGAAACATAATGACAAAATGGGTAAACCACGAAATCTAATTGACAAAGAGAAACAACAATAATTAATTAATATTTTAATGGCAAATTAAATATTTATAATAAAGGAGAATGAGAATTATAAAACATAAACCTAACAAAAACCGAACACAAAGCTTAATTACTTACACAAGGAATGCTCAGTAACTAAATCAGATCATTGCCGTCATAATTCTTTATTGGGAGGAAGTTTTGGGTTGGTGGAGAAACTACTTAAATATTTGGGAGATGATAAGAAAATTTTGGGAAAGGGAAGGCTCGATATATTATTGAGTGTGTATAATTATTGACTTGATATAAACTCAAGTATTCCCCCTCTATTTATATTTGTGGCATTGCTAAATTGTTAAACCGACGGCTAGGATTTTACCACCAAAATTTTTATCTAATGCCTATAAATCACTCTCTAGAATTTTCTCTACTATTATTGAAAAAGATTTAATTAATTTTGTTTCTTCTAGACAACTCCATGGATCTTGCTTCTAGAAGTTGGACCAATTACAACAAAAATTTGGGCTTAAAATTCGTATGACCCAAAAACTAATTAACACATTTAAAATCAATTTAAATTTTTAACACTCCTATCTTCGTTAAAGAGATTTTATTCTGCAACACCCTCACCTTGACGTAACACCCACCATAATTTAATAATGAAAAGATACTCTTTGCATTATTAACGCTAAATTCAAATTCTATATACAAATTTTACTCTATAAAAAAAACTAAAAATCCAGAGTTATTTAGAAGTATTCGATATGAAAATTTTTGAAGAGAAGAATTTTATGCATTTTACTATATTTTTAAAATTTCGTATGAATTTATTTTAGATTTTTGAAAAATTTTCATTTTGTTGCAGGTTTATCGACTTTTTTTTGGAAAAATCTAGAATTTTCTTGGTAGGTGTTTATGTTCGTACCAGTAATTTTAACAAGTTTGGTACATTTCTATATCAGATATTTAAACATATTTGCAAAACATTAAAGAGTGCCGATTTTTAAAAAAAAATCTAGTATTCCATATTTTTCGCACAAATCCTAAAATTTGATAGTTCAATATGTTTCATTTGTGTGGTATAGATCTTGATGGATCACTTGTAAATTTTGCATAGTTTTTCACCATTAACATTGTATACTTGACTTACATGTTTAATTTTTAACTTGTTAAAAATCTAATAGGCGTACGATATCTCTGACATTTATTATTTATTGGGTTAATATCTATTTTCCCCCCTGCCATATAGGGCATATTTGAAAAATCCCCCTGCAAAAAAAAAAAAGTTGCATGGATTACCTCAATGTTTTGAAAAAGTTTGTTTTTAAACCTTGGTCAAGCCATATCACTAAAAATGATGATGTGGCAGCACATTTTATTTTGTTTAAAATAAAGAAAATGCCACATGTGTAAAATGCTTAATAGAAAGACCAAATTGCCCTTGAGAAATAATATCAATGACCTAGTGCCATTTCTTCTTCTTCTTCTTCCATTTTCCATCTCTTTCCCGTGTCTTCTTTAGAAATTTCCCAGATCATAGATAGAGTCTTTCCCGTTTCTTCTTCCGAAATTGCCCAGATCATAGATAGAGGCTTTTCCCGTTTCTGCTTCGAATCCCTAAAAAAATGAGTTTCCCAGTTTGTTCTAATTCCAGCATTTCTTTAAAAAGCAGAGTAACTCCAAAATACGATCGTAATATGTCCATGAAGATGTTTGTTTCAAAATCGGTTGCAAATCCTGATAGAAAGTACTGGAAGTGTAAGTTTTGGGGTAAAGAAGATGATTGTAACTTATTCCATTGGGACGATGAGCTTTTCGTGGAAACAGAAGCAACATACTTGGATGGAGAAGTCATAGAGTTGATGAGTAAAATGGATAAAGATTTTTCGAAGAAGATGGAAGATATGAAGAAAAAAGGTTGACGGCTTAAGGAAGGAGATGAATTTTGTGATTATGGTAGTTGTTGCTGCTATTTTTTTCTTTTTTCTTGGGTCATGTAACAAATAGATTGTTGCAGTCACAGTCACCTCTAAGTTGCTGCTACTACTCTTTTCTTTTTTCTTGGGTCATGTAACAAATAGATTGTTGTAGTTCTTGATACTACTGTTGTCTTTCCTGTTAGATGTTGTAATTTTGTGTTTGTACATACTGTGTGTTTGTTGAATGAATGAAGTTACTGTGTTTTTACAATTGTATTGTGATATATAATAAGGTTATTGATTAGGATTACATTTAATCGATTAGAACATTCGTGTAAGGTTATTGTACAATTAGGCATGTTGTGCTTGATTTTGAACATTAGTCATTCGAACATCTTTGAACAATTAGTTTTGAACGTTATGAACATTATAAAATATCAGTTTTGAACATTATAACATATCATATCACAACATTATGAACATTATAACATATCAGTTTTGAACATTATAAACAAAAGTTGATCATAACATATCAGTTTTGGTCTTACAAATCAAGTTGTAAAATGGCACATTATGTGCTTACAAAATGGTAGATAATATCTTATCAGTTAGTATCATAACAGAGTCAGTCTCATTAAAGAAAGATGGCACATTATGTGGTTACAAAATGACAGTTAAAGGACAAACAAACTACTGAGTCATTCTCCTTGCAATGTTCACCCATTTTTCTGAGGCATCATCAAACACCAAAGGTGCATCTGAAGTTGAACCAGGCCCACCAATTCTTTTTGCATTCCTAACCATTTTCAACCTCTCACTGCACCTTCTTCTCATATTTTGTTTGGGCTTCTTAGCATGACTTTTGTCTTAGCAGTAGTTTTTGCAGGTGGTGAAGTTTTTGCAGCTGATGTAGGTGGTTCCGTTTGCACAGTTGATGCAGTTTGCTCAGCTGATGCAGTTTGCACAGTTGATGCAAGAGGTGTAGTTTGCACAGTGTTCACAGTGATTTCTGGTGAAACAACCGCTAGTCCTCCAAACTATCGAATAAGCTTTATGATTGTTATTCAATTCCTCTGGTAACTTGCAGGATCGACTAGATTGATCCTATGGGGTATTGGTCGTTTGGATAGAAGTAATAACAAAATAAGTATTCATGTTTAAGACTTGTATTTAAAGTGTTTTATATATATCCAAAGTATTTCTATCACAATGCTAAATAACTTAATGACATGATCAAGTAAAATAACATAAAACTGATTTGAACAAGTAAACGCATAAAGGTTCGATTTGCAAAGAAATGTATAAATGCAGGAAAACGTAAATGGTTTTTAAAGGTAAAAGACTTTTAATGTAAAAGCATGAATATAAAAGCATGAAATGTAAAAGACAAGAATGTAAAAGATTTTCTAGAAAGTAAGAAAGTTAATGTAAAAAGTTTCTGAAATGTAAAAGACTTTGAAATAAAAGAAACATTTAAATGCAAAGAAAAGTTAAATGACTTTGAATGTAAAGAATTTAAAAGACATTGATGCAAAGATAAAGGATAAACTGGAAAGATACAGATGTTTACTAAATAATAAAAGTTTTGGTGCAATCATACGTACATCATTCGAGCATTCGTTTTCCTAGCCATGTGGTATTTTGAATGTTTACTGAATTTTTGTACAATAGATATGACACACGAAATCCTAACACTAAGACTTCTATTTATACTACTTCGACCATAACGGTCTGACTTATGAGATCTTGCCACGTTCAGAACATGCAGAACATTGCGCTTCTCTTGCTTCCACGCGACTTCGAACCGTCTCCAGCGCATATTTCTTAACTTCCAATTATCCCGCTCTCGTTTGAATTTCAAATGCTTTGGCCACTTTGTTTCGAACTCACTTCTCAAATACACTCCTACTACCACTTCGAAGCTTCCTTTATATGTATCATCATAATTGTCGTTCGAAGCTCCAAGTTTCAGTACGTCCATTCGAAGAGCCAATTCTCTCATTCCGAACTGTGACATTCACTTTGTTCCCACGACCCCTGACATCATTTCGTTTCGAGCTCAATGATTCCATTTTGAACCATATATATCAAAATCTTCAACCAACACACAGCTGGTGCAATTTGTTCAGGTTGACCAGTTTGCTGAGTTTGCTTAGGTGTTGGATTAACAACTTGTGATTGTTGTTCTTCGAAAGCATTCATCATGTCATCAAGCAACCCATCTAACTAAGGGTCTTCCATTTTATGGGCACTTCCAGCATTTAACTCTGGTTCTCCTCCACTTGGTGCATCAGATGGAGAGGGTTTTCTCCTTGGTGTCTTTCTCTGCACAAATTTCAAGTACATTTAGGAACACTTTTATAGGAATAAATTACAAGTACATTTAAGTATTGATAAGAAGTATTTGTTATTACCTTTCTCTTCAGAAACTTTAACTTTTCCCTGTGACTTTCTCTTTTCCACAACAAGCTTAGATACCCACTTGGCATTGGCAGTTTTGTTATTTAATACCCTTGCACACGTGTGTTTTCTCACCCAAGTCTTTATTTGGTAAGTGTGTCTGTCACCCACTTTGCTACACAAAGCTAAAAACCACATTTACCCTTGCACTCTACCCTAACCCTATAACTCTCATTCTTAACAAATGTTATCTCTCTTCCATTTAAAAATGACCACTCTCTAATTGCATCTTTAAATTCAGACAAAGATTTTAATTTCATACCTAATTTGAATTGAAAGTCCTTGTTGAAGCTATCATCGTAACTAAGCATAAGAAACTGACCTTTTGAAACAAGAGAATCTAACACTAGTTCCAGAAGAACAAACAAACAATGATTTTGCCTTTGTTAACAGAAGCTATGATCGAGATATGGCCGAACAAACAACGAATAAGAACTGGGTGATGATTTCAAATAGTTAGGGTTCAAAATGAGAATGACTTTTCCTTTCCTAAATTCACTACTTGCTGCTGATTATTTCTCAAGGGCAATTTGGTCTTTCCATTAAGCATTTTACACATGTGACATTTTCTTTAATTTAAACAAAATAAAAAACGCTGCCACATCATCATTTTTAGTGATGTGGCATGACTAAAGTTTAAAAACAAACTTTTTCAAAACGTTGAGGTAATTCATGCAATTTTTTTTGCAGGGTTTTTTTTTCAAATGCGCCCAATATGGCAGTGGACAAAATAGGTATTAACCCTTATTCATTCTATATAGGTTGTAAATAATAAGTATTTCTCTTTCGAGCTAACATTTTGGCATGGGCCATATGTTGGTGGATAACACACTATTACTGTTGTTACTATTCATTCTAATACTGTGGATGGGATCACAGGGAGAAAAAACAAATTAATTTTTGGTTGTGAGAGACGAGGAAACTAATAAATGGAGGAAATGTGTCTGAAGGTAGTTATAGTATGAAAGTGAAATATCCATTTATGTTGAGATTTTTACCAAGTGGAAGTTATTGGAAGGTTACAAGTGTAGCTTTCACAATTATTTACAAGCTAACGATTTTTTATGCTGTTGAAGTATAAGGTCTATTAAATAATAATGAAAGAAAGTTTATGAATTACATTCTCAAATACGATATGGATCCCATACACAAAATTATCGCTTTGAAAGATAGAGATCCAGAAAAGCTAGTGAGTGTTACACATGTGTATAAGGCAAGATATACATGCAACACAAGCAAGAGATGTGTGTTGACAAAAATACAAGATATGTCGAGTCTTATTCATGAAGAGAATTACATTAATTAGAACACTAACAGAGACACTTCAAATATTGTTTCTGATATCTTTTGAACGCATCACAATTTAGTAAAATTGTAGAACATGTTTCATTTGGTGCGAATTTTCCACTGATGGTTTTAGTTGCGGACTATGAATTGGCGTTGATGAATGATGTGGAAGTTGTGTTTCCAAAATCAACTCATTTGTTGTGTCTGTTCCATATTTACAAAAAATGTTAGTATGAAGTGTAAGAAGTATGTCGAATCACATTTGGATGAGCATGTCAAAGATCTATGGAGAAAAATCATATATTATAATATGGAGTTTGTGTTTTTAGTACACCTTATCCTTTTGAGGTAATATGAGTTGATATTCCAAATTTTTTCGTATGTGCATGAAACTTCGTTGACACCCTATAAATAAATATTTGTTACTCTATGGAATAATAGAGTCACTCATTTTGCGTACACGACAATGAACAAGTATATCAATTTGAATTCGAATAAAGGTGCGTTACTAATTATCAAATAATGTCATAATTTTTCTATTTATATTTTTTTTAGACTGAGTCTGATCACCAGAGACTAAAAAATATGCTTACATCTATTAGGGGAGATTCATGTAGAAGTTGGAAAGTTGTGAACACTGTGTTGAAGTTTCAATTAGGTTAAATTACAATATTATTTCAGAAATGTATTGCAAACATTAAGCATCGATATAACACTCCATGTTACTCCAGATTTCTCGACTTCGTTTCAAAACATTGTATACAGTACATTGGAAATGAAATGGAAAGGTTAAAATTTGTTTGTTTAGACAAAACCACGTGTGGTTAATTCATTGGGAAAACACATGGGTTAACTTTTGTTTGTGTGAACTTGTAGGTTCTCAAATACAAGGTAAGCATATTCTATTATAATCGATTCATGTGTTTTATAAGATATTATACATTAAAGAGCATAAGGTCACTCATGAATATGGTGGGACACGTGTGGATTTAGAAGAAGAGTTTAAGATGTATTTTAGTACACTGAATGTTGTAGGCTAAAGGATGATGAAGAAAAAATTTAAGGAGCTAACAAATCCATCCACATATTTGATGTGTCCACCTCCAGTTATACTCAAGCCAAAGAGGGGAGATAAGAAAAATAGAATGGGTGAAGAGAGTGATGTGCAACATGTTCCTTTTTAGTGGGAGTATGCTAAGGGATCACAGGGAAGTTAGACTACAAAAAGATCAATTACAAAACCAAATGAAAGTCAACCAACTGGCCAGTCTTCAAGACTTACATTATTGAAGTGCGTAAAGATGGAAATTATGGTTTTCGTTCTATTGCATGTTTATTTTAATATGGAAAATATTCTTGACATATTTTTAGACGCATTTAGATGGTGAATTTTATATACACCATCAGTTGTATTCCAAGTTGTTGCATGACATGGTACTATAAGTTAAGAATATGTTGCGGGTAGCTAGGTTGGGTTTTCAGAGTCGTCATAAGTGATGGTGATTCCCAATAACTGTTACCTTATTGCTTTTAGACACATGTTATACTAGTCTCGTTGTTTAGGAACCTTAACATCACATTCCTCACATTAACAAATAGTTCTATTCAAAGCTTCAAGTAGACACAAAATTATTGTAGATTTTTGTGTTGACAACATTCAATGTGTTCAGATGAACTTGAAACCCATTGTCCTATGTCTCCCGTCATAGCCAGATAGATAGCAGACTGTATTGAAGGTTCAAGAGCATGAGAATCAACATACGCGGGACGTATTAGGCACTTGGAAGAACAAGTTAGAGAGTTGAAATAACTTGTATTGCACATATATTGTGGCACTTTTGCATTAAATGTATATATTTTTTGGGTTATAGTTTGTTAATAATGACAAAAATGCTCTTTTTTTTAAATCACACATCTGCCAACCGAATTTTTCAAAATTTCTAAAAAATTGAATTTGTTTCATAATTTTTAAGAGATTTGGTATAACTTCACTGGATCTCTCAATATATGCACTAAAATTTTCAAATTTCCAGTATTCCTTCAACAATTTTAAAGAATCTTGAGAACTTTATTAGAAATTTCTAAAATAATCGGAGAGCTCTTAACACTATGAAGTTTGCCAAACTAATCTTAATTTTATAAGAAGTGAACAAAACATAAGATATTTTAACACATGGTTGAACTCTAACGGTACCTTAGATTTATACTGGCCTAAAAAAACTTGTGATATTTTTATACTATGCTGATCTCAGACCAATGAAGATATTTGAACAGGCTGAACCTTGTAATGAAACAGGAGACTTAGAAACTAAATCCCTTCTCTTTAACAAACTCTCTTCCTTCTTTGTTGGATGAGAAATATTGTTGGAATTGGCCTAAAAGATCTTGTACCAATGATGATATAGCTAGCAACAAGGGCTCATTTTCACCATATCAATTTGTTGGTGCCTGAGAAATTTTTAATTAAGAGAAAAAAGAAATAAAGAAATAAGGATTTTATTATTCACTCGAAATTGTATTGTACAAAATAAAGATACACACTATGACTATTTATATATAACCTTAACTAAAAATTAAGGATTTAATGTTCTATCATTTCTAATTAATTATATATATATATATATATATATATATATATATATATATATATATATGTTATATTAAAAAAAGATTGTTATACATTAATATGTTTAAAGAATATTTAATATTTAATATATACATTTCATAGTATTTATTTTGTATTATAATTGAAAAGGTTAATATTAGATAATTTGTATACATTTTTGTACTATGTATTTTGTTCCATCCATTTAAAAATCATCCATTTAAATTTTGAAATGGAAATGACCTTCATAACAATCATTCCTTACATCTAAATTGTGTCTTAATACATGTGGAGTCAATACATGTGACTATATAAATAGGATTTAGATCTTTAGTCTAAAGACCGTAAAAAATAGTCATTTTGAGGAGTAAATGTAACCATTGCTTACATGATCATTTGAATGAGTTCAATGCGTGTTCTAAGACAGGTTGAATATCAAGATTCTGATGCTTAATGATGAAAACCTTATGAATAAATCAATTCTGATTTCATATATAAGAATTTGTACATTTTGTGTATATATGTATATGAACGCTTGGAAAAATATTTAGATGGGGGGTTGAATAAATTTTTCTTCTTTTTTATTCTTTTACCCAAACAACAATACTAAAATACTCAAAGATTTTTATCCTTGCCCACACCAGTTTCTACTATTACAAATCTTCATCAACCACTCTATTTTAGGGTTTCACTCTAAGGGACAATGCCTTATATTCAACGAGGTGAGGACTTCACTATAAATACTTCTTGTATAGCTGCACTCAAACAGAAGGTGGCTGACTGTCTCAACCTTATCACAGAAAAGACATTTGAGATCCATTATAACAACAAATTTGTTCAACTGATCCTTTGTAGCAAGTCTTTTCTGGCAAGCAATCCACAACAGAAACACAGCTCTAGGCCTTGCCTTGCTTTGACAAATCAGGTTTCTCTAACCCATTTTTGGCTCATGCTAAATCAAACTCAGATATATCCCCTTACTGTAAAAGTTCGCAGCATCCTTCATGAGATCGCATTGAGCCACTGAGCAGATATCATTCCTCATTTTTAGATTGCCTTTAATAATCCACTACCCACTGAACCCATAAACTGTCAGTCTTTTGGCACAGGTTCTGTAGCAGCTTAGCAAGACAAATCTTTTCCAAATCTGCATATTATTCCACAAACATATGATATTCCAAGCATAAATAATAATAATATTTAATGTTCGAACGAACTATCACATTTTATTATGAAAAATTTCTTAATAACCATTTTGGCCTCCTAAATTTAGATATTTCTATTTTTACATTATTTTATTATTTTATTATTTAGTTCTTTGTTTTTATCATTTATTTTTATTTATTCTTTCATTTGTTAGTTTAGTGGATTTGGTCTTGCAATCTCATTATTTCAATTTTTATTTATTCGTTAATTATATGTTTTGTTGTTAAAATACAATTTAGTTTATTATTATATAAGTCTAATTGAGGAAAAATAAATAGACCTGAAAATATTAATAAGGTGTAAATCAATTTGAAGAATAATATAATGTCATATTTAACTATAATAAATTCATAGTATTGGATTGTAATGAACATAATTGTCGAATAAATATTATTATAAATGGTAAATTATTTAATATTTTGAATTTTTATATTAACTAAAATCTAAAAAATATTAATAAAAATATATTTTATATCAATCTTAATCGATATTTATTGATAATAATTTATAAAATTGAAACCGGTCTAATGACCTTTTAATATTAAAGGAAAATATTGTGTAGTAAGTTAACTTTTTATATTGAACTATTAAATTATTGTTCTTTTTATATAAAACACCAATATAGTTATATTTTATATTTACCTAAATCGTTATTTACCTATAATAATGTTATAAAACATATTTTATTTTAAATCCTTTCATTCATTTTTTTAATTTGATAGTAAAAAATATTATTTTCATATATATATATATATATATATATATATATATATATATATATATATATATATATATATATATATATATATATATATATATATATATATATATATATATATATATATATATATATGAGGAGGATCACATCCGAAGAGCTACACCATGAGTTACACTCGCTCAAAAATGTTACTTCGGATTAATTTTTTTTAAATCAACCATTGGATTGAGACATATCATCATATAGATCATACTTATAATGTTTGAGATTAATCTATAAAGTTTTACTATACGATCAAGATATCCAAAAATTAACGTCAAAATGGACTTTCATATAACGTTAATTTTGATGTAGTTCAATGACATAGTAAAACTTTATAGATTAATCTCAAACTTTATATGTATGATCTATATGATGATCTATATGATGATATGTTTCAATCCAACGGTTGATTTTAAAAAATATTATTCCGAAGTGACGTTTTTGAGCGAGTGTAACTCATGGTGTAACTCTTCGGGTGTAATTTGATCCCTCCCCTCTCTATATATATATATAAATATATATATATATATATATATATATATATATATATATATATATATATATATATATATATATATATTATAAAATTGAAAACTATTAAATTATTGTTATTTTTATGTAAAAACTAAACTCAATATAAAATATTAGTCGTAATATATTTTATATTATTTATAATAATTTATTAAAATTTATCCGCACATCGCACGGGCACAGGATTAGTTACCTCTAATATTATTTCAATTGGCGGTCATATCTAAACTGATTATAAGCAAAATATAAGTTAATTATTTTCTTTTTTTATTATTTAATTTATTTTTTTCCTAAAATAGATATTTGACGTGTCTGGACAATCTGATATTTCATTTTATATTTTTATTCTTTTTTAAGAAAATGCGAATTAAAAATTGCACAATATTAATATACAAGAAAATATAAGATGCAATGACAATGTAAGGTAATTTCACTTTGTAAACCTATAAATCTAGTGTATTTTACCAAATCATTTTTATATTTTAATATTATTTAAATGAGATGGCAAATTGTGTATTTATAATTGGATGATAGTGTAAAATTATTTTGCAACGTTTATAGATTTCCATTAAGTTTTTAATATATAAATGATTTTTTAAAAATATGTGAAAAAGTTTACGGGGTGTTTATAATATGAGAGGAGTAGGGATGACCATGACTAGAATTTAAGCAAAATAACATCGTATATATTTTCAAATGAAATAAATTTAATCATATATTATATATTTATTATATATTCATATGTCACTTTTTTATATTTCTATTTTATAAAGTTGGTATTTAATTCAATTAACATAATTTTGTGGTATACCTCGACAAAACACGACTTACTTCTAAATTAAATTAATATTTTTAAAACAATCATAATTTTATATACATTTATTACATTATTTATATATATATATATATATATATATATATATATATATATATATATATATATATATATATATATATATATATATATATATATATATATATATATATATATATATATATATATATATATATATATATATATATAATTTCTAATTTAAACAAAGTGTTGTATATGAAAAAAATATTGCTATCTAGAAATATTATATATTAATATATTTAAAGAATATTTATATCTACATTTCAAAGTATTGCTTTGTATTATGATTTGTCATGCTTTGTATTAAGACATTATAAAAATTAAAATGTAACCATTGGCACACAAGATCGGATATATTTATCCATTGATTAGAAATTAGATTTAACTAGGGCACGAGACAGTATACAAACTTAACATATTATACAACCACTTCAAATCTTGCGTAAGTGCGAGAATCCAATAACTCATGCACACTATCCTTTTCTTCCTATTAATGTTATCTCCTAATGCAGCCAGTTTACCTTCTTGAGATTTTCTTTTCGGGAGTACAAACTCACGATTCTTGTTTAATTGGTGGAGATGGGAAAAACAAATCTTCTGTGATAAGTGACCCTCCACAATTAATGGGGTGTGGGTGAAGAGAACGAGCATTTAGTCACAAGTTGTGTCATAACCTGTTTTTTTAAGGCAAACAAAAATATATAGATAATTAAAGGGGATGCAAGACGGAGAATAAAAACAGCAAACCAACTATTACTCATAAGAATCCATGTTTTTAAAGTTTGTGGTATTTGCTTACCCATAACCAGGTCTACGATACACTGGATATGGCCACCTGACCTCATGAGTGTTTCTCCCACGAGATTGATTCATTCCAGGAATGTTTGTCCGCTTAGCACACACCTGAAGTGCAACCAGATTTTAAGTATATAACAATAATGCAAACTAATGCAGACTAAATCCATGTATGCAGGATGTCTGATACAAACCTTTATTATCCCACCGTGAGGCTCAGACTGGTTAAGCAACAGTGCCTTGGGAAAATCATCAAGCTCAACCTTACCTGACACAACAAAAAATAAAATATTTAACATCAACCAAACTTCAAAATCCCCATACACAACAAAAAATATTGATTAAGATAAAACTCACCTAATTTAATCAAGGAAATCACGGTCGATGAAAAGGAACAATTATCTCTAACAAGAGACCAATCAAATCGCATGGTAGAGATTTCTGCTAAATGAATAGACTTCATCTTCATCTGGTAAAAATGAACATAAGATTTAGTAAAGATTTGACTATCAAAAACCAATGAAATTAAGAAAATTGGACATGAAGAATCCGATAAAAATGAGTAGTGCAAATACATAACATTATGTATATCAAACTCATTTGTTATTCTATCTCTCGGACCGAAATATCAAAAATACTAATTAATCCGAATATTTTATAATAATTTTATAGTGAAAATAAATAAAAAAATCTTTAAAAACTGAATCTGGTTTATTATATTATACCATAGGAGTTTAAAATGGTTTAGTGGTGCAAAAGTGATGAAATTAATAAGTGATATGAGTGTGTGCTGCGAAGTTCTCCATTTAAGAATTCCAATCTGCCAATTAACCTGTGTGGAAACATAACAGCAAAATGGGTAAACAACGAAATCTAATTGAAAAAGAGAAACAACAATAAGATATTAATATTGTAATGGAAAATTAAATATTTATAATAAAGGAGAATGAGAATTACAAAACATAAATCTAACAAAAATTCGAACACAAAGCTTAATTACTTACAAAAGGAATCCTTAGTAACTAAATCAGATTCATTTCCGTCACAGATCTTTATTGGGTTTTGGAGAAAGTACTTAAATATTTGGGAGATGATTAGAAACTTTTGGGAAAGGGAAGGCTAGATATATTATTGAGTGTATATAATTTTTGACTTGATATAAACTCAAGCATTTCATCTCTATTTATACTTGTGACATTGTTAAACCAACGGCTAGGATTTCACTCTCTAGAATTTTCTGTACTATTATAGATAAAAATTTAATTTATTCTTTTCTTCTAGAGAGCTCCATGGATATTTGCTTCTAGAAGCTGGGCCTATTACAACAAAAATTTGGGCTTAAAATTCATAAGACCCAAAAACTAAAAAATTAAAAAAATCAATTTAAATATTCAACACCTCCATCCTCGTTAAAGATATTTTATTCTACAACACCCTCACCTTGATCTGACACCCCGCCATAATTTAATAAAGACAAAAATACTCTTTGCATTATTTACCTTTCAGAAATTCAAATTCTATATACAAATTTGAGTATTTGACTCTATAAAACTAGAGAAATTAATAAATCAAGTAATTATTTAGAAATATTCAATATGTAATTTTTTGAAAGAGGAGAAATTTTAGACATTTTCACTAGATTTTTTGAAATTTTTTTATTTTTATTGCAGGTTTATCGAATTTTTTAGAAAATTCCAGAATTTTCTTGGTAGGGGCTTGTGTTCGTACCAGAGATTTTAATAGGTTTGGTACATCTCTACACAAGATATTTTAAAATACCTGGAAAACATTAAAAAGTACCTGATTTTTTTTGTGGAAAATCTAGCATATCGGATTTTTCGCATAAACCCAAATACTTGATAGTTCAATATGCTTCATTTGTGCGGTATACATCATGGTGGTTAACCTATAGACTGTACACTGTTTTTTTACCATTGACACTGTGTTTACCCTGGAATTTGGCAAACAATCGCTCGTCTTTGAAATCGAAAAAGTAATTTGGTTACTATCAGGACCGACCAGATTGATTCTAAGGACATGTGTTTATTTTTTGTTTATCTTGTATGTTTAAACCTTTTGATGAAACTTCATGTTTTCGAAGGCGATGATATAAAATAACTTCAAAAAGTAAATTGAATGTAAAGAAACACTTGACATAAATTTAAAGAAATGATAAATAACAACAAATGTAAATTGGTGTATCAAACGTACATTTCTCAGATAACCTGTTTCTCTAACGCTGGTACTTTGAGTAATGCAGTGTATTTTGTATTAAAATTTTCCATTTGACATACTTTCATTCTCATTCCACTTTCTCTATCCTCACAATCTCTCACCCATTTCTCTTCTCTCACTCGATTTCTCTCTCTTCCTTTATCTCCTCAAACCCTAATCTGGCCGTCATCCTCTTTTAGACCAAAGATCTACCAGTTTCCTTTCTTGTCTTTTTTTCTATTTTGATGTCCATGTTATTCTCGTGTTTGTGTAGGTTTGAAGAGTTTCTAATTTGAAAGATCAACAAGTTTATTGGTGACCGGGTAAAGAGCACTTACATATGAAACCAACCCTACCACTTTGGTAAAAATCCATTCAGAATCTCAAAATCCGGTTTAGGGTTTTGATTTTGTGTAGGTTTGTGTTTTTTAGACTTTGGATCTCAAAGTCTGGTTTAGGGTTTTGATTTATTTTGGTTTTATGAGAGTTTCTGGATTGTAATTTCACCATGGGTATATATATATATAGTTTTTTATTATTGATTGTATTATTATGAATCTTATTTTTACAAAATAATAACTAGGACTTGTCCTTGAAAATCAAACAAGGGTTTGGACCTAATGTTTTTGGGAATCCTATCTGACAACGGGAATGCTAAAACTACTTGGCATACGGGGAAGCAGATATCCATTTTGATTAGAATACTCATGCACATTTCATAGTCTGCATTTTTTTACAGTTTTTAAAGGAACTTTCTCTTTTAATCTTTTAAAATTTCACATCAATCATTTGTTGTTTAGTGTATCCGTGAGCCGTATGTTATTGAGGAAGAGCTAATATTGATGCTTAGAGATGCAGAGTTAATTGGGGCCATAAAGGAGGAAGAACGGGTAATGATTACTATGTTAACTAATATGGAAATGCTAACATTTTCTTTTCATTATGTTCAATAGCTTCCTCATTTATAACAATTGAAATTTTAGTCTTTTCGTAAACAAAATATCACAACTTTTGATATGCTTTGATAAGTAATTGATAGTATAGTCTTTACTAAAAAAAGATTTTCTAAAAAAACTACACAATTATAATTTACATTATAGGATATGTCTTAAAATGTGTTTGAATTCAAAGAAACACGGGTCAAAGAGGTGATGTTGTTGCAATTGATGCAAGTGCAACTCTTGTAGATTTTCACACACATGTGGACTAAACATCCATTCTCAAGGTACTTATAGACTTTCTGGCTATAATTTGACATATTTTAATATGGCTTTAGTTTTTACAATGTGATAACCGGATTATGATATGTTCCTAGGGTATCAATGTTTGAGAACCGCATTGATAATATAATTGTTATTTCGTATGCAATGGATATGGTAAAGCTTCGTGATGGTTGACATCAAATTGTGTCCATTTGTTTTGGATAGGAATGTTGGTGTATGTATTAACATAAATTTAAAATGATATCCCGTCTTTACTGATTTTGCAGATTAAATGTCTATTTGGGTCTTCAGAGAGACTTCTGATATACTAAATTGCAATTGAAGAAGACTTTGGAAGAGTCGGAATATATAGCCAGTTCGGAATCTGAATTTAGTTCAACAAGCTATGAGTGTGAGCATTATTCTAATAGTATTAATATTATATAGAGTGTGTCGCACCCCAAAATTTACCCTCCCAGTATTTTGATAACTTTGCGTGGCTCATGTTGCATCATTGCGTTTCATTTACTAAATTAAATTATTTCGGTTGTCAAGCTTTTCAAAAATATGGGATTCGGTTATGTTGACCATGGGTCCAAGGAGCTCCTATATCCACTCAAGGTTGGGACACTTGATCACTGTGTCAAGCTATAAGATTGTAAGCTCAGGTGTATTCTCCGAGGCTTATTATTCAAGTTCAAGTTTCGAATTAAATTTGGATTCATTGGTTTGAGTTTCAAAAGTGGCTACGAAAGGGATTTTGCTTGTTTTGTCATCTTATTTAGAATAGTTGGCATTTCTAACTTAGAATGGAAAAGGGAGCTCAAGGTTTTATTTTTAACTCAGGATTCATGTCATTATTTTCACTTGCGAATAGCATAACTTTGTTTCGATTTCAAAGATTCATGGTTCCAACAAAATTCATGCAAACTTATCTCAACCATTCAACATGGCAAGTTTCGTCCAAGTATCTACAAACTCATTACCAATTCACTCAAAAATCAAGATACTTTCTAAGCTAAGTTATGTCACCATTTTACAAGAAAATTCAAGTTTTAATACTTAACTTCTAATTGCATCAATATTGGCACAAATTGGATTTCAAAATCCCATTCATTCAAATTTTATTTTGGAAGTTGCAAGTTTGTTACAAGTTTCCTACAATTTACAAAGGAATTAAGTGTGGAGATTTTACAATGAAAATTCAAATAATTCCTAATCTAATCTTAAGATTGCTAGTGAATTCTTCGATACTTCTCGCAAGGCTTCCAATTCCTATGTTTTATTTGTTTCTTCATGGTTAATCTTCCATCTTTGAGCTATCCTCATCACATTGTTCATGAAACAAAAAATAATGAACATGGTTAGCAATTTTAATCAAGATCATGAACAAGCATTTCAAAGAGGTTTCTATTCAAACTCATCATTAGGGTAAGTGTTAGGAATCAGGTTTTAAGGGTTTAATCATGTTCAATGCCAAAGCCTCATAATCAGAAGATTAATCACGGGTTGATTTCCCAATTGTAAATCGTGAAGTAAGAAACTTTAGTTCACAAAAGGGAAGTGTAGCTCAACAAACATCATAGCTACTACCTCAATACAGTTTCAGAAATTAAGTCCAGCCCAAAACAGATTATTACAAACAGCTCCAAAAAAATTTGTTCAGCCCAAGTTCAAAGTCAGAAGAATAGCAACAGGCAGGAAGCAAAAGGGAACATTTTTATCCAAAGGCCATGGTTATCAACAATTAAAGGGAAAATTTTTCACCCAAAAGACATTATGTTTTAGCAGCAAGCAACAGGTGGTAGCAGAACACATAACAGAGCAGCAGACAAGAAGAAAGCCAAAAGTATCAAGGAAATAAAGCCAATTGAGAAAAGAAAAAGCAAGTTGGCTAAAAATGGGAGAGTTATAGCAGCAAACAAAGCATAGCAAACAGCAGAATAGCAGCAGGCAGCCAGAATCAGAAAAAGCAAATGATGGTTCCAACACAAAAAGTGAGTTCCAACCAAAACAAGGCTACAAACAGAAGGAGAAATCAGATATAACCAAGAGATCCATTGTTTACAAGGCATCAGAACAAAAATCCCAGAACCACAAGAAAAAGAACAAAGTTTAAAATCCAAAACTCATAAGCAAAAAACCAAAACCATAGTATCTGTTCTGAAGCAAAAACCAAGCATATCATCTGTTCTTATGTGAGGTCCAGTGTGAGGGATGGCAGGAAGAAGCCCGACGTCAGAATGAACTTTGGGTGAATAGGGGAGAAACCATTTTCACCTTAGAAGAGCAAAACAAGATTTTGTATGACAGCTACTCAGGCTTGGTGGAATTCTGTAGACAACTAATGGTGGAGGTCCCATGGAGGCTTCAGTCACCTGTCGAGGATCTAGAGGAAGATCGAGTGCCCCCGGCAGTGGAGTACTTCATTTATCTTTGCAAAGATATGGTGGAGCGATTCCAAAAGGAGATAAGAGAGTTCAAGCCCCGAAGAGGACAACACTTCTGATCTTTTGTTACCATTATGTTACTTTTCAGCTTCATTGTATCTGTTAGACTGAAAGCAGATCTACGAGTTTTGCTCTTTATTTTCTCTACAAAGACTGATGTTTTTATTCAATTATTATGTTTGGAATGAAGGAGCTGATTATCCATTTGTTTGTGCTGATTATTTATAAGTGAATGAGTCCGATAAAGATCCTTGGGAATGGGAACATAATCATTAGCATTTTGCATTAACCATACATAATCATGCATTTTTATTAAAAAAGGGACGCCAAACTCATTACGTTTCCTCTCATCCAGATTCAAGCTGACTACCCGACATCCATACGGAACCAGGGCTAACGCAAAGAAAGCAATGGATCAGTATGAGACAAGACAAGATGCCATGCAAGATGACATCGACACTTTGAAGTCCAAGATGGACCAATTGATGGAGACGTTGACCGCTCAACATGCGAGGGAGGAGGAGCGAGCCGCTGCCGCTGCTACTGCCGCCGCCGCTGCTACTGCCGTCGCCGCTACAGCAAACAATGCAACTGCTACCGTCCCTCCCATCATTACCGGAAACGTGAGAACCCTTCGAGGTGGTGGCAATGCCCCATTTCCAGGAGTGCAAGCACCTAATCCGCCACTCTATGGGATGCCTACTGACTTCTTCAATGGAGCTGAAAACCAAGGTACTGCTGCTGCAGCGCATGTTGCTACCCAGACTATGGGAAATGATGAGCAAGAGCGAGATGAGGATGAGCAGGAAAATATCTGGTCTACGACTCCTCAAGCTGATGAGGACCTGCAAGACGAGTATATGAGATAATTCTACCAGAATGCCGCACCCGGGGGCCATCCAACTCCTTTTCAGGATATGGCTGCACAAAAGATGTGCAAAGAGCTAGCTGAACATGTGAAGGAGCTGAGAGGGAAAATGTTGTTGGCATGAGTGCTGTGGACATGTGTCTTGTCCCTGATGTTTTCATTCCACCAAAATTCAAAGTGCCTGACTTTGAAAAATATAAGGGAGTGACCTGTCCGGATACCCATCTAAGGATGTATTGTCGCAAGATGGCGGCACATGTTAAGAATAACAAGTTGATGGTTCATTGTTTTCAAGATAGTCTCTCAGGGGCATCCTTGGACTGGTACATGCAGTTAGAGAAGTCGAATATCCGCTCTTGGGATGATTTGTCTAACGCCTTATTTAAGCAGTACCACTTCAACACCACTATGGCCCCCAATCGTTTGCAACTTCAAAATATGTCTCAGAAGGAAAGAGAATCTTTTAAAGAGTATGCTCAGAGGTGGAGGGAGGTATCCTCGAGGGTTCAACCATCTTTAGTAGAAAGAGAATTAAATGATCTGTTCATGGGAACATTGCCAGTGCAATATTATGAGAGACTGATTGGAGGTACTTTTTCTGATTTCTCCAATCTAGTAATGGTGGGCGAGAAGATTGAGGAAGGTTTGAAGACCGGTAAGATTTCTGGAGGGAATGCAGGAGCGTCTATAGTAAAGAAGCCATTCAATGGCTTTAAGAGGAAAGAAGCTGAAGCCAATGTTGCGTATAAATCAAGGGGCAGAGGAAGGGGAAGACAACCAGCTAGACCTGCTCCTGTTCAGGTCCCGTATATGTCGTATCCTTATGTTGCTGCTATGTAATTTCCTGGTATGCCGTATCAGCAACCCATGCAAATGCAGATGCCTTATTCTACTCAGGTTCCTCATAATCAAGCTTCCCAACAACAACAAGTCAAGGGTCCGAACAAGGGTCTGGTTCAATAGAAGAGCCCACATTATCATAAGTACACCAAGGAGGAGATTCAGCCTATTCCAATGACTTACACTAGTCTGTTACCGTATTTGATTCAAGATGGAAGAGTAGTGTCATACCCCAATTTTTGACATAATATACCACCTCATATTTGCATCATTGCATCACTAACTGTTCAGAACAAAATTAATCGGGTGTAGCATTCACAGGTCAAAATTAGGGTTTTCATCAAATTTTCATCTGATTCAAGAGGCAACCAATTAGGGTATGAGTTCTATCCTCCTTATTTGATCTATCTTGATCAAACCATCAACCTCTGATCTACTTTTCTCATTGATCAATCAAAGATCAACCAATTAGGGTTTTGATCGAGGATGTGCAATCTCTGATTTTCTGATCAATGAATGACTTTTTTGGTTAGAGATTGATCTTCATATCTTAGATACAACATCTTTGATCATGCATAAATTTCCCAGCCGAGATATAAGACCGGAGGAGGGTTTGTAGACATTCGGGATGGATCTCGGACTGTGGCTATGAGACGCTTATCCGACATAGTTCCCGGAATTCGGATAAGAGACCGGGTCGACCCCGGGATATGACCCGGACCTCTATCCGAGCTAGGAGGGTTGGATTGGTCTCTGTTACGCTATTTATGGGTCGGTTACGGACGTTACGAATCATTAAGTAACGGTTTCATGTATTAAATAGACGGTTACGCCATTATGATCATTAGTGGCAGCTATGCTATAAAAGAGGCCTCAGGGCCATGGAAAAGGATGAATCTCTCATTCCCTCTCTAAACTACACACTAAAGAGGGGGTATCTACTCCATCTATAAGGGCTCCCAACAGCGGGGTAAGCTAGACCGGTAGCTTGGAGGCCATGCGTCCTTCGTATGAGCCTCCGAATCCCTTAAGATAATATATATAGTTTTTCCTGCAAGAACATTGGCGCCCACCGTGGGGCCTGGTAAAACTTTCCCGGGCCACACATGTTATTCCTAAACAATCCTGTTCCATCTGGGTGACTGACGCTACACCCATAACCTTGCCTAGAAATTTCGTTCCGGCGTTAAGGCCAAGGGAGGAGAATGAGGCCTCAGATACGTTTCCTTGACGGAAAGGCTAGCCGGCGACCATCTCTATGTCAATCGATACCTCCGCCACTCCCAGAAGGAACCCAGTTTGACATTGTCGTCCGTCGACGATCCCCTCCTTCTAGTGTTGTTCATCTCCGGCTCACATACGCGATCAGGGAAGTCGCTCAAATCCGGGTTTCCGTTCGGGGCAATACTCATTTGAAGTTACCCATTTTACCTCATATGGGTCCGATCAGCCATTCCATCCTCGGCGGCTTAACTCTCGATGAAGACATCCTGGTCGGAGATAACGAGCCAATATTGGCGGATCGATGAGTCCGACATCGCAGTTAAAGATGCTATTGGTGTTGATATGCTACATCAACGCAGATCCCTCGACCGATCCACTGCGTTGCATGCGCCGACATGGTACTCGGTCTTAGTCGCTGTTATAATTTTGTTCAGGAAATGTTAAGCGGTTAAGCTATGCACTCAATAAAGGCATTGATGGCACTCGATTTGGATCGCCGTCACATAGCTAGTCAGACTACGGCGTATGCACCGTCATTAAAAGATAAGTATTTGCATACCATATTAGTAACCATGATCAATTCTCGTTTGTAGTATATATCGATATGTGTGTCATAGTTAAAGTTTGATGATAATATTCGTAACGCGTGTGAATGCTAATTGCCTGTCGGTTACATAGCTGTGATTTTAATAACAAGATAATTGCTTGTCGGTTACATAGTTGTGATTCTGATAGCAAGACAATCCTCTGCTAAGTGGCTCTTCACAATTTCTATTTTCATTGTTATGATAATCAAATGCTCGACACAGTGCTGACTCTTATTCTGATACATGAACATAAACCGAAATTATAATAGTGCATTGTTGTGATGACTCTTATGTAACCCGTTATTGTCATGTGCTTAAATGTTACAGGAAAAAGGCATCCTGTTATAGATACTCGTTCTGTTTAAGTGTTTATTGAAAGTGGTATCACCATTGTCAGTTTCCAGACATGGTTTGAGAACGACGCCAACGCCGACATCAAAAGGGTCTTATACACGATGTGCAACCAGAAATGTGCCGCTGATAGATTTAAATGGCAGACATATATCATGTAGATGCGCGAGCAACATGTTGTGAATCAGTGGATCCCGCCACCGCGCGAGCCAAGCCAACATACCGGATCTCAGAGCGGCGAGTTTATGCCTACCCCAGGGAGAGGACCTGAATGTCTTCAGTAGTCTATCATGCGGTATCATGAAAAGATAAGTTTCTCATTGATTAACTGGTTCTAAATTTTGCACTTGTTCTGATACTTTGAAGAAATAATTGTGGTAACGCACATAGTCAATATATTTTGGTCGTGCTATAAGAAGTAAGATGAGTATGTGGCATACAGTTTGCATCAGTCGAAAGCCACACACCAGGGGCAAACACTACATATGTTGCTCCAACCCGGCATGCTGAAAGCTTGACACAAGTTAAGAATCGGAGGGTCTTTTAATTGCTCTGAAAAAAAGATGTTCGGGACGGGAAGAATGTTCGAAAATGCTAAAGCTATCAAGCTCAGGTGGCCACGCCTAATAAACTTGGAGGTCCTCATAGCTCGGTGACCCTCTCAATCGAACCTATCCAGAATACTACCAGAACGCTGGTGTCGGTTGAATCATTAATGATGACAGGGATAAGTGAAGCAGTTCTCTAATGTTACGATGTTATTAAAACTGCAATAAACTGGTGGCTCCCTATCTTCATCGGCATGCTTCAAAGTTACATACCTCAAACGACATCAATGGCGATTTGAATTCATACCATGATGAATTGAATGAACATCGCCCATTCTTCATGCGATTAAGTAAAAAGATAAGTTCATTCACTTCTTTGTTATTCCCTTATTCACCTTCAGTTTATACATTAAGAACAATTACTTTACACTATGCTTAAAAAATGACTGATGCAAGGTTATAACAAACTATCAGACATGGATTACTCATTATTGTCAAAGGTCGTTAAAGCCGTTAGCATTTGTTATTAAGATCCATGGCCATTGAATGACTATAGAGTTGTTACGAAATACATGTTTTCCGCCGTTACGAAATGGGCTATTAAGAGGATAATCAATTATTATTAACTTTACTTACTATTTTCAAATTACTAATTTCTCAGACAGAAAATGTTGATAGTAATGCTATATACATAGAGAATGGTACAAAAATGCACTGAGATAACATCCTGATAAGTGCTGTGCAGGCCTCCAATTGTTGTGTGACGAGCAAAGGTCTCGGCACAGTTGATGAGTGACGAATCAGACCGGGGCAGCACCATCCTCCGCATATTCAATCATAACTCGACGGTCCGAGTAGTCGCAACAATCAAAAGCTAAGTGATTTGGAAGCTTTACTTTAGTTGTTTATTGTTTATCGTTGGACATGTTAAAACGCGTGTATTGTAAATCTTAGTGCTAGCATATCCTTGCTTTGACCTTGCTGTGAAAAAAGAAGTTAATTCCTTTTTGTTTGACAGATGCCGACAGGGCATAAAATCCTCAAACAGCGCACGTTGGTGCTCACAAAGTGCTGCCTATGCATATTGGAAGCAATAGCTTTTACACTGAGTCCAACTGTTAGTATTAGATTGCTCTTTGCTTGGAAAAAAAAGTGTCGACAAGTCCAGCGTCCGAAACCATGATGTCATGTTGCTTAAGGATAAGTTATTCTTATATGACTTGTTAAACGCGTAGCTATTGTTTATTCTTGTTATTACTGTTTTATAACCAAAGTGATTATGGCTTACTGTTTGGATTCTTATTTTTTGGCATCTTCATGTTAATCCAAAAGCAACTAACAGTAGGTCATCATTTTATATGGGTTACAGTTGGAAACATCTACATGTTGTTTTATAACCAAAGGTAAGTAAACTCTAAACAAATGAAATGTCGATACTGTTAGAAGGGCCGGTCATGTGTAGCTCATGAATATAAGGCTGGCTGAATACGTTCATCTGTGCTAGAATAAAGGAAAAAATTAGTAATCTTTATTTTGAATAATTAAACAATCTTTTGTCATAAACTAATGCTTGCTTTGATTGTTGATACTTTGGCTGGCAGCAATTGTAGTAGGTTTCGAAATACAGACAAAATCATAGTATGGATAAAATCCGTGACCCAACATAAAATGTGGAGCGGGGGCAGAATTGAGGAAATCTCTTCAAAACCTTTGGAGTGTGAAGAGCGGTTGCTTAACTAGTACAGGAATCATTCAAAAATATTGGAAACTTTCTTCCTAAATTAATGTGGAAAGCATTCTACTAGTTTGTTTTATTTCCGAGTCTATGGCATAGTTCCAAGCAAAAGACAGTCTACAAGCATAGCACTAGAAAGAATTGCCGGGGTGGATGTATCCAAGTTTATGATTTAAGCATTATTGTATAGAGCGAGTTAATATCTATGTTGTTCAGAGATAAGATGTCGTCCTTATCCCCTGCGTGGACGGGAGACATTCTACTTTTGTTAATATCAAAATTAGGAAGGATCCGAACAATATGTAGAATATAAGCAAAGTACTTAGCGTAAGTACTCGAGGAGCAAAACGACAAAACTGAGTCCTCCTTGATAAGGATGGCTTGGTATCAAAGCACTTCATCTTTTTCAACAAAGACTAAGCGCTTGGGGGGCTCATATAACCATCCTGATCAAAAATGATAGAAGAAAAGACAGCAGAAAGCCGGGTAGATTCAATTGTTGAAATTCTGTAAAAAGTTACAATATTGTTTAAAATATTGTTTAAAATACCCTTATGTAAAGGTGTCGTCTTACTCTCCTGTGTGGGCGAAGAGACATCTTGGAATTAATTATAGTTTGTAAAAACTAAATAGGATGTAACGGATAAAAAGTGCTCTGCACCACAAGACTCAGATATGGCGGGAATCAAAAGCTTGGCGACGTACTGCAAAGCTCGGTCTATGATCGTCTTTCAGTCACGGAAAGGCTCTGTTCCTATGCGGAATACTCCTTGGTCAACCTCGCTTGAGGCTCGAACCCATTGGCGACGTCATCGCTAAGCTCGGTCTATGATCGTCTTTCAGTCACGGAAAGGCTCTGTTCCTATGCGGAATACCCACTGGTCAACCTCGGCAGAGGCTCTGAACCCTCTGGTCAACCTCGGTTGGGCTCTGAATCCGTCTCGGATCATCCCTATAGAGGATCTGAACCTCAAAGGCTCTGTTCCTACGCAGAACAACCTTCCGGTCAAACTCGGTTGGGCTCTGAATCCGTCTCGGATCATCCCTATGGAGGTTCTGAACCTTGAAGGCTCTATATCTAACACGTAAAAGCGGTAAAAAACTGAAGTGGTGTCATCAACAGTTGTTATGTGTTTGGAAAAGCCAATATAGCCTGCTTGATGCATCATGCGACTTGGGGGCTGGTCTAGTTAAGCTAAGTCTTACTACCAATAGCCCGACAAAATTCTGAGCCCAGGTCGGACTAAAAACGAGTGTTATGCTTGGGTTAAACTGGAGTATCGATTCAGTGACGATGATAGGAATACATTGGCGTTGTGAACAAATGTTTTCTACGCCCTATGGCTTGGGGGATAGTAGCATAACATAAAATCGCTCACGAGCAACCTTAAAGCTCGTCTGCACGGACATGTAAGGCGAAGGACCTTAATGGATTCCACAAAACATTTTCATCAAAGCCTTGACTCAAGATACTCGGGGGCTAGTCTGTCTATATATCTTACTGCTCCGAGCCGAGATGTGAGGTCGAAAGGAATTTTTTATCCCGGCCATGCGTCCTGGGATCCGGTCCGGGCTAAAAACGAGCGTTACGCTGGAGTGTCGATTCCAGCGACGTGCGTAACATTTAAAAACCTCAAAAAGCGAAGAATGGTAAAACACTGTGTGGTATTGGAGGACCGGCCTGGGTCAAAGTTTATGTTTCTATTAAAATCGAGCATAAGGCTTCAAGGTCTAGAAACCATATGCTCGGGGGGCTTATGATCATGCATAAATTTCCCAGCCGAGATATAAGACCGGAGGAGGGTTTGTAGACATCCGGGATGGATCTCGGACTGTGGCTATGAGACGCTTATCCGACATAGTTCCCGGAATTCGGATAAGAGACCGGGTCGACCCCGGGATATGACCCGGACCTCTATCCGAGCTAGGAGGGTTGGATTGGCCTCTGTTACGCTATTTATGGGTCGGTTACGGACGTTACGAATCATTAAGTAACGGTTTCATGTATTAAATAGACGGTTACGCCATTATGATCATTAGTGGCAGCTATGCTATAAAATAGGCCTCAGGGCCATGGAAAAGGATGAATCTCTCATTCCCTCTCTAAACTACACACTAAAGAGGGGGTATCTACTCCATCTATAAGGGCTCCCAACAGCGGGGTAAGCTAGACCGGTAGCTTGGAGGCCATGCGTCCTTCGTATGAGCCTCCGAATCCCTTAAGATAATATATATAGTTTTTCCTGCAAGAACAATCTTGACTTAATTTTTGGATTCAAAACATCACAGAAGTTCACAGGATTCATCAGTCAATTTCTGAAACATCTGATGAAATTTCATCTGCACAAAAAAGTCAAACTTTGACTTTTGGTCAACTTTTTCAAAACAAAACTTTTTCCATCATCAAAATACTTCGAATGATCCATCTTGATCATAAAAAATCAAAGAATTTGGAAAAGTCAACAAAAAGTCAAAATTTCTAACACTTAGAAAAATTTTCAAGTGTTAAAATTTTGTACTTTTTCCAAACTTCATGGCATTTTTTCACATAGTTCCACTTTGAATTGGAAAAAACTCAAAACATGAAAGTTGTAGCCCTTGAAACAAGCTTTCCAAAATGTCCAAGAACTCTCAAATACATGGAGTCTAGCCATACTTTTGAATTTGAAACACAAGGCTCCATAACCATGGATTTCAAGTTCAAAACTTCAAGATTATAGGTCATTTTTGGATTTCCTCTTTCTAGAAGCATGCCACCTTGCAAGGATAGACTAGAACTGATAAAAATCAGTGAGGAGTAATTATTATAAGATAGGATCAAGTTGAGTTTTAACACATGGTTAAAAAGGAAGTTTCCTTTTGCATTTAATGCAAAAATGACTTCCTTGCCCTCTAAGGCAAGTCAAATTTACCAATGGCCAAACTTTCTCAATTATTTTCAGAACTCATGGCCTATAAATAGATGTCTTGCTTGCCATTCAAACTACACAAAAGCCATGCAAATACATGCTTTCATTCTTCTTTCTCGAAATTCATGAAACATAGTGCAAATTGGAGAAATTGTGCATCTTTGAAAATTTGTGAAAACCATGAAGAATGTTGGTGTCTAACATGTTTTAAATGTCATATGTAATTGGTCTATAACTTAAAATTAACACAAGCCAAGCTAGAAGTCAGTTTTCACATTCCATACACATAAGCTTGCCAAAACTGCCTTAAGATTCGAATTCATGGTTTGGCTCAAGCAACTTGAGTTCTAATCATCCAAACATCATCCACATACATCATAGACATGATGCAGATCATAAACAACAAACTGTAACACTCCTAACCATGATTTCCAGTTTCAAAATTGAGCTTATGCAGGTCGACTTGGGTAGAGAGTTTCAGATCATCTAGAGCAAGTAGGGTGATCAAACACCTTCCATAGAGGCCGTTGGTGCTCAAGCAATCCTCAAACAACAACTGGAAGCACTCAAATCCAGTTTTCGATTCCAGCTTCAACAGGTAAGAGCTCGAACTTCAATTCCATGATTCTTTGATTCAATTGAAAAAAACTCTTGGCCATTTGTTTTCTGCACCATCCACGATCATTAACCCTCAATCAATTGAATAAATCATCAACCATACACGATTTCAATTAGGTTTTTCAGTTTTAGGGTTCTTCATGTTCATCGAAATTCTTATGTTAGGCTTAAAATAAATGAAATTAAGTGATGCCATCATGTTCATGGGTTCAAAACGATCAACTTTCATGTTTACTTCATTCAATTTCATCAAGAAACACGAAATCCATGGCTGGTTGAAGATTGGAGAAGAAGAACAAAGATGCGCGCGTTTTTTTTTTAATTCAAATATCCAGTTTAAAATATAATTTCATAGTTTGAACACAATACACGGATGTATTGCCGCTCCAGCGGTTGCCAGCTCACTCTTAAGTCATTGTGCCACGTACTTGCCTAACAGGTCCCGGGTTCAAGCCTCCATGGGACCATTTTTTTTACCAAACTTTTGTTATTTTTTGCAAACTTTGACATTTTTTAAAACCAATCAAAACTCCTCATTTTGAGGTTATTTTTTGTACACTTGTCAATTAATGTATCTATTTTAGGATAGTGCAAAAATTTTCAGAAAAAACTTTCATCCGATTATATTTTGATCGAGCCGAAAACGACACTTTGAGCACTTTTCAAAACACCTTTAAAAGGTGATTTTTTCAAACTTTCGAAGTCCGATTCTTTTCAAAAACTTTTCATAAGTAAACCTCACATTTTAAAAACACTTTCAAAACCATTTCTTCAAAACTTTTTCATCAAATTTACATTTTTTCCATGATCGATCCGATTAAACGATAAAACCGAATTCGTTCTCTCTCGGTTTTCTTAACCGATCATGGGCCTCCCTTACGGTGTAAGTCCCAACCAACATTATTTATGTACATACATATTTTCTTTGTACATATCAAATTCCATTCATGTACATACAAATTTTTACCTGTACATAATACAGATACTTCTGTAAATACTCAAACACGGATAAACTTTGATCGTTGGTTTTCCGTTTCATCTGTGTATACACTGAATACCATTGGTATTAAAAGGAGCATTATTCCCTGTGAAACTGCTTTTAAACCAATGGGCCACCCTTATGGTGTAAGTCTCAACCCTCCTATGTACATCCACATCTCTTGTACATAAATACTCGTTCGTGTACATATTTACTTCCTTGTACACAATTCAAACTTGTAAATAATCAAGTTACGCTCGTTTTAAACGTTCGTTTCACAGACAATTGTTTATATTTCCTTCATAAACTCTTGTAAATAAACATCATGCATTGTTTATATTTCCTTCATAAACTCCTGTGAATACATATCACGCACACACACTTGTTTATACAACTGTCTAGTTATAACATAACAACTAGTCTAACCAATAGGTTCCCCACAGTGTAGCCTCCTCTTGGGCTTTATACAAGATAACTCTCCCCACAGAGTTAGCCTCCTCTTGGGCTTTGTACAAGGTAACTCATTTCATCTGAGTTCAGCCTCCTCTTAGGCTTCATATAAGAAAACTCATCTGAGTTTAGCCTCCGCTTAGGCTTCATATAAGACAACACTCCCCTGCTGAGTCAGCCTCCTCTTGGGCTTCGTTCAAAAGAACTCCTCATTGAGTTTAGCCTTCTCTTGGGCATCATACAATGAAAGAGACCATAAAATCTCTTAACAGCCTCCTATTGGGCTTCCAATACAAAGAATCACCTGCGTTAGGATAGAACCCTGAGAGTATAATTTCCCGGTGAAATTGCTCTTAATTCCAAAAGGATGGTTTCCCGGTGAAATCCCTTTTAAAGCCAAAGCCAGCCATACCCTATAGCTTCCTCTTGAGCTTCGTACAAGGACCCTCGATGACCCTCGATGACCCTCGGAATGCCTCCTCTTGGGCTAACAATACAAGGACCCATGGGCTTCTTAAAAGCATCCTTCTAATCCAATCGATTTCTCCTCGAGATTCAGACGTTTATCATCTCTATGGAAGGAGTATCTTATCTATTACATCACATACAATCAAAAACTTTTCAAACTCTTTTCAAACAAAAACATCTCTTAATCTGTAAGTGGTAACGCTTGTACACTCAAGCAAAACACCCAATGCTTACAGTTAAAAGATTCAATCATCTTTTTTCAAACATCTTTCTTAAACATGCAAGTGGTAACGCTTGTACACTCAAGCAAAACACCTATAACTTACGACGAAAGATTCAATCAATCAAACTTTTCAAAATGTATGTGATGAAATAGATTAGATACATTTTCCGTTAAGATGAAATTTGTTTGTGTCTCTTACTAACATTCCGTTGCTTTCCACTAGCATATGTGGGAACTACGATTGCTCTGACTTTCTCAACATCCTTTTGAGAATACGTAGGCACAAGGTCTCATCCTTGCCGAGCAAGTTTCTTTCTCTCTCAGACCAAACAAACCATAGATCCCTGTAGATCCGAGCTACAAATGCTCTGATTCCCACTAAGGGATATATATGCAGAAGATCCAAAGATCTTTACGAGCACAATAATAACAAACTCTAGGATCCCACATAATCTACCGTTTCTTAAAACCCAAAGGAGAAACTTTCCCAAACAAAGAAATAGCAATTAAAACACACAAACATATCAAACGTAAAGAAATAGCAATTAAAACACACAAACATATCAAACGTATTCATATATAAAGCTATGGATAACCATATATATTTAGGGTGCTCCATCTATTCCCTTTATATAACAAACCCCCTTACTCAGAATCTCCCCAATGCGTTACGTCTAGTTTGCGCTAGTCGTTACGCATATCAAAATCAATTGAGGATATTAACAACTTTCCCCTTTTTCCTAATCATTAAATCATCTTTTCTTGTGTTGAAAATAATAAAGCTTGATGCTCGCGGCATCTTTATAAACAAATCAAAAGAGTAAATCGTTTCGAGCCAGAGAATCCGAATCGATTCGATTCCCTAGCGTCACTTTAACGCGATCAGAAAAATGGCGACTGATGTGGAGTACTGAAACATTGATTTTCAAAAAAATGTGACTCGCTCAAGAGCACCTTTTTTTTGTTTTCAAAAGAAAGAAGGGTTAAGCTTTCATATTGTGCATATGTTTATTTTTCTTTATTATGTTTTCGCGATTTCATCGATGGAAAGAAATCCTAACCCGATTTAAGAAACATTTAAGATCTAGGTGGGGTATAGTCCTATTAACTTGTGAGAAGTCTCAGATTTACGGAGTTAATTTGAGATCCTCTCTCGTGGAGGTTGTCTTGGGGTATTTGTGTTTAACAAGTATTTGCGAAGACATTTTGCTTTCAAGAGAACTGCGGTCGAGTGGTCAGAGAACACATAACCCATCTTGGCCATTTAGGATGTAGTGCGTAGATTATTCGGTGTAAGCCTAGAATAATTGTCATGCGAGACTACGATCGGAGTTTCTCTTGAAAATATTATTGGACCATCGAGTATTCAACAAATCCGATAATATTTCAAAGAGGTGTTGAGCTCAGATATCGTGAGAACCCGCTTCACGATGAATAAGCCTTTAGAACTTACCCACGCTTGATTCTTATCGTTGGCCTCGTGCTTGTGACTTTAACGCTTGACCGTGTGTATAACTACTAACCATGTTTGCAACATTCATTCATGCATTCATTCAAAAACTTCATTTCTCTTCCCATTTCCAAAGAATTTAGAGATTTTTCTTTGTAAAATATTTTAGGTTAGAGTGATGGACGCCGAGAAGATTCACCAAGAGATACTTTTAGAATTCGTAGGGAAGTTGAAAGAGTTAGCATCCTTGGTAGAAGATCCCTCGGATTTCAAAACGCTATGGAACTTTTAACTATTCGAACACTAACGTTGATGAAGGACTTCTCAAAACTTTCGCTCGCTTTACGATCCGCTATCATTGTTTCACATTCCACGACTATCGTTGATGCCTACTTTGGAAGAGTACACACATACTAGGTATCTCAAGACGACAATGTGCCTTTCAATGGTTTGAAGCCATTCCTAAGTCACCAATCGTAACGATGACTCATTTAAAGAAATCGAGATAGACAAAACCTAACTACCGAGGAAAACTCTTAGGACTAACTTCAAAGTTCCTAATGGAGAAGGCTCTTAAATTCTCCGCCGGTAGTATGGTAGCCTTTGAAGCTATTTTAGCTTTACTCCTCTATGGACTGGTGTTGTTTCCCAACGTCCCAAATTTCGTTGATATCAACGCCATAAGGATCTTTCGATTGGAAATCCTGCTCCCACTCGCTTGGTGACACGTGACGTCTCTATTCATCATAGGAATCGTCAAGGAGATGGAACTATCGTGGTCATACTGCTCTTCAAATGGATTGTCTCACACTTACCTAAATCTCCTATCTTCCGCAAAAACAAAGACGATTGGCATTGGTCTCGAAGACTCATGTCTCTAACAAACGACGATATCCATTGGTATACCTTGGCAGACAATGAGATGGAAATCATTGAAAGCTGTGGAGAATTTGCCAACGTACCTCTCATCGGTACAAAAGGAGGAATCAACTACAACCCATTCCTAGCGAGACGTCAACTCGGATACGCAAACTCTAGTAAACCTCTTGGTTTTACAGTAGAGAGTTACTTCCATCATGAGGGAGAGGATTCCCAAGGATTGAAAGCCCGAATGATCAGAGCTTGGCATCACATCCGAAGGAAAGAAAAAGGTAAAGCAAAGAATTGTGTAGCCATGGAAATCTACACTTCTTGGGTGAAGAAAAGAGCGAAGGAATTTCGAATGCCTTATGCTTATGAAGAACCCATGTTCTCAACAGCTTCCAAATCAACAAATTTTCCCGTCGAGACTATGGGAGAATACCAAGAAGCTTTGGCCAAGATAAGGCTTGAAAAAGAAGCTTTGGAAAACAAGTTCCTTAAGACTGATCTCGAGAATGAGAGGTGAAATTCCTGGCAGCAGATACTTGATGTCACAGAGAATGTTATGACACAAGATCGACAACGTGTTAGCAATTCACAAGAATACGTAAAGCAAAATAACACAATAAGTTATTCACCCGATTCGGTTCAACAAACCTACATCCGGGGCTACAAGCCGGGAGAAAGTTCACTATTAGCAGATCAATTGAAGACCCTACACCAACACACCGGTTGATGCCTTCTCACTTAATCACTACCCAATGACCCTTTTACCAAAGTCCTACTTAGATATGAGTTCCTACTCACCCCTCAATCACCGCATGATATCAACCTATTGACTAATTGAATTGTGAAGACACACTTCAATAAAATATCTTGATCTTGCTTCAAAGCTTCAATCAAGAGACAAACACTCGTTCTTTAAAGCTTTGAGTGATAAACTACCCTTACAGCAAATCCTAGTCCAATGCACTTATCAATTGATAGTTGCTTGGCTCACAAGAGAAACTAGAATTACACAATACCAATCATACAAATCCTAACAAGACACAATCAAAAGCTGCTATCTCTTCAATATATTTAAAGGGCGAAAGACTAAAGGTTCTTTTCCTTTTATAGAAGCAATCCTGAAACTTCAGTTTTGGGCTTCCATAAAGATAGCTAGGGTTCACTTAATTTACTCCTAAAAACATGGTCTTTCCAACAACCAATTTAGGTTTAATTAAGTTTAACCTAGCAGCCACGTGAGCATGCTTTCTAATAACAGAAAAACAATATTTAGCAGCTCAACAAACTTCCTGAAAAATCTCAGGAACAAACAGATTCTAGCAGAATGTCACATCGAATGTCATAACATCCGTTATGACATCACTGTCCAAATTTCCAAGATGCTTTAGCTTCCAGTTCTGAGCTGTCTTTTAACATCCTTAGCAGGTAGGATTTATCTTCAATCTCTGAATGTCATGACATCCATCATGACATTGCTAAAGCCTAGTTTTACCAAAATTGATGCCAACTTAAAACACTAACAAGAGGCTCAAGAAGCAGGTCAAAGATCATGAAAAGAAGCTTTACTTCCAAGATGAATGGCTCATGGAGAAAGATGAGAAGATTCATCAGAAAGATAACGCGATCAAGAGATACATCAAAGAAAGGAAGAGAAAGCTTGAGGAAATGACAACCAGCGATCCTGCTCCCGACGAGTGGAAGAAAGTCATTAGCAAGCTAAAAGCCGAGTAAGCTGAACTAAAAGATCACTATGGGAAGGAAATCCTGAAGTTGAAGCTACATCAAGCCTTTAGATCTTCATCCGACGAGGACGATTAATTAGTTTAGATTACAATTTTTATCATTTATTTTATCATTTGTGTAAGCAGTGCTCAAAAACTGTTGTAATCTTCTTTCAATAATCAATAAAATGTGTATTTTCCATCCAAATATTTGCCAGAAATTTCTCTTTTAGCGTAAATTCTTTGGAAATCTTTCTTTACATTCATAATCATGCATCATACTTTGCATATTGAGTCTATTGTCTAGAGTTTGATCTTTTGGAATTTTTTCCAACAGATAGGAAAAGATCGCCAAGCTGTCGTCGGCTTAGAGTTTCTCGACGTCCACGACCTACTCGAACATACAATACACGCTCAAAAGAAGAAAATAATGGAAGGATTTGAGCAAGAAAATGTTGAGTCAGAGCACAAGAATAACACCGCAAGAAGAGGTGGAGAGACTCACTTCTTTGGTCAATTCATTAAGCAAGAAAGTCGCAAGAAGCCTCGAGCAACAAAATCAAGCAAACGATTTCGAAGACACTACTACTCCAGCTTCAACTGCAGCCAAGAGTTCACTCTTCAAGATGTTAGAATGCTATCCATGGGGCATGCCTTTCAACTTTGGCATCGGATTTCGCCAACCGACTTCTCAAGTGCAAACAACCACGCTTGAAGTACCTACTTTGCAACAAAACTCAACACTTACTCCGCAACGTGGAGTAACTCTTCCACAAATAACAATGACGGTTTCTCAACCAATCATGACGAACTCAGCTTCTGTAGTGCACACTACCATAGACGAAGAAGTTCACCATATTCCGGGCAATAACAATAATTCACGTGGTTCGATGGAGAATCTCCAGGAACAACTCCTCAAAATGCAGCTAGAAATTAAAACGATCCGTGGAAAAGAGTTGTTTGGGAAAAACGCCCAGGATCTTTGTTTAGTTCCTCGCGTAAGGATACCTGCAAAATTCAAAGTCCCTGACTTTGAAAAGTACAAGGGAAAATCCTATCCACAAAGTCATCTCACGATGTATGCCAGGAAAATGTCCACGTACAACGACGATCACCAGTTGTTAATCCACAACTTCCAAGACAGTGTTACCGGTGCCGCACTGAAGTGGTACATGGGGCTAGACAGCGCAAGTATCCAAACATTCAATGACTTAGGTGAAGCTTTCGTACAACAATATAAGTTCAATTTGGATATGGCTCCCGATCAGGATCAACTCCGCTCCATGTCTCAGAAAGAAAGAGAGACATTCAAAGAGTACGCTCAACGATGGAGGGAAATTGTTGCCCAAGTCAACCCACCATTAGAAGAGAAAGAGATGACTAAGGTATTCTTAAACACTCTTGGCTCACTCTATTACGAACGAATGATCGCTAGCGCTCCCGGAGATTTCACCGAGATGGTAAGCATGGGAATGCGGTTAGAGGAGGGGGTTCGAACCAGACGCCTAACCAAGGAAGCAGGATCTTCTAGTGGAACTAGGAAGGTTGGAACCAGTTTTCCAAAGAAAAGGGAACATGACATAGGAATGGTATCCCGAGGGAAACCACGAAGAAATGTCAGTCAACAGCGACATGTAGCTTCCATAACACCCGCTGTTAACACAAGTCCAAACACAGGAATTGCTCCACAGTTTCAGCAAATTCAACAAACTCAACAGCCTTGTCAACAGGCTCAGCAGTTTAACCATCAAAACTGTGCGCCTCGGGTCTCGCAATTCGACCCCATTCTGATGACGTACACAGAACTATACCCTGCATTGATAGAAAGGAATCTGGTACAGACAAGGTCACCACCTCCGATCTCAGAAAAATTGCCATGGTGGTACAAAGCGGATGTATCTTGCCCTTTTCACCAAGGGGCACCAGGCCATGATCTTGAGCATTGCATAGCGTTAAAAGCAGAAGTGCAGAGATTAGTGAAATCTAATTTTCTTTCCTTTAGAAATACGAATCCAAATGTGCAAGAAAATCCACTTCCCAGTCACAGTGGACATGCAGTGAGTTTGATACTGAGAAATACGGATTGATATCTTGTCACAGACGTGAATCTGATCAGAGGAAACTTAGTACATCTCCATGAAACATACAGTACAATGGGTGCCTTCACTAAACACGATTATGCAGCTTGCAACATCTGCTTCAAGAATCTTCGAGGATGTCCCACCATAAGAGCAGACATTCAACGATTGCTAGACATTGGTGACATACAGATCTACAGAAATAGAGATGACTATGACATAAATACAGTAGGGCATTTTTCGCATGAGCTTTTAGTCTCAGATATCAACTCGGAAAATCTCGAAGTAAACGTTATCATCCCCTGTTTCAATGTACCCAAGCATGTGGAGATTGAATATAACGGTTCCAGCATTCCAGGGTCTCCTTTGGTGATTTGCTTACCCGGTCCTGTTCCATACAGTTCTACCAAAGCGATTCCCTATCAATACAATGCAACTCTGATAGAGGATGGGAAGGAGAAACCCATGCCAACTCTTCCCGCTAATGTCAACATAACTGAGATAGGACGAGTAACACGAAGTGGACGAGTACACACTCCATTGCCACCAAGACTAGCTGCCGTTCCTATTGTTAGACGAAAGCCAGTTAACATATCTCCCGAGAATCCCACAATGATTCCCGATGTTAATCCAAGCACAAATGTTGGTCCTCCTGATAGAACCGACGTTAACACAGATTTTGATGAGATACTGAAGTTAATCAAAAAGAGCGAATACCGAGTCATGGATCAACTGATGCAGACTCCCTCCAAGATTTCAATACTGTCTCTACTATTGAACTCCGAAGCTCACCGAGAGGCTCTGATGAAGGTACTAGACCAAGCTTATGTAGATCACGATGTGACTACAGACCAGTTTGGGGGTATTGTTGCCAACATAACAACTTGTAATAATCTAAGTTTCAGTGATGAGGAACTTCCAGAAGAAGGGAAAGATCACAACTTGGCCTTGCACATCTCGATCGTTTGCCAATCAGATTCCCTGTCCAATGTATTGGTAGATACTGGTTCATCTTTAAACGTGATGCCAAAAACGACACTCGCTCATTTGGCTTACAAAGGGACACCAATGAAGTTCAATGACATAGTAGTAAGAGCTTTTGACGGGTCAAGGAAGTCAGTTATTGGGGAAGTTGACCTCCCGATGACAATTGGTCCGCATACTTTCCAGATCACTTTCCAAGTCATGGATGTACCAGCTGCTTACAGTTGTCTATTAGGAAGACCATGGATACACGAAGTAGGAGCTGTGACATCCACTCTCCATCAGAAACTGAAATTCACAGTAAATGGAAAACTAGTGACCATCATCAGTGAACAAGCGTTACTCATAAGCCATTTATCCAGCTTCTCTTTCATCACAGCTAATGACGTTGAAGGGACACAGCTCCCAGGACATCCATTAGAAGATGAATCTACTAGCAAAAGTAGATCATCTATATCTTCTTATAAAGAAGCAGCGCAGATAGTGAAGGATGGCAATGCTGAAGGTTGGGGACAAGTAATCAAACCTGTCAACAATGAGACGAAAGCCGGACTCGGATTCGCACCCGTATTTTCCAAAGACAAGAAAAAGGATGGAGCACTTCGTCCAATCAAAGACGTATTCAACAGTGGGGGTTTCTTAAACCCCGTTCTCCAAGAGGTTAACGTTGTTACCATTGAAGATGATGAAGATGATCTCTCTAGATCTGAAGAGTGAAGCACTTATCTGAACAGCCCTGAATATGTGTCTCAGGAAGAATCTTACTCACCATACTGTCCTCCGACTGATCAATTCAAAGACATGTCCCTGCAAAGGCATGAAAATCCACCTGTCCCTTTTGAAGTTTGGGATACCTTGGGAGAACCAAGTGGTAAATTTGACTACATGGTGAAATACATCGCAAAGCTCAAGAATCGACTGAAGACATCCAGCCCACTGGATGGGGTGATTCTTTTGAGTATCCTAGTCAATCGGAAGAGGTGTACCCATCTTCCCGATCTAATCAGCCAATCGAGGTTCCCAACGAAGATTTCCGCTTTAACACACCTGTAGAGTTTGTTAAAACAGATCCTGATTACCACTACATCAACGTGATCACTAAAGATCAAGGATACGACTCAGGATACGAACTAGAAAGTGTCGCCGACAATGAGTCTCTTCACTCAGAAGATTGGAGGGTACATCCCCAGAATTCAACACAGAGGCCAACAGGAAGCACATATGTTGTATCCCATACTTCCCGATCTATTCATCAAGTGAAGAAGCTTTTAGAAGGCAAAGGTCAATCATCCGTAATCTTCAAAGCTCGCTCGACCAACGACCAAAGTCTACTCAAGGGTTAAGCCAAGCTACTAGAGTACCTCGACTTCCAAGGAGTTCGCCACCATCGAAACCTGAAGTTCGGACTAACGCTCCTAGTTCTAAGTAGTTTATCTTTGCTTTTGTTTTGAACTCGCTCACCCAGAGCAAAGAGATGTTTTATAGGGTTTAGGTTTTAAATAATTTCTCTTTGTCTTGCCCAAGACGAATGAGTTTGTATTTTAGGCCCTGCTTCATATTGTGAATCATAAATAAAAGCGTTGTTTTGATTCCACACTTTGTGTTTATTTTCATTTTACCCTTTCCCGGAAATGATAGTCCTAAAAAAACACCATAAAATAAAAATCTTCCAAAAAAAATAATCATGATACACTTGCAAGAACTTTTTCAAAAAAATGATGAAAATTAATTAATCGACATAAATCAAATATGCATTAACAAATGGACAAATCCATTGAAAGCGGAGCTGCTCTCTCCCAACTTTGAAACCCGTGAAGTCGCCAAGGAAGAAGTTGAAGAAGAGATCCAGATGAGATTTCTCGATTACTTAAGCACGAGGAAAGAATCACTCCCACAAAGAACCTCCGAAGCAATCAACTTGGGTTCGAGGAAGACAAAAAGAAGTAAATATCGAGCTTCACCGACAAGAACGCCAAGAGCAACCGATAGATCTTCTCAAAGAATATGTTGATGTGTTCGCTTGGTTCTACCAGACATGCCAGTTTAGATACCAAGATCGTGGAGCATCATTTGCCATTAAAGCCGAGTGTCCACCGCAAAAGCGAGGAGAGTTCACCCGAAATGGCCGAAAAATCAAAAGGAAGTTCAAAACAATCGACGGTTTCCTTCACTGAGTATCCTCAATGGCCAGCCAACATAGTACCGCTCCAAGAAAGATGGAAAGGTCGAATGTGTGTTGACTCACGGATTTGAACAAAGCAAGTCCAAAAGATGATTTCATCACTGATATCGACATGCTAGTGGATAGCACCGCAAAGTTCAACGTCTTTTCCTTCATGTACGGTTTCTCGCTACAATCGATCGAATGGCTCCAAGACATGGAGAAGACATCTTTCATCACGCCATGGGGCACGTTTTGCTACAAAGTAATGCCGTTTGGATTAAAGAATGCCAACTTACCAAAGGGCAATGACTACTCTCTTTCATGACATGATGCACAAAGAGATCAAGTCTATGTGGACGATATGATAGCAAAGTCGACATCAAGAAGAGCATATAGAATATCTCTTAAAATTGTTTCGACTAAGGAAATTTCACCACCGAATCTTAACAAATGCACCTTTGGGGTAAGATCCGAAAACTCCTAGGTTTCATCGTCAACAAAGAGGTATCGTTGACCCCGACAAAGTCAAGGCTATTCAAGAAATGCCTCACATACGTAAAAGCAAGTAAGAGGATTTCTTGGACGATTGAATTACATCTCCATTCATCTCTCGATGATCACACTGGGCCGATATTCAAGCTTCTCCGCAAAGATCAAGAGGTTGTGTGACGATCGCCAAAAAGCGTTTGACAAGATCAAGGAATACCGGAACCTCCAATATTGATTCCTCCGAAGGAAGACCTTAATCATGTACCTTACCGTATTAGAAGAGTCCATGGGTTGCGTGCTTGGACAACAAGATGAAACCGGTAAGAAGGAGCATGCCATTTACTACCTGAGTAAAAAGTTCACAGACTGTGAAACTCGTTACTCCATGCTCGAGAAAACATGTTGTGTTTTGGTGTGGGCTTCAAAACGTCTCCGCCAGTACATGATCAATCACACGACTTGGTTAATCTCCAAAATGGATCCAATCAAGTATGTATTTGAAAAGCCTGCCTTAACGGGAAGAATTGCTCGATGGCAGATGCTGTTATCAGAATATGACATCCAGTACCGCACTCAAAAAGTGGTCAAAGGAAGCATTCTCGCCGATCACTTGGCTTATCAGCCGCTCAACGAATACCAATCTCTCAAGTTTGACTTCCCTGACGAGGATGTTATATGTACTTAAAGATGAAAGATTACGACGAACCACTACCCGAAGAAGGCCCAGATCCAGAGTCTAGATGGGGCTTAATCTTTGATGGAGTTGTTAATGTCTTTGGCAATGGAATTGGGGCAGTCATCATTACTCCCGAGGGTTCTCATATCCCGTTTTCCGCCAGATTACTATTTGATTGCACCAACAACATTGCAGAATATGAAGCTTGTATCATGGGTATAGAAGAAGCCATCGATTTGAGGATTAAGATCCTTGATATATATGGAGACTCAACCCTTGTGATCAATCAAATCAAAGACAAGTACGAAACTCATCATCTTGGTTTGATTCCCTACAGAGATTATGCAAGACGTTTGTTGACTTTCTTCAACAAAGTTGAACTGCATCATATCCCTCGAGATCAGAATCGAATGGCAGACGCCTTGGCTACTCTATCTTCCATGTTCAAAGTTAACGATTGGAATGATATGCCTAAGATCCGTATCAGACGCCTTGAAAGACCTGCATATGTATTTACAACTAAAGCAGTCTTCGACGATAAACCGTGGTTCCACGACGTCAAGCATTTCCTTCAAACACGAGAGTACCCGCTTGGGGCATCGTACAAAGATAGGAAAACTCTAAGGAGGCTTTCTAGAAATTTCTTCCTGAATGAAGATGTGCTATACAAAAGAAACTTCAACATGGTCCTGCTCAGATGCGTCGACAGACAAGAAGCAGACACAATCATCCATGAAGTGCATGAGGGATCCTTTGGAACCCATTCAAATGGGCATGCAATGTCCAAAAAAATCTTGAGAGCAGGATACTATTAGATAACAATGGAATCTGATTGCTGTAAACACGTCAAGAGATGTCACAAGTGCCAGATCTACGCAGATAAGATCCATGTGCCGCCAACTCTACTCAACGTTCTCTCTTCTCCGTGGCCTTTCTCCATGTGGGGCATTGACATGATCGGGATGATCAAACCAAAAGCGTCCAACGGACATCGCTTCATTTTAGTAGCTATTGATTACTTCACCAAATGGGTCGAAGAAGCATCTTACGCCAACATTACAAGACAAGTGGTTGTGAGGTTCATCAAGAACAACCTCATTTGCCGATATGGAATTCCAAGCAAGATCATTACAGACAATGGATCGAACTTGAACAACAAGATGATGAAAGAACTGTGTGAGGAATTCAAGATCGAGCATCATAACTCATCTCCTTACCGGCCAAAGATGAACGGCGCCGTTGAAGCTGCCAACAAGAACATCAAAAAGATCGTCCAGAAAATGGTCATCACCTACAAAGACTGGCACGAAATGCTGCCATTTGCTCTGCATAGGTATCGTACTTCAGTACGCACTTCGACAGGGGAAACTCCTTTTTCTCTAGTATACAGCATGGATGCAATGCTCCCCGTAGAAGTTGAGATCCCATCGATGAGAGTTCTCATGGAAACAAAGTTATCTGAGGCCGAATGGTGTCAAAGCAGATTCGACCAGCTGAACTTAATCGAAGAAAAGCGCCTGACCGCTTTGTGTCATGGACAACTATATCAAAGAAGGATGAAGAAAGCATTCGACAAAAAGGTCCGACCTCGTGAATTCCGAGAAGACCTCGTGCTTAAAAAGATTCGTCTTTTCAACCGATTCTAGGGGCAAATGGACTCCTAACTACGAAGGCCCATACATCGTCAAAAAAAGCTTCTCAGGCGGTGCTATGACTCTCACAACCATGGACGATAATGAACTCCCGCATCCTGTGAATGCTGATGCAGTCAAGAAATACTTTGTCTAAAAGAACAAAAGAACAATTGGTAAGTCGAAACCCGGGGCGGCTTAGGCAAAATGAGCGTCTGTGGATGAAAACACGAAAGGCGGTCCAGTAAAACAAGAGACAATAAATAGAAATTATCCTGATAGATTAAAAACCTGAAAAGGCAATCTAGGCAAAAATAAGGATACAAAAATGACAAAGTAATCGCAATCATCGTGCATTGATCAAGAAATTTCCATCAACGAATCTTCAATCAAATCTTCTGAAGCGACAAGCACAATTGGAATTCAAAGTTGTTAGGGATAATAGTGGTTATTTGCTTTCAATGTAGCCTTTTCCCAATAAGTTATCATTTCCAACTTTTGTAAATAGCTCATGGAATCACGCTTTTGGCTGATTACCATTCTATCAATAAAATTTGAGCCTTGTGCCTTTTTTTTTGTTGTTTTTGTTTGCAAATTCCTGCTTTATTCCATTTTGCAAAATAACGCTTTTTATTGTGAAAATCACTTTTTGAAACTAAAAAGTTTTAAATGAATTTTTACTTCAAAATCTTGAAACAAAAAGCGAAATTTTCCTTTGAACTCTGAACACAGAAAGAACTTCAACAGTTTTCTCCATGAGTGTTTCGATCTCTGAAAGATAGAATGGCTGCTACAGAAGTCTTCTCCTCAGCAGAGATTATCAATGGACGGTATTCTTATCCAAAAAAGAATTCTCAGCAAAGTTGCCAATGAAATGCCTTTCTCCGAAAGTTTAAAGCATGCAACTCAGATCCTTCATCAGCAACGTCTACACCATTGCTGCAGATTTTGTTGAGTATTTGTTTGAACTGTGACGTGGTCCTTTTCCTCAAATACCTCTTTAATTATATTGTCAAGTATTGTCAGCATGCATATGACATTCATAACATTTATCATTCACACATAATAGCATCATTAATACATTCTTGTATTCCTCAATGTTTGCTTCCATATCACTGGCTTAAATCACACTTACTCATGTAGGTACGATTATACCACCAGCAGATTATCCCCAAGCAGAGAAATATATCTTTTCTCTATCATGTTCCCCAGCTGAGAGCATTCTCCATTGGGAACAATCTCTTGATTGACCTTTTTCTTTCCAGTTCATTCCTGGATAGAACCCTGTCTCTAATCGACAAAGTAATAAGCAATAGCCTCATCATTTGAGCCGCTTATTTTTCTTTTCGTTCCTAAACTTGTCATAAAAGTGTGTTCTTCCCAACAGGGTCAAATCACGACTGTACGAGAAATTTCCCAGCAGTTGTCTTCCTGTCTAAAAGAAAACTTGTGTCCTTTAAATCAAATGCCCGCATTTTCTTAAGAAGGAGATCCTTGGCAAGATTGCATCCATGAAAATAGAAACTCATTTGAGAGTTGTTTCCACTATTAACTGTTATTCACAAGGCTGAATACTCAGTAATATTTTCTCAGGATTTACCTTGTTATAGTTATCACTTCGCTGATAATTGGTAATATCTTCAGAAACTTCTTTGAGATCTGTTTTCATCATTGTCTGATATTCACGAGGCTGAATACTCAGAAAACTTTTCAAAGATTTACCTTGTTATAGTTATCACTTCGCTGATAATTGGTAATATCTTTATAATTCGTTACCATGAACTATCACAAGGCTGATAATTGGTAATATCATCCCCGCTTACCTTAAACATTGTCACAAGGCTGATAGAAGGTAATCTCTTTGTTTCCCAAAACGAAACAGATATTCACATATTTTGTGAATCTCTTTTTCCCCAGCGAGACATATTGCATGTTTCCCAACAAACGGGATTCTCTTTTCTTAAACAGATTGAGTCATCCTCACAAATTTTTCCCCACCATTGTCATTTCTCTTATATCATTTGGGTGAAACTTTTTACAATCATTTTTACATCTCCCGCATTTTTGGTATCTTAGGCCCAAAATTTGCGTATTCTGATATTTAAGTCTCTTAACACCTATCAAAATGAAGATATTCATCTTCATATCTCAGGTTAAAGAAACTTAAATAGGGGCATCTGTCATACCCCAATTTTTGACCTAATATACCACCTCATATTTGCATCATTGCATCACTAACAGTTCAGAACAGAATTAATCGAGTGTAGCATTCACAGGTCAAAATTAGGATTTTTATCAAATTTTCATCTGATTCAAGAGGCAACCAATTAGGGTATGAGTTCTATCCTCCTCATTTGATCTATCTTGATCAAACCATCAACCTCTGATCTTCAGATATTCAACTTTTCTCATTGATCAATCAAAGATCGACCAATTAGGGTTTCGATCGAGGATGTGAAATCTCTGATTTTCTGATCAATGAATGACTTTTTTGGTTAGAGATTGATCTTCATATCTTAGATACAACATATTGACCTAATTTTTGGATTCAAAACATCACAGAAGTTCACAGGATTCATCAGTCAATTTCTAAAACATCTGATGAAATTTCATCTGCACAGAAAAGTCAAACTTTGACGTTTGCTCAACTTTTTCCATCATCAAAATACTTCAAATGATCCATCTTGATCATAAAAAATCAAAGAATTTGGAAAAGTCAACAAAAAGTCAAAATTTCTAACACAGAAAAATTTTCAAGTGTTAAAATTTTGTACTTTTTCCAAACTTCATGGCATTTTTTCACATAGTTCCACTTTGAATTGGAAAAACCTCAAAACATGAAAGTTGTAGCCCTTGAAACAAGATTTCCAAAATGTCCAAGAACTCTCAAATCCATGGAGTCTAGCCATACTTTTGAATTTGAAACATAAGGCTCCATAACCATGGATTTCAAGTTCAAAACTTCAAGATTATAGGTCATTTTTGGATTTCCTCTTTCTAGAAGCATGCCACCTTGCAAGGATAGACTAGAACTGATAAAAATCAGTGAGGATTAATTATTATAAGATAGGATCAAGTTGAGTTTTAACACATGGTTAAAAAGGAAGTTTCCATTTGCATTTAATGCAAAAATGACTTCCTTGCCCTCTAAGGCAAGTCAAATTTACCAATGGCCAAACTTTCTCAATTATTTTCAGAACTCATGGCCTATAAATACATGTCTTGCTTGCCATTCAAACTACACCAAAGCCATGCAAATACATGCTTTCATTCTTCTTTCTCAAAATTCATGAAACATAGTGCAAATTGGAGAAATTGTGCATCTTTGAAAATTTGTGAAAACCACGAAGAATTTTGGTGTCTAACATGTTTTAATGTCATATGTAATTGGTCTATAACTTAAAATTAACACAAGCCAAGCTAGAGGTCAGTTTTCACATGCCATACACATAAGCTTGCCATTTTTTTTACCAAACTTTTGTTATTTTTTGCAAACTTTGACATTTTTTAAAACCAATCAAAACTCCTCATTTTGAGGTGATTTTTTGTACACTTGTCAATTAATGTATCTATTTTAGGATAGTGCAAAAAATTTCAGAAAAAACTTTCATCCGATTATATTTTGATCGAGCCGAAAATGACACTTTGAGCACTTTTCAAAACACCTTTAAAAGGTGATTTTTTCAAACTTTAGAAGTCCGATTCTTTTCAAAAACTTTTCATAAGTAAACCTCACATTTTAAAAACACTTTCAAAACCATTTCTTCAAAAAAATTTCATCAAACTTACATTTTTCCATGATCGATCCGATTAAACGATAAAACTGAATTCGTTCTCTCTCGTTTTTCTTAACCGATCATGGGTCTCCCTTACGGTGTAAGGCCAACCAACATTCTTTATGTACATACATATTTTCTTTGTACATATCAAATTCCATTCATGTACATACAAATTTTTACCTGTACATAATATAGATACTTCTGTAAATACTCAAACACAGATAAACTTCGATCGTTGGTTTTCCGTTTCGTCTGTATATACACTGAATACCATTGGTATTAAAAGGAGCATTATTCCCTGTGAAACTGCTTTTAAACCAATGGGCCACCCTTATGGTGTATGTCCCAACCCTCCTATGTACATCCACATCTCTTGTACATAAATACTCGTTCGTGTACATATTTACTTCCTTGTACACAATTCAAACTTGTAAATAATCAAGTTACGCTCATTTTAAACGTTCGTTTCACAGAAACTTGTTTATATTTCCTTCATAAACTCTTGTAAATAAACATCATGCATTGTTTATATTTCCTTCATAAACTCCTGTGAATACATATCACGCACACACACTTGTTTATACAACTGTCTAGTTATAACATAACAACTAGTCTAACCAATAGGTTCCCCACAGTGTAGCCTCCTCTTGGGCTTTATACAAGATAACTCTCCCCACAGAGTTAGCCTCCTCTTGGGCTTTGTACAAGGTAACTCATTTCATCTGAGTTTAGCCTCCTCTTAGGCTTCATATAAGAAAACTCATCTAAGTTTAGCCTCCGCTTAGGCTTCATATAACTCTCCCCACAGAGTTAGCCTCCTCTTAGGCTTCATATAAGACAACACTCCCCTGCTGAGTCAGCCTCCTTTTGGGCTTCGTTCAAAAGAACTCCTCATTGAGTTTAGCCTTCTCTTGAGCATCATACAATGAAAGAGACCATAAATCTCTTAACAACCTCCTATTGGGCTTCCAATACAAAGAATCACCTGTGTTAGGATAGAACCCTGAGAGTATAATTTCCCGGTGAAATTGCTCTTAATTCCAAAAGGATGGTTTCCCGGTGAAATCCCTTTTAAAGCCAAAGCCAACCATACCCTATAGCTTCCTCTTGAGCTTCGTACAAGGACCCTCGATGACCCTCGGAATGCCTCCTATTGGGCTAACAATACAAGGACCCATGGGCTTCTTAAAAGCATCCCTCTAATCCAATCGATTTCTCCTCGAGATTCAGACGTTTATCATCTCTATGGAAGGAGTATCTTATCTATTACATCACATACAATCAATAACTTCTCAAACTCTTTTCAAACAAAAACATCTCTTAATCTGTAAGTGGTAACGCTTGTACACTCAAGCAAAACACCCAATGCTTACAGTTAAAAGATTCAATCATCTTTTTTCAAACATCTTTCTTAAACATGTAAGTGGTAACGCTTGTACACTCAAGCAAAACACCTATAACTTATGACGAAAGATTCAATCAATCAAACTTTTCAAAAATGTATGTGATGAAATAGATTAGATACATTTTCTGTTAAGATGACATTTGTCTGTGTCTCTTACTAACATTCCGTTGCTTTCCACTAGCATAAGTGGGAACTACGATTGCTCTGACTTTCTCAACATCCTTTTGAGAAGGCTTCCAATTGCTTGAATGTCACGGATTTTTTGAGGTTGGGTAGGGTTCTTAGAGGCAAGAATTTCGTTTTCTTTTCATGTGTATGCATTGTGTATATATAGTAGATAAATTTAGGTCAAGAATCATGAAGAAATAATGTATCAATCAATGAGAAAATATTTGATTTGGTATAAAACCAAATATTGCCTTTTTGATCAAATTTCAATCAATTCTCTTGCCAATCAATGCCAATTTCGAATTTTCCAGCTTGGGAGGTTTGCTTGGACCTCAAGAATGAGAGAAAAATCCAATTTGCATTTAATTTTGATCTTCTACCTTTTATTTTAATTTAATTGGCTTTTAAATGATTAAAATCCAAATTAAATAGAAAATAAAAGATAAAATTCGTGCACTTGGGCTTGGAGGTTCCAAATTATCTGAGGAACAAGTTTGAATCAAGAAAAATTAGGCCCATTTGCAAAATTTTGGATTTTGACAAGTATTTCTCTTTGTGCACCTCTTTGTATCTTGCTCAATTTTTAATATTTTTGGGTGTTCTTGGACTTTTTAGAAAGCTCTATATGTCCTCTAAACAACCTCTTTGGTCTCATCTCAATTGGAAAGTCCATGCTCAATAACACTTCTTTACAAAAAGTTGACTTTTTGTTGACTTTGAAAAGGACCTGTAATGTTTTGATCCATATCTTCCAAATGAAGCATTTTCTCACCAAGCTTGTGAGACATGAAGTTGTAGAGAATTGAATTTCCTTCAAAATGAGCTTTGGTGGGAAAATTTCTGATAAAGTATGAGAAAGTTATGCTCAGTCAAAGTTATGTTGACTTTTCTTTCAAAAACCCTAATTTGGAAAGTTTGACTTTTGATCAAATCTTGAATTTTCTTGATGAATCATGATCAAACCTTGATCAAATGATGAATGTCACTTCAAAACATGGATGGTGACCTAAAATTATGAAGTTTGACTGTATGTTGACCACAGTTGACTTTTTGTCCAATACAACTGATTTTCAACCATCTGAGCAATTGTCTGAGGAAACTTGACTTGTAAGGCTTGAAACTTGACATGGAGATTCTTTGAAGCATATGATGAGGTATGATGACCACAAGAGATGTTGAAAGTCCATCTTGATATAAGGATAGCCAAACCCTAGTTTGGGTAGATTGTCTAGGAGAGGGTTTGTCTGGTCAACCCCTTGTGAAATCCTTGTGTATGGATATGAGAAATGTCTTGAGAAGTCGGAGGGCAAATTTTGGGGTATGACACTCTTTCATTGCACATATCCATTTAGGATCACTTAAGGCTTCCTCCTCATTTACCGGTTCAGATTCGACCATAAGCGCGAAATGAACAAGGTCACCATCATTATTCACTTTGTTATTTTGGAACCTTTCGCAATCTCAGAGTCTATGAGGCAAGGATCTTTGCCTCACTGGTCTACCATTATTCACAACATCATTTTCCGCTACTATAGGTGCAGGTACAATGGCATCGGAATTCTCCAGATCAAACAAATCAACAAACTGCTGTTGTTCAGCAGGATGTAACTGATTAGCAACAAACTACTGCTGCTGTTCACCTACTATTTCAGTAGTTTTTATTTCATCAAACTGCACATCCCGGGTTATCACCATTTTCCGATTCCTCTCATCAAATAGCTTGTAACCTCCCGTAGAGTGATATACAACAAATATCAATTTCTCACCTTTATCATCCAATTTCTTTCTACGTTGATTCGGTACATGACGATATGCAATCGATCCAAAAATGCGCAAATGATTCACACTCGGTTCGAAACCACTCCAAACCTCTTTTGGTGTATTTTTCTCCAGCTTCTTAGTAGGACACCTATTCAACAAGTAGGTGGCTGTAAACACGAACTCACCCCATAATTCTTTAGGTAACTTCTTCCCACAAAGCATACTATGCACCATGTTCATTATTGTACAATTTTTCCTCTCGGCAGCTCCATTTTTTTGAGGCGTATATGGAGGCACCACCTCACGCACAATACCCTCAAGATCACAAAACTTCCCAAACTCACTAGAGGTATATTCACATCCACCATCCGTTTTGAGAATTTTGAGCTTCCGACCGCTTTGACGCTCCACCATGGATTTGAAACTCTTGAACACTCCAAACACCTCATCCTTTCTCTTGATAAGATATGTCCAAATCTTCCTACTAAAATCGTCAATGAACGTAACAAAATATCGATTGCCGCCATAAGTCTCTATTTGCATCGGCCCACAAACATCGGAATACACTACCTCAAGTAAGACTTTGGTTCTTCGACCCGCATCCTTGCTAAACACATTCTTGTGTTGCTTACTCTTCACACATTCCTCCCATAATTCTTTCGGAGCACTAATATGTGGCAGCCCCGTTACCATTTCACTTTGTTGCAACATTTTAAGATCCCTACAGTTTAGGTGACCAAGACGGTAATGCCATAACCACTCATCTCTACTTGCCGTGGTAGCTAAACAGCGATGCTCCATAACCTTTAACTCAACCTTAAAAGTTATATTGGCATCCATCGGCGCTTTTAGAATCAACACACCGTTTGAATATAAAACGCGTAACATCTTGTTCTCCAACCGAATTAAGTACCCTCTTTCAAGTAATTGGACAATGCTTAAAAGATTGCACTTAATTCCCGGTATGTACAAGACATCTTTGATCCTAGAGTGTCCACCATTATTTCTTCCGATCAAAACATCTCTTACCCCTTCAGCTCTTAAAGTGGTGACGTCGGCAAACTTGACTTTACTCTTTGCCGCTTGATTGATTTGCACAAACCAATCCTTTCGACCCGTCATATGTGTTGAATAACCGTAATCCAAGTACCAATCATCTTTACTATGAACTTCATCACGCATGGTAAGTAATGCATTTCGATACGAATGCATTTTTCCACCGCTTTCCGTAACTGTACAGCTGCTGTCCCGCAGACTATCACCACATTAGCTGCTGCCCGGAACATCAACAATGCCATAATTCTCTTCCATAATCATCACAAGAAGGGTATCTTCATCATCTACCTCTTCCCTAGAAACCTTAGCCTCATCCGCATCCTTTTCCTTGCGTTTTGAGCGACATTCTTTTGCAAAATGCCCAAGCTTTTGACAATTATAACATTTCACAGAACTTTTGTCAAACGGTTTGTGGGTGCTTTGATTACCATCTTTGGAGCTTCCTTCACCCTTTGAATTTTGTGGATATTTTCCACCAAAATTCTTCTTATTTTTAAAAGTCCACTTCCCTTTCGATCTATTGTTCTTCTCATGTAAACGCGCTTGCAAAGCGATCTCCGCATTGGCTTTGTCGGCACTTCTCTCATCCATCCTTTGTTCATGCGCCTCTAACGAACTTTGCAACTCATTTTTGCTCAAAGTTGTTAGATCCTTTCACTCCTCAATAGCCACAACAATGTTATCGAAACGTGATGTTAACGAACACAACACTTTCGATACAACATTCTGCTCCAGGATCGTTTTGCCACATGACTTGATTTGGTTGACTAACTAAGTAATGCGCGTGATGTAATCGTTGATCATTTCTTTGTCATCCATTTGCGTTAACTTAAATTGATGTTTGTAAGTTTGTAACCTTACCACCTTCGCTTTGACGGCACTGACATACGTTTTCTCCAAGATTTCCCATGCTTGCTTCGCGGATTCACAATCACCAACCTTCTCGAAATTGTCGTTATCAACATAAGAGTAAATCAAGAATAGGGCTTTATAATCCTTTTTCTTTTCTACCTTGTGTGTAGCCTTACGAGCATCGGTAGCATCTGCCCCTAACGGTGTAACTCCATTAGTGACGATCTTAAGCACCTCTTGATAACCAAACAAAACCTTCATTTGTTTTGCCCATTTGTCGTAGATCTTCGAATCAAGAATTGGAAGATTGGTGGGAATTCGATCATTGGAAACGGTAGCCATTGTTGCAGCGGATTAGGATCAATAACTGGAGCTCTGGATGTCAAATGTTAGAACAACATAAAACATAAAACCAGAGCTTTCAAGGTAGTAACAATGGTGAAAGGAAACTTGATAAAGATAAAATGAGAGAGAGAGAGAGAGAGAGAGAGAGAGAGAGAATTAGGGTAGAGAGTAATATTGGTGAATAAAAAATGGCATTAACTTTGAATTGGGATTACAACAATGTATATATACACATGAGAGAATAGTACAACTAATAACCAAAACCAACTAAAGTGTCATGCAGTTAAAACAGATTTTTAACAGCTCACAACACGTGGAACCTATAATTGTTTTTGTGCCTGCGTGCACAAACTGTTATGCTCAACAACTGATCAAAATGTTTTTTCTTTCTGATAGTCAAGTATTGTGTGGTTTTGATAGAACAGAGGTATGATAGAATATGATAGAGAAAAATATTTTATTAATGAAAGTGAAAACAGGATGAATTTCCAGAGCGACTGCTCCTCAGTCAGAGAAGGAATTCTCTCACTGCCAACCCTAATCTCAAAACAGAAAGGTAATACTAATCCTACTAACTACTATCCCATACACTCCTATTTATATGGGGAAAACTAAGTGAGCTAACTCCTATTTATTTGAATAATAAAAACTAACTAACTAAGTCACTCATAATTATTTGCGGAATAAAAACTAACTCATTGAGCCAACTCCTAATTATTTGAAGAATACTAATTAACTGGGTCCATTACCTAATTGCTTCCCTTTCTTATTCTTTCTCACATACACCCTCCACTGTTTAGGCCCAACATTGTCTCTGTTAACTAACACATCCCCATCATCACTTGTGGGGTCTGATCCATTCCTATCTGTCATACCCCAATTTTTGACCTAACATACCACCATATATTTGCATCATTGCATAACTAACAGCTCAGACAGCATTAATCGGGTATAGCATTCACAGGTCAAAATTAGGGTTTCATCAGATTTTCATCTGATTCTTGAGCCAACCAATTAGGGTTTGAGATTCTTCCATCTCATTTGATCTATCTTGATCAAATCATCACCCTTCCATCCTCAGATATCAAATTCTCTCACAGATTAATCAAGGATCGACCAATTAGGGTTTTGATCGGGCAAGAGAATTCTCTGACTTTTTGAGCAGTGGATGACTTTTTTGAATGGAGATTGGTCATCATATCTTAGATACAACCTCTTGACCTAATTTCTGGATTCAAATCATCACAGAAGTTCACAGACTTCATCAGTCAATTTCAGAAACGTCTGATGAAATTTCATCTGCACAGAAAAGTCAAACTTTGACTTTTGGTCAAAATTTTTCAAAACAAAACTTTTTCCATCATCAAAATACTTCAAATGATCCATCATGATCATCAAAAATCAAAGAATTTGGAAAAGTCAACAAAAAGTCAAAATTTCTATAACTTAGAAAAATTTCTAAGTGTTGAAATTTCACATTTTTTCCAAACTTCAAGCCTTTTTTTCACCTAGTTCCAATTGGAATTTGAAAAAACTCAAAACATGAAAGTTGTAGATCATGGAAAAATCTTTCCAAAATGTCCAAGAACTTCAAAATCCATGGAGGCTAGCTATGTTTTTGAAATTGAAACCAAAGGTTCCATGAAACTTAAATTTCAAAGTTCACAACTTCAAATTATAGGTCTTTTTGTGTTTTCTCATTCAAACCACTTCTAACACTTGCCAAGTGACTCATCAAACTGATAAACATCAGTAGAAAGTGATGATTGAAGATAGGATCAAATTGAGGATTTTTACACATGGTGAAAAAAGGAAGGTTCCTTTTACTTTCCAAAAGACTATCTTACCCTTTAAGTCATCCTTGAATCACAAAATGCCATGGACATTTGCCTAACATTTCAGAACTCTATTGCCTATAAATTGATCACAAATTCAAGAGAAATGCACACCAAAGCATTGCAAGAATCATGCTTTCTCTTTTCTTTCTCCAAAATCAAGAGACATGATAAACTTTTGAAAAACTTGCAATTTACAAAATCAGTAAAATCATGAAAGTCTTTGGTGTCTAACATGTTCCATAATCATTAACAAACATGTTACAAACTTAAAATCAAACTAAAAGCAAGAGAAAACCAGTTTTCAATTTCCATTTTTTTCAAAACTTCAAAACTGACTTAGGAATCGAATTTCAAGTTTGGCTTGATCAATTGTTGTTCTAATGATCCATACACCTTCCATGAACATCGTGGAGATGATCCAAAACAAGAATAGCCATCTGTAATTCCATTAACATCAATTTCGAGTTCCCTGTTGAGCTGGTTGCAGGTTGACTTGAGTGGAGAAATTGGAGCAAGTTCAAAGCAAGCAGGCTATCCTCACAACATCCATACATGCCGCTGGTGCTTAAGTGATCGAGAAACAGCCACTGGAAACACTCCAGCATCGAATTCGATCTCAACTTTTCCAGGTTAGAACACGAAACTGGTTCTCTTAATTCCTTGCACCATTTGAGAAAAGCTCACGGCCGTTTTGTTTCTGCACCTCTAACGAACAATAGCCCTCAAAAAAATCAAAGAATCATGAACCATACATCATTTAATTTAGATTTTTCAGTTTAGGGTTCATACGTGTTCTTCGAATCGAAATCATTCTAGGCTTAATATAAATGAAATTAACAAGCATCTTCATGTTCGTGGCATAAAATCGATCAAGTTTGGTTTTTACATCGTGCCATTTGGTTGAGAAACGAAGGAGATAGCTCGAATTTGTGAAACTGAGAATCAAACACAAGCCCGTAAAATTCGTGTTCTTGATGTTCTTTTCAAATTTTCAAATTAACCAATATAATATTAACGCGTGTTTTAATCCACTAACAACTCAAACGCGTTTGGCTCAGTGGTTCATGGCTTGCCTTTAAGGCTTTGTGACACGCGTATCACCTCATGGTCATGGGTTCAATCCCTCTCAAGACCATTCTTTTTACAAACTTGTCAATTTTTTATGTTTTTTCACAAAACTTCAACAATTTTTTTAACCAATCAAAACTTCTCATTTTGAGATGATTTTTTGCACACTTGTCATTTAATATATATATTTTATGATTATGTCAAAAATCCAAAAAACTTTCATCCGATTAAATTTTAATCGAGCGAAACGATGTTCGAACACTTTTCAAACCTCCTTAAAAGGTGAATTTTTCAAGTTTTCGACTTCCGATTTTTTTCAAAACTTCTCATAAATGAACTTAACATTTCAAAACATTTTCAAAACATTTTCAAATCATTCTTCAAAACTTTTTTCATCAAAACTTACATCTTTTACCATGATTGATCTGCTTTAAACGATAAACCTGAATTCGTTTTCTCTCGAATTTCTCGATCAATCAACGGGCCTCCCTTATGGTGTAAGTCCCAACCCTTTATGTACATACTTAGCTTTATTTGTACATATTCAAAAACATCTTTGTCAATATTCAAACATAAACAAATTTCTTTCATTTGTTTTTCATTCGTTTGTCTATACGCCGAATCCATTGGTTTTTAAAGGAAGAATTCTCCTGAGTAAAACTTCTTTCAAACCAATGGGCCTCCATCACGGTGTAAGTCCCATAACATTCTTTTATGTACATAATATTTCTTTGTACATATCAAACTTTTGTCAAACATTCTTTCAAAAAAACAAACTTTTTATCTGTACATAACACAGATATTTCAAAAAAAACAAACTTTTATCCATACATAACACGTATATTTTTCAAAACTTTTATCGTACATAATATGGATACTCTTTCTTTTGAAAATACTTTTTACAGATAAACTTTGATCAATCATTTCTGTTTCATCTGTACATTTTACACTAAATACCATTGATTTTGAAAAGAAGCATTATTCCCTGTGAAACTGTTTTCAAATCAATGGGCCTCCCTTATGGTGTAAGTCCCAACCCTCCTATGTACATTCATCTTTGTCTGTACATAAAAACTCGTTCGTGTACATATTCATTTCCTTGTACACAGTTCAAACTTGTAAATAATCAAGTTACGCTCGTTTCAAACGTTCGTTTCACAGACACTTGTTTATATTTCATAAACTGCGGTAAATAAACATCATGCATTGTTTATATTTCCTTCATAAACTCCTGTGAATACATGTCACACACACACACACCTGCTTATACAACCGTCTAATAAATAACATAACAATTAGACTAATCAATAGGTTCCCCACAGTATAGCCTCCGCTTGGGCTTCATACAAGACAATTCATCATCAGCATGAGTTAGCCTCCGCTTGGGCTTCATACAAGATAACTTATCCCCAACATGGGTCAGCCTTCTCTTGGGCTTAATACAAAGAAACTCTCCCAACAGAGTTAGCCTCCGTTTAGGCTTCGTATAAGACAAACACTCCCCTGTTGAGTCAGCCTCCTCTTGGGCTTCGTTCAAAAGAACTCCTCATTGAGTTTAGCCTTCTCTTGGGCATCATACAATGAAAGAGACCAGGAAATCTCTTAACAGTCTCCTCTTGGGCTTCCAATACAAAGAATCACCCGCGTTAAGATAGAACCCTGAAAGGATGGTTTCTCGGTGAAATCACTTTCAAAATCACCATAGAGTAAAATTTTGAAACTGCTCTTACTCGAAAGGATGATTTCGGTGAAATCCTTTCAAGCCAAAGCCACCATACCCTATAGCTTCCTCTTGAGCTTCATACAAGGACCCTCGATGACCCTCGATGACCCTCGGAATGCCTCCTCTTGGGCTAACAATACAAGGACCCATGGGCTTCTTAAAAGCATCCCTTTAATCCAATCAATTTCTCCTCGAGATTTAGACATCTATCATCTCTATGGAAGAAGTATCTCATCTATCACATCACATACAGTCAAAAACTTTTCAAAACTTTTCAAACTTTTCAAACTGTTTTCAAACAAAAAACATCTGTTAATTGTAAGTGGTAACGCTTGTACACTCAAGCAAAACACCTAATGCTTACAGTTAAAAGATTCAAACATCTTTTTCAAACATCTTTCTTAAACATGTAAGTGGTAACGCTTGTACACTCAAGCAAAACACCTATAACTTACGATGAAAGATTTTAATCAAAAACTTTTCAAAAATGTATGTGATGAAATAGATTAGATACATTTTTCATTAAGATGACATTTGTCTGTCTTCTTACTAACATCCCGTTGCTTTCCACTAGCATAAGTGGGAACTACGATTGCTCTGACTTTCTCAACATCCTTTTGAGAATACGTAGGCACAAGGTCTCATCCTTGCCGAGCAAATTTCTATCTCCCTCACCAAACAAACCATAGAACCCCAGATCCGAGCTACAAATGCTCGATTCCCACTAGATATATGCAGAAGATCCATAGATCTTTGCGAGCACAATAATAACAAAACCTAGAAATCCCACATAATCTACTATTTCTTAAAATCCAAAGGAGAAACTTTCCCAATCATAGAAATAGCAATTAAAAAACACACAACATATCAAACATATTCATATATAAAGTCAGATAACTACATATATTTAGGGTGCTCCATCTATTCCCTTTATATACCAATCCCCTTACTCGAATCTCCCAATGCGTTATGTCTAGTTTGCGCTAGTCGTTACGCATACCAATATCAATTGAGGGTATTTCAGCTTTCCCCTTTTTCATAATCATTAAATCATCTTTCTTGTGTTGAAAATAATAAAGCTTGATGCTCGCGGCATCTTTATAAACAAATCAAAAGATTTAAATCGTTGCGTACCAGAAGATCCGAACTCACGTTCGCATCCTCATGGCGCGTCACCTTTTAACGCGAACACTATCATCACCCTCACCTGCAACATTAGCCTTGTCCTCAAGGCGCAGATCAGGGAATTGACTCTTCAAAAACAATTCCTCTTCACAAGTTGCATCTCCAATATCCATACCTTCCCATTGAATTAGCCATTCTCTCTTATGCTGTCCACCGTCAAACTTGTCCCTCCATGACAAAACCTTAGCCGGAATAATTTCCTCGTTTTCTGACTCTAAACTGATAGGTAGCTGAGTTGTATCCATATAGTTGCCCACTGCTTTCTTCAATTGTGAAACATGAAAGGTAGGATGTATTTTCGATGTCGGTGGTAACTTTAACTTGTAAGGTCCGAAAAATCTGGGGGCCAGTTTTTGATGGATTCTATGCACCACCTATTGTTGTCGACGGGGACGTAGTTTGAGGAAAACCCAATCACCAACCTCAAATTGCACTTCCTTGCGTCTCTTGTCAGCTTGGTATTTCATGTATTCCTGGGCTTTGAGTAACTTAGTTTTTAATTGACGCAACGCCTCATCTCTGTCCCTTAACTCCTGCGCTACAGCTTCGACTCTGTTTTCGCCCTCTAAAAAATGCACCAACACTGGAGGCTTTCTGCCATATACTACCTCGAAAGGGGTGAACCCTGTAGACACATGAAATGTGGTATTATACCACTGTTCTTCCCACGGAATCCAGTGTGCCTATGTCTTAGGTTGATCGACAATAAAACAACATAGATAGGCCTCTAAACAACGATTAATCACTTCTGTTTGGCCATCTATTTGGGGATGGTATGCCGAGGACATTTTAAGCACCGTGCCGACTAACTTGAACAACACTTTCCAAAAAATACTTACAAACAAGGGGTCACGATCACTAAGAATGGACTCCGGAATTCCATGTAATCTAACCACTTCCTTCACAAAAATAGCAGCTATTGAGCGAGCGGTAAATGGATGTTTAAGAGGAATGAAATGGCTGTACTTGGAGAGACGGTCCACAACAACCAAGATAGCTTCAAATCCATTACTTTTTGGCAAACAAGTAATGAAATCCATAGAGATCTCACTCCATACCAAAACCGGAATAGGAAGAGGTTGTAGTAATCCATTAGGAGTAGTTGCCACATATTTTTGTCGTTGACAAGTATCACAAGCTTTCACAAAATCTTGCACCCTCCGCATCATCCCTTGCCAATATAAAGTTCCTGCCATTCTCCTATAAGTGCGTAGGTAGCCGGAGTGACCCCCACTTGGAGAAGAATGAAAATCTTTGAGTAAATCCTCAATAAGTGGCGAGTTAGCAGGTATAACTAACCTATTTTTGTAGAATAAGATGTCACCCATTAAAGAAAAACCAGGTTTAGCATTAGGATCCTTTTGAATAGCCTCCACAATATTTTTAAGCAAGGGATCAGTCGATACTTCTTGTTGCAGTTGGTTGCTCTGCTGCCAGATAGGGTAGGATTTAATAGCTTGCAACTCAGCATCCTCATGTTGTCGAGATAATGCATCAGCCACTTTATTTTCCACTCCCACCTTGTACACCACCTCAAAGTCAAAACCCAACAACTTAGCCATCCATTCTTGCTGATTTGCTATGGTAATACGTTGTTGCAGCAAGTATTTTAGGCTTTTTTGATCAAAATAAACCACAAATCTCCTTCCTCACAAATAATGTCGCCAATGTTGAATAGCTAACACTAACGATATCAACTCCTTATCATAGGCAGATTTGGATAATCTAGATGATTCAAAAGCTTTGATAAAATATGCAATGGGATGATTTGATTGTAATAACACTGCACCAACTCCTTTTCCTGAAGCATCACATTTAATTTCAAATGGAAACTTGAAATTAGGTAGGGCTAAAACTGGGGCAGTTGTAACAGCTACTTTCAATTTCTCAAAAGCTTCCGCAACTGCTGCATTCCATCTAAAACCTTCCTTCTTTGTTAATTATGTCAAGGGTTTAGCAATTTTTCCATAGTTAGCTATAAATTTTCTGTAATAACCCGTTAATCCCAAAAAACCTCGCACTCCTTTGACATTCTTAGGAATCGGCCATTGTAACACACTACTAACCTTGGCAAGATCAACAACAACCCCTACTTTGGAGATGACATGGCCCAAATATTCCATTTGGTGCTGACTGATGGTACATTTCTTCCGATTTACCACAAATTGCTGCTGTTTCAGAATATTAAGAACCACCTCCAAGTGCTGCAAATGTTCAGCCCAACTAGTACTGTATACTAGGACATCCAAAAAAAACTAGAACAAACTTCCTTAGAAAGGGCTTGAAAATTGCATTCATCACCGATTGAAAGGTTGCAGGAGCATTGGTGAGGCCAAACGACATTACCAAAAACTCATAATGACCCTCATGAGTCCGAAAAGCAGTTTTATGAATATCCTCTTCCTTCATACGAATTTAATGATAACCGGATTTAAGATCGAGCTTAGAGAAATAACTGCAACCATGTAACTCATCTAACAATTCATCTACAACAGGAATAGGGTACTTGTCCTGAATTGTTACCTTGTTGAGTGCACGGTAATCTACACACATACGCCAAGATTGATCCTTCTTCTTGACCAAAATGACAGGACTAGAGAAAGCGCTGGTGCTGTTTCTAACCACCCCTTGCTGCAATAGGCTTTGAACTTGTTTTTTAATTTCATCCTTGTGTAAATGAGGATATATGTAAGGCCGCACACTTATCGGACCAGCACCCTGTAAAAGATCAATTGAATGACTAGTGTTTCGCGCTGGAGGAAGACCCTAGATTTATTTAAACACCATAACAAAATGATCCAACAATCCTTCCAACTCCTCGTCCTGTTGATCATAGACACGTGACACTTGTGACCCCCGCATCTCCACCAAGGTAGGCCATTCACAACCTGCTATCATTCGAGAAGGAGTGATAATACTTTGGAAAGTAGCCATTTTATCATCTACAGCCTGACCAAGTAATTTCACCATATTGCCCCTATGGTTGAACACCATAGACATTTCTTTCCAATCCATGGTCACCTTCCCCAAAGTTTCCAGCCACGCAACTCCTAAAATCAAATCCACACCTCCTAACTCCAGCACATAAGCATCAAAACAAATTTGCACCGCTCCCATGTTCATCTGAATTCGATTTCATCTACCCCTAGTTAGGACACGATGACCATCTCCTAACTTAACACTCAAAGGATTAGAAGGCCCCATAGGCAATCCAAGGGCTTCCACCACCTTAGGGGATATGAAATTATGTGTGGCTCCACTGTCAATAAGAACCAAAACAGATGCACCTTCTAAACATCCCTCCAATTTCATCGTTCGGACCTGGTTTGGATTAGTGGATACACCAAACAGTCCTATGGTTTTACATTCTAATTCCTCTTGCGTGAGATCTTCTTCCGACCCAGCCTCCAACACCACAATCTCTCCTTCATCATTGACAATTTCATCATCCCCCAAGATAATTAATTGTAACTGTTTTGTCGCACATTGATGGAGAGGATCCCATCGTTCATTGCAACGAAAACAAAGTCCTTTCGCATGACGCTCATTAACCTCTGCACTTGGTAAATGGAGAACACCACGAGAATGACGACGTGAATTGTCACCTAAATTTGTGCGGGAAGATGCTGTAGAATTGGTAGGGCGTGTTGACCCAGTTTGAGATCCCGAACCCGAACCTAGACGCGTTCTGTCCAAATAGTTATTAGTCTGGTTCTGAATTGCAGATCTGTTCCTTTCCCTTCGCGAACAACCCAAGTAGGTTTTTGAGATTTTGTCCAAGAGCCATGACCCGGTTTGTGCCGTGATCCAGAATCTTGACCAGAAGCCACCGCAAATTCACTTTTAACATCACGAGCCAATTGCATTGCTAAGTAACGGTTACGAGGCTTGAAGGTACGCACGCGAGAGCGAATATCATGACGTAACCCACCAATGAAATAACCAAGAAACTGTTGCTCTGGCAAACGACCACACTGTGAAGAATATAATTCAAATTCAGCAATGTATTCCTCTACTGAGCCTGATTGTTTTAGTTTCTTCAACTCCTCAAAAGGATTCTCCAAACTCCCACCACCAAATCGAGCCATCGACGCCTCACGGAGGTTCTCCCATGACAGTTCCTCGGTGGAATCATGCCATAGGTTAAACCAATGGATAGTAGGGCCTTCCATGCTCAATTTCGTCAACTAAATACGAACATCCTCTGAAATTCGTTGTACCTCAAAGTACGTCTCTGCTTGAGTGATCCATGCAACCGGATCGTCACCGGTAAATGCCGGCAACTCCACCTTCTTCGTCGATAAACGAAATTCATCCAGCGGTGAGGCAACTGACACACCGCTTGGTTGCGACACGTCGCGATTAGCCACTGCACGTTGAATCTCAACGCCAATAAACTCCCGTAAGGCAACATCGTGATTAGCTAGTGCACGCTGAATCTCAACACCAACGGACTCTCATAACGCAACGATACTAGCCTCCACTGCGGAAACACGGTCAGCCATCTTAGGAGCTCTGGGCATCAACAATGGTAGGTCGGACCAATTGATAGAACAGAGGTAAGATAGAATATGATATAGAAAATTATTTTATTCATGAAAGTGAAAACAGGATGAATTTCCAGAGCTACTGCTCCTCAGTCATAGAAGGAATTCTCTCACTGCCAATCCTAATCTCAAAACAGAAAGGTAATACTAATCCTACTAACTACTGTCTCATACACTCCTATTTATATGGGGAAAACTAACTGAGCTAACTCCTATTTATTTGGATAATAAAAACTAAATAACTAAGTCACTCTTAATTATTTGCGGAATAAAAACTAACTAATTGAGCCAACTCCTAATTATTTGGAGAATACTAATTAACTGGGCCTATTACCTAATTGCTTCCCTTTCTTATTCTTTCTCACATACACCCTCCACTGTTTAAACCCAACATTGTCTCTGTCAACTAACACATCCCCATCATCACTAGTGGGGTCCAATCCATTCCTATCAGGTTTGCTTAGATGTTATAAACCAGACTTGGAGTCCAATGTTTGATAAGCATTATTGACAACCTATAGTACCATACAAATATTGATGGTAATGAATATTACTAAAATTGCACTTTCTGTGATTAATTCATCTTTGTTTAACTTGCAGGCTGACTTTACATTTTGGAGTGGAAACAGAAAACAATTGAAATTGACACGATTCCCCTCACAATTGGAAGATTCCTAATATAAATTAGATATATAAAAACAATATCTTTTTTGCAGTCTCAATTGAATTTTAGTTACTTTCTTATTGTTATTTAGATACTAGCATATTAATATTATATAGTAATAAAATCAACAATATTTTGAGAAACATACTCTTAACGTTTGTCTCCAATTCCATTTAAAGTGATATATTTATTGTTTCCATTGTGTATCATAGATGGTACCAATGATATTTGCTTCTTAAAGTTTCAAATAGTGCAGAAATGGAAGTTATGGCATGGTGATAGATATCCTTAAACTTATCATTATTGATGCATATCTCACACTCTCTCTCTCTCTCTTTTGTGTGTGTAAGAAAATGAAATTAAAGATGCATATCTCTATATGAATAGAGGATTAAAATTAATTCACACACACATATACTTAGTCCTTGTGGTTTAAATCGACATGGATTGTTAATGTGATTATTGTGAGGAGCCCAACTTTTTTGTTATCTTATTAAAATATATTTATTTTTATGTTTTATTTTTAATAATCAAAATCATCATTATTTGTAATGACATTTCAACCAAAAATTAAAGATATAAATAAAATTTTCCATGCGGACGCACGAGTCTTCATCACCACAATACGTATTTTTTAATCAACAAAATATTTATGTTTATAATTCACAAATATATATTTAGTCTTCATAATATATTGGATACACTTAATATTAATTTCATATTGACATGGATTTGAAAATAACCCTTAATTAAATTTTTTATCGACTTATTTTATATTTTATTTTTAATAATCAAAATCTATCATCATTTTATGGGTCCCTATTAATCAACAACGTAGTTATAAATGATTATAACTATTAGTAATATTTTTAAATATTTATAGTTATTAAACATATTAAATTATATATTTTTGATTTATTACATATTTATATTTAAATACTTAAAAGTACCTGATTTTGTTTTGGAAAATCTAGCATACCAGATTTTTCGCATAAACCTAAATACTTGATAGTTCAATATGCTTTATTTGTGAGGTATACATCTTGATGAATAACCTATATATTTTACACTATTTCTTTACCAATGACACTGTGTTTACAATGGAATTCGGCAAACAATCGCTCGTCTTCCAAATAAAAAGTAATTTGGTTACTTGCAGGATTGACCAGATTGATTCTAAGGACATGTGTTTATTTTTTGTTTATCTTGTATGTTTAGAGCTTTCGATGAAACTTCATGTTTTCGAAGGTGATAATGTAAAATAACTTCAAAAAGTAAATTGAATGTAAAGTAGCTCTTGACATAAAATTAAAGAAATGATAAATAACAATGAATGTAAATTGGTGTATCAAACGTATATTTCTCAGATAACTTGTTTCTCTAACGCTGGTACTTTTAAATAATGTAGAGTATTTTGTACAAAAATGTGAAGACACTGAATCCTAACGCTAAGACCCCTATTTATATTAATTTTGACCAAACGGTCTCTTAGTAACAAATTTTCATGTTCGATATCTGCATGCACCTTCAAATCTTAAGCCTCCACGCGTCTTTTGAATAAGAACAAGCTTTTGAATTTTGAATTTCCTTTCCTCTAAAGCACCCATACGTGACGTTCAAAGTGTTCTTTTAATACTTCGAATAGTTTTAAATTTCAATGATTCACACTCAAACCATTTCACGAAATATATAGTAAAATAAAACTTCCACTAGCTTTATCTGTCGAAGTCTTCATGAACCTTTATGTTTTCTTTCGAATCATATTTTGTTCATAATATATGCATTTCAACTCAATCTTCCATGTAGTCGAAATATCCCATTAACGAATTTCACCCAATATATGTGTGTTTCAAAAATTATAGAAACACATATTGTTTTCTAGAATAATCATATTTCCACGAACATACATATTGTCATGAATTTACTTTTTCAACAAGTCTAATCAAGATGTGCGTGTAGCAGTTCTATCATTGCTACAAATGTAGGTTCTGAATGTGGCCTTTTAATAAGTAACCTTCTTTATTAGCATATCACAAGTCACAATGTGTCCCACTAACTCATGATTTTAATATATAAAGTGAACAAATTCCAATTGATAAATACTCTTCTTCTCTTTCAGTCACACTTTTCAGCTTCTTAAATCTTCTGGTTCTCCAAACTTGCATCTTTCTAGCGTTCAAAAAAATTTCATCAAGCATCAATGGTACCTCCAAAGAACACCAAATATTCTAAAGAAGAAAATAAATCCAAAGATGTTATTCTTCCTTCTCTACTTCAGGTACAAAAACCTTAAACAACTGGGAATCAAGAATATGTTCCCTATCCAATCCTTGACGAAGAACAACACACCATCTATGCCTCTCAGGTAATAATTCCTTTTAATATATCTCATGAAATATTAGGTTATATGGGTCCAATAATACATGCTTGTGACCTAGAAAAATGGAAAGGGTTTTTCCCTGTTAATCGCGTGACTAAACCCATAACTAGTAAGGTGAAATCTCAAATTGTTGAAAAATCGGTGATGCCACTTAGGATAGAGAACATAGAGAATTAAAAAGAAAAGAATGTTGTAGATCCAAATGAAGTTGAATATACTTTCCAGATAAGCTTTGTTATAGATGCACTGAAACGTGTTAGATCTTGCAATCTGATAACACCATAGTTTCGAAGTAGCGCATGCCACATTCATTAATAACATCACCCACTATATGGGAACTGAAGATGAAGTGTCCTCTGGCTTTCTCATTGCATTTTTCTGTTCAAATTATATTCAAGTAGCGAAGAGATTCTTAATGTTGGCCAATCAACTTCATTCTGGTCGAAATGTTAACTTAAGAAAACTGATTTTAGCTAGGTTGAATGAATGTATTGGAGAGGAAACAACGAACTTAAAGAAATATGAGATATGAATGAACCTCTTACTTGATGACCCCTAATGACTTTTACAATTGTTGTTGAAAGCCACTTTTGAATCCCCACTCCCAATTGCTGGTTCAATTGATGAATCTGCTACTGAGATTCAGAACAGGGCTATCGAAGGACTTAGATTGGTCAAGCTAACTCCCAATTATGAAGGAAATGGATTGATAAAATGCTTCACCATATACGTAATGACGTTTGCAAAACATCATCAATTTACTCATTCGATGGTTCCTTTTTCTCATCGAACTCATGGACCTGAGTGGTTCGAAAGAACCTTTACTAACCTTTCAGCAGATCAAGAAGAAGAAAGTTTGGCCATTTGGATAGCTTTTCTACTCCCTAGTCTAATTGGTACCAGATTAATGCCCAACAAAGCCCACAATAACTTTCTTGCTAATCAACCAAATTTTATTTTATCAAAAAACTAACCTATGTTTTAGAGGAATGCCTTTCACCAAATCTAAAGTCGAACGTCGAATGGCTACTTATGCCACTGTTTTTGTGCTGACACTCATTCCTTACAATTCATCCTTTTGTAGTACTCAAGAATTTGACGATTGGTAGAGGAAGTATCACTCCTCAAGCATCTTTGATCTAATAAAAGCTTTTGCTTCTGTGCAGACAAATCAATGAAAGGTACGCATAAACACATCAAAGAGATTATAGCATTCCAAAAGTAATTTGAAATTGTCTACAGGCCAGATGAGCTTAATCGAACCATTTGATAAGCAACAAAAACTTTAAATTAAAATTTTATAGAAAAACTTCCTCGCTTAAAAATTCCTTCGGATATTAAACCTGAACATAGTTATAAGTTCACTTTTCAATTGGAACCACCATCATTTCCCAAGTTACCCAATTCTGATTTTGGCCTAGCATTTTATCCACCCGATCCATATTGGTTTTTCTTGCGAGATGTTGTCAAGATTTTGCAACAATAAAGCAAAAAACTTGTTGAACGGGTGATTCTGACTAAGCACACTCTTTACACTTTCAAATGCTTTCTTCATCTTGACCTAGAACATGTCAAAATGCTTACTCCATAAGGTTAAGGTGTGGAACCAAAGGAAACTCTTTGGCTACTTCGAATGCTTTTTTTATTCATTGACATCTGAACACTAACATGCATGTTTAATCTTGACATTTTTTAGCTGATGAAAAGAAGCCACTTATAAAGGAGGATCTTTGTTGTACTATAGGAATATAGAAATGAACCCACAAACCACCACTTCTTCAAAGGGTGTTGCTGCAACGATCAAAAAACCAACAACAACTGCAAAGGTAATATTTGTCATTTGTTTTTCCCTAACTTGGTAATGCTTTATTTTAAACTCTTTGTTGTTTGTTTTAGGCTAGTAAAAAAAACCTCTTGTACTTCGAGCAAACGAAAACAAGCTGAAACAACTACCAACACTATCGAAGATAGTGACGATTCTCCTCAAACAATCAAATTTAAGAAAATTAAAAAGATGAGGAAACCAAAATTCTCTGACGCTTCCTCCCAACCACAAAACATCGAAACTAATGAAGACCACCCCTTGTTTCAAAGAAGAAGAATCATTCCCAATCTTCCAGTGCTCCTATTTTGGAAAGGGTCAAAAGTGAAAATTCGATCCCTGGAGACGCGGTTGTGAAGGTGAGAAAATATCACAAGAAACTTTTAAATTTCTTACCTTTCTGCCTTTTCTAACCTAAAAGATTTTCTGGACCCACAGACTGCTCCTAATGAATTCCCTATTTAGTATGAGATTCTCCTAAGTAGAAGTAATCCTTCCATCAATCCCCAATTTGCTAGAGACTACAACAAGAGATCCACTACTTATGTCCATATAGACCATCCTCCACATGGTGCAACCACTTCACCTGGGTTCTCCCAAAAATCAAAGGCCAAAAAGCTTAGAAACGATCAAGAAGACATTACAGGAAAAAAGCCTCTTTTGGATGAAGGATTCAACAAAGAAAGCCCTCTTGATTACTCAACCAAGATGAACATGGGCTCTTCTGATAAGGATGAAACAATGGTCACTAATGCCGAAAAATACTTCGATAATGAAGAAAATCAAGATGAAGGTTTTAATGAAAACCCCACGAAAGCTGATCAAGCATGTCAGTAACAGGCTCAACACATTTCCATAGCTGCAAGAAGTCAACCAGGATTTTTGGAGCCTAGTCATAAACATCCTTCAGTAGATGAAGTGAAGGCTATGAGAAAGACTAACCCTCTTGAATATGTAAAGAATATTTATAATTTATCTTTGGAAAATATAAATATCACTGAAAAATAATCTAAATATTTATTTTATTTATTTTCTATAAAATTGTAGTATTGAATTGAATCAGATAAATGTAAGGATTTGGTGTGATGAATTAATTAATTTTTTTAAAATTTTAATATGATGCCACATTAGATTAAGATTAAGTAGATGATGCCACATCAAAAATAGGGTTAGGGTTTTTTCCAAAGTTGCCATCATGACAACTTTGGATTTAGATTAAGTAGATAATTACTTGCATATTTATTTATCTTATTAAATTTAGGCTATAATGCACTTTTGGTCCCCCTAGTTTCAAAATTCTGAAGTTTAAGCCCCCTAGTTTAAAAGCGAGGTTTTTGGTCCCTCAAGTTTACCAGAGTTGGGATTTTTGTAGTCCCCCCATCTAGCTGTGAGTTTGATGACTTGGCAAGGGGATGTTTAGCCATGTCATACATTCTAAAATTAAATAATTTGATATTATTCTAAAAACATTAAAAATTATTATTTTTATATTAAAAAAATATGTTAAATAGAATTGGGGATGAAAATGTGCCCTAATTTGACATAATTTTTTAAAATAAAAAAATAATTTTTAATGTTTTTAGAATAATATCAAATTATTTAATCTTAGAATGTATGACATGGCAAAAAATCTCCTTGCAAAGTCATCAAACTCACAGCCACATGGAAGGAGACTGCAAAAATCCCAACTCTGATAAACTTGAGGGACCAAAAACCTGGCTTTTAAACTAGGGGCCTTAAACTTCAAAATTTTATAACTAGGAGGACCAAAAGTTCTATTAAGGCTTAAATTTAATACTCATTTACTCTATTTTCATGTAAAATATATAATATAGTTTTGTAGGCTTTGTCAACATAAGGTTTCTTTTGGAATAAAGATTATATATAGCCAAAAAACAGTTTCGAACAAAATGCAATCCATAGGGTCTAGCGAAAGACACACCAAAGCCCAAATAAATTATACACATCTAGGGCAACAATAACTTTGCTATAAGACCTCTATACCTGGGATAGACCCACATCCTGTTAGCAATTATATATATAATCCTTTTTATCGTATTCTTCTCCGTATGAAAATCCTTCATAAATTGTTTCCGCATTTGCCATTTTTACCACTTGCCCACGCCAGTTTCTACTATTACAAATCTTCATCAACCACTTTATTTCACGGTTCCACTCTAAGGGACAATGTCTTATATTTAACCAGGTGAGGACTCCACTCTAAATACTTCTTGTATAGCTGCACTCAAAAAGAAGGTGGCTGATTGTCTCAACCTTATCACCAAAAACTCAGGTTTAGGCCTTGCCTTGCCTTGCATAGACAATTCAAGTTTCTCCAACCCACTTTTGGCTCATGTTGAATCAAACTCAGATACATCCCCATACTATGAAAGTTCGCAGCATCCTTCATGAGATCGCATTGAGCCACTGAGCAGATATCATTCCTCATTTTCAGAATGCCTTTAATAATCCTACCCAGCACAAATTATTTCAAACAAATTATTCCAAACCATATCAAGCATAAATAATAATAATAATAATATTTAATGTTCGAACACACTATCATATTTTATTATGAAGAATTTCTTAATAATCATTTTGGCCTCCCAAATTTAGATTTTCCTATTTTTACATTATTTTATTATTTTATTATTTTATTATTTAGTTCTTTGTTTTTATCGTTTATTTTATTTATTCTTTCATTTGTTAGTTGAGTGGATTTGGTCTTGCACTCTCATTATTTCAATTTTCTGACTTTTTATTCCGTTAATTATATGTATTGTTGGTAAAATACAGTTTAGTTTATTATTATATAAGTCTAATTGAGGAAAAATAATTAGACCAGAAAATATTAATAAGGTGTAAATCAATTTAACGAATAATATAATGTCATATTTAATTATAATAAATTTATAGTATTGGATTGTAATGAATATAATTGTCGAATACATATTATTATAAATGGTAAATTATTTAATATTTTTGAATTTTTATATTAAATAAAATCTAAAAAATATTAATAAAAATATATTTTATATCAATCTTAAAATAATTTTTGAATTTAAAATAATTTATAAAATTGAAACCAGTCTGACGGGCTTTTTATATCGAAAGAATATATTGTGTAGTAAGTTAACTTTTTATATTGAACTATTAAATTATTGTTAACTTTTTATATAAAACATCAATATAGTTATATTTTATATTTACCCAAATCATTATTTACCTATAATACTGTTATAAAACATATATTATTTTAAATCCTTTCATTCCTTTTTTTAATTTGATAGTAATAAATATTATTTTTATATCTCTCTCTATATATATATATATATATATATATATATATATATATATATATATATATATATATATATATATATATATATATATATATATATATATATATATATATATATATATATATATATATATATATAAAATTGGAAACTATTAAATTATTGTTATTTTTATGTAAAAACTAAACTCAATATAAAATATTAGTCGTAATATATTTTATATTATTTATAATAATTTATTAAATTTTATCCGCACATCGCACGCGCAGTGGATTAGTTACCTCTAATATTATTTCAATTGACGGTCATATCAAAACTTATTATAAGCAAAATATAAGTAAATTATTTGCTTTTTTTATTATTTACTTTATTTTTTTCACTATAATAGATATTCGACGTGTCTAGACAATCTGATATTTAATTTTATATTTTTATTCTATTTTAAGAAAATGCAAATTAAAAGTTTCACAATATTAATATACAAAAAAATATAAGATGCAATGACAATGTAAGGTAATTTCATTTTGTAAACCTATAAATCTAGTGTATTTTACCAAATCATTTTTATATTTTAATATTATTTAAATGAGATGGCAAATTCTGTATTTATAATTGAATGATAGTGTAAAATTGTTTTACAACGTCTATAATTTTCCATTAAGTTTTTAATATATAAATGATTTTTTAAAAATATGTCAAAAAGTTTACGGGGTGTTTATAATACGAGAGGAGTAGGGATGACCATGACTAGAATTTAAGCAAAAATAACATCTTATATGTTTTCAAATGAAATAAAGTTAATCATCTATATTATATATTTATTATATATTCATATATCATTTTTTTATATTTCTATTTTATAAAGTTGGTATTTAATTCAATTAACATAATTTTGTTGTATATTCGAGAAAACACAACTTACCTCTAAATTAAATTAATATTTTAAAACAATCATAATTTGAAACTTTTTCTTAAATTATATATCATTTATTTACCATTTATATATATATATATATATATATATATATATATATATATATATATATATATATATATATATATATATATAATTTCTAATTTAAACAAAGTGTTGTATATGAAAAAAATATTGCTATCTAGAAATGTTATATATTAATATATTTAAAGAATATTTATATCTACATTTCAAAGTATTGCTTTGTATTATGATTTGTCATGCTTTGTATTAAGACATTATAAAAATTAAAATGTAACCATTGGCACACAAGATCGGATATATTTATCCATTGATTAGAAATTAGATTTAACTAGGGCACGAGACAGTATACAAACTTAACATATTATACAACCACTTCAAATCTTGCGTAAGTGCGAGAATCCAATAACTCATGCACACTATCCTTTTCTTCCTATTAATGTTATCTCCTAATGCAGCCAGTTTACCTTCTTGAGATTTTCTTTTCGGGAGTACAAACTCACGATTCTTGTTTAATTGGTGGAGATGGGAAAAACAAATCTTCTGTGATAAGTGACCCTCCACAATTAATGGGGTGTGGGTGAAGAGAACGAGCATTTAGTCACAAGTTGTGTCATAACCTGTTTTTTTAAGGCAAACAAAAATATATAGATAATTAAAGGGGATGCAAGACGGAGAATAAAAACAGCAAACCAACTATTACTCATAAGAATCCATGTTTTTAAAGTTTGTGGTATTTGCTTACCCATAACCAGGTCTACGATACACTGGATATGGCCACCTGACCTCATGAGTGTTTCTCCCACGAGATTGATTCATTCCAGGAATGTTTGTCCGCTTAGCACACACCTGAAGTGCAACCAGATTTTAAGTATATAACACTAATGCCGACTAAATCCATGTGTGCAGATTGTCTGATACAAACCTTGATTATCCCACCGTTGGGAACATCATCAATGCTGTCGAACTCAACCTTACCTGGCACAAGCGAGACAACTAGAGAAGAAAAATAAAATATTTAACATCAACCAAACTTCAAAATCCACATACACAGCAAAAAATATTGATTAAGATAAAACTCACCTAATTTAATCAAGAAAATCACGGTCGATGAAAAGGAACAATTATCTCTAACAAGAGACCAATCAAATCGCATGGTAGAGATTTCTGCTAAATGAATAGACTTCATCTTCAGCTGGTTAAAATGAACTTACGATTTAGTAAAGATTTGACTATCAAAAACCAATGAAATTAAGAAAATGGGACATGAAGAATCAGATAAAAATAAGTAGTGAAATATATCAAACTCATTTGTTATTGTATCTCTCTGGCCGAAATATCAAAAATACTAATTAAGCCGAATATTTTATAATAATTTTATATTGAAAATAAAAAAAAAACTTTAAAAACTGAATCTGTTTTATTATATTATACTATAGGAGTTTAAAATGGTTTAGTGGTGCAAAAGTGATAAAATTAATAAGTGATATGAGTGTGTGCTGCGAAGTTCTCCATTTAAGAATTCCAATCTACCAATTAACCTGTGTGGAAACATAACAGCAAAATGGGTAAACAACAAAATCTAATTGAAAAAGAGAAACAACAATAAGAGATTAATATTTTAATGGCAAATTAAATATTTATAATAAAGGAGAATGAGAATTACAAAACATAAACCTAACAAAAATCGAACACAAAGCTTAATTACTTACAAAAGGAATGCTTAGTAACTAAATTAGATTCATTTCCGTCACTGTTCTTTATTGAGTTGTGGAGAAAGTACTTAAATATTTGGGAGATGATTAGAATTTTTGGGAAAGGGAAGGCTACATATATTATTGAGTGTATATAATTTTTGACTTGATATAAACTCAAGTATTTCATCTCTATTTATACTTATGGCATTGCTAAACCAACGGCTAGGATTTCACTCTCTAGAATTTTCTGTACTATTATAGAAAAAAATTTAATTAATTCTTTTCTTCTAGAGAGCTCCATGGATATTTGCATCTAGAAGCTGGGCCTATTACAACAAAAATTTGGGCTTAAAATTCATAAGACCCAAAAACTAAAAAGTTAAAAACAATCAATTTAACTATTCAACACCTCCATCCTCGTTAAAGATATTTTATTCTACAACACCCTCACCTTGACCTGATACCCCGCCATAATTTAATAAAGACAAAAATACTCTTTGCATTATTTACCTTTCAGAAATTCAAATTCTATATACAAAGTCTTATTAAAGTCTGAAATACTCTATTAAAGTCTTATAATAAAAAAAATTATAAAAAAAACTATGATATTATCACTTAGAGTAACTGGTTGGGTTGGAGTATTGTCATTTTTATTTTGTTAATGGTGAAGTTATGTTGTCTAAGTTCCCTAACCAATTCCCTTTTATGTCTTTGAACTTGGGTGTTTGTTGGTTTTTTTGCTTTTTGAATTATCCTTTTCTATAGGTCATGTGTAATGGAATTAAATTGCAACCAATACCTGTAATTAAAAACTTTAACATGCAATTTTTATTAGATACCTTGACTGATAGAACCAACTGGTATATTATACTCAAAATGGGAAAGATCCATTTTGATTACAACAATGGTAGCACTTCAATGATTTGTCTACCTCCCAAATGCCATAAGGCCCTATTCCTGTCAAACTAAAAGATGTTGTCCTCTCTAATCCTCCTATCTATGGATAGGCAACATGTCTTATTTGACCTAACTAACTTTCAACAAAACTACTAACTATCCATTAACTAATTAACTAACTAACCAACTACTTACCTAACAAGTAAAAACTTCTTAGCTAGCAATAGTAGACCTATCATTGACTTCCCAATTTGTTAAGCTAATTCTTGTATATTATTAGCATCAAGATATGTGTCAAATTAAGCACTAACTCTTTCATTTTAAGAATACATATAAAAGAAGATTATTGGTCTTACTTTAGTGGTGATAGAAAGATTTTTGGTAGTTCATTAAAAGTTATATGAATTCAGACAGTTAAAAACTAAATATATATATTGATTTCTTGGTAGAATAATATTATTGTATCTTTATCAATAACATGCATCTTTTGTACAAAGAAGTGTCAGATGAATATAAAGACTAATGAAGATGTTGAATTCATTGGTTTCATATAAAGTTACACATCATTATAATGCATGAGTTATGAGAATATACTAAAGGAGAGGAATTTTTCGAAGGCTTTGACGATTAGACTAGAATATTTTTTATTTTTGAGTTGTAATTGAAATACTAGTATATTTTTATCAACTAATATTATCATATTTTTTGTCATTAGCTTTTTGTACATTTTTTATATATTTTACTTTTACTATGAGAATACTCTGGATTTTGATCCTGGCTCCGCCTCTGAATTTGACTGTATAAAACTGGAGAAATTAATAAATCTAGTAGTTATTTAGAAATATTCAATATGTAATTTTTTGAAAGAGAAGAATTTTAGGCATTTTCACTAGATTTTTTGAATTTTTTTTTTATTGCAGGTTTATCGAATTTTTTTGGAAAATTCCAGAGTTTTCTTGGTAGGGGTTTGTGTTCGTACCAGAGATTTTAATAGGTTTGGTACATCTCTATACAAGATATTTTAAAATACCTGAAAAACATTAAAAAGTACCTAATTTTTTTTTTTGGAAAATCTAGCATATCGGTTTTTTCGCATAAACCCAAATACTTGATAGTTCAATATGCTTCATTTGTGCGGTATACATCATGGTGGTTAACCTATAGATTGTACACTGCTTTTTTACCATTGACATTGTGTTTACCCTGGAATTTGGGAAACAATCACTCGTCTTCGAAATCAAAAAAGTAATTTGGTTACTATCAGGGCCGACCAGATTGATTCTAAGGACATGTGTTTATTTTTTGTTTATCTTGTATGTTTAAACCTTTCGATGAAACTTCATGTTTTCGAAGGCGATGATATAAAATAACTTCAAAAAGTAAATTGAATGTAAAGAAACACTTGACATAAATTTAAAGAAATGATAAATAACAACGAATGTAAATTGGTGTATCAAACGTACATTTCTCAGATAACCTGTTTCTCTAACGCTGGTACTTTGAGTAATGTAGAGTATTTTGTATTAAAATTTTCCATTTGACATACTTTCATTCTCATTCCACTTTCTCTATCCTCACAATCTCTCACCCATTTCTCTTCTCTCACTCGATTTCTCTCTCTTCCTTTATCTCCTCAAACCCTAATCTGGTCGTCATCCTTTTTAGACCAAAGATCTACCAGTTTCCTTTCTTCTCTTTTTTTCTATTTTGATGTTCATGTTATTCTCGTGTTTGTGTAGGTTTGAGGAGTTTCTAATTTGAAAGATCAACAAGTTTATTGGTGACCGGGTAAAGAGCACTGACATATGAAACCAACCCTACCACTTTGGTAAAAATCCATTTAGAATCTCGGAATCTGGTTTAGGGTTTTGGTTTTGTGTAGGTTTGTGTTTTTTTTACTTTGGATCTCAAAATATGGTTTAGGGTTTTGATTTATTTTGGTTTTATGAGAGTTTCTGGTTTGTAATTTATTCATGGGTATATATATAGTTTTTTATTATTGATTGTATTGTTATGAATCTTATTTTTACAAAATAATAACTAGGACTTGTCCTTGAAAATCAAACAAGGGTTTGGACCTAATGGTTTTGGGAATCCTATCCGACAACGGGAATGCTAAAACTACTTGGCATACGGGGAAGCAGACATACATTTAGATTAGAATACTCATGCACATTTCATAGTCTGCATTTTTTTACAGTTTTTAAAGGAACTTTCTCTTTTAATCTATCAAAATTTCACATCAATCATTTGTTGTTTAGTGTATCCGTGAGCCATATGTTATTGAGGAAGAGCTAAAATTGATGCTTAGAGATGCAAAGTTAATTGGGGCCATAAAGGAGGAAGAACATGTAATGATTACTATGTTAACTAATATGGAAATGTTAACATTTTCTTTTCATTATGTTGAATAGCTTCCTCATTTATAACAATTGAAATTTTAGTCTTTTCGTAAACAAAATATCACAACTTTTGATATGCTTTGATAAGTAATTGATAGTATAGTCTTTACTAAAAAAAGATTTTCTAAAAAAACTACACAATTATAATTTATATTATAGGATATGTTTTAAAATGTGTTTGAATTCAAAGAAACACGAGTCAAAGAGGTGATGTTGTTTCAATTGATGCAAGTGCAACTCTTGTAGATTTTCACACACATGTGGACTAAACATCCATTCTCAAGGTACTTATAGACTTTCTGGCTATAATTTGACATATTTTAATATGGTTTTAGTTTTTACAATGCGATAACCGTATTATGATATGTTCCTAGGGTATCAATTTTTGAGAATCACATTGATAATATAATTGGTATTTCGTATGCAATGGATATGGTAAAGCTTCGTGATGGTTGACATCAAATTGTGTCCATTTGTTTTGGATGGGAATGTTGGTTTATGTATTAACATAAATTTAAAATGATATCCCCTCTTTACTAATTTTGCAGATTAAAAGTCTATTTGGGTCTTCAGAGAGACTTCTAATATACTAAATTGCAATTGAAGAAGACTTTGGAAGAGCCGGAGTATACAGTCAGTTCGGAATCCGAATTTAGTTCAATAGGCTATGAGTGTGAGCATTATTTTAATAGTATTAATATTATATAGAGTGCAAGTATTTTTCCCTTGTAGCTAATTTAATTCTGCATGTAGGAAATTGTTTCTGGTTGAATGGAGAATTGAAATCAGTTCAAAAGGTGTCTGCATCGTTGAGAGTTATGCATTCAATTTTTCTTTGTTTTTTATTTTATCTTTTTTATTTTAGTGTTTCACTCTTAACAACAAGTGCATAGAAGCTTAAGTCACTTGTCATGGAAGTTGCTGAGATGGTTAATGAAGATAAGATGGCCTTAGAACATGAATAGTTCTTGAAAGACATTGAAGAATGGTTAGTTTTGTTAATGTCAAATATACTCTTTTTGTCTGGACTATTTAAATTTTCAAAATGTATAGTCATAAGCCAAAATCTTATCCTCAAGTTCACTAACATATAGTTCTAAGCCAAAATCATAGAAACTAAAGCTTCATTGTTTTGTGTTGTATATAAGAAGCATTGTTGTCCTCCGTGGTGTTAGAACAACATAAAACATAAAACCAGAGCTTTGAAGGTAGTAACAATGGTGAAAGGAAACTTGATAAAGATGAAATGAGAGAGAGAGAGAGAGAGAGAGAGAGAATTAGGGTAGAGAGTAATATTGGTGAATCAAAAATGTCATTAACTTTGAATTGGGATTACAACAATGTATAAATACACATGAGAGAATAGTACAACTAATAACCAAAACCAACTAAAGTGTCATGCTGTTAAAACAGATTTTTAACATCTCACAACACACCACCGCACTTCAGTTGCTCCAAGTTCATCATGCTCAAGCTCTTCAACAGTCTCTTGAACACTTCATTTGTCACACCCTTGGTCAACAAATCTGCAACTTGGTCCTCGCTTCGGCAATAGCTCAATCTAAACTTTCCATCACCAACCAATTCCCTCAAGTAATGAAACCGCATCTCAATATGTTTGCTCCTTCCGTGTGCAATCGGATTCTTCGCAAGATTTATCGCGGAAACATTATCCACAAATAGTGTGGTGGCATCATCATCACCACATCCCAATTCCTTCATAAGATTCACTAACCACATAGCTTGACAAGCACTCAATGATGTTGTAATGTACTCGGCCTCACAAGAAGAGAGTGCTACAACCGGTTCCTTTTTCGAACACCATGAGATTGGTGTACTACCGAACATAAAGATGTAACCCGCCGTAGATTTCCGATCATATTTATCTCCGCACCAATTAGAATCGGTGTAGCCAAATAAAGTACATTTGCGACCCATATCCGATGTGGGAAACAAAATACCACAACCAATAGTACCTTTCATATATCTAAGGATTCTCTTGACCGCCGCCAAGTGAGACACCTTAGGTCTCTCCATGAATCTCCTCGCAATACCGACACTAAAAGCCAAATCTGGTCGAGTATTGCACAAGTACCGTAACGACCCAATCAAACTCCGGTAAAGTGTTGGATCCACATCATCCTCATCATCACTTTTGGACAGCTGTACTCTAGCCTCACAAGGTGTAATAGAAGCATTATAATGCTCCATCTCACACTTTTTCAAGATATCAAGAGCATACCTCATTTGATGCATAAGCAGCCCCACTTTTGACTTGTGAAACTCTATGCCAAGAAAGTAACTCATGACACCAAGGTCTGTCATCTCAAACTCACTCATGAGCTCCACTTTGAACCTTGAAATACTCTTGTTATTGCTGCCCGTAATCAAGAGATCATCAACATACAAGCAAAGTATAATAACACCATCAATAGTATTCGATCTCACATATACACCATGTTCGGATACACACCGTTTGAAACCGATGTCAATAAGAAAACCGTCTATACGTTTGTTCCAAGCTCTCGGAGCTTGTTTCAAACCATACAACGCCTTGTGTAGCTTGTAGTACTTCTTCTCTTGATTTTTTATCACGAAACTGGGTGGCTGTCCCACATAAACCTCCTCATCAAGAGGACCATTCAAAAACGCAGATTACACATCCATTTGGTAAATCACCCAATTGTTACTATACGCAATTCCAACAACCAAACGAATAGTCTCCAATCTAGCCACCGGTGCGAATACCTCCTCGTAGTCTATGCCTTCACGTTGCAAGAACCCTTTCGCCACTAATCGAGCTTTGTGCTTGATTACTCCACCTTTAGGATTTGCTTTAACTTTATAGACCCATCGCACACCTATCGATTTCTTTCCAAGTGGTAAATCGACCAACTCCCAACTACCATTTTTCTCAATAGATTCCAGCTCCTCTTTCATTGCACATATCCATTTAGGATCACTTAAGGCTTCCTCCTCATTTACCGGTTCAGATTCGACCATAAGCGCGAAATGAACAAGGTCACCATCATTATTCACTTTGTTATTTTGGAACCTTTCGCAATCTCAGAGTCTATGAGGCAAGGATCTTTGCCTCACTGGTCTACCATTATTCACAACATCATTTTCCGCTACTATAGGTGCAGGTACAATGGCATCGGAATTCTCCAGATCAAACAAATCAACAAACTGCTGTTGTTCAGCAGGATGTAACTGATTAGCAACAAACTACTGCTGCTGTTCACCTACTATTTCAGTAGTTTTTATTTCATCAAACTGCACATCCCGGGTTATCACGATTTTCCGATTCCTCTCATCAAATAGCTTGTAACCTCCCGTAGAGTGATATCCAACAAATATCAATTTCTCACCTTTATCATCCAATTTCTTTCTAAGTTGATTCGGTACATGACGATATGCAATCGATCCAAAAATGCGCAAATGATTCACACTCAGTTTGAAACCACTCCAAACCTCTTCTGGTGTATTTTTCTCCAGCTTCTTAGTAGGACACCTATTCAACAAGTAGGTGGCTGTAAACACGAACTCACCCCATAATTCTTTAGGTAACTTCTTCCCACAAAGCATACTATGCACCATGTTCATTATTGTACAATTTTTCCTCTCGGCAGCTCCATTTTTTTGAGGCGTATATGGAGGCACCACCTCACGCACAATACCCTCAAGATCACAAAACTTCCCAAACTCACTAGAGGTATATTCACATCCACCATCCGTTTTGAGAATTTTGAGCTTCCGACCGCTTTGACGTTCCACCATGGATTTGAAACTCTTGAACACTCCAAACACCTCATCCTTTCTCTTGATAAGATATGTCCAAAGCTTCCTACTTAAATCGTCAATGAACGTAACCGAATATCGATTGCCGCCATAAGTCTCTACTTGCATCAGTCCACAAACATCGGAATACACCACCTCAAGTAAGACTTTGGTTCTTCGACCCGCATCCTTTCTAAACACATTCTTGTGTTGCTTACTCTTCACACATTCGTCCTATAATTCTTTCGGAGCACTAATATGTGGCAGCCCCGTTACCATTTCACTTTGTTGCAACATTTTAAGATCCCTAAAGTTTAGGTGACCAAGACGGTAATGCCATAACCACTCATCTCTACTTTCCGTGGTAGCTAAACAATGATGTTCCATAACCTTTAACTCAACATTAAAAGTTATATTGGCATCCATCGGCGCTTTTAGAATCAACACACCGTTTGAATCTAAAACGCGTAACATCTTGTTCTCCAACCGAATTAAGTACCCTCTTTTAAGTCATTGGCCAATGCTTAAAAGATTGCACTTAATTCCCGGTATGTACAAGACATCTTTGATCCTAGAGTGTCCACCATTCTTTCTTCCGATCAAAACATCTCCTACCCTTTCGGCTCTTAAAGTGGTGTCGTCGGCAAACTTGACTTTACTCTTTACCGCTTGATTGATTTGCACAAACCAATCCTTTCGACCCGTCATATGTGTTGAACAACCGGAATCCAAGTACCACTCATCTTTACTATGAACTTCATCATGCATGGTAAGTAATGCATTTCGATCCGAATGCATTTTCCACCGCTTTCCGTAACTGTACAACTGCTGTCCCGCAGACTATCACCACAATAGTTGTTGCCTGGAACATCAACAATGACATAATTCTCTTCCGTAATCATCACAAGAAGGGTATCTTCATCATCTACCTCTTCCCTAGAAACCATAGCCTCATCCGCATCCTTTTCCTTGCGTTTTGAGCGACATTCTTTCGCAAAATGCCCAAGCTTTTGACAATTATAACACTTCACAGAACTTTTGTCAAACGGTTTGTGGGCGCTTTGATTACCATCTTTGGAGCTTCCTTCACCCTTTGAATTTTGTGGATATTTTCCACCAAAATTTCTTCTTATTTTTAGAAGCCCACTTCCCTTTCGATCTATTGTTTTTCTCATGTAAACGCGCTTGCAAAGCGATCTCCGCCTTGGCTTTGTCGGCACTTCTCTCATCCATCCTTTGTTCATGCGCCTCTAACGAACTTTGCAACTCATTTTTGCTCAAAGTTGTTAGATCCTTTGACTCCTCAATAGCCACAAAAATGTTATCGAAACGTGATGTTAACAAACGCAACACTTTCGATACAACATTCTGCTCAAGGATCGTTTCGCCACATGACTTGATTTGGTTGACTAACCGAGTAATGTGCGTGATGTAATCGTTGATCGTTTCTTTGTCCTCCATTTGCGTTAACTCGAATTGACGTTTGTAAGTTTGTAACCTCACCACCTTCGCTTTGATGGCACCGGCAGATGCTTTCTCCAAGATTTCCCATGCTTGCTTCGCGGAATCACAATCACCAACCTTCTCGAAATTGTCGTTATCAACACAAGAGTGAATCAAGAATAGGGCTTTGTAATCCTTTTTCTTTTCTACCTTGTGTGTAGCCTTACGAGCATCGGTAGCATCTTCCCCTAACGGTGTAACTCCATTGGTGACGATCTCAAGCACCTCTTGATAACCAAACAAAACCTTCATTTGTTTCGCCTATTTGTCGTAGTTCTTCGAATCAAGAATTGGAAGATTGGTGGGAATTCGATCATTGGAAACGATAGCCATTGTTGCAGCGGATTAGGATCAATAACCGGAGCTCTTGATGCCAAATGTTAGAACAACATAAAATATAAAACCAGAGCTTTGAAGGTAGTAACAATAGTGAAAGGAAACTTGATAAAGATGAAATGAGAGAGAGAGAGAGAGAGAGAGAGAGAGAGAGAGAGAATTAGGGTAGAGAGTAATATTGGTGAATCAAAAATGGCATTAACTTTGAATTGGGATTACAACAATGTATATATACACATGAGAGAATAGTACAACTAATAACCAAAACCAACTAAAGTGTCATGCTGTTAAAACAGATTTTTAACAGCTCACAACACTTGGAACCTGTAATTGTTTTTGTGCCTGCGTGCACAAACTGTTATGCTCAACAGCTGATCAAAATGTTTTTTCTTTCTGATAGTCAAGTATTGTGTGGTTTGCTTAGATGTTATAAATCAGACTTGGAGTTCAATGTTTGATAAGCATTATTGACAACCTATAGTACCATACAAATATTGATGGTAATGAATATTACTAAAATTGCACTTTCTGTGATTAATTCATCTTTGTTTAACTTGCAGGCTGACTTTACATTTTGGAGTGGAAACAGAAAACAATTGAAATTGACACGATTCCCCTCACAATTGGAAGATTCCTAATATAAATTAGATATATGAAAACAATATCTTTTTTGCAGTCTCAATTGAATTTTAGTTACTTTCTTATTGTTATTTAGATACTAGCATATTAATATTATATAGTAATAAAATCAACAATATTTTGAGAAACATACTCTTAACGTTTGTCTCCAATTCTATTTAAAGTGATATATTTATTGTTTCCATTGTGTATCATAGATGGTACCAATGATACTTGCTTCTTAAAGTTTCAAATAGTGCAGAAATGGAAGTTATGGCATGGTGATAGATATCCTTAAGCTTATCATTATTCATGCATATCTCACACTCTCTCTCTTTTGTGTGTAAGCAAATGAAATTAAAGATGCATATCTCTATATGAATAGAGGATTAAAATTAATTCACACACACATATACTTAGTCCTTGTGGTTTAAATCGACATGGATTGTTAATGTGATTATTGTGAGGAGCCCAACTTTTTTGTCATAAATGTTGAAAATAATAGATTTGGAGTAAACTTTAATTAATTTTTGTTATCTTATTAAAATATATTTATTTTTATGTTTTATTTTTAATAATCAAAATCATCATTATTTGTAATGACATTTCAACCAATAATTAAAGATATAAATAAGATATAAATAAAATTTTCCATGCAGACGCACGAGTCGCTATCACCACAATACGTATTTTTTAATCAACAAAATATTTATGTTTATAATTCACAAATATATATTTAGTCTTCATAATATATTGGATACACTTAATATTAATTTCATATTGACATGGATTTGAAAATAACCCTTAATTAAACTTTTTATCGACTTATTTTATATTTTATTTTTAATAATCAAAATCTATCATCATTTTACGGGTCCCTATTAATCAACAACATAGTTATAAATGATTATAACTATTAGTAATATTTTTAAATATTTATAGTTATTAAACATATTAAATTATATATTTGTGATTTATTACATATTTATATTTAAATACTTAAAAGTACCTGATTTTTTTTTGGAAAATCTAGCATACCAGATTTTTCGCATAAACCTAAATACTTGATAGTTCAATATGCTTTATTTGTGAGGTATACATCTTGATGAATAACCTATATATTTTACAATATTTCTTTACCAATGACACTGTGTTTACCTTGGAATTTGGCAAACAATCGCTCGTCTTCCAAATCAAAAAGTAATTTGGTTACTTGCAGGATTGACCAGATTGATTCTTAGGACAGGTGTTTATTTTTTCTTTATCTTGTATGTTTAGAGCTTTCGATGAAACTTCATGTTTTCGAAGGTGATAATGTAAAATAACTTCAAAAAGTAAATTGAATGTAAAGAAACTCTTGACATAAAATTAAAGAGATGATAAATAACAATGAATGTAAATTGGTGTATCAAACATATATTTCTCAGATAACCTGTTTCTCTAACGCTGGTACTTTTAGTAATGTAGAGTATTTTGTACAAAAATGTGAAGACACTGAATCCTAACGCTAAGAGCCCTATTTATATTAATTTTGACCAAACGGTCTCTTAGTAACAAATTTCCATGTTCGATATCTGCATGCACCTTCAAATCTTAAGCCTCCATGCGTCTTTTGAATAAGAACAAGCTTTTGAATTTTCAATTTCCTTTCCTCTAAAGCACCCATACGTGACGTTCAAAGTGTTCTTTTAATACTTCGAATAGTTTTAAATTTCAACGATTCACACTCGAACCATTTCACGAAATACATAGTAAAATAAAACTTTCACTAGCTTTATCTGTCGAAGTCTTCAAGAACCTTTATGTTTTCTTTCGAATCATATTTTGTTCATAATATATGCATTTCAACTCAATCTTCCATGTAGTCGAAATATCCCATTAACGAATTTCCCCCCATAAATGTGTGTTTTGAAAATTATAGAAACACATATTGTTTTCTAGAATAATCATATTTCCACGAACATACATATTGTCATGAATTTACTTTTTCAACAAGTCTAATCAAGATGTGCATGTAGCAGTTTTATCATTGCTACAAATGTAGGTTCTGAATGTGGCCTTTTAATAAGTAACCTTCTTTATTAGCATATCACAAGTCACAATGTGTCCCACTAACTCATGATTTTAATATATAAAGTGAACAAATTCCAATTGATAAATACTCTTCTTCTCTTTCAGTCACACTTTTCAGCTTCTTAAATCTTCTGGTTCTCCAAACTTGCATCTTTCTAGCGTTCAAAAAAATTTCATCAAGCATCAATGGTACCTCCAAAGAACACCAAATATTCTAAAGATGAATATAAATCCAAAGATGTTATTCTTCCTTCTCTACTTCAGGTACAAAAACCTTAAACAACTGAGAATCAAGAATTTGTTCCCTATCCTATCCTTGACGAAGAACAACACACCATCTATGCCTCTCAGGTAATAATTCCTTTTAATATATCTCATGAAATATTAGGTTATATGGGTCCAATAGTACATGTTTGTGACCTAGAAAAATGGAAAGGGTTTTTCCCTGTTTATCGCGTGACTAAACCCATAACTAGTAAGGTGAAATCTCAAATTGTTGAAAAATTTGTGACACCACTTAGGATAGAGAACATAGAGAATTAAAAAGAAAAGAATGTTGTAGATCCAAATGAAGTTGAATATACTTTCCAGATAAGCTTTGTTATAGCTGCACTGAAACGTGTTAGATCTTGCAATCTGATAACACCATAGTTTCGAAGTAACGCATGCCACATTCATTAATCACATCACCCACTATATGGAAACTGAAGATGAAGTGTCCTCTGGCTTTCTCGTTGCATTTTTCTGTTCAAATTATATTCAAGTAGCGAAGAGATTCTTAATGTTGGCCAATCAACTTCATTCTGGTCGAAATGTTAACTTAAGAAAACTGATTTTAGCTAGGTTGAATGAATGCATTGAAGAGGAAACAACGAACTTAAAGAAATATGAGATATGAACGAACCTCTTACTTGATGACCCCTAATGACTTTTACAATTGTTGTTGAAAGCCACTTTTGAATCCCCAGTCCCAATTGCTGGTTCAATTGATGAATCTGCTACTGAGATTCAGAACAGGGCTATCGAAGGACTTAGATTGGTCAAGCTAACTCCTAATTATGAAGGAAATGGATTGATTAAATGCTTCACCATATACGTAATGACCTTTGCAAAATGTCATCAATTTACTCATTCGATGGTTCCTTTTTCTCATCGAACTCATGGACCTGAGTGGTTCACAAGAACCTTTACTAACCTTTCAGCAGATCAAGAAGAAGAAAGTTTGGCCATTTGGATAGCTTTTCTACTCCCTAGACTAATTGGTACCATATTAATGCCCAACAAAGCCCACAATAACTTTCTTGCTAATCAACCAAATTTTCTTTCTAGATAATTTGGCCTTTTCCAAATTATTCCTGAACCTTTATTTTATCAAAAAACTAACCTATGTTTTAGAGGAATGCCTTTCACCAAATCTAAAGTCGAACGTAGAATGGCTACTTATGCCACTGTTGTTGTGCTAACACTCATTCCTTACAATTCATCCTTTTGTAGTACTCAAGAATTCGACGATTGGTAGAAGAAGTATCACTCCTCAAGCATGTTTGATCTAATAAAAGCTTTTGCTTCTGTGCAGACAAATCAATGAAAGGTACGCATAAACACATCAAAGAGATTATAGCGTTCCAAAAGTAATTTGAAATTGTCTACAGGCCAGATGAGCTTAATCGAACCATTTGATAAGCAACAAAAACTTTAAATTAAAATTTTATAGAAAAACCTCCTCGCATAAAAATTCCTTCGGATATTAAACCTGAACATAGGTATAAGTTCACTTTTCAATTGGAACCACCATCGTTTCCCAAGTTACCCAATTCTGATTTTGGCCTAGCATTTTATCCACCCGATTCATACTGGTTTTTCTTGTGAGATGTTGTCAAGATTTTGCAACAAGAAAGCAAAAAACTTGTTGAACGGGTGATTCTGACTAAGCACACTCTTTACACTTTCAAATGCTTTCTTCATCTTGACCTAGAACATGTCAAAATGCTTACTCCATAAGGTTAAGGTGTGGAACCAAAGGAAACTCTTTGGCTACTTCGAATGCTTTTTTTATTCATTGACATCTGAACACTAACATGCATGTTTAATCTTGACATTTTTTAGCTGATGAAAAGAAGCCACTTATAAAGGAGCATCTTTGTTGTACTACAGGAATATAGAAAATGAACCCACAAACCACCACTTCTTCAAAGGGTGTTGCTGCAACGATCAAAAAACCAACAACAACTGCAAAGGTAATATTTGTCATTTGTTTTTCCCCTAACTTGGTAATGCTTTATTTTAAAATCTTTGTTGTTTGTTTTAGGCTAGTAAAAAAAACCCCTTGTACTTCGAGCAAACGGAAACAAGCTGAAACAACCACCAACACTATCGAAGATAGTGACGATTCTCCTTAAACAATCAAATTTAAGAAAATTAAAAAGATGAGGTAACCAAAATTCTCTGATGCTTCCTCCCAACCACAAAACATCGAAACTAATGAAGACCACCCCTTATTTCAAAGAAGAAGAATCATTCCCAATCTTCCAGTGGTCCTATTTTGGAAAGGGTCAAAAGTGAAAATTCGATCCCTGGAGACGCGGTTGTGAAGGTGAGAAAATATCACAAGAAACTTTTAAATTTCTTACCTTTCTGCCTTTTCTAACCTAAAAGATTTTCTGGACCCACAGACTGCTCCTAATGAATTCCCTATTCAGTATGAGATTCTCATAAGCAGCAGTAATCCTTCCATCAATCCCCAATTTGCTAGAGACTACAACAAGAGATCCACTACTTATGTCCACATAGACCATCCTCCAAATGGTGCAACCACTTCACCTAGGTTCTCCCAAAAATCGAAGGCCAAAAAGCTTGGAAGCGTTCAAGAAGACACTACAGGAGAAAAGCGTCTTGTGGATGAAGGATTCAACAAAGAAAGCCATCTTGATTCCTCAACCAAGATGAACATGGGCTCTTCTGATAGGGATGAAACAATGGTCACTAATGCCGAAAAATACTTCGATAATGAAGAAGATCAAAATGAAGGTTTTAATGAAAACCCCACAAAAGCGGATCAAGCATGTCAGTAACAGGCTCAACACATTTCCATAGCTGCACGAAGTCAACCAGGTTTTTAGGAGCCTAGTCATAAACATCCTTCAGTAGATGAAGTGAAGGCTATGAGAAAGACTAACCCTCTTGAATATGTAAAGAATATTTATAATTTATCTTTGGAAAATTTAAATATCACTGAAAAATAATCTAAATATTTATTTTATTTATTTTCTATAAAATTGTAGTATTGAATTGAACCGGATAAATGTAAGGATTTGGTGTGATGAATTTTTTTTTTTTTAAATTTTAATATGATGGTTGGCAAATGGATGTTTAGCCATGTCATACATTCTAAAATTAAATAATTTGATATTATTCTAAAAACATTAAAAATTATTATTTTTATATTAAAAAAATATGTTAAATAGAATTAGGGATGAAAATGTGCCCTAATTTGACATAACTTTTTAATATAAAAAAATAATTTTTAATGTTTTTAGAATAATATCAAATTATTTAATCTTTGAATGTATGACATGGCTAAAAATATCCTTGCCAAGTCATCAAACTCACAGCCACATGGAAGGAGACTGCAAAAATCTCAACTCTGGTAAACTTGAGGGACCAAAAACCTGACTTTTAAACTAGGGGTCGTTAAACTTCAAAATTTTAAAACTAGGAGGACCAAAAGTGCTATTAAGCCTTTAATTTAATACTCGTTTACTCTATTTTCATGTAAAATATATAATATAGTTTTGTAGGCTTTGTCAACATAAGGTTTTTTTTGGAATAAAGATTATATAAAGCCAAAAAACAGTTTCGAACAAAATGCAATCCATAGGGTCTAGCGCAAGACACACCAAAGCCCAAATAAATTATACACATCTAGGGCAACAATAACTTTGCTATAAGACATCTATACCTGGGATAGACCCACATCCTGTTAGCAATTGTATATATAATCCTTTTTATCGTATTCTTCTCCGTATGAAAATCCTTCATAAATTGTTTCCGCATTTGCCATTTTTACCACTTACCCACGCCAGTTTCTACTATTACAAATCTTCATCAACCACTCTATTTCACGGTTCCACTCTAAGGGACAATGTCTTATATTTAACCAGGTGAGGACTTCACTCTAAATACTTCTTGTATAGCTGCACTCAAACAGAAGGTGGCTGATTGTCTCAACCTTATCACAAAAAAATCAGGTTTAGGCCTTGCCTTGCCTTGGATAGACAATTCAAAATTCTCCAACCCACTTTTGGCTCATGCTGAATCAAACTCAAATACATCCCCGTACTATTAAAGTTCGCAACATCCTTCATGAGATCGCATTGAGCCACTGAGTAGATATCATTCCTCATTTTCAGAATGCCTTTAATAAATCCACTACCCACTGAACCCATAAACTGTCAATTTTTTGGCACAGGTTCCATAGCAGCTTAGCAAGACAAACTTTATCATTCGAACACACTATCATATTTTATTATGAAGAATTTCTTAATAACCATTTTGGCCTCCCAAATTTAGATTTTCCTATTTTTACATTATTTTATTATTTTATTATTTATTTCTTTGTTTTTATCATTTATTTTATTTATTCTTTCATTTGTTAGTTTAGTGGATTTGGTCTTGCACTCTCATTATTTTAATTTTCTGACTTTTTATTCCGTTAATTATATGATTTGTTGTTACAATACAATTTAGTTTATTATTATATAAGTCTAATTGAGGAAAAATAATTAGACTAGAAAATATTAATAAGGTGTAAATCAATTTAACGAATAATATAATGTCATATTTAACTATAATAAATTTATAGTATTGGATTGTAATGAATATAATTGTCGAATACATATTATTATAAATGGTAAATTATTTAATATTTTTGAATTTTTATATTAAATAAAATCTAAAAAATATTAATAAAAATATATTTTATATCAATGTTAATCAATATTTATTGATAATAATTTATAAAATTGAAACCAGTCTAACGGGCTTTTTATATTAAAGGAAACTATTGTGTAGTAAGTTAACTTTTTATATTGAACTATTAAATTATTGTTAACTTTTTATATAAAACATCAATATAGTTATATTTTATATTTACCTAAATCATTATTTACCTATAATATTGTTATAAAACATATATTATTTTAAATCATTTCATTCCTTTTTTTTAATTTGATAGTAATAAATATTATTTTCATATCTATCTATCTATCTATCTCTCTATATATATATATATATATATATATATATATATATATATATATATATATATATATATATATATATATATATATATATATATATATATATATATATATATATAAAATAAAATTGGAAACTATTAAATTATTGTTATTTTTATGTAAAAACTAAACTCAATATAAAATATTAGTCGTAATATATTTTATATTATTTATAATAATTTATTAAAATTTATCCGCACATCGCACGCGCAGAGGATTAGTTACCTCTAATATTATTTCAATCGTCCGTCATATCTAAACTTATTATAAGCAAAATATAAGTAAATTATTTGCTTTTTTTATTATTTAATTTATTTTTTTCACTATAATAGATATTCGATGTGTCTAGACAATCTGATATTTCATTTTATATTTTTATTCTATTTTAAGAAAATGCAAATTAAAAGTTGCACAATATTAATATACAAGAAAATATAAGATGCAATGACAATGTAAGGTAATTTCACTTTGTAAACCTATAATCTAGTGTATTTTACCAAATCATTTTTATATTTTATTATTATTTAAATGAGATGGCAAATTGTGTATTTATAATTGGATGATAGTGTAAAATTGCTTTACAACGTCTATAAATTTCCATTAAGTTTTTAATATATAAATGATTTTTTAAAAATATGTGAAAAAGTTTACGGGGTGTTTATAATACGAGAGGAGTAGGGATGACCATGACTAGAATTTAAGCAAAATAACATCGTATATATTTTCAAATGAAATAAAGTTAATCATCTATATTATATATTTATTATATATTCATATATCATTTTTTTATATTTCTATTTTATAAAGTTGGTATTTAATTCAATTAACATAATGTTGTTGTATATCTCGACAAAACACAACTTACTTCTAAATTAAATTAATATTTTTAAAACAATCATAATTTGAAACATTTTTTTATTATATTTATTTAAATTATTATTATATTTATTTACTATATATATATATATATATATATATATATATATATATATATATATATATATATATATATATATAATTTCTAATTTAAAAAAGTGTTGTATATGAAAAAAATATTGCTATCTAGAAATGTTATATATTAATATATTTAAAGAATATTTATATCTACATTTCAAAGTATTGCTTTGTATTATGATTTGTCATGCTTTGTATTAAGACATTATAAAAATTAAAATGTAACCATTGGCACACAAGATCGGATATATTTATCCATTGATTAGAAATTAGATTTAACTAGGGCACGAGACAATATACAAACTTAACATACTATACAACCACTTCAAATCTTGCGTAAGAATCCAATAACTCATGCACACTATCTTTTTCTTCCTATTAATAAGTAACCTTCTTTATTAGTATATCTCAAGTCACAATGTTTCCACTAACTCATGATTTTAATATATAAAGAGAACAAATTCCAATTGATAAACACTCTTCTTCTCTTTCACTCACACTTTTCAGCTTCTTAAATCTTTTGGTTCTCCAAACTTGCATCTTTCTAGCTTTCAAAAAAATTTCATCAAGCAATTAATGGTACCTCTAAAGAACACTAAATCTTATAAAGAAGAAATAAATCCAAAGATGTTATTCTTCCTTCTCTACTTCAGGTACAAAAACCTTAAACAACTGAGAATCAAGAATTTGTTCCCTATCCTATCCTTGAGGAAGAACAACACACCATCTATGTCTCTAAGGTAAAAATTCCTTTTAATATATCTCATGAAATATTAGGTTATATGGGTCCAATAATACATGCTTGTGACCTAGAAAAATGGAAAGGATTTTTCCCTGTTTATCGCGTGACTAAACCCATAGCTAGTAAGGTGAAATCTCAAACTGTTGAAAAATTTGTGACGCCACTTAGGATAGAGAACACAGAGAATTAAAAAGAAAAGAATGTTGTAGATCCAAATGAAGTTGAATCTAATTTCTAGATAGGATTTGTTACAGATGCACTGAAACCTATTAGGTCTTGCCCAGCAATTGATGATAAAAAATCCCAAACCTGGAAAAATATGGGTATTTTTTTATCTTATCCAATTGTCAAAACTTGGGCCTAATTACTTCCAGTATATGTTAATGGCCTCCCTTGTGGAATGGTTACTCCCACTCTTTCTGATATTGCTGTCATTACTGGTCTTAAACCCACTACGAAAACGTTCGATCCCTTTTTGCAATCTGATAACACCATAGGTTAGAAGTAGTGCATGCCACATTCACTTATTACATCCCCCACTATATAGGGACTGAAGATGAAGTGTCCTCTAGATTTCTCATTGCACGTTCTATTCAAAATCTATTAAATTAGCGAAGAGATTCTTAATATTGGCCAATCAACTTCATTCTGGTCGAAATGTTAACTTAAGAAAATTGATTTTAGCTGTGTTGAATGAATATATTAGAGAGGAAATAATGAACTTAAAGAAATATGAGATATGAACGAACCTCTTACTCGCTGACCCTTACTGACTTCTACAATTGTGGTTAGATGCCACTTTTGAATCCTCACTCCCAACTGTTGGTTCAATTGATGAATCTGCTACTGAGATTTAGAACAGGGCTATCGAAGGACTTATATTGGTCAAGCTAACTCCCAATTATGAAGGAAATGGATTGGTAAAATGCTTCACCAGATACGCAATGATGTTTGCAAAACGTCATCAATTTACTCATTCGATGGCTACTTTCGCTCATCGAACTCATGGACCGGAGTGGTTCACAAGAACCTTTACATACCTTTCACCAGAGCAAGAAGAAGAAAGTTTGTCCTTTTGGATAGCTTTTCTACTCCCTAGGCTAATTGTTACCATATTAATGCCCATAAAAGTCCACAATCTCTTTCTCGCTTATCAACCAAAGTTTGTTGCCAGATAATATGGCATTTGCCAAATTATTCTTGAACCTTTATTTTATCAAAAAACTAACCTCTACTATAGAGGATTGCCTTTCACCAAATCTGAAGTGGAACGTTGAATGGATACTTATGCCAATGTTGTTGTGCTAACACTCATTCCTTACAATGCATCCTTTTGTTGTAGTCAAGAATTAGACAATTGGTAGAGGAAGTATCACTCCTCAAGCATGTTCGATCTGATAAAAGCTTTTGCTTCTGTGCAGATAAAATAATAAAAGGTATGTATAAACACATCAAATAGATTATAGCGTTCCAAAAGTAATTTGAAATTGTTTACAAGCTAGATGACCTCAATCAAACCATTCGAGAAGAAGCAAAAACTTTAAAATAAAAGTTTACAGAAAAACTTCCTCGCTTAAAAACTCCTTCGGATATTAAACTTGAACATAGGTATAAGTTCACTTTTCAATTGGAACCACCATCGTTTCCCAAGTTACCCAATTCTGATTTTGGCCTAGCATTTTATCCACCCGATCCATACTGGTTTTTCTTGTGAGACGTTGTCAAGATTTTGCAACAACAAAGAAAAAAACTTGTTGAACGGATGATTCCGACTAAGCACACTCTGTACACTTTCAAAGGCTTTCTTCATCTTGACCTAGAACATGTCAAAATGCTTACTCCATAAGGTTAAGGTGTGGAACCAAGGGAAACTCTTTGGCTACTTCGAATGATTTTTTTATTCATTGACATCTGAACACTAACATGCATGTTTAAATGTGGCATTTTTTAGATGATGAAAAGAAGCCACTTAAAAAGGAGCATCTTGGTTCTACTACAGGAATCAAGAAAATGACCTGTTCGCGTTAAAAGGTGACGCGCCTGAGGATGCGAACGTGAGTTCGGATCTTCTGGTACGCAACGATTTAAATCTTTTGATTTGTTTATAAAGATGCCGCGAGCATCAAGCTTTATTATTTTCAACACAAGAAAGATGATTTAATGATTATGAAAAAGGGGAAAGCTGAAATACCCTCAATTGATATTGGTATGCGTAACGACTAGCGCAAACTAGACATAACGCATTGGGGAGATTCTGAGTAAGGGGGATTGTTATATAAAGGGAATAGATGGATCACCCTAAATATATGTAGTTATCTACAGCTTTATATATGAATACGTTTGATATGTTTGTGTGTTTTAATTGCTATTTCAATGATTGGGAAAGTTTCTCCTTTGGATTTTAAGAAAGAGATTATGTGGGACTCTAGGTTTTGTTATTATTGTGCTAAAGATCCTGGATCTTCGCACATATCCTCTAGTGGGAATCGAGCATTTGTAGCTCGGATCTCAGGATCTATGGTTTGTTTGGTCTGAGGGAGAAAGAAATTTGCTCGGCAAGGATGAGACCTTGTGCCTACGTATTCTCAAAAGGATGTTGAGAAAGTCAGAGCAATCGTAGTTCCCACTTATGCTAGTGGAAAGCAACGGGATGTTAGTAAGAGACAGACAAATGTCATCTTAATGAAAAATGTATCTAATCTATTTCATCACATACATTTTTGAAAAGTTTGATTGATAAAAATCTTTCATCGTAAGTATTAGGTGTTTTACTTGAGTGTACAAGCGTTACCACTTACATGTTTAAGAAAGATGTTTGAAAAAGGTGATTGAATCTTTTAACTGTAAGCATTAGGTGTTTTGCTTGAGTGTACAAGCGTTACCACTTACTGTTAAGAGATGTTTTTGTTTGAAAAGAGTTTGAAAAGTTTGAAAAGTTTTTGACTGTATGTGATGTAATAGATGAGATACTTCTTCCATAGAGATGATAGATGTCTAAATCTCGAGGAGAAATTGATTGGATTAAAGGGATGCTTTTAAGAAGCCCGTGGGTCCTTGTATTGTTAGCTCAAGAGGAGGAATTCCGAGGGTCATCGAGGGTCATCGAGGGTCCTTGTATGAAGCTCAAGAGGAAGCTATATGGTATGGTTGGCTTTGGCTTGAAAGGGATTTCACCGAGAAACCATCCTTTTCTGAATAAGAGCAATTTCACCGGGAACTTTTACTCTCTGGGGAATTTGAAAGTGATTTCACTGGGAAACCATCCTTTCAGGGTTCTATCTTAGCGCGGGTGATTCTTTGTATTGGAAGCCCAATAGGAGGCTGTTAAGAGACTTCCTATCTCTTTCATTGTATGATGCCCAAGAGAAGGCTAAACTCAATGAGGAGTTCTTTTGAACGAAGCCCAAGAGGAGGCTGACTCAACAGGGGAGTGTTGTCTTATATGAAGCCTAGCGGAGGCTAACTCGTGGGGAGAGTTTCTTTGTCGAAGCCCAAGAGAAGGCTAAAATATCTTGTATGAAGAGAGGCTAAAATCTTGTATGAAGCCCAAGCGAGGCTATACTGGGATGATTGGTCTATTGATTATAATTTGTTATGTTATTATTAGACAGTGTGTGTGTGTGTGTGTGATATGTATTCACAGGAGTTTATGAAGGAAATATAAACAATGCAATGATGTTTATTTACAGCAGTTTATGAAATATAAACAAGTGTTTGTGAACGAACGTTAAAACGAGCGTAACTTGATTATTCACAAGTTTGTTTTGTGTACAAGGAAATGAATATATACACGGACGAGTTTTTATGTACAGAGAAAAATGGATGTACATAGGAGGGTTGGGACTTACACCGTAAGGGAGGCCCATTGATTTGAAAGTAGTTACACAGCGAATAATGCTCCTTTCAATGTCAATGGTATTTAGTGTAAAATGTACAGATGAAACGGAAATAATTGATCGAAGTTTATCTGTAAAAGGTATCTGTATTATGTACAGATAAAAAGTTTGATATGTACAAGAAAAAGATTGTGTATGTACATAAAGAATGTTTGGTTGGTGTATACACAAGTGAAGTGAAAACAAACGATCGAAGTTTGTCTGTACTTGAGTATGAAAAGAAGTATATGTATTATGTACAGATAAAAATTTGTATGTGTTTGGAAAGTTTTTGATATGTACAAAGAAATATTATGTACATAAAAGAATGTTATGGGACTTACACCGTGATGGAGGCCCATTGGTTTAAAAGAAATTTTGTTCAGGAGAAACCTTCCTTTAGAACCAATGGATTCAGCGTATAGACAAACGAATGAAAACAAACGACAGAAATTTGTTTACGTTTGAATATTAACAATGATAATTTGAGTATGTACAAGTAAAACTAAATATGTACATAAAGGATTGGGACTTACACCATAAGGGTGGCCCATGATCGATCGAGAAATTCGAGAAAGAACGAATTTGTTTTATCGTTTTAAATCGAATTGATCATGGTAAAAGATGCAAGTTTGATGAAATGTTTTGAAAAATGATTTGAAAATGTTTTGAAATGTGAGGTTCATTTATGAGAAGTTTTGAAAAAAATCGGAAGTCGAAAACTTGAAAAATTCACCTTTTAAGGAGGTTTGAAAAGTGTTCAGAACGTCGTTTTCGGCTCGATTAAAAATTAATCAGATGAAAGTTTTTTCTGAAATTTTTTGCATTATCACAAAATAGATGCATTTATAGACAAGTGTTTAAAAAATCATCTCAAAATGAGAAGTTTTGATTGGTCAAAAAAATGTTGAAAGTTTGATAAAAAAAAACATGAAAAATTGGAAGTTTTGTAAAAAAGAATGGTCTTGGTGGGTTTGAACCAATGACCATGAGGTGGGGCATGTGGCAGAAGGAACTAAGAGGCAAGCAGACAACCACTAGGCCAAACGCGTTTGAGGTGTTAGTGGATTAAAACACGCGTAGACATAAGATTGGATATTTTGAATTTTTTTTAAAATGAAGAACACCAAGAACACGCGCGTATTCTGGGTTCGTGTTTTTGATTTCCAGTTTGCCAAATCCATGCTATAATCCTTATTTCTCAACCAAATTGAATGAAATAAAAACCAAACTTGATCGGTTTTTCATCACGAACATGGAGATGCTTGTTAATTTCATTTATTTTCAGTCTAGAACGATTTAGGTTTTGAAAAACACGAAGAACCCTAATCTGAAAATCTCAAATTAAATGATGTATGTTGGATGATTGTTTGATTTTATTGAGGGTTAAGGATCGCTATGAGTGCAGAAAGAGAATGGCCAAGAGTTTTTGTCAAAAGAATCAAGGAATCATGAGAACCATGTTCGTGTTCATACCGAAAAATGAGAATCGAAAACGATGCAAACGTGTTTCCAGTTGTTGTTTCTTGATCACTTAAGCACTGCCTCTAGGGATGATGTATGAGTGTTTAGAACTTCATGAGCATGCTTGGATTACTCTACTCAAGTCCACCTGCACGAGCTTGAAAACAAAACTGGAAAATGATGTAAATCGTGTTACAGTTAGATGTTCTTGTTTTAGATCATGTCTATGAGGTATAGGGATGATGTTTGAGTGATTAGAACATCAATTGCTCCAGCCAAAATCCAATTTCGAATGCTTAGGCAGTTTGTACAAGTTCATGAGCATGAAAGATGAAAACTGGCTTTTAGTGTTTCTTGGATTGATTTTAGATTTCAAACATGTTCCATATTGATCATTAGATGTATTAGACACCAAAGTTTATCATAGTTCTTGCTAAATTTGAAAATTGCAATGTTTGGCAAATTTGAACTATGATACTTGAATTTGAAGAAAGTGGAAGGAAAGCATGTATTTGTGAAGCTTTGGTGTGCATTTAGGCTTGAAATGTGATCCTTTCATAGGCAACAAGTTCTGAAATGTTAGGCAAAGAAGGACAAGCTTTTGGTGATTCATGAATTGCTTAAGGGGCAAGAAAGACAATTTACCAAAAAAGGAAACTTCCTTTTTTCACCATGTGCTATATTTTTACATTTTGATCCAATCCTTTCAATTATCACTCTAGGCTGATATTTATCAGATCATCCATCCACTTGGCAAGGTTAGAAAGCTTCTAGATGAAGAAACACAAAAATGACCTATAATTTTGATGTTTTGACTTTGAAAATCAAGTGTCATGGAGCCTTATGTTTCAATTTCAAAAGTGTATCTAGACTCCATGGATTTGAGAGTTCTTTGACATTTTGGAATGATTTTTCCATGATCTACAACTTTCATGTTTTGAGTTTTTTCAAATTCCAATTGGAACTTGGTGAAAAAATGGCTTGAAGTTTGGAAAAAGTAAGAAATTTCAACACTTAGAAAAATTTCTAAGTATGAAAACTTTTGACTTTTTGTTGACTTTTTCAAATTCTTGATTTTTTATGATCATGATGGATCATTTGAAGTATTTTGATGATGGAAAAAGTTTTGTTTTGAAAAATTTGACCAAAAGTCAAAGTTTGACTTTTCAGATGAAATTTCATCGATGTTTCGAAAACGATGAATTCGTGAACCTCGTGATGTTCGAATCCGTAAATTAGGTCAAGATGTTGTATCTAAGATATAATGACCAATCTCTATCCAAAAAAGTCATTTCTTGTTCAAAAAGTCAGAGAATGCCTATGCTCGACCAAAACCCTAATTGGTCGATCCTCGATTGATCTGTGAGAGAAATGGGTATCTGACGATTGAAAGCTGATGATTTGATCAAGATAGACCAAATGGAGTGAGAAAATCTCAAACCCTAATTGGTTAGTGTTGAATCAGATGAAAATCTGATGAAACCCTAATTTTGACCTGTGAGTGTTATACCCGATTAATGTTGTCTGAACTGTTAGTTATGCAATGATGCAAATGTAAGGTGGTATATTAGGTCAAAATTTGGGGTATGACATGACCCAACAAATCACCAGTTCTTCAAACGATGCTACTACAGTGATAAAAAAACCAACAAAAATTGTGAAGGTAATATTTGTCATTTCCTTCTCCCCTAACTTGGTAATGCTTTATTTTAAACTCTTTGTTGTTTGTTTCAAGCTAGTCAAAAAACCCCCTTGTACTTCGAGCAAACGGAAACAAGCTGAAGCAACTACCAACACTATCGAAGATCGTGACGATTCTCCTCAAACAATCAAATTGAGGAAAATTAAAAAGATGAAGAAACCAAAATTCTCTGATGCTTTCTCCCAACCACAACACATCAACACTAATGAAGACACACCCCGTGTTTCAAAGAAGAAGAATCATTCTCAATCTTCCAACGGTCATATTTTGGAAAGGGTCGAAAGTGACAATTCGAGCCCTTGGAACGGGGTTGCGAAGGTGAGAAAATATCAAAAGAAACTTTTAAATTTCTTACCTTTCTGCCTTTTCTAACCTAAAAGATTTTTAGGACCCACGGACTGCTCCTAATGAATTCCCTATTCAGTATGAGATTCTCCTAAGCAGCAGCAATCATTCCATCAACCCCCAATTTGCTAGAGACTACAATATGGGATCCACTACTTATGTCCACATGCTAGACCATCCTCCACATGGTGCAACCACTTCACCTGGGTTCTCCCAAAAATCGAAGGCCAAAAAGCTTGGAAGCGATCAAGAAGACACTACAGGAAAAAAGCCTCTTGTGGATGAAGGATTCAACAAAGAAAGCCCTCTTGATTCCATAACCAAGATGAACATGGGCTCTTCTAGTGAGTATGAAACAATGATCACTGATGTCGAGAAATACTTCGGTAATGAAGAAGATCAAGATGAAGGTTTTACGGAAAATCCCACAAAAGCTGATCAAGCATGTCACCAACAGGCTCAACATATTTCCATTGCTGCACGAGGTCAACCAGGTTTTTTGGAGCCTAGTCACTCACATCCTTCAGTAGATGAAGTGAAGGGTATGAGAAAGATTAACCCTCTTGAATATTTAAAGTTTATCTTTGAAAAATTTAAATATCACTTAAAAATAATCTAAATGCAACTGATTTTAAATTTTAAGCTTATATATATATATATATATATATATATATATATATATATATATATTTTCTTTCTTTAAAATTGTAGTATTGAATTGAATTGGATAAATGTAAGGATTTGGTGTGATGAATTAAAAAAAGTTTAAAATTCTAATCTGATGCCATATTGGATTAAGATTAACTAGATGATGCCACATCAAAAATAGGGTTAGGGTTGTTTTCAAAGTTGCCATCATGACAACCTTGGATTTAGATTAAATGAACAATTACTTGCATATTTATCTATCTTATTAAATTTAATACTCATTTATTCTATTTTCATGTAAAATATATAATATAGTTTCGTAGGCTTTGTCAACATAAGATTTTTTTGGAATATAGATTATATATAACCAAAAAACAGTTACGAACAAAACGCAATCCATAGGATTCTGCGCAAGACACACCAAAGCCCAAAAAAACTATACACACCTAGGGCAACAATAACTTTGCTATAAGACCTCTATACTTGGGATAGACCCACATCCTATTATCAATTGTACCTATAATTCTTTTATCGTATTCCTCTCCGTATGAACATCCTTATAAACTCTATCATTTCTATCCCACCACACTTCATAAATTGTTTCCGCATTTTCCATTTTTACCACTTGGCCACGCCAATTTCTACTATTACAAATCTTCATCAACCACTCTATTTCACGGTTCCACTTTAAGGGACAATGTCTTATATTTAACCAGGCGAGGACTTCACTCTAAATACTTCTTGTATAGCTGCACTCAAACAGAAGGTGGCTGATTGTCTCAACGTTATCACAAAAAAAGACATTTGAGATCCATTATAACACCAAATTTGTTCAATCGGTCCTTGGTAGCAAGCCTTTTCTGGAAAGCAATCCACCTCAAAAACATAGCTCTAGGCCTTGCCTTGCATACACAATTCAGGTTTCTCCAACCCACTTTTGGCTCATACTGAATGAAACTCAGATACATCCCCGTACTATGAAAGTTCACAGCATCATTCATGAGATCACATTGAGCCACTGAGCAGATATCATTCCTCGTTTTCAAAATGCCTTTAATAATCCACTACCCAGCGAACCCATAAACTGTCAGTTTTTTGGCACAGATTTCATAGCAGCTTAGCAAGACAAACTTTATTCCGTATCTTCATATTATTCCATAAACATAAGATATTGCAAGCATAAATAATAATAATTATATTTAATGTTCGAACACACTATCACATTTTATTATGAAGAATTTCTTAATAAACATTTTGGCCTCCCAAATTTAGATTTTCCTATTTTTATATTATTTTATTATTTTATTATTTTATTATTTTATTATTTAGTTTCTTTGTTTTTATCATTTATTTTATTTATTCTTTCATTTGTTAGTTTAGTGGATTTGGTCTTGCACTCTTACTATTTCAATTTTCAGATTTTTTATTTCGTTAATTCTATGTTTTGATGTTAAAATACAATTTAGTTTATTACTATATAAATCTAATTGAGGAAAAATAACTAGTCATTAAAATATTAATAAGGTGCAAATAAATTCAATGAATAATATACTGTCATATTTTACTATAATAAATTCATAGTATTGGATATTATTATATTATGTCATATTAGAATTAAATATATTTTTTTCACTTTTTAACTAGATTGTATTGAATATAATTATCAAATACATATTATTATAAATGGTAAATTATTTAATATTTTTGAATTTTTATATTAAATAAAATCTAAAAAATATTAATAAAAATATATTTTATATTTATCTTAATATATATTTATTGATAATAATTTATAAAACTGAAACCAATCCAAAGGGCTTGCCCTAGTCCAACTACATCTTTGGTGGGAGATCCCGAGCTGAAATCAATGAGAAACTCCTCCAAAAAATCAAAGAGGTTTTTAATGTTGATCTGTTTGTAATCTTGAGAGATGATGCTACTGCAAACAAATATAATTTTAAATCTTTTATTTCCTTTTTTAATTTGATAGTAGTAAATATTATATATAAATATATATTATAAAATTGAAAACTATTAAATTATTGTTAATTTTTTATTTAAAAAATAAACTCAATATAAAATATTAGTCCAAATATATTTTATATTTATTTATGTCACTAGTTATTGATAATAATTTAATAAAATCAATGCGTGCATTGCGCGGGGAGAGGACTAGTTACCCCTCATATTATTTCAATTGACTGTCATATGTAAACTTATTCTAACCAAAATATAGGTGAATTATTTGATTTTTCTATTATTTCACTGTAACAGACATATTTGACAAGTCTAGACAATCTAACATTTCATTTTATATTTTTATTGCATATTAACAAATACAAATTAAAAGTTGCACATATTAATATACGAGAAAGTAAAAGATGCAATGATAATGTAAAGTAATTTCACTATGTCAACTAATAAATCTAAATATTATACCAAATTATTTTTATATTTTAATATTATTTAAATGAGATAGAAGATTGTTGACTTATGATTGGATGATATTATAAAATTATTTTACAATATTATGCATTTCCATTAAACTTTTATATATAAATGATATTTTTGAAAAAAATAAATCAATTAAATTTATATGCATTTTTATTTAAAATATGTGAAAAAGTTTACGGGTGATTATAATACGAGAGGAGTATGGATGACCATGACTAGAATTTAACTAAAATACTATTGTATATATTTCCAAATTAAATAAAGTTAATCACCTATATTATATCTTTATCATATATTCATATGTCATATTTTTCTTTGGATATTTCTACTTTTTAACGTTGGTATTTAATTCAATTAACATAATTACGTTGTATATCTCGACAAATCACCACATACTTCTAAATTAAATTAATATTTTTATAACAATCATAATTTAAAACATTTTCTTCTTCTTAAATTGTATATCATTTATATATATATATATATATATATATGGGGCGACGCAAGTGAGAACACTTGTTTAATATGAGAAATGAGAACAATCAATTAAAGTCTTTAAATTGTATTAAATAAAACTGGTGGTATAGATTTTATCTTACTTACAATAAACATGCAATCATGATTATATTCGATTATTTACTCTCAAATCTTAATATTAATTGAAGAATACCTCTTCAATAAAATTAAATAATATTTTTATTATTAATTGTACCATATTTATTTATTATATATTCTTTTTATTTAACATTTTAATATAATATAAATACTTAATTAAAAATAACTCAATAATGACTTTATAAAAAACTATTAAACATAACCCCACTTTTATTTTTAAGTTTTAAAAAGAGTCTTGACACAAATATATAAATATATAAATTATTTTTGAAGTATACAATATATTAATAAGTTATACAATAGTAAAATAATATTTTAAAGTATACAATATTAATATGAAAAAAATATTGCTAATTTGAACTAAGAGTTGTATATGAAAAAAATATTGCTATCTAGAAATGTTATATATTAATATATTTAAAGAACATTAATATCTACATTTCAAAGTATTGCGTGGTATTATGATTTGTCATGCTTTGTATTAAGACATTATAAAAAATAAAAATGTAACCATTGGCACACAAGATCGGATATTATCTATCCATTGATTAGAAATTAGATTTAACTAGGGCATGAGACAATATACAAACTTAACATATAATACAACCACTTTAATATCTTCAAATCTTGCATAACTGCGAGAATCCAATAACTCATCCACACTATCTTTTTCTTCCTATCAATGTTATCTCCTAACAAAGCTAGTTTACCTTCTTGAGATTTTTTTGTTCGACCATTGTCGGGAGTCCTACACTCTGACCTCTACTTGGTCACCCTGATTCTTTTGATAGGAAGTTAAGCCGAACACCACCGGGGAACACAAAGGATGGAGATGATAAAAGTAAATCTACTGTGATTAGTGACCCTCCACAAATCAAAATAATAGCGCCAATATGTAGAACATGAGTGTTTGTCCCACGATCTTGACTCATTCCAGGAATGTTTGTCCGCTTAGCACACACCTGAAGTGCAACCAGATTTTAAGTATATAACACTAATTTATAACTAATGGAGGGAGACTAAATCCATTTATGCAGATTGTTTGATACAAACCTTGATTATCCGACCGTGGAGCTCGAACTAGTTAAGTAACAGTGTCTTGGGAACATTATCAATTTCTGCTTCAATATTACCTGGCACAATCGAGACAACTAGAGAAGAAAAATAAAATATTTGACCTCAACAAAAGTTCAAAATTCCCGTAGACAAAAAAAACATTGATTAAGTAAAACTCACCTAATTTAATCAAAGAAATCACAGTCGATGAAAATAAACAATTATCTCTAACAAGAAACCAATCAAATCGCATGGTAGAGATTTCTGTTGAATGAATATACTTCATCTTCAGCTGATTAAAAAAAAACTTTAGATTTCGTAAATATTCGACAATCACAAACCAATGAAATTGAGAAGATGGGACAGGAAGAATCCGATATAAATAAGTAGTGGAAATGCATACCATTATGTATATCAAACTCATGGGTTATTCTATCTCTCTGACCGAAATAACAAAAATACAAATGTATCCAAATATTTTATATTGAAAATAAAAATAATAATCTTTAAAAATTGGATCTGTTTTATTATATTATACCATGGGAGTTAAAATGGTTTAATGGTGCCAAAGTGATGAAATTAATAAATGATATGAGTGTATGTTGCACAGTTCTCCATTTAAGAATTGCAAACCGGAAATTAAGATGTATGGAAACATAACAGTAAAATGGGTAAACAACTAAATATAATTGACAAAAAGTAACAACAATAATAGATTAATATTTTAATGGCAAATTAAATATTAATGATAAAGGAGCATGAGAATTACAAAACATAAACCTAACAAAAATCGAACACAAAGCTTAATTACTTACACAAGGAATGCTCAATAACTAAATAAGATCATTATCGTCATAATTCTTTATTGGGAGGAAGTTTTGGGTTGGTGGAGAAAGTACTTAAATATTTAGGAGATGATAAGAAAATTTTGGGAAAGGGAAGGCTCGATATATTATTGAGTGTGTGTAATTTTTGACTTGATATAAACTCAAGTATTCTCCCTCTATTTATACTTATGGCATTGCTAAACCAACGGCTAGGATTTTACCACTAAAAAATTTATCTAATGGCTATAAATTACTCTCTAGAATTTTCTCTACTATTATAGAAAAAAATTTAATTTATTTTTTTTCTTCTAGAAAACTCCATAGATCTCTGCTTCTAGAAGCTGGACCTATTAGAATAAACATTAGGGCTTAAAATTCATATGACCCAAAAACTAATTAACAAATTTAAAATCAATTTAAATTTTCAACACCCCTGTCCTTGTTAAAGAGATTTTATTCTGCAACACCCTCACCTTGACCTAACACCCACCATAATTTAATAATGAAAACGATACTCTTTGCATTATAAACTTTTCAGAAATTCAAATTCTATATAAAAATTTCACTCTATAAAAATGGAAAAATTAAAACATCCAGTAGTTATTTAGAAGTATTCGATATGAAAATTTTTGCATGAGAAAAATTTTATGCATTTTTACTATAATTTTAAAAATTCTGTATGAATTTATTTTAGATTTTTACTTCTTTTTTTTTTTGTGGCAGGTTTATTGACTTTTTTTGGAAAAATCCAGAATTTTCTTGGTAGGGGTTTATGTTCGTACCAGAGATTTTAACAGGTTTGGTACATTTCTATACCAGATATTTAAAAATATTTGGAAAACATTAAAGAGTGCCGGTTTTTTTTAAACATATAGTATTCCAGATTTTTCGCACAAATCCTTAAACTTGGTTGTTCAATATGTTTCATTTTTGTGGTATATATCTTGATGGGTCACCTATAGATTTTACACAGTTTTTCACCAATAACATTGTATACTTGACTTGCATGTTTAATTTTTAACTTGTTAAAAAACTAATAGGCTTACGATATCTTTGACGTTTATTATTTATTCTATATAGGTTGTAAATAACAATTATTTCTCTTCCGAGCTAACATTTTGTCATGGGCCTAATATGTTGGTGGATAACACAATATTACTATTGTTACTATTCATTCTAATACTGCGGATGAGATCACAGGGAGAAGAGACAAATTGATTTTTGATTGTGAGAGACGAGGGAACTAATAAATTGAGGAAATGTGTCTGAAGATAGTTATAGTATGAAAGTGAAATGTCCATTTATGTTGAGATTTATACCAAGTGGAAGTTATTGGAAGGTTTCAAGTAAGTGTAGCTTTCACAATTACTTACTAGCTAAGGATTTTTATGGTGATGAATGTTGCACCCCAAAATTCGCCCTCTTCATTTTTTAATTAATAGTTGGCTTATACTTGATCAATAGGTGCATTGCATACATATTTGCATTAACCATGGGTTTGAGATTTTCTAAATCGTATGAACTTGTACAATTCTGAAGAAGAGGTTGGTTCCAGAAGCTGAATATCTGAGGTCCTGGTATTTCAAGCGTTCTCCCAATATACAAGATGTGAGCATCCAAAAGCTACTGATTGTCTCTCGAGAATTGAGGTTTTAGAGTTCTGATCGCCTATTAGGTGGATATTGATTACAGTTTCGAGCTACAGCGTGTTGCGGTCGAATATTTGAGCCCAAATTGATTCTATGGTCTTCTGTGAGTCTTGAAGTGTCTGTATACGGCTTATCGATCCACGCGATTCATCATAAAATCAAAAACGGACGGATAAAATGATATTTGAATGTGTGTACTAAAAAGTCAACAAAAGTCAAAGTTTGGCCGAGTGGAATTTCGGGTCAAAATTGTTGTCAAAAGTCGACATTTAAGAAAATGTGATCATTTGCTGAGAAAAGTCGAAAGAATCGGGTGAAAATGAGGTTTCTTGCATTTTAAGTAATCTTAGACTTAGAAAAATTTTCTAAGTTTTAGGCACTTTGTGTTCACAGAGCCATGTTGCCGCATCCGTATCTTGCCCGTCTGTGGTCGGAAGTTTGTAAATTGATAATCATCGAAAAGAGCGCATTTCGTACTCCGAATTTGTCTTTGTGAAGATTTCTCCAGAAATGCCCGGATTTCGAGTTATGAGGCTCTGAAGTTTAATGTTCATAACTTTTGAAGTTTACACTTAGTGAAATTTTAAGTGTTTTTCAATGTGTTCAAATGCTCGACTTCGGAGACATTTTATACATGTTTCGGGGCGTCGATTCAAGTTGAGTTTAAAATCAAGGTTGTTCATTTAGCGGCAATCTACAACTTTGCTGAAGAAATCGAATCCATTCGGGAATCGGATCAAAAATTACGGAGGTCAGAAGTTACGGTTTATCATTTCTCAAAAATTCAACACTTAGAAATATTTTGAAATGTTTGTTTCTATGCTCAAGCTGACAGTTTCAGGTTCGATTTTGTCATAGTTATTGGCTCCGAATCAAAAAATGTTCAACTGCAAAGTTGTACATCTCACGACAATTTATAACTTTGTTGAAGGAACCTAATTCATTCAGGACTCAAATCAAAAGTTACAAAGCCTGGAAAATCAGGATTCATCATGTTTGCAATATTCGAACACGAAAGTTGGAGATTGTCATTTCCGCTACAAGTTTTGTTCACAAATTTTTTCATTTCGGACGTCGGAGTGGAAGATACGGAGCGTCGTAGTTTGCAGTTTGAAGCTGTCAAAATGCAAGACAGCATATGCATTTTTGCCATGGCTACGAGAATTTTTTATCAAACAGTTGGTGTGCGTATTTTCGGGGCTGTTTTCTCGTCGATTCGATTGCCGCACGGAAAAACTTTGAACACGAAAGTTGGAGTTTGTCATATACTCTACAAGTTTCATTTAGAAATTATTTCGTTTCGGACGCCGGAGCAAAAAATACGAAACGCCGTAATTGATAGTTCAAAGTTGGAAAATTGTTACAAGTCATGCTTGGAATCTGCCCAGCCCAGCCAGGACTTTCGTCGAACAGTCATGTGGCAAATTTCAAACACTTTTTTCTCCATGATTAAGGCTCCATTTGAATTTGCAGTGAATTACAAAGTTGTTATATTACACACACTATTTCAATTGGCACTGAGTTTACGTTATTTGATCGAGTATCGAAGAAGTTATAGGTCTGTAAAGTAGTACACTTGGCATGGACAAATAGTTGGCAATGTTCAAGAAAATTCTCAAGTATTCAAAACAGCTTGTGATGTCATGACTTCGAGTTTAAATTCGGCGAGCTTGCGATCAACTTTTCATCGGGTGCTCAACATCAATATTGTTCTATCAAGTGCGCTCTTCGAATCGACGCTCTGGTTGTATTGGTCGGATTACTACACACCAAGATAGGAGTATACAAAGTAGCTGGCATGGTTATTTTTTGTAGAAAAAAAAGAGATGGCACTCTCACCGTCGAAATCAGTTACAATAACAACCTTCCATCAACCTCGCGCTCCCTCTTTCTTTCTTCTCCCACTCACTTTTAACTATAACAATCAACACCCATCCTCTCTCTCTATCGCAACCTTCAACAACCGTAACAACCACCATTTTCTTCGCCCATAACAACCTTTTACGCCATAACTATACACAAAATCCTTGCCGCCGTAACCATAACGCTCCAACAAACTCAGAAAAACAATTGCCGAAAAAGAACTCGTCATCACCGTGGTTATCATCTTTCCCAACTCTCGTCACATCTCCATTGCCGTAATCTTGAGTTTCTTTCTCCTTCTTTACAAGAAGAAATTGCAGCTCACATCCAGCCTCTGGATCGATACTGGTTGCTTCTGCGTTTTCTTACAGATTCGAAGAACATCCTCACTATGTCCATCGCCTTAGAAATCAGTCAGGGCGGTCGTGGAATTTCTCCAGGATTCTGAATCAAGAATAAATTGCATCGGACAAAATCTCCGGTCGATAACCTTTATCGATCTATTTTCACTTTCCACAGGATCAGAAACGGTTCCGGGTCAAGCTCTTGGCGAGAACAGCGTAATGATCCAATCGTTAATTCAAGTTTTTCGTCTGAAGTGTTTGAACCTTGTGTTAGAGTGAGAATTTAACGGATTCGAGTTCAAACTCAGACTCGACAGATGAAAACGAGTAGGGCGGAGGTAGCGGCGTCTTGATTCGAGCCAGAATGTCTGCCGTCGCCGGCGGAAAGTGACCGGAAGAGATGGCTGGAAAGTGCAGCTCCAGCAGCCTCCCATGCGAGCCCTCGACGTGGCAGATCCCCATTGGTCATGGTTGGTTTTTAATTACTATTAGCAATTTTTTTTATAGATAATAATGGTATAAGTGTGACCAATTGATATTACCTTATAAGCATGTGACCAGAAACGTGACATGAATTTTACAAAGAAAAAGAAAATGTGCATTGATTTTTGGTGAGTTTAAAAATGAGTTTTTGAGTCCGAAATGGGCTTAAACAAGTTTCTGACTGGGCCTTACGCTTAGGAACAAATTGCTGAATATTATACCTTGCTTTAGTTTGTACACCCCCTTCATGTTTCACGATGTCTACACATAGCTTAAAATTGCTTCCGATTTTGATTCGATTGACTTATAAAAAATGCATAAAAAGTAGTTTCTGACATTTTAGGATCTTAGAATATTTTTGATATTTTTTTGATATTTTTGCAATTAATTTCGTTTAATTTTTAATTCATTTTCAATAATATGTTTAGAAGCATGTTTTTTCTTTGTAGTTTAAATTGACTAATCTTAGGAGTATAATGACATGTGTTTCTTAGAAACTTTAGGATGTTTTTCTACCATTTAATTGTAGTTAAATGTATACCTTACCTTAGGATTGTAAGTAGAATTTCAAATCTAACTTTTAATGGTTCGATTTCGTAGGAATTAGTTTGATAATTGTGTAGTTTTCTAGTTTCCTTTTGCATGATTAATTCGTAGCCTTCCCTTCATTTGTTTAGATGTTTAGGATAGCTTTAGAACAATTTAGTTGCTGCCCTCACTAGGAAATTATCTTTAATACTTCGATCTCATTGTAAATAATCATTTTTGCGTCTTGTGCTTTATTTAAAAGCCTCATTGCTATTTCTGACACTTTGTTTCGTATGCGAGGTACACGGAGCATTATACTTGTGATTTGGATGTGTAGTATCCATATTTTTCTTGCACACATGTGTGTGCACTCTTTATCTGTCTGCTTGGTTTTCACCATTTTTTGCAGGTTATCTAATTGACTTTGGATGTGTAGAATCCATATCTGTTGCTTGCACACATGTGTGTGCCTTCTTTGTCCGCTTTGTCTGGATTGTAATTTCATGCAGGTTCATTGGATATACGTCGAATGTGTATAGATACACATTCTTGACCGTGCATATCTATGCACATCCTTCGTCTTTATTATCTGGATAGTTTCTTGCAGGTTTATTGGATATACGTCAAATGTGTATAGACACACATTCTTGACCGTGCATATCGATGCACATCCTTTATCTGTATTGTCTGGATTATAATCTTGTACAGGTGTATTTGCTTCAGATGTGTACGACACACATTCTGATTATGCTTTTTGTGCCTCCGCACACTTCTCACCAGATTTCTTTATTGCGTGCAGTGATTTGAAGTTTTAGGAGTATTTTTAGCTCGCAGTGCTCTTCGGATCTTTATCCGTTTCGTATTTATTTTCCTTTGTTTACCGAATTTCTTTACCGGTTTTCTAGAAAGCATGAGAAGTAGGATTTTACCGCTTTCCTTGCCATGAGAAGTAGGAATAGAGATGTATGAAGGGGCTTCCGTAGTTGGAGCATGTTCAGGAACCCCTCTGGTTTATTTAAAGACTCGTTTAGGGCGATTTTGTTTGCTAATTGTGTTTGGTTTGTTTAAAGTCCTCTATCTGCATAGGGAGGTAATTCTCAGTAAGTGTTTATATTTGTGCTTGCATAGGTCAAGAGTGGTTAGGACACCCGACGTGGCACCACCAAGAAAAGTTCCGCTTTTTTATATTTCCTGTCATCGAGTCATTGATATATGTGCAAGCAGAAAAGGGTCTGAAATTGACCCCCGCACAGTTCTAGTCCGTGTCAGCTCAGCACACGCAAATCGTGTTGCTTCCTTTATCGAGTCAATAATAAAAAGTGGCAAGAGTTTCCTATTCTGACTCTCCACGCTTTCCCGGGGTTCGCATTTATTGCAGAGCTCGCATTATTTGCTCTTCACACTTGACAATTCATGTCATGTGGTGATACTATTCACAGGAATCGGATGTGTCGGCTCCTGGTTGACTCACGGTATGCTCGTTACTGTTCGAGTCTATGGGACTTCCCCCTTTTCCTGCGCTTGTGTGCCATTTGTTTATTTGCATTGCATTGTTTGTGTGCTTCTGCAAAAGCACTTGTTTGCTTCATCCCTTTTGTCGTCTTCGACTCTACTTTAGTTAGTGATTCGAGATGGACATAGACTTAGGTTTTAAACCTTTTCCATCCCTTTTTTTGTCATCTTCGACTCTACTTTAGTTAGAGATTTGAGATAGACATAGATTTAGGTTGTAAACCTTTGCCATGTTCCCTTAGGATTCTCTTGAATCTACCTTAGGTAGTGATTCGAGTTAGACCTTAGGTTGTATTCCTTGCATGATTACATTAGGGATAAAGTTTGATAGTTTCCCTTGTTTGTTTTCTAGTTTCTTTTGCATCCATGCATGCAATAAGATTAAAACTTATTTTCTTTTTCTTTTGCAAATTAAAACACTTAATAATGGGTCAAACTCCTTTTTTTAAGGTAAAAATAACCAACCAATGCAAACTTTTTTGCCTACGGGTTTTCTTTTTGTGTTTAAAACCTTTTGTAAATACTTCCTTCTTTTCCCCGTGCTTTCTTTATTTTATTTTCTTTCACATGCATACTCTTTTAGCATACAGATATAACAATTAAGTAGTAAATAAATATAAACACACCTATTAGGTAGAAAATAGAAGTGGATACCGTAGAGTACTACGGACGTGTAGGGTGCTAATACCTTCCCTTCGCGTAATAGATTCCCTTACCCTATCTCTCGGTCGCAAGAGCGTGTCTTATCCCTTTCAGGTTTTCGCGATGCGTTTACCTTTCTCCTTTTGCGAGATAAAAAAACGTTCGATGGCGACTTCATTGATATAGTTATCGGATGATGTTCAGCCGGTTGTTTCAATGAAGTATAAGGTGTATTAAATAATAATGAAAGAAAGTTTATGAATTGCATGCTCAAATACCATACGGATCTCATATACAAAATTATCGCTTTGAAAGATAGAGATCTAGAAAAGCTAGTGAGTGTTACACATGTGTTTAAGGCAAGATATACATGCAACACAAGCAAGAGATGTCTATTGACAAAAATACAAGATATGTCGAGTCTTATTCATGAACAGAATTACATGAATTAGAACACTATCAGAGACACTTCAAATATTGTTTGTGATATCTTTTGAAGGCATCCTAATTTAGTAAAATTGTAGAACATGTTTCATTTGGTGAGATTTTCCACTGATGGTTTTAGTTAAGGACTATGAACTCGCGTTGATGAATGATGTGGAAGTTGTGTTTCCAAAATTAACTCATTTGTAGTGTCTGTTCCATATTTACAAAAAATGTTAGCATGAAGTGTAAGAAGTATGTCGAATCACATTTACATGAGTATGTTAAGGATCTATGGAGAAAAATCATATATTATAATATGGAGTTTGAGTTTCTGGTACACCATATCCATTTGATTTTATATGAGTTGATATTCCAAAAAAAATTTGTATGTGCATGAAACTTTGTTGACACCCTATAAAGAAATATTTGTTACTTTATGCAATAACATAGTCACTCATTTCGCGTACACGACAACGAACAAGTACATCAATTTGAATTCGAATAAAGGTACGTTACTAATTATCAAATAATGGCATCATTTTTCTATTTATATTTTTTTTAGACTGAGTCTAATCACCGGAGACTAAAAAATATGCTTACATCTATTAGGGGAGATTTATGTAGAAGCTGACAAGTTATGAACATTGTGTTGAAGTTTCAATTAGGTTGAATTACAATATTATTTCAAAAATGTATTGTAAACATTGAGCATCGATATAACATTTCATTTTACTCCTAATTTCTCAACCATTTTACTCCTGATTTCTCGACTTAGTTTCAAAACATTGTATACAATACATTGGAAACGAAATGGAAAGGGTAAAATTTGTTGGTTTAGACAAAGCCGCGTGTGGTTAATTCATTGGAACAACACATGGGTTACCTTGTGTTTATGTGAACTTGTAGGTTCTCAAATACAAGGTAAGCATATTCTGTTATAAACGATTCATGTGTTTTGTGAGATATTATACATTTAAGAGCATAAGGTCACTCATGAATATGGTGGGACATGTGTGGATTTAGAAGAAGAGTTAAAGTTGTATTCAGTACACTGGATATTGTAGGCTAAAGGATGAAGAAGAAAAAAGTTAAGGAACTAACACATCCATCCACATATTGGATGTGTCCACCTCCAGTTAAACTCAAGCCAAAGAGGGGAGATAAGAAAAATTGAATGGGTGAAGAGAATGATGTGCAACGTGATCCTTTTTAGTGGGAGTATGCTAAGGGATCGCAGGGAAGTTAGACTACAAAAAGATCCATTACAAAACCAAATAAAAGTCAACCAATTGGTTAGTCTTCAAGACTTCTTTACATTGTTGATGCGCATAATGATGGAAATTATGGTTTTCATTCTATTGCATGTTTATTTTGATAAGGAAAAGATTCTTGACCTTTTTTTAGACGCATTTAGATGGTGAATTTTATCTACACTGTCAGTTGTATTCCAAGTTGTTGCAAGACATGGTACCATAAGTTAGGAATATGTTGCGAGTAGCTAAGTTGGGTTTTCAGAGTCGTCATAAGTGATGGTGATTCCTAATATGTGTTACCTTATTGCTTTTAGATACATGTTATACTAGTCTCGTTGTTTAGGAACCTTTACATCAGATTCCTCACATTAACAATAGTTCTATTCAAAGCTTCAAGTAGACACAAAATTATTGTAGATTTTTTTGTTGACAACAGTCAATGTGTTCAGGTGAACTTGAAACCCAGTGTCCAATGTCTCCCGTCACAGCCAGATAGAGACCAGACTGTATTGAAGGTTCGAGAGCATGAGACTCAACATACGAGACGTATTAGGCACTTGGAAGAAGAAGCTAGAAAGTTAAAATAACTTGTTTTGTATATATATGTAGCACTTTTGCATTAAATGTATATATTTTTTGGGTTATAGTTTGTTAATAATGGCAAAAATGCTTTTTTAAAAATCACACAACTGCCAACAGGATTTTTCAAAATTTCTAAAAAATTGAATTTGTTTCATATTTTTTTAAGAGATCTAGTATAACTTCACTGGATGTCTCAATATCTTGTACATATGCACTAAAATTTTCAAATTTCCAGTATTTCTTCCACAATTTTGAAGAATCATGAGAACTTTATTAGAAATTTCTGAAATAATGGGAGAGCTTTTAACACTATGATGTGTGCCAAACTAATATTAATTTTATACCTAGCTGGGAAAAAACATAAGATATTTCAACAATAGGTTGAACTCTAATGGTACCATAGATTTATACTGGCCTAAAAATTTTTTTTGAGATTTTTATACTATGCTGATCTCAGACCAATGAAGATATTTGAACAGGATGAACCTTCTAATCAAACCGGAGACATAGAAAATAAATCCCTTCTCTTTAACAAACTCTCTTCCTTCGTGGTTGGATGAGAAATATTGTTGGAGTTGGCGTAAAAGATCTTGTAGCGATGATGATATAGCTAGCAATAAGGGCTCATCTTCACCATATCAATTTGTTGGTGCCTGAGAAATTTTTAATTAAGAGATAAAAAATAAATAAAAAATAAGGATTTTATTATTCACTCGAAATTGTATTGTACAAAATAAAGATACACACTATGCCTATTTATATACAACCATAATTAAAAAATAAGGGTTTAATGTTCTATCATTTCTAATTATATATATATATATATATATATATATATATATATATATATATATATATTAATGTTATATTAAAAAAATATTATCATCTAGATTATTATACAATAATATGTTTTGTTTGTTCATAAAATCTACCGCCTGGATTGGGATAGATAAACGAGATACGTATAGTTGGATCAGTAAAGCAAGGGTACCTCGCAGGGTATATATCCCGGATCATTAGGCCTAGGAGTTGTATAGGTCGGGATATATCCAACTAGTTGTGCCAGGCCGAAGTATGGCTATCGAGTTAAGTCAGGACTGGTTAGTTACATAACTCAATAAGACAGCGATTACAGACGTTACAAACAATTATGTGTGGTTACAGGCGTTACCATATTAATGGACAGTTATAACAGTTACAACCATTTTGATCATAAGTCATGGTTATACTATATATGGCCTAAGACTATAGGCAAAAGGAGAACTATCTCATGACCATTTTCTCTTAAAACCTCTTATCATAGGGCTCCTAGCTGCAGGGTAAGCTAGACCCATAGCTTGGAGGCCATGCATCTCTTACAATGATGATACCTATACTAGCACCCTTTTTGCTAAGGGGTTCTTGTAAATATCATAATCTATTCAATCAATTGTGCGAGTCTGATACATGACTCATCTTATCGATTCCATAGAAACAGTGAAATGTGATCTCTCAAAGGCGTACAACACTTCTACATGGAGTTTGATTATCATCACCATCAACATAATGTTTATCTTCATTTTTACGTTGTTCGAGGTTTTCACGTAATCTCTACATCATAATTTTACTTAGAACATAAAATTAAACTAATCACAATATATATCATGTATTTCCGATAAAACACTAACATCTCAAGTAAAGCACATACTGAATGCAATCCTTGAAACCTTTCAATTTCTTTCTCCCTTTTTCCCTGTCCTCTTCAAACATCCTCCTTTGTTCTTCTAATTTCTTCCCAACATTATCAATCATTTGTTTTTGTGTATTAAATTCCAGGTTTTTGGTACATTTTCTTTGAAACCCAAATAATGACCTCAAGCCGACACCGATATTCCACATTTCTTCTCTTAAATCATTTCATAGTCACGAGAACCTTCCGCATCATGATTTGCCTCAAAATTTTTTTGATAATCAACCAATTTAGGAACTTGTGAAAATTTTGGCCTACCAAACCATTCTCAATCGTGGGAAGCCTTATCCATAGCTAATAGTCTAGTGGATTGACTGTCCAACTGACAAAGCTTTATGGGAGGAAGTGGTTTCTTTTCCAACATTCTTAACCATATTTTCACCTTGACGATATGATAGAATCCCATCACTAGAAGGTCAAATACTTGCCAAGGTAGGCCCAACGATGAGTTGGTGGAAGTGAGTCCAATAGTGGAAAAGAATCAATCAAAGAAACCAGGTTTGATGAAGGATTATGTGTGCAAGTAGTAGAATTCCTTGGTGATGTCATTTATACTTAATTACATTGTGTTATTTTTGTTTTATAATTTTACGCAAGTTGTTATGTAAAGTTGCATATATATATGTTATTAGAATGAACCATTTTCGATTATGCTGAATGATAGTAATACTTTTACTTTCCCTTTTGTCTCTCATATTATTTCTTGTTCCTTTTCGTAATTCTCGAGGAGTTGACACTCACTTGAAGAGTACTAAATCTGTGATTATTATGCATCAAAGTGTATGTGGTTATATGATTTGGATTGTTGTAATGTAACTTATAAAATGATATTGGGATAATTAATCCGAAAAGCTACCCAATATAACTCTCTTGTGACTCTATCTGGCCAACATCGAAAGGCTTATCAAATTAGTATTCTAAAAAGGAATATTTGACATCCACGAATGAACTCTTTTATAAAACTTGCCTAGGCCACACAAAATATGGAAACACTTTGGCTCACCATCCCTACAAGACCATTGCGAGCTTTGTTTTTGCAATGCTATACACGAATGATTAGTCGACGAAGTTGGTGATATTTGTAACCATGAAAGGTGTTGTATAAATAAATATATAACCACACATATATAATTCAATACCATTTAATGCTTGTTGGAAGGATTATTAATTAAGACTCCCATCTTGGGACAATTTTTTTAGTGGTCATCCAAATTCATAAGTGTGTTAGTTTGTTGAAATATTAAATTAAATGGGTTAAAGTATTAGATTAAATTTGATTAGATTTAATATTTAAATATAATCCAAGTTGTGTAGACTGAATTTCAATTTGGGTTGTATATAAGTAATTATATTATGTATCATTATTTGTACAATTCAATAATATTAATCCTTATTTTCTTGTTTATTCTCTATTTCTCTCCTTGCTCAAAGTGCCTCACGCACTAACAAATTCATATCCAGTGCTTTCGATTATTATTCTTCACAGAGTGCTCAAGGATTTAATATGAGAGATCATGTTTTCATGGCAAGTGAATCAGCCGCTGCAAACATGGCTAGTGATAAGGGCATTATGAATTCTCTTTTAATGCATGACTAAAAAAACTGGATCCGATGGAAAAAACTTATGCAATCCTTGTTTGGCTTTCATAAAACCCTAGAGGTGGTTACCAACAACGTTCATGCACTAGATGCAAATGCAACGGAAGCGTAGAAAAAATCCAGCAACAAAGTGAAGAAGAAATATTGCAAGGCTGCTTATTGCATTCAGACGACTGTTGATGCTGCTAATTTTGACAAAATCTCTCATGCTTAAACGAAGAATGTGGTATGAGATATTCCTGTGAAGTATTATGAACGAGGTGAGAATAAAGATTGTCAAGTTACAAACCTTGTGTCGACAATATGAGTTGTTGTCAATGGGAGAAGATGAAAATGTTGTAGAGTATGTGTCAAAAGTTCAGAAACTCATCCATCTCATGAAGGGTTGCGGTGAAACCATAAATGATAATATGATAGTTGAGAAGGTAATGCGAATGTTGACCTCTCACTTTGATCAAGTTAACATCGCTATTCAAGAATCCAACAGTCTTGCAACCACAAAATGGAAGATTTGGTTCGTTACTTAGAGGCGTATGAGTTAAGGATTATCGAAAGGAAAATAGTTCAGGACTCGATATAGGCGATGCAAGCTCATTCATGGAAAAAGGATTATGGTTCCAACAAATTCAAATGAAAGTTCTACGAGACACAGGGAAAAAAGTCTTGGTCGAATCTCCACAAGAATAAGGTCGAAGATAGAGCTTCTGATTCCTCTAAAAGAGGAGGAGGAAACATTCGACAAGACAAAGAAGATAAAAAAGGTTTACAATGTTATAACTGTGAAAAGTGGGATCACGTAGCCAAATATTGTTGGTACATAAAAGACAAGGGATTGACTAGGAAGAACGGAGGAGCGAACCTTGCACGCCAATATTTAGATGATTCTGAAGGAGGTATGTTGGTTATGGCTACAATTGCATATAACCACCTCGAATCCAATATCTGGTTTCTCGACTCAGCTACTCAAAACATATGACTAGTTGAATGGAGTGGTTGATAGAGTTCCATGAGTCGAAGAAGAGAAAGGTAAAACTTGCTAATAATAGTTTATTGCAAGCAGAAGGTACAGGCAACATAGTTTTTCAAATGAGTTAAAGGAGGAAAATATATGATTAAAGATGTGCTCTATGTACCTGGAATGAAGTGAAACTTGCTAAGTGTTGGACAATTAAAAAGGTTTCGCATTTGTTATGAAAGATTGAGCTTTAAAATTCTTCGACACCAAGAACAATTTTGTCTTAAAATATCCGTTGTCGAAGAACAGGACATTTAAGACTGATCAGTTCGACAGAAGTTCAATGTTTGAAAACTTTTGTTGACCACAAAAATAGTTGGTTGTGGCATTGAGGTTTGGACATTTGAATTTTCGATCACTCAAGATATGGTTAATAGTATTCCAAGTCTTGAGATGCGTGAAAAACGTTGTGAAGGTTGTTTAGTCGAAAAGAAATCCATGAATTCTTTTGTTTCAAGTATATCAATGAGATCATCTTGCATTCTCAAAGTGGTACATTCAGATGTATGTGGTCCATTCGAAGAACATATCATTGGTTGAAACAAATATTTCATTTCATTTGTCGATGATGTATTTGAAATTTGTGGATCTATATGATCAAGAGAAAGGACAGAGTATTTAAAATCTTTTAGAGATTCAATATGTTTGTCGAAAACTAGAGTGAGAATAGGATCAAAGTTCTACGAACAGATGGAGGTGGCGAATACGCTTCGAAGATGTTTGAGAAATTTTATGTAGAACATGGTGTTGATCATGAGGTAACTGCTCCTTATACTCCTCGACTTAATGGAATTTCAAAAAGAAGAAATAGAACCATATTGGATATGGAAAAATTCATTCTAAAGAAGAAGAATTTTCCAAAATGTTTATGGAGAGAAGCTCTTTTGATTGCAGTTTATATCCTGAACATGTGCCCTACAAAGATATGAAGAACAAGTTCCTGAAGAATTATGGAGTGGAAAACGACCATTTATGACACATTTGAAGGTGTTTAGCTCCATGTGTTATAAGTATATTCCTGATGCAAGAACAAGGAAGCTTGATGAAAATAGTGAAGAGGGTGTGGCTAGCACAAGACATAGACCTCAAAGAACTAGATTTCTTCCAATAAACCTCCAAGATTATGATGTGACTGGTGATGATGAAGTAACACCAAATGGAGAATTAGTTCATTTTACTTTCCTTGCAGGTGATGAACCAATCAACTATAGTGAATCTTTCAGGACTAAATAGTGGAAGTTAGCTATGGTCAAAGAGTTATAGGAAATTGAAAGAAACAACACATGAGAGTTAGTCGAATTTCCAGCACATACAAAAGTTATCAAAGTGAAATGGGTGATCAAGTTGAAACACAATGCTGATTGTTCAATAGCAAGACATATTGCAAGAGTAGTAGCTCGAGGTTTTCTTCAAAGATAAGGACTCGAATACTCTGAAGTATTTGCTCCAATAGCAATATTGGAGACTATTTGACTAGTTGTAGCATTGGCATGCAATCAAGGTTGATCGATATTTCATCTAGATTTGAAATAAGCATTTATGAATGGTCATTTATACGAAGAAGTCTATGTCACACAACCTCCTAGGTTTGTGATTTGGAAGGAAGCGAGTAAAGTATATAAGTTGCACAAAGCACTCTATGGCCTCAAGAAGACACATATTGCATGGAAGAAGAAGATTGACTCATACTTAGTCGAATTGGGATTTTTCAAATGCAAATCAGAGTATGGTTTCTATGTTCAGGTTGTAGCACAAGATATAAAAATTATTTGCTTATATATTGAGGACTTTCTAGTAACTACAAATAGCTTAGAGAACTTGTCGATGTTCAAAGCGCTGATGATGAAGGAATTTGAAATATTAGATCTGGGAAAATTTTCTTATTTCCTAGGCATAGAATTTCAAATGTCAAATCAAATTATGTTGATACATCAAAATAAGTATGTCAAAGAGATTTTCAAGAGATTCGTAACAGATGATTCAAACCCTACATCCTCACCAGTCGAACCAAATGTGAAGTTGGAGAAGAATGGAGAGGAAGAAAAATTCGATGTAACTTTATTTAAGCAAATTGTGGGATATTCGAGGTATGTGTGCAACACTCGACATGATATAAGTTTTGTAGTCGGATTAGTAAGCAAATATATGAGTGAACTAGTAGTGTCACATATGAGGTTGCAAGAAGAATCCTGAGATATTTGAAGGGTTCAATAAATTATGGAACACTATTTCAACGAGACTCTGAAGCAAAAGAAGTCAATTGTTTTCTAGATGTTGATTGGTGTGTAGATAAGGAAGATCAAAGAAGTCCAACTGCATATTTCTTTCAAGTATTTGGTGCCTCAATCTTACGGTGTTCGAATATATAACATGATCTTATGCTTCTTGTCAAATAATTTGGATCAGATCAACACTATAAGAAATGGATGTCGAAGTGAAGAAACTTCTAGTGTTGCAAACACTACAAGAAATTTGACATGTACCAATGACAAAAAGCCGTTGATAAAGGGTCAAAAACCGATGGTAAATGTCAAAAAAACTTATACCAACGGGCGTTTGGTTCCGTCAACTATAATTTCCTATACCAACGCTAGTTTTCCGTCCTAATATCATATACCAACGACAAATGTAAGGGTTGGACAAAGTTTCAAAGCTATAGCAACGGTTCATTACAAAATTAAATAACATTATTATTTCCGTTGGTATAGGTTGAAATAGTCGTTGGTATAAGTTTTTTTTACAAATATATTTTTTATTATTTATATTTTATTAATAATTAAATATGCAGCACACAATTCAAAACATCAAAGAAAATTTTAATTTTTAAAAATCAAATATGCACCACATAAAATTCAAAACATCATAGAAAATTTTAATTATATTATCAAAATAGAAAATCTTACAAACAAATCAAAATAAAAAGTAATGTTGATTATATAATAACAACCACCAAAATAGATACTACGACTATAAAAAAACATAAAAATATATCTAAGTTAAAAAAAAAATTCTAATATTCCTCTCTTCCATCTTCATCAGTGCATAGACTTCAAAAACTTGTATGGTTTAGGGTACAGAAGTATTGAAAATAAAATAAAATAAATTGCAAACTCAACTTAAGAAATGTTTTCATAAATTTCAAAATATCTTGCAAGTTGTAATATAAAATTCAAATCTTCTTGAGATATTGATTATGTTACTGCTGAACATTCTAAGTTACTGTTGAAATTCCATAGTTTTGAAATCAACACAGCCTGAAAAACAGTTTACTAATCCATATTTAACTCTATGGAAAGCCACATTAGTCTTCATTTCTTACCTAACTATAGCCCTAAATTAACCCAATAAGTTAACGAGCTGGTGCAGCACGGGGAGATGAACGAGCAGATCTTCCTACAATAGGAAACAAGTCAATAAGGTCACATAAACTAAAGTAGAAGACAGAGCAAAGGAGGTACAATCATTAGTTCAGTCAAGATCTTAAAACATTAAGCTTGAGATACACCAACATTTCCAGTCAATATTCACATTGCACATATCTATAAAGTTTATTATTAATCAATGTCTATGGGGTGAGTAAGGATACATAAATAAGGTAAGCCAATGTGATCGTAGCCAAGTGAATATGATACTTTCAGTAATCTATTCTACAATAATCCTTTACAAACTTACAGTATGCTTCTGTTTACAAATTAATTAAGAATTGACTAAAACTTCACAAACTTAAAAAACTATAATCATTATTTGATTATCTAAAGGTGATGAAGTTTCTATCAAAAGTGAGACACATGGATGCATATTAGTATGAGAATAAGGATGTTCAACAACAATAATAATAATAATAATAATAATAATAATAATAATAATAATAATAATAATAATAATAATAATAATAATAATAATAATAATAATAGTAATAATAGTAGTAATAATAATAGTAGTAATAATAATAGTAGTATTAATAGTAATATTAATAATAGTAATAATAATAATAGTAGTAATAGTAATAATAATATTAATAATAATAATAATAATAATAGTAATAATAATATTAATAATAATATTATTAATAATAATAATAATAATAATATTAATAATAATATTATTAATAATAATAATAATAATAATAATAATAATAATAATAATAATAATAATAATAATAATAATAATAATAATAATAACAATAATAACAATAATAATAATAATAACAATAATAATAATAACAATAATAATAATAACAAGAACAATAATAATAACAATAATAATAATAATAACAATAATAACAATAATAACGATAACAACAATAATAACAATAATAATAACAATAATAACAACAATAATAACAATAATAATAACAATAATAACAATAATAATAATAATAATAATAATAATATTAATAATAATAATAATAATAATAATAATAATAATAATAATAATAATAATAATAATAATAATAATAATAATAATAATAATAATAATTGTTATATAATAAGTTGATAATGAAAATAAGCTAATATGCAAGACTTTAAGGTAGAGACGTGATTACTTTCTATACACACATGTAGAAAGAATATAAAAAACTAAATCTGCAGATTTGTCATTATAGAAAGAACTATAGCAAGAACGTGCAATAAGCATATTACCATGATAATTTATCCACAAGTAGGGTCTTTTGGAATGATCTAATTCATCCACACAAGCTCACGTGGTCTTCAAAAATATAATGAAGTTCACTAAACTAAATTCCTTAAGCACAAATATTTATAAACCCAAATTTTTTTACAGAAAGTTGATACCTTGATGACATGTTTCCATGCCTAGACCAAGAACAATCTCATAGCAGAAATTCTGAACCCAGAACCCAAAATGCATACACCAAGTTTCTTAGGCAAGATGGACATTTTGCTCTTCTAACACCATATTAACATCTGCAATATTGAGTAAAATTAGTGGACAAAGAGTAGTCCATTAGTCTCTAAACTGCATTGATTTAGCCACTATAATGAGTGAAATTTAGGAGTTAAATGTGGAATAATTAATCAACTCTTGATCATATATTTTCATAACTCGTTCAGTAGAGTATATTTTAGTTTTAGGTGATAGGATTCAATTGCAACATTTGGCTCAGGAGTTGTCACAAGGAGCCATTTATTCCACGCATATATAAAAAGGAAACACAATGACACTATTATTCAAGATACATGAATTCTCGTGAATTTGGATGTTCAAATTATTGGACAGTCAAGTAAACATCTTTATAATCAATTTTTGTAGATATTTAGCTCCATTATCTCTTAAAAAAGCAGACAATAAACTTGAGAAGTTACTACATAAATATAAGAATACAATAAAACAACATGGCTAAATCACTTATTATAAATCGTGGGTAGCCCTAAATCCCATGACCTAACTTCTCTATTTGAGTTAGACATATCCTAAACTTTGAGAGAATTGTACATACAAACTGAATAGCACCAACCCTCTCCAAACCGTAAGCCAGTTTGATAAAACACAATACACAAACAGTAGAAATAAATAATATTGTAGGTTTCCCAATATAGAATTAGAGTAAACATGAGTTTCAATAAACATGAATTTGACTCTCAAAAAACCAAAAAAACAAAAATAGAGAGATTGAAAATTTTAATTCAAATAAATTTCTATCCATCTCAAATATTCTATAGATCCAAAATCTAAAATACGTTAAGAAATCAACCAATACTGTAAAAAGGTGTGAATTCCCTCTTTTCAAGTGAAAGAAATCATTTTGGGTTAAAGGTAGATGAAATTTTGGGAGGAAGAATTCCCTCTTTCATTTCTTAAAAATGTGTGAAAGTTTAGCCAAGTTAAACATTATTTATTTTTATAATATTAATATGTAATATTAATATATAATTCCTCCATTCAGTAATAACCAATTTGATAAAGTAATAACCAATTTGATAAAGGATATATACGACGGTTTATCATATCTATACATACAGTGTTTTAAACAGTATGTAAAAGTGTCTGTTGGTATATGGCTTCTTTTTTTGTCGTGAAATAGATAACAAGTAAGCTATAAATCTGGCGAAAAATCCATTTCTGCATGAAAGAAGTACATATCGTAGCAATGTTTTATTTCTTGAGGGAAAAGGTAAATCTAGGTGAACTTGAAGTAAAACATTGCTCGAGTGAAGCACAATTGGCCAAAATTTATATTTTTTGTACAATTCAATAATACATATCTAATCACTAAAAATGTCTCACACACTAACATCGTTAACTTAGAGTCGTTTTTAAAAATATTTTCTTTTAAATTAAATTATTCAATTGATTTTGTCCAAGTAAAAAAATGTTAATAGTATATTTGTGGGCTACAATCAATTTTCAATTTTAATTTTATCAAATAAGTTGAGGTTATAAATGTTATGCATTATAAATGGCTCAAACATGATAATTATAATGGAAAGTAAACACAAATTCTTGAAGTAAACACAAATTCTTATATACGTAGAATAAAGTGCAAGTACAACATTTAAGATCTATGATGAGTGTAGATCTATGATGAGTGTTACTAGAGTTGTTATTTCATAAATATAGTTTATAACCTCTTTGTTGTTACACTAAAAACTCTTTTTAAGCAATATTCGATTAAAAACTCTAAACAAGTGTGTTAACCACAACAAACATGGTGTAACGTGATTTTCTACATTATGACGTAATATACATGTCACTAATGAGCTGTTTTTTTGGAATGGTTATAATATAATTTTATATTTTGTAACTCTAGCCAGTGTTGATTATTATAAAAGTATTACTATCTAGATTTGTATACATTAATATGTTTCAAGAACAATAGTATCTACATTTCAAAGCATTGTTTTGCATTATAATTTGTCATGTGTTGTTGTGGTATTATTTAAAGATAACTGTATAATTTTTTTTAGCTTACAAAAGAAAAAATGGTTAATAGTAGATACATTTTTACGAGATGGATTTTGTTCCATCGAGTAAAAAATATAGTCATTTAAATTTTGCAATGGAAATAACCTTAATACATATTTAAACAATCATTCCATTTAAATCTATTTAATATATATTTAAGGTTGTCAGATTCACAACCTTAAATAAAACCCTAATCTAATATTGAAACGTCATTTCTATAAAATTCTATCATTTAAAAAAATTTATGTATAAGAAAATTTATAATTTTGATTTAATATATATCTACTAATTTACTAAATTTCTACCATTTAATATACAAAATTTGTCATATATATATATATATATATATATAAGAAAATAAGAAAATTTGTGAACATTAATATCAAAATTTTCTGAACTTTTGATGGCGAAACGAAATTGAGAGCGGCCCCTGAAATACTTGGTGTCGTCGACGCCGCAGATCCATCCTTCTCCGCAGGAATCCCCGGAGGTGACCAGATAATCATAGTGCGGAGGTGATACATAAACTTGTAGCGATAACGCGACTGTAGAGATACCAGTGGAACCCTTATTGTTGAGCCTGAGGTTAGTGTGACGGTGATTCTCCGGAGCATAAACTTTGGGTGAACGTGAGAATCGAAATCCGGCAAAGGGTAAGGTGCTGAAATTTGTTGCTCCCACGGTGGTCAATGGAAAAATTGAGATCGAGTTTGATGAAGAGGATGCGGATTCGGAGATCCAATTCTGGAGAAATTCTCTCATCATGTATGTACTAGGTGAAGATTTGAGTATGAATGCTGTCAAAACCTACATATTGAAGACATGGAATTACATCTGCCTCCCAGAGCTCTATTACCATGATGAAGGTTACTTCATCCTCAAATTCAAATCCAATGATGATATGGATGCGGTTCTAATGAAGGGACCTTACACGTTAAGAGGAATGTCGATGCTGCTAAAGGAATGGAGGCCAGGATTCAATCTCAAGCAAGATATGCAGAGAACCATCCCAATCTGGATCAAACTTCCCAAAATTCCATTGCAACTTGGGGTGAATCTAATTTGAGTCGTATTGGCAGTGCATTTGGTACCCCCTTGGTAATAGATGAGTGCACGACACATAAACTGAGAGTTTCATATGCTTGAATTCTCGTGCAGGTAGACATCACTCAGAAGTTGTTAGAGGAAACCAACATTAAAGATGGGAATGGCAACTCAATGATCCAAAAAGAGGGATATGAATGGAGACCAAAGTATTGTGAGAAATACCAAGTTGTTGGACACAACTGTGAAATCAAAAACACCAAGAAAATGTGCAGCCAAAGCCTAGACTTGCTACAAGTCTGACAAAGATGTCGTGTAACAATGTCCAATCTGAGTAGACTCCCTCACCAAAGGAGAAACTACCCAGCAATGAAGAGGATGAGGAGGCTAAGGAGATATTTTGGGCTAAACTTAGCAAATCTAGCAGAGATAAAGGTAAGAGCATGGTAGCAGGTACTACATCAAGCGTTACATGTATCAATGGTTTTGGGGTGCTAGGAGGTGAGATTAAGCTTCATCATCCTTTGATAGGGGGTCATGATAGTGTCATGGAACACCAGGGGGCTCAATAAAGTTGGCAAGGTCAAGGAGATTAGCTCCCGTCTCTTGAGCATCAAGCCAATTATGTCTGTTCTATTAGAAACTCGTGTGAAGGTGAATAAAGCCACTAAGATTAGAGAGAAGCTGAGACTCAATGGTAGCTACACGGATAACTACAACACTCATGATAACGGGAGGATTTGGATCAACTAGGACAACTCAAAGATTGCTCTGAAAGTGATTCACAAGACAAGTCAGCTCATTCACAGTGGTGTTTATGATTTGCAAGACAATTTTTAGTTTTGGTTTACTGCAGTTTATGCCCACAACGAACAGGTGAGAAGAAAGTTGTGCTGGAATGAGATTGATCGAATTAGTAGCACCCAATCTGGTTCATGGTGTATCATTGGAGGTTTCAACAATGTTGCTAAAGCCCAAGATAAAATTGGAGGGAAGTTAGTCAGTGAGTATGAGTATCGGGATCTCCAAAATATGATGAATCATTCTAATCTTGCTGAAATGGATAGCCTTGGAGATTTCTTTACATGGTCCATTAAGCATAATGCTGGAACCATCTATTCTCGAATCGATAGGGTCCTTGCCAATATTGATTGGTTCCACCTGTTTCCCAGCCATAGTCTGAATATCCTTCCCCCAAATGTATCTGATCATGCCATACTTCTTATAAAGGGCCCTATGAACAGGAATGTCAAGTCTCACAATTTCAAATTCAACAACTACCTGCTTGATGTTGAAGGCTTCCAAGATATGGTGATGCAGAACTGGAAGCTCCCAGCTAGAGGAACCCCTTTGCAAATTCTTTGGTACAAACTGAAACGGATCAAAATGGCCATAAAGCAATTCAGCAGGTGTAGTGGAAATTTTTAGAGAAATTTGCAGCTTGCCAGAACCAGAATTCATGAAGCCCAAAATGCTCTTACTTACAACCGAGGGGATGATACAATTATAGAGGAAATTAAAGGTTTGACTGAGGAACTTCTTACTCTGCATGAACATGAAGAATCCATGCTGAAGTAGAGATCTAAACTTGATTGGATAAATCATGGAGACAGCAACTCCAAGTTCTTTTATGCTTATCTCAAGGCTCGATACAATTCTAAAAGCTTTACTTTTCTTCAGAAAGAAAATAGGGATATCATAACAGCTCAAAGTGACATTGTGAAAGAAGTAATGGAGTTCTATGGTAGCCTAATGGGAACTAATCCTAATAGCATCAAGCAAATCGACCTGGAGGCAATGAGGAGAGGGAATCAACTCAACGTTGAACAACGATATTGGCTCATTAGGAGGATCACTAAACTTGAGATTAAGGAACCCCTTCAGGATATAGGCGACAATAAGTCACCTGGAGTTGATGCTTTAGTGGTAAAATATTCAAAAAGTATTGGCAGTTCATGAAAGAGGATATCGTCATGGGTGTTAATGAGGTTTTTGCCACTGGTTGTATGCATCACGGTTTCAACAAGACCTTAGTGACCCTTATCCCCAAAGGTGAGAGTGCTAACGGCGTTAAAGATTACAGACCTATAGCTGGATGTACCATTGTGCTCAAGATTATATTCAAGATCCTCATTACTAGACTGGGAAAAGATCTTCCTTCCATAATCAACAAATCTCAGGCAGCATTCATGATTAGGCAAAACATCCATAATCACATCCTTCTTGCAACTGAACTCATCAAAGGTTATGGAAGAAAGTTTGGAACTCCCAGGGTTATGGTTTAGATTGATCTTCAAAAGGCGTACGATATAGTCAGTTGGTTAGCTCTTGAGAAGATAATGTACGAGCTTGGCATGCCTTGCAGGTTCGTTCATTGGGTAATGGCACTAGTTACAACTGTCTCCTACTCTTTCTCTATCAATGGCGAATTGTTTGCCCCTCTTTGTGCCAGACGTGGATTACGTCAAGGAGACTCCATCTCTCCTCTTTTATTCGTAATCATGATAGAATATCTCAACCGCTGCCTGGTGAAAATGCAATTAAATTCGAACTTCAACCATCATGCCAAATGTGAGGCCTTGGCCATCACGCACCTATCCTTCGCTAATGACATTCTTCTGTTTTGTCGGGGAGATGTCGTTTCCTTGAATTTACTCATGGCAAATTTTCATGATTTCTCTGCTTCCACAGGCCTCCAGCTTAACCCCAAGAAGTGTAGCATATTCTTTGGGAGTGTTCCACCAGATATCAAATCTGAAATGCTGCATAATTCTGAGTTTAAGGAAGGTTCCCTCCCCATCAGATATTTGGGGGTCCCTCTCTCGAGTAAGAAGCTTAATATTCTCCATTATCTCCCTCTCATAGAGAAGGTTACCTGCAAGCTGAACCATTGGTCCACAAAACTGTTGAGTTATGCTGGAAGAATTGAACTGGTGAAAAGTGTCATTAGCCCTATTATTCAATTCTGGCTGTGTAACTTCCCGTTCCCGAAAGCAGTGATCAGAAAATTGGAATCCCGCTGCAGAACCTTCATTTGGTCGGGCAAATCTGAAATTGGGAGAAAAGTTCTAGTTGCGTGGAAACAGGTGTGAAATTGGAACAAGGTTACTCTCCTTAATTGCCTCTGGAATATTTGTAGTAAAACTGATAATCTCTGGGTGAAGTGGATCCATGTGAACTATTTAAAAGGAACCTCTGCGTTGAATAAAGAAACTGGTCATAGTTGGAGTTGGATCGTTAAGAGCATTTGGAAGCAACAACCTCTTATTGACACCATCAAACCTTGTTGGGATCAAATGACAATGAGCAAAAAATTCTCCACGAAGTTGGCATACAGAAGTTTGGTTGATGACAACCTCAGAGTCCCTTGGTACAGAATGCTTAATTTCAATTTAGCCCGACCCAAAGCGAAATTCATCCTCTGGCTGCTTTTTCATGAAAAATTGGCCACCAAGGAGAGACTAACCCGGTTTGGCATTATAAATGACAACATTTGTAGCCTCTGCAGCGTTGAGATTGAAACTATCGAGCATCTTTTCTTTAGTTGCAACATACCTTGTAAAATTTGGAGAACAATTTTGAATTGACTTAACATCCATCGCTTGCCTAAACCGTGACGGGAAGAGTTATCTTGGCTTATATCCCATTGTAAAGGGAAAGATTGGAGAGTTGGGCTCCTAAAGCTTGCTATAGCAGAGATAGTTTATGGAATCTGGAAGTATAGGAATGATACGATTTATGGAGGTCTTACAAATATAGGAAAAAATGTAGATGATATTTTGGATTACGTTGTTTATAGAGGATGAAAAAATAGTAAAATTAGAGAACACTTAGTTCCTCTAATGATCTAGTTTCTTGGCTTGTTTTGCTTGCTGGATCGTTCTTTTTATCGCCTTGTGTATAGTTATTTTTTGAATTAATATATCTTCTTGATTTGATTCAGAAAAAAAATAATTTATAATCATCCATTACCATAAACAAATTAATAATCAATTATAAATATAACCAAATTAATAATCAATTATATATGCCAAATTTTGAAATTTTAGTTTCATTAAATAAATAATGTATTTAGTCTATATTATAATTTGATAAATTAATTATTCAATGAATCTAAAACATTTAAATTTTCTTATAAATAGAAATACTATATATATTTTAAGTCCTAATATATTACATTACAACTATCTTTTAATAAAAAGTAACATTAATATTTTTTACATTACAACTATCTTTTAATAAAAAGTAACATTAATATCTTTTATAAAAATTAAAATTATTTTTGTATTTTATTACTTTATATTTACCAATGTTAATTTTAAACCTAAAACTTTAGACATTCCCAAATTATATTGATATAATTATTATTAAAACAAATCTCAAAATAAAATATATATGTAAAAGAATTAAAGTAGATAAAATGTTATAAATATAATTATTTAAAACAGTAACTAAATATTAACTGATATGATTGTTTAAAATTTCAAAGCATTTTACTCAAATACTTTTATAACTTAAATTAAAAAAAATTAAATTAAATATAAAACTATTTTTTCATTTATATTAAAATATTTATCATTTTTATATTACTTTAAACTTGAAATGTACAAAGAGAGATGCTTTATATTTTTTATACTAATCATTAGTTTTTTATTTATGATATAAAATTAATAAAAATTATTATTAATACAACTATAAATTGATTTTAATATTTTCTTTATTATTAATATATTTTCATTGTAATTTTTTTTAAGTCTTCCACTAATTTCGCCTTTAACTGATCCTTTAAATGACTGTATATAAAATTATTTATTTTTAAAATTTAAATCTTACATAACTATACATTGATTTTAATAATTCATTTTGTTAAATTGTAACTCGATTGTGTCGAAACTGTGTGTGTATGTCAGTCTAAGAGTTTGTGGTTCGAAGCAGGCTATTCAGATTCGATATATATTAGATTTTTTTTAGCTTTAAATAGATTTGATTTAAGTTTAGAATAGAATCGATTTGAATTAGTTTCAAATACATATATTGGGCATTTATAGTTTTGGGCTTTTATAGTTTTGGGCTTTAGCTTTGGGAGCAAGCTAACCTAAATCTATAAGTAGAGGGAGTAACCCCTATTTTTGTAATTGAATTCATTCATAGTATTTTGCAGTTGCAAAGTGAATAAGAAAGTTTCCACAGTTTGTGGGCAGAGAGAAACTCTGTAGAAAATATTTCCTTCTTCTTTCGTTCTTTAATTGCTCATTGTTATTGTGTGGTGATATCAATCTTGTTCATCAAGATTGGTAGAAATTCATCATAGATTTTGGTGGATTTCCAACATCTGGTATCAAGAGCTCCAATTAATCCATTCAAGGGAAGAACAATCCAGAACAATCGTGGAAGAAGAATTCACGATTGCAGTGAGCTATGGGAATGCGAATTATCCAGCAAGTCTTCCAATTCTGAAAGTAGATAACTATGAGAATTGGTGCAAGCAGATGAAGGTTTTATTCTGTTGTCAAAGACTGTGGGATCTTGTAAAGGATGCATTAAAAGACCTTGAAGAGGACGCTTCAGAAGAAGAAAAGAAAGAACACATAGAATCGAAGAAGTTGAGTTATAAAGCTCTCTTTATAATTCATCAATGTTTGAGTCCAGACAATTTCGAAAATGTTAGTGATTCAGAATCTACAAAAGAAGCTTGAGAGAACCTTGAGAAATCTTTTGGAGGCGCTAAAAAGGTGAAAGAGGCGAGGTTACAAACTCACAAGAGAATGTATGAATTACTTTAGATGGAAGATAGTGAAAGCATATCTGATTTCTTCACTAGAGTTACAAAACTAGTGAATCAAATCAAGATTTACGTTGAAGCATTAACAACAAGATCTGTTGTTTCCAAGATTTTGAGATATTTGGCTCCTTAGTTTGACCATGTTGTGGTGGCTATCGAAGGAGGGAAATATTTGTCGAAATTGACAAAGGAAGAGCTTCAAGGGACGCTTGAATCTCATGAACAAAGGGTGATTGAAAGAGCTCCAGGAAAATCGAAGACTAACGTGGCTCTGCAGGCTCAAGACAAGAAAGGCAAAGGAAATTGGTTCGACAGAGGTAGACGAGGCTACAACAATTCGACTAGGAGAGAAAATCAGGACGAAGGAAACGTGTCGAATCAGCGAAGGCTATACCAAGGAAACCAAAGAGGTGGTGTTGCAAATAGAGGAAGAATTGATGTTCGATAGCCTGGAAAGAGTCACATTCAATCTTACAATTGTCAGAAGTATGATCAATATTCGAGTGATTGTCTAGAGAAGCGAAAGAATCAAGAAAGTGATGCAAAGTTCGTTCAGTATGAAGAAGAAGATATGATGTTGATGGTTACAACAAGAGATGAAGAATTCAAGGCAACCAAAGAGGTGGTGTTGCAAATAGAGGAAGATGTGATGGTCGAAAGCTTGAAAAGAGTCACATTCAATGTTACAATTGTCAGAAGTATGGTCACTATTCGAGTGATTGTCCAGAGAAGCGAAAGAATCAAGAAAGTGATGCAACGTTCTCTGAGTCTGAACAAGAAGATATGATGTTGATGGTCACAACAAGAGATGAAGAAAAATTCATGGATCAATGGTACTTGGATTCAGGATGTTCATCACACATGTCTGGAAGAAAAGATTGGTTTGCCAACCTAAAGCCCTCAGTGAAGAACATGGAGAAATTTGCAAATGACAATACTCTAGCAGCTGAAGGTATTGGAGATGTTATGATCATGAGGAAATATGACAAAAGGTTAGTAATATCGAATGTGTTATACATTCCAGGCGTGAAGAGCAACTTGCTTAGTATAGGGAAGTTGGTCAAAAAGAATTATAAAGTAATTGTCGAAGACAAGATGATGAGAGTGGTCGACGGGAATGAAAGATTAATCTTGAAGGCCCCTATGTTCCAAAATAGAACCTTCAAGATCAAACTTAATGTGATGGAGCATATATGTCTTTTGGCTGCAGCTAGCAGAGACGAACGAATATGGAATTATCGACTAGGCCATCTCAACTTCAAAGACATCAGAGATTTAAAGAGTAAGAATATGGTTTCAGGATTGTCAGAAATTGACATTCCAAATGAAGTGTGTGAAGAATGTGTGCAAGCGAGGCACCACAAGAATAGCTTCAGCGATAATGCAGGAAGCAAGTCGAAGGCTGTTCTCGAAGTTATATACTCTAATATACTCTAATGATCGAGGTATTTACCAAGTTTAAATCAATGGTCGAAAGAACCATGTTTTGAGAACTGATGGTGGTGGAGAGAGTGTGTCGAAAGATTTTGAAAAGTTATGTGAAAAAGAAGGGATTGTGCATGAGGTGGTGCCACCCTACACTCCATAGCTGAATGAGACTGCAAAAAGGAAGAATCGAACCATCATGAATATGGTTCGAAGTATATTGAAAGGCAAGAATTTACCTAAATATTTTTGAGGTGAAGTTGTGTCTACTGTAACTTATATTTTGAACAGATGTCCAACGAAGAAGCTAGAAGGGATTAATCTAGAAGAATGTTGGTCTGGTGTAAAACCTACTTTTAGTCATATGAAGGTATTTGGATCTATTGCACATAGACATGTGTTGTAACACCCCAATCTACCAAACGTTATTTTAAAGTCAGTGTGCCAAAATTTTAAACTAAAACTTGAGGCATTACACTTATTCAACTTGAAAACAACATTAAAATAATTTACTTCTTGGCGGATACGTAACACGTAAGAATAAGAACAATTTCACCATAATTAAACTTTAACAATTCAAGTTTAAATAATCAACCGCAGCAGAAATCTCAACATAATTAATTCAAAATGACGTAGCATCTTTGAAACAACGGAAAATCATAAGTATTAATCAAAACCACAACTGAGTTCAACGGAATCAAATGCATAAACATAAATAACACAAAGCGTTCGTTTCCCCCTAAGTGCTACGTATCAGAGCAACGACGCCATATGCTTAGGTAAAGATATCGAATAATATAAGCGAAAGTACGATAATTCATATGCTTAGGTAAAGAACATACATTAAATTCCACTCTAATCAACAACATACGATATCCACAAAACAACATAAAATCAACAACGACTTAAAATGTAACTCGGATGCGACTCAACAAAATGCAGATGCATGTGGATCCATTTGGAGCAAAACTCCCAAGGTAAAACATGCCAGGTTATCGAGGCATTCAACAAGGCATAAGCCTTCAACTTACAACGTGGTGCCAATCCAGGCCAACTTGAAATGCACATGCTATGTAGATGTAGTTTCAACACAACTTAAACAACGACAACTTAAAATCATGCATGAAATGGCATCAACTTAATTAACAACATCAACGTCAACAACCAAATACAACTTCAACACGATGCAACAGTAATTTTAACCCAACAACGTCATTTTCGACTTTTGCCACTTAAGTTTACGGTTCTTAGATTATCCAATTCGGACATAAACAACGCGTTCCGACTGTATCGACAAGCAAGCAACTAACGCGAATTTCAACGAAGTGACACCGTTTTAATTAACTACCCGTATATCCGACCTGTCCCGTAAAGTTTCGTCCGATTCCGGTAAACTAATTTCTCCGCTTAATTCGACTAACAGTATTATTTTTTGCACTGTTTTTGGTTTTTCTGCGACATTCATAATCAGTCCTAATTATTCTACTAAGTAATTATGTCCCTGCTTAATAATTTTCTGCATTATTATGGATCATTCTCCAAATTAATCTACATTGTCTGTTATCATTTGTTACTACTAATATTAATTTCTGGTATAGTTTTCTGCTGCTGCTAAGGCTAATTCCACTACTGTCATATGATTCATCCATCTTCTGCTACTTCTATTTTCCTCATGCTAATACTATTAATTCTTATGTTATACTCCACTAATAATTATGCCAACCATTATACACCTAAATCATCAAACAATTCACGGAATAGAACACACACAACAACAACATGTCATTGAGGCCCCCACCCCCACACTGAGGCGGTCACCTCTCACTCCTTCACACAAGGAGACGAGCGTCTCCCTTTCTTCTTCTCACTCCCTGAGGCGGCGCCTCCTCCCCTCTTTCTCCAAGGGGGCGGTCGCCTCCCTTCCTGCTGCCACATGAAAATTCTTCTTCCTTTTCTTCTAGCCAAAGTACGATCTCAACACAAAATTGCAACAATTGTTCATGACAACAGTAACGATATAACACATAGCAGATCAATTCAACACAACAAGCTATTTAATTCATTCCAGTACACAAAATTCATCACCAAAAATACGATTAGCAGTGTAATTATATAGCCCTAAACCCCACATAAAAATTATCCTACAATCGATTATAAAACCCGAACCTCACCCCTTACCTGTGGATTGACGGGAACTCGGAAATTCGATCGGAATTGGCGAATTCTCGGACAACAACGATCCCTCCTAGCAACCCTTGTTTCCAACTTTTCTTCCTTTTCTCTCTTCTGGTTTTTCTCCACGGCTATGGCTTGGTTCCTTAGGTTTTGCAAATCAATTGCCACTTCCTCACTTTACTAGGTTATTTAATTAAATATGGGCTACTAATATAATTTTTGGTCTAATAAAATAACACTCCTAACAATGTTATTTCACCCTCATAGTTAATCTATTATATTTAATTTAATAATTCCAATTAAGAAAATAAATCCTAATATCATTTTTATTCTGAATAATTTTTACCTGATTATTAATTTAACCATTCCACCTATAAATCGACTTAATCACCCAATTAAATTGGAAAATACTCTAAAATATTAATTAAGTTACTTTAATTAATTACGAGTGTTACATGTGTCAGATCAATTGAGAAGAAAACTTGATGACAAGTCAAGTCAAATAATTCTAGTAGGATATCATTTGACTGGAAGTTAAAAGTTGTTCGACCCGGTGAACAAGCAAATTGTGATCAGCAGGGACGTGATCATAGATGAGCTGAAAGAATGGGATTGGACTCAAAATGTTAAAAAAGATTCAATGAGAATTTTACTTGAAGAACCAGAAACTCAAGTCGAAAGAGAAGTTCGACAAGAGGAACCAATAGTTATAGATCAACGAAGTACAAGTACAAACAGACCTCAAAGATCAAGACGCATGCCTTCAAGATTGCAAAATTGTATGGTTACATCAGATGATATAGTTGATAACGAAGGTGAGCTGGTAAATTATGCTTTCCATGTAGATGTCAAACCTGTCAATGCAGTTGGAGCTTTGAAAGATTCGAACTGGGTGAAAGAAATTAACAAAGAAGTGAAATCCATCAAAGACAACAACAATTGGTCACTTGTCGAATTGCCTCAAGGCAAGAAGGAAATTGATGTCAAGTGGGTATACAAATTGAAGATGAATCCCAAAGGGGAAGTAACTCAACACAAAGCAAGGCTAATGGCAAAAGGATTTCTCCAAAAAGAAGGAATTGACTTCAATGAAGTTTTTGCACCAGTGGCTAGGATCGAAACAATCAGGTTGGTTGTTGGCTTAGCATAAATAAACAGTTGGCACATATGTCAGATAGACGTGAAGTGTGCATTCCTGAATGAACCCTTAGATGAAGAAGTGTATGTTAAACAACCAGTTGGGTTTGTGAAACATAACGAGGAGAGAAAGGTGTATAAGCTTCATAAAGCCATGTATAGAATGAAACAAGCACAAGAGCTTGGAAGAAGAAGATTGATAGTTTTTTAAGGGGAAAGGAATTTGTGAAGTGCACAATTGAACATGAAGTATATGTAAGAAGAAGCAATAGTGAATTGATTCTACTATGTCTCTATGTCGTTGACTTGTTAATCACAAGTATCTGCAAGAACGAGATCGAAGACTTCAAAGGGGATCTCAGCAAGGAATTTGAAATGTCTGATCTGGGTGATATTTCATATTTCCTTGGAATCGAATTCTACAAGACTAGAAGAGGTTTGATGATTGTTGTAGAGTTTTTCCGCAAACAAGTATTTTTAACTATCGATTCCACAGGGATTGGTGTATGTTGTAGTCTTTCAATAGAAAAGTGTATTTTAAGATTATGTAACCAAAGGGTTTGTTATCTACTCTACTAGTACCATGAGTTTCCAAACAAGTAACTAAATCAATGCTTTTAAAAGAGAGTTATGGTTTGGATTCAAGAGAGTTGGAGTTCGTTTTCAAATATGGAGGCATGTCAAGATTAGTTTCATTGATCTATTTTCATACATATTCAATTAATCAAGGGATGAACATAGTAGATGATTTCTACAAATACATATCCTCTCAATCTTGTAGATTTTCCACCAAGATTGTGAATGTTATCATGTTAATCTTTGCATGATTCCTCACTACAACTATTGACATGATAATCATTAAGTTCAATATTTTGTAAACACTAACACACAAATCTATCCCTAGCATTTGTTCATTAGAGGATGAATATCCTAAGTCTACTTTGAAGTATTCTTTTCCAAGCAAAACTCAAAGCATAAAGATGAAGAACAAAGATATTCAACTATATTAATCATCAACCATGTTCATACACAAATGGATTAAAAGAAATACATACTATATAGATCAACTACCTCTAATCTTGACACAAAAAGAGCTTAGCCACTCATTTCCATGGTTGCTTGCTCTCAAGATTGTTGGTAGAAATGATGAAAATCAAGAAATCAAGAAGAAAAGCTATGGTGTTCTTTTACAATTCTTGCCCTAGATTTACAAAGATGAAAAGATAATAATGATAAAGTGTTGCTTCCTTCCTTTACAAGCCAAAAAGTCAGCAGGAAGTGATGGGTTGGTGGCCAAAAGGTGAAAGCATGGGTCCGTCTTTTCGATTTTCGAGACCGCTAAGCCGGTTAAGCGCGCCATCCACCAGCGCGCGACCAGTATATGCTTCCTTCATTCAAAAATATCTTCAAAAAGAATCATCCCTAAAGCTCTTCAAGTGTCCTTGAATCCAAGCTTGGGAGAATTAATCAATAACAACCTATAATTAAGAGTAAACTAAGTTAAATAATATATTATGAACAAAAACTAAATAAAAACTTACTTAAACCAAAATACTAGAATAAATAATACTAATTAATTAAAAAGATATTGTTAAGGACCACAAAGTCATGTACAAAATAGCTACAATATTTGGTCCTTAACAATGATGCATCAAAGAAGATATGTAAGAGATATTCTCAAGAGATTTTAGATGGAAGAATGCAATTCGTCTTCGACAACTATAGAACCAAGATTGCAACTATCGAAAGACTTAGAGGAAGATGATGTCGATCCACCCTAATATAGAAGACTTATTGGGTCCTTAAGATATCTTTGTCATACAAGACCTGACTTAGCATATAATTTGGGTATGATAAGTAGATTCATGCAGAAGGCAAAAGTATCACACTTAGCAGCAATAAAGAGAATATTGAAGTATTTGAAAGGAACTTTTAACTATGGCATTTATTTCCAGTTGCTGACAAAGAAAAAGAATGAAAGTTGCTTGATGTAATATGTAACTTCAGTTTCAGATCTTCACATCTGTGCTATCCTTCACATTTGTATAGTTTTTATGTTCTATTTTTTACTTTATACATGTATATTAATTATTAATTTTTTTTGTGCCCAGATAAAAAAAATTCTCATTTTCGAATGGCTCATCATGTAAGTATTTAAATTTTTTAATTGCAATAACTGCATCAATACAATTAATATATAAATAACTTCTATAGATATTTATATTAATAATAGTTGATACCCATCAACTTTATAACTTTTTTAGACATCCATTATTTATATTGACTTTTAATTTATTTATATTGTGTGTAATTTAAATTTATTTATTTAACGACTTTATTCGAACTTTTTTTTTTAGTTTTTAATATTTTATAATAATTTTTAATATTATTATTATTATTATTCTATTAATTTTATTTATGTAAATATTTATGATTTTAATTTTTGAATTTTTTCATTGAGTTTCTCTCATTTCACTAACTCGCTAAAGGGGACTATTGAACATTAAGTTTTTTCCATTATTATTGTTACTATATGTTTCAAGACAATATCAATTAATTTTTTTAAGTTAATATTTTAATAAAAATATTGTAGTATATAGTTTTATACGCAGGAATATTCTTTATGAAACATATTAAAGAAAGAAAAAAAGTGATTTAAAATATAATCATGGTACCTCAGTCCTTTTGTTTTATTTTTTACATTCCTTTTTTATTTTACTTTTTAAAAGTGAAAATTTTCATTAAAAAATAGAAGTATACGGTTCAATACGGAAAAATATTAAATACATGTGCGATATTATTGATGAAATATGTTAAAGGTAAAAAAGTACGAAAAATAAGTTATTTTTATAATATTTAAATTTCAAAATTTTATACAAATGACAATAATTTTAATATAAAAGATAGCATATTATAAAATAACTTGTAGAAAATTTAAATGATTGACAACAAACATGAGTTTTCTTTTAAATAGAAATAATTTTTATAGTTTTTCTTTGTTATATGAGAAAATATATTTAAATGATTAATTAAAATATTTTAATTTATAAATTAGCACTAATAATATAGTTTAACATGTTAAATTTGAATTAAATATCAACTTTTAATATGTATTATAGTTTTTATTTCTAAATTATTTGTGCATCGCATGGGTCAACAATACAGTTAACTCTTAATACAATTGAACTTATATATAAATACATAAATCTTTAGCCTATAGACAGTACAAAAAATTGTCACTTGGAGGATGGCTTTGTGATTATATGACTTGATTGATGTCGAGGATTAAATGTAACCATAATCTTTTCCATAAACTTAATTGAAATGCATAACAATTAAACTCTTTAACCATTGGCTATAAGTTAGTGAATCTTCCACACTTCACTTTGAAATGACGAGATGAACAGTAAAAGTTCCATCATGATGAAACTCGACCTTCCGATTACCATTTCTATTTATAATCAAGCATTCACAAATTCTAGGGAGAGACGAGCAGTTGATTTCATTGATCTTACAAACCTAACATGTTAGCAAATATAAGTGTAGAGCTTTAGATTTGTCTGAAAATTCACCAGGTGTGAGTGACACTAAATTAAGCATGTCATTAGTGTCCCTCTCAATCTTCAATGTTAACCGGTCCAAGCTGGAAATTTAGAGAAAAAAAACAAAATTTATAATCAAAAACATTTGACATGAACGAAACTTCAAAATCCTAATAACAACAAAAATCATTGAGTAAGATAAAACTCACCACATTTAATCAAGAAAATTACGGTCGATGAAAAGGAACAATTATCTCTAACAAGTGACCAATCAAATCGCATGCTAGAGATTTTTGCTGAATGAATAAATTTCATCTTAACTGTTAGAACGAAGCTGCATAATTTAGATCAAGATTTAGCCAAGAGTTGAATATTTCACACGAATGAAATTAAGTAGATGGGAGATTAAGTCTAAAAAATCAGTTTACATACATACCAGTATTTTAAAAATAATTTTATATTGTCGATAAAAATCATCTTCAAAAGTTGCATTTGTTTAAAATGGTTTAGCGGTAGAATCGCAATCTGACCATTTAAGAAGTGCGGAAACATAACAGCAAAACGAAACAAGAACAATAACAGATAAAAGATATAGCAAAAATCTAGTACAATTTAATTAATTATTGACACACGGAATGCTCATTATCTAAATCAGATTCATTGCATTGACAATTCTCTAATGCAGAGAAGCTTTGAGCAGGTGAAGAAAATGTTTATGTAATAGTAGTATTGAGTGTTATTAATTATTGAAACTCAAGCACATCATCTTTATTTATACTAGTGACATTGTTAAATCAACCACTAGGATTTTGCCACCACAAATTTAATCTAATGGCTATAAACCACTCTCTAGAATTTTCTCTATTATTATATAAAAATTCTAATTTATCCTTATCTTCTAGAGAGATCCATGAATTACTCTAGAATAGACTTCTAGAAGTTGGACCTACTACAACATAAATTTGGGCTTTAATTATTAAGGCCCAGACACTATCAAATCCAAAATCAATTTTAATATTCAACATTCTAGAATACACATGTTCGAAATTTTTCTGTTTGTTGGATCATATTCAAACGGTCTAAATTTAAATGTAGTTTTTTATTTATATTAAATATAAAATTTTATAGTTGAAATTTTATTTGTTTGATATTGATTTAAAGTACAAAAAAATATTAATGTATGAATGCATAAAATTGTAAATTGCATAAAATAGAGGTCCCTTAATAAGGGCTTGAGCGAAAAGTATCAACTAACAAAAACTAGAAACTACATACACGGAAGAAAAAAATTTATGAAATGACAACAACTCCAACAAAGAACACCAACAAAAGCAATCAAAAGTCCATGATAAATATGTCACTTCATCAAACAACACCAGTAAGAATCTAACACTGACGAAACAATACATTAAAGAATATAATTCTCAAGAGAAAACAGAAAGACTTTTCACCCGAACAAGGTCAAAGACACTAGAGACCCATATTGACTAATACCTAGAATATGGCTCTCTAGTAATCTAGATAAGAGACAAGAGTAGATTGAAGAATTTCCAAAGACACCACTTCAGTACCAAATTAAGGATTCAGTCCTCAAACTCTTTCACATTAATTAATGTACCTGATAAAATTAATTTTTTTTGTTATTTCTAGATAGACAAATAAACGAGTTTTAAATCATAACTAAACCAACTCTAATTTTAGGAGACCTAATAGAAGCGTAAAATGCCTCAAAATGGACATGATATCCTTATGAAGGACAAAAGACAAACCTATCCACCTAAAGATCATATACCACAACATTGAAATTACCTCATAAGTGAAAAATAAATGAAAGCTAAAATCTACTAAGCTCCCTAAAAATAATAAACACGTCTACTAGATCCAAAAGGACAACTCGCTCAAAAAAATTCTCTCTTGAAGGGTTCTTGTCATAAACAGTTACTAGTGGAAGACAACATTGATCGGTCACCGTTTCTATATCGTTTCTATCACTTATTCGGTATTAGTTCATCATTTTGCGACATTATAGTTTGTTATTTTCTTTGATTTTGTTAAGTTATGTTACTTTCCTTATGTTTTATCTTTGTGTCGTTTTGAGTTAAATTTCATGTCTTTTTCATACTTTTGATGGCTTGGTTTGGTATGTGTTAATGATCTCAGGTACAAGTGAAATCATGAGGAGTATTTTTCAAGTAAAGAGTGAGAAAGTGAAGTTGCAGGGGACTTGACACTTTCACTCGTGTCACTTGACACGGGCCATGTCAGGAGAAGACGAGAAGAGATGCTCCAGGCAACAAGACACGGGTGCCCGTGTCACTAGACACGGCCCGTGTCCCCTCAGCTAGGCGTGACTACATGAAATAGTGGCTGACACGGTCTACCGTGTCACACGACACGGCCCGTGTCAGTTTGGGTGAGAGGAATTTCACTTTTGGGGATTTTGAAGTGTTTGTGGATCAATAAAGGTATTATGGATATTTTGCACTGTGAGGCAAAATTCCACCACTACTAAAACCTAATTTGCAAAAGAGAGAAGACACGTTTTGGAACTAGAGAATAATTTGCGACAGAAGATCAGAGATTCAACAGTTTTCGCAACAAAGAATTCTTCATGCGCGAGAGCAATTGAAGATTGAAGACCCCAATCTATTGTTATGCCTATATCTAATATTTTGATTATGATACTTTTGAATTCTATGAGAGGCTATACCCCCCAATGCTAGGGGGTGTCCCTAATTTTCTATGTTAAGAGTACTAATCGTTTTGTTTTAATCAACATTTTAGTTCTTTATGCGTCAATTTGATTATTTAGAGTAATTCATAGTTTGACCCTATAGGACCATAGGATTTCACTATTTTAACACATTAGAGTCGGAAGGTCATGTTAAGGTTTTCTAAATAATGATATTATTGAGGATTTCACTTAGGACTAGGGTAATCCTATAATAACCAGAATAATTCATGTAATTGAATGGACATTGAAATTAGGAAAGAAGGTTAAAGGTTTTTTCACTAAGGAATTAGGAAAAGATAATACTGAGAATAGATAATTGAGGCTAATGAACTTTTTGAATAGATCAAAGAGTAAAGGTTGTTACATGGCAAATTATACACTCACCCTAGCATATTTTAATCAAACAAAAAGTCAATTTTTATGATGTGTCAATTTACATTTTGCAAGGATTTATTCCCACCAAACTCAAAACTATTATTTTTGTTCAGTTGAATAAATTATCATACTCAGTTTCCTACATAATCCTCGAGTTCGATACTTGGGGTTAATCCCATTATTACTACATCGGTAAAAATAGTACACTTGCTATTTTTCCGATCAAACATCCTTCAAAATAGCCCAATCAAACTAAAGGCAAGGTGGAACCCAAACTAATTTATCTAGAGGGAAAATGGGACCTATCTTAGTGTTAACAAAAAAGCTGTATGCTGAAGCCACAAAGAAAACCACATGTTTTGCAACCATCAACCACCACCAGTCAAAATCATGCAAAAAGTGATCCCCTTCTCACAATTGCAAAAAATTTCTACCAACTCATTATCCCATTACCAAGAGTTCTGCTTTAAATATAATTTGACTCGATAATATCCCCTACAATCACCTTCACCTCACTCATCAACCTACCCTGATTGCGATCAAGAAGACACAATTTATGATAACCTAACTCGGGGAAATAGGTCCTACCCAAGGGGTCTCTAAAAACGAAGTGTGATGACTAGACCATAATTTTTTTAAGAAGATCCTTCTTCTACATATATGGCTTTTGAGGAAGATTGTTTCACGATGTGTGGGCCATCTTTCTCCACATATATGCCTCATGATTTGAGCACATAGACACGTATGTCTCATCATATGTTCATGGCATCTTGCATTACACGTTGTCTATAAAAATGTACCAATCACTTGTAATAACAATCTCCCCATTTGGTCAATTTTAAGGTAATAAAACATCAAGATGTGAAACCAAAAGAAGAAAACAATATTCATGACATGATCCATAAAAAACATAAGAGTGCAAAGAAAAATTAATAAATCAAACCCATTTTTGAGGATCTATGGAACTTAGCATATTAGCCATAAGTCCTATTTGGTCAACCGGCCTAAGTAGAAAAGTAGTGAATTATGATTATGTCAAATAGCATATTTGTTCCTTAGATGATTGAGCTTCTTTCTTTGGCTTCTTACTTCCCTTTAACGGGGTCTCACGACAAGCTTAGTTCTTCATGGAAGCTTTAGCAACATGTATTTTGTTGTTGTTGGTTGCTTAAGTTAGCTTATTTGTTACATTACCAGACGAAAGAATAATTTTAGTGAGAGGCTTGGTTGCATGTTTACGTTATCATGGAAATGACCAATCCATATACCTACAAAAAAAACATGTGTGGGTCCCTTCTCCCCAGTACTCTCGGGTCCCGTGATTTGTCCTAATATTACTCTCTTTGTAATCAATTTTACCGAATCCATGATTGCTTCACTTCCAAGTTTTAGGGAACTTTTTATGGTGTTTTTATAAGCTAGTAAATCGTGATTTTAACCCTCTACTAATGATAATTGGAATTATTTAATCGTTCCATACCTTTTAATAACGATTGACTTGGTAAGACAGAATTATCATCCTCATAATGTGGAAATAAAAGTTTGTTATCAAGTCCATTAAAAGCTCATGCTGGCATATTTATCACACCCTCATGAGTTTCCAATGGTGGGATATTCATATCCTTTTTTATAAGCAATTTCATTAAAACGAGAGTTTTTGGGATATTCTAACCTAAATACAAATTAGAGTCAAAATCAACTCTAACCAACACAACTACTTTAGGTAATCAAATATGCATTTACACCACTCATAAAAATCAATATTGATCATACTTTTGTTACATATAGCCAACCACCTCATATAGCCAACCACCTCCACGAGAACAATTTGATCTTGAATACTAAGTCCTTCACATCAATGTTTCCTTCATTAAAGATTACATCATTTCTCGTCGTCCAATTACACCAATACACCACCAAACCTATCATTTATACCTTGTCTTTTTCCACCTTCCCCTATAACTCATGAATATAAAGAAATAAATTAATACAATATTTTACACCTACCATGAACACCTTATTGAACCATGTTTTGATTTTTTCCCAAACCCTCCTCGTATAATAACAGTTAACCATCAAATTGTCCAAATTTTCACTATAGTTTGAACAAAAACAACACACCAGCTCTTGCTTACTATGGATAGTGTTTCTTCTTGCTAGTTGACAAATTATAGGTAGACTAACTTTTGAATAATCTCCACCCAAATAGTTTTACCTTTGTAATTATTATAGTTTCTCACAAGATATTGAGTGCAACGTCCCTTTAATAATATAAAGGAACCGCCTCCATCCCCTGCAAAAATTTGTCATAACATGACTTCACCTTAAAATTGCCATTCAAATCTTAAGGTCAGATGATGACATCCTTCTGAAACCTAACAAGAACTACATTTACCAAGACAATACAAAGCGCATATGCTTCTACCGCACTGTCAACATCCATAAATTCGCGATTATGAAACATTGACCAATTCTTTGAACTACTCAACCATGTACCCGTTTTCAGCTAATGAGTCATTTTTCACTGCACTAGACGCCCAGACCAAATGATTCAAATCAGCTAGTATTTAATTTCCAATCCATATTGCAGTCCAAAATGGTACAACAGCCACATCACATGGTTTAAATAATAATAATTGCTTTAACCCATTGTGACCAAGAACCTCCTTAAATGCAATTAAATCGGACCACCACAAGGATTCTTTCGCATTCCTCTTTCTCACATCATCAAACCACCATCCTCTATCCAGTTTTCCATAACGTCCCTCGAAAATTCCACACCAAATGGCCTTTTCACGCGACAATATTTTCCACCAATACTTAGCAAGAAGAGCCTTATTAAAAATACTTACGTCCTTAATGCCTAACCCTTGTACCTGTTTAGATTTGCATATTTTACTCCAGCTTATCCAAGTTATAACACACTTCTCATTTGTTACTTGTCACACGAAATTCCTTTGTAAACTAGTTATTTAGTGAGTAACTTTCATAAGAGCATTATAGAACGATAAATAGAAAACAAGGATATTGGACAACACCAAGTTAATTAACCTCACTCTACCACACATTGACAGAAATCTACCTTTCCATACTGACAATCTTGCTTTAATAATTTCTACCAGCGATTTCCAAAAGTCTACTCTCCTTGGATTGCCCCTACCTTAATACCTAGAATCTACCTTGCATGCCATAAATTGAGATGCAGCTTGTAGAAATTGCTCATTTATCACCAATACTGACATATTACTATTGAACACCCCAGCCTCAAGCCAACTCATCCACCTTTCTCGAAAACCCATATTCCTACACATCCTTCTAAAAAAAAACCTAATCCATGCAATCATAAGCTTGGGAGAAGTCAACTTGAATAACAAACAATTTTTGTTTTCCCTCTTGGCGTAATGAATCAACTCATTTGTTAATAAAACACCATCTAGAATTTGTTTTCCTGGAATGAACGATTATTGGTTGATTGAGATTAGCTTGCCAATAGCTCTCTGTAAACTCGTTGCCATTAACTTTGAGATAATATTTATTTTTGTAATTGAATTTATTCATAATATTTTGCAGTTGCGAAGTGAATAAGAAAGTTTCCACAGTTTGTGAACAGAGAGAAACTCTGCAGAAAATATTTCATTTTTCTTTCTTTCTTTAATTGCTCATTGTTATTGTGTGGTGATATCAATCTTGTTCATCAAAATTGGTAAAAATTTATCATAGGTTTTGGTGAATTTCCAACATATTTACCATTAAAATGTTTTAAATATAATTTTTTTTATAACTTCTTCCTGTACTTTTTTCCTTAAACGATCATTAATTTGACTATTAATAAAATTTTATATTTTATAAAATTTTATTCTTACAATCATTTATTTCTATTATCTTAAATTTATTAAAAAAAATTATACATCAATAAAAAAACATTCTTAAAAATATACAAAGGCACAATTACATTTTAATAAATCATTTGTTTGTTATAATTATATAACTATACAATTAATAAATTGAATAGTTACAATTTTCTAGAAAAGAAATTTATCAACCTAATAATTGTATTAATATTAAAGTTTAATAATAAGTTTTCTGCTATAATTTCATGAACCATTAGAGGTCTAAATGCTCTTGCTTGATGTAATATGTAACTTCAGTTTCGGATCTTCACATCCGTGCTATCCTTCACATTCGTATAGTTTTTATATTCTATTGTTTTACTTTATACATGTATATTAATTATTAATTTTATTTTTGTGCCCAGATAAAAAAATATTCTCATTTTTGAATGGCTCATCATGTAAGTATTTACATGTTTTTAACTGCAATAACTGCATCAATACAATTAATATATAAATAACTTCTATAGATATTTATATTAATAATAGTTGATACCCATTAACTTTATAAGTTTTTAAGACATCAATTATTTATATTGATTTTTAATTTATTTATATTGCGTGTAATTTAAATTTATTTATCTAACGACTTTATTCGGACTTTTATTTTTTTTTAGTTTTTAATATTTTATAATAATTTTTAAATTATTATTATTATTATTATTATTATTATTATTCTATTAATTTTAATTTATGTAACTATTTATGATTTTAATTTTCGAATTTTTTCATTGAGTTTCTCTCATTTCACTAACTCGCTTAAAGGGGACTATTGAACATTAAATTTTTTCCATTATTATTCTTATAATATGTTTCAAGACAATATCAATTAATTTTTTTAAGTTAAAATTTTAATAAAAATATTGTAGTATATAGTTTTATACGCAGGAATATTCTTTATGAAACATGTTAGAGATAAAAAATAGGTGATTTAAAATATAATCATGGTACCTCAGTCCTTTTGTTTTATTTTTTACATTCCCTTTTCTTTTCAAAAGTGAAAAATTTCATTAAAAAATAGAAGTATATGGTTTAATACGGAAAAATATTAAATACATGTGCGATATTATTGACTATATATGTTAAAGGTAAAAAAAATACAAAAAATAAGTTATTTTTATAATATTTAAATTTTTAAATTTATACAAATGATAATAATTTTAATATAAAAAATAGCATATTATAAAAATAACTTGTAGAAAATTTAAATGATTGACAACAAACATGAGTTTTCTTTTAAATAGAAATAATTTTTATAGTTTTTTTTTTGTTATATGAGAAAATATATTTAAATGATTCATTAAAATATTTTAATTTATAAGTTAACCCTAATAATATAGTTTTACATGTTAAATTTAAATTAAATATCAACTTTTAATATGTATTACAATTTTTATTTCTAAATTATTTGTTTATTGCATGGGTCAACAATACAGTTAACTCTTAATACGATTGAACTTATATATAAATACATAAATCTTTAGCCTATAGACAGTACAAAAAATTGTCACTTGGAGGATGGCTTTGTGATAGTATGACTTGATTGATGTCGAGGATTAAATGTAACCATAATCTTTTCCATAAATTTAATTGAAATACATAACAATTAAACTCTTTAACCATTGGCTATGACTTAGATTTCATTATGGCATGACTTAATATACAAACATAATATATAATACAACAACTTTAATATAATCAAATATAGTGTAAGTGCGAGAATCCAGCAAATTCTTGACCTTCTTTAGCAGTAACACCTTCAGTTAGTGAAACTTCATCTTTAACACTTCATTTAGAAATGACGAGATGAACAGTAAAAGCTCCATCATGATGAAACTCGACCTTCTGATTACCATTTCTAATGATAATCAAGCATTCACAAATTTTAGGAGGAGACGAGTAGTTGATTTCATTGATCTTACAAACCTAACATGTTACCAAATATAAGTGTAGAGCTCTAGATTTGTCTGAAAATTCGCCAGGTGTGAGTTACACTAAAGCATGTCAGTAGTGTCCCTCTCAATCTTCAATGTTAACCGGTCCAAGTTGGAAAATTAGAGAAAAAAAATAAAATTTATAATCAAAAACATTTGACATGAACGAAACTTCAAAATCCCAATAACAACAAAAATCATTGAATAAGATAAATCTCACCACATTTAATCAAGAAAATTACGGTCGATGAAAAGGAACAATTATCTCTAACAAGTGACCAATCAAATCGCATGCTAGAGATTTTCGTTGAATGAATAAACTTCATCTTAACTGATAGAACGAAACTGCATAATTTAGATTAAGATTTAGTGAAGATTTGAATATTACAAACGAATGAAATTAAGTAGACGGGAGATCAAGTCTAAAAATGTAGTATATACATACCGGTATTTTAAAAATAATTTTATATTGTCGATAAAAATCATCTTCAAAAGTTGCATTTGTTTAAAATGGTTTAGCGGTAGAATCGCAATCTGACCATTTAAGAAGTGTGGAAACATAACAGCAAAACGAGAGAAAACGATAACAGATAAAAGATATAGCAAAAATCTAGTACAATTTAATTAATTATTGAATGCTCATTATCTAATCAGATTCATTGCATTGACAATTCTCTAATGCAAAGAAGCTTTAAGCAGATGAAGAAAATGTTAAAGTAATAGTAGTATTTAGTGTTATTAATTATTGAAACTCAAGCACATCACCTTTATTTATACTAGTGACATTGTTAAATCAACCACTAGGATATTTTCACCACAAATTTAATCTAATGGCTATAAACCACTCTCTAGAATTTTTTCTATTATATAAAAATTCTAATTTATCCTTATCTTCTAGAGAGATCCATAAATTACTCTAGAATAGACTTCTAGAAGTTGGACTTACTACAACATAAATTAGGGCTTAAAATTATTAAGGCCCAGACACTATCAACTCCAAAATCAATTTTAATATTCAACATTCTATAATACACTTCTAGAATACACATTTTATAGTTGAAATTTTATCTGTTTGATATTGATTTAACGTATAAAAAAATATTAATATATGAATGCACAAAATTGTAAATTGCATAAAATAGAGGTCCCTTGATAAGGGTTTGTGCGAAAAGTATATATCAATTAATAAAATCTAGAAACTACATACACAAAAGAAAAAAATTTATGAAATGACAACAACTCCAACAAGGAACACCAACAAAAGCAATCAAAAATTCATCATAAATATGTCACTTCAACCAACAACACCAGTTAGAATCTAACACTGACGAAACAACACATCAAAAAATATGATTCTCAAGAGAAAACAGAAAGACTTTTCACCCGAGCAAGGTCAAAGACACTAGAGACCCATATTGACTAATATCTAGAATATGGCTCTCTAGTAATCTAAATAAGAGAAAAGAGTAGATTGAAGAATTTCCAAAGACACCACTTCAGTACCAAATTAAGGACTTAGTCCTCCAACTCTTTCACATTAATTAATGTACCTGATAAAACTAAATTTTTTTGTTATTTCTAGATAGACAAATAAACGATTTTTAAATCATAACTAAACCAACTCTAATTATAGAAGACCTAATAGAAGCGTAAAATGCTTCAAAATGGACATGATATCCTTATGAAGGACAAAAGACAAACCTATCCACCTAAAGATCATAAGTGAAAAATAAATGAAAGCCAAAATCTACTAAGTTCCCTAAAAATAACAAACACGGCGACTAGATCCAAAAGGACAACTCGCTCAAAAAAATTTGCTCTTGAAGGATTCTTGTCATAAACAGTTACTACTGGAAGACAACATGGATCAGTCATCGTTTCTATATCGTTTGTCACTTATTCAGTATAAGTTCATCATTTTACGACACTTTGGTTTGTTATTTTCTTTGATTTTGTTAAGTTATGTTACTTTCCTTGTGTTTTATATTTGTGTCGTTTTGAGTTAAATTTCATGTCTTTTTTATACTTTTGATGGCTTGGTTTTGTATGTGTTAATGATCTCAGGTGCAAGTGAAATCATGAGGATTATTTGTCAAGTAAAGAGTGAGAAAGTGAAGTTGCAGGGGACTTGACATGTTCACTCATGTCACCTGACCCGGGCTGTGATAGGAGAAAACGAGAAGAGATGCTCCAGGCAACAAGACACGGGTGCCCGTGTCGTTGGGCACAGGTGCCCGTGTCATTGGACACGGTCCGTGTCCACTCAGCTGGGCGTGACCACATGAAACAGTGGATGACATGGCCTCCCGTGTCACACGACACGGCCCGTGTCAACTTGGGTGAGAGGAATTTCACTTTTGGGGATTTTGAAGTGTTTGTGGATCAATAAGGGTATTGTGGATATTTTTCACTGTGAGGGAAAGCCCACCACTATTAAAACCTAATGTGCAAAAGAGAGAAGACACTTTTTGGAACCGGAGATAAATTCGCGACAGAAGATCGGAGATTCAACAGCTTTGGGAACAGAGAATTCTTCATGCGCGAGAGCAATTGAAGATCGAAGACCCCAATCTATTGTAATATCTATATCTAATATTTTAATTATGATACTTTTGAATTCTATGAGAGGCGATACCCCAATGCTAGGGGGTGTCCCTAATTTTCTATGTTAAGAATACTAATTGTTTTGTTTTAATCAATATTTTAGTTCTTTATGCATCAATTTGGTTATTTAGAGTAATTCATAGTTTGACCCTATGGGACCATATGATTTCACTATTTTAACACATTAGAGTCGGACGATCATGTTAAGGGTTTCTAAATAATGATATTATTGAGGATTTCATCTAGGACTAGGGTAATCCTATAATAACTAGAATAATTCTTGTAATTGAATGGATATTGAAATTGGGAACGAAGGTTAAAGGTTTTTTCACTAAGAAATTAAGAAAAGATAATACTGAGAATAGATAATTGAGGCTAATGATCTTGTTGAATAGAGCAAAGAGCAAAGGTTGTTACATGGCAAATTATACACTCACCCTAGCATATTTTAATCAAACAAAAAGTCAATTTTTATATTGTGTCAATTTACATTTTGCAAGGATTTATTTCCACCAAACTCAACTATTATTTTTGTTCAATTGAATAAATTATCATACTCAATATTTCCTACGTAATCCTCTAGTTCGATACTTGTAACAACAATCTCTCCATTTGGCCAATTTTAAGGTAATACAACATCAAAATGTGAAACCAAAAGAAGAAAACAATATTCATGACATGATCCATATAAAACATAAGAGTGGAAAGAAAAAGTAATAAATCAAATCCATTTTTGAGGATCTATGGAACTTAGCATATTAGCCATAATTCCCATTTGGTCAATCGGCCTAAGTAGAAAAGTAGTGATATATGATTATGTCAAATAGCATATTTGTTCCTTACACTACAACAAAAATAATTTTTGGCAGGGCCTCTACGAAAGCGCTTTCATTGGCCTTAAAAAAATTTCGCTTAAAAAAAGCGCTTTCATAGGATTCTCTAAGAAAGTGCTTTGCAAAAAACACTGCTAAAGGCATTAGAAATATCTAACCTAAGAAAGCGCTTTTAAAAAGCGCTCTTATAGGTGGCCTTAAGAAAGTGCTGCTATAGGCCTATGATACGAAAGCGCTTTTGAAGGAAAAAACGCTCTTATACATGGGCTTTAGTAAGCGCTTTCATAGATTATTTTATAATTAAAATTGAAAACCCTAAATAAGATTTTTGGCCCTCATTCTGTTCCTGCATTCTGTTCATCTTCGTCTTCCTTCTCAACCTCCAGCTTGAAAGCTCCGTTCCTGGCATTCTCAACCTCCGTTCTTCGTTCACCGTTCGCCGTTCTTAAGCTTTCAGTCTTCTTCGCGCGTCTGCCATCATCGTCTTCCTTGGTAAGCTTTAACTCTTCTCTTTATATGCATGTCTGACATGGCTAGGTGTTTCTGTGTTTGCTATTGTCCTTCGATTCTATGTTTCGATTCTATGCATGTCTGCCATGGCTAGGTGTAAATGGAGCTTCTATTTGTGATAGTTTTGTGTAAATGTAGTGATTTTTGCTTCTGTCTGCCATGGCTAAGTTACTGCTGCTGTTTGCTTTCTCTGCATGCATAATAACCATTCTCCTTAGCAACCACCTACCTCGTTGCCTCTGTCTGCGCTGTCTGATTTTATCTTAATTTGCACTAGAGTTAAGTTCGATTTAGTGATGTATAAGGTGCATTTACAGCTAAGGAAAACTATGTTGACAGTTTCATACTATGTTACAATGAAAGGAGCTTTTCAACCAACCCTTAAGATTTGCAAAGTTTACGGAAAATACTTTTTCAGAGGATCTTGACAGGAAATATAATATCAAGAGAATTTTTTTGGTAGTGTAATTTTGCATATTTAACTATAAAAAAACTTACACTATTTGTTAGTAATAAAACTTTCATCCATAATTTGACGTACTTTAGCGAAAGACTTTATTTTACATACTAAACGCAATTACGAAATTTACAAAAAATCAGACAACTTCTATAGACTAGCAATTTTATGAATTAGGGCCATGCAATTGAAATTCCATAAGAAAACACAAAATTACCTTTGAAGTTATTTCAAAAATCTTCAACGATGTCAAAATTAACACTGTCTATGACTAAGTCTCTTAAAATTATCACAATCCCAAATAGCAATTTTGTTTGAAGGTTCGAAGCCTATTTAGAACTTCATTTTCATGTTGTAATACTAATTCTCGCCCTTTGTTTCATTTGTGATTGAAAAACCATGTTAACCGTTGTGTTTATTATATTTTGAATATGTTATGAACAATAATAATATGTTGACTTTTGCTTAAGAAAAAGATCATCCTGTTTTTTATAATAGAAGTTTTCTTTTTTTTTGAATTAGCAGCGTTTCCCGGCCTAGTTCGACGTACGACGCTCATTCTCTGCGTTTCTTTGAGTTTGATAAATCCGAGGTAAATTTCTACCTCAAATTACTGGTATTGTGATGAATTTGTCTTAAATTGCCTTTCGTATGTTGCGTTTTCTTGATACGGATCCATTCCGTGTATACTTTGCGTTTTGACAGAAACGCAGTATACTGTTTTGTGCACTAATTAGTTGATATGGATTAGACATGGATGTATTCCAATCGATTGTCGAAAGACTATGAGAATGGGGTTTCGGAGTTTGTTAAGTTTTCTATTGCGCACGCCAAAGACCCCAGTCGAATGACATGTCCTTGTTTGTATTGCTGTTATGGGAACCGGGTTGACACAGTTCAGTTGGCATCGCATTTAATACGGTATGGAATTGATAGAAGTTATACATGTTGGAATATTCATGGTGAGAAAAGTAACAGGAATGTTGAATCAGGGGATAAGAGGACATATGCTTCAAACGACAATTGCACAGATACATACGATTATGATCGAGTCGAAGAGATTGCAGAAGCACTTGAAGAAGATCTTAATGATTGTCCCAAAATGTTCGAGAGGTTGGTAAGCAATGCAGAGAAACCATTGTATAATGGTTGTACAAAATTCACAAGATTGTCTGCGGTGTTAAAGTTGTACAACTTAAAGGCCGGCAATGGATGGTCGGATAAAAGTTTCACAGAGTTATTAGCCCTTATGAAAGATATGCTACCAGAGGATAATGTTCTTCCCAATCGAACGTATGAGGCCAAAAAGATGTTGTACTCTATTGGCATGAGCTATGATAAGATACATGCATGTCCAAAAGATTACGTTTTGTTTCGAAATGAGTATGCATCGTTAAATGAGTGCCCTAAATATAGTACCCCTCGATATAAGAAATTTTTAACTATGACATTTTATTTCCAGTTGCTGACAAAGAAAAAGAATGAAAGTTGCTTGAAGTAATATGTAACTTCAGTTTCAGATCTTCACATCTATGCTATCCTTCACATTTGTATAATTTTTATATTCTATTTTTTACTTTATACATGTATATTAATTATTAATTTTTTTGTGCCCAGATAAAAAAAAATTCTCATTTTTGAATGGCTCATCATGTAAGTATTTAGATGTTTTTAACTGCAATAACTACATCAATACAATTAATATATAAATAACTTCTATAGATATTTATATTAATAATAGTTGATACCCATCAACTTTATAAGTTTTTTAGACATCTATTATTTATATTGATTTTTAATTTATTTATATTGTGTGTAATTTAAATTTATTTATTTAACGACTTTATTCGGACTTTTATTTTTTTTAGTTTTTAATATTTTATAATAATTTTTAAATTATTATTATTATTATTATTATTATTATTATTATTATTATAATTATTATTATTCTATTAATTTTATTTATGTAAATATTTATGATTTTAATTTTCGAATTTTTTTATTGAGTTTCTCTCATTTCACTAACTCGCTAAAAGGGGACTACTGAACATTAAGTTTTTTCCATTATTATTGTTATAATATGTTTCAAGACAATATCAATTAATTTTTTTAAGTTAATATTTTAATAAAAATATTGTAGTATATAGTTTTATACGCAGGAATATTCTTTATGAAACATGTTAAAGGGAAAAAAAAAGTGATTTAAAATATAATCATGGTACCTCAGTCCTTTTGTTTTATTTTTTAATTCCTTTTTTATTTTGTTTTTTAAAAGTGAAAATTTTCATTAAAAAATAGAAGTATATGGTTCAATACGGAAAAATATTAAATACATGTGCGATATTATTGATGAAATATGTTAAAGGTAAAAAAAATACGAAAAATAAGTTATTTTTATAATATTTAAATTTCAAAATTTTATACAAATGATAATCATTTTAATATAAAAGATAGCATATTATAAAATAACTTGTAGACAATTTAAATGATTGACAACAAACATGAGTTTTCTTTTAAATAGAAATAATTTTTATAGTTTTTCTTTGTTATATGAGAAAATATATTTAAATGATTAATTAAAATATTTTAATTTATAAATTAACACTAACAATATAGGTTAACATGTTAAATTTAAATTAAATATCAACTTTTAATATGTATTATAATTTTTATTTCTAAATTATTTGTGCATCGCATGGGGCAACAATACAGTTAACTCTTAATACAATTGAACTTATATATAAATACATAAATCTTTAGCCTATAGACAGTACAAAAAATTGTCACTTGGAGGATGGCTTTGTGATTATATGACTTGATTGATGTCGAGGATTAAATGTAACCATAATCTTTTCCATAAATTTAATTGAAATGCATAACAATTAAACTCTTTAACCATTGGCTATAAGTTAGATTTCATTAGGGAATGACTTAATATACAAACTTAACATATAATACAACAACTTTAATATAATAAAAAAAATATAGTGTAAGTGCAAGAATCCGGCAAATTCTTGACCTTCTTTAGCAGTAACACCTTCGGTTAGTGAAACTTCATCTTTCACACTGATAACAAGAAATCATATCATATAATTGCTATGTTTTTAGTCCGTTTTAATATTGCATTGATCTATTTAACTCCCGATTGTTCCAAGTTTTCATGTCTTTTCGCAGGTGTTACATGTCTCAAGTCAAATTAGCAGAAAAGATCATATGAACAAAGTCAACATGAAAGATCATAAGGAAAGGAACAATGCTGCAAAATTCTGCAGTTTTTGATGTTGTGACGCTCGTCACACACCTGTCACGGTCGTAACGCCACGTTAAGCCATGTTACGCTCGTCACCTTGTTGTGACGACCGTAACACGCTACTACTTAAAGAAAGGCCGTCACATGTTGTAGTGAAAATCCACGAACAAGTATTTTTAATTATCGTATCCACAGGGATTGGTGTTGTATCGTAGTCCTTCAATAGTAAAGCGTATTTTAAGATTAAGTAACCAAATGGTTTGTTTTCTAAACTACTAGTATCATGAATTTCAAGCAAACAACTAAAATGTTCTTTTCAAAGAAGAGTTATGGTTTGGATTCAAGAGAGTTAGACTTTGTTTTTAATTGATGGAAGCATGTCAAGATTAGTTTCATTAACCTAATTCCATATGTATTCTATTAACCAAGTGATGAACTAGTTTGATGATTGCTATAAATACATATCCTCTCAATCTTGTTGATTTCTCACCAAGATTGTGAGTTTTATCATGTTAATTCTTGAATGATTTCTCACCACAACTATTGACATGATAAACATGAAGTTCAATACTTGTAAACACTAACTAACTAACAAATCTATTCATAGCATTTGTTCATTAGTGGATGAATATCCTAGGTCTACTTTGAAGCATCCTTTTTCAAACAAGATTCAAAGCATAAAGAGATAGAAGAACAAAGATATTCAACATATATTAATCATCAACCATGTTCATACACAAATGGATTAAAAGAAATACATACTAGTTAGATCAACTACCTCTAATCTTGACACAAAAAGAACTTAGCCACTCATTTTCATGGTTGCTTTGCTCACAAGATTGGTTGAGAAGATGATGAACATGGAAGAAAATCAAGAAGAACTATGTTTTTCTTTTCTAATTCTATGCCCTAAATTTACAACAATGATCAACTATGATGAAGAAGTGATGTTCCCTTTTCTAACACACCAAAAGCCAGCTGGAAAACAGGGAGTTGGTGGCCAAAAAGGTGAAAGCATGGGTCTGTCCTTTTTCTGATTTTCGCAGACTGCGCTAAGCCCGGTTACCCGCGCTAAGCGCACTCATGCTGCAACCGCTGAGCGCGACCTGAAGCATGCTTCTTCTTCCAAAAATTCCTTCAAAAAGAATCATCCCAAGAGCTCTTCAAGTCTCCTTGAATCCAAGCTTGAGAGAATCAATCAATAAAAACCTACAATTTAAAAGTAAACTAAGTTAAATAATATATTATAAACAAAAACTAAATAAAAACATAATTAAACCAAAATATCATACTAAATACTACTAGTTAATCAAAAGGCATTGTTAAGGACCACAAAATCATGTACAAAATATCTACAATTTGGTCCTTAACATCACACACCACTGGCGACCGTAACACGCTAAAATGCAATCTATGAAGAGCGTGGAGACGTGGGCAAGCATAAAGGAAGGAGTCTTAGATACTCCTAAAAACTCTCAAGCAGAACATTACCCACCATCCTGAGTTTTCTCATGAGTTCAGATGCAAAGCCCACGATGCAAACTTTCAACTACCAATTTTCTCCTCTATAAATACCAGAAGCTTCGATGAAGAGAGGACAGAGTTTATTTTAGAAATTTCTTGTGGAAGCTCTGCCGATTTTACAAACAAATTTCCAGTTTTCAATATTGCTCTTGTTTTTACTTCCTTTGTTTCCTGTACCGTTTGATAGCCATTTCCAACATTAGGAAATTGCTGTTTTAGTTAGGATCTATTTTAGCCTCAGACTTTGTTTCCAATTCCGATTATGAAGGTTCCAATCTTGCCGACTTGTGGAAGAGGGAGCGTGAGGAATAATATTGTTATTCAGGTTTTAATTGCATTAAATTTAAGTACAATTTATTTATGTTGAGTTTTTGTTATTTATTTAAGATGAATAGTCTACTGTTTTCCAAATATACTTCCTGCATACTAGTTTCAATTACCATGTCTAGATAGATTTCCTGAGTCGGTATGTAATAACAGTAACAGAAGGAATTAAATTGTTCCCAAGCTAAAATCCTAATTAACTTAATTTTTGGTTGTGACTTTTTGTAATTAAAAATCAATCTTTTTGTTACGAAAGTAAGAAAAGTAGAATAGGTTAGGATCGAGACCACGAGAGTGTGAGGTTTTAACCGGATAGCTAAAGTTAGGCATTCCATTTAAATACAGCGAGAGTGCTTTTAAAACGAATTAGACTTTATTAAGTTTTCAAAGAATATTTTCTAAACACTTATGGGCTAGCGAGAGCAGGCATAGGGCTTTAGGAGTATAATCTGAGATAAGAGCACGAGAGTGTGAGTTGAGGGTTTTTAAACTGATAATCTCTAGAGAACAATTAAGTTAACCATCTTTATACGCCTGGGTTCGATTAAATCCGCTTAAGTTCACTTTATTACATACCGACCGCTTTATTATTATTTCCTTAATTCGATTAGTTTTTCCTCTACCTTAACTTCCAAAAAACCAAATGTGACATTATCCGCCTTAGCTAAATTAGCAAACCTTTATAGCACTAGAGTGATTACAAAGTCCCTGTGGGTTCGACATCTTTCTATTACTACCGCGATAGGTTGTGCACTTGTAGTTAAGATACCGTTAGACACATTAGGTCGATCGCACATCAAGTTTTTGGCACCGTTGCCGGGGACTTTGATTTAGTCACTAGTGCACTCATAAAGTAGAACTGTCTAGACTAAGACAACTTTTTATTTTTCCCTTTGTTGTATGCCAAATACTCACTCCCGAAGCGAGCCTTTGCATCTACAAATCAACGATATCGAACGCTATCTTAGAGTAAGACGCCGGATTCAAGAATACCGTAATCTCAACAATCTTCCTCCAACTAAGCTTCCTGATATCTCAATCCCTGAGTTAATTGAAGAATCAAAGATGGTTGACGCACAAACTCCACCCCGTCCTCTCAAGGATTACACAGTTCCTTCTCAAGCGGAGCCTCACAACAACATTGTTGCTCCTACTATCGCTCGAAACGATTTCGAGCTGAAACCTTCGCTTCTATCCGCCGTTCAGCAGAACCAATTTTCTAGATCTCCTAATGACGACCTAAACCTGCATCTATCAGTGTTTGTGCAGTACACAAACACTGTAAAAGTGAATGGTGTAAACCCCGAGGCGATACAATTGCGCCTATTTCCTTTTTCTTTAAGAGACAGAGCTCGCGCATGGCTCCAATCTCTTCCTTCAAACTCAATAACCACATGGGATGAGTTGAAGAAGGTCTTTTTGGCTAGATATTTCCCACCGAGCAAAACTACTATGCTCAGAGCCAACATCAATGGTTTCAGACAAAAAGATAACGAATCACTATTCGAAGCATGGGAACGCTATAAGGACATGCTTAGACTCTGTCCTCATCATGGTTTAGAAGAATGACTGATCATTCATATGTTTTATAACGGTCTCTTGTATAACACAAGATTGACTATAGACGCTGCTGCTGGTGGTGCACTGATGGATAAACCATATGCCGATGCAAACCAACTTATCGAAAGCATAGCTCAGAACCATTATCAATGGGGAAGCGAAAGAGCTAATATGGAAAAAAACTCAAACAAAAGGTGGCATGGTTGAAGTAAATAGTCTGGATCAAGTCAATGCTGAAGTGGAAACTCTCACCCAAAAGCTAGAAAATCTTACTACCACTCCCGCAGCTACCGTAAATGCGCTAGTTCAAACTTGCGATTTATGTGGTCTTCAATCACATCTTACTCCAGAATGCCCACTTCTAGCAGGAGTTCCAGCTGAACAAGCGAATTAGGTACAAGTAAACCCTTACAGTAATACCTATAACCTTGGTTAGAATAATAATCTGAACTTTTCGTATAAGAGCAACAATGCGTTATACGCACCTGGACAAGTTCCCGCCACACCACCTGGTTATCCGAAAGCTATCCCAAATCACCCTAATAATGGACCTAATACATCCAACGTCCCTAGGAAATCTAATCTTGAAATCATGATAGAAGACTTCATTGCTTCTCAATCTCAAACTAATAAAGATGCTCTAAATCAGAATTTACATACTAATGAGCAGATTAAACAATTATCTAGTAAGGTTGACGCTCTAGCTACCCGTAATAAGATGCTTGAACCTCAAATTTCATAGGTAGCTCAACAACAAGCACCTACTGCTGCCCCAGCTGGAATTTTCCCTAGTCAACCACAACCTAGCTCGCGTTAAAGGTGGCGCTGAGGATCTGACGTGAGTTCGATTCTCGGCAAAACGATTTAATCTTTTGATTTGTTTATAAAGATGCCGCGAGCATCAAGCTTTATTATTTTCAACACAAGAAAGATGATTTAATGATTATGAAAAGGGAAAATGAAATACCCTCAATTGATATTGGTATGCGTAACGACTAGCGCAAACTAGACATAACGCATTGGGAGATTCGAGTAAGGGGATTGTTATATAAAGGAATAGATGGAGCAACCTAAATATATGTAGTTATCTACACTTTATATATGAATATGTTTGATATGTTTGTGTGTTTTAATTGCTATTTCTATGATTGGGAAAGTTTCTCCTTTGGGATTTTAAGCGATAGATTATGTGAGATTCTAGTGTTTATTATTATTGTGCTCGCAAAGATCTGTGGATCTTCTGCATACATATCCTGTAGTGGGAATCAGAGCATTTGTAGCTCGGATCTACAAGGTTCTATGGTTTGTTTGGTCTGAGGGAGATAGAAATTTGCTCGGCAAGGATGAGACCTTGTGCATACGTATTCTCAAGAGGATGTTGAGAAAGTCAGAGCAATCGTAGTTCCCACTTATGCTAGTGGAAAGCAACGGGATGTTAGTAAGAGACAGACAAATGTCATCTTAATGAAAAATGTATCTAATCTATTTCATCACATACATTTTTGAAAAGTTTGATTGATTGATTAAAATCTTTCATCGTAAGTATTAGGTGTTTTGCTTGAGTGTACAAGCGTTACCACTTACATGTTTAAGAAAGATGTTTGAAAAAGATGATTAAATCTTTTAACTGTAAGTATTGGGTGTTTTGCTTGAGTGTACAAGCGTTACCACTTACAATTAAGAGATGTTTTTTGTTTGAAAACAGTTTTGAAAAGAGTTTGAAAAGAGTTTGAAAAGTTTTTTGACTGTATGTGATGTGATAGATAAGATACTTCTTCCATAGAGATGATAGATGTCTAAATCTCAAGGAGAAGTTGATTGGATTAAAGGGATGCTTTTAAGAAGCCCGTGGGTCCTTGTATTGTTAGCCCAAGAGGAGGCATTCCGAGGGTCATCGAGGGTCATCGAGGGTCCTTGTATGAAGCTCAAGAGGAAGCTATAGGGTATGGTGGTTTTGGCTTGAAAGGATTTCACCGAGAAATCATCCTTTTACGAATAAGAGCAATTTCAGGAAATTTTACTCATTGGGGAATTTGAAAGTGATTTCACCGGGAAACCATCCTTTCAGGGTTCTATCTTAGCGCGGGTGATTCTTTGTATTGGAAGCCCAATAGGAGGCTGTTAAGAGATTTCCTATCTCTTTCATTGTATGATGCCCAAGAGAAGGCTAAACTCAATGAGGAGTTCTTTTGAACGAAGCCCAAGAGGAGGCTGACTCAACAGGGGAGTATTTGTCTTATATGAAGCCTAAGCGGAGGCTAACTCTGTGGGGAGAGTTTCTTTGTACGAAGCCCAAGAGAAGGCTAAACTCTGTTGGAGATAAAAATATCTTGTATGAAGCCCAAGCGGAGGCTGACCCATGCTGGTGATGGATTGTCTTGTATGAAGCCCAAGCGGAGGCTACACTCAACTGAGGATGAGTTATCTTGTATGAAGCCCAAGCGGAGGCTATAGCGTGGGAACCTATTGATTAGTCTAATTGTTATGTTATTATTAGACGGTTGTATAAACAGTGTGTGTGTGTGTGTGATATGTATTCACAGGAGTTTATGAAGGAAATATAAACAATGCATGATGTTTATTTACAACAGTTTATGAAATATAAACAAGTGTCTGTGAACGAACGTTTAAAACGAGCGTAAATTGATTATTCACAAGTTTAAACTGTGTACAAGGAAGTAAATATGTACACGAACGAGTTTTTTATGTACAGACAGAAAGATGGATGTACATAGGAGGGTTGGGACTTACACCATAAGGGAGGCCCATTGATTTGAAAGCAGTTTCACAGGGAATAATGCTCCTTTCAAAGTCAATGGTATTCAGTGTAAAATGTACAGATGAAACGAAAATGATTGATCGAAGTTTATCTGTAAAAGGTATCTGTATTATGTACAGATAAAAAGTATTTGAAAAAGAAGTATCTGTGTTATGTACATATGAAAAGTTTGTTTGAAAAGTATTTGGTATGTACAAAGAAAATACGTACACAAAAGACTATTTTGTTTGAGTATACACAAGTGATATGAAAACAAACGATCGAAGTTTGTCTATACTTGAGTATGAAAGGAGTATCTGTATTATGTACAGATGAAACTTTGTAAAAAAAGTTTTTGACAAAAGTTTGATATGTACAAAGAAATATTATGTACATAAAAGAATGTTGATCGCGACTTTATCGTCTATTAATCAGCAGACTGCAAGTGCACAGTCCTATCACGTAGTTTTAAAAGATATCGAACCCACAGAGACTATAAATCGAACTATTGTTATCCTAAGTTACGGTATCGCTAAAGCGAATAATTCTTTAAGGTTTTGGTTAAGGAAAATATAATAAATAAATAGATATTAGTATGTAATTAAATCTAACCTAAGGGATCAATTTCCACGACGTGTTACTCAAGTTGAATAAAAATCCTATTTAAGCAAACAATATTCATCTAAAGATCCTATCTCAAACTGTCGCTCTGTTGAATCGGATCATGTAATTAAATCTAACGTATGCTCGCTATCCATGAATTTAAAAACACTTTTGAAAATAAATAAAGTTTAATCTCTTTTAAAGCATCATGATCTTTAAAATTAATACCTAGTATCCACTATCTGGTTCTAAACCTCAAACTGTCGCTCTGTTGGTTTCTAACCTTAATCCAGTTTATTAACCTCAAACTTTCGCTCTGTTGGTTTCTAAACCTTTTAATAAATTAAATTAGATATCTAAATCAGAAAGAATATTTTTAACAACGTAACATTATGCGGTTTATTTTGATTCCTTTGGTTCGATTAATTTACATATCAATATCAAAACGATTTAGCCAAACATAGAATTTAGCATAAACAAACTAAACATGAAGATAAAAGTTAAGAGCAACATGATAATTAAATTAAAAGTAGTAAATGATAATAATAGCAACAATAATAATAATAATAACAATAATAATAATAATGATAATAATAGCAATACAATAAAGAACACATAAATGCGAGAAATGAAGAACTTGAAATAAACTTCTATTATGATGACAAGATTGTGATCCAAGAGTACATAGATTGTAGGCCTAAAACTAATGGTGTGGTAGTTCCCCGATATGAGAAACTACCACTTTTACAAATATGATTTACGCCTAAAACTATGAATAACGCTTCAACAAACTTGGATGTCTCTAAAATGAATGCTAACTAGTTTATATAGTGAGAAATTGTGGAAGTTATCATGAGAGAAGTAGTGATGATAATGGAGAAAGTGGAGAAAGAAGTGGAAAAGTGGGAAGTTGAAAAGATCATGGGGTGATAATGGGAAGTTTGGCTGATGGGCCTAGCTTTGCTTCTGTAATTGGGCCTTTTATCTTTTCTTTTATATTTTGAGCATTTTTCTTCATGTCTCCTCCATTTTACTTTTTCGAAAATTCTTCATTTAATTAAATATCGCAAAATAAACAAATACTAGCGTAATACAGAAATAAAGTAATATAATTAAATAAAAATAGTAACATTGTTTATGAAAATTACGTCAAATATGTTATATAAATTCGTGTTATCAAATGTTATGGGACTTACACCATGATGGAGGCCCATTGGTCTAAAAGAAATTTTACTCAGAAGAATCCTTCCTTTAGAACCAATGGATTCGGCGTATAGACAAACGAATGAAAACAAACGAAAGAAATTTGTTTACGTTTGAATATTAACAATGATAATTTGAGTATGTACATGTAAAACTAAATATGTACATAAAGGATTGGGACTTACACCATAAGGGTGGCCCATGATCGATCGAGAAATTTGAGAGAAGACAAAATCAGTTTTATCGTTTTAAATCGGATCGATCATGGTAAAAGATGCAAGTTTGATGAAATGTTTTGAAAAGATGATTTGAAAATGTTTTGAAATGTGAGGTTCATTTATGAAAAGTTTTGAAAAAAATCGGAAGTCGAAAACTTGAAAAATTCACTTTTTAAGGAGGTTTGAAAAGTGTTTAGAACGTCGTTTTCGGCTCGATCAAAATTTAATCAGATGAAAGTTTTTTTCTGAAAATTTTTGCATTATCACAAAATAGATGTATTTATTGACAAGTGTTTTAAAAATCATCTCAAAATGAGAAGTTTTGATTGGTCAAAAAAATTGTGCAAGTTTTGTAAAAAAACATAAAAAAAATTGGAAGTTTGTAAAAAAGAATGAAAAAAATGGTCCTGATGGGTGTTGAACCCATGACCATGAGGTGGACGCGTGGCAAGAAGACCTTAAGGGCAAACAGACAACTACTAGACCAAATGCGCTGGAGTGTTAGTGGACTCAGAACACGCGTTGATATAACATTGGCTTATTTAAAAATTTGAAAATTGAAGAACACCAAGAACACGCGCGTATTTCTGGGTTTTCATTTTGATTTTCAGAAATCCAATTTCAACCTAAAATCTTTGTTTCTCAACGAAATGGCATGATGTAAAAATCAAACTTGATCGATTTTGCACCACGAACATGAATATGCTTGTTAATTTCATTTATATTTAGCCTATCATGTTTTGCTTTCTGGAAATCGTGATGAACCCTAAACTTAAGATTTCAAATTAAATGATGCACAATTTATGATTTTTTGATTTTGTTGAGGGTTAATGATCGTTTTTAGTGCAGAAAAAGAATGGCCAAGAGCTTTTTTCAATTGGTGCAAGGAATATGGATATCACAGTTCGTATGCATACCTGGAAAAGTGAGGATCGAATTATGGGCAAACGTGTTTCCAGAGCTTGTTTCTTGATTGTGTGAGCTCCAACGGCCTATAAGGAAGTTATGTGAGTGGTCAGCTTGCTTCAAATCCTTCCCAATCAATCCAGCCAAGTCCACCTGCACAGTTCAAAAATGGCAACTGGATTTCGAAGTAAATCGTGTTACAGTTAGATGTTAATGGCCTGGATCACTCATATGATGTATAGTGATGCTGTTTGAATGATTAGATCACAGTTTGATCAAACTCAACTCCAAATTCGATTGCTTGGGCAGTTTTGCAAGTTTATGAACATGGAAAGTGCAAACTGGTTTTGGCTTGATTTTATGTTGATTTTAAGTTTCAACTCAACTACATGTTAGTATTAGAACATGTTAGACACCAAAATTTATCATGTTTTCATTGAATTTTGTAAATTGCAAGTTTTCTCAAAAATGTGTTATGTTACTTGATTTTGAAGAAAGAAGTGAGAAGCATGACTTTGCAATGTTTTTGGTGTTGATTTAGGCTTGAAATGTGATCCTTTTATAGGCCAATTAGGACTGCAATGTTAGGCAAGAAGGACATGGCATTTGGTAATTCAAAGAAAGCTTAAGGGGCAAGAAAGTCTTTTGTAAAGCAAAAGGAAGGTTCCTTTTTTCACCATGTGTGAAATTATCCAACTTGATCCATTCTTTCAATTATCACTTCTCACTGATGTTTATCAGTTTAATGACTCAATTTGGCAAGGTGGCAAGGTTGAATTACTTCTTGGTGAAGAAAACTCAAAAAATGACCTATAATTGATGTTTTGATCTTTGAAAATCAAGTTTCATGGAGCCTTATGTTTCAATTTCAAAAGTATAGCTAGACTCCATGGATTTGATAGTTCTTGGACATTTTGGAAATATTTTTCCATGATCTACAACTTTCATGTTTTGAGTTTTTTCAAATTCCAATTGGAACTAGGTGAAAAAATGGCTTGAAGTTTGGAAAAAGTAAGAAATTTCAACACTTAGAAAAATTTCTAAGTATAAAAACTTTTGACTTTTTGTTGACTTTTTCAAATTCTTGATTTTTTATGATCATGATGGATCATGTGAAGTATTTTGATGATGGAAAAAGTTTTGTTTTGAAAAATTTGACCAAAAGTCAAAGTTTGACTTTTCTGTGCAGATGAAATTTCATCAGATGTTTAAAACGACTGATGAATTCTGTGAACCTCTGTGATGTTTTGAATCCAGAAATTAGGTCAAGATGTTGTATCTAAGATATAATGACCAATCTCTATCCAAAAAAGTTATTTCTTGTTCAAAAAGTCAGAGAATTCTCATGCCCGATCAAAACCCTAATTGGTCGATCCTCGATTGATCTGTGAGAAAATTTGATATCTGAGGATTGAAGGTTGATGATTTGATCAAGATAGATCAAATAAGATGAGAAAATCTCAAACCCTAATTGGTTAGCTCTTGAATCAGATGAAAATCTGATGAAACCCTAATTTTGACCTGTGAATGCTACACCGATTAATGTTGTTTGAGCATTGGTTGTGCAATGATGCAAATGTAAGGTGGTATATTAGGTCAAAATTTGGGGTATGATAGATGCCCCTATTTAAGTTTCTTTAACCTGAAAGATGAAGATGAATATCTTCGTTTTGATAGGTGTAAAGAGACTTAAATATCAGAATACGTAAAATTTGGACCTAAGATACCAAAAGATGCGGATGATGCAAAATGATCGCAAAAAGTTTTACCCTAAAGGATATCAAAGAAATGACACGTGAAGGAAATTTGTGAATACGTCCTGTTGGGGAAAGATTGATTCACAGAAAATGTGAACATCTGTTTCGTTTGGGAAACAAAGATTACCTACATCGACCTTGTGACAATGTTTAAGGTAAGTGAAGATGATATTACCAATTATCAACTCTGTGATAGTTTAAGGTAATGAATTCTGAAGATATTACCAATTATCAGCGAAACGATAACTATAACAAGGTAAATCTTGAGAAATGAGTTGTTGCGTATTCAGCTTTGTGAATAATAGACAGTATTCTATCCAGGAATGAACTGGAAAGAAAGAAGTTAATCAAGACATTGTTCCCAACGAGGGATAATCTCAGTTGGCGAATGTGATAGAGAGAAGAAAATGTGTTTCTCTGCTTGGGGACTCTGCCGGGGAAAAAGGATGACATATCCTTTCTGTTTGGGAATACTCCGTTGGGAAAAAAAGAAAAAGTATCTTTTACATTTGGAGATATTCTCTTGAGAACAGACTTGTACTCGTATGAGTAAGTATGATTTATACGGTGATTTGGAAGCAAACATTTTGAGAGATGCAAAAATGCAATGAATGATGCTATTATGTACGAATGTCATGAATGTTATATGCATGCTAACAATACTTGACAAAGACACTAAAGAGATATTTGGGAAAAGGACGCGTCACGATTCGAACAAATACTTGGTGAAAATTGCGCAATGGTGCGATATTCACTAATGAAGAATTTGAGTTGCATGTTTTAAACTTTCCGAGAAAGGTATTTCATTGGCAACTTGGGGGATTCTTTTGGATAAGAATACCGTCCTTTGATGATTCTGCGAGGAGAAGGGCTGTATGTGATTACGTTATCCTTGAGATCAAAACACTCATGGAGAAAGCTGTTGAAATTATTTCCGTGTTCATAGTTTCAAAGGAGAATTTTGCTTTTGTTTCAAAATTTTGAAGTAAAATTCATTTAAAACATTTTAGTTTCAAAAGTGATTTTCACAATAAAAGCGTTATTTTGCAAAGCAGAATAAAGTAGGAATTGCAAACAAAAGGCACAAGGCTCAAATTTATTGATAGAATGGTAATCGACCAAATGTGATTCCATGAACCATTTACAAAAGTTGGAAATGATAATTTATTAGGAAAATGCTACATTGAAAGCAAATAACCGCTACCATCCTAACAACTTTGAATTCCAAGCTGCTTGTTGCGAAGAGTTGATTGAAGATCATCGATGGAAGATTCTTCATGTGGACAAAATATAGTACGATTACTTTGTCGTTTTGTATCCTTGTTTTTGCCTAGATCGCCTTTTCGGTTTTCGATCTATCGGGATAATTCATTTATTGTCTCTAATTTTTGCACTGGATCGCCTTTTCGGTTTTCAATCCAGGCGCTCATTTTGCCTAAGCCGCCTTTTCGGGTTTTCGACTTACCGAGCTGTTCTTTTGTTTTTAGACAAAATATTTTTTGAGTGCGTCATCGGCATTCAGGTGCGGGAGTTCATCGTCGTCCATGGTTGTGAGAGTCATAGCACCGGAGAAGCTTCGACGATGTACGGACCTTCGTAATTAGGAGTCCATTTGCCCTAGAATCATTTGAAAAGCAGAATCTTTTTAAGCAAGTCGCCTTCTCGGAATTCACGAGGTCGGACCTTTTTGTCAGCTTTCTTCATTCTTCTTTGATAGAGTTGTCCGTGACACAGGCGGTCGGTAGCTTTTCTTCAATTAAGTTCAATTGGTCGTATGCTTTGACACCATTCGCCTCGGATAGCTTTGTTTCCATGAGAACTCTCATTGATGGGATCTCAACTTCTACGGGAACCTTGCTTCCATGCCGTATACTAGAGAAAAGGAGTTGCCCGTAGTTCTTTGCATTCTTTAATCAAACGGCATTACCTTGTAGCAAAAGTGCCCGTGGCGTGATGAAAGATGTCTTCTCCATGTCTTGAGGCCATTACGATCGATTATAACCAAAGAAACCGTCCATGAAGGAAAAGGCGTTGAATTTGGCGACTATCTACTAGCATGTCGATGCGGTAGTGGAAAGTCGTCTTTTGGACTAGCTTTATTCGGATCCGGTAGTCACACACATTCGACCTTTCCATCTTTCTTGGATCTGGTACTATGTTGGCTAGCCATTGAGGATACTCGAAGTGACAAGGAAACCGTTGTTTTGAACTTCCTTTTAATTTTCTCGACCATTTCGGGATGAACTCTCCTCGATTTTGCTTAGCGGCGGACATTACGGTCTTAACGGCAAGTGATGCTCCACGATCTTTGGTATCCAAACCGGCATGTCTGGTAGGACCAAGCAAACACATCAACGTATTCTTTGAGAAGACTTATCGGTTTGCCTTTGACCTTTGTTGGTGAAGCTCGATATTGACTTCTTTTGCGTCTTCCTCGGAACCCAAGTTAATTGCTTCTAGAGGTTCTTTGTGAGGTGAATGATCCTTTCCTCGTGCTTCAGCAATCTAGAAATTTCATCCGGGATCTCTTCTTCAACTTCCTCTTCGGCGAATTCACTGGGAATTTCAAAGTTGAGAAAGAGCGTAGAGTTATTGCTTTCAATGGATTTGTCCATTTGTTAATCTGCAAATTTTGATTTATGTTTGATTAAAAAGAAGTTTTTTTTTTGAAAGTTCTTGTGGTGATTAATTTTTTTCATTATGATTTTTTTTGAAGATTTTTTTATTATGTTTTTAGGATTATCATTTAGGAAAAGGGTAAAAATGAAAATAAACACAGTGTGGAAACAAAACAACGCATTTATTTATGTTTCACAATATGAGCAGGCCCTAAAATACAAACTCATTTGTCTTGGGCAAGACAAAGAGAAATTATTTAAAAGCTAAACCCTATAAAACATCTCTTTGCTTTGGTGACGAGAGTTCAAAACAAAAAGCAAAGATAAACTACTTAGAGCTATGAACATTAGTCCTAACTTCAACAGGTTTCCAATAGTGACGAACTCCTTGGAAGTCGAGGTACTCGGGTAATTTTCCGCTTGGTTTAACCCTCGAGTAAACTTTGGTTGCTGGCTGAGCAGACTTTGAAGACTCTGGACGATGGCCCTTGCCTTTTGTGCTGCTAAAGCGATCTTCTTGATTAACAGATCGGGAAGTATGAGATATAGCATTTGTACTTCCTGTTGATCTTTGTGTTGAATACTGGGGATGTTCCTTCCAGTCTTCTTAGTGAAGAGACTCGTTGTTGGCGACACTTTCTAGATCGTATCCCGAGTCGTACTCTTGATCTTCAGTGATCATGTTGATGTAGTGATAACCAGGACCTGACTTGGTGAATTCCACAGAAGTGTTGAAACAGAGATCTTCATTTGGGACCTCGATCTATTGATTAGTTTGAGAAGACGAGTATTCCTCTTCTGATTGAATAGGGTAGTCAAAGTCATCACCCCATCCTGTGGGTTGGATATCTTCGATCCGGATTTTCGAGCTTTCTGGCGCAGTGTATCTCACCGTGTAGTCGTATTTGCCACTTGGTTCTCCCAAGGTATCCCAGATTTCAGCAGGGACCGGTGGATTTCCATGTTGCTGCAAGGACATGTCTTTGAATTGATCAGCCGGTGCATATGATTCCTCTTGGGACACATACTCAGGGCTATTCAAGTAAGTGCTCCACTCCTCAGATTTAGATGGATCCTCTTCATCCTCTTCAATGGTTACAACATTAACCTCTTGCGGAACAGGGTTTAAGAAACCTCCACTATGAAATACTTCCTTGATTGGGGGCAGTGCTTCCTCTTTTGGTTCGTTCTGAGAGAATACAGGTGTGAACCCGAGTCCGGCTTTCGTTTCATTCTTGACAGGTTTGATAACTTGTCCCCATCCTCGAGTATTGCCATCTTTCACCATTTGTGCCGCTTCTTTATATGAAGAGATAGATGATCTGTTTTTAATAGATTCATCTTCTAACGGATTTTCTGGGAGATGCGGCGCTTCAATGTCATTGGCAGTGATGAAGGAAAAACTGGACAGATGACTTACAAGTAAAGCTTGTTCACCGCTGATGGTCACCAACTTTCCATTTACTGTGAATTTTAATTTCGATGGAAGTAGAAATTGCCTTGCATCGTGGATCCAGGTCTTCCTAGCAACAACTATCTGTTTGTACGTCCATGACTTGGAGCGTAATTTTGAAAGTGTGAGGGCCAATTGTCATTGGGAGATTAACTTCCCCAATAGCGATTTTCTCGATCCATCAGCTCTTACTATGATGTCGTTGAACTTCATTGGCGTTCCTTTGTAAGCTAAGCAGCGGCGTCGTTTTGGCATTACGTTTAAAGATGAGCCTGTATCCACCAATACATTGGATAGGGAATCTGTCTGGCAAACCATCGAGATGTGCAAGGCCAAGTTGTGATCTTTTCCTTCTTCCGGAAGTTCTTCGTCACTAAAACTCAGATTATTGCAGGCTGTTATGTTGGAGATGATCCCTCCAAATTGGTCTGTAGTCACATCGTGATCCACATAAGCCTGGTCTAATACTCTCATCAAAGCTTCTCGGTGAGCTTGAGTTAAGGAGTAAAGGCGATTGAAATTTTTGAAGATGCATCAATTGGTCTCGACTCGATATTCGCACTTCTTGATTAGTTTCAGTATCTCGTCAAAGTCTGAGTTGATGTTGGTTCCATCAGTAGAACCAATGTTTGTTCTTGGGTTAACAATGGGAATCGTTGCAGGATTCTCAGAAGATATGTTAACTTGGTTTTGTTTAACAACAGGAGCTGAAGGCGATTTTGGTGGCAATGGAGCGTGTACTCGTCCACTTGGCGTTACTCGTCCGATTTACATTATATTGACATTAGGTGGAAGTGTAGGCATGGGTTTCTCCTTCCGTCCTCTATCAAGGTTGCATTGTCTTGGTAAGGAATTGCTTTGGTAGGCTGCGGAGCAGGACCGGTGGGAAAATCACCAAAGGAGATGTTGGAATGTTGGAACCAGCATGCGATCTCCACATGCTCGGGTATGTTGAAACAAGGGATCTAGCGTTTACTTGGGATTTTCGAGTTGATATCGAGACTAAAAGCTCATGCGGAAAATGCCTATTGTATTTACGTCATGGTCATCTATTTACGTAAATTTGTAGGTCACCAATGTCTAACAAATGTTGAATATCTGCTCTTATGGTGGGACATCCATGGATATTCTTGGAGCGAGATATAGCAAGCTGCATAATTGTGCTTAGTGAAGGTACTCATTTCTTGTATGCTTCATGGAGATGCACCAAGTTTCCTTTGACTAAGTTTACATACGTGACAAGGTACATGCGTATTCCTTAGTATTAGATTCGAGTGTCCACTATGGTAGGAAGTGGATTGGCTTGCACATTCGGACTTTTGTTTACGAAGGAAAGAAGATTAGCCTTCACTAATCTACGTACTTACGCCTTCAATGCTATCTGATGCTCAAGGTCATGGCTGGTGCCCCTTGGTGAAAAGGGCAAGATCGTCGACTTTGTACCACCATGGTAGTTTTCGGGGACGGAGGTGGTAACCTTGTTTGTATTAGATTCCTTTCTATAAGCGCGAGGTAAAGTTACGTATGCGTCATGGGAATTGGGTCGAGCCGAGTGACCCGGCGTCTGTTTTGGTTGTGGCTGAGCAGGTTGGCGAGGTTGAGTTTGTTGATTTTGTTGAAATGCGGGCAATTCAGAGTTGTGTTTGAGAGGGTGCTATGGCGGCTACATCGTTGTTGAATGACATTCTTGCGTGGTTTCCCTCGGGATACCATTCCTCGTCATGTTCTTTTTCCTTGGGAAGCTGGTTCCAACTTTCTTGGTATTACTAGAAGATCCTACTTCCTTGGTTGGGCGTCTGTCAGAACCCTTCTTCTAGTCGCATTCCCATGCTTACCATTTCGTTGAAGTCTCGGGGCGCTAGCGATCATTCGCTCATAGTAGAATGAGTTTAGAGTATTCAAGAATACCTTAGTCATCTCTTTCTCTTCAAGGCGGGTTGACTTGGGCAACAATTTCCCTCCATCGTTAGCATATTCCTCGAATGTCTCTCTTTCCTTTTGAGACATGGGCGGAGTTGATCCTATCAGAGCCATATTCAAGTTGAACTTATATTCTTGTCTGAAGGCTTTACCTAAGTCGTTGAATGTTTGGATATTCGTCTTTGTCTAAACCCATGTACCACTTGATGCGGCACGGTGAGGCTATCACGGAAGTAATGAATTAACAGCTGATGATCCTCATTGTACGTAGACATTTTCCTAGCATACATTGTAAGATGACTCTGAGGACAAGAATTCCCTTTGTACTTTTCAAAATCCGGGATTTTGAATTTGTGAGTATTTTACGAGGGACTAAGCGAGAGATCTGGCGCTTTTCCCAAACAATTCTTTCCTTGAATCGTTTTTATCTCAAGCTGCATTTTGAGGAGTTGTTCCTGGAGATTCTCCATTGGACCACGAGCGTTCGTGCTATTTCCTGGAGTGTGATGAACTTCTTCATCTTTGGTAGCGTGCACTACGGAAGCTGAGTTCAACATGATCGGTTGAGAAACCGACATTGTTACTTGTGGAAAAGTTATTCCACGTTGTGGAGTGAATGTAGCGTTTTGCTGCAAAGTAGGTATTTCAAGTAAGGTTGTTTGAGAAGTCGGTTGGAGAACTCCAATGCCGAAGTTAAAGGCATTCCCATGGATAGCCCTACGGCATCTTTGAAAGGTGAACTCTTGTGTGACAATGGCTGGAGTAGTAGTATCCTCTGAAGTTGCTATTTGGTTTGTTGCTTTCGCTTGTTGACTTTCTTGTTGTGGCGAGTTGACCAAAGATGTGAGTCTCTCCACTTCTTCTTGTAGTGTAGTTCCGTACTACGGAGTTCAACGTTTTCTTGCTCAAAATTCTCCATTACTTTTCTTCTTTTTGATCTAGTATCGTGCGTTCGAGTTGGGCGGACCTTGATCGAGAAACTCTAAGGCGACGACTTGACAATTTTCTATACGGAAAATGGCGGTTCAAAGCGTGAATGATTAGACTCTAGATGATAGACTTAAATGCAAAGTATGATGCATGAATATGATTGTAAAGAAAATAAATTTCCAAGAATTTACGCTAAGAGATATTTACGGCAAATATTTGGATGGAAAACACAAATTTTATTGATTAATGAAGGAAGATTACAACAATTGTTTTTGTTGGAGCATTGCTCACACAAATGATAAAATAAAAATTACAAACTAAATTAAACTAATTAAACATCTTACGTCGGATGGCGATCAAAACTTGATGCAACTTGACGAGTTTCCTTCCATAGTGAGCTTTTAGTTTGGCTTTCTCGGCTTTTAGCTTGCTAATGACTCTCTTCCACTCGTTGGGAGCGGGCTTCTGGTTGTCATTTCCTCGAGCTTTCTTTTCCTTTCCTTGGCGTATTTACGGATGGCGTTATCCTTGGCGAATCTTCTCATCTTTCTCCATGAGCCATTCATCACGGAAGTAGGCGTCTTTTCATGATCTTTGACTTGCTTCTTGAGCTTCTCATTCTCAAGGTTAGTCTTAAGGAATTTGCTTTCAAAGCTTCTTTCTCAAACCTTATCTTGGTCAAGGCTTCTTGGTATTCTCCACGACAGCGGGAAAATTTGTCGATTTGGGCGGGAGAACATGGGATCCTCATAAGCGTAAGGCATTGAAATTCCTTCGCTCTTTTCTTTATCCAAAGTGTAGGTTTCCATGGCTACACAATTCTTTGCCTTACCTTTTCCTTTCTTTCGGATGTGATGCCAAGCTTTAATCATCTAGCCTTGATCCTTGGAATCCTCTCCTTCATGATAGAAGTAGCTTTCTCTTGTAAAGCGGAGGTTTACGAATTTGCGTATCCGAGTGACGTTTTGCTAGGAATGGGTTGTAGTTGATTCCTCCTTTCGTACCAATGAGAGATGCGTTGGCAAATTCTCCTCTCGATGATTTCCATCTCATTGTTTGCCAAGGTATACCAATGGATATAAATCGTTTGTTAGAGACATGAGTCTTCTAGACCAATGCCACTCGTCTTTGTTTTCACGGAAGATAGGAGATTTAGGCGGTGTGAGACAATCCATTTGAAAAGCAGTACCTGACACACGATAGTTCCGTCTCCTTGCGATTCCTATGATGAATAGAGGCGTCGTATCACCAGCGGGGTGGGAGCAGGATTTCCAATTAGAAAGGTCCTTATGGCGTTGATATCAGCGAAATTTGGGATGTTGGGAAACAACACCAATCCATAGAGGAGTAAAGCTAAAATAGCTTCAAAGGCTACCATACTACCGACGAGAGAATTTGAGAGCCTTCTCCATTAGGAACTTTGAGGTCGAGTCCTAAGAGTTTTCCTCTGGTAGTTAGGTTTTGTCTATCTCATTTCTTTAAATGAGTCATTGTTGCAATGACTTGTGACTTAGGAATGGCTTCAAACCATCGAAAGGCACTTTGTCCGATCTTGAGATTCCTAGAATATCGCGTACTCTTCCAAAGTAGGCATCAGCGATAATCGGGGAAAGTGAAGCAGTGATGGTGGATCGTAGAATTGAGCGAAGGTCTTGAGAAGTCCTTCATCGACGTTAGCGTTCAAAGAGTTAAAAGAGTTCCATAGCGTTTTACGAAATCAGGGATCTTCTACCAAGGATGCTAACTCTTTCAACTTTCCTCGTCGGGATCCTAAAAGCTGTATCTTTTGGTGAATCTTCCTCGGCGTCCATCACTCTAACCTAAAATATTTTACAAAGAAAAATCTCTAAATTCTTTGGAAATGGGAAGAAAATGAATTTTTTTGTTTTATGAATGAATGAATGCATGAATCGGCAAACATGGTTAGTAGTTATACACACGGTCAAGCGTTGAAGTCACGAGCATGAAATAGCGATAAGAATCAGCGGGGTTAAGTTCTAAGGGCTTATTCATACGTGAATCGGGTTCTCGATATCTGAGCTCAACACTCCCCTTCAAAACATTATTGGATTTGTTGAATACTCGATGGTCCAATAATATTTTCAAAGAAACTACTTTGATCGTAGTATCGCATGACAATTACTCTAGGCTTACACGAATAATCTACTACATCCTAATGGCGGGATGGTTTATGTGTTCTGATCCACTCGACTTCTTAAGTTCCCTCAAAATACGTTTCGCAATTACTTGCTAAACACAATACCCTCAAGATAACCTCCTTTGGCGGAAATATTAACCGAAAGCATTAAGCGCTCACGTATTAATATCTCCACCTAGATCTAAAAAATGTTTCTTAAATCCGGGTTAGGATTTCTTTCCATCGAGATGAAATCGCGAAACACACAATAAAGAAAAGCAAAAAAGCTTGGTGCTCTCGGGGCGTTTTCCTTTTTTTTGAAAAATCAAAGTTTCGTACTCCCAGTAGTCGCCATTTTCTGTTCGCGTTAAAGGTGGCGCTTTGAGGATCTGACGTGAGTTCATTCTCAGCTCAAGCGATTTAATCTTTTGATTTGTTTATAAAGATGCATGATCAAGCTTTATTATTTTCAACACAAGAAAGATGATTTAATGATTATGAAAAAAATGAAATACCCTCAATTGATATTGGTATGCGTGTGACTAGCGCAAACTAGACATAACGCATTGGGAGATTTTGAGTAAGGGGATTGTTATATAAAGGGAATAAATGGAGCACCTAAATATATGTAGTTATCTGACTTTATATATGAATATGTTTAATATGTTTGTGTGTTTTAATTGCTATTTCTATGATTGGGAAAGTTTCTCCTTTGGGATTTTAAGAAGATAGATTATGTGAGATTCTAGTGTTTATTATTATTGTGCTCAAAGATGTGGATCTACGCATACATATCCGTAGTGGGAATCAGAGCATTTGTAGCTCGGATCTACAAGGTTCTCTGGTTTGTTTGGTCTGAGGGAGATAGAAATTTGCTCGGCAAGGATGGGACCTTGTGCCTACGTATTCTCAAGAGGATGTTGAGAAAGTCAGAGCAATCGTAGTTCCCACTTATGCTAGTGGAAAGCAACGGGATGTTAGTAAGAGACAGACAAATGTCATCTTAATGAAAAATGTATCTAATCTATTTCATCACATACATTTTTGAAAAGTTTGATTGATTGATTAAAATCTTTCATCGTAAGTATTAGGTGTTTTGCTTGAGTGTACAAGCGTTACCACTTACATGTTTAAGAAAGATGTTTGAAAAAGATGATTAAATCTTTTAACTGTAAGTATTGGGTGTTTTGCTTGAGTGTACAAGCGTTACCACTTACAATTAAGAGATGTTTTTTGTTTGAAAACAGTTTTGAAAAGAGTTTGAAAAGTTTTTTGACTGTATGTGATGTGATAGATAAGATACTTCTTCCATAGAGATGATAGATGTCTAAATCTCAAGGAGAAGTTGATTGGATTAAAGGGATGCTTTTAAGAAGCCCGTGGGTCCTTGTATTGTTAGCCAGAGGAGGCATTAGAGGGCCATCGAGGTCATCGAGGGTCCTTGTGAAGCTTAAGAGGAAGCTATAGGGTATGGCTGGTTTTGGCTTGAAAGGATTTCAGAAATCATCCTTTTACGAATAAGAGCAATTTCAGGAAATTTTACTCATTGGAATTTGAAAGTGATTTCAAGAAACCATCCTTTCGAGGTTCTATCTTAAGCGGGTGATTCTTTGTATTGGAAGCCCAATAGGAGGCTGTTAAGAGATTTCCTATCTCTTTCATTGTATGATGCGAGAAGGCTAAACTCAATGAGGAGTTCTTTTGAGCGAAGCCAAGAGGTGACTCAGCGGAGTGTTGTCTTATATGAAGCCTAAGCGGAGGCTAACTCTGGGGAGAGTTTCTTTGTACAAAGCCAAGAGAAGGCTAAACTCTGTTGGAGATAAAATATCTTGTATAAGAAGCGGAGCTGACCCATGCTAGTGATGGATTGTCTTGTATGAAGCCCAAGGACTACACTCAGTGAGGATGAGTTATCTTGTATGAAAAGCGGAGGCTATAGCATGGGAACCTATTGATTAGTCTAATTGTTATGTTATTATTAGGCGGTTGTATAAGCAGTGTGTGTGTGTGTGATATGTATTCACAGGAGTTTATGAAGGAAATATAAACAATGCATGATGTTTATTTTGGTTTATGAAATATAAACAAGTATACGTGAGCGAGCGTTTAAAAGCAGCGTAAATTGATTATTCACAAGTTTGAGCTGTGTACAAGGAAGTAAATATGTACGAGCGAGTTTTTATATGCAGACGAAAGATGGATGTACATAGGAGGTTGGGACTTACACCATAAGGGAGGCCCATTGATTTGAAAGCAGTTTCACGAGGGAATAATGCTCCTTTCAAAGTCAATGGTATTCGATGTAAAATGTACGGATGAAGCGGAAATGATTGATCGAAGTTTATACGTAAAAGGTATCATATTATGTGCGATAAAAGTATTTGAAAAAGAATATCATGTTATATACGGATGAAAGTTTGTTTGAAAAGTGTTTGGTATGTACAAAGCGTACAAAAGACTATTTTGTTTGAGTATACCAAGTGATGTGAAAACAAGCGATCGAGTTATACGTACTTGAGTATGAAAGAATATCATATTATACGGATGAAACTTTAAAAAGTTTTTGACAAAGTTTGATATGTACAAAAATATTATGTACATAAAGAATGTTATGGGACTTACACCATGATGGAGGCCCATTGGTCTAAAAGAAATTTTACTGGAAGAATCCTTCCTTTAGAACCAATGGATTCGGTATAGACAAGCGAATGAAAACAAACGAAAGAAATTTGTTTACGTTTGAATATTAACAATGATAATTTGAGTATGTACATGTAAAACTAAATATGTACATAAAGGATTGGGACTTACACCATAAGGGTGGCCCATGATCGATCGAGAAATTTGAGAGAAGACAAAATCAGTTTTATCGTTTTAAATCGGATCGATCATGGTAAAAGATGCAAGTTTGATGAAATGTTTTGAAAAGATGATTTGAAAATGTTTTGAAATGTGAGGTTCATTTATGAAAAGTTTTGAAAAAAATCGGAAGTCGAAAACTTGAAAAATTCACTTTTTAAGGAGGTTTGAAAAGTGTTTAGAACGTCGTTTTCGGCTCGATCAAAATTTAATCAGATGAAAGTTTTTTTCTGAAAATTTTTGCATTATCACAAAATAGATGTATTTATTGACAAGTGTTTTAAAAATCATCTCAAAATGAGAAGTTTTGATTGGTCAAAAAAATTGTGCAAGTTTTGTAAAAAAACATAAAAAAAATTGGAAGTTTGTAAAAAAGAATGAAAAAAATGGTCCTGATGGGTGTTGAACCCATGACCATGAGGTGGACGTGTGGCAAGAAGACCTTAAGGGCAAACAGACAACCACTAGACCAAATGCGCTGGAGTGTTAGTGGACTCAGAACACGCGTTGATATAACATTGGCTTATTTAAAAATTTGAAAATTGAAGAACACCAAGAACACGCGCGTATTTCTGGGTTTTCATTTTGATTTTCAGAAATCCAATTTCAACCTAAAATCTTTGTTTCTCAACGAAATGGCATGATGTAAAAATCAAACTTGATCGATTTTGCACCACGAACATGAATATGCTTGTTAATTTCATTTATATTTAGCCTATCATGTTTTGCTTTATGGAAATCGTGATGAACCCTAAACTTAAGATTTCAAATTAAATGATGCACAGTTTATGATTCTTTGATTTTGTTGAGGGTTAATGATCGTTTTTAGTGCAGAAAAAGAATGGCCAAGAGCTTTTTTCAATTGGTGCAAGGAATATGGATATCACAGTTCGTATGCATACCTGGAAAAGTGAGGATCGAATTCTGGGCAAACGTGTTTCCAGAGCTTGTTTCTTGATTGTGTGAGATCCAACGGCCTATAAGGAAGTTATGTGAGTGGTCAGCTTGCTTCAAATCCTTCCCAATCAATCCAGCCAAGTCCACCTGCACAGTTCAAAAATGGCAACTGGATTTTGAAGTAAATCGTGTTACAGTTAGATGTTAATGGCCTGGATCACTCATATGATGTATAGTGATGCTGTTTGAATGATTAGATCACAGTTTGATCAAGCTCAACTCCAAATTCGATTGCTTGGGCAGTTTTGCAAGTTTATGAACATGGAAAGTGCAAATTGGTTTTGGCTTGATTTTATGTTGATTTTAAGTTTCAACTCAACTACATGTAAGACACCAAAATTTATCATGTTTTCATTGAATTTTGTAAATTGCAAGTTTTCTCAAAAATGTGTTATGTTACTTGATTTTGAAGAAAGAAGTGAGAAGCATGACTTTGCAATGTTTTTGGTGTTGATTTAGGCTTGAAATGTGATCCTTTTATAGGCCAATTAGGACTGCAATGTTAGGCAAAAAGGACATGGCATTTGGTAATTCAAAGAAAGCTTAAGGCGCAAGAAAGTCTTTTGTAAAGCAAAAGGAAGGTTCCTTTTTTCACCATGTGTGAAATTATCCAACTTGATCCAATCTTTCAATTATCACTTCTCACTGATGTTTATCAGTTTGATGACTCAATTTGGCAAGGTGGCAAGGTTGAATTACTTCTTGGTGAAGAAAACTCAAAAAATGACCTATAATTGATGTTTTGATCTTTGAAAATCAAGTTTCATGGAGCCTTATGTTTCAATTTCAAAAGTATAGCTAGACTCCATGGATTTGAGAGTTCTTGGACATTTTGGAAATATTTTTCCATGATCTACAACTTTCATGTTTTGAGTTTTTTCAAATTCCAATTGGAACTAGGTGAAAAAATGGCTTGAAGTTTGGAAAAAGTAAGAAATTTCAACACTTAGAAAAATTTCTAAGTATAAAAACTTTTGACTTTTTGTTGACTTTTTCAAATTCTTGATTTTTTATGATCATGATGGATCATGTGAAGTATTTTGATGATGGAAAAAGTTTTGTTTTGAAAAATTTGACCAAAAGTCAAAGTTTGACTTTTAAATGAGATGAAATTTCATCGGATGTTTACAGCGTGATGAATTACGTGAACCTCTGTGATGTTTTGAATCCGAAATTAGGTCAACATGTTGTATATAAGATATAATGACCAATCTCTATCCAAAAAGTTATTTCTTGTTCAAAAGTGGAGAATTCTCATGCCCGATCAAAACCCTAATTGGTCGATCCTCGATTGATCGTGAGAAAATTTGATATCGAGGATTGAAGGTTGATGATTTGATCAAGATAGATCAAATAAGATGAGAAAATCTCAAACCGTAATTGGTTAGCTCTTGAATCGGATGAAAATCGATGAAACCCTAATTTTGACACATGAATGCTACACGATTAATGTTGTTTGAGCTATTGGTTGTGCAATGATGCAAATGTAAGGTGGTATATTAGGTCAAAATTTGGGGTATATTCTAACAAAAGGACACGCTAATCTTTGTGATACTAAGAAGTGGAAAAGAACTTGTGGACTGTTGATCCAAGATTGAAAATCGACCATGTACCAAGCGAGAATAAGCCAATGAAAATGAGAATGAACCAAAAGGAAAGCGAGAACAAGCGGTGGAAAAGAAGCCTTATGTGCCTCCACCGCCTTATAAACCGCCGATTCTGTACCCTCAGAGATTAACCAATTCCAAAACGATGGGCCAATTCAAGAAATTCGTTGAACTTCTTAAACAACTGAATATCACAATACAGTTTCTGAGCTATCACTCGGATGCCCTAAATGCGCTAAATTTCTTAAGGAAATCCTATCTAACAAGAAAAAGATAGAAGGAAACGGAACAGTTACACTTACCGCTGAGTGTAGCGTTATTATTCAAAACGATATGGGAGCAAGTATCAGTGTCATGCCCCTATCTATTTGCAAAAAGCTGGAGATGGGAGAACTTAGACCCACGAAAATGTCCGTTCAATTAGTTGACCGATCAGTTAAATAACCTGTAGGTATACTGGAAAATGTTCTAGTTAGAATAGGTCAATTCTATATCCCGACCGATTTCATAATCATGGACATTACCGAAGATTCAGTTACCCCTATCATATTGGGAAGACCCTTCCTAGCCACAGCTGGAGCTATAATTGACGTAAAGAAGGGCAGACTGACATTCGAAGTTGGAGAGGAAAAAGTGGAATTCATCCTTACTCAATTCTTACAAGCACCAGCCATGAATGACACATGTTATCTAATCGACGTTATAGACGAGTGCGTAAGAGAGATGGAAGCAGAACAAACCACATACTCCGAAATAATGAAAATCCAAACTCCTTTGATATTTGAAGACAACAATTGGTGTCAACCATATCAAGATGATAGTCTAAGCGAAAGCCTAGCACTTACACCTGATCATATGCCATGTCCAAAGAAACCTGGGTTAGAACTAAAAACTTTACCTAGAAACCTAAGATACGAGTTCCTAGATACCGAACGTACTCGACCGGTGATAGTCAATTCGGTTTAGGAGCGCTCGAAACTCGAAAGCGTGGGCGTCTAAGGAAGTACGCATTAGGTTATAACATATCCGATTTAAAGGAATATGTCCTTGATTTATGCCGTATTATCTAGAAGAAGATTGCAAAACCTCTAGAGAACCTCAAAGAAGAATTAATCCAATCCTTATGCATAGTCGGGGATGAAATTAAAGCTATTAGGCGAGAATTATATATCAATCTCAAGCGGTAAATGGGTTATCGGTTATGTCTGATGAAGCCGACTTTGAGATTTTTGTATCGCAAATGTGCGGATAGCAAGTCGCCACCGACTTTTCTTTTATCAATTAAGGGAAGGTGAAAAACAGGAAAAGACCTTCGTTAGATTACGAGTAAGGAGAAGGTTATGAAAAGGAAGGTATTAGCACCCTTTCCATCCGTAGTTATCTGGGCTCTTAGTTGCTCTTAGATCACTTTTAAAAAAAATTGTGCTTTCTGTGTGTTTGACAAAAATGTTTTGAAAAAAGGCATTTTGCTTTGACTTTTTAATGATTCATGTAGGAATGTATACAAAGTGTTCGGAAATGTTTTATTTTGAAAAGAGTTCGAACTTTGACAAAAGTGTGAGGTGTGAAAGAGTGTTTTGATAGAGCAAGCAACTAAAAGTCTTATTACCTACTCAGAATTGGTCGTTTTCGTGTTATTTTACTTTCCTTTAGAATAGTGCTATCCATACCATTAGTTGGTAGGTAACCCTATTCGTTGGATGTAAAAGGGACATTCGAAGGGACATCGGATGGTCATAGAAGGCAACTTGTAGGAAGTATCCTAGCACATTTGAAGGGACTATCATCATTTTTCATAGGCGACAATCGAGGGTCAAGATCATGTATTCGTAGGCGACATCGTGGGTCTATGATCTTTGTATCGAAGGGACTATGATGATTTGTTTGAAGGCAATGGTGCTAGAATACCTCTACGTTCGAGGGACTTGACCATTTGAATTCGTAAAAGCAACGAGAGAGAATTACCCTAAGGGGTGCATGTGTGAAAAGAGTGTGTTGATTTCAGGTATTTTATCTTGGAGTTATGAGTGATCTATGTCCAATTTTATCTTGCCATACACGCCTAATTACTAGCAATTTATAGGGTGCAGAAAGTAAATTGTGGAAAGTAAAGTGCGGAAAGTAAATGTCTACGCTATTACATGGCTTTGGGCGGATACATAATGAGTCACGGAAAATAAAAGTCCTAATTAAACTATTACATCCCATAGGCAATTACATAATTGAAATAGAAAAGCAAGAAAAATCGTCCGAAACGGCATAACCTGTGAACAGATACAAAATCGGAAAATACGAGAAAATTGCATACGAGGAAAATGTTAGTAAAAATAAGTATTTTTGAATGAGGAAAAAGGTTTTGTGTTAGTAATGATATTAATATGATAAGATAATTTTTTGGTAATTTTCTGAATTGATTTGATAATTTAAAAACAATTAAAAGACATTTAAACGATTAATTAATAATTAAATTAAATATGCATGCAAAAATAATAATGTTTATATTAAAAATTAAATAAACATTTTTCTGATGATTATGCAAAAAATAAATATTTTTGGTGTTTTTTAGATGCATGAGAAAATTATTTGAAGATAAATTAAATTAGATGAAAAATATTAAAGAAAAATAGAAAAATATGTAAAATAGAGTTAGTTTTGTAAAAGAGCAAAAATATATTGGTCTTGCCAAGATTCGAACTGGAGACCTCTGGGCAACACGTCACGCTTCCATGCCTTAACCACTGGGCCAACGCGCACTTGGTGTCATGGAATTGAAACAAAGCGTTTTTATACAAACTTGATTTCTGGGAATTCAAATCACGCGCGAAGAACATCTTCTTCTTCGTTTGAATTTCTGGAAATTTTGCATCGGCCAAACTCGACGCTATGGCCCCTGCAACTTTCAAAAATCAAGCACAAGCAATATAAATAAGTTTTGAAACCATGGTTCGATTGGAAACATCATTCTAAACACGATGGTGGTTTTAGATTTGTCCAATTTTACGTATTTCGTTAGTTCCCAATTCGAGCAGTGAAACCCTAGCCATGGTAATTTCCGATTCAGGCCACTAAAATACATTTAAATCATCCAGAAAGCTTGCAAACTTTGTTCTAAACACAAAACAAACATCAAAACATGTTTAAAATGCATGATAAACAGAATTCGAAATTTGAAAAAGTATGAACAAACCAAAACTGGATTTTGTGATTCTTGATGTTTTTGAATGATGTAAAGGTCTGGAATGATTCCAGAGACTCCAAGGAATGTGTTTAGATGCTTAGAATTGGCTGAATCGATCCAAAACCAAGGCTGCAAGTTGCTTGAACTCCACGGTTTTTTGACTTTAGGTTAGGGTTCTTTGAGGCAATTTTTCTATTCTTGTTCATGTTGTATGCATTGTACATTTATAGTAGATGGATTTTGGGCTGAATTCAAGAGCAAATATTGATCAATCAATGCAAAAATTATTTGATTTTGTACAGAATCAAATCTTCCTTTTTTGATCAAATTTCAATCAAATTCTTGCCAAATCTATGCAAATTTCGAAATTTGCCAGCTTGTGTGAGTTACTTGGATCTCAAGTATGAGAGAAAAATCAATCTTGCATTTAATTTTGATTTTATACCTTATTTTTAAATTTAATTTGTTTTTAAATTAATAAAATTCAAATTAAATAGAAAAATAAGGCTAAAATTCGTGGCATTGGGCTTGGATGTTCCAAATTGTCTAAGGAACAAGTTTGAATGAAGAAAAACTAGGCCCATTTGCAAAATTTTGGATTTTAACAAGTATCTCTCTTTGTGCACTTCTTCAAAAATACCCAACTTGTGCAAGGTGTATTTTGCTCAATTTTCCACATTTTTGAGTGTTCTTGGACTTTTTAGTAAGCTCTAAGTGTCCTCTAACCAACCTCTTTTGTTTCATCTCAATTAAAGTTTCCATGCTCAATAAATCTTCAAAACAAAAAGTTGACTTTTTGTTGACTTTGAAAAGGACTTGTAATGTTTTGACTCATACCTTCCAAATGAAGCATTTTTTGAACATTCTTGTGAGACATGAAGTTGTAGAGAATTGAATTTCCTTCAAAATTAGAGGTGGTGGAAAAATTTCTGAGAAAGTATGAAGAAGTTATGCTCAGTCAAAGTTTAGTTGACTTTTCACTAGAAAACCCTAATTTGGAAAGTTTGACTTTTGTGCAAATCTTGAGTTTTCTTGATGAATCATGATCAACCCTTGATCAAATGATGGATGTGACTTCAAGATGAGGATGTTGACCAAAAATCAGGAAGTTTGACTGTATGTTGACCACAATTGACTTTTGTCAATCTGACTAATTTTCAACCATCTGAGCAATTGTTTGAGGAAACTTGACTTGTAAGGCTTGAAATTTGACATGGAGATTCTTTGAAGCATATGAGGAGGCATGATGACCATTGGAGATGTTGGAAGTCCATTTTGATCTGAGAATTACCAAACCCTAGTTTGGGTTGATTGTCTAGGAGAGGTTTGTCGATCGACCCTTGAGGAATCCTTAGTATGGATGTATGAAATGTTTTGAGAAGTAGGAGGAAAATTTTGGGGTATGTGCCCTGTTCAATCTTCTTGTCTTGGAAGGGTTAGATTGGTATGCTTTGCCTTCGTGACACTGGAGGTGAAGATGATTGAACACTCAATACCTAAAATTTGCACTCATTGTTGATTGATGGGAATGGGCTTCGGATGCCATTTGGAGAAATGGAGATTTTCTTTGGAGAATGAGTCGTGCGCTAGGCTCGAGGCGTCGTCGAATAGGAGAATCGTCGGAGATGGGCTTAAGATGCCATCGGAAAGATCGATCTTTGGGGAGTGAGCCATCGCTAGGCTCTGTAGATGTTTACGGAAGTGAAAGGAGCATCGAGATGGGCTTAAGATGCCATCAGGAGGAGTCGTACGTTAGACCACATGCTTGTCTTTGAATGAAGTTATTGGTTTGTATTGGTTTTAACCAAATATGCGATACGGCGGTGGATAAATGTTGACAAATAGTCGGAGATGGGCTTAAGATGCCATCCAAACAGCGAGTCGTCAGCTAGACTGTAGTTCTTGATAATAAGAGAGTCGAGTACATCTTCGTCTTGATTACTCGAGGGATAGTAGTTGGCGGAAGGTGGACTTCCTGTTGTGCTTGGTCTTGATCAATGCACATTATCGGAGGATAACTGCGATCGTTCGAGATAGTTTTCCGTCGGCTTGGTATTAATCTGGATCATTGTCGGAGGACAACTAGGTGATCGTTGAGATAGTTTTCCGTCGGCGGGCATTAATCTGGACCCGGTTGTCGGAGGATAACTAGGGCGGTCGTTGAATAGTTTTCCCATCGGCGGGCATTAATCACGGACGGTTGTGGGAGGACAACTAGGCGATCGTTCGAGATAGTTTTCACGTCGGCTTGGCGCATTAATCTGGACCGGTTGTCGAAGGACAACTAGGGCGATCGTTCGGTAGTTTTCCGTCGGTTTGGTGTTAATCACGGACACTTTGGCCGGAGGACAACTAGAGGCGTCGTTCGAGATAGTTTTCCCGTCGGCGGGCATTAATCACGGACTTGTTTGTTTGGGGTGATTTGCTGTTTGGAAAAACAAAAGAAACTTTGATAGGATATCGTTAGTTTTATGCAAAGTATGATGCATGACGATGTGTATGAATGACATATGCATATATTATGACTTTATGAATAATGTATGAATGATAGATGTTGTGGTATTTCAAAACATATCCATCTTGAAGAAGCGGATGTTACCTTGGAGATCTCGACACGTTTGGGGATGAAGCGAATTGGAAACCCTGAGAAGAAAGATGACCTCGATTCCTCCGATGCACTATCTGACCAAGTCTTGAGCCTTAGATATTGTTGAGGATGGTAGAGATCGAGATCTTGTTGAGGATCTTGTGCATAGACCTGTTGGGAGAATCTAGGAGGTACTCTCTGGGGATCTTGCGCATAAATCTGTTGGAGTATTTGATAGTTCTTTGGGAGGCCGGGTTAGAAGGATCGGAGCTCGTCGAAATCTCTGGTTGGGAATAAAAGACGTAGGTTTCCTCCGACGCACTATCTGACCAAGTCTTGAGTCTGGATACTGCTGCTGCCGGGCAGGTGATGGTTGCTGAGAGATATTTTGCCGGGGATACCTCTGCTGGTGATGAATCATTACTGCTTGGAAATTCGTTGTGTCGGGTTAAATTATTGGAATCGCGAGGGTAGCGATGAAACTCAGAATGCTGGAACTAACAAAAAGGAAAAAGGTACTTCGCTGGGGAAGGTTTGTAGTGAGCGATACCTCTTTAGGGATTGTACTCTTGCAAGGGGACGTATGGGCGACTTTCGTCGTCATCTCAATTCCTATAGCCTGTAGTAATTACTTTCGTATGTTTACTTTTCGTATGTTTGTGAATATATTCTTATTGTCAAATGCATATAATCATTCAAAACAAACGTTGGACTTTATGCAAGCAACAATAGCAAAAATTGTAAAGAGAAAGAACTCGTATTTATTTGAAATGTGGCGTATGGCCAAGTAGTTTATACACAAGAAAGGTAAAAAGCCATGCGGAAACAATCTCGTTAAGTTCCAACTATGCTAGTACTCATATATTTCAACTATCTCATCTCTTTCTTTGTCGTTGAAAGTGAGTGAATTGATTTTCGCCATTTGAATCTTGAATCTTGATAGTGATGCGGAAGTGGGTGATACGGGCGGGACATAGTAAATGCGCTTAAATCCTAACTTTTGCCTAGACCGCCCTTCGGGTTTTGATCTGGGATACCCTTTTTGCCCAATCGCCTTTTAGGTTTCGACTTGCGGTGTACATGTTTTGTATATATCCTTAACTTTTGCCCGAACCCTTTTGGTTCGCGAGTTATATATTTTGCCTAGGCGATCGACCAAGCGGGTCTCTTTTATCGTAGTATTTTTGATTATGTCTGCGTTCACGGTGTGTGGGAAGTCTTCACCATCCATGGTGCTAAGTATCATAGCTCCATTGGAAAATCATCTTGACTACAAATGGTCCCTCATGGGTGGGAGTCCATTTCCCACAGGGATCACCTTATGGAAGAATGGTGCGCTTGAATACTAGATCACCGACTTGGTAGACCCGGTGCTTGACTCTTTTATTGAATGCTCTGATCATTCGTTTCTGATAAATCTATCCATGGCAGATGGATGCGAGTCGCTTCTCATCAATCAAGTTAATCGATCAAGTGATGCAGATCGATCGTCTTCACCTAACTCTGTGTCACGGAGGACTACGGTTGAGGGTATCGAACCTCGATTGGTGGGACTGCCTCCATACCGTATACAAGAGAGGGGTTGCCCTTGATGTTAAATCTTGTGGTGCGATAACCATGAAGAGCGAATGGTAACATCTCATGCCAATCCTTGTAAGTCACTGTCATCTTTTGTATAATCTTCTTAATGTTCTTGTTGGCAGCTTCCACTGCGCCATTCATCTTAGGCCGATAAGAAGAAGAGTTGTGATGCTTGATCTTGAACTGCGTGCAGAGTTCGATGATCATCTTGTTGTTGAGGTTAGAGCCGTTATCTGTGATAATCCTTTCGGGAGTGCCATACCGACAGATAAGATTATGTTTGATGAAATGAGCCACAACATTCTTGGTAGCAGATGCGAACGAGGCTACTTCTACCCACTTGGTGAAATAGTCAATTGCCACAAGGATGAAGCGATGTCCGTTGGAAGGCGTGGGCTTGATTTCTCAATCATGTCAATGCCCACATTGCAAAGGCCAAGGACATTAGAACATTGAGTCTTGGAGGTGCGTGCACTTTGTCTGCATAAATCTGGCATTTGTGGCAAGATCGAGCATAGCGATGACAATCAGCTTCCATGGTGCACCGATAGTAACCTGTTCTCAACATCTTCTTAGCCATGGTGTGTCCATTGGAGTGGGTACCAAATGCGCCTTCGCGTAACTCTTCCATGATACGTTCATGTTTACGGTCTACAGTAGATAAACAAATCGTGGTTGCGCTTGTATAAGATGTCGTGGTTGAGGAGGAATTTGGATGCAAATCTTCTCAAAAACTTCTTATCATTGACAGATGCCCCTGCGGGATATTTTTGAGTCTCAAGATACCTCTTCACGTCATAGTACCAAGGTTTCTCTTATGTATCAAGCTCATAACAATATGTTGGTTCGTCAAACTTTTCGATGATGATCTGGGGAGCCTCGTTGTCCCATCTAACCTTGAACATAGACGACATAGTAGCTAATCGCTAGTGATTCTCTTCTCGTGGAATGTGATCAAAAGTAATCTCTTGATAGGGATCAAACTCGAACATGCTCTCGATATGGAATCGATTCGGATGCCTCGTATCCGCTCCCATAATCGGTGATCACTAAAGTGAGTCTCCATATACTTGCAAGAACTTGATTCTTAAGTCAATAGCGACTTTAATACCCATGATGCAACCGTATTCGGCCATGTTGTTAGTGCAAGCTGAAACATAATCTGGCGGTGAAGGCGTATGTCCTTGCGGGGATGTAATGATGGCGCCTTGCCCTTTGCCAAGTGCGTTTGAGGCCCATCAAAAACCATAGTCCATCGGGATCCTGTTTAGGTCCTTAAATGCAGGCTGGTTCTTCTGATCTGTAACTAATAAAACATCTTAAATGCGGAAATTTGAGCTGCATAGACTAATAGTCATCTGACGATGAGCCAAATGATGGCTACTACACTTCCTTTGATCGCTTTAGAAGTATATTGGATGTCATATTCGGTCAGGATCATTTGCCATCTTGTTATTCTTAGGAGAGAGCTGGTTTCTTAAATATGTATTTTATCGGATCCATCTTGGAAATCAACAAGGTAGTGTGGTCAACATATCTTGTCTTAGTCGTGACAGCTCGAGAAAGCGTTTAAGTTTTCTCATTTGTGAGTATCTTGTTTCGATCGGTAAACTTTTGCTAAGGTAGTATATTGCATACTCTTTTCGACCGGACTCGTCATGTTGCCCCAACACACCCCATTGAGTTCTCTAACAACATCGAGTACATGATAAGAGGCCTTCCTTGGTGAGACATCGGGATAGGAGGATTACGTGGGTATTCCACGATTTTGTCAAAGCGATGCGGATATCGTCATTCCATTCCACTACTTGATCTTTCTTAAGTAACTTGAAGATTGGCTCACAAGTAGCGATTAGATGTGCAATGAATACGGCAATGTAGTTCAATCGGCCGAAACCTCGACTTCCTTCTTGGTTGAGTGGCATTTCTTGAATAGCTTTAACCTTGGCGGGGTTAACTTCAATACCTTTCCGCGACAACAAACCCTAGGAGTTTTCGGATCGACTCAAAGGTGCACTTGTTGGGATTAAGTCTCGATTTGTACTTCTTGACCTATCAAATAATTTTCGCGAGATGATCAAGATGTTCTTCTTGATGCAGCCGAGCTATCATGTCGTCGGCGTAGACCTCTATCTCATGATGAATCATGTCATGAAATAACGTCACCATAACGCGATAAGTGGCACCAGCGTTCTTGATCCGAGCGGCATAACCTAAAGAAAGTGCTTTTGTGTAGTAGTCTTCTCCATGTCTTACGGAGCCATTTTGATCGATTATAGGAGAAACCATCCATGAAGGAGAAAACCTTATGTTGGGCAGTGTTGTCAACCAAAACATCAATATGAGGTAGTGGGAAATCGTCTTTCAGACTTGCTTTGTTCAGATCTCTGTAATCCACACACATTCGTACTTTGCCATCCTTCTTGGGCATAGGTACTAAGTTAGCCACCCACTGTGGATAAGAAGTAACAGCTAGAAAACCGGCATTGAACTGTTTCATAACTTCGGCTTTGATTTTCTCAAACATCTCGGGGCATCGACAGACATACATTCCTTTGGAGAAAACCTTCTTTTTCGACAGGTGTACCACAATATCAATGTCTAAACCCGACATGTCTTCGTATGACCAAGCAAAAACCTCAATATAGTCTCGTAGCATCTGAATCAATCTTTCTTTAACACTGTTCTCAGTACCCAAATTCACAACCTCAACTGGCTCTTCGTGTGGCTGTATAACTCGCTCTTCTTGCTGTAGAAGCCTGACAAGTTCTCCTGGCACTTCACAATCTTCCTCACCTTCGTCTTCGGCTTGGTAGATTGGATTATCGAAGTCATATTTAGCAATAGCATAGATGTTATCAACGAGATTCAGAGTGATTATGCAGTGTATCATGTGGGTGTGTGTAAGAACACATAGCTTTTTGAAAGGGTGATAAAGTAAAAGAAAGAAGCGACAATTAAATGCAAAATTCCAACGATTTTATTGAATGAAAATATGCAAATGACAGATAATAACCCTCACAAACGAGCCACGATGCCCCGGGCAAGGCACTAGGCTTTAGAGTTTATTGTTTAAAACATAGAAAACGAAAAGTAAAACAGAAACAAAGGCAATTACTCCTGTCTAAAGGAGATTGGTATGACGTCTTCAGTCTTCTAATTATTGAGTCCGTTGTTGGGAGTTGGGAAGATCTACTTGCTGATGTCGAAGTCGTTGTCGTTGTCTTCTATAGCATGGATTCCATTCTGGCTGATCCGGAAAGGAAGTTTCTTAAACGCGTTAGCGTATCATCTTGACCTTTGATGGTGAATCTAAACCGGTCTTGTCGGTTGAAAGGAAGATGGGGGCTGTCCCAAATAGTACTACCTCCTTCTTGATGCGACTTGAGCATCCTTGGTGAGGCCATCCTAAGCGGGCTGGCGTAACCGGGAGAGTCAGCAGGCATGACTCGGGTATTTTTCAAAAGTTTGGCCAGGGAGTCTCGAGGAATTCACCTTCCATCTCGAGATCTGGAATGACTAGATAGTGACCATATATTCTTCTTCACCACATCTAACAACCTTCCCTTTCTAGGATACTTGACCGATGCAAAGTAGAGTGTGACGCCTTCCCATGTATCCAAGGGCGTCCAAGTAGGCATGAGTAAGGCTGGACGGATGTCCATGACAAAGAAAGTGGAATCAAAGTGCGGGAACCGACTTTACGGGAAGAATGAGCTCTCAATCTTTAAGCTTAGAACCATCAAAAGCTCTCACAATTATATCCAGGGCTTGAACCAATCCTTCAACATCAAGTCGATCAAAGAAGTCTTGGAAGGATATTCAAAGCAAAACCGGTATCCACATTCGCGTTAAAAGTGGGCTAGGGAATCGAATCGAGTCGGATCCTTTGGCTCAAAGCGATTTACTCTTTTGATTTGTTTATAAAGATGCATGAGCATCAAGCTTTATTATTTTCAACACAAGAAATTATGATTATGAAAAGGGAAAATTGCTAATACCCTCGATTGATTATGATATGTACGACTAGCGCAAACTAGGCGTAAGCATTAGGGAGATTAGGGTAAGGGGTTTGTTATATAAAGGGAATAGATGGAGCACCCTAAATATATATGGTTATCCATAGCTTTATATATGAATATGTTTGATTTGTTTGTGTGTTTTAATTGCTATTTCTATGATTGGGAAAGTTTGTCCTTTGGGATTTTAAGAAGGATGGATTAGGTAGGATCCTAGTGTTTATTATTATTGTGCTCGCAAAGATCTTTGGATCTTCTGCATACATATCCCTTAATGGGAATCAGAGCATTTGTAGCTCGGATCTAAAGGGATCTATGGTTTGTTTGGTTTGAGGAAGAAGAAATTTGCTGCCAAGGATGAGACCTTGTGCCTCGTATTCTCAAAAGGATGTTGAGAAAGTCAGAGCAATCGTAGTTCCCACTTATGCTAGTGGAAAGCAACGGGATGTTATTAAGAAGACACAGACGAATGTCATCTTAATGAAAAATGTATCTAATCTATCTCATCACATACATTTTGAAAAGTTTGAATGATTGAAATCTTTCATCGTAAGTTATAGGTGTTTTGCTTGAGTGTACAAGCGTTACCACTTACGAGTTTTAGAAAGATGTTTGAAAAATGATTGAATCTTTTAATTGTAAGCATTGGGTGTTTTGCTTGAGTGTACAAGCGTTACCACTTATAGATTAAGAGATGTTTTTTTGTTTGAAAAGAGTTTGAAAAGTTTTTTGATTGTATGTGATGTGATAGATGAGATACTTCTTCCATAGAGATGATAAACGTCTAAATCTCGAGGAGAAATTGATTGGATTTTGGGGATGCTTTTAAGAAGCCTATGGGTCCTTGTATTGTAAGCCCAAGAGGAGGCATTCCGAGGGTCATCGAGGGTCCTTGTACGAAGCTCAAGAGGAAGCTATAGGGTATGGCTGGCTTTGGTTTTAAAGGGTTTCAGGAAACCATCCTTTTAGGATTAAGAGCAATTTCACCGGGAAATTATACTCTCTGGGTTCTATCTTAGCGCGGGTGATTCTTTGTATTGGAAGCCCAATAGGAGGCTGTTAAGAGATTTCCTGGTCTCTTTCTTTGTATGATGCCCAATGTCATACCCCAAATTTTGACCTAATATACCACCTTACATTTGCATTGTTGCACATGATTCGGGCAGCATTGTCGGGTATAGCACTCACAGGTCAAAATTAGGGTTTCATCATATTTTCATCTGATTCAAGAGCTAACCAATTAGGGTTTGAGATTTTCTCATCTTATTTGATCTATCTTGATCAAATCATCAACCTTCAATCCTCAGATATCAAATTTTCTCACAGATCAATCGAGGATCGACCAATTAGGGTTTTGATCGGGCATGAGAATTCTCTGACGTTTTGAACAAGAAATAACTTTTTTGGATAGAGATTGGTCATTATATCTTAGATACAACATCTTGACCTAATTTCTGGATTCAAAACATCACAGAGGTTCACAGAATTCATCAGTCGTTTTCAGAAACATCTGATGAAATTTCATCTACACAGAAAAGTCAAACTTTGACTTTTGGTCAAAATTTTCAAAACAAAACTTTTTCCATCATCAAAATACTTCAAATGATCCATCATGATTATAAAAAATCAAAGAGTTTGAAAAAGTCAACAAAAAGTCAAAAATTCTATACTTAGAAATTTTTCTAAGTTTTGAAATTTCACATTTTTTTCAAACTTCAAGCCACTTTTTCACCTAGTTCCGATTGGAATTTGAAAAAACTCAAAACATGAAAGTTGTAGATCATGGAAACATCTTTCCAAAATGTCCAAGAACTCTCAAATCCATGGAGTCTAGCTATGTCTTTGAAATTGAAACATAAGGCTCCATGAAACTTGATTTTCAAAGATCATAACTTCAAATTATAGGTCATTTTTTGATTTTCTTCATCTAGAAGCTTTCTAACCTTGCCAAGTGGATGGATGAACTGATAAATATCAGCCTAGAGTGATAATTGTGAGGATTGGATCAAATTGTAAAAATTGGGCACATGGTGAAAAAAGGAAGTTTCCTTTTTTGGTAAATTGTCTTTCTTGCCCCTTAAGCTTTCTTTGAATCACAAGTGGCTTGTACTTCTTTGCCTAACATTGCAGTCCTAATTGGCCTATAAAAGCATCACAAATCCAAGAGAAATCCACACCAAAGTGATAACACGATTTTATATAACATATTTGATGTATTTTTCATAAATAATGTTAATGTTTTTATTTAATTATTTCACTTTATTTCTATATTACGTTGGTATTTTCTATGTTTCAGGTATTTGTATTAAATAAAGATAAATCGAGCAAAGAAGTAAAATCGAGGAAAAATCGGATTAAAAAGCAAAGAAATGAAGCAAAAGGTGTGATATAGTAAAGGAGGTGTTAAGAAGAAAACAATTAAAGAGCCCAATACAAGCCCGACCCACGCGTGGCCCACAGATCAATCACTTTCCCTTGCCACGTGGGGTGAGGCGGACGTCTCACCCTTCCACATGCAGGCGCCCGCCTCCCTCGCAAGTGGGGCCCACCATTTTCTCTTCATGCGGTTGAGGCCTTGCGTCTCATCTAGGCTATTCTTGGCGCGTCCCGTTCTTCAGGATTTTCTCACGATGCCACTTATTTGGGACGAGTTGAGGAAAAGCGGTTACCAAATCATCTATAAATAGGGTTCAGTTTGAATCGGGGTCGGCATTTTTCGAACAACTATTTTAATATTTAGCAATTTATTTTCGATGTTGTATTTTGAATTTATTTTCCGGTTTTCAGATCTAACCTACGTTAGATCTAGTGCTTTATTCCTTGTTTATTTTCTTGTCGAATTCAGAAGTCTCGGCGAGATCCAACCGACTGTGGTGGATGTTCGTTTATTTGAACGAGATTATTTCGGCATTCTTAATTTCGGTTTTATTTATTTTATTTTATTTTATTTATTGTTGCTGATATTATTTATTTAATTGTGGAAATGTTTAAATATATTAAACCATATTATTTATGCATATACGAATTAATTAATATATGCGGCTAAATTGTTTTGATATTGGTATGTAAATTAATCGATCAAAGGAATCTAAAATAAAGCGGCATAATGTTATGTTGTTAATAATATTCTTTCGACTTAGATATCTATTTTATTTTATTAAAGGTTTAGAAAGTTTGAGGTTAATAAAAGCTGGATTAAGGTTAGAAACCAACAGAGCGACAGTTTGAGGTTTAGAACCGGATAGTGGATACTAGGTATTAATTTTAAAAGCTGACTTTTAAAGAGATTAAACTTTATTTATTTTCAAAAGTGTTTTTATATTCGGTAGGGATAGCGAGAGCATCGTTAGGATTTAATTACATGATCCGATTCAATAGGCGAAAGTTTGAGAGAGGATCTTTAGATGAATCTTGTTCTTTGAAATAAGATTTCTATCAACTTAAGTAACAAGCTAGTGGAAATTCGGATCCCTTAGGTTAGCGAATTACATACTAATATCTATTTATTTATTATATTTTCCTTAACCAAAACCTTAAAGAATTATTAAGCCTTAGCGTATCTAGTAACTTAGGATAACAATAGTTCGATTTATAGTCTCTGTGGGTTCGATATCTTTTAAAACTACGCGATAGGACTGTGCACTTGCAGTCTGCTGATTTATAGACGATAAAGTCGCGATCACAAAGCATTGCAAGAATCATGCTTTCTCATTTCTTTCCTCCAAATCAAGAAACATGATGAACTTTTGAAAAACTTGCAATTTATAAAATCAGTGAAAATCATGAAGTTCTTTGGTGTCTAACATATTTCAATATCAACATTAAACTTGTTCCAAACTTAAAATCAACCCAAGTTAAACTAAAAATCAGTTTCATCTTTCATGCTCCAAAACTTGCAAAAACTGCCATAGCCATCGAATTTTAAGTTTGGTGTGAGCAACTTGAGTTCTGATCATTTGAACATCATCACCATACATCATATGAGTGATCCAGATCATTGGTAATCATCGTACGATTTACACCAAAATCAGTTTCTATTTTCATTGATACGAGTTGACTTGGTCGAGTTATCCAAGCAATTCGAGCAGAAGACCACTCATACCACGATCCTTGAAGGTCGTTGATGCTCTAAAGATCATTAAATCACTGGCTGGAGTACTCTAAAACATATTTCGATCTCGACCGGCGGTATGTGGTGAACTTCAAACTCCATGATTTTGTGCATCAATTGAAAAAAGCTCTTGGCCATTCTCTTTCTGCACATCTAACGACCATTAACCCTCAATAAAATCAAACAATCATGAAACAAACATCATTTAATTTAAGTTTTTCAGATTAGGGTTCATAAGTGTTCTTCGAAACCAAAATGTTCTGGGCTTAAAATAAATGCAATTAACAAGTACCATCGTGTTCGTTGTTCAAAATCGAGCAAGATTGATGTTTACTTCACTCAATTTCATGGAGAAACGAAGATTTTGGATCGGATTTGGCAAACTGAAAATCAAAACACGAACCCAGAATTGCGCGCGTGTTCTTGATGTTCTTCATTTTCAAATTTTTAAACTTTCCACTCTTATGTTAACACGTGTGTTAGTTCACTGAACACAAATGCATGTTTGGTCTAGTGGTTCCTGGCTTGGTCTTAAGTCTTCTTGCCACGCGTCCCACTCAATGGTCATGGGTTCAACACCCATCAGGACCAATTTTTTATAAACTTTCAATTTTTTTCATGTTTTTTTTATCAAACTTTCACAATTTTTTTGACCAATCAAAACTCCTTATTTTAAGGTGATTTTTTGAACACTTGTCAATAAATACATCTATTTTGTGATAGTGCAAAAATTTTCAGAAAAACTTTCATCTGATTAAATTTTAATCGAGCCGAAAACGACGTTTTGAACACTTTTCAAACCTCCTTTTAAGGTGAATTTTTCAAGTTTTCGACTTCCGAATTTTTTTTCAAAACTTCTCATAAATGAACCTCACATTTCAAAACATTTCAAAATCATTTTTCAAAACATTTCATCAAACTTGCATCTTTTACCATGATCGATCCGATTTAAAACGATAAAACTGATTTCGTCTTCTCTCGAATTTCTCGATCGATCATGGGCCACCCTTATGGTGTAAGTCCCAATCCTTTATGTACATATTTAGTTTTACTTGTACATACTCAAATCATCATTGTCAATATTCAAACATAAACAAATTTCTTTCATTTGTTTTCATTCTTTTGTCTATACGCCGAATCCATTGGTTCTAAAGGAAGAATTCTTCTGAGTAAAATTTCTTTTGGATCAATGGGCCTCCATCATGGTGTAAGTCCCATAACATTCTTTTATGTACATAATATTTCTTTGTACATATCAAACTTTTGTCAAATACTTTTTTACAAAGTTTCATCTGAACATAATACAGATACTCCTTTTATACTCAAGTACAGACAAACTCCGATCGTTTGTTTCCACATCACTTGTGTATACTCAAACAAAATAGTCTTTTGTGTGTATATTCTCTTTGTACATACCAAATACTTTTCAAAAACTTTTATCTGTACATAACACAGATACTTCTTTTTTCAAATACTTTTCATCATACATGTCTGATACCTTTTCTGAATAAACTTGATCAATCATTTCCGTTTCATACATTTTACTTGAATACCATTGACATTGAAAGGAGCATTATTCACTGTGAAGCGCTTTCAAATCAATGGGCCTCCACTATGGTGTAAGTCCCACCCTCCTATGTACATCCATCTTTCTTTGTACATAAAAACTCGTCCGTGTACATATTCATTTCCTTGTACAGTACAAACTTATGAATAATCAAGTTCGCTCGTTTTAAGCGTTAGTTTCACGAGACACTTATTTATATTTCATAAACTGCTATAAATAAACATCATGCATTGTTTATATTTCCTTCATAAACTCTGTGAATACATATCACACACACACACTGTTTATACAACCGTCTAATAATAACATAACAATTAGACTAATCAATAGGTTTCCCATTATAGCCTCCGCTTGGGCTTCATACAAGATAACTCATCCCGAGTTGAGTTTAGCCTCCGCTTGGGCTTCATACAAGATATTTTATCTCCAACGAGTTTAGCCTTCTCTTGGGCTTTATACAAAAAACTCTCCCCGAGTTAGCCTCGCTTAGGCTTCATATAAGACAATACTCCCTGTTGAGTCGACCTCCTCTTGAGCTTTGTTCAAAGAACTCCCCATTGAGTTTAGCCTTCTCTTGGGCATCATACAATGAAAGAGGAAATCTCTTACGACCTCTATTGGGCTTCAATACAAAGAATCACCAGCTAGATAGAACCACAAAGGATGGTTTCGGTGAAATCACTTTCAAATTCCCAGTAAAATTTCGGTGAAATTTCTCTTATTCGAAAAGGATGGTTTCTCGGTGAAATCCCTTTCAAGCCAAAGCCGACCATACCTATAGCTTCCTCTTGAGCTTCATACAAGGACCCTCGATGACCCTCGGAATGCCTCCTCTTGGGCTAACAATGCAGGACCCACGGGCTTCTTAAAAGCATCCCTTTAATCCAATCAATTTCTCCTTGAGATTTAGACATCTATCATCTCTATGGAAGAAGTATCTCATCTATCACATCACATCAGTCAAAACTTTTTTCAAACTTTTTCATAAACTCTTTTCAAACAAAAACATCTCTTATGATGAAGTAGTAGCTTGTACACTCAAGTAAAACACCCAATACTTACAGGTTAAAAGATTTAATCATCTTTTCATCTTTCTTAAACATGTAAGTGGTAGCAGCTTGTACACTCAAGCAAAGCACCTAATACTTACGATGAAAGATTTTATCAATCAATCAAACTTTTCAAAAATGTATGTGATGAAATAGATTAGATACATTTTCATTAAGATGACATTTATGCATCTCTTACTAACATCCGTTGCTTTCCACTAGCATAAGTGGGAACTACGATTGCTCGACTTTCTCAACATCCTTTTGAGAATCGTGAGCCTGAGTCTCATCCTTGCGAGCAAAATTTCTTTCTCTCTCGGACCAAACAAACCATAGAACCACAGCAGATCAGGCTACAAATGCTCGATTCCCACTAGGGATATGTATCGAAAGATCCACGGATCTTTGCGAGCACAATAATAACAAAACCTAGAATCCCACACAATCATTTCTTAAAATCCCAAAGGAGAAACTTTCCCGATCATAGAAATAGCAATTAAAACACACAACATATCAAGCGTGTTCATATATAAAGCTGTAGATAACTACATATATTTAGGGTGCTCCATCTATTCCGTTTATATAACAATCCCCTTACTTAGAATCTCCCCGATGCGTTATGTCTAGTTTGCGCTAGTCGTTCGCATACCAATATCAATTGAGGTATTTGACTTTCCCTTTTCATAATCATTAAATCATCTTTCTTGTGTTGAAAATAATAAAGCTTGATGCTCGCGGCATCTTTATAAACAAATCAAAGATTTAAATCGTTGCGTGCGGAAGATCCGAACTCACGTTCGCATCCTCGAGCGTCACCTTTCTTGAGTGATTCTTTGTATTGGAAGCCCAATAGGAGGTTAAGAGATTTTATGGTCTCTTTCATTGTATGATGCCCAGAAGGCTAAACTCAATGAGAGTTCTTTTGAGCGAAGCCGAGAGGTGACTCAGCGAGTGTTGTCTTATATGAAGCCTAGCGGAGGCTAAACTCGGATGAATGAGTTTTCTTATATGAAGCCTAAGGAGGCTAAACTACGTGGGAAGAGTTATCTTGTATAAAGCCAGTGGAGGCTAAACTCATGGGGATGAATTATCTTGTATAAAGCCAGCGGAGGCTACTTGTGGGAACCTATTGGTTAGACTAATTGTTATGTTATAATTAGGCAGTTGTATAAACAAGTGTGTGTGTGTGATATGTATTCACGAAGTTTATGAAGGAAATATAAACAATGCATGATGTTTATTTTACAAGAGTTTATGAAGTAAATATAAACAAGTGTCGTAAAGCAGACGTTTGAAAGCGTAACTTGATTATTTACAAGTTTGAATTGTGTACAAGGAAGTAAGTATGTACGAGCAGTATTTATGTACAAAGAAAGATGGATGTACATAGGAGGGTTGGGACTTACACCATAAGGAGGCCCATTGGTTCAAGATTTCACATGGAATAATGCTCCTTTCAATACCAATGGTATTGTATATCTGAGATGAAGCAGAAACAAGCGATCGAAGTTTATACGTGTTTGAGTAAAAATATCTATATATACGGATAAAAGTTTGTATAAAAAGAAATTGATATGTACAAAGAAAGTATGTATGTACATAAAAGAATGCTTTGTTTGTGTATACGCAAGTGAAGTGAAAACAAACGATCGGTGCATGCGTACTTGAGTATAAAAAGTATCTGTGTTATGTACAGATAAAAATTTGTATGTATCTAAAAATTTTGATATGTATAAAGAAATATTATGCACACAAAAGAATGTTATGGGACTTACACCGTGAGGGATGCCCATGATCGATTAAGAAATTCGAGAGAAAACGAAATCAGTTTTATCGTTTAAATCGGATCGATCATGGTAAAAAGATGTAAGTTTGATGAAATGTTTTGAAAAATGATTTTGAAAGTGTTTTGAAATGTGAATTTTATTTATGAGAAGTTTTGAAAAGAATCGGAAGTCGAAAACTTGAAAAATTCACCTTAAAAGGAGGTTTGAGAAAGTGCTCAGAACGTTGTTTTCCTCAAACCAAGCTAAAATCTTCGTTTCTCAATGAAATCAGATGAAATAAACATGAAAATTGCTCGATTTTGAACAAGGAATAAGATGGTGACTGTTAATTGCATTTATTTTTGGTCTAGCATGTTTGAATTTCTAGGAACCACGAAGAACCCTAGAATTGAGAATTTCAAATTAAATGATGTATGCTTGATGATTTTTTGATTAGTTTGAGGGCTTATGATCGTGTTAGGTGCAGAAAGAGATTGGCCAAGAGTTTTTGCATTTAAATTCAAAGAATCACGATATCCAAGTTTGAGTTCTAACCTGTTCAAGTTGAGATCGAAGATGATGATTACGTGTTTCCAGAACTTGTTTTTCGATTGCTACAACATCATCGGCTTATATGGAAGCTATAGGGATGATCTGCTTGCTTTGAATCACCTTGAATTATTCCAGCCAAGTCCACCTGCACAGTTTGAAAATGGAAACTCGAATTCTATGTTTAAGCTGTTACAGTTGCTTGCTAATGATTTGGATCATCCCTATGATGTTCAGGGATGATGTTTGGATGATTACAACACAAGTTAATCAAACAAAACCATGAATTCGAGCTGTTAGGCAGTTTTGCAAGTTTGAAAAATGGAAAATGCAATTCTAATTTTTACTTGCTTTCAGTTTGATTTTAAGTTGCAAACTAGTTATATGTTGACATTAAAACATGTTAGACACCAAAGATCTTATGTTCATTCACAATTTTTCAAAATTGCATGATCTCTCCATTTTGAACTATGTTTCTTGATTTTGAAGGAAGAAGAGAGAAAGCATAACTTTCAATTGCTTTAGTGTCATTTGAACTTGAAATAATGCTCTATTTATAGGCCATTATCTTTGAAATGTTAGGCATGAGTACATGGAATTTGGAAATTCAAGGTTGCCTTAAGGGGTAAGAATGACTTTTTCAAAAGGAAAAAGGAAGCTTCCTCTTTTTACCATGTGTGAAAATCTTCCAATTGATCTTATCTCATCTCAATTATATCTAGCTGATATTTATCAGCTCTAAGCTTGAATTGGCAAGGTGGCAATGCTTCTAGATGAAGAAATCTCAAAATGACCTATAATTTGAAATTTTGACCTTGAAAAACCATGTTCATGGAGCCTTATGTTTTAATTTCAAAAGTATAGCTAGACTCCATGGATTTGAGAGTTCTTGGACATTTTGGAAAGCTTGTTTCAAGAGCTACAACTTTCATGTTTTGAGTTTTTTCCAATTCAAAATGGAACTAGGTGAAAAAATGGCATGAAGTTTGGAAAAAATAAGAAGTTTTAACACTTAGAAATTTTTCTAAGTATTGAAACTTTTGACTTTTTGTTGACTTTTTCAAATTCTTTGATTTTTTATGATCATGATGGATCATTTGAAGTATTTTGATGATTGAAAAAGTTTTGTTTTGAAAAATTTGACCAAAAGTCAAAGTTTGACTTTTCTGTGCAGATGAATTTTCATCAGATGTTTCTGAAATTGACTGATGAAGTTTGTGAGCTTCTGTGATGTTTTGAATCCAGAAATTAGGTCAAGATGTTGTATCTAAGATATGATGACCAATCTCTAGCCAAAAAAGTCATTTCTTGCTCAAAAAGTCAGAGAATGCTCATGCTCGATCAAAACCCTAATTGGTCGATCCTTGATTGATCAGTGAGAAAAATGGATATCTGAGGATTGAAGGCTGATGATTTGATCAAGATAGATCAAATGAGGTGAGAAAAACTCAAACCCTAATTTGTTGCCTCTTGAATCAGATGAAAATCTGATGAAACCCTAATTTTGATCTGTGAATGCTACACCCGATTAATGCTGTTCTGAACTGTTAGTGATGCAATGATGCAAATGTAAGGTGGTATATTAGGTCAAAAATTGGGTATGATAGGGAGTGATGTCTTATATGAAGCCTAAGCGGAGGCTAAACTCAGATGAATGAGTTTTCTTATATGAAGCCTAAGAGGAGGCTGAACTCAGATGAAATGAGTGTACAAAGCCCGAGGAGGCTAATACTGTGGGGAGCCTATTGGTTAGACTAGTTGTTATGTTATAACTAGACAGTTGTATAAACAAATGTGTGTGTGTGATATGTATTCACAGGAGCTTATGAAGGAAATATAAACAAATGCATGATGTTTATTTACAAGAGTTTATGAAGGAAATATAAACAAGTGTGTATGAAACGAACGTTTAAAGCAGCGTAACGATTATTACAAGTTTGAATTGTGTACAAGGGTAAATATGTACGAGCAGTACTTATGTACGAGAGGATGTGGATGTACATAGGAGGGTTGGGACTTACACCATAAGGGAGGCCCATTGGTTTAAAAGCAGTTTCACCGGGAATAATGCTCCTTCTAATACCAATGGTATTTAGTGTATACACAAGTGAAGTGAAAACAAACGATCGAAGTTTGTCTGTACTTGAGTATTTACAAAAAGTATCTGTATTATGTACAGGTAAAAATTGGTATGTTCATAAAAAGAATTGGATATGTACAGAGAAAATATGTATGTACATAAAGAATTTTGGGACTTACACCGTAAGGGAGGCCCATGATCGGTTAAGAAATTCGAGGAAAAAACGAGTTCGGTTTTATCGTCAAATCGGATCGATCATGGAAAAAAGATGTAAGTTTGATGAAAAGTTTTGAAAAACGATCTTCAAAGTGTTTTTGAAAGATGAAGTTTACTTACAAGGAGTTCGGAAAATAATCGGGCTTCGAAAGTTTGAAAAAAATCACCTTTGAAAGTGTTTTAAAACGTACTCAAATGCATCGTTTTCGGCTCGATAAAAACATAATCGGATGAAAGTTTTTCTGAAATTTTTTGACACTATCATAAAATAGACATGTTAGTTGACAAGTGTACAAAAAATCACCTCAAAATGAGGAGTTTTGATTGGGTTTTGAAGAAGTCAAAGTTTGAAAAAAAATGAATAGAAAAACAAAAAGTTTGGCAAAAATGGTCCCAAGGCTACTCGAACCCGGGACCATTAGGCAAGGCAAGGCATGAATGACTTAAGGTGGTGGCAACCGGAAACAATACATCCGTGTATTGAAATCAAACAATGCAATTATATTTTAAAACAGATATTTGAATTTAAAAAAAAACGCGCGCAAGCTTCTTCTTCTTCCTCCAATCTTCAATCAGCCATGGATTCTTTGTTTCTCCACGAAATTGCTCGATGTAAACATCAAACTTGATCGTTTTAAGCCCAGGAACATGATGATGTCATTTAATTTCATTTATTTTAAGCCTAACATGATTAAATTTCTCAAGAACACGAAGAACCTAGTTACGAAAATCCTAATTGAAATCGTGTATGGTGAGCAATTGATCAATTGATTGAGGTTATTGATCGATGATAGTCTGAGAAACAAAAGCGGCCAAGAGCTTTTTGGTGGAGGCAAGAAATCATAGAGTTTGAAGTTCGTGTTCTTACATGTTCAGTGAGATCGAAGCTGATAATGGAGTGTTTCAGGCATTTTGATGATTCCTATAGCATAACGGACTTCAAGGATTGTGTGAGGATGGTGCACACCACGAAATTGCTTGAATTGTTACGACTAAGTCCCTGCATATGGTTCAAAGTGAAACTCGAATTTGATTTTAGAGATGTTACAGGTTGAAGTTAATGATCTGCATCATCCCTATGGAGTATGTTGATGATGTTTGAGTGAAAAAATCACAACTTGTTAGAGCCAAACATTGATTTCGAAGGTTAAGGCAGTTTTGGGCAAGCTTGAAATTTAGAAATACAAATCTGATTTCTAGCTATTCTTAGATTGATTTTAAGTTTCAAACCAGTTCTATTAGATGTTTATGACATGTTAGACACCAAATATCTCATGTTTCTTCACAAGTTTTCAAAAATGCAAGAATTCTCAAATTGAAACAAGTTACTTGAATTTTAAGAAAGAAGTGAAAAAGCTTGTTTTGGCATAGCTTTGGTGTCTTTTGAAATGGCCAACATGACCTCTATTTATAGGTCACAAATTCTGAATGGCAAGTGAAGGAGAATGGCTTTGGTATTTACAAGTTGCCTTAGAGGGCAAGGAAGTCATTTTTGCAATAAATGCAAAAGGAAGCTTCCTTTTAACCATGGTTAATTTTTCAACTTGATCTTATCCCATCATAATTACTCTCCATCTGATTTTTTATCAGCTCTATCCCTCTTTGCAAGGTGGCATGGCTTCTAGAAGAAGAAACTCAAAAATGACCTATAATCTTGAAAGTTGTACTTGAAAATCAAGGATTTTGGAGCTCTATGTTTCAAAATCAAAAGTATATCTAGCCTCCATGGATTTGAGAGTTCTTGGACATTTTGGAAATATTGTTTCAAGGGCTACAACTTTCATGTTTTGAGTTTTTTCTAATTCAAAGTGGAACTATGTGAAAAAATGCCATGAAGTTTGGAAAAAATGTGAAATTTTAACACTTGAAAAATTTTCTAAGTGTTGAAATTTTTGACTTTTTGTTGACTTTTCCAAATTTCTTGATTTTTTATGATCATGATGGATCATTTGAAGTATTTTGATGATGGAAAAAGTTTTGTCTTGAAAAAGTTGACCAAAAGTCAAAGTTTGACTTTTCAGTGTAGATGAAATTTCATCAGATGTTTCAGAAATTGACTGATGAAATCTGTGAACTTCTGTGATGTTTTGAATCTAGAAATTAGGTCAACATGTTGTATCTAAGATATGAAGATCAATCTCTAATAAAAAAAATCATTCATTGATCAGAAAATCAGAGATTGCTTGTCCTCGATGAAAACCCTAATTGGTCGATCCTTGATAGATCATGAGGAAAATTTGATATCTGAAGATCAGAGGTTGATGATTTGATCAAGATAGATCAAATGAGGTGGATAAAACTCAAACCCTAATTTATTGCCTCTTGAATCAGATGAAAAAATGATGAAACCCTAATTTTGACCTGTAGATGCTACACCCGATTAATTATGTTCTGAACTGTTAGTGATGCAATGATGCAAATATGAGGTGGTATATTAGGTCAAAAATTGGGGTATGACAGATGCCCCTATTTAAGTTTCTTTAACCTGAGATATGTAGATGAAGATCTTTATCTCGATAGGTGTGAAGAGACTTAAATATCAGAATACGCAAATTTTGGACCTAAGATACCAAAAATGCGGACGATGCAAAAATGATTGCAGAAAGATTCACCCAGGAGATATCAAAGAATGATATGGTGGGGAAAAATTTGTGAGGATGACTCAATCTGTCTAAGAAAATAGAATCCTATTCGTTGGGAAACAAACAATATGTTTCACTGGGAAAATAGATTCACAAAACATGTGAATATCTGTTTCGCTTTGGGAAACAAAAAGATTACCTTCTGTCAGCCTTGCGACAATGTTTAAGGTAAGTGAAAATGATGTTACCAATTATCAGCCTTGTGATAGTTTATGGTAACGAGTTCTGAAGATATTACCAATTATCAGCGAAGTGATAACTATAACAAGGTAATTCTTGAGAAAATTGTTAAGTATTCAGCCTTGTGAATAACAAACAATGATGGAAACAGATCTCCAATGAGTTTCTATTTTCACGAATACAATCTTGCCGGGGATCTCTCTCTTGAGAAGATGCGAGCATTTTGATTGAAAAGACACAGGTTTTCTTTTAGACAGAAAGACAACCGCGGAGATTTCTTGAACTTTCAAGATTTGAACCTGCTGAGAAGAACAATCATTTTATGATAAGTTTCAGAATGAAAAGGAAATAAGCGGCTCATATGATGAGGCTATTGCTTATTTTTTTGTTGGTTAGAGAAGAGGTTCTATCCAGGAATGAACTGGATAGAAAGAGTCAATCAAAACTTCGTTCCCAATTAGGAATGATCTCAGCTGGGGAATAGGAGAGAAAAAAAAGTATTTTTCTGCTTGGGGATAATCTACTGGAGATATGACATACCCTCATGAGTAAATATAATATAAACCAGTGATATGGAAGCAAACATTGAGGAATGCAGAAATGCATTAATGATGCTATTATGTATGAATGTTATGAATGTCGTATGCATGCTGACAATACTTGACAAGACAACAAAAGGGATATTTGGGAAAAGGACTACGTCACAGTTCGAACAAATACTCAGCAAAATCTGCAGCAATGGCGTAGACGTTTACTGATGATGAATCTGAGTTGCATGCTTTAAAATTTCTAAAAAAGGCATTTTCATAATACCGTCCTTTGATAACCTCTGCTGAGGAGAAGAAGACTTCTGTAGCAGTTGTTCTATCTTTCAGAGATCGAAACACTTTACGGAGAAAGCTGTTGAAGTTCTTTCTGTGTTCATAGTTCAAAGGAAAATTTCGCTTTTATTTCAAAAATTTGAAGTAAAAATTCATTTAAAACCTTTTTAGTTCCAAAAGTGATTTTCACAATAAAAAGCGTTATTTTGCAAAAGCAGAATAAGCGAGGAATTGTAAACAAAAGGCCTGAGGCTCAAATTTATTGATAGAATGGTAATCGGTAGGCATGATTCCATGAACTATTACAAGAGTTGGAAATGATAATTTATTGGGAAGGCTACATTGAAAGCAAATAACGTTATTATCCTAACAACTTTGGATTCCAATTGTGCTTGTTGCTTGAAGAATTGATTGAAGATCCGTTGATGGAAGATTCTTGATTAATGGATGATTCGATTACTTTGTCATTTTGTATCCTTATTTTGCCTAGATCGCCTTTTCGGTTTCAATCTATCGGGATAATTTACATTTATTGTCTCTAATTTTTGCTGGACCGCCTTTTGGTTTTCGGTCCAAACACGCTCTTTTTGCCTAAGCCGCCCTTTTGGGTTTTCGACTTACGAGTGTTCTTTTGTTGTTTTTTTAGACAAAGTATTTCTTGTTGCATCGGCATTCACGGGATGTGATAACACGAAATCATATCGTTTATTTACATGAAATCAACTCGTTTTGTATTATTTTGACCGATTAACTCCGAATATTTGAGATTGTCATTACTTTTGCGGTATTCACAACTTAGCTCAAAGCGAAGAAAATATGAAACAATGCGAAAGCATCAAAGAATAGAAGAAAAGATAAATCATCAAAGATTACAAATTTTGTTGTGATGATCGTAATACAATGTGCCACGACCGTAAGCCATCTGAAGAGTGTTACGACCGTAACACACCGACTGTAACACGGAACACCAACCGCTCGTAACGTCTCACGCGACCGTGTCGCATACGATTATTTCAAAATACGAGATCGTGGCAAAGTGGAGCGAAGGAGTTTCAAAACTCCTTATTTCTCTCTGGATTCACTCCGTTTGCATTCCAACCTCGACTACCCACATTCCTATATTCATGGAAGTGGAAGGCAAGCTACGTGTGAGAAGTTTTAGGAACCAGCTGCGATTCACTCATCTATAAATACACGAGACTTCAACATCAAGCGTCTGAGCATTTTATGATTTTCTTGTCGGAAGCTCTGCGAATCTTGACCCGACATTATTTCAGCTGTTATTTTCTACATTCAATTGTTTCCTTTCCATTTCATTGTCAAATAATAATTTCCAACATCGAAATTATTATTATAGTTAAGTTTATTATTCAAGCCTCGAATTTTTACATTTCAATGATACCAAGTCAAGTTTAGATTTGTGGAAGAAGGATTGAAGTATTGGCTTTATTTTCAGTTTCTATTTTGCAATTGTATTACATACCTTTAATTAATTAATGCAATTTAATTTATTATTCATAATGTCAATTTATATTTGTTTGCTTTTACTTCTGTCGTTCATTTTAATTTCTATGGCTAGCTAAACCTTTAGTGTCGGTATGGGATAGTAAGAGACATTAGGTATTTGATCAAACTTAGGCTAAAACTTAAATCAACTTAATTACGGTTATAACTTTTTATGCTTAAAAATAAAACCGTTCGAAAGTAAGAAGAGTAAATAGGTTAGATCGAGACCACGAAGTGTGAGGTTTTTTAGGATAGCTAAAGTTAGGCATTTGATTTAAATACGATGAAAGCGCTTTAAACCAAATTAGAATTAATTAAGTTTCCAAAATTACTTCTAAACACTTATAGGCTAGCGGCGGTATAGGGCTTTAGGCGTATAATCCGAGATAAGACCATGAAAGTGTGAGTTGAGGGTTTTAAAGCGATTAATTCTACGGACAAACTAAGTTGACCATCCTAATATGCCTAAGCAGTTAGATCCTTTAAGTCGACTCTGTGCATACCGACCATCTCATTTTATAATTATTTTAAAAACCAATTAATTTACCTTCCTTAACCTTCCCAAAACCAAGCGTGACAATTTCCGCCTTAGCTAAACAAACATTACTTTCCGCATTAGGTGATTACAAAGTCCACATGGATTCGACAATCTTTTATTACTACCGCGATAGGTACGTAAACTTGCGATTAAAGATACCGTTAGACACATTAGGTTTATCGCACATCAAGTTTTTGGCGCCGTTGGACTTTGATCTAGTCACTAGTGCACTCTTAAAGTAACCTTGTCTAGGCTAAAGCAACTATTTATTTTCCCTTTGTGTATGCCAAATCTGGCTCTCAAGGCGGTACTTTGCATATACCCATTCGATATCGGCGTTATCTTGATTAAGAAGGCGAATTCAAAGTACCGTGCACTCAACAATCTTCGCCGTCATTCTTCGGATCTCGACGAGTTCGAAGAATGGTGATCCACCTCCTCCTCCTCGTCCTCTTAAGGATTACGCGTTCCTTCTCAAGCGGAGCCTCATATATTGCAGCTCTGCTATTGCTCGAAAGCGATTTGTTGAAACCTTCGCTTCTTTACCGTTCGAGAACCGGTTCTCTGGAGCTCCTGCGACCTAATCTACATCTATCCGTGTTTGTGCGATGCGAGACATGGCGAATGGAGTAAACCCGAGGCAATACGATTGCGCCTATTTCCTTTTTCTTTAAGAGCAGGCTGGGTGCTTGGCTTGATCTCTTCCTGAACTCAATCACCACTTGGGCGAGTTGAAGAAAGTCTTTTAGCTAGATATTTTCCTCCAAGCAAAGCGCTATGCTCGAGCTAACATCAATGGTTTTAAATAGAAAGACAATGAATCTTTATTGAAGCATGGGAGCGATATAAGGATATGCTAAGACTACGCCCTCATCATGGTTTAGAAGAATGGTTGATTATTCACACATTCTATAACGGTCTCTTGTACAATACAAGATTAACCATAAGCAGCTGGTGGCGCGCGATGGATAAACCATATGCGGCGAACCAACTTATTGAAAGTATGGCTCGGAACCACTACCAATGGGAGCGAGAGAGTTAATGTAGAAATCTCAGCGAAAAGTATCAAGGCCGAAGTGAGCGGCTGGATCAAGTTAATGCTAAAGTGGAAGCTCTTACCCAAAATTAGAAAACCTTTTACGTCACTCCGGTGACTACCGTAGCTGCGGTGATTCAACTGCGATCTATGTGGTATTCAATCACATCTTGCTCGAGAATGTCCCCTTTTGACGAGTACCGGCCGAACAAGCTAACTACGTGCAAGGAAATCCCTACGATGATTATAACCCGAGTTGGAAGAATCATCCAAATTTCTCGTACAAAAGCAACAATCGTTGTATGCTCTGGACAAGCTCTGCTACACCACGGCTATCAAAAGCTATCCGAATCATCCTAATAACGGACCTAATACTTTAGCGTTCCTAGAAATCAAACCTCGAAATTATGATAGAACACTTCATTGCTTCTCAATCCCGGACCAATAAGGATGTTTTAAATCGAACTTACATACCAACGAGCAAATTAAGCAATTAGCTAGCAAGGTCGATGCTTTAGCTACCCATAACAAAATGCTTGAAACTCAGTTTCACAAGTAGCTCAGCAGGCACCTCTTGCTGCTCATGGAATATTTCTGGTCAACCACACCTAACTTAGAAAGGACACGCTAATCGTGATACTTAGGAGTGGAAAGAACTTGATGGACTGTTGATCCAAGACTAGAAAACCCGACTATGTATCGGAAGCAAGACAAGCCGGTGAAAGCAGGCGACCGAAGAAAGGAAGCGAAACTCAAGAGGTAGAAAAAGAAACCTTATGTGCCTCACCGCCCTATAAACCACAAGTTCCGTATCCCGAGATTAACCAACTCTAAATCGATGAGCCAATTTAAGAGATTCGTGGAACTTACGAAACAACTAAATATCACAATACCATTCACGAAGCCATTACTCGGATGCCATCGTATGCTAAATTTCTTAAGAAATCCTATCTAATAAGAAAAAGTTAGAAGATAGCGGAGTTACCCTTCTGCTGAATGTAGTGCTATCATTCGAATAACATGCCTCTAAGTGAAAGACCGGTGGTTTCTCTATACCTGTAACATTGGAAAATTAAGTCATAGACAAAGCTCTATGCGACTTAGGAGCAAATATCGATGTCATGCCCTTATCTATTTGCAAAAAGGCGGAAATGGGAGAACTTACACCTACAAAAATGTACATTCGATTAGGTGACCGATCGATTAAATATCCTGTAGGTATATTGGAAAATGTTCCGATTAGCATAGGTCGATTCTATATCGACCGATTTCATAATTATGGACATTACGAAGATTGATTACCCTATCATATTAGGAAGACCATTCCTAGCCACATTGGAGCTATAATTGATGTAAAGAAGGGCGATTAACATTCAGTCGGAGAGGAAAAGTGGAATTCATCCTCACTCAATTTCTACAAGCACCGCCATGAATGACACATGTTATTTACTCGATATTATAGATGAGTGCGTGAGAGAGATGGAAGCTAAACAAACCACATATTAGAAATAATGAAAATTGAAACCCTACGATATTTGAAGATGATAATTGGCGAGAACCATATAAAGATGACAGTAGCGAAAGTCTAGCACTTACACTAATCATATGCCATGTCCCGAAACCAAAACTAGAATTGAAAGTTTTACCTAAAAATTTACGATCTGAATTCCTTGATCTTGAGCAAACTCGACTGTAATAGTGAATTCCGGTTTAGGAAGCTTGAAGCGAAAAATTTTAGGCGTTCTAAGGAAATATCCTCTGCGTTAGGTTACAACATATCGGACTTAAAAGGAATTTGTCCTTCAATTTGTATGCATCGTATTCTATTAGAAGAGGATTACAAAACCTCTCGAGAACCTCAAAGAAGAATCGATTCGATCCTCGATCTTGTAGTCGAGATGAAATTAAAAAGCTTATGGAAGCTGGAATTATATACCCGATCTCCGAGCGGTAAATGGGTTAGCCGATGCATGTCGTACCTAAGAAAGAAGGTGTTCTTGTTGCAAAACGCACAAGGCGAATCGATAACACAAAGAGTAGTTAGTGGACCAGTGTGCATTGATTATAGAAAAGCGAACAAAGCTACTCGGAAAGACCATTTTCCTTTACCCTTATTGATCAAATGTTAGAGCGATTAGCCAAACACTCCTACGCTATTTAGGCGGTTATTCGGATTTTTCCAAATTCTATTCACCACGATGATCAAGAAGACTACATTCACGTGTCCCTATGGAACTTTCGCGTGACGAATGCCATTTGGATTATGTAATGCTCCTGCAACTTTCCAACGATGTATGATGGCCATTTCGCGATTTCATTGACAACATCATGGAAGTGTTTATGGGCGACTTCTACGTGTGTGGACAAAGCTTTGAAGGATGTCTATCTAATTTAGAGTGTTTTAGAGCGATGTGTGAAAGTGAACCTTGTGTGGCGGGAAAATGCCATTTCATGGTCGGAGAAGGAATCGTACTTGGACATGTTATTTCCAATAACGGAATTGAAGTTGATAAAGCTAAGATAGAAGTGATTAAAGAACTCCAACCACCTAAAACCGTTCGAGAGACGAAGTTTTCTAGGACACGAGTTTTTACGCGTTTTATTAAAGATTTCTCGAAAATTACAAAACCACTTACCGGTCTATTAATGAAGGATCTTTGAGTTCATATTCGATGTGTTGTCTCAAAGCTTTTGAAACCCTTAAAGCGCACTTATTTACGCACCAATCATGCAACCGCCCGATTGGAGTTACCTTCGAAATCATGCGATGCAAGTGATTCTGTTGTAGGCGCAGTTCTTGGACAAAGGAAAGATAAGAAACTTCACGCAATTTACTACGTGAGCTAGACTCATTTCATGAATTCGCCTGGTGAAAAGAACTCTTAGCCGTGGTCTTGGCGCTTGACAAATTTCGTTCTTACCTTGTAGGAGCAAAAATCATCATCTACGGACCATGCTATCGGATATTTACTTGCCAAGAAAGGCGCAAAAGAGACTCCTCCGATGGATCTTGCTTTTACGAAATTTGACTTGGAAATTAAAGACAAGAAAGGAAAAAGCGTCGTAGCGGATCATTTATCCGTTTGGAAGGTACAAAACCGAACAAGTGCCAATTGACGATTTTCCGTATGAACATCGATAGCACATATGATAAGCGACCTAGCTTAATTGGATTTACATAAACCGAAGCTAAGGAAGTCATGGAAGCCATTGACATGACCATAGGATTCTTGGTATCTTGACATCGTTAATTATTTAGGCGTCGGTGCGCTTCCACGACTTAACACCAAGAAAAGAAATTCTTCCATGATCTCAAAAGTTATTATTGGGACGAACCACTTTTATTTAAGCGAGGACTGATGCAATCTTCCGTTGTATACCGACGAAGAAATAGAAGGCGTCATTTCCCATTGTCATTCATCTCCTTATGGCGGACATGCTAGCACCTCTAAAGCGTGTGCCAAAATTCTCCAAGCCGGCTTTTACGGCTAACTTGTGGAAGGATGTCCACATCGCCGTTAAAAGCGTGATCGATGCCGCATGCGGTAATATCTCGAGCGATGAAATGCCTCGAGAAAGGAATACTAGAAGTTGAAATCTTTGATGTTTGGGGAATCGATTTTATGGGTCCTTTCCATCTTCTTTTGGAAACAAGTTTATACTCGTCGCTGTCGATTATGTTTCAAAATGGATCGAGGCAATAGCTTCTCCTACAAATGACACACGAGTGGTGATAAAGCTTTTCAGGAATATAATTTTCCCGCGTTTTGGTGTTCCTCGACTTGTTATTAGTGACGGTGGATCTCATTTTATTTGAAGATATTTGATAAATTACTATCTAAATATGGGAAAACAGCGTAGCAACACCTTATCATCCATGAACTAGCGAACAAGTCGAAGTTTGAAGAGAGATTAAACAAATATTAGAAAAAGCGTAGCTATATCTCGAAAGATTGGTCATCCAAGCTTAAGCTTTATGGGCTTATAGGACGACTTACAAGACTCTTATCGAACTACACCTTTTAAACTTGTCTACGGAAAATCTGTCACCTCCCGGTAGAATTAGAGCATAAAGCTTATTGGGCGATAAACACACTCAATAATAACTACACTGCTGGCGAAAGCGAATCCTCGATTTACATGAATTGGAAGAATTAAGACTAGGCGCTTAGCTAAAATCTACAAAGCGCACTAAAAGTGGCACGATCGGCGTTTATCTCGGAAAGAATTTAGTGTGGGAGATGTCGTACTTTTATTCAATTCTAGACTTAGACTTTTCACTGGAAAACTTAAATCTAGATGGTCGGTCCTTCGAAATTACAAAAGTATTTCCTAGCGGAGCGGTAGAAATTAAGGATAGAAATAGTGCCCCGTTTATTGTAAACGGGCAGCGGTTAAAACAGTATAATCGTATCGATAATAGAGACTATACAAATAAGCTTAAACTCGTAGAATTACCACCTATTTCTCCCGACTAATCTTTCACTAAGCATTTCGTCAGGCTTATGACGTTAAAAACAGCGCTTCATGGGAGGCAACCCATTTTATTTGTTTTTGTTTGCTATTTTATTTATTTGTTTTTGTTTGCTATTTTGTTTATTTGTTGCTATGTAAGTACTCTTCATCTTTTTTAAACTTTTATAAAACTGCTGCTGATTTCAAAACAAATTTACTTGCTACAGGATTTCTGAAAAGTCTTTTTCTCTTTACTTTCTCCTCTACTCTGTTTCCCCGCTTTACTTTTACTATGGATTCCCCACAGAACTTTATGGAAACCACCTTTAGAGGTAGAAACCAAAGGAGAAGATTTGAGGCTTTATCTCAAAGAGCCATCAGTTTAACCCTGTATTATGATGAACCCACTATGGACACTTTAGGCATAACTGACAGTGTTTACTACATGTTTAACCAGTTAGGATGGGAGAGAGCACACTTGAAAAATAGGTTTATCACTTACCGAGAGCTCACCCTTGAGTTCTTGAGTTCCTTAGTTTACATCCCTGAACACGGTGTCGGGCCGAAAGGAATCATCGCTTTTAGGCTGTTTGGTATTAAGTTCACCTATAACCATAGGGACTTAGGCTTTATTAGGTTTCCCAGTACCCTTAGCTTTTACCACCCACAGTCGATTTATTGGATTTTGGTGGATTATTTAAGGGTACTTTAGCAGGAAACTATCACCTGACCCGAAAGCATGGATAACAATGAAATACATAACTTGACCATCCGTTATTTCCATAGGATTCTTGCCCACACTGTTTGGAAAAGAACAAAACCAAAATCTTGTATCAAGGATGAACTATCTACGCTTTCTTGTTTAAACACGGGGCCAGTAATGTTGTCCCACTCGATGAAGACCTTTACCGCATTAGTGAGGATCCTAATGTTCTGTCGATGTGGGAGGATTGGTTACTATGATTGCAAATGCTCTTGGACTTCGTTACCAACTTAATAGCTGTGCACCATTTGGATCAATTAGGCCTATGAATATTGATTTGTTTCAACAACATGATCATAGGAAATTTAGGCCTGCACCTTATGATTACACGATAAGAAAAGTTGTTACTCTTTTACCCTTCGAACCATGCCGAGTTAGTGTCCATAACCGTGATAGTTGGTTGTATGAATTAAATCCACGACCACCCGAGACACGAAACACCACAATCATATTTTGTTCTTGATAACTTCATGTATGAAAGCAAGCAGATCACGAAACCCCTCACGGTTACCATGACTTTACAAATATATTTGAAGCACAAGTAGCTTGATGTGAACCAAGGAGATTACACTACACAATTAAACACCATTCGACCACTTTGGATGCTTATAAAGCTGACATTGATGGAATAAAGAATGAATTGAAGACTATGCGTTTGGATCTTATTGGTTTGGTGACATCACGATGGAGCAATTCTATAACATCACCCAAGCTTTAGAGATTTTAAAAGAAAAATTGGATGAAGCGGTTCTTAGTTTTAGCTTTTCGGTTTTCAGTTTTTCAATTCTTAGTTTTAGAATTTTCCCATTCCGTTTTGTTTCTAGGTAGTTTCAAATTCTTTGTTAAATTACGCATTTCGATTTAAGTCAATTTACCTTACTGTCAAAAGAACAAGCTATTTAATTTGAAGTAATGCAATTGTTTTCAATTTCAAACTTACAATCATTTTATTTACAATGTTTTCTGGTTTCTACTCTCTTGAATTATATTTATTGGATTATATGTTGAATGAATTAAATGTTGTGTTTATGTTGGAATGCGAGATGTTACTTTGTTATGAAATTATATACTACGTACATGTTTTGTTACAAAAATTTGCAAAAATTGCGGCTCTTACGATCATATGTCCCCACAAGTAACACGCCCTTGTAGCGTTCGCTCGTCGACTAGATATTCGACCGTAACACGGGCTACATCGATAACCACTGTTAGCGCGTTCCTTTTCTTCTTCCCTCGACCTTTCTCTCTTCTTTTCCATAACTCCCCAACCATCCCACTTCCTCCATTAACCACCCATTAACCCGTTCAACCCACCATCAATCCTTCTCAACTTTCAAACTTCCACTATCTCCTTCCCTTATATATACACACATTACCGTATCACATTCTCATTCTCTCATTCACCAACAATACCCATTCTCACTCAACAATCCTTGCATGCAAATGGCAAACAATCCCACCTATTCTGGCGTTGTCCTACGTAATGGTGAGCAAGGAAACTCAGCGCATTAAGTTTTTGAAATTCCAGCGTCGTGGTCTACACCCACTAGATATGTTGACGCGCCTCGAGAACTTGGTTTACTTGAGGGTGTTCAACGCCTTCTTGAGTGTCAACTGTGGAACCTTTGTAGCCAACCCCAACCCCGTCACGAGACACTCACTCTCGGGTTCCTCGGTTCTTTCGCTACATCACTCCACGGTTCAACAAACCAACTTTACGGTGTGCGAAGTTTCGTATATTCGATCGAGTGCGAGTTCACTCGAGCAGCGTTCGGACAAGCTTGATTTACGCAGGAAGGTTCCCATCTCCGTGTGCCGACAACTTTGGAGAGAGTCCTTGACCTTTGGCGACCTCACCAACAATGAGCACACTCTATGATCATCTCAGCGCCACTCAAATCCATAACCGACCATACGTTATTTCCACGCATCACGAGCAACACAATCTTTGCAGAGATAGTAACCACAAGTTAAACTCAAAGAATTCTTCATGCATTGTGCATTCTCGGGTCGAGAAAATTAATGCGCACTTTCCTCTGGCCCATATCCACTCCATACGCACAGGCGGCAAACCTTTCTATTTTGGAGGGCTTGTCACTTCTCGGCTTTAGCACTAAACCATGGCGACACCCTTGGTCATCGCCATCCCGACCACCGTTTACGCTCACTTTAGACCATTGCAAATCAGCCCGCCTCATCCACGGCGGGGCGATGGAAAGTTCCATCCGATGATTCAAAACCGAGTTTACACTAATATTGTTTTGCCTTACAAGGATCGTGTCGACCCTCGAACCGAGCCAATGGCTATTCAACCTTGAAGATCACGAAGGCCTGCTGCGCTCAAGAAGAACCTCATATCGTTGATGAGATGCGGAAGAAGCTGGATCGGCTGTTCCGTGCACGACATTCCCGAGTCGTCCTTTGCTCCTCCACCTCCTTCTCTTGGCGAGATCCTCCGAGCCATTCATCATCAAAATCTTGTATACGCGAGCCGAGAGGGTGCATCGGGGCGCTTGACGCCTTACTTGCGCAAAATGCTCAAATCTTAAGTGGTCGCTCGGCGAATGAAAGGCTTGATGAAGTGCTAAGCGAGCAGCGCTTTGAGGATGGATGTTACATCTCTTGGACCACGAACCGACTCAGGCTACTCCCTCGGAAGGTCAAGAACCGCCGTGGTGCCATGAGTTTTCCCTTTCTTGTTGTTTTCCTTGTTTTCCGTTGTATCTTTTATTTAACCTCGCCATTATATCATAACATTGAGACAATGTTTGATATAGTGTGGGAGAATCTTGAATTTTAATTTGAGCAGTAATTTCATTTCTATTTTCGTTATATTTCGTTATTTCATTTCTCCCGTTTTATTTAGCCGTACCAAAATTTTCGCCTTTTATATTCGCATAATCGTTAGTTACCTACTTTAACCAAAATCTTAGTTAGAAGGCCGAGGCGATCCAGCGAGAACTATCGATTATGACACCTTGACTCCTACTTGCGAATCGTCTCTATTTAGTTATCTGATACTTTCGGTTTAAGTCTTAATTTAGCCCTAGTAGTTTATATTAGCGATCGGCACCGGTCTTAGCACAAACCACGTGGAAAGCCGATGAATATAAGTGGATGATCTCGATAATTTATTGGAAAAATGTTACATGATTAAAGGAAATAGCCAAGGCACCAATTAAATTGGGCGATCCTCACCGATCATTTAATCCAATGGATCACAGCTTTTACTAAGTAACATAAGAATCCATTGTTTAGGTTGTTCGAAGCATCTGCTTGAACTCGGTAGGGCGGACTACGGTCGATCCCCCATCTTACAATTGGATAAAGGGTTGCCACATAATTGTGCGAAACCGTTGTGTTTTGATCGGAACCACTAACGGCTATTTCACCGTGCGTGTAAAGATAATGGGCTTAATGTGATTGCAAGAGCGAAACCGGGTGAAATAGGAGCGAAACCTTGAGTTGAATTATAGCGGTATAATTAGGCGTTTTGTTTAAAAGCGGATGATCGTCGACTAGCTTGTTGCTTGTGTCATTAAGCGTATCGTTGTTGTTTCATTCGATTTTCTTGGCGAACTAACTTAGGATCTCTTGTAACAATTTGAAAGCGAAAGGTATACTAGTTATGTGCGTTTATAAAACTTGTCCGATATTTTTAAATTGATTATTTTGCTTGAGGACAAGCAAAGGTTTAAGTATGGAATTTGATAACACGAAATCATATCGTTTATTTTACATGAAATCAACTCGTTTTGTATTATTTTGACCGATTAACTCCGAATATTTGAGATTGTCATTACTTTTGCGGTATTCACAACTTAGCTCAAAAAAGAAAATATGAAACAATGCAAGAAAGCATCAAAGAATAGAAGAAAAGATAAATCATCAAGATTACAAATTTTGTAGTGTTGGTCGTAATACTGTGCCACGACCGTAAGCCATCTGAAGAGTGTTACGGTAGTAACACACCATGACGATCGTAACAGACCAACACCAACCCACTCGTAACGTCTCACGCGACCGTAATCGCATACCGGTTATTTCAAAATACGGATCGTGGCAAAGTGGAGCGGAAGGAGTTTCAAAACTCCTTATTTCTCTCTGGATTCACTCCCACGTTTGCACATTCAACCTCGACTACCACATTCCTATATTCATGGAGAAGTGGAAGGCAAGCTACGTGTGAGAAGTTTTAGGAACCAGCTGATTCACTCATCTATAAATACGAGACTTCAACATCAAGCGTGAGCATTTTATGATTTTCTTGTGCGGAAGCTCTGCGAATCTTGACCCGACATTATTTCAATGTTATTTTACGCATTCAATTGTTTCCTTTCCATTTCATTGTCAAATAATAATTTCCAACATCGGAAATTATTATTATAGTTAAATTTATTATTCAAGCCTCAATTTTTACATTTCAACGATACCAAGTCAAGTTTGGTTGTGGAAGAAGGATTGAAGTATTGGCTTTATTTTCGAGGTTTCTATTTTGCAATTGTATTACATACCTTTAATTAATTAATGCAATTTAATTTATTATTCATAATGTCAATTTATATTTGTTTGCTTTTACTTCACATCGTTCATTTTAATTTCTATGGCTAGCTAAACCTTTAGTGTCGGTATGGGATAGTAAGAGACATTGGTATCTGATCAAACTTAGGCTAAAACTTAAATCAACAATTAATTTTATAACTTTTTATGCTTAAAATAAAACCTTAGTTCGAAAGTAAGAAGAGTAAATAGGTTAGATCGAGACCACGAAAGTGTGAGGTTTTTAAGGATAGCTAAAGTTAGGCATTTGATTTAAATACGGAAAGCGCTTTAAACCAAATTAGAATTAATTAAGTTTCCAAAATTACTTCTAAACACTTATAGGCTAGCGAAAGGTATAGGGCTTTAGGCGTATAATCGAGATAAGACCATGAAAGTGTGAGTTGAGGGTTTTAAAGCGATTAATTCTACGGACAAACTAAGTTGACCATCCTAATATGCCTAAGCAGATTAGATCCTTTAAGTCGACTCTATTGCATACCGACCATCTCATTTTATAATTATTTTAAAACCAATTAATTTACCTTCCTTAACCTTCCCAAAACCAAGCGTGACAATTTCCGCCTTAGCTAAACAAACATTACTTTCCGCATTAGAGTGATTACAAAGTCCCTGGATTCGACAATCTTTTATTACTACCGCGATAGGGCGTAACTTGCGATTAAAGATACCGTTAGACACATTAGGTTTATCGCACATCGGGATGCGGGAGTTCATCACAAATCCATGGTTGTGAGAGTCATAGCACTGAAAAGCTTCTTTTGACGATTTATGGGCCTTCGTAATTAGGAGTCCATTTGCCCTAGAATCTAGTTGAAAAGCGAATCTTTTTAAGCACGCAGGCCTTCTCGAATTCAAGTCGGACCTTTTGTCAGCTTTCTTCATTCTTCTTTGATATATTTGTCCATGACACGGGCGGTTAGGCGCTTTTCTTGTAAGTTCAATTTGATCGTATCTGCTTTGACACCATTCGACCTCGAGATAACTTAGTTTCCATGAGAACTCTCATTGATTGAATCTCAACATCTACGAGAACCTTGCTTCCATGCCGTATACTAGAGAAAAGGAGTTGCCCTGTTGAAGTGCGTCTTGACGATACCCATGAAGCAAATGGCAACATTTCGTGCCAGTCTTTGTAGGTGAGGACCATCTTCTGGACAATCTTTTTGATGTTCTTGTTGGCGGCTTCAGCGGGCCGTTCATCTTTGGCGGTAAGGAGATGAGTTATGATGCTCGATCTTGAATTCCTCACAGTTCTTTCATCATTTTGTTGTTCAAGTTTGATCCATTATGCGTAATGATCTTACTTGGAACTCCATATCGGCAAATGAGGTTGTTCTTGATGAACCTCACAACCACTTGTCTTGTAACATTGGCGTAAAATTGCCCGACCCATTTGGTGAAGTAATCAATAGCTACTAAAATGAGCGATGTCCGTTGGGCGCTTTTGGTTCGATCATCCCGATCATGTCGATGCCCACATGGAGAAAGGCCACGGAGAAGAGAGAGCGTTGAGTACGATCGGTGTACGTGGATCTTATCTGCGTAGATCGCGCTGTGACATCTTTTGGCGTGTTTACAACAATCGGACTCCATTGTTATCCAATAGTAACTGCTCTTAGGATCTTTGGACATTGCATGTCCATTTGAATGGGTTCCAAAGGACCCTTCATGCACCTCATGGATGATTGTATGCCTTCATGTCTATCGGCCTTCGGCGGGACCATGTCGAAGTTTCTTTTGTATAGCACATCTTCATTCAGGAAGAAATTTCTAGAAAGCCTCCTTAGAGTTTTCCTATCTTTGTACGATGCCCCGAGTGGGTACTCTCGAGTTTGAAGGAAACGTCTGATGTCGTGAAACCACGGTTTATCATCGCTGCTTGATTGCAAATACATATGCAGGTCTTTCAAGGCGTCTGATATGGATCTTAGGCATATCATTCCAATCGTTGACTTTGAACATGGAAGATAGAGTAGCTAAGGCGTCCGCCATTCGATTCTGATCTCGAGGGATATGATGCAGTTCTACTTTGTTGAAGAAAGTCAACAAACGTCTTGCATAATCTCAAGGAATCAAACCAAGATGATGAGTTTCATACTTATCTTTGATTTGATTGATCACAAGTGAGTCTCCATATATGTCAAGGATCTTGATCCTCAAGTCGATGGCTTCTTCGATACCCATGATACAAGCTTCATATTCTGCGATGTTGTTGGTGCAATCAAATAGCAATCTGGCGGAAAACGGGATATGAGAACCTTCGGGAGTGATGATAGCGCCCGATTCCATTGCCAAAGACATTATTTGCTCCATCAAAATTAAGCCTCATCTAGATTACGGATCGGGACCTTCTTGGGTGCGGTTCGTCACAATCTTTCATCTTTAAGTACAATACATCCTCGTCAGGGAAGTCAAATTTGAGAGATTGGTATTCGTCGATCGGTTGATAAGCCAAGTGATCGTGAGAATTCTTCCTTTGACCGCTTTTTGAGCACGGTCTTGGATGTCATTCGATAACGACATACGCCATCGAGCAATTCTTCTTAAGGTAGGCTTTTCAAAGGCGTGCTTGATTGGATCCATTTGGAGATTAACCAAGTCGGTGATTGATCATGTCTTGGCGGAGCGTTTGAAGCCCACACCAAAGCCTGACATGTTTTCTCGAGCATGGAGTACGAGTTTCCATCTGTGAACTTTTACTTAGGTAGTAAATGGCATGCTCTTTCTTAACGGTTTCATCTTCTGTCCAAGCCGCGGCCCATGGAATCTTCTAGCACGGTAAGGTACATGATTAGTGGTCTTCCTTATTTGGAGGAATCAATATCGGTGGTTACAGCGGTATTCCTTAATCTTGTCAAGCGCTTTTGGCAATCTTACATCCACACAACCTCTTGATTTTGCGGAGAAGCTTGAATATCGACAGTAGCGATCATTTGAGAAATAAATCGGAGATGTAATTCATCGTCAAGAAATCCTCTTACTTGCTTTTACGTATGTGGTAGGCATTTCTTGAATAGCCTTGACTTTGTCGGTCAACTTCAATACCTCTTTGGTGACAATGAAACCTAGGAGTTTTCGGATCTTACCCCAAAGGTGCATTTGTTAGGATTCGGTGAATGAAATTTCCTTAGTCGTTGAAACAACTTCAAGAGATATTCTATATGCTCTTCTTGATTATCGACTTTGCTATCATGTCATCCACGTAGACTTGATCTCTTTGTGCATCATATCATGAAGAGAGTAGTCATTGCCCTTTGGTAAGTTAACTTGCATTCTTTAATCCAAGCGGCATTACTTTGTAGCAAAATGTGCCCCATGGCGTGATGAAGGATGTCTTCTCCATGTCTTGAGCCATTCGATCGATTGTAACGGAGAAACCGTCCATGAAGGAAAAGGCGTTGAACTTTGCGGTACTATCCACTAGCATGTCGATATGCGGTGAGGAAATCATCTTTGGACTTGCTTTGTTTTTGATTTTGTCATCCATTTCAGGGTGAACTCTTCTCAGTCTTTGTTTAACTGGTGGACACTCCGGTCTTAATGGCAAGTGATGCTCCATGATGCTGGTATCTAAACCCGGCATGTCTGGTAGGACCAAGCGAACACATCAACATATTCTTTGAGAATATCTATCCCTTGACGTTCTTTGTCGGTGAAGCTCCGATGTTTACTTCTTTTTTGTCTTCCTCATAACCCAAGTTAACTGCTTCCAAAGGCTCTTTGTGAGGTTGAATGATTCTTTCCTCGTGCTTAGGCAGTCGAGAAATCTCATCTGGGATCTCTTCTTCAACTTATTCCTCGGCGACTTCACTGGGGATTTCAAAGTTGGGAGAGAGCATAGAGTTATTGCTTTCAATGGATTTGTCCATCTGTTAATCTGCATATTTGATTTGTGTTTGATTAATAAAAAAAATTTCAACATTATTATATTGTGTTTTTTTTTTTAAAGATTTTTATTGTGTTTTTTAGGATTACCATTTCCAAGAAAGGGTAAAAATGAAAAACAAACACAAAATGTGGAATCAAAACAACGCGTTTTATTTATGATTCACAATATGAAACAGGGCCCTAAAATACAAACTCATTTGTCTTGGGCAAGACAAAAAGAAATTATTTAAAAGCTAAACCCTATAAAACATCTCTTCGCTTTGGGTGAAGCGAGAGTTCAAAACAAAAGCAAAGTAAACTACTTAGAACTATGAACATTAGTCCGAACTTCAACAGGTTTCCAGTAGTGGCGAACTCCTTGGAAGTCGAGGTACTCGGGTAGTTTTCCACTTGGCTTAATCCTTGAGTAGACTTTGGTCGTTGGTCGAACAAGCTTTGAAGACTCTGGACGGTTGACCTTGCCTTTTGTGCTGCTGAAACGATCTTCTTCGGCTTGATTGACAGATCGAGGAGCATGGAATACAGCGTATGTACTTTCCATTTGTATTCGTGTTGAATTCTTGGGATGTACTTTCCAATCTTCTGAGTGAAGAGACTCATTGTCTGCAACGCTTTCCAATTCGTTTCCAGAATCGTATCCCTGATCTTCAGTAATTACGTTGATGTAGTGATAGTTAAGATCTGTTTTAACAAACTCCACAGGCGCGTTAAAGCTGAGATCTTTATTTGGGATCTCAATTTGTTGATGAGATCGAGAAGACGTGTATAACTCTTCTGGTTGACTAGGATACTCAAAAGGATCGTCCCATCCAGTTGGCCTGGATGTCTTCAATTCTGATTTTTAAGCTTTCAGGTGCAGTGTATTTCACCATGTAGTCAAACTTTCCACTTGGTTCTCCCAAGGTATCCCAAATTTCAGAAGGGACGGGTGGATTTTCATTCTCATTCTTTTGTAAGGACATGACTTTAAATTGGTCAGTCGGAGGATAGAAGGGTGCATACGATTCTTCCTGGGACACATATTCAGAGCTGGTAAGATAAGTGCTCCACTCTTCAGATCCGGAGAGATCGTCTTCATCACCTTCATTGGTAAGAACGTTAACCTCTTGAAGAACAGGGTTTAAGAAACCCCCACTATGGAATACTTCTCTGATTGGGCGAAGAGCTTCATCCCTTTGATTGTCTTTAGGAAATACTGGAGTAAATCTGAGCCCAGCCTTTGTCTCGTTGTTGACGGGTTTGATTACTTGTCCCCAACCTTCAGCATTGCCATCTTTTACTATCTATGTTGCTTCTTTGTAAGAGGAGATAGATGACCTGCTTTTGTTTGTAGATTCATCTTCTAACGGATGTCCTGGGAGTTGTGTTCCTTCAACGTCGTTGGCTGTGATGAAAGAAAAGCTGGATAAGTGGCTTATTAGTAAAGCTTGTTCACTGATGATGGTTACTAGCTTCCCATTCACTGTGAACTTCAATTTTTGGTGGAGAGTGGAAGTTATGGCTCCTGCTTCGTGGATCCATGGTCTTCCTAGCAAACAACTGTAAGCAGCTGGCACATCCATGACTTGGAAAGTGATTTGGAAAGTATGCGGACCAATTGTCATCGGGAGATCAACTTCCCCAATAACAGACTTCCTTGACCCGTCAAAGGCTCTTACCACTATGTCATTGAACTTCATCGGTGTTCCTTTGTAAGCCAAACGAGCAAGAGTCGTTTTTGGCATTACGTTTAAGGATGACCCGGTATCTACTAATACATTGGATAGAGAATCTGATTGACAAATCATCGAGATATGCAGAGCCAAATTGTGATCTTTCCCTTCTTCTGGGAGTTCTTCATCACTGAAGCTTAGATTGTTGCAAGCTGTTATGTTGCCCACAATTCCTCCAAATTGGTCTGTAGTCACGTCGTGATCTACATAAGCTTGGTCTAGCACCTTCATCAAAGCTTCTCGGTGAGCTTCGAAGTTCAAAAGTAGAGATAGTATCGAAATCTTAGAGGGAGTCTGCATCAGCTGATCCACAAACTCCGTACTCGCTTTTCTTGATTAGTTTCAAATTCTCATCGAAATCTGAGTTGACGTCGGTCCTATCAGGTGGACCAACATTTGTGTTTGGGTTGACAACAGGAATCCTCGTGGGATTTTCGGGAGGCACATCAACTGGATTTTGTCTAACAACAGGCGGTTTTGGTGGCAACGGAGTATGTATTCGTCCACTTCGCGTCACTCGTCCTATCTCAGTTATGTTGACATTAGCTGGAAGTGTCGGCATGGGTTTCTCCTTCCCATCTTCTATCATAGTCGCACTATATTGATAGGGAATTGCTTTGTTAGAACTGTATGGAACAGGACCGGGTAGGCAAATCACCAAAGGAGATCCTGGAATGTTTGAACCCTTATACTCAATCTCCACATGCTTGGGCACATTGAAACAGGGGATAATAACGTTTACTTCGGGATTTTCCAAGTTGATATCTGAGACTAAAAGCTCATGCGGAAAATGCCCTACTGTATTCACGTCATAGTCATCTCTGTTTCTGTAGATCTGTATGGCACCAATGTCTAGTAATCGTTGAATATCTGCTCTTATGGTTGGACATCCTCGAAGATCCTTGAAGCAGATGCTGCAAGCTGCGTAATTGTGTTTAGTGAAAGCGCCCATTGTACTGTATGTATCATGGAGCTGTACCAAGTTTCCTCTGATCAGATTCACATCTGTGACGAGATACCGATCTGTATTTCTTAGTATCAAATTTATGGTATGTCCACTATGACTGGGAAGTGGATTTGCTTGCACGTTTGGATTTGTATTTATAAAGGAAAGAAGATTAGACCTTACTAATCTCTGTACTTCAGCTTTTAGCGCTATGCAATGCTCAAGATCATGGCCCCCGGTGCCCCTTGATGAAAAGGGCAAGATACGTCCGCTTTGTACCACCATGGTAATTTTTCTGGTACCGGAGGTGGTGACCTTGTTTGCACAAGATTCCTTTCTATTAATGCAGGATATAGTTCTGTGTACGTCATCGGAATTGGGTCAAATTGCGAAACCCTGGGCGCACGGTTTTGATTGTTGAACTGCTGAGCCTGTTGTCGAGGCTGTTGAGCTTGTTGGAACTGCGGAGCAATTCCTGTATTTGGACTTGTATTAACAACGGGTGATATGGCAGCTACCTGTCGTTGTTGACTGACATTCTTTCGTGGTTTCCCTCGGGATACCATTCCTATGTCATGTTCCTTTTTCTTTGGAAAACTGGTTCCAACCTTCCTAGTTCCACTAGAAGTCCCTATCTCTCTGGTCAGGCGTCCTGTTCCAACTCCTTCCTCTAGCCGCATTCCCATGCTTACCATCTCGGTGAAATCTCCGGGAGTGCTAGAGATCATTCGTTCATAGTAAAATGGGCCAAGAGTGTTTAAGAAAACCTTGGTCATCTCCTTCTCTTCTAACGGTGGGTTGACTTGGGCAGCCATTTCCCTCCAACGTTGAGCGTATTCTTTGAATGTCTCTCTTTCCTTTTGAGACATGGAGCGGAGTTGATCCCGATCTGGAGCCATATCCAAGTTGAACTTATATTGTTGTACGAAGGCTTTACCTAAGTCATTGAATGTTTGGATATTCGCGTTGTCTAGCCCCATGTACCATTTCAGCGCGGCACCGGTAAGACTGTCTTGGAAGTAGTGGATTAACAATTGGTGATTGTCGTTGTACATAGACATTTTCCTGGTATACATCGTAAGATGACTCTGTGGACAGGAATTTCCTTTATACTTTTCAAAGTCAGGGACTTTGAATTTTGCAGGTATCCTTACTCGAGGAACTAAGCACAGATCATGGGCGTTCTTCCCAAACAGTTCCTTTCCACGGATCGTTTTAATCTCAAGCTGCATTTTGAGGAGCTGTTCCTGGAGATTCTCCATCGGGCCACGAGGATTCGGGTTATCGCCTGGACTATGGTGAACTTCTTCGTCTGCAGTAGTGTGTACTACGGAAGCTGAGTTCGTCATGATCGGTTGAGAAACCGTCATAGTAACTTGCGGAAAAGTTACTCCATGCTGCGGAGTAAGTGTTAAGTTTTGCAAAGTAGGTACTTCAAGCGTAGTTGTTTGTACTTGAGAAGTCGGTGGACGAAATCCGATGCCAAAATTGAAAGGCATGCCCCATGGATAGCCTTCTGGCATACTGAAGAGTGAACTACTGGCTGCAACAGTTGAAACTGAAGTAGTAGTGACCCCTGAAATCGCTGCTTGATTTTGACTGCTCAATGTCGCTTGTTGACTTTGTGCTGCTGCCAATGAATTGACCAAAGAAGTGAGTCTCTCCACCTCTTCTTGCAGTGTTGTCACTGTACTACGAAGCTCAACATTTTCTTGCTCAAATCCTTCCATCACTTTCCTTCTTTTTGAACGTGTATTGTATGTTCGAGTTGGCTGTGGGCGTGGTCGAGAAACTCTAAGACGCGACAGCTTGGCGATCTTTTCCTTTCTGGAAAGAATTCCAAAAGATCAGACTCTAAACAACAAACTCGATATGCAAAGTATGATGCATGATTATGAATGTAAAGAAAGATTTCCAAAGAATTTATGCTAAAAGAGAAATTTCTGGCAAATATTTGGATGGAAAACACATATTTTATTAATTATTGAAAGAAGATTACAACAATTTTTGTTTTTGAGCATGGCTCATACAATGATAAAATAAATGATAAAAATTACAATCTAAACTAATCAATCGTCTTCGTCGGATGAAGATCCAAAGGCTTGATGTAGCTTTAACTTCAGGATCTCCTTTCCATAGTGAGCTTTCAGTTCAGCTTTCTCGGCTTTAAGCTTGCTAATGACTTTCTTCCACTTGTCGGGAGCAGGATCGCTGGTTGTCATTTCCTCAAGCTTTCTTTTTCTTTCTTTGATGTATCTTTTGATCGCGTTATCTTTCTGACGAATCTTCTCATCTTTCTCCATGAGCCATTCATCTTGGAAGTAAAGCGTCTTTTCATGATCTTTGACCTGCTACTTGAGCTTCTCGTTCTCGAGATCAGTCTTAAGGAACATGTTTTCCAAAGCTTCTTTCTCAAGCCTCATCTTGGCCAAAGCTTCTTGGTATTCTCCCATAGTCTCGACGGGAAAAATTGTTGATTTGGAAGCTGTTGAGAACATAGGTTCTTCATAAGCATAAGGCATTCGGAATTCCTTCGCCCTTTTCTTCACCCAAGAAGTGTAGATTTCCATGGCTACACAATTCCTTGCATTACCTTTTTCCTTCCTTCGTACATAATGCCAAGCTCTGATCATTCTGGCTTTCAAACCTTGGGAATCTTCTCCTTCATGATAGAAGTAGCTTTCTACTGTAAAACCAAGAGGTTTACTAGAGTTTTCGTACCCGAGTTGACGTCTCGCCAAGAATGGGTTGTAGTTGATTCCTCCTTTCGTACCAATGAGAGGTACATTGGCAAATTCTCCACAGCTCTCAATGATTTTCATCTCATTGTCTGCCAAGGTATACCAATGGATATTGTCATTTGTAAGAGACATGAGTCTTCGAGACCAATGCCAATCGTCTTTGTTTTCGCGGAAGATAGGAGATTTAGGTAAGTGTGAGACAACCCATTTGAAAAACAGAGGTACACAACACACGATAGTTCCATCTCCTTGACGATTCATATGATGAATGGAGAAATACGTGTTACCAAGCAAAGTGGGAACGGGATTTCCAACCAGAAAGATCCTTATGGCGTTGACATCAACGAAACTTGGAACGTTGGGAAACAACACCAATCCATAGATGAGTAAAGCTAAAATAGCTTCAAAGGCTACCATACTACCGGCTTCAGAGAATTTAAGAGCCTTCTCCATTAGGAACTTTGAAGTTAGTCCTAAGAGTTTTCCTTTGGTAGTTAGGTTTTTGTCTATCTCAGATTTCTTTAAGTGAGTCATTGTTGCAATGACTGGTGACTTGGGAATGGCTTCCAAACCATTGAAAGGCACCTTATCTGACACTGAGATACCTAGGATATGCGCGTACTCTTCCAAAGTAGGCATCAACTGATAGTCAGGGAAAGTGAAACAGCGATAGACTGGATTGTAAAACTGAACGAAAGTTTTGAGAAGTCCTTCATCAACGTTAGTGTTCAGAATAGTTAAAAGAGTTCCATAGCGTTTTCTGAAATCCGAGGGATCTTCTACCAAGGATGCTAACTCTTTCAATTTTCCTACGTCAGGAATTCTAAAACTGTATCTCTTGGTAAATCTTCCTCTGACGTCCATCACTCTAACCTAAAATATTTACAAATAAAAATCTCTAAATTCTTTGGAAATGGGAAGAGAAATGAAGTTTTTTTTTTAATGAATGCATGAATGGTATGGAAATGTTTGGAATTGAATTGGAATGCATAAGTGTTGTCAAAATAGCAGAAAATGGTTCTGCAGGTCGTGGGAACCGGTTCCTTGTGGGGAGGAACCGGGTTCCCAGCGTTCAAATTTCAAAACTGGGGAATTTTGCACTCAGGAACCGGTTCCTGTATATGTAGGAACCGGGTTCCCATACAAATTCCAGGAAGCGTGATTTTCAGACTTCACAGGAACCGGTTCCTGTATATGTAGGAACCGGGTTCCATGTGTAATTTTTCAAAATACTCAAAACTTCAAAAATTCATATTTTCTAAACCGTAACTCCGATTCGAGTGCCGTTTTCGGCATTATTTCTTAAATTTAAAATAATATCTTTTAAAAAGGAAAAATATTATTTTGCTAAAATTATTTTAAAAAGAGTCGAGCTTCCGATTTTGAAAAGTGTGGATAGTTAAGGATGATGGGAAATGATTATAATGGTCTGAGTTATCGGATGAGAACTAATGCGTACAATGTTGTATTTTGATATTCATTATGATTGAATGTAATACATTGGTGATTAGCATTATGTGAATTTTATTGATATCATGATCTTTGAATTGATGTTGCATGCTTTGATGATGCATGCATAAGCATTTGTTAATTGGTTCATTCCCATTGTGCGGAAGTGAACTGGCAGAGCCAATAGACTTACCAGGATTGAGGTAGTGAGGCTAGATTCTTGACCCAATGGTTATGGGCGAATCATGGATTTCCGCTGTCTTTCCACATGTAAATGGAGCAGTGGGTGAACTCGATTCACGTTTTGGTACCACATGCATAGAGTCTGCATTGCATATGGGATTGTAACATGCTAGGATGGTTTCCAGTGTTGCAATTTCCATTATTTGTTATATTACATGTTCATGGTGTGAGATGCCTTTGTGAATTGACTACGACTATGTGTTTGGATAATAGACTAATGTATTCAATTATTCTGTTGTATTTAAAAACGTATAATGCATTTTATATTGGATAGAAATCTCACCCTTACTTTGATGATTTCAGTTTCGAAGTGATTAGCTGCTTGGAATTGGTGAGGATAGCCCTAGAGTCGAGTCAGATAGTTAATCCGCATGTCAGTGTCGTGCTCTGGTAGATGTAACACTGGGGAAACAGTTGTTTTGAAATCCTTTAATGGATATTCTTAATGGTTTTGGAATTATGCTTTAATTTATTATCCTGGAATAACTATGAATGATGTATTCGGGATTTGTTATGTTTCATTTCCGCTGTTAAACATAACTCTAAGTCTGTTTTATTTAATAATTTATTCTTCAGTGAAAGCATGACAACTGTGTTGATTGATTTGAATTATTTAAATTGTGACGCCTCTTGAATTGTGATTAAAAACTCTGGTTATTATTTATAAAAACGCGGGTAATTAGAAGGGGTGTTACAGGACTCGCAAGACTACTCCTTATATGCCTGAGCGGATGATGCATCAGTTCGGTTTACCCATACCATTCATCGGGATCCTATCGTATGTGCTCCTCCGACAGTGAAGAGGAGGGACATGGATGCTCTGTTTGATGATTTCGAGAATCATTTTGTACCTGATGAGGCCAGGAGTATCATGGCTCCAGACGACTGGAGTTACAAGTACGGTTACATGATATGGTTCTTCAGGGTGTCTCATCCATACATGGTAGAGGATACTCCAGGGAACCCACCCAGACCAGTTCATCAAGAGATCCTAGAGGAGGAGCAGGCGAGGAGGGATCATGCTCATGACGTGTTGCCTAGGTGTTGTCGTATTATGGAGCTTGCGCGGGATGACATTGACAGAGGATTGTTTCCTGACGGGTCTGATGTTAGAGGAGTTTTAGAGGCCAACATGGCGGAGGCTTAGGGTGCCCTGTCATACAGGAGGCAGCGGATGGACGCCTCGAGGGTGACAGGCTGGCTTATCATCCACCATATCCAGTAGTTTAGGTTGATCACCCACTTGTATTTTGATTTTATATTGTATCGAATTTGTATTTTGGATAGCATTACTTGAATTATATTGAAATGCATTTTGGATAATATTTCTGATCTTTTGTTTAATTTATAATTTGTATAATTTGTTCAATTTTTAATTAGTATAATTTTTTCAATTATTGATTTTGTTCATACCGGAGATATACTTTTGATTTAGAATCGAAAATATACTTTCGATTTTAACACAAATATTTTAAAAATATAGTGCATATCAAAAATATATTTCTAATTTTAATGTGGTATTATAGAAAATACATAGAATTTAATTGACCACCATACAGTGGTTTAAGAAATTCTCAATTTTTTTTTTATTTTTTTTATTTTTGTGAAATAAAACTAAACGATGCGGGTGACCAAGTTTATCACCCCCTAGACACAAGCATGCTTTGCCATAAGTAAAATGGATAGTAGTGATAAAATTGAATTTTGTATTTTTTATTAAAATTAAATTTTAATGTTCCAAACAAAATATTTAAGCTTAAGCTCAACTGTCGAACCAAGCTGGTCAAAGAGCGAATGCGTATGAAGTTAAATTTTATACAACTACTCACTCAATTCATAACACTTTATATCTCTTGGAAGACACCCTAAAAGGCCACTTCCACCTTATAAACACTAGTAAAGTAGTATGTAATGAAAAAAAGTTCAATTATTATAATGTGATTCCCATTCATGCATCATGCATGATCTAATTGTTTTAATTCCTTTGACTAATCTATACATATTAAAAGTATTATTTTCTTTCTGACTTACCATATATTACAACTTTGATATTTTTGGTATTATCGATGTATAAAATAGTTTATAATGACCAAAGACTCTTTATTATAAAATCACAGAGGATTAAAACATCAATCAACTAATTAAAAGTAAAAGGATAAATAACATTGTTGTTAATTTAAATGGTAGACTTTGACCGTTTCTACTAATTAAATTATTAGTGCTACTAATTAAAATTGTATTGTAGGGTAGAAATAATCGTCAAAGCATGCAACCTATGGTCCGCGTTTGTTTTAAGCTAATATTTTTTAGGGAAGCCATAATAATATATTTTGATACAAAATATTTTCTTTGGAGACTTCAAATCAAAATGAATAAGAAAGCCATAATAGGTTAGGTTATTAATAATTTAACAAAAAAATTATCAGTTATAAATAAGATATATGTTGCTCTTTACCCTCATATCTCTTCTTAATAATTAAGCAAAACAATTCAAATTTAAACTAAAAAATTACTCCGTAGTATCCACCGTTTTAATAAAAAAATTGTATATTCAACATAAGAAAAAATAATTATTAATGTTTTTTAATAAATAGTTTATTTATATCATAAAAAGTGTCTTGAAACATTAGTTAGAAATACGTTAAATTAATTTTCTCTCTTATTTTCTTCTCCAACTTAAAAAAAATCTCTTCCTTACCATTACCAATGTTACCATAGAAAACAGTTATGGATATGAATATAATAGGAGAAGGGAATCAAAATATTCTATACATTCCCTATAGAAAAGCCAATAGTTAGATATACTTAAAAGATAAATTTAATTATTTTATGATTAGGTCATAGACTCACACTTAAGTCACGGGTGTGGGAAGCTTATAGTCAGTTAAGTGTTTTGACCCACAATGAACACATGTCATCCAAGTTTACTTTGAATGGAAATGGTTTAACAAATACTAATGTAATGACTTAGAAGGATGAGTGGACCACAAGAAAAAATAATTTTGAACAAGAAAAATATATTTACAAGTGCGACTCATGTTTTGTCCAAAACAATTTTATTTATTTATTTATATTTGGTATAAGGAACTTTATTTCATTATAAATTATGGATGAAATAAATAGATAGATAAACGTTAAAATACATATATGTAATGTGGAATTATTACTAGATAATTGAGCTTCTTAACATAAAATTAAAAGTTCAATAGTAGACTAACCAATTGTAAATAATTAAGCCTTTTAAACAAATTTCAATACTTTGAATGATTTGTGTTTAAGTAGTTGATAAAAGATACTAAAATTGGAGGTTTTGAGCATTTAACTTGTAAGTCACACAACAAATATAGGATCCACTAAAACGTACATGTTGCAACAGCTAGAGATGGATACTCAGCTTCATAAGATGACATTGACACAACATTTTGTTTCTTAGTTCTTCGAGAGAAGATTGATGAGGCAATAAAGAAGCATGATATGAAATTAATCTTTTGATGCTAACACAACCAACCCAATCACAATTGAGAAACCAAGCAAATGAACAAAAGACTCTCTAGGGAAGAACCAGCCTTAACCAGGACAGATATCTCAAGACTCTGCAAGCACAATTGAAGGTTTGGATAGAAATTGACTCGATTATTGTGATGAAAGTTAAGTCTGGTTTGATGGTGTTGAGATAAATAAGTCTACCAATGAGTTTTTTTTATGATGGTATGTCTTTAAAATAATAAATATGAGGTATGCCATTAAGTGATGATTGGTGTCTTACTCTTGAAGATGCATAATGAGAAAGAAGTGAAACATGTGATTGGAGATTATTATTTGTTGAAGGAGTGGTATCTATTATATGAGGTGAATAAATATGATCTGAAACAGGTGGATGTGGTATGACATTATGTGAATTTAACCCCAATTTGTGATATAAGTCACTAAAGTATTCCTAATTATGTGTTGCTGATGAATTTTGAATTTTATACAGAAATACATGTTCATGAAATGTGACATTCCTATAAATAAAAATATTTTGAGAATGAAGATCTAATAAGGCCAATCCCTCAAAATGAACAACATACCCTATAAACAAGGAATTTATTGCTCTCCAAGTAAGTTTGCTTCTATGATTTTGTAAATTAAAAAAGCATAAAAAGTGTGTTAGACGTTTTTATTTCACTCATATTAGGTAACAATTAAATCATTGTGTATGGTGATTTTTTATTAATTTAAGGCATATTGACTCTATTGATGATGAAGGTAGCATATGAGACTACATAAGATTAAAAAAGATTGAAGTTTGGATTGGTATAGTAAAACTTTACCTACATTGACGGGGTGTTGATGTTTTCTTTTAATCCGCCCATTTTTCAAAGGGGATTACACATATGATATTTGATGTATGATGCCTTTTACGGTATAGAATTGATGGATAAGAAATTCAACAAAACATGAGATGTCACATTTTCAACTTTAAAACCACACATAATCAGATACATAAGACTCTAATTTCGAAGGATCACATAACCACTTGCATCAGCTTTTAAAACAAAACAATATTTTATTTAATACGCAACGGAAATTCATAAGTATTCAGGTCAAATAACTGATCATCTTTATTCATTTAAAACAACTTGAAACATCATAGTACTTTTATTATTCAGCTTAAAATGCAACAGCAATAATAACAACTGAAACGACATAGACAAAAACATTCCCCCGAGTGCTACGTATCAGAGCAATTGACACCAACTTGAACTAACAACAACTAATTCTTCTTTCTTGAATACCTGCACGTTACCAGTATAAAGGCAACGGCGAAACAAGTGAAAGGGGTGAGATATAACAACTATAAACAAGTGTATGATAAACTTGATCGCGGCTTTATATGTCTTATAGAATCTAGACCGCAAGTATACAGTCCTATCGCGTATAGCTTTAAAGATTATCGAATCCCAAGGGACTAAATGTCGACCTATCGCTATCTAAGGTTACTACATAAATCTAAGGCTAATGATGTAAATAATTGGGGGTTTAGGGAATCTAACTTATTGTAATCTAGTTTAGATTCAAGAGAAAAGTAACGGTATGTAATGGTCGGACTTCGGGGATTTAGCAACTCATTGACTCAAGCTCGTATTGTCAAAACAGGTTTCAGTAGGAAATATTTATTTGAAAACCCTCTTCTCACACTCTCGTGTTTATTTATTCAGATCCTATAATCAAACCTAAATGAGTGCTCTCGCTGTTTCAATTAGAGTTTAAAATTAGTTTTTGAAAATAAATAAAACCTAATCAACTTAAAGCGCACTCGCTGTATTTTAAGTTGATGCTCAATTACTAATGTCCAGTTATTATCTCAAACTCTCGCTTTGTTGATCCTAACTTCTAGTCTGTACTTTACTCTCGTAACAAGACAGTTGCATTAAGAACTAGTAACCGAAACCAGAAAGTTAACCTTTTTTCAAAACAAAATAAATTGAATGGTGTTGCTAAACCCCGTCGGCTATATGACCTTACATACCGATAACTAAATTTAGTCTAGCATGTTAAACGATTCAGTTATAGCACAACATTGATAAACAGACAGTTTAGATAAAACATGCATCTCAGATAAATCAAGCATAAAATAAATAAACAATTAAATAAGCCAATAAATAAATAAATAAATAAACAAAATTAAATAAGCCAATAAATTAATTAATTAAAATAAACCTGAAAATAAAAGGCGGAATATTTGGCAAGTTCTAGGAGTCTCCCACAAGTCGGTGAGATCTGACCTTCGTTGTCCGAAAATCAAATGTGATGAAAGAAATTAAAAAGGCGCAATTCTAAAGTAAGGTTAGAATTGGAAAAGGTTCGCAACAATTCCCGATGTGGAAATTGCTACGAGAAAAGAAAGCGGGTAAATTAAATGAATCGAAACTAGAAATAAAATCAATGCTGAAAATATAAATTGGCAGAGTAACAATACAAAATTGCAGAAGAAAAAGGTGTGTGGAGAGTGAAGCATCGAAGCCTATTTATAGAGTTAGGATTCGCTTGGCAGCTGGGTTGGTTGAGATATTCTCGCCTCCTTCTTCTACTCCATAGCGCTCGCTACGAACTGCTAATTAAGTGTAACGATCGTTACGCATTGGCGTGGTGAGGAAGTTTCGTTCCGAGGTCGTAGTGATCGTTATGGCCTTTAGGGTTTATGTGTGTAACAGTCGTTAAGCCCTTGTGGGTTAGCTTGTGCGCGCGTTGGAAGTGGGTTGGGCCTGCTTCCTTGTTAATTCTTTATCTTTGCTTCTTTCACACCCCCACTTCTTGTCATACACCCATATTTGCTTTATATGTTATTCTTTTGTGGGTTTTGAGTTTGATTTATCCGACTTTTCTCGACTTTCTTCGCACATACCTTATAATTGGTAAAAACCTGAAAACATAGAAAATACTGGCATAATACGAATAAAGAGTAATTTAATTAATAAAAATGTGGATAAAAGTTATGTAAATTGATTCAAATAATCGATACATTTTCGGGTTATCAAAACAGTATATTAGATTAGATCACACAGATATCACCACTTTCTATCAACAAGTATACAACAACCAATAACATACTTGACCCGCACAACCTATTGACAGCAACAACTTACATTAATCAACCACATAATAATGACAACAACAAATCCTATCACCATGGCAACTTATTAGCAATAACAACTTGTTTACAACAACAACAACAACAACTTAAACATCAATATCAACAACAACAACAACAACAACTTAAACATCAACATCAACACAACTTAAACATCCAAATTGAATGCGACTCAACTATGCAAATGCATGTGGTACCATTTGGAGAAGAACTCCCAACTTAAACACAACTTAAACATTTGCCAGTTTATCGAGGCATTAACAAGGCATAAGCCTTCAACGTGGTGCCATCAAGGCCAACTTAATCATGAAAATGCTATGTATGCGACAACAACATCAACTTCAACAACAACTTAAACATGCATCAATTGCATCAACTTAAACCACACTGGTCATTTAGACCTACAACTCAAACAACACAACAACTTTCAACATTGGCTATTCAGCCTCCAGCTTAAACCTGTCCATAATTCAGACAATTCAACTTATTCAGTTATACCTACAAATCAACATATCCAACATCGTTTCAACAAAATAAATCAACCATAATTACCTACTAATCTATCTTAGTTACCCCGTCAAATTTCATTTAATTCCGAACAACTAATTATACCGTCTAATCCGGCTACTCGGCTAAATTGGGACTGTTAATAACATTATTCTACTATCATTGCTATTGACTAAACTTCTTGTAATTTAATCAAACTTCCTATTAATTAATTCCTACTGATTCAATTTCATCACTGTTATAATTTACCTGCATCAATTAAACATGATATAGACTAATTCTGGTACATTGCTGCTAACATATCAGTATTATAATTTCACAACTGCCAAATTATACCAGCTACTAAAAATGTCACTGCTGCTAAAAGTATATAACTTCCTAGTAATTTGTTTACACTGCTATTTCACATATTTTGTTACTAACATCTATTTCATATTGCGACCTATTATTATCTTCAAGCCACTACCTGCTATAATTTGACTTATTTAGTTAATTCATACTAGTCTCCACATTTATTATAATGAATCTATACCTAAATAATTCAATTAATTACAAGTACCTAAAGTCATATAACTATGAATGAGAAGGAACTAAATTAAGTATAGCACGTATGTATGTATCAGTGAAAATAGACAAACAGCAAAATTAAAACAATTATGGCCCCCACCACTACATGGGATGACCGCCCCAACCCCTTAAGGACCAAGGGAGTCTGCCCTCCCTCTCTTGCCACAAGGGCGTCCGACACACTATCATGGGTGGCCCCCGCCTTCAATTTCCTCTTTTCTCCTTCTGCTTCCATGTGACGCCCGTCTCAATTTTTTTCCAACTTTGTCTTTTGCGTATGTTTCCAGCAACACAACAACTATACTTTCCTGGATCTTCCTTCTTAATCGATCAAACCAATTTATTTCTATTATTCAATTAAATCAACAAAAACCCAACTTAACAACTTATTATCATAGCAACAATTCAATCGGTTACTGAACAACAAAAATCAACATGAACGATCAACTTCCACAAAATAAAATATACCACCGGACTAACAACAATTCATGGAAAAATTTATATAATCTTAACCCCACATACGATTTATTATAATCCTAGTTATAGAGATTGAACCCCACCCTTACCTTGAATTGACGACAGCTTTATTCTATCAGTCGACTTCCAACCTTTCCTTAGATTGAAGACTTCTCTATAATTTGCAATCTATCCATCGGAACTTCGTTTTCCTCTTCTCTTTTTCACAAGAATCTCATGTAGCCTCCTTTTCCTCCCAAAAACCTTTGTTCCTCTTTGTATGCAGCTTTATTTCACGATCTATTTTCCAAAAGCTCCAAAACCCTTATTCTCCAATCAAACCTAATTTTTTATTCTTTTAACCCAATAAACCAAAGGGTTAAACCTTATATATCAAGCCCCAAATACTTTATTTCCATAATTTCTTGAGGTCTTGATAAAAGTCATGTCCCAAAGGGTCAAACGCCTCGACTGAGGGACTATGTGTCTCGTCAGCCAAGCTATGTATTATGACATTTGAGGAACTTAGATTCCTTAGATGAATTAAACCCTCGCCTGAGAGACTTAGTGTCCCCCAAGAGATATTATTTCTATTAAATCATGCCTAAGATGCGCGACCTATGTCAAGCCCCGAAGACTTGATTTATAGTCTTGCTTGAGGGCTCGATAGAAGTCCCACCCAAAAAGGTCTAACATATTTCCTGAGATACTCGGTGTCTCATCATCCAGACCATGTATTGTAGCGTATAAGGAACTCAGATTCCTCTGGGTGATTAAACTTAGAAAATATTTTTAAACTATGATTTAAAATGCCAAATATAACACCCAATTATTTAATTAATCATTTAATTAAGTATTTTCGATTAAATTACGAATTTAGTTGTTGAAGTTGCGTTATGATGGGATGTGTGGTGTGTCAACATTAGTTGTGTTATATTGCTACGTTGATTACTTAGTTGTTTAATTGTTGAATAGTCGATAGATTAATATTAATGATATTATTAGTTGGCTATTGAGAATAATAATAATATTAGAATAAATGTTGTTGGGCTTATTTTGGATTGTAGTATGAAGTAAAGTGGGGGTGTAGGAATTAAGCCCAATGAGACAAATAAAATTATTAGTTAAGTATTATATATAAATAAGAAACTAGTTTAGTTGGAAAAAGTTTTCAAAAACATAAGAGAAAGAGAAGTAGCAGTAGGTGAAAGGTTTTGGAAGAATAGGAATAAGGGTTTTGGAGAGCTAGTCGTGAGAGTATTGCAGACCGAAAGCTAAAGCGAGAACTGGATCAGAACTCCATAGAGCGACCTTCAATCCAAGGTAAGGTGAGGTTCTGAATTTCTAATGGGTTATATGATGAGTAGTATATGGGAATTATGATAATGGGAAAATTCATTGTGCGTGCAATTGTTCTATTGTTGAGAATTGTTAATTTTGTTGTGTTGAAATTGCTCTTGAATTTCTTGTTTAATCGATGTTGCCAAGGAAAAATTATAATTTGTTATGATTGATATAAGATCCTGTGTGATGAAATTGTTGTCTGGTAATTAATCGGAGGAAGTATGGAAGTAATGTAACACCCTGTTTTTAATTAATATTATATTATATTATATTATATTAATATTTTCGAGTTACCGATCGATATTTATTTTGCGACGAGAATAAATATATTAATCGATATATATGATAATATATTTGGCGACGTTTAGTTCCGTCCGGTTTTTATTCCGTTCGGTTCGATAAAATATTATCCGGATCCGATATTTAATTCCCCGAAATTATTTGAATTAATTGAATTAATGATATAATTAGATAGGGGTATGGGAAGCATTTTGTTAGAATTGAGTTTTTCACCCTTAACCTTACTAGTAAGGCACACCATAAATACATTCCCATTGTTTTCTTTCCATTTTTCATAACAAAAGCCAAAATAGAAACATAGAAGCTTGGAGAGAAAAGGAAGGGTTTGGGGAGAAGAAGAGTAAGAGAAGAACAAGAGGAGAGCTAGAGCTTGAGGTTGGAGTTGTTGAATCTTCATGGATCATCCAATCTCTAGAGGTAAGGGGTTTGATTTCTCTATCTCATATAGTTAGGGTTTGATAAATATATTTTGGATTTGGGAAAAATTGATAGGTTGATTTATGAGTTTGGGTGATTGATTGTTGAATAACATAGGTAGGTTGAGTTAGGAGTATATATTATTGGGTGTTTTATTGTTAATTGAAAGAAGTAGAAATGAAAAAGAAGAGAAAAACTGTAACTGTGAAAATAGGAAAGAAAACCAGAAAGCAATCGCAAGGAAGAAGATGGGAAAAATCATGGCAGGGGTTACATGGGGGAGGCGTCCACCTCCAAGTGTGGGGCGGCCGTCCCCCTTCCTGAGGCAACCGCCTCCTGCCCTTTGATCATCTAGGGCGTCCGCCCTTTGAGTGGTAGAACTGTGCAACGAAATTCTGTGTTGTTTCCCAGTTTTCTGTTTGCAGTTTTCTGTTTTTCTGCAGAATTTCTTCTTCTGCATAATTTCCTTCTGTTTCTGTTCTTTTCCCCATTTCCATACACTACTAGTTAGTATTAATAAAATATAACTAGATCATAAGTTAGCCGATTAAATTTAGAACCCGATTATGTTCCGATTTTCTGATTCTGGTAAATTCGACGACGAAGCAAGTTGCTCCGAATTCAACGAAAATTGACGTGCTAGCTAAGTTCGACGTGTAGAACGTAGTGGTGAGGTTAGTTTTTAGAAATTACAATTTTTTACGAGATGACCCGAAATAGGCCAATTTACGGTTAAATTGAATCGGATTGCGTTTTAGTGGATTTAAGGCACGTATGACAATCCGATTTCGATGTTGATGATTTTGATTAATGCCGGTTATTAAGAATAACTTTCGCGACGATTATTGATGTTTTGACTATTTTTCCGTTTTTGGAATTTGGTAAATTAATTGATAATGATGCGGTGTGAATAAACATAACGATTGCGACTGTGTATTTATTAATGAATACTTGTTAATATGCGATGTGATGATATATATATTTGTACATGATGATGTGACGATTATATTGATGTTGTTAATAAATGCTTCCGATTTGTGAATGCATGATTTTTGATGATGATGAATTATTGGTGATGTTTTGCATAATGCAAATATGATGCGATGATATATTTATCTTGATGTGGATAAATTATGGCGATGTGGGCTTGATGCCAATTTTGATGAGCGATGATGATGTTTTTGTGTTGTGTTGTTTTATTGTCGAGTCACATACATTGCATTGGCGACGAGGGCTTTTATGCCAAGCGACGAGGCTTTTATGCCAAGCGACGAGGCTTTTATGCCAAGCGATGATGGGCTGTATGCCAAATGTTCCTAATCATGGACAAAGCGACGGGTACCACATGCATAACATAGTCGTGTCTCATGGAGTCGGTTATGTTTATGTTTGAATTACTTGGTGTTGGGTTTTAATTGATTGATGATGTTGAATTGTAATGACATATGATGCTTTGTTTGGTGATGACCTTTAGGATAAACATGAAATGAATATGATTTGATAATTTCATGATTACTATGCGGTGAATATAAACGATGAGTTTTGCGATGATTTAACTTGGATGAAATGCTTAATGCATATATGATGTGATGATGTTAGCGACGATGGGCTTTAGCCAATTTGTGATGATTTTATATATATTGCTTAAGTTATTAGTATTGTCTAATGGTGTTGTTTGATGTGGTTGTTTATGATTGCTATGTGGATTAATGACGTATTAACGTATGATGATTTCGTGGTAACGAACATTATGTGTTGTCGTGATGATTTATGCCGATGAGGTTATGACGATAAAGTGTAGATTATACACATTAGAATGACGATTGGAGTAAGTGAGTTTTGGTTATGTGTTGGAATGCACTTTTTAATCTATATCTTTTATGATTCCAATTAATATATATATATATATATATATTATCATGCCTTTAATTATATGTTTTGGAGTATCTCACCCTTTACTTGTTTCGCTGTTACCTTTATATTGGTAACGTGCATGTTATGAACATGGAGTTTATAGCTACTGTTATTCGAGTCGGTGTCGCTCTGATACGTAGCACTCGGGGGGAATATTTATGTCGTCTTGTTGTTGTTCTTTTATTTTTATTCCTTTTGTGAATAAGAACCATAATTTATGAAAACATGATTTTGATGAGGAAGTTTAATAAAGAAATTGTTTTGATTTTTATGAGTCAATTTATGATTTCTGATGATGCTATGTATCCGAGATTTATACTTTAAAGCAAACTGTTTAAAGTGATTTGGTTTTGATGGTGTGACGCCTCAGTATTTAATTTATAAAATTTTAAATTACTCTGATTTTTGCATATAAAACCTTGGGTAATATTGGGGTGTTACAAGTAATAAAGAAAAAATTGCAGAAGGAAGCGAAACTGTATGGCAGGGAAGACGAGTACCGAATGGCATACCATGGGTAAGGGGAGTGTGCCGAATGACACACCATGTGAAGGAGGACATGCCAAATGACATGTGTGGCTGGGAAAAAAGGGGTACCGAGCGGCACCCTCTATGTACAGTGCATGCCTTAATTTTCTTTTCCTTAAATTTTGGTTGTTTGTGTTGTTTCTTGCTACTAGTTTTTCTGTTAATTAACAAATAGGATATTATACAATTAATTGGTTTCAGGTAGTAAACAAATAGATGGCTAGTTAATATAGGATTATGATAGCAGTATATATGGATATATGTTGATAGCAGTGAGCATTAGAATTACCAATAGAATAACAGAAAATTATCTCTTGACAGAAAAATGATGAATATGTGTAGCAGTAGATGTTTTAGTAACATCAAATTTATAATAGGAAATTAAGTAGTGATTGAATTAATTATTTGATTTAGTAGGTAATGTGAAATAATTAAATAAAAGTAGTGTATATATATAAGCTATTTTCAGTGTAGGATTGTAAAGGCTAGTTATTGGAAAATTGTTGTTGTTGTTGCTTGTATTGATTTTGTTGATGAATTGCGAAGTTGCAGGTTTCAGTGAATTTCGTTGCGTTTTTGTGTGCTGATGTGCTGAATTAAGTTGTAGACCGAGTGCCAACGTTGAATGATGTTGTTGAATTATTATTACGTTGAAGGCCTTTGGCCAGTGTTGAAATTATGATGAAGTTGATATTGATTTGATGATTTCGTTGTTGTTGTTGCGTAGCATCATGTTGTCGCATACATTGCATAAATACGTTGGCTTGGATTGAAAAAAATATTATGTTGGGAGCTTTTGTAACACCCCTTCTAAAATACCCCGAATAATACTACTTATATCAATTATTAAAGTCATAATTCATCAGAGATAACACGGAACAAGGGATGCCACAATTATTAAATAAAATAAAACCTCCAACTAAACAGTAGCCATGCTACACTGAGGATCATTATTCAATTAATTCAATCAATCTAAGACCATGTCTTACACAGCGGAAAATACCAACAACCAAAACTGAATAAACCATAATTCATCTCAATGAGATTCAAAGAAGCAATGAAATAATAACTAATTCCTCAACTAAACGTTCTCCAGTGTTACAATCTAATCAGAGCATGACACTGACACGTGGACTTAAAAGACAAGCCATCCTCACCAATTCCTCAGCTGCTAACTTTAATCTGAAATTGTTAAAGTAAGGGTGAGACTTCTCATAATTAAAACACATTATAAGCTTCTCAATCAATAATATATCACAAGCATATTATTTCACCCATTAGCATAAATTCAGGTTCAACACGCAATCACCAGCATACAAATCATTATGCCTAATCAATAAACAACAAAAGAATTGTAACACTGGAAGACATCCTAACATGTTACAATCCCATGCAAACACAAATGCAGACACAATGCATGTGGTACCAACACGTGACCAAGTCACCCAACACTGATCCATCATCAACCGGATGCAGTAGCCATCGATTCGTCCATAAACACCGGACACGAATCCATTTAACCACCCATCCTCACCCGGGTATCGGTTATCGGCAATCCAAGTCAAATTCCGCACAATAAGAATTAACTTCACCAAAACAATGCATATGCACGCACATCACTAGCATGCAACATTCAACACAGGTTATGACCACATCAGACATCATAAACCCTCATCAACCACAACATGATATAATCACCTATCATGAAATAATTCACCATAAAGCATAAATATGCCAAACACTTACCCTTCAATTGGTAAGACTATCACCAGTATATATCACAACAACAACAACTAAGATCAACAGCTATCAGGCATATACAACACCAACAAAACACATGATATCAATACAATCATGAATACACCAATTATCATAAACCGAATCAAAACCCAAAAACATGATATCTCTACGATCATGCACACCATCATTAACAACATAACCATGTTTTTCATCCACACAATACGAATACATCCATTCATCACGGTTTCACTGTCACGTACAAACCCATGTGCGTCAACCAATAATCACTTACGTCGGAAATTCGACTCATTTTTAAAATAATTTCAAGTTTTGGAAAATATTTTTATTTTATAAAATAGAGCATTAAATTTAAGAAATAACGTCCATAACGGCGCTCAAAACGGACTTACGGTTTGAAAGTTATAAATTTTCAAAGTTTTAAAAATTTTCAAAAACTCATGGAACCGGTTCCTCCTCGAGTAACCGGTTCCTGATTCAAAAATAACACGCCCCTGGAAAAATGTATGGGGAACCCGGTTCCTCCAGGTAGGGAACCGGTTCCCATAGCAAAATTCTGTTTTCTTTGGAAAAATCAACGTGGAACCCGGTTCCTCCCTAAGAGTAACCGGTTCCTAAGTTTAAAAATGTCATTTTCTCAAGTTTACATACTGGAACCCGGGTTCTCCCACTGGGGAACCGGTTCCCGCGACCATCAGAGTCAAAAATATCAGTTTTACAGCAGTATTTCCCAAAACCATTTTTACTATCAATCCCAAACGTGTCCATATATTCCAACACCACAAAATCACTCATTTAACCTCATTAGCATGCAATTTAACATGAATTGCTCATTCCTAATGACTCTATATCATACTAATCCAAGATTATTCACATTCTGACACAATTAGGGACACATCTACGGTAACCTAGAATTTCTAGACCGGGATTCCCTAACATACTATGATCCATACAATTGAAATCAAAACCCATAATACGCATTAATTAATCGAAATCACCCCTTACCTTGTGGGTTCTTCAAATTCTGACACTTCCGGTTTTCCTCCTTCCTTTTCCTCTTCTCAATTGTACGTATGATGAATATTTCCCCAAATAACTCTCTTTTTCCTCTTTTCCTTCTTTTATTCCTTTTATTATTCTAACACAATAAAAATAAATTAAATAATGTAAGTAGAGTCTTTTACTCCTCACACCCTCACTTTATTCATCACACCACCAATAAACCCACTTCCATTTAATTTAATTGACTTCCAATAATCCAAAATATTAAATATTACATTCCTAATTAAATTAATAATTAAAAATCCTAATTATTTAATAATCGATTTATTTGGGGTGTCACAGCTTTGCTCTGTTTACGATGACCTAGATTGGCAACATGTTGATGTTGAAGGCTTATGCCTTGTTGATGCCTCGGATTTTGGCAGATTATTACGTTGGGAGTTCTGCTCCAATTTTTACGTTGGGAGTTCTGTTCCATTGGTACCACATGCATGTGAATTTGAATAAGTTGTTGCATCTCATGTTGCATTTTGAGTCGTTGTGATTATTGAATGAATTATAGAATTGTTTGTTGTGGAATAATTTGCGAAGCGGTGATTTACCTTATCTGATTCTAATATATATTATTTATCATACGATTTATATATTGTTAGATATCTCACCCCTTCTATTGTGATGATGTCTCTACGTGGGTAACGTGCAGGTAATCTGGAGTGAAGGTTGTCTACCTTCATTAGTTCAAGTCGGTGTTGTCGCTCTGTACGTAGCACTCGGGGGGATAACACATGTCTTCTTTATTGTTGATTTTATTTTGTTGCTGAATATTTAAGTTGTTGAAGACTTGTTATTTTTAAGTTGTATTATGTTGAAGAAAGATGCTATGATTATTTGACGTTAGAATCTTGTTATCTTGAAGTTGTTTTAAATTGGCCATGATGCCATGACAATTTTGGTTGAATTTTATGAATCCGCTGCGTAGAAATAAAGTTATTTATTTTTAAAAGACTAAGCAGGTTGTCATTGATGTATCAGAAATTATGTGCTATGTATCTGAACTACAGGCGATTAATTGTTGTTTGTTTTACGCTAAATGTGTGACACTCCATTTGTTTGTTGGAGAATTTTTGTAACTTTAATTTTATATAACTCGTTGGATAGAAATGAGGTGTTACACCAAAGGGTCAATCTTTCCCTCTTATGAGGAACCTGAGACAATGATACACATTGTTGATTATTTCTAATATTGTCGTATACCTTTTGACTTGGGTGTCTACCTTAGTTTACACAGGTCTTTACGGAAAAGAATCAATGGATTGTAGGGAGGAGAAACATTAACCCACATTTTGTGAGTTAATACATATCTTAATCTTTCTTTATTGTTAATTAAAGTGATTTTTAGTTGTTTCTTTATCTCATTTTAGGGGTTTTTATAATAATTTGTTTGGAGCATAATAGGTACTCCCTTTAGTTGTTTTTATGTTTAAGATTAATTAGGTCGAACCGAGGCAAGACTCTAGTGAACAGTATCTGGGAGTGCAAAATGAAGCAAGATTGAGATTTAGTCAAGGGAAAACAATGGATAGTTAGCTGGGATTCTAGGGAAAATGTGAAAGGATATATACATTAGAGGGAATCTTTACTTTGCATAGAAGAAATTTCCTTTGAAATTAAATGTACGAGGCTAAGAGGCTCTAGAAGACAAAAGAATGTGTAATAGTACATTCACCACTTTCTGTACTTTGCAGTGCCGCCTGTACCCCTCAATGGCAGCCTGCCATAAGACGGCTTGTCCCCCACAAATATTCTTGATTTATGGATGATCTTGATTTATGGATGTTTTGTGAATTTATTTTATTTTATTTGTATCAAATTTAAAAAATTTACTATAGTTATATTTTCGATAGAGAGACCAATCAACATAGTTTAATATAAAATTAATTTGTTGTCTTCTACCGGGATATTTGATTTATTCTCACCAGTACTTACAATCTCACATCATATGTATGATATTTTCAGGATGAAATTGACAAAGAGGACTTAGATCATCACTAGACATCCTTCTATGAACTCTTTAGGCAAGTACTAATTAAACATGCAACTTTCAACTACTTTCAACTGTGGGTGATGTTCTAGAAAATAACACAAATTCTAGTTGTACCTTTCTAGTTGGAGATATGCTTGAATAAAGGGTGCACCTCACTATTTATTGTCTCCATGTCATAAATGACATTATAAGTTGATTTCAAGATGAACTGCCCATCAATGGAGAGTTTCTAGTTGGGACAATTACTTTTACCATGTATAGGAGGTTGAATCCTAACAATCATGTTCCGTGCTAACTATTAATTTTTCACAATCTTCACCAAGAGCTCGTGAGGAACTGCCTGGCAAGTTTTAACATGTAAGCTTGTCACAAATCTTTAGGGTGTCAATTTTCTCAAAGTCACACTTTGTTGGAAATCCACATGAATTTCTACCAATCATAACGAATAAGATTGATATTACCACATAATGACAATGAACAATTAAAAAAAAAAAAATTATTTTCTGCAGAATAACTCTGTTGTGGAAAAACTTCTTATTCACTTTACAACTGCAAAATTCTGTGAATGAATTGAATTACATAAAATAGGGGTTATTCCCTCTATTATAGATTTATGTTAGCTTGCTACCTAAGCCAAATCAAATATATTTGATTTGTTTTCTAAGTCAATTCAAATATATTCTATTCTAGATTTAAATCAAATCTATCTATATCTAAAATCAAATATGTGTGTAACAAACTGTTTCCACACTCCTAAATCAAATCAAATATTTTCTGACACAAGGAATTACTTTCAACACACCACCTAAATCATTGTGTCTAAGTTATCTATATTCATCATAGCTCTTAGTCTTCTAAATACTTCAACCTGCACTTCCTTCGTCATGTTTCACAAACTCAACTGGTTGTTTATTATAAACTTCTTTGTCTAAGGGTCCATTTAGGAATGCACACTTCACGTTCATCTTACATATGTGACAACCTTTTATTTCTGCTAAGCCGATAACCAACCTGATTGTTTCGATCCTAGCCACAGGTGTAAAAACCTCATCGAAGTCAATTCCTTCTTTCTGGAGAAATCCTTTCGCCACTAGCCTTGCTTTGTGTCGAGTTACTTCCCCTTTAGGATTCATCTTCAGTTTGTATACCCACTTGACATCAATTGCCTTCTTGTCTTGAGGCAATTCGATAAGTGACCAAGTGTTATTGTCTTTGATGGATTTCACTTCTTTGTTCATTGTTTTCACCCACTTCGAATCTTTCAATGCTTCATCTGCATTGACAGGTTCGACATCTTCATAGAAAACATAATGTACCAACTCACCTTCATTATCAACCACATCATCTGATGTAACCTCACAATCTTGCAATCTTGCAGGCATGCGTCTTGTTTTTTGAGGTCTGATTGTACTTGTACTTGGTTGATCTATAATTGTTGGTTCCTCTTGTTGAACTTCTCTTTCGACTTGAGTTCTGGTTCTTCAAGCAAGATTATCACTGAATCTTTCTTGATATTTTGAGTCCAATCCCATTCTTTCAGCTCATCTATGATCACGTCCCTGCTGTTGCACCCCAAAACTTGCCCTTTTCATCTCAATTCTAATTGGCTCATGTTCATTCATTAACGTATTCATATCATTGGTTATATGGTTATGGGTTTAAGGTGGCTTCCAAATTTTTTTCTACAAGTTGTTGAAATTGGTTATGCGAGGAAGGAAATCTTTGAACTTAAGAAGAAAATATCTGCGGATTGCTTGTGGATTAAGTTTTGGGTTTGAATTTTGGGAAGGATAAAATATCTTGTGGTTTTCTTCGTTTGACGAGGAAATTGCGTTTTAATGATATTTTCTAAAGGACATCACTCCTTTATTTGGTTCATGATGACGCTTGATGAGGAGTTTGGTCTTGATTTTGGGAAGAACTACTTTTTTTCAATAAGGATCTTATCTTGGATTTTGATTTTCAAATATGAAATTAGTGATGGTTCCATTGATTTAAATTCGAAGGTGAAGCCTATTCACAAGAATTTAAATTGCTCTCTACAGACAAGTTAAAGGAAAATATGCATATTTTTCAAACAAGAACAAGGATTCATACTTTGTAAGGACAATTCAAGAACCAAAGGTTTGAAAGAATGGAAAGTTTAGTTGAATTCAAAGCATAATTACATTATTACAAGGATTGATTCAAGTTTGTCTTGAGTTAAATTCAAGATTACAACTAAGGATGCAAGTACATCCAAATGGCCAATAGCTTGAAGGGTTTCTTCTAATATGCACAACATCCAAATGGCCAATGTACTTGCAAAATTCAAGATTAGAAGAAACTTGGAGTGCACAACAAGCCCTTGAAGATTAGAAGAAACTTGAATCCTCTGGTCGAGGGTTTCCGCCTCCGTGAGTCTTGTTCCTCTTCGGTTCCTTCGTTTGGCGTTCTTTACGTGGAGGTGAGAGCGCTCGCTTCTTGGCGGGTTATTCAGGTTGGTTCTCTCGGGGACAGGTCCTCGGCCCTTATGTAACACCCCAATTCTACCCAAAATTTAATATGCAAAAATCAGAGTAATTTTAAAATTTCATAAATTAAATACTGAGGCGTCACACCATCAAAAACAACTCACTTAAAACGTTTTTCTTTAAAGTGTAAATCTCAGATACATAGCATCGACGGAAAACATAAGGTGATTCATAACAATCAAAACATCTTCTTTATTAAACTTCCTTAACCAATCATATTTTCATAAAGTATGATTCTTCTTTACAAAAGGAAAGCAACAAAAGAACAACAACAATGACAACATAAATATTCCCCCCGAGTGCTACGTGTCGTACAAACACGACTAACAGCACTATAAACTCCGTCTTCATAACCTGCGTTACCAATATATAAGTAACGAAACAAGTAAAGGGTGAGATACTCCAAAACATATAATTAAAGGCATGATAATATATATATATATATATATATATATATATATATATATATATAGTTTCGGAATTATAAAGGGTATAGATTAATAAGTGTAATTCCAACACATAATCAAAACTCACTTACTTTACTCGTCATCCTAAGGTGTATAATCTACATTATATCACCATAACCTCGTCGGCATAAAGCGTCGCAACAACACATAAACGTTCATCACCACGAAATTATCTCAACAATCATCAACAACGAAATCAAACAACAATACCAAACAATGTTAATCACATAAGCAACATAAATAACATCATCTCCAATTGGCTAAAGCCCATCATCGCTTTTTGGCATAAAAGCCCATCTTCACAAACATCATCACATCATATATCATCGCAATTCAATATCATTCATCAATCAACAAAAACTCAACGCCAAACGAATCAAACATAAACATAACCGACTCCATGAGACACGACTATGTTATGCATGTGGTACCCATCGCTTTGTCCATAATTAGGGACACAAGGCATAAAGCCCATCTTCGCGCATAAAGCCATCATCGCTGGCATAAAAGCCATCATCGCTTGGCATAAAAGTCCTCTTCGCTTATGAAATGTATGTGACTCGACAATAAAACAACACAACACAAAAACATCATCATCGCTCATCCAAATTGGCATAAAGCCCACATCGCCATAATTTATCCAAAACAAGATAAATATATCATCGCATCATAATTGCATTATGCAAACATCACTAATAAATTCATCAGAAGTCATGCATTCACAAATCGGAAGCATTTATTAACAACATTAATTTAATCATCACATCATCATGTACAAAAGACATATGTCATTACATCGCATAACATCAAGTATTCATTAATAAATACACCGTCGCAAACATTATGTTTATTCACACCGCATCATTATCAATTAATTCGCCAAATTCCAAAAACGGAAAAATAGTCAAAACGTCAATAATCGTCGCGAAAGTAATTCCTAATAACCGGCATTAATCATAATCGTCAACGTCGAAATCGGATTGTCCATACGTGCCTTAAATCCACTGAAACACAATCCGGTTCAATTTACCGTAAATTGGCCTATTTCGGGTCGCTTCGTAAAAACTCGTAATTTCTAAAAACTATCCTCACCACTACGTTCTACACGTCAAACTTAGCTAGCATGTCAATTTTCGTTGAATTCGGGAGCAACTTGCTCCGTCGTCGAATTTACCGGAATCAGAAAATCGGAACATAATCGGGTTCTAAATTTAATCGGCTATCTTATCCCCTAATTATATTTTATTAATACTAACTAGTAGTATATGAATTATGGAAAACTAACAGGAACAGAAAGAAATTATGCAGAAGAGGAAATTCTGCAGAAAACAGAGAATTTGAGAAAACAGCAAAATTGGAAAACACAGAAAAACGCTCTCCCCTCCAAGCTACAAGGGGACGTGCGTCCCGGCTCAAGGAAGAGAAGGGAGGCGGTCGCCCTACCCTTGGGGACGGTCGCCCCACCATAGGAGGTGGGTGCCTCCCCCTTGCCACGCCACTCATCTCTTCTTCTCCAAAATCATTCGCATACAGTCTGTTTCCATGGCTTACAGTTTTACAGTTTTCTTCATTTCTATTTTGCAACTTAGTTCTACTAGTATAGCAATTAAAACACCAACAAATCATACTCCTAACCCAATATTTTCTAAGTTGTTTCAACCATCAACCAACCCTATAACCCAACTATTAATTTTTATCCCCAAATCCAAAATATAAACATCAAAACCCTAATTATATGGATGGAGAAATCAAACCCCTTACCATGGAAGCTTGGTTGATTGCAAGGTGCTCCATCAAAGCCCCAACCTCATGCTTGCTCATGCTCTTCCTCACCTTCTTCTTCTTCAAACCCTCTCTCTCTCTCTCAAGCTCCCAAGTTTCTATTCTTGGTTTGTTTTTCCAAATGGGAAGAAAAATGAGGAAATGTGGTTTTATAAGATATGTTTCTACTAGTTTCCTCTCTTGCTCTTGATTGGCTTGGTGTGTTATGAACGGAAGGAAAATGAAGAGAAATGGTTCTAATAATGGTATTTTCCTTATTTAGTAAGCCAAAGGTGAAAACCCAAATCTCATCAATTACTCCTCATACCCCTAACCAATTCTTATAATTCAACATACTAATATTATTTATTCAATCCATTAAAACAATTTCGGGGAATTAAATATTGGATCCGAACAAAACGTCGCCAGATAAATTAATAGATATATTAATTAACATAATTATTCTCGTCGCAAAGTAAACATCGATTGGTAATCCGAAAATATTAATATAATATAATATAATATTAATAAAAACAGGGTGTTACACCTTATGTCGACGGGTAGGGCTAGGAGAGTCCTCTCTTTTGGTCCTCTGTGGGGGAGTCCGAGAACGGTGCCTTATTGGGGAAAGAGACCACGAGTCTGGTCTTCGGTGTCTCCTTGGTGAGTGACGGGAGCCTTCCAACATGTTGAGTCACTCCTCCTGAGTGAACAACATGAGGTTTGTCTGGTTAATGGTCGCGAAGAGGGCGGTGACCATAGGATCTGAGTTGGAGGGCGGTTGAATTTCTTGAAAAATAGCAGGGTCGGGGACATGTTGACGGTGTGCGTCGCTCTGGTGAGAGCCTGTTGAGGAGGAGGTTGTGCGCCCGCCCCTAGGATCAGATTCGGGGTTGTTGTTGTTGTTAGCATTGGCCAGGTCGACGAAGAGAGTATTCTCGTTAGCGTTACCAGCTTGGTCAGCCATGACGACAGAGAAGAGTGTGTTTTGGTCCTTAGAATGAAAAAGACGGGGAAACAAGAATTCCCGCAGACGACGCCATTGATCGTACCTGATCAAAAGGATCGTCGATGACCCAAGCTACTGTGGTTGGAGAAAGATGTGGGGTACCTGCAAGACACTTTGATGCCAAAGTGAGAAAGAGAAAGAGGAGAGAGCAAGTAGAGAGAATGAAAAGAAGTGAATATCTGACCCTCTCGAGTGAGAGAGTATTTATAACCCCCAGCGCTGGACCAAGGTCCAATTAGTGGTTAGTTTAGAGAATTCCACTAAGGGACTGCCAGGGTTTGCGTGAGCAAGGATCCAACACGTGGCCCCCTCCCTAGTCTGCAGCTTCGAGATATAAGGGGCGGTTAACCCGTTATTCTTGGAGGGTAGGGTGACGGTTAAGTAACCGTTGGTCACATGGCCCTAACACGCGCACGAGGACATTCTTAGCCGTTATGGAAAGATAGACCTGCGGGTCCTTGATGCTCACTAGATTAGACCCTAATAGCAGTGAGTTAGGTGTTGGTTCAGTCCAAACCAGTTGTATTCTTGGCACACTTTATATTTTTGAATAGATTTTTACTAAATATATAGTTTGCTTTTCTGAAAATAATTATAATAGAAGAACAAGTAAAAAAAAAAAAAAACTATTATGAAGCATCATTTTAAACTCTGATTACAATAACAAATAAAATATTATGATTGTGTGATAAAAGTTGCAATCGGCAATGCATAGATATTTTTAATTCTATATATACAAAGTTGATAAAAAAATATAAGTTATATTTAAATGATACCACAGTCGCAAATTCAATTCAATGCATAAAAAAATTGCAGACAAAATTAAAATCACAAAACAAAATAATTGTACATCTCCATCACTCATTTTCTTTTTGTTTATTTCTCTCCTTCCTCTTTATTTCTCCTCTCATAGTCCTAAAAACCTATAAACGTGTCAAAGAAAGTAGATATTAAGCAAAGCATATGATTCGTCTATAGAAATAATAACTAAATACACGCAAAATCTGAAAAACCAAAGAGTGGACTTAGTCACTCGTCATAAACAATTCAACAAAACCAAAATCCAACATCACCTAACTTTTTCTACCTTTTCTTCATTCAACATTTTACCATTTTTCACCAATATCAATAAAATTGTTTTACTAATTTCTAAACTCCGTGATTATAATTTTATTATTATTTTAATTGAAAACGACAACTCTTATCTATATTCTAAGTAGTTCAGTTGATAATTATGTATGCAGAGATATCAGATACTTAAGACTCTATAGTTTGATGTACAGAGATATCAGGTATTTATTTAGGTTCAATAATTTGATTAAAATAATTCAGTTAATAACTGTGTAAAAATATTAGATATAAAGATTTTATAATTTGATTATATATATATATATATATATATATATATATATATATATATATATATATATATATATATATATATATATATATATATATATATAATATTAATTTTAATTTAACTTTATGTTTATGTTTTATGTACCGTACCAGAGGTAGGTATTTCTGTGGAGATAGATAGATACACAGTGACGAAGATCCCTATGATCGATTCTTCCGATTTTTCGATCAAGTTTCGATTTTGAAGACGATTCAGCTCATCAATCATTGTGTATTTTTCTTTCCCTTTGTTTTGTTCCACTGTTTTTGATGTTTCATACTTCAATTCCGTGTTGATATGTGTATGATTTTTTTGATATTTGTTGAAGCTATTTCAGATGCCTTTTCCGTAATTTAGAGTTGGGAAGTTTAATCGAGTGAAGGGTTTTTGGAATTTTGATTGTTTGTGAAGTAAAGGATTTGTGTAGGGTGGGAATTGGGGAAGGGTTTGTGGATTGGTTTGGTGGAAATGGAATTGGAAGTGGGTGAGGATCAATTTTATGATACTCGTGAGGATCTGAGTTCTGTGTCTGATGATGAAGGTTTTGATTATTGTTTAGAATCTTGTTCTGGTGGTGGTGATGGTGGTGGTGATTCTAGGTTCAATTTTTCGATTGACAGCCTTGAGAGTGTTCGTAATAGACGATTTAGTTTTATGAGATGGATAGGTTTGGAGTATGATTCGAGTTCGATTGAGGGAGATGATGATCCGTCTTGTGGAGTTGACCGGATCACTTCGACCAGTGGGGCTGTTTTGAGAACTGTAGAGGGTGTTTCTTCAATCTCGAGTAAGATTGTGTTGGATTCGTTGTCGAATGAGGGTTCTAGGATGTTAGAAAATCGGGGTGATGGTAGTGAGGATTTGACGTGTATGATAAAGAATTTGGATGATGGAACACGGTATGTTGTAGATGAATTGGATAAAGAGGGGAAACTTAATACCCTGCGTGTTCTGGGTTCGAATCAGTTGATTAGTTTGGAAGAGTTTCATAAGAATATTGGGCCGTCGTCATTTGTTCGCAGACATTTGCAGAGAGAGGCGGAAAGTACTAGATTGTTGAGTGTTGCTAAAAAGAAGATGAAGAGAGGTTGGTTAAGCAAACTGGATTCTATTACTTGTTTTTATCCGAATCAAGGATTTGATGAAACTTGCTGCAAAGATTTTGATTCTAGGATACAAAGAGTTCGGGTTAATCTGCATAAGAAACGAGTTAAGGAGCTTTCCTGTCTTTATACTGAACAGGAGTTCAAAGCACACAAAGGTGTTATTTTGACAATGAAGTTTAGTCTCGATGGAAGATATCTAGCTAGTGGTGGGGAAGATGGCATCGTGCGCGTCTGGAAGGTGGTTGAGGATGTAAGAACAAATGAAATGAACATTCTGGACGATGATCCATCCAGTATATATTTCAAAATGAATCAATTTACTGGTATTGTGGCTCCTCTTGATGTAGATAAAGAGAACTTAGTTAAAACAGAGAAGTCGAAAAGATCTGGTTCTTCAACCTGTGTGATTATCCCCCCAAAGACCTTCCGCATATTGGTGAAGCCTATGCATGAATTCCAGGGGCATAGTAATGACATTTTAGACCTTGCATGGTCCAAATCAGGGGTTAGTTTCCTACCAAAGCAAGCTACTTGTCATTTTGTTTTCTATAAATGGAACTCATTGTTGTTTACATTCTTTCATTGATTGCAGTTTCTACTCTCATCCTCTCTTGATAAGACAGCGCGCCTATGGAAAGTAGGGATTGACAAATGTCTTCGCGTTTTCTCCCACAATAATTATGGTGCGTCTCTCTTGCCTCTTTTTTTCATTAGTTTTTCTCTATATTTTTCTTATCCTATATCATTTTTTTGCTATGTAACATTTTCTTCGATTTCCTTTGATGCAGTGACATGTGTGAATTTCAATCCTGTCAATGATAATTTTTTCATCAGTGGTTCTATTGATGGAAAGGTGCGTATCTGGGAAGTTGTTCGCTGTCGTGTTGTTGATTACATTGATATCAGAGAGATAGTCACAGCTGTGTGCTTCCGCCCTGATGGAAATGGCACAATTGTGGGTACAATGGCAGGCAATTGCCGTTTCTATGATATCCTAGGTATGCACATATTTGGCATTGTATATGTCTGGAATTGTGTTACAATTTGAAGCCTGGATGCAAAATTATCTTTATGCTTCTGACATAAAGTTTCTAGATTCAGATTATTGATCCTAAAATTGATTATAAGTAGAAGTTACTAGTTTCTGATGATAATTTTATTCTTTTACATTTACTTGTTTAGATAGTCATATGAAAATGGATACTAAAATGTCGTTACAAGGCAAAAAGAAGACATCAGGGAAAAGGATCACTGGCTTTCAGGTCAGTTATTCCTTGTAACACCACTCTGTTTCCGGTTTTTTCTTTTCACCCTATATAATTGTTTACAAGTGGTTATTAATTGTGTATGATTATTTCTTCAGTTTTCGCCCAGTGACCCGAGCAAGTTATTGGCTGCTTCGGCTGATTCACATGTATGCATACTCTCTGGAGTTGATGTCATTTACAAATTCAAGGGTAGGTTCTTCATACCTGCTTTCCTTATCTGAAAATATTCTAAAATGCATCCCACCTATGCCTAATTCTTCACGTGTTGAATCTTATAATTTGGGCTTAAGCCTAATTTAACCCTTAAACCCACCCCGTAGACCCAACACAATAAAGGTGCGAGGCTGTTATATGAATATATGAGTACATCCCAATTTTTCTGCAATTAAGGCAACCTGGCGTAGACTGCAATTAATGTCAAATTTCCAACACAACCTCTCATACCTAGGCCAAATACGCCTTGAGCGTGGATAATGCGGCCAGCCAACAACAGATCAAGGATAGGCTTTGATACCGTTGTAGAAGTTGGGCATCAAGGACAGACTTGATACCATTATACAATTTGGCCTTAGGACTGACTCAACTCCACAAAACCAACTTACGTAGTGAAGACTGTCCAGGTATCCTTATAACCACTGCTAAACCAACTTATTTGTAAACTTACCCCTCATACCAACACCATGAAGGCATGGTAGGATACAATGAAGGCAGCTCAGTCTTGCCGCAATTAAGGCAGCTTAGGAAAAACCTCAATCATGCTGAATTTTCAGCTGGATATCTGATGTGTTGCTTTGTGTATTTTAAATTTCTGCAATGAGGACTTGGTTCTGACATACATGCGATGTTTCAAGTTTTGTGCTTTGATAACTTATTTCGCCCAGATTTTAAATTTTTGTGCAATCATCTTCATTTTGATAATAAGCTATTAAACCTCTTTTTCTTTATTTCCTTCAGGCCTGAGAAGTGCAGGTCAGATGCATGCTTCCTTCACCTCTGATGGGAAACATATCGTTTCGCTTAGTGAAGGTTCAAATGTTTGTATCTGGAATCACACCGGCCAAGATAGGAATACTTCCAAAGCAAAGAAGGTTATGTCTTCCGAGAGTTTTCTATCCCACAATGCAACAATCGCCATACCTTGGTGTGGAATTGAATCAACACCATTGTCCCCTTCACTTGAAGAAAACTTGATTCAGAGGTCATCGTTGTCTTCTCCTGATTGTTTCTTCATGAGTCGCGGATTTCTTTCCGAGTTAGTCCCAAGGGTTTCTGCAACATGGCCTGAGGAAACACTTCTCGACTCAAGTCAAACCGTTGTTTCTCCTACAATATGCAAATCAGAGTATAAATTCTTGAGAAGTGCTTGCAAGGGAATGTCTAATTCTCACTTGTGGGGCCAAGTAATCGTAACAGCAGGATCTGATGGATTCATAAAAGTGTACCAAAATTACGGCTTACCTGTTCGCGTTTGAAACACGAGAAGAATTTGCTGGTGTACTATAAGTAAGAAACAAAGCTTCACTGTTTGGTAACGCGGGGATGCCATCGTGTAATATTATTCTTTATACGAATGTCGATATCAGTTATATTATTCTTTAATTTTTCAGGATTGTCAGTTAGAGAATGTAAGTTTCAGTTTTGCTGATAGTCCTTGTCAAAATGTAATGTAATTTCTGATTGTGTATAGTATATAGAAAGATTTCATTAAATTTTAAGTTATACATACATGAAGTTATTGTTTGCACCATTTCAATGTGAGAAAGTAGTTGCACTTGTTTGATGCTTGCATAAATACATATAATAACTCAATCAATCATCTTTTAGGTAAGAACAGCATATTTTTCTCTTTTATTTTTCTCTTTTATGTGAGTGGTTGACCATGATTCACATTATGTGTTTTTTGAAAAATTTATGTATCATAATCATTTCATATGTGAGATGACATGAAGAGAAACATTTGTTGCACTAAGTAGATGATAGATTTACTTTAAGAGATGTTGAAGGTGTGGCTAGAAAAGTTGACTTATATATAAAGTAATGGACAACATTGTTTTGAGCCACTGACTTTTCTTTTTCTAATGTGAGTTTACAAAGATTTATAATACATATTCCTCTAATCTGTTCATATATGCTAATGTATCTAATATCCAATAATGATGATCAGAATTTGAGGTCAACCCACGATGTGTCACAATGAAGGGTTATACTAGCTTTTAACGTGTGAAGTGCCTTTGTGCCTACTAAGCACTGATGAGATGTGTTGGAATTTGAGGCGAATAAAATTGATTATACCATAATTGAGTTTAATAGAATTAATTTATGTTTGGATACATTTATGTAAAAATGAATTGAACTATAAATTTTAGTATAAAAAGTTATAAATTTTAACTTCAAGTACAATCAATTATGAAGGTAGAGTCAATTTTACTTTTGATAAATCAAATACTTTAAAATTATCCAAAATAAATTCTATAAATTGATTTTAGGCCTTCTTAAAATTAAGGGTGGAAAAACGAGTCATGGACCACTGGTCCGGTCTGTGCACCTGCTAAAAATAACAAATTAGATTGGTATTTTAGGTTTGTCATGCATCAAAGTTTTCCCTATTCAACTCGTCCCACTTTAAGTCCGTTTTTTTAATTAATTCTAATAATTTTAATTTTTGATGATTTTACTTTATATACTATTTATTTGTGAATATATGTAATGTTTTTTTAAATAAAATTTGTTAAATATATGTTTTATGAAAAAACATTTTAAAAAATAATTGAAAAATCTACTTGAGATGTAAAAAAATATTAATCTATTTAAAAAAAAGACAGAGTCCACAGTCCGCCAACCCGCTATTTGGTGGAGCAGAATTAATTTTTATGCCATTTTTATTTATCGGATTTGGTCGTACCGTTCATTTTTAGCGGACATAAGACGGTGTGGAGCAGCCGATTCGAAATCAATCGAAACATGCTATAACTATAAATAAAATGTGTAATATGTGACCATAATTTTTAATGAACCGAAATTAATTCATAAAATAAATTAATTTTAAATGGTTAATTTAGTTTATGAATATGTTATTTTTTAATTTAGAAAAAGAGAGATTGGTTTATTAAATTTAATACAAATTTGTACGATTACAATATTAAATTAAAAAAAAATCACGAAACAATAATATATTATAATCTTTTTAATTTACTTTTAAAAAAATTATTTTAGTTATTGATTTGATCAAGACAGTTTCAAATAAATTACTGTAATATTTATTTATTTAATTAAAATATTCTTATTCATTGAAAACATACTCATATAATCATATCTCGAATCTATAGATAAAAAAAAGTGAAGAGTGTGTGTAACATGATGAAATTATTTATCTCATGTTTATGTTTTTTTTTTTTTTTCCAGAAGAAGTGAACGGTGCTTGGATAATTCGTATTAGTCATTTGGTTAATTTTTGACATCACAAATGAATTTCATGACTTGATAAGCTATCAAATTTGGCTAATTTATTTCATTACTGCTCTCGTACCTATATTAAGAATCTTACTTTTGGTAATGAGGACTTTGTCATATGTAATTTTTAAATGATGGATACTTTTCTATAAAATGGTCGTATCAAGTTTTATTGATTGGTGATTATAATTTAAATTTCTCTTCGAACTTTCTAAAAGTGAAAAAGTCCTCGTAGAATCAACGTTTTCCTTTGAAAGTTTTATCAAGGAACGTTTCTTAAGAAAGTTAACGTGAATAACATATTCTAACATTTTCTTGCGTACTTGCATTGTCTTTTGGTCCTATTCATCAATGAATTAACAGTAAAATTTATGTTCATTAAATAATTTAAAATAATTTATGTATCTAACCGCTATATAGATTAGTTACATCAATTATTTAATGCATCACGAAAAGAATCTTTACTTATAATAGATAATAGTGACCGAAGAGAGTATTCTGTTTGGTATTTCGGAAAATTTGTTGTGGCAACATTTTTTTTAATAAGGTTATAATATTAAAAGAAAAAATGGAATACTACAAGAGGGGACTATACCAAGACCCTCAAAGATCAACTGAACCTAAAGAATGTCATACCTAGCCTATTCTTTACAAAATCTGCCCTTATGAAAGTAGGGAGAATATCAAAATGAGAAGTATCAGTTAGGGATAAATCTAAGTTAGCAAGGGCATCTGCACAACTATTCTCTTCTCTATAAATATGAAACACCACAAAATTCTTTTGACAACTAAATTGGCACAGTTAATCTATCTATTTCTAAGCAACTAGGGAACCTGAAACGGGGGCTTAAAAGCTTCGACCACCACTTTCGAGTCTGTTTCCAACCAGGCAACCACAAATTTCTCCAATTTCTCTCATGGGCGAACTCAATTGCAAGCATTACACCAGAGAGTTCGGCAATGAGAGAATCGCCAACACTTAAGAAAGAAGCAAACGCACCCAAAAAATGACCTCCACTATCTCTAGCTAGACCTCCACACGTAGAAAGACCAGAAGACGAAATAGAAGCTCTGTCAGAATTAAACTTAATCCAATTTTTCGGAGGAGGCTGCTAAAGAACTTCTTTGATATTAGGAGCTCTAAGAGGCCTTATTACCACCTTAAACCTCTTAATGATCACAAAGTCATTCATATTAATATGAGATCTAGAAATCACCGCATTCCCCACAATGGAAACCGCGACCAAAATGTAAGAAGTAGAAGAAAAAAAAAGATATTAGAGAGCCATCGAATCTAACCTTGTTGCGAGCCAACCAAATCGAGTTGAATGTGAAAATGAAAGTTGCTTTGAAAATTATCTTACATTGCTCTGCACAGTCTTTGTCAAGAATCCTCCAAACATCCGACCACCCAAGAAAATTAGAAGAGATACTCAACATAATTTTCAACCAATCCTAAATCTTCAATGCATAACAGCATTAAAAAAATAAATGATTTTCCGATTTCTCAGCGCAACCACAAATATCACATTTGGAAGGGAATGCGAAACCCCTACGCTTCCATTGCTCATCAGTTGGTAACTTGTGATGAACTAGCCTCCAAACCATAGATGATTTTAAAGGAGGAATACAATTGTTCCAGATAACCCTCCACCAATTCTTGCGAATACCTTTTTTGCGTTTAAATTCATAAGCAAGATTAATCGACAGATCTCCATTCAAAGAGAAATTCCAGCATCTCTTGTCAGGCCTCAAATCATAAGGGATATGGCAATTGGAGATACGCACCTGAACACAGATAGGCAAAGAAGAATGGGACAAATCAAAATGCCAAGAACCATCCACAATGATGCTACTTACAAATTGGTCTACAATAATAGTCGGAGCCTCATTATCAAAACAAATGGTAAGCCACACCAATTGTCATACCACAAACTAATGGAGTAACCATTACCAAGGCACTAAGTGGAATTTTCCATAACAGTATTCAATTCTTTTTGGGCACTAGACCACAAAGAACAGAAAATATGAGAATTAGAGATCTGATTATTGCGATATATTTTCTACTTCTAAGAATAGAATCCCAACTACTAGAAGAGTTCAAGAAATCCCAAGCAAGCTTCAAATTAGTAGCTTCATTCAGTTTGCAAAGAGATCTCAACCCCAAATCCCCTTCCGCAATCAGAAGGCAAATATTACTCCAAGCCACAGTAGTAACTTTGTTTTTTGAAATAACCCCACTCCAAATGAAAATTTTCATCGCCTTCTGCATATAGAAAAGAAGTGAAACCTGCCAACCATACACAACCATGTTATGCATAAACATCCCATGAATAGAAGATTTAAATAGCTCAACACGACCCACAAAAGAAAGCAAAGAACCTTTCCAAGAAGCAAGCTTTGCAATAACCTTATCCGCAAGGGGTTGCAAGAACACTTTCTTAGGCTTACCCTTGAAAATAGGTATCCCAAGATACTGCATCGGAGAAGAACCAACGACAAAACCAGATAAAGCAGCAAGAATACTAAGTCGGGAGGAAGACATAGCACCCCCATAAATGAAGGATTTCTTATAGTTCACAACTTGCTCCAAAATAGCTTCATAATCTTTAAAGGAATCGATAAGAGAATGGATGTTGGAGATTTTACCTTTACAAAATATTAGAACATCATCCGCATATAAAATTTTAGAGGGAATCTTTATTTTCTTAGGGCCTACAAAAGGATCCAGCTTGTTGTTTTCAACTAATTGGTAAATTTTCTGACTAAGCACTTCTTCCGCCAGACAGAAAAGTAACGTAGATAGTGGGTCTCCCTGTCGAACCCCATTAGTACAATTAAGAACCCCTGCAAAACACCATTAATATTAATGGAAAAAAATCCGAGTGAAGAATGGAGCTTATCCAAAGACAGAACTGTGAATGCATAGCACGCGTTTTCATGATGTCAAAAGCCTGAAATGACATGGTGTGCATCCTAGAAGAGTATGTGAAAGCTAAAATGTCTGGCTGATAGAAGAAAAGCAAATTGTCTAGAAAATGTACAGATGCATCGACGCAAGCCTTACTTCGGTCGACGCAAGTTTAAGGCTCACTCCCTGCAAGTTACGTGCCGACCCTATTGTCGACGCACCAGCAAAAGCATTATGGGAGCTTAAGTTCAAAAAGTCTGCGTCGATGCACCTCCCTGTTGCGGTCGACACATCCACTATGAAGCTTCAACGCCCAGGCCCTGGAAGTTTCACGCCGACCCTCCCTCCTGGAGCGGTCGACGCATTCGTTTTATGCTGAGTCATTTCACTTAACTTTCTTTCTTTTGCCTTATTTCATTTTAATAGAAACTAACACATATAAATAGAGGTTATTTGTCTTTTGAGTTTTTCAACAAGAATAAAGTTAAATATACACATAGAGAGCACTTCATCTTCAACATTCCTTCTTCAAATTCAAATTCTTCATAATCAAAGTGGATGAATTCAAGATTTGAGAATTGTTGATAACGTCCGAACTGAAGAATTATTTTAGATTTGGGTTGTGTTTTGTGGGCTCTTTCTTGAATAAAACCGTTAGGGTTTTGTCCTCCAAGATCCGCATTGGTGCGGGGGTTTTTGGTACTGATGTTCGCTTCAAAGGATTTAGCCGAGTGAAGCATCAAGGAACGAAGGGTTCCCTTGATTTAGTCACGGTAGCCGGAGGATCTTGAAGGAATATTTAGGATTCGATGTTGTTCGATTGGTATCAACCGAGAGAAAGAAATTCTGCAGCAAATTGGTAGTAATTCCAAGTATCGTTAATCGGAGGTATACTCGAAGTGATTGAAGCTTGGTTTGGCTCGAACCAAGGATCTTGAAGAAGATAGAGTTGGGGGCATATGTACACCACGCGAGGACGAAAGGTGGAACTTCCTTATTGAATTCCCGTGTTCTTTTTCGCATTTTACTTTCATTATTTGATTGACTCGATTCGTAAGATTCAAATTATCAAACTTACATAAACTGAATTTATGGTGTGTCGAACTCTAACAAATACATATGTAACTATCCGTTTGATTGTTACGTGATAAATTTCGACAACAAAAATTAGTTAATACAACACTTGTAAATTTCGCTTACAAGGTGTTTGATAAATTGTCTCTTCTATAAATTCATCATTGTGCTTAACTTTTCTCTTTACTATTCTCATTGGTAGTATTCTTACTTAAAGCGATTAATTGAGTAAGTTTATTAAGTTGTATTGATTAAAGAAATTTTTCTCTCATCATCCATACGGTTTGCATATTCGATCTTCTCAATAGTGGATCCTTTAGACGATTGAAAATCCAGGAGGCATTCGAAATAATTTTTCTTAAACGCGCAAAATTTAAAAACACCGATCTATTCAACCCCCTTCTAGATCGATCACATCTTCTAACGAGTGGTATCAGAGCCTGGTTTATCTAGTGCTTCGCTATATTACTTAGTATAAAACGGAGAACGATCCAAAATGGGCTTATATAAGAGCTCCAGTTTTCACTGGTGAAAACTATAGCTATTGGAAAGATTGTATGTATGTTCATATCACATATGTTGATATAAATATATGGAAAGTTATCGAAAATGGTCCCATGGTAATAACCATGACAAAAGATAACGTTACCATACCTAAACCGGAAGCACTATGGGATGAGAATGATGAGAAAATTATGCCTATGATTGGAAGGTTAGAAACATGCTTATAACAGCCTTAGGTGTTGATGAATACTTTCGAGTATCTCATTGCACAACAGCTAAAGCCATGTGGGATGCCCTACAAATTGCCCATGAAGGCATAAATGATGTTAAGCTTACTAGAATCAATACATTGACTCAAGAGTTTGATCTCTTTCACATGAAGCATGGTGAAACCATTACCGATATGTAAAAGAGATTCTCTTACATTATTAATATCTTACACACTCTTGGTCATGTTACTCCCAATGCAGTTGCTACTAACCAAATTTTGAGATGTCTTAATAAGGAATTGCAACCGAAAGTCACCGCTATCAAGGAAGCAAATGACCTAGCCACTCTCGACATCACAACACTATTTGGGAAGCTCCAAGAGCATGAGCAAGAGCTCACAAATCTTAACAAGCATGAAAAGAAAGAAAGAACGGAAAAACAAAAAGATACAAAAAGGAAGTCTATCTCATTGAAGGCTTCAAGCTCAAAGTCGTCCACCAATAACTCATGTGTAAGTGACTCTAGTGACGATGATGAGAGCTCGAGTGAAGACATGGGGGTTTTTGGTGAAAAAATATCACAAATATCTTCGAAAGAATGAAGTGAAACACTCGGACAAAAATCTTGTAAACTATAGGCAGCAATCAAAACCATCTAATCAAGATGATGACAAGAAATCAAGATCAAGGGGATCATGCTTCAATTGTGGGAAACCCGAACACTATAATCAGATTGTACTCTTCTTAAAAGAGACAAAGGAAAAGATAAATTCCAAAGGATACCTAACAAATCTAGAAGAGATTATGTTGCTTGGGAAAGCAATAACGAAGAATCAAATAAAAGTGACTCTAGCAATGAAGAAGAAACGGTCAATGTTTTCCTCATGGCTCATCAAGGAAAGAAGAAAAAGGTAAAACACTCTAAGTATGATCATAGTGATAAAATGTCTCATTTAGAATTTCAAAAAGCATTTGAAACTCTATATCATGAGGCTAAAGAAGCCTTCAAGCGACTAGCCTCAAATAAGAAAATATTTTCATACCTTGAGCATAAAGTTTCCGAATCTAAAAAGGAACTTGAAGCTCTTAAGGCATAAATTATTGAGAATGTCAAATGTTAAAGCAAAGATTATAATATGTCTTGGAATGATTGGGCCAGATGTGAAACATGTCATATTTGGCAAAGAGAAGTTAAAACTCTTAAAGCCAAACTTGACAAGGATTTACAATCCAAATTGATAGATCAAATTTCAGAAGTAGTATGATTAACTCTTATCAAAAATACTCTTATGAGATTAGAGATCAATATAGCAAATGCAATTATCCCAACATATTAACTTGCCTATATTGTTGCAAAAGAGGACATACCATAGGAAAATGTCGCTTTAGGAGATTTCTAGTTCCTCAAGGCATTTTCCAATGGTTGCCTAAATGCAACTCATGTACCACTAACATACAAGGACCCAATAAAAATTGGGTACCTACTTCCCTTGTTTAAATTCGCAGGTGAAATGTGTAACACCCCAATTCTACCCCGGTAATTATTATGAAAATCAGAGTTATAAAATTCTTTTCAACAAACAATTGGAGTATTACAATTCAACTAAAACAACAACACGCTAACACAGATACATAACACCTAAACTCGGATGAAACAAAACAACATGAATCAACTTTATTAATATTAAGCAGCGGAACTACATTAATCAACTTGGATGTCGTAACATATTTTCAACTTAAAACAATTTAAAGTCAACAATTACTTTTCATATATCAACATAGTTATTCAACAACAAAATCAAATAGCAAAACAACTAGCGTTCATCCCCCCGAGTGTTACGTATCAGAGCGACAACCCGACTCGAACTAACAGCAACTAAACCTTTGTTCTTCATTACCTGCACGTTACCCACGTAGAGGCAACATCACAATAGAAGGGGTGAGATATCTAACAATCTAATAAATCGTATGATAAATAATATATTAGAATTCAGATAAGGTAAATCAATGTTTCAGTAATTATTCATACAACCAACAAACAACTAAATAATAACAAGAAGACATTTTATTTAATCAACGTAACAACTTAAATCAACACAACCTAATAAAAACATCAACTTATAACAACAACAACTTATAACCACAACAACTTATAACAACGGAAACTTATAGCAACAACAACTTATAACAACAACAACTCACAACAATAACAACTTATAGCAACCAACAACTTATACAACATCACAATGACAATCAACAAATAACGAATAATACCAACAACTTTAGCACGCGACTCAATATGTGACTCAACTATGCAAATGCATGTGGTACCATTTGGAGCAGAACTCCCAACTTAAAATCATGCCAGGTTATCGAGGCATTCAACAAGGCATAAGCCTTCAACATGGTGTCATCAAGGCCAAGGCATAAGCCTTCAACTTTCAACGTGGTGCCAATCCAGGCCAACTTAATCATGCAATGTATGTCATGCGACCTCAACTTCAACAACAAATACACAACGATGCAACAACAACAACAACATACAACAACAACTAGATCAACACTGGTCATTCGACCTACAACTCAAGCATGTCCATAAATTAGAACAATTCAACTTATTCAACATTGACCATAGGCCTACATCTTCATCAACTGCAAAACAACTTATCAACATTGGTCATACGACCTACAACTTCATCAACGTATCAACAACAATAATAGTTTATCAATAGAATTAATACGAGCAAACAACAACCAATTTCATCACAATCTACAATTTCGCAATTTATTAACAACATCAATACCAACAAACAATAACAATTACTACACCATTTACAACTTCGCAATTTATTAACAACATCAATACCACCAAACCACAACAACAATTCAACGGAAACAACACGACACAATTTATCACCTGTGAATTCACAATTTACAGCAAACATATAACACACAAAATCAACCAAAATAAACTACAAACAAACAACGTAATTGTTCAGACTATTTCGACCATTTTTGGTTAATTCTCAAATTTTCTACTTTGAACTACTATTAACCACCACAATTCCTACAACTCTAAAATAACTCTAAGGTGCTCAAAACTGCTCTACCGATAACTCTAGTATATAAAATAATATTTATGAAAATAATTGGTTAATGGTCTGACTCAAGCAATAACAAAACAACTCTAAAGGGTCAAATACCTTTTACCGTTAATTCTACGACCTATTAGATTTACTTTTAAACAACTCGAAAACAACGCTGACAACTCTAAATATGTCAGAATCACGCAAAACAATTAAAATATGACTCTTAATAACTCAAAATAACTCCTGACAATTTTATTGGCAATTCTAACAATTATATTAATAACTCTATCGAAATTGAAAATAATTTAAATGAGATAAGTAGTCTAAATATTTATTTTTAACTCAAAACTCCTATTATATTAATAAATATTAAAATCATTATTATTGTTATTATAAAGAAAATATATTTATATATCTTAGCCATATTGAGTCGTTTGGTTTACTGCTGGGACCAAAAGTTTGTACAACAAGAGTATATCTATCTTCTTTTCTCTATTTATTTAGAAACTATATCTACTGTTATCAAACAACTTCATGAACTATAAATTGCTAAGGATTTATATTGATAACCATGTGCAATTGGTAATAAGATGTGCAATTGACCGCATAAAATCCACTTAAAGTATATTAAAATAAGATATATGTTTCAAGATAAACCTTCTTATAATAATCCATTAACATTATTCAAAATTTAATAAACAGGTGATAGTATAATCTTCGGAACATTAGATTTGCAAACACCCCCAATTAGATTCACAATCCAACGTATTCCTATATACTATAAAATTGGAGTTGAAGCTGGAGCCTTAATCTACTCGTAACTCGATTCTAATAGTTAACCCAATAAACAAATACCACTTTATTCTAATAATTATTCTTACTAACATTCTTAAACCCAGAAAGACTAACATCATGTTTTCAATTCCTATGGAATGTCCACTAATCAATTGAATATTATACGGCAATTAATTATAATTCTAATAGGATTTTTCATCAAAACCTCACAATTTCAAAACCATAAAAATTATAGATTTCAACACAGTGACATCAAATAATTTCTCACCAAACAGAACAACCGCAAATGCATAGTAAATTCTCCATTACCCTAATTCCCACATACTATTCATCATACAACCCATTAGAAAATTAGAACCCCACCCTTACCTGGATTGAGGGTCGCTCTACGGAGTTCCGGTCGAATTTCGGTTTGGCTTTCGGTCGACAATTTTCTCGCGACGACAGTTTTTCTCCCAAGCCTATTCCTCTTTTTCTTCCTCTTTTCAAGTATACTATTCTTTTCCCTTTTCTTCTCCTTGTTTTCTAACAACCTCTCCAAAAACCTAATTTCTTATTATTTATAATAACTAATAATTATATTTCTCTTATTGGACATATTTCTCTACACCTCTCTCTACTAATTTCAACCATTTAAGCCCAACAAATTATTCTAATTTTATTATTATTATTAATAGTCAACTATTATTATTATTATTATTATTATTATTATTATTATTATTATTATTATTATTATTATTATTATTATTATTATTATTATCTATCGGCTAGTCAACAATTAATCCAATTAACGCCTCTTATAATAATTCCGATAATTCCCAACTTCGACTAATTCCAATAAATAATTTCTTATATAATTTAATTAAATAATTAATTAAATTTCCGGGCGTTACAAAATGTCTTGAGACTACAGAGAGAAGATGGTTTTTCGATAGTGGATGCTCAAGACACATGACGTGTGACATATCTTTATTCTTTGACTTTGTGACTCAGAAGAAAGGATATGTTACCTATGGTGACAATAATAAGGGTGAAATACTCGATAAAGGTAGTGTAGGTAATCCCTCTTCTACTACTATCTCTGACGTCCTCTTAATAGATGGCCTTAAACACAATCTCATTAGCATTGGTCAATTGTGCGACAAAGGATATAATGTCTCTTTTTCTAAAAATTATTGCACTATTGAAAATAATGTAAATAAAGAGGATGTGTTCAAAGGCTTGAGGGTTAATAACGTATACATGCTTAACTTGAATGAAGTATTTGTGAAAGGTGCAAAATGCCTAATCTCCTAAACGAAAATTCTTGGCTTTGGCATAGACGCCTTGCTCACTTAAACTTTGATTTATTAAATAAAGTTGTCTAAAAAGATTTATTAGTCGGATTGCCTAAGGTAAAACTCTCCAAAGATCACTTATGTGATGCGTGCCAAATGGGAAAGCAAACAAGAATCTCATTTAAATCTAAAAACATTGTATCTACAATGAGACCTCTTGAACTTCTCCATATGACCCTATTTGGACCATCTAGAATTAAAAGGTTATGTGGAAATTATTGTGGATTTGTAATTGTTGATGACTAATCTAGATTTTGTTGGACACTTTTCTTAGCTAATAAGAGCGACACCTTTTTGGCATTCTAAAAGTTTGCCAAGATCTTCCAAAATAAATTAAACACAAACATTATTACTATTCGTAGCGATCACGGGGAGAATTTGAAAATGGTTTGTTTGACAAGTTTTGTGAAAAGCACAGAATTGATCATAATTTTTCCGCACCACGTACTCCTCAACAAAATGTAGTGGTGGAACGTAAAAATCGTGTTTTAGAGGAACTCAGAAGAACTATAATCAATGATAATCATCTTCCTAAATACTTTTGGGTCGATGCCATTAACACGGCATGTTATGTTTTTAATAGAGTCTTAATCTGCCTATTATAAATAAAACTCCCTACGAAATTTCAAAAGGAAGAAAACCAAATATTTCTCATCTTCGTGTATTCAGATGTAAATGCTTTGTGTTAAATAATGGAAAGGAAAATATAGCAAAATTTGCTCAAGCTGATGAAGGTATCTTCCTTGGATACTCATATTCTAGTAAAGCTTATAGGGTATACAACAAAAGGTTACATATTGTTGAAGATTCTGTGCATGTTTCCTTTGATGAATCATATATGAAAGTGGTCGGAAATGGTAGTTTGTTTGATGGTGCAGGTGTATCTTCGGAAAGTATACTAAAATAAAGCTTCACTAATATATCCTTGGTCAAGGAATTTTCTAAGCTTATGCAGGGATATTTTGAAATGAGCATGATGAGGGAGTTGAACTACTTCCTTGGACTTCAAATAAAACAATTGAGTGAAGGAAATTTTGTGAGCCAAACGAAGTATTGTCTTGACCTGCTCAAACGCTTCGATATGGACGATTCAAAAGCAATTGACACTCTTATGCCTACTGCTATAAACTTAGACCGTGATGAAAATGGTAATCCCGTTGACACAAAGAGGTATAGAGGTATGATTGGATCCCTTCTCTATTTGGCTATCTCCCATCCGGACATCATGTTTAGTGTTTGCATGTGTGCTCGGTATCAATCATATCCCAATGAGTCACATTTAAAATTCGTTAAGAGAATACTTAGATATCTTTGTGGTACTACTAAGTATGGTCTTTGGTTCTCCAAGGGAAGTGATTGTTCCTTAGTTGGATACTCCGACTCCGATTTCGCCTGTAGCAAATCGGATAGGAAAAGCACGAGTGGTACGTGTCACTTATCATCAAACTCTTTGGTAAGTTGGTATAGCAAAAAGCAATTTTTCGTTGCTTTGTCAACCGCCGAAGCGGAATATGTTGCGGCCGATAATTTTTGTGCCCAAATCTTGTGGCTAAAACAACAATTGCTCGACTTCAATGTCCATCTTGGACGTATTCCTCATTTGTGTGACAATACTAGTGCCATCAATCTATCTAAGAATCCCATCCTACACTCTCGCGGGAAACATATCGAAATAAGGCACCATTTCTTTAGAGATCATGTGGAGAAAGGCGATGTAGTATTTGAGCATGTTGATAGAAAAAATCAACTTGTTGACATTTTTACTAAGCCTCTTGCCACTGAGCCTTTCTTCCATATTCGAAGGGAACTCGACCTTATTGATATCTCAGATGGATTGCATCTCAATTGAGGTGCATGCTCTAAAATTTATTGCTTATTATTTCCATACACTACTTACTTTTTGCTAGCATTTAGTAAAAGGATCGTGGCAAAATCTCATAGAGGTAGTATCTTTCTAATTCTTAAATCTCCTACTGACCATGAATATATTCTAAGTTGATTCCCTACTTGACTTATGTTTGTTGTGTGCTCATATGCATATGTTATCTATTGTTTATTTTTCATATAGCATGACTTAAAAATTTGCAGAAATTATGATTGTCTTACTGGATGCGTTGACCTAAGCCATTTGTTGCGTCGACCCACTCTCTTTAATTCAGTTCAATATTAGTTTTTAATAAACTCACGTCGACGCATAGATCAGCGCGGTCGACGCATCTAATAAAATTTTCAGTTTTATTTTATAAATTGGGTTCATTTGTTGTATTCTTCTTATTTCTTCCCAAAGAGCTCCAAAACCCTAGCCTCCTCCAAGACCTTCAGACGGAATTTATTCACTTCTTCTCCAAAATTTGTCAAGAGAAATCATCATGGAATCTCAAAGGGTTGCAAAGAAGAGGGTTCTCTACGAATAATCTTCCCAATCTCAACCAGAATCTTTGGTAACTTCTCTATCTCTCCTCTTTATGAAACAATTCTATGTCAGTATGAAAACCCTAGGAGATGAATACTTTCCTGAGATTATTGATCTAATTAGCTTTCAAGGGCTTCAAGCCTTCTTTGCTTGTAGCAACAAGTATAATGAAGACTGTGTTAGGTTGTTCTATGTTGGTATTAAACAAAAATTTGAAGGAGCCCAGTTTCGTTACCGAATTGATAATAAGTTTTTCATGAGTTCTGGTGACTTTTGTCTAAAAAACCCTAATTAGAAACTTTGACTTTTGATCAAATCTTGACTTTCCTTGAGGAATCATGGTCAACCCTTGATCAAATGATGAATATTACTTCAAAATATTGATGTTGACAAAAAATTATGAAGTTTGAATGTATGTTGACCACAGTTGACTTTCTGTCCAATATAGTTGATTTTCAACTATTTGAGCAATTGGATGAGCAAATTTGACTTGTAAGACTTGAAACTTGACATGGTGACCCCTTGAAGAATATGATGAGGTATGATGACCACTTAAAGCATTCGAAATCCATTTTGACTTGAGAGGAGAAAAACCCTAGTTTGGATTGATTGCTTAGGAGAGGGTTTATATGGTCCACCCTTGTGAAATCCTTAAGTATGGAGATATGAATTGTCTTGAGAAGTAGGAGGGAAAATTTTGGGGTATGACAGTTTCCCATGTTCAATCTTCTTGTACCGAAAGGGTTAGATTGGTATGCTTGCCTTTCGTGACCTAAGGGTAGAAGTTGATTGAACACTCGAGTACACCTGAAAATTTGCACTCGGTGTTGTATGGAATGGGATCGTCAGTTGACGATGCGCTGGAATGGGCTTATAGATACCATTTGGAGAATCTAATGCTGGGGAGTGATTCGTGTGCTAGACTCTGAGTTTGTCTTTTGAATGAGAAAGATGGTATGTATTGATTTTTAACCATATATGCAACATTCTGAAGGTGGAGAGATGTTGACAAGTAGTCGGAGATGGACTTAAAGATGCCATCCAGGGTAGTTGGTAATAAGAGAGAGTCAGAAAAAGCTTTCGTCTTGGCTATTTTTGAAATAAATAATTCGTCAAGATGTAGATAGTTTCCCTGTCTTGTTTCAGGTGTTAATTTTTGACCTTCCGTTTGAAAAAAATAGCTTTTACCTACTGGGGAAATAAATCTTGATAGGATATGGTTAGTTCTATGCAGATTATGATGCATGCGAGTATATGACAATGTCCGTGAATGATATATGCACTCATTATGATTTTTATGAATAATGTATGAATGTAGATGTTGTATTTCAAAACATATTCGTCTTGAAGAGGATAGGAACGTTCTGCCGGAGATCTTTGATTTCTACTTGGGGATGAAATTGTTGAAAATCCTGACAGGGGAATAAGAGAGATGTGAATTCCTCCGATGCACTATTTGACCAAGTTTCGAGTCTGGATATTGCTGCTGTTGGGGGAATGATAATCATTGAGAGATATTCATCTAAGGGTGAATATCTTGTGTATAGACCTTGTTAGGGGACAATGTGGTTTGGAATAACCTGTTACTGCTTGGAGACTGATGTAATTGGTTGATGTGTTACTTCTCGGGGCTCAATGTAATATGATGACTTGAGAATGTAAATAGGTCTAAAAGGATCGCTACTCGGGGACTGACGTGATGAATAAAGAGGATCACCGCTCGAGGACTAACGTGATGAAGTTGAAGCTGATAGGATCACTGCTCGGGGACTAATATGATGAAGTTGATAGGATCACTTAACGTGATGAATTTGACAGGATCACTTAACGTGACGAAGTTGATAGGATCACTTAACGTGATGAAGTTGATAGGATCACTGCTCGGGGACTAATGTGATGAAATTGATAGGATCTCTGCTTGGGGACTAACATGATGAAGTTGATAGGATCACTGCTCGGGGACTAACGTGATGAAGTTGATAGGATCACTGCTCGGGGACTAACATGATGAAATTGATAGGATCACTGCTCAGGGACTAACATGATCAAGATGATAGGATCACTTAACGTGATGAAGGTGATGAAGTTGATAGGATCACTGCTCGGGGATTAACGTGATGATTTGAGAACATAGATAAGTTTGATAGGATCACTGCTCGGGGACTAACATGATGAAGTTGATAGGATCATTGCTCGGGGACTAACGTGATGAAGCTGATAGGATCACTGCTCGGGGACTAACATGATGAAGTTGATAGGATCACTGCTCGGGGACTAATGTGATGAAGTTGAAATATTTGAACCCTGTTGGAAGGAGATGATAATGTAATACCTCATTGGAGAAGATTTGTCTTTGTAGGGAGAGCGAGGGCTCTGTGGGGATTGTAGAGATTACTCTACAGGAATATTTGTGTGAAGCTGACTCTGTGGGGATGTATTAGTAACTTGAATCATTACTCAGACTATTAGAGCCTGTAATAACTGTCATTTCATGTTGTTAGAAGGAATTGACTAGACTGATATTTACCATTTGAACTTGAAGTTGATAACAATGTGGTTTGTAAGTAGGTGATCTGGATGAGACATAGTCGTACGCTTAAACCCCTAACTTTTTCCTAGACCACCCTTTCGGGTTTTCAGTCTACCGGGATACCCTTTTTGCCCAAGCCTCATTTTCAGGTTTTCGACTTGCCGGGTGTACATTTTTTGTATATATGTCCTTAATTTTTGCCCGAACCCTTTTGGTTCGTCAGGACGCCCTTATTTTTTCCTAGGCCAATCGACCTAGCGGGTCTTGTTTATGCGTAGCAATTTCTGACTACATCCGCTTTCACAGGATGCGGGAAATCTTCGTCGTCCATGATGGTGAGCGTTGTACCGCTGTCGGAATATGCCCCTTTGTATGTGGGAGTTTATCTACCTCTGGGATCACTATCCTGGTGTATTTGACGCTTGAAGTTATTGGTGAACCGCTGGATTTAGAAATTCTGATAGTCTTGACCTTTCCGAGTAGTTTTCTAAGGAATGTTATGGGAGAATGCTACAGACACCATATGATACTACTGTCATAGACGAGTAACTCAATGGCTTATGCCCTAAGTGATTCAGATGTAAACTGTGCCCCTGGCTATTCAGCACTTTTGAGAGATTCTCTTAATCTTGACCTGATTGCCCCAGATGAGTTGGATGATAGCATGTCATGCCCATTGATTGGAAAGGCTTGTTACCAGAGATGTCTTTATCTGTAGTAATTTTGTCCATTGGGAGGACCTTCATTCATTGAATATTCGTCATGTGAAATTCTCTGTTGTCAAACATTTAGTCATATGCAAACAGTGGTATTAAAATGCAAAGCTTATGTTTGTCTTGAGGTTTATAAAAATGTATTTTTTAGTAAAACAAAGTTTGTAAGAATAATGATATCAACTCAGGAATTATAGTAAGCCTTACAGGAGTCAGGGTACCTTTTTATAATAGTACACTTTCGAACTAACCATGCTTCAGTTAGGACTTTTAAGGGTTATAACGTGGCTCGATTCACGGTTTAAGAAACAAAGGATAATGGCTCGAAATTCATTTGTACCCAACCCAATCTCTGTGATGTTCTCCAGTCCTATGTTCAGTTAATTGTGCATTCTTAAGTTCCAATAGAATTTGCAACACTTATATTTGGTGATGGTTCAGAAACCGGAAGTTTATTTGAAAAGACAATCATCATTTTTTGTAACATTTTTCTTTTTGTTGAGGGTTTGTAGTGACCTCTTTTTGACTTTGTTATCCCTAACTTTTGCCTGAACTGTTTATTTTGAGATTACAGTCAGCGGGATGTCACATTTTTTCCTTAAGTCTCCTTCATAGGTTTTTGACTTAGAGAGCTTTTCTTTTGATAGATATTGACTGCCTGACTCAATGATTACAGGGAACCATCACAAGTTTTTGACTTAGAAGGATATCTTCGACATTACTCGTCGTGATTGACTGCACATTTATATTAACTGAGAAACTACCATGCCCTAGGTTATGATTAAGGGTTTCAATTTGTGTAAAAAAAACTTCTACTTTTTTGGCTCAAAGGGGTTGACTAGGGATTAACTTTCTTATATCTCAACTGTTTAGGAATTGAAACAATGCATGTACATCGTCAGCACAGTCTGTTCAAAAGCATACTGTAAGAAATTATGGTATCGTCTTCGTCATCCTTCCTCTAAAGGCTTACCTCTTTAACAAGAGTTGAATATCACAAAAAACAAGAAACACAATTTAAATATAGTGAAACGAATGGATTATTTCAAGACAGACATGTGCAATGCATTAATGTGAAAAGCCAAAGTTTGACATAAGGATAAACGTTCAAGCAAACAAAAGAAATTACAACTAAAAATTCAAATGAATGAAAGCTTTTCCACCTGAACTCGTCACTTTAGATTGCATGCCTTGCAGTTTCGATATTTGATGGATGGTAGAAAAACTCAATCTGACCATCTTGCGTGAACTTGAGAATTCTTTCGTCAATCAGGTCCTGAATCTTGTTCTTCAGGGCCCAACAATTATTTGTGTCATGTCCATGGCTATTGGAATAGTATGCACACTTTGCTTTGGGATTGTACTTTGGAGAAGATGTCTTAACATGCTGAGGTGGATCTCTCAAAGTAATCAACTCTGCATTTAACATATGTTGTAATGCTTGAGACAATGGCATGTTGATTTTGGAAAATTGTCTTCTGGGTGTATCTTTCTTATATCGATTACTTTGTTGTTGTTGGCGAAGCAATGTGAACTTGTCTCTTTCTTGTGAAAAAGTCAGCTTTTGTCTCATTGGAGGTTGGTTAATGTTTGGATACCCAACTCTAGCGGTTCGTCCCATTCGGTTGTCTTCGAACTTGAGAAGCTCGTTGATGAAGACTCTCAATTCTTCTTGCCCCCGGGCTAAGTTTTGGATAAGAGCCATCTGACTAATCATCTGGATTCTCATCTCTGCTATCTCAGCTTGCATTTGTTCAAATTGGCCATCCTTGTTGTCTTCAAGATTATTCTTAGTGATGAGCTCTTTCAGATCTTTCTGACCTTGAGCTAAGCTGGTGAAGATTTCTTGGAATTGAGCGTTCTGAGCCTGGAGGTCTTTGACAGTCTGTTCGAGAGCCATTTTTTCTCAAATAAACAGTGAGAGAATAAGAAAACCGGTCTTTAATGTACCTGTTATGAAATGTTATGCTATGATATGCAATGTTATGCAATGTAATGTTTTCAAGGACCTTTAGGAATTTAAATTTGTTAAACAAGCAAGAAAAAACTTTTTATTAGTTGATTTAGTAAGTACAAATGAACGTTGAAATTCCTAGCGCTTAGGCCTCCCATGGGTGCTTCCTCTTTGTGTTGAGATAGGTATTGATGCCTTGCTCCTTGTGAAGTAACTTCGTCAACTCTAATACATTTTTCTCTCTTGCATGGAATTGAGCTTCAAAGGTATCCCTTTCTTCTTTAAGTTGAATCCAAGATCTCTTCAAGTCTTCGAAATTAGTAGGCATATCTGGATGGAGAATGGTATAGGGTTCGTCACCTTCAGCAACAGGTTCCATAACCACTGGTAGAACATCTATAAACGGAATCATGAGGTTTTGAGCTCTAGATCGCACCCATTTAAGGCAAGGTTCGCAAGGAATGAAATTTTTTGTGCCCAAAAGTCTTGGTATTAGTCTACTTCACCATGCCTCAAGCGTGCACAAATCTTCGATGGTAGTTCTGGAGATCGTTTTCGTAGTCAAACACAATGTCTTGGAGAAGCATATCATGAGGACCATCTCTTCGAGCATAACCAAACTAACGTAGAGCTAGAGAAGGGTTGTAAGTGATACCTCCCCTTATGCCAAGGAGTGGTACATTAGGGAATTCCCCACAACGCTCAATGAAAGTAAAGTCCTTTTGAGAAAACAGACACCAACTGATATTTGAATGAGAGAGTGACATCATTCTTTGAGACCACTTCAATCTTTGCTTGTTCTTCATTACTGATTGAGGAAAGTGCGAAATAAACCACCTGGAAAGTAACGGTATGAAACACATGAGAGTTCCTTGTCTTTTGGTAGTACGAGTGTTGAGAGAATGCATAATTCCCCAAGTAAGGTAGGCACAGGATTACGAGTGAGGAATATCTTGATGGTGTTTACGTCTACGAACTGGTCGGGATTAGGAGATAGCAACAAGCCATATATTAGCAAGGCCAAAATATCTTCGAATGCATGGAAACTCATAGCCTTTAGGAATTCTCAAGCTTTCTTTATCAGAAACTTAGCAAGCAAACCCTTAACTCCGCTTCTTGTTTCCCAATTAGCTTCAATGTCTGATCGCTTTAGATGTAACGCTGATGCGATGTCTCCATACTTCAGAGCTTTTTCTGAACTGGTGAATGGTATCTGATCAAGGATAGTTATCCCAAGTAGCTTAGAGAACTCTTCCAATGTAGGCACCAACTGATAATCTGGGAATGTAAAGTAGTGATGTTTCGGATCGAAGAACTGGAATACAACGTGCATCATATCTTCTTCAAAACCAGAGATAACCAAGTCAAGTAGATAACCATGCCTTTTGATAAACTGAGCATGATCGGGAACTTTTGAACTAATTCTTTGAGTTGAGAAGGTATACCCATGAAGTTGATTCGGATAGTCTTTCTGGAAGCCATAACTCCTACAAAACAGAGCAAAGATAAATCCCCAGGTCCTTGAAATAGTTAATGATATATATTTATGATCATATATGTCTACCCTACGATTAATGACCAAGATGGGTCAATTAGGGTTCTAAAAGTTAAGTTAGTGCTTATGACACCACGCAGGCACCAAATACTTTCCTCAACTGAACATGAGGAGCATCGGGACATCCAAAGTGTTGCATTAACGTAGCCATCATTTTGACTATTTCGGTATACGCCTAACAGTCGCGATGATTTATTGCTACTTACCTAAGGAAACCTAGATCCGGGTGTAGGATCCCCCACAAGTATAATACCCAAGCAACCCTTAAGAGTAAAACAGATAAGTCAAACAATGAAAGCAATAAAGTGATCTAAAGCCCTAAGGTAGCCTCTCTTTAGGGTGATTCCCCAGCAGAGTCACCAGTTCTGTGATACGGTGGGAGAACTGACTTGTTTGTTTTGCGTTTTATCGCAAATATTGCAGATATAAAGAGTCGCCACCGACTTTTCTTTTATCCAATTAAGGGAGGGCGAAAAGAACAGGAAAAGACCTTCGTTAGATTATGAGTAAGGGAGGAAATTATGAAAAGGGAAAGTATTAGCACCCTTTCCATCCGTAGTTATCTACGGGCTCTTAATTTCTTAGCTCACTTTATAAATTGCTTTCTGTGTGTGTTTGAAAAGATGTTTTTGAAAAGACATTTCTCTTTGACTTCGTAATGATTCTCGTTGGAATGTATACGAAGTATTTCCAAAAGTTCCAGAACTTTTGTGTTATCGTTCCTTCTAGAACTTCTGGAAATTGTTCCTTCCAGAACTTCTGGAAATCGTTCCTTCCAGAACTTCTGGAAACCTGTATGGTAGTTCCTTCCAGAACTTCTGGGAACCTGTATGATAGTTTCTTTCAGAACTTCTATAAACCTGTTTCTTCCAGAACTTCTTGAAATTGTTCCTTCCAGAACTTCTAGAAACCTGGTGTTATCGTTTCGTCAGAAATTCTGGGAATTACGTTATCAGTTCTTCCAGAACTTCTGGGAATTGCGTGCATTACCTGTGTAAATTAGAAAAATGTTAGAAAACTTTGACAAAAGGCAGGTTCTAACCCGTGCCTTGAGAGAGAGAGGGACTGAGTGTGCGTTCTACCGCTGGGGCGACCATACATCCAATTATTTATGTCACTCAATAAATATATATTGGAAATTCAGTTCCAGAAATCAAATGAAATAAAACGCGCGCCAGGTGGGGTCCATGGCCATTTGAATGAACCAATGGAATGAATGAGACTTGCCACGTCTGAGTCAACATCGCCCCCTAAACCTTTGACCACAGTGCAGGGTGGTTTCCACCATCGTCTCCAATCGATCCAAAGTTCAAAACCTGCAAAAATCAATGAAAACATAAGCAAAGACAACCCAGATCCACTAATTAAGGTGTTGCGAATCCAATGGTGCAATTAGTTTGTCTTGAAACGGCCTGAAATGCCAGGTTCGAAGCTCACAGCTTCCTATGCCCTAACAATGGTATTTGACGATTTAGGCCTTAAAGCTTGCATATAAAACATTGTACCTATTCTAACTAGTATCCTGAACACGAACAAATGCACCAAATATATTAATAATGCATGGGAATCGAAATCGAAATCAAACAACCTTACCAAACCGGTGTACTTGAGGAGATGACTTCTAGGCACTGTAGGGCTTTGCAATTGATTGGAATCAACTCTTGGAAAGCTCAAGAAGGTGATGGAACGTTTAAATCACCTTGAGAACGGCTGAAGAATGGAATACGAATTTGCAAGTTTGTATGGAATTTTTGGGAGAATTAAGGTTCTTTGTGGAGGCCAGGGTTCGTTTTCTTTTTCCTCCCCCTTGACTTCTGATCTAGTAGTGTACTTATAGAAGAGTAGAACTAGGTCAACAAAAGGAGAAAATATCTTGCATTGGTTAAGATGTAATTCCTTGAAAATAAAAACCAAATATTGCCTTTTTTGGTCTCTAATCTTGCCTATCAAGTCTTGCAAGAATTTTACAGCTAGCATGGGCTTCCTTGGTCCTCAAGATGCTTGGAAAATAAGCCCAACATGCATTATCAATTATCTTTGTATTTTATTTAATTAATTTTGAATTTTAGTCATTTAATTCAAAAATAAATTAAATAAAAAGATAGGAGGCATGCACTTGAGTTTCCAGGCCATGGATAATGTTAAAATCAAGTTTGGATCATAAAATCTTAGGTCCATTTGAAAAATATTTGCATTTGCTAGGTATTTCTCTTTATGCACCTCCTCAAAAATGTCAAACTTGCACAATTTATATCTTGCTCAATTTTCAACAGTTTTTTGAGTGTTCTTGGAATTTTTAGAAAGCTTAAGATGTCCTATAAACACTCCTTTTGGTTTCATCTTCATTGAAGTTTCCATGTTCATGAACACTCCTTTGCAAAAAGATGACTTTTTGTTGACTTTTAGAAGGACCTGTAATGTTTTGATCCATAACTTCCAAATGATGCATTTTTGGCCAAATCTTGGGATACATGAAGTTGTAGAGAATTGAATTCCCTTCAAAATGAGCTTTTGTGGAAAAATTTCTGATAAAGTATGTGAAAGTTATGCTTGGTCAAAGTTCTGTTGACTTTTGTCTGAAAAACCCTAATTAGAAACTTTGACTTTTGATCAAATCTTGACTTTCCTTGAGAAATCATGGTCAACCCTTGATCAAATGATGAATATTACTTCAAAATATTGATGTTGACCAAAAATTATGAAGTTTGACTGTATGTTGACCATATTTGATTTTCTGTCCAATACAATTGATTTTCAACCATCTAAGCAATTGGATAAGCAAATTTGACTTATAAGACTTAAAACTTGACATGGTGACCCCTTGAAGCATATGATGAGGTATGATGACCACTTGAATCATTGAAAATCCATTTTGACTTGAGAGGAGCAAAACCCTAGTTTGGATTGATTGCTTAGGAGAGGGTTTGTCTGGTTCACCCTTGTGAAATCCTTAAGTATGGAGATGTGAATTGTCTTGAGAAGTAGGAGGGAAAATTTTGGGGTATGACATAAATATTTAAGAAACCGGATCTGGCGGGGAGAATGGTGTCCTGGGCAGTGGAGTTGTCCGAGTATGATATCGACTTTAGTCCGTGCACCAGCATAAAATCTCGGGTCCTGGCAGATTTCATGGTGAAATTCAGCTCCCCACCAGTAAGTGATTAGCCTGCAAGGTGGATTCTTTTTGTAGATGGATCATCAAATTTGAAAGGGAGTGGTGCTGGAATAATCCTGGAAGGTCATTATGATATAGTACTGGAGTATTCATTGCGATTCAGCTTTCAAACAAGCAACAATCAAGCTAAGTACGAGGCCTTGATAGTCGGCTTGAGGTTAGCTTTGGAAGTTGGAGTGACTCACCTGCTTATTCAAACGGATTTGCAACTGGTCGTCGGGCAGGTGAGTGGAACTTTTCAAGCGAAGGACCTTATTTTAATAAAATATGTCCAGCAGGAACTATCACTATGTAAGAGGTTTGAGGCTTTTGAGATCTGTCACATCCCAAGTGAAGAAAATACTCGGGCCGACTTGCTAGCTCATCTAGCTAGCACCAAAGGATCCGGGATGAACAAATCGGTGATACAAGAAACATTAACTTTGTCAAGCATTGAAAAAGAGGAGATGCTAGTAGTCGATGAGGCAACCGGTTGGATGACTCCCATCATAAGGTATCTCCAACATAGTTTTACCTGATGATAAGGAAAAATCCAGGTAGATTAAGAAAATTTCAACAAGGTTTGTGATGGTTGCGAACAAGCTATACAAGATGGGGAGAGTTGCTCCTATGTTGCGTTGTGTGTCTGAAAAAGACACTCTTTTAGTGATGAAAGAAGTTCATGAAGGTATTTGCAGAAACCATGTTGGTGGTTGGTCTCTGTCCAGCAAGATACTGCGTGCAGGGTACTATTGGCCTGCTATGTTGAAAGACTGTTTATTTTGTTACTCATTGCATAAAATGCCAAACGTTTGCACCGGGTATCCATACACCGGCCAAACTACTCCACTCTATATTGGTTCCGTGGCATTTTCATCAATGGGGGACTAACATCCTCGGGCCATTTCCTGTGGCACCGGGCTAATTAAAATTCATTAGTGTAGCGGTGGATTACTTCACTAAGTGGATAGAGGCCGAGGCGGTATCCCGGATATCAGCAAAGCGTGTACGTCGGTTTTATTGGAGAAATATAATTTGTCGCTTCGGACTTCCTCAGGTTATTGTATCCGACAATGAGACACAGTTCGCGAGTGCTTCTATTGGGGAGTTTTGCAGGGACTTTGGAGTTATAAATAAGTTTATATCTGTAGAGCATCCACCAGCCAACGGTCAAGCAGAATCAACTAACAAGGTAATTCTAAATGTAATAAAGAAGAAGTTGGATGAAGCTAAAGGACTATGGGCGTAACACCTTCACGAAGTCTTGTGGTTACCACACTACCATTCACTCAACAACCCGAGAAACACCTTATAGAATGGTTTTTGGTGCCGATGCTATGATCCATGTAGAGGCCACCTTACCATCATGGAGACGGGAAAATTTTGAGGAAGGAGTTAATAACCAAGGTTTGGATGCTGAAGCCGGTCTTGTAGAGGAAGTAAGGAATGCAACACACCTCATAGAAATCGATGCTAAGCAAAGAATAGCACAACATTTTAATTTAAAGGTGAAGCAGCGAGGTTTCGAGGTCGGAGACTTGGTGCTTAAAAGGGTCACGGATCCGACCAAGAAGGAAAAGCTATCTCCTAATTGGGAGGGTTCATTCCGAGTACTAGAGAAACTACATAATGGTGCTTACAAATTAGAGACTCTAGAAGGCATAGAGGTACCTAGGACTTGGAATGTAGCTAGTCTCAAAATGGTTTATAATGAGGATCCTTAAAATTAATTCTAGCTTGTAAAGATCAATAAGTTGTAACAGGCTCCCTTCCTCGGAATTCACCTTTGGTGACCCGGCTCAGGTACAACCCGACATTTCGCCACAACTCGGCTTAAAGACTTGGTTCAAGATATTTTGCTTGAATCAGTGACAGGCACAGCCCGACGTTTCGCCACAACTCGGCTTAAAACTTGGTTTAAGATACTTTCAGGCACAACCCGACGTTTCTCCATAACTCGGCTTAAAGCCTTGATTTAAGATACTTTACTTGAATCAGTGACAGACACAACCCGACGTTTCGCCACAACTCAGCTTAAAGCCTTAATTCAAGATACTTTGCTTGAATCAGTGACAGACACAACCCGATGTTTCGCCACAACCCGACTTAAAACCTTTATTCAAGATACTTTGCTTGAATCAGTGACAGGCACAGCCCAGCATTTCGCATAACTCAGCTTAAAGCCTTGGTTCAAGATACTTTGCTTGAATCAGTGACAAGCACAAGCTGACGTTTCCCCACAACTCGGCTTAAAGCCTTGATTCAAGATACTTTGCTTGAATTAGTGACAGACATAGCCCGACGTTTCACCACAACTCGGCTTAAAGCCTTGATTCAAGATACTTTGCTTGAATCAGTGACAGGCACAACCCGACGTTTTGCCACAACTCGGCTTAAAGCCTTGATTCAAGATGCTTTGCTTGAATCAGTGTCAGGCACAGGTCGACGTTTCTCCACAACTCGGCTTAAAGCCTTGATTCAAGATACTTTGCTTGAATCAGTGACAGGCACAGGCCGACGTTTCCCCACAACTCGGCTTAAAGCCTTGATTCAAGATACTTTGCTTGAATTAGTGTCAGGAACAACCCGACGTTTCGCCACAACTCGACTTAAAGCCTTGAGTCATTTTAGAAAACTTGATAAGGTGTGACTTGGAAAAACCTCGAAAAATTACTCGGGGGCTAGTCTGCCCGCATACATTAAGCATTCTCAATGAATACAGGATCATGCCTTCCCAGCAGAGTCTTCATGGCTTAAAATAAACCATTTGACTTGGGGGGATATTATCACATATCTCTGTTCACGAAATTAAAGCATTAAACAATTCATACAAGAAGACGTTAAACATTTGAAGAATATAAAATGTGTAGTGCTAAAATTTAAAGGCCTAGAGGGCACTTGTTTTAAAATTTTATAAAATGCACCAACAAAAAGGGTGACTACGTAGGAATAAAAGTAAAAAGCTACAGTTTGAGGTGAGAAACGTCCACGGTAATCGGATCCTCACTCAGTGTAGCGTCGTTATCACCATCGTCAACCTCCACCAGCTTCCCATCCACTATAGTCTTGAAAAAATCAACCTCCGAGATGTCGAGATCTGGGTACAAACAGGCGACCTGGGCCTTTGCTCGGTCAAAAGCCACGTCCCTGACATTTAGCACATCCATCCAAGACTTGTCCAAAGCTTATTTCAGTTCGGAGTATGATTTCTCTGAAGCTTGCAGGTTGGTTGATTTCTCAGCAACAGAGGTCTTTACCATGGCAAGTTCTTTTTCCAAGGCCTTTATCTTTTCATCGCTTTCAAGCGCCTTGGTCTTAAAATGGGAATTCTCCTCATTGAGAGATTTCTCATTTTCGACCATCCTTTTGACCTTCTTCTCCAGTTTAGAGTTTTTCTTGTCTGCATCATCGTCGGACTCAAAGAGACCCCGAGCCAGAACATCACACCTCATCAAGTATGAGCTTAGATATTGTGTGATCTTCTAAGGACCAAGGTTCTTCAGTTTGTTCACATCTTCTGAAGCGCTGAGATGGTCATACAAAAATTTGATGACATCGAAGTTAGCAGACGAAAACTTGTTCTCAGATGAAGGATGGTTTGAGATGTCGCCGGTTTCTTTCAACAGAGTAGAAACTTCCCAATCTGCTTGACTTACCTCATTTGTCATTACAGTTTTTAGTTTCTTTGGAGTTTTCTCACCATCTGGCTCAGCGTCTGAGGGGTGTTTGATAGGGGTGGCCGATATCACTATGGTTTCTAACACGTTTGCTTTAGAACTCGTGTTTTTTTTCTTCTTGGGGGCCCAGATCTCTAGGCCGACCAAGTTTGATTTGGCCTCGGAGGGGCCACCAGCATCCATCCGAGCAGCACGAGCCGCCATCATCAGCTTCTTCTGCTCTTTTACAAACATGTTAGTCATTTTGTCTGCATGCAGGAAAGTAAGAAAAGAGGTTAGTTAAGAGAAGTAAATCTGGCAAAAAGGAAATGCGTAAAAAGAAACTTACCCAAGAAAGCAGGAATTTCATTTTGGGATAGTGTTAGCAAATCCCTAACTCTGATTGGCCGAAATGAATCTAAGATCCCAAGAGACAGGATTTCTGATTCACTTAAGGCGTCATAATCAAGAAGGAGATGGGTAGTGGGTTGCTCGTCCAGTACATAGGAAACTTATGATGCCCGTCAGCGCCATAGATAAGCTGTGGGTACCGAGGACCACATCTAACTCGGAAGAAGCGTTCCTTGTAGCCTTTAAAGTTGGAGGTATAGGCTTAAAAGAAGCTTCTTTTTGGGATACCTCTGATAGCAACCCAACTTCTAGAATCTGTGTTCTTTATTTCAAAGAATGAGAAAAATAACCCTATAGTTGGGGTTATGGTCAGAACTCTACAAATCAGCTCAAAAGCTCTTATAAATCCCCAACTATTCGGGCGAAGTTGAGAGGGGGCTACGTTCATTGTTCGTAGTATGTCGATTTCAAAGTCGGTGAAGAGAAATTGTATATTTAACTCTTCTAAGACCCCGACATAGAAGTAAAACCACTCAAGGTTTACTCCCTTGGGTCGGGACATACAAACATTTTCCCCGGTCTCACAGGGTTCCAAGATTACATCACTTTTGTTTCCCGTGGAGGAAACATTCCAGAGAGACCGGAGGGTTGTAATTTCCATGTCTTTAACCACGCTTTGTTTGAAGCCTAGGGCTTCTCCTTTGAGCAAGCTGTTGGTTTCCATTAGGAGCTCCACGGAACTTGAAGAGGCAGGGTCAGAATCACTATCAGATGTTAGAACTTCATAATCAATCTTGTTTGTAACCCTCTATAGTGCCTCTACCCCTAGAGCATCCCTCATCTCTTGCATGCATTCCTCCCACAAGACTCTACCCTCATCGCTACTTAAGTGTTTCCTATGACCTAAATCGTCACATTCTCTAATGATCACCATCCTACGAGTAAAATAAAGTAGAAGAAAATGGGGAATAAAAGAATGAATACCTGAATGTACGATTGAAGGACTTGGAAGGTTTCAGATTGAGTAGGCAGCGACGAAAGTTTTGAGGAAAGAAGTGAATTAGGAAATAGGGTTTGAAAAAGGAAGAGGTAGCGTGTTGGAATTAAAAGCCCACTAAACAATAATTATTATACCTATATAGGTGACTGTTCAGTGGGACTATGGAGTGTAACACACGCGCTTACAGGTCGCCTAAACCGACGTATATCTCGGCTAAAATCCATGATTCTTATTTTTATAGACCACAAGACTTCAAAGCATGAAGTCGTATGCTCGGGGGTTTATGATCATACATAAAATCCTAGCCGAGCTATAGAGACGCAAGGAGCAAGGAGGAAGCCGAGCATGGTACTCAGCTGAAAAGTATGGAGGTCGGAGTATGGTCCGGATTTACAACCCGGCCATACGAGTCGTGATCCAACTCGGCTAATAAAGCGAGCGTTACGTTCAAACCGGGATATACTGCCACATTAATCCTGGCGGCGCGCGTTACACATTGAGGTCATCATTGTTAAACGACGAACGTTACGCATCTTTGAGTCGGTTCAGTTATGAAACTGGGAGGGATAAGCCGTTACTGACGTTAAACGTGGAAGTCATGTTACTTCTGTATATATAGAACTCCTACTAGCGGAATAAGCAAGACAATCATTAATTTGGAGTTCAAAATACTTAACTTGAGCCTCCAAGTCTGTAAATACATCTATATAAGTTTTTCCTGCAAGAACAAAATAAAAAAATAACAATAGGGACAAAATACAATTATTTGATTATAATGAAAAGCTGTACTAGTATGATCAACTGGATTGTGAGTTGCGTAACAGATTTTGTAACTCAAAAAGAATGATGAGTCTGAATCATATGTAAATAATAATAACCCCTAGATTCTATTTAAAAAAAATAAACAAAAGCAAAAGTTTATTAGAAGTTTGATTTTTAAGTGACGCGTATATAATTTGAGATCTTTATTTTATTTTATTTTATTTTACTTTTTCAACATTCTGACCATTGACTCGTCAGTCATTGGATTTAATTTCTTTAAAATAAAAATTCCTTGAAAAAAATACTTTTCCATAAAAGCAATCATTTTGGTAGGTCCCAAGCAAAAACACCATGAGAAAGATACTCTTTGCATAATAACCACCACATGGAGGACTCCGACCCCATGTTCTTGTTGTCCAATAACTTTTTTTCTATTTACAAGAGTTTAGTGTCCATTTAATTTAAATATGACAACTCCAAAGGTTCTTTCTCCTATATATCTTTGTATCATTCCTTTATTTATATTACAATTAATTACATATCATAACAGAAAAAGTACAACCAGAGTTTTCCAGGCACTTTCACTTATAATCTAGTAATATCCATGTTAACATATTTCTGGCTCTATAATCATTGTATGAATCATAACACCCAATCTAACTAGCATAATCTAAATCAATTATATTTTAAACTTCTAATGACAAAATAAAACGAAACAACTGTTTCCCAAGGTTTGCCCTAGATCATAAGACTAGACTTGGTACAGCAAACTCTAATATCCAAACTACTAAATATTCTAAGTGTATCTTTTTCATTAAATTCTAGTAGTATATATTTTCTTTTTTCTTTTGCATTGGTACCAAGAAATTAAGTTCAAAATTCAAGATGATTATGATTAAATTGGTCAAAGGCAGCTTTTGAACCATTAGAAATGATGAGTTCGGAAAAGGCCCATAACCTTGAAGCTTCAATTGAGTTGGATCCCAATTTGGTACTGGAGGCTTCGTTGCAGTCAATAAAGTACTTGCCGGATACATTGAAGAGCCTTGGATGGGTTGCCAAATAACATGTAGTTGCAGCTGCCTACATATCATTGTTTTATTTGCAACAAGTAAATTAGAGCATAGAAAGTTACTATATAATGTAAACAAAAAAACTAGTAGTACTAATATATTATAGGACATGCATAGTAGAGAACATTGAATATGATATTCAGATTCAGTTACCTGGGGAAGAGTCTTTAAGAGCTTAGAAGCCAAAAAGAAAACTAAATCTGCAATTTGATTTAAACATTTTCAGTTATATCTTTAAAGATTATTCATAAATATCAGATAAACGAACAAGAAGCTGCGCCGCTAAAACTATAACCTAAAACAAGATTATCATTGTTCCAACAAACCTGTAAGAAAACCCTCACGTTCTCTGGTGAGTCTGGTTCTCACAACTCCAGGATGAAGGCAGTTCACAGTCACATTGGCATCCATTTGCTGCACAAGTTTGATACCCCAAATTATTATGTATGAGTTCATCATATAATAAAACAAATACGATATACAAACAAATTTCACTTTTAGAATATGGATAGGATTAGGATCGATGTAGATCATATAGATCAAAGATGGATATTGCATGTTAGTTAGTACTTGAAAAAAAAAAAAATGAACATATACAGTGAACTGTGAAAGATTGAGTTTTTTATATGTTACCTTGAGTCTGCTAGCAAGTTCTGTGGTGTGCAAAACGTTGGCGAATTTGGAAAGAGTATAAGCACGTGTAGCATCAAAATGGCTGGGGAACATCACACACAACACAAACAAATCTCAGTCAAACCAATTAAACTACAATATCCTAACTACTAAATATTTTACTGTTTTCAAATCTTCAAACTTTCCAAGAGAAATACATGCATGTTAGTAAAGAACAAGATTTTAAATTACACATGCAATACTTTTGCAATTTCATCGATGCAGATGTTGCGATATTGATCGTCATCGCCGCAGTTTAAATCAACCACAATTTTTATTATAATAAGGTAAACATCAATATCAATATCAACAACTTCTGATTAAGTTAAGAAGTTATATTGACAACAAATTGATATTCTTTTCATTGACATGAAAAATAATGAAATATATAGAGCATTAAATTAATAATAAAATGAGAAAAATATTTGTTATAGAGTTAATTTGTCACCTTTTGTTGTGGCTTATAAGAGCCAAATACGAGATGACGTCATCCGTAAACCATTTGTGTATGGCGGAAGTTACGTTCACTATCCTCCCTTGTATCCCTGACTCCTCCGCCGTTTCAACCATCTTCTTTATCAACAACTTCGTTAACAGAAAATGACCTAATTTCACAAAATCAAAATGAAAATCAATAATCATATATATAACTATATATAATTTGTTGTAATCTTATCTTACTTACCTAGATAATTAGTGGCAAACGTCATTTCAACTCCATCTTCAGAAATCGCGTGCTCTTCGGCAAACTTTCCAGCATTGTTTCTAAACCGAAATCAACAATCAAACATTCAAATTCAAACTCAAATTCAAATTCAAATTCAAAAAAACATTTGCATGTATGAAATGTGAGTGTGTATACATACATGAGGAGATGGAGAGGGAAACCGAGAGAGTGAAAGCGATCAACGAAATTCGTAACGGAATTGAGAGAACTGAGATCGAGTTTCATTACGATAATCTCCGCTTCAGGATATTCCGTTACGATTCTATCTCTTGCTTCTTCCGCGTTTTTCATACTACGCGCAGGTAGAATCACTCTCGCGCCACGCGAAGCCAACACACGCGCTGTTTCCGCTCCGATTCCTGAGGTGCCACCGGTGATGATGGCGGTTATTGAACGAAGCTCGCCGCGGGTTTCGGTGACTTGCTCGGCGGTGGATTTGGATCCGAATCCGCTTGGACCGGGCCAACCGATCAGGTATTGAATCGTTCGGAGCATCTTTGTGAGTGGTTTTGGCTATGGTTTTGATAGAATAAATAATAATTAATGTTATGAAATGGATCGTTCTAAAGGTAGTTATCTTTTAGAGTGTGTCAGGAATGTGAGATGCTGTGAAATTCGGCTCTGAGTGCATTAATGAATGTTAAAGTACAGTGCATGCAACAAGAAAGAAGAATCGGAAAGAGAAGAGAAGCAGAATGAGAGAGAGAAAAGAAAAAGGGAAAGTAATGAAGAGAGAGAAGGATCTTCAGTATTCAGAGTGCGTGATAACAAAACTGAATCAGAATAGAAAGTGTTCTATTCCAGCTACCTGAGTCCGAATGACAAATTTGTGACTTATATCTTTATCTTGTACTATATAAATTCATTAATACGGTATTTTAGATGAGGAGTTTATAATTTATTTTGTTAGTTTATAATTTATTTTTTTAACGTTATTTTAAATAGTGTTTTATTATTTTTTTTATTTTTTATTTTTATTATTTTAATAAAAATTTATTTTCATTTTTATTAATTTATTTTAATTAAAAATAAAATAATTATATATTAAATATCTTTTATGTCTTCTTAAATTTATAAATTAAATATTTCAATTAATTTATCGACCATCAGTCTCAACCATCAGATATAAATTATAAATTATCGGTCATCGACCATCAACTATAAACTATAAGCTATAAACTAATTTATCGATCAACTATTATTTTTATCGAACAGACTTCTCAATGCTACGGCGCGCGATTTTTTTTTAATATAAAATTCTTCTGTATTTACATGGAATTCAATGAATACTAATATAAGCATATTTTAAAAATGGAAATATAAAAAACAGATTGACATAGCATTTATGTTATTTATAGGATATACTAATTTATTGGATATATTTTAACTATTGATAATTATATTATTCATTGATTATGTATTTATTTTATTGCATATAGTTAGTAAATGTGTACATATACATTGCTCAAAGTTGAAAATAGTCAAATGTCATAATTAAAAAACAGATATATTTTATTAAAGTTATTTATGTTAAATTGGAAATAATTGAAGTAAAATTATATTTTTGATTTTATCTATTACTGAATATTTATTTATAGCTCAAAAAAAATTTATTTACCAAACTAATATAACAAATTAATTGTTAAATTTTGAACTACGTTTAAAGTACATATGTTCACTTATGTACAACCAAATAAATTTATTCAAAAATATATAATAAATAAAATAAAATAAAAATTTAACTGCACAGTGATTGTGATGGTAAACCTTATAATAAAGACAAACAGTGAATTGAAATTAAACATACATCAATATATTAATGATAATTGAAAAGTGGTCAGTCACTTTCTGGGGAGGGTAGTAACTGCACATAAAAACCAAAATAATCACCAATAAGAAGAAAAACGTTATAAAAAAGAACAATAGCAAAAAAATAAAAGCAAAATGAAAAGAAGGTTGTATTGAAGAACCTAACATATATCGGTGGCAAATGGATGGATTGGAAAAATATGAATTAGATGGTTAATAGAGGAATAAAAACAATTTATTAATCCATTACAATTTACTAAAACTTCTTTAAATATATTTAATCAAATCCATCCATTAAAGATATAATTCATCCAATCCATTAATTAACAACATTTTAACGGTGAATAACCATCCATCAAAAAAATGTATTTGTTTTTTTTATTATTTTTTTATTTTTTGTAAAAATAATTTATTTTTGTTTTTATAAAAAAAAATAATTTCAGACTTTTATGGAAAATAAATAAATTGTTTTTGTGAAAAATTCTTTTTTTTAATTTTTTGAACTTATCTTTTCCATAAAAAAAATGTTCCAATTTTTTTCCCCGGAAAAAAAATTGCATTATTTTGTTTTTCAAAATAAAAATATTTTAATTTTTTTTAAAATTTTTCCAAAATTAAAAGTTCCAGATTTTTGTTTTTTCCGGAAAAAAAAAATTGACTTCATTTTGTTTTGAAAAAGAAATTTCCAGTTTTTTTGGGTAAAGAAATTTTTTTTTCAGTTTTATTGTTTATTTTTTGGGTTTTCTTTTTCGAAAATTATTTTGACTTTTTCTTTGGAATTTTTAATATTTTTTCCCAAAAAATAATTCCCGATTTTTTTTTCAGATCTTTTTAAATTTTTATTTTCATTTTTTCGGATTTTTTTTCCAAATAATAAATGCTCCAGTTTTTTTTTGGAAAAAAATGTTGTCATTTTTTTATTTTTGAAAAAAAAATATTTTCAATTTTTTTCTGAAAAAAAAATCCTTTTTCTGTTTTTCTTAAATTTTTTTTATTTTTCAAAAAATAATTCGTTTAAAAATTTTTTTTTTTGAAAAAATTGTGATTTTGACTATGTTATGATTTTCAATAATATATGTTTATGTTATAGAATGTCAAAATTAAACTCACAATATAAAAATAGATTAAATTATATTTTTGGTCCCCCTATTTTAGCATTTTTACGATTTTACTCTCTCTATTTTAATTTTAAACACTTTTGGTCCCTATTCTCATTTTGCTTTCAAAAAACGACAATGTTTCATTTTTAAAATAAATATTTTTTCTTTCTTGTAAGTGTATAACACACAATTGATATTTTATTATATCTCACGTATTTCACGTAAAGATGAAGATCAAAAGTGTTTAAAAATAAAATAGGGGGACGAAAATCGTAAAAACACTAAAATAGGGGGACTAAAACTGTAATTTAGTCTAAAAAACGATTTCATAAAATTTATTTTTAAAAATAAAAAGATTTTTTTAGCTGAAATAAACTGGCTTATAGTACTACTACTTTAAGTGCTTTTTGCTTTTCTCTGGGTTTATATTTGTGTGCATGGGAAATACAAAAGAGATTGATTATACAGCTTTTATTTTCAATTCTTGACACTATATTTGCCCCCGATGATTATCTGGTTCTACTAAGATGCTACAATTAATTAATTACTTTTAAGATAAACTAAAAAGAGAATGAATATAGTGTTAGTAACTTTTTTCACGATAAATGACAGGTTCGGAGATCACTGTGATTATCGGTTTGACTCTTACATGTACGGTTCATATTTAATTAGTCATGTCTCCACTTTTATTCCTTGTTCTTCATAGTCAATGGTTAAAAATGCACATAAAACTCTAAAGAAATGGTACTGACTACTGACAGCAAAAATTTATGTAAATGTAACTTTTCTTAATTAAATAAAAGGTCATATAAATCAAGATGTGCAAAACAAAAAACGTTTAAGATTAAACTAGTACACCACTACTTTATTTTTCTTTTTTTGCTCAGAATGTAATATTAGTAATTAAAGTATATAATTTAGTCGAAATGAATGTGAAAGGATTGGAAAAAGGTCAATGACGAGTATCGAATATCGATGCATATGGAGGAGTATAAATAAATGAATATGAATTGTTAAAGCTACGTACTAGCCCTAGGAGAAATCACCCTCTCACGTGAGGATTGAGAATTCATTCACCAAGTGTGGTTTGAGAGAGATATAGAGTGATTAATGATTACTACGGTCAATCCTCGAATCTAGTTACCATATTCTAGGGAAGCAAAACCTACCTCCTAAATCACTCTTCAAACTTTTGTTCGGATAATTCCAATGGAAGTTTGGCTTAATTCTGTCCGTTGACTTAACTAATAGTAGTATGAATATTCATATAAGGGATATACCGTGTTAAGGGTATATATTAACATATTATAATTAGAATAAATACGTGTAATAAAATTATATTTAAAATTTTAATAAATTGTAGATTTCGAAAGAATATTTTTATAAATAATATCTTTAATATGTGTCGTTAATATAATTAATTTTTTATAAAAAAAATTGAAATTAAAAAAAAAAATATTACATAACAATCAAATCAATTTAGGAGCAGCGAGTCAAACAAAATCAATAATAAAAGAAGAGAAATTTAGGCGGGAATTAGCTTGTAAGATTTTAAATTAAGACCTAAATCACACCTCATGTTGGCAGGAATTAGCTCATAAGATTTTAAATTAGGATCTAAATCACACTCCATGTTGGCAAGTGCATTTGCACAAGTGTTCGACTCATAATGAATATGACAATCACGTATCTCCAAATCTAGTTTAAACAATTGTTGAATTTGTTGTATCAACGCATTCCAGTTATACTATCATGTCTAGAATTCAAAACGTTTAGAATAATCACTTTGGAATCTTTATAAAAGCTCAATACCTCAAAATTCAAGCTCTTTTGCTAATTTTAATCCTTCTAGCACACCCTAAATTTCAATAATATCTTGACGCATAGCTCAAATGAGACACTTGTTATGAGATAAGGGGTGGTTTTTTATTTTTCATTTTCATGAACCTTCGTCATTTTCAAATGATACTCTTTCAATAAAAGCATTACATGTGTTCCCCAATTATTTCTGTTATCGCCTTTACCCAATTGGTAAAGTAGTATATCCCAACCAACAGATATTTGAGCTAGCCTCGAGTCATTGGCCCCAAGATATTTATCCCCTATTGATAAAAAAGGCTAGGGTGAAGTAACTTAGTGCAATATCTCGGTGAGGGCATGAATTAAGTTTGAGAAAGTTTGGACCGTTGGAAAGCTAAAAAAAATCTACATTGTAGTAATAAGTTTTATGACAGTAGACCAATATTTTATTAGAAGAATTATGATGTGTGTGTGTATTATAAGTATCGTATTATAAAATATTGAGATTGATTGAAATGATGTTGTATAGATGATTCATTGGTTTTGCATGAAGCATTGCATGATGATAATGTTGATGATGTCCTGTATCGGCATGGAATTGATTTAATACGAAAAATCAATGTAAAGATTATGTTGTTGAATGTCAGTGTGATGTGTTGTTTCGCAAGTGTACAAATTGCGTCAGAGTAATATAAAGAGTTGTGGAATCCACAAAGATCAAGTGTCAATATATCGTAATTTATTGTCACTGTGTTTATCTAAGACAGATCAATATTCAAATTTGTTTGTGATTGTGCTGAGAAAATAAATGATTATGAATAAATACATATAAAAGACAGGCTCAAAGTAATTTCTAATGATAAGACCATTCCTAACTACTTCTGGATAACATACTTACATGGCAATATTTTCTACTTTGAAAAGAGTCAATATAATGGGAACTGCCGCTTTCGCGTGATCAGAACCGAGTTTAATATTTAATCAATCCCTTTTATTGTCACTTATAAAAAGGCGCGTATTGCGTTAAATTAGAAAACCTATTTTTAAGAAATGTGACTTCTTGACTTAGTTGAAAAGTGCTTTTAACTCAGAAAATTTAACTAAAGAGAATCGTGGCTTTTGCTTAAGAACCAGATTTTAAACCCATAAGCGCGTCCAAAAATAGTTTTAAAATTAATTTTCTAAGGAATAAAAATCCTCAATCAATCGAACAAAGCACTTTCGCTCTTCTTTGATCAGTTAAAAGTAACCAAGTTTATCTTCAGGGTTGGACGACTTTCGATCTTACCCAACCAAAATTTAAGTTCAAAAAAACTTGTATTAAAGTTAAAACAACCCTTAAAGTGTTTATACATATACAATGTGGAATGTTATCTTAACATCGGTCCTTACATTCTTGCATTTAGAAATTTAGCCAGGCATGGAAAATAAATTGAGCATGATAAATTTAGAGATGTTAAAAATTTAGGTGTTTGAACTTATCCAAAATTTTCTTCATATAATGTGTTTGATTAAGTTCATAACCCGCACTATTTTATTTTACTTTTTCCCTAATATATTGTCAACTAACTCAAGATCTTTCATCTTGAATGTGGAAGTTAGAAATCTCTTTGTTTCTAAGATTCCATTAATTTAATTTCTAATGCATAACATATCATCAACATATAGACACAAAAATATTACAATATTTCCACGCATCTTTATGTACAAGCATTTGTCACAATAATTTGAAATAAACCCGTTTGAAAGTATGACAAATTCAAACTTTTGATGGCATTATTTTGGTGTTTGTTTCAAACCGTATAAGAATTTAACAAGTTTGCATACCTTTTGTTTATTTCCAAGAAGCACGTAGACTTCTGGTTGTTCCATGTACATTTCTTCATCGATATCTCCATTTAGGAATGATGTTTTAACATCCATTTGATGAACAATAAGGTTATTCAAAGAAGCTAGTGCAAACAATATTTTGATTGTAGTAGTTCTTTTTATCGGTGCATATGTGTTAAAGTAATCGACAACTTACTTTTGGATAAACCTTTTTGCTACTAATCTAGCCTTATAGGTGTTTAATATACAATTACTATTATACTTTTTTCTAAACTCCCATTTGCATCCAACGGGTCTTGATCTCTTGGGAAGGTTAACAAGTTCCCAAGTGAGTTTTGACATAATTGAATCCATTTCGTCTTGGATAACATCCTTCCAAAAAGAAGTGTCCCTTGAAGCTATTTCTTCTTTATAGGTTTTAGGATCATCCCCCACTTGAAGAATAATATGAATCTTATGAACATCATTCTTGCAATTTTCTTCCACTAGATAAAAGGAAATATGTTGAGAATCGATTTCATTTGGTCCGAGATCCTTAACTTTCCAGGCCCTTTTGTTTATCCTAGGCTCATGTTGTGTTTCAACAATCACTGGAGCATCTTTCGCACGAGATTCTTCATTCGTGGGATTATCAGGTTCCTTATCCCTTATGATAAGATTTTTGAAGAATTACACATCTCGAGATTCAACAATTACATTAGACTCCATATTTAAAAGTCTATATGTTTTGTTGTTGGGTGCATATCATATGAAAGCACATATGATCCCTCGAGGACCTAATTTAATTATTTTGGGATCCATATTCTTGTAATATGCTACACACCACACACTCTAAAATAACTAATATTTTGTGATCTTCTTTTCCATATCTCATATGGAGAAATACCCGTTATTTTCAAAGGAATCATGTTCATTATGTGACATGCAGACAATAATGCTTCACCCTACAAAGTTAAATGGCAATTCACAATGCATTAATATAGCATTTATCATTTCTTGATATGTCTTATTCTATCTCAGCCAGGCCATTTTGTTGATGTGTACGAGGCTCGGAAGATCATGTATAATGTCATATTATTCACAATATGCATCAAATTCTACAGAAAAGTACTCACCGCCTTTATTAGTTCTAAGTACTTTTATACTTTTACTTAATTGATTTTCTACTTCCGCTTTATAAGCCTTGGAAGCATTAAAAACATCAACTTTATGCTTTAAAAGGTATACATGTATGAACATAGAACAATCATCGATAAATATTATGAAATAACCGTTTCTCCCATGGGTTAGCATGCCATTAAATTCACACAAATCAGAATGCACAAGATCAAGCACGTTTGATTTTCTTTTAACCCTTTTGAAAGGTTTCTTGATCATTTTCTATTTAACATATATTTTACATTTTTCGAAATCATGAATGTTAAAAGAGATTAATCCAAATTTAATTAGTCTATTCATAGTACTAATACAAATATGTACTAATCTAGAGTGCCAAATAGATTCAAGCATATAAGTAGAATTAGAAATTTCATTAATAGTATTGTCGGTAGTACAAAGTTTGATCATTCCTTTAGCGAAATATCCTTTTCCTACAAATACATAATTACGGGTCAATATTAGTTTTCTGGATTCAGATACAGATTTAGTACCAGATTTTTCCAACAAATCCCAACTAACAAGGTTTATATTCATGTCGGGGACATAAAGTACATTAGTAGGAGTGACTTTCTTTCCAGAAGTGAAGTTGAGTTCAATGAATCTTGTTCTAACTACTTTAGATCTTACTTCATTTTCCATGTGTAATTCTTGTCCATCATTAGCTTCAGAGTATGTTTTAAATGCTAATTTTTCATAAGATACATGCGTTGTTGCACATGTATCATACCATAATCCTTGCATTTTTCCTTTGATTGTCATAATTTCGCTCTGTAGTGATTATGTCATCATCAATATGAACATTATTAACCTCTTTTTTGGGATTGTTATGCATGAAATATCTAGAATAATGTCTTGGTTTGCCGCATACATAGCATCCAGATTTTGTACCCTTTGGTCCACCAAAATTTTGGAACTTGTTATGTTCTTTCTTAGGGCCGAGATGGTCATGCCATCATGTTTTCTATTTCCTTTTGCAATAATAATATTGACTTTAGAAAAACTAGAGGACTCATATTTTCTCCTATCCCGCGTCTCCTCTTCGATTTGAAGATGTTTCTGAAGTTTTTTCAATGAGAAGTCCTCTGAACTATGCAGCAATTTCTTTCTGTATCATTTCCACGAAGGTGGCAATTTTTTTGCAATAATTGCACATAATTGGAAAAGCTTCAAAAATGTCTATTTTCACGAATATTATTTTATTCACGAGAACCTGTAACCCGTGTACTTGTGCAAGAATCAGATTGCAATCCAACATTTTAAAAATCAAAGTATTTAGATATTTTAAAAAAATTGTACCTTCTTTTTCAACCTTGAATTTGAATTTGAGTGCTTTCCAGATTTCTATTGAAGATGAAGTATTATTATATAGATCATAGAGACGATCAGATAGTGTGTTCAGAATATGTCCACAACAAAAAATTCATCTTCCTTTCGTTTCTTTCGTTCCCTTTTACTTCATCAGTATCGTTTTCTGTTGGTTTTGGAATTGGTTCCAAATCAGGATTTAAGACATAGTAAATCATTAGGACAGAAAGGAGAAAAGTCATGTTGTCTTGTGCAACTCTTCATGAAGTGTTGCCATTTTTGGATTCAAATTTTAAAACACGAGCAACGATCAAAATAGCGCCGACCTCCGTAGCGCAGTTATTGCTCCAATGCATCGTGCCGAAGTGCTCAAGTTCTGCCACTAGCGCCTCTACGCCTACGCTGTCAGACCTGATCCCCGAGCTGTCATCAGTGGCAATAGCGACGAGAGGTTGTATGGAGGAGACAAGTGGCATAATATTTGGGAACACCACAATTGTTCATGTGACACTTTATCCTTTTTTTGTTCTTTTGTTGAGTTAATGTTCTTAACTCTTTATAAAAAATTTCTATGTGAGTAAATCTTTTTATATTAAACTATTTCTCATGCATTTATTAGAATTTACTCACTTCCACTTTTCTTATCATTTTAGAACATATTTCCCTGTAATTAATACTCATGTACAACAACACTATAGACTATTGTCCGTTTACTACCGCATCCTACATTATTATTATTATTATTATTATTATTATTATTATTATTATAGACCATCAACATGATATCATTGTAAAATATTTATTATAGTGAAAAATCTTAAAACCTTAGCTGAAATAACTCACTCTCGTAAGACATGTATGGTGAGATCATTAGTTTCATTCCATCTAAAAGGTGGTAGGGGCCCTTCAGCTAAGGTCCTCTTAGCTTCTAAGAGCATCTCCAACGGTGAACCCATTTTTGGATTCTTTGTGGGACCTATTAAGCCACGTCAGCTTGAAACAACTCAATTACTTTTTCACTCCAATGGTGAAACTCTAAAGAACCCATATTGGACCCCACAACTTTACTTTATATATTAATATTTTATTCATATTAAATTTTATATCATTTAAAATAATAATTTTAATTAATTGAATTAAAAATTATATAAAATAAATAAGATTCCGATTAAACTTATAATTAAAAATGATAATTAAAATTAATCTCAAATACATGACATATAATTAAAAATAATAAAAATAAATAACATCACATAATTAATCAAACTTAAATTGCATCATCTTCATGCCCAAAACGTTCCCAAATATATTCGACAAGATCTCCTTGAAGTTGACGATGAACTTGTTTTTCACGAATAGTTGCTCTTCTTTGTAGTCTTGTCGCAAGATTAGGATGAGGACCGCTAAATGTTTCAGCTGTTGAGTTGTTGTTATCCACATTATCATATGAGTAATCAAAATTACATCCATATGTATTTCGTTCGTCTTCAACAATCATGTTGTGCAATATGATGCACGCATATATGGTAAGCTTGAGGGTGTTCATGTGCCACGCACGCGCTGGGCCACGTATAATTGCAAATCGAGATTGAAGCACTCCAAATGCACGCTCCACATCTTTTCTAGTTGATTCTTGATGTTGAGCAAATAATTTTTTCTGTTCACCCTGTGGCATTGAAATGGTCTTGACAAATGTAGCCTATTCAGGATATATACCATCTGCTAAATAATACCCCATATTATATGGTGTTCCATTGATAGTATATTCCACATTGGGAGCTTGTCCTTCCAAAATATCGTTAAACACGTTGGATTGGTTTAGCACATTTATGTCATTGTTTGAACCTGCAATACCAAAAAAAGCATGCCAAATCCATAAGTCTTGTGATGCCACTGCTTCGAGCATGATTGTGGGCTTACCATGATCACCTCGACAAAATTGTCCTTTCCATGCAACAGGATAATTTTTCCATTCCCAATGCATACAATCAATGGAACCCAACATACCTGGAAAGCCACGTGACTCTCCCATTTGTAAAAGATGTTCAACATCAGTGTTGTTAGGCTTTCTCAAATACTCAGCCCCAAATACGACATTCACGCCCCGAACGAATCTTTCTAAGCACTCAACTGAAGTGCTTTCACCGATTCGAACATATTCATCTACGACGTCAGCAGGAGACCCATACGCCAACATACGAATAGCAGATGTACATTTCTGCAATGGTGAAAGACCCATTTTACCAGTTGCATCGACCCTCATTTGGAAATATTCATAAACCTTCTTCGAAATTGAACATCTGTGTATACTGGATTTTCCGAGAAGTAGTCATTGAATAATCGATTGTGCCCTTCTTCACGATTTCGATCTACCATTGTTCTTCTCATTGGCCTAGAAGAACTTCCAGATTGACATTCATTTTGAAGTTGTTGTTCGTCACCACTATCGTCCATACATTCTTCTTCAACCAAGTCCCAAAATTCTTGATCGTAATTATCTGAATTGTCTGAATCCATTTTAGTGAGTAAAGAATGAGAGAAAAATGAAAGAAGAATAAGATAAGAATGAGAAAATAATGACATAAATGGTAGTATATATAATGGTTTGAATAACTGCTAGTTTGAATAACAACTAGTTTTAATAACGGTTAGTTTTAATAACGACTAGTTTGAACAACAACTAGTTTTAATAACGGCTAGTTTGAACAACATAATATTTATTATAATTTAAAGTGGTACTAATGACCATTTTACATAGGTGTTGATAATTTAAAGTGGTACTAATGACCATTTTACATAGGTGTTGATAAATTAAAGTGGTACTAATGACCATTTTACATAGGTGTTGATAAATTAAAGTGGTACTAATGTCCATTTTACATAAGTGATACTAACTACAATCCATATTTTTTTTCATCTTATTACAATATTTTTCATGAATATCTCGTTGACTATCACTCATAGTAGAAGTGTCTTTCATGATGATTTGCATTGCCTTTAATTCTAGCTCGTCCTCCTTACTTTGAGCTAGTCTTTCCATTTCTGCTGCTCTTTTATTCCTTGCATCTTGTGTTGCATTTGGAATTTCCTTTGCCTTACCCTTTCTTTTTCTGCTTTTGTCCCATTGACGCTCCATTGGTGATGATGAGTTAAACTCGTAACTTGAAGGTGTGTGAGTTAGCCGATGATGCCCCACTAGCAGAAGTCTTTGTTACTTTTGAAGAATTTCCAATCGATTCTCCCATCCATTTAGGTTCATCTTTTAACAATCGCCATGCGTACTCAAGATTGAATGTTGTACCTTCATCCTGAGCAAAAAAAGCATGTGCAGAGGCCATGATATCGTTATCTGATGTCCCACTTTTCTTTCCATTAACAGCTTGTTTGTAACACCCAACAAATTTTTGAACCAAACCATTTATTCTATGCCATCGGCATTTTAATTACCACGACTTTTCCGCGATTGCCACGATCTGGTTATAATTGGCAGCTATTCTTAACCAAAAACTCTCAGCCTTTTGATCAACTCCCACAATTGGATCCTTTGAAACATTGAGCCATGATTGGATAAGAAGTATATTCTCATCCCTTGTAAATTTCTCTCGAGATTTTTTTTAACGACTTGAGTACCAACTTGAGTAGAAAATGGTGGAACTTGGGTAGAAAATTCCATACTATTAGAATTCATTTGAGGTATATGATACATATTTGGATTGTTTGGTGATGGAAAAAATATGGTGGAGTTTGTTGGCATCGATGAAATTTGAGAATTTTGAGAATTTTGAGGATTATGATTTTGATAATTTTGCATCAAATTGAACATAGCTTGTTGATAATGAAATTGATTAGGATCCATTTGTCCTAATGAGAATAAATAGTTGAAAAAATTTTTTAAAGTTGAAGAGTAAAATAATAAAATTGTGAGAGAGGAATTTGAAATTTAAGAGAAAGTAGAAGTAAAAAAAATGTTGTGTTGGTAAAATAATTTGAAACTTATATTTATAAACAAACAAAAATAAGTTTAAAAAAAAGTAACTAGTCAACGGCTAGTTTTAATTTTATAATATAAAAAATTAAAAAGTAACCGTTACTTATTATTGCAACGTTGGACAGGCTGGAGAACTCCAATGAAAAGAAAAGACAGATGTTACGTTTGCCAAGTGTCAAACTGATCCATACATCTTCTGTTGGAGATGCTCTAAGGTGTATTTGTTAGAGTGCTACAACTAAACCTTGATAAACTAAATAAAATACAATAAATTTCTACAATAAGAATGATAAATTAACTAATAAAAATAGATTTTATTGATTTCATTCGTATCTCTTCAAATGTCTCAAATATATATATATATATATATATATATATATATATATATATATATATATATATATATATATATATATATATATATATATATATAATAGTATTTTAATGGATAATTGACTGAAGTTTAAAAAATACTTAAAACTCAATCTAATATTTAAACGAATTTCTCTTTTTATCTATAGTGTAAAAAAATACTGTATACAATTTCTAAAATATTTTTGAAAATCAAAAATATATTTTCGGTGTGCATCGGCACACATATAATTCATTCGTTTTTAAAATTCACCTAGTTTTATGACAAAATTTATCCGAAAAATATATTTCCGACAATTTCCAAAAATGCACGTGTTTTTATATTGGAATTCTACTACTTCAGACTTTCTCTTCTTACTACTAAGCAACAGATAAATCCATATATGTGCTCTATCTTAGTTTTATCCCATTTTAAACATCACCAGGATGAATTGATCCGAGAAAGATATACTTTATTGTTGTTATTAAAGATGTTGGTAATCTTTTTTCTAATTTACCTGTTTTGTTATCCGCGTGATGGGCTACCTGTTGAATGTAGGTTATCCGGAATCTGGGAAAAACATTGCGTGAATTTCAACCCACCATTTGAGAGATTTTAAATTAATGGAAAAAACATAAGCTAAAATGCATTTTTAAGAATTATCGAAAATGTATTTTCAAAATAAATTTTATCGTAAAATAAAACGAATAAAAAACGAATAAATTATGTGTGCATAGGTGCACGTCGGAAATATATTTATGATTTTGAAAGATATTTATTAGTCTTAATATAATAAAATACTAATAAAATTAATTTAATTAATCATAAACTATTCTATTTAACTTCCTATCAGTGTTCAATTCTTAATCCGCTCTATTCCTTAAGATTTGAATGACCCGAAGTTCAGAGAATTTTCCTCGTATTATTAACTAATTAACTATGAAACATTATATTCTTAGATATGGTTTGTAAATAACTGCGTTACTTTGTCCTAGAGTTACATCCTCATAAAAATGCTTAATTAATGAGACAAAAAACCAAAATAAGACCTTAACTATACCAAAAAGTTTGTTTCTCCATGATTTGTCCCCTACATATAAACACAACTCATGTTATCAAGCCCTAGATTTTAATAACTATTTCTATTAACCACAATCATTAACCAAATCTTCCCATTTAGCATTGCTTTGGGCCGTTAGTGATTTCCACCCACCTTTATTTGACTATTAATCAATTGTGAAACTTTAGTCAGGAGAACCAATTTCTATTATTCAATACTTCCCACTCACTCATTCTAGGGTTTATATATATAGCTTTCATTATTTATTTGAATGCAAGGATTCTCCAATGATTGTTAGCTGTTTTATGCGTTAAAATCGAATCTTGGTGGATCAGCATCCTTGGTTTTAGGATTAAGCTTTTTTAGTTACTTTATAAATTAAGAATGATTAGTGATACTAATCATGCATCCACTTCTTAATATATTTAATTATATCAAATAATTTATAGCCATAGTACAGGTGTTGATTGGTGAGGTAAGGTTGGTAAATCTCCACTCAAAAAGAAAAAGTAAAAGAGAATGGGATGTGGGGAAGCGTAGGTGAAGTTTTCTGACTTGTGAACTAAAATGGATAGTTAAGTTAATGGACACATTATAAAGAAGGTCAGGTTAATATAGCAAATAATCTTATTTTAGATTTTATTTCATGGATGTCCTACAAGTCGTGTATCTCGTGGAAGAGGAAAAGTGAACCTAGGGCCAAATTGAGGCATAGTTTACGATGATAAAATCCATTTGTTTTACATCATATTCAACTATGATCTAATAATGCAAGTGGTTAATGTTCATAATGTGTTGTGAGTATTATAACTTTTTAAGTTCACATTCTTCCTAGTAAAAGAAATATTCAATATGTAGGACAAAATTAGAAAAATTAAGGATGACTTCAAGTTAGACTTGAAGGGAGCAATTAGTTCCTTCAAGTATATATCTACTAAAGAAATATACATGTATATATTGTTATTTTACTTCAAAAATATTATATTTGTAAAATGTTAAAACAATATAGACTAATTTTGGAGTTATTCTCATAAATTTTAAATTTTTTGTGCGGAAATTATAATATAAAAAATAGAGACTAATTTTCAGTTTTTAAAAAAATTTAGAGGACAAATTTGTAAAGTTTAAAATAATTAGGGACTTATTTGCAATTTTAAATAAATCTAAAAGTGAATTTGAAATTTTTATAAATATGAGGACCATCTTGCAAAATTTAGAAAATTAATAGTGAACAATTTAACATTTGAATTATATTGAGTGAAAGAACAATTTCAAATTATTTACTTTTACGTGTCATTTAAAATTCCTTAAATTTAATTTGAATAAAATGTTTTATAAATTGATATCATTTTAACAATTCTCCATATATTTTATTCAAACAACTAATTTTGATCAATTTAAATTTCATTAAAAAATTATTTTTCTCTCGTTAAATTGTTTTATCCAAACAAACTCATTATTTTTTGTAATTATATTCAAAATTCAAATCTTATCTTATTTTTTTCACACATCTGAAATTTAGTTTTTCTCACACTTTCAAATAATCATTTAAATATTTTAATAAAAAATTATTATAAAGATTATTTTTAATTATATAGTTCTAAATTTACACTTATATAAATGTGAGTTTGAAAAATTTCATTCTTAGTTTTTATGAAATATTGAATCAATTCTATTTATTTATTATACTAAAAATAGTAAGTATTTTTTTTAAGCCAAATATGTATATATTAATAAAAAGGTTCCCAAAAAGGATAACAGAGGAGTATAAGTTGGCACAAGGATTGTCCAAAAAAAACCAAAAGAAAAGAAAATACAAACAATACCTAAATCCAACTAGAGAGAAGAAAACAACAAAACCCCAAACAAATTTTCACCCCACCAATGAGAAGCAAACAAGAACTCCATAAGTGATTTATAATTTGGTACATTCTAAAATGAGACCATGAACCATGAAATAGTCCAAATGTCTACAGAACAATTTGTGTTTCTTTTCAAATGCATACATATGAAGTATGAACTGATGTTGACCGAGGAAAGTACTATCTCCCAAAGTCAACTACCCGAACAAGTAGTCCAAAAGTCCATTAATTTACATAAAGTCTTCGGGTTTGTTTATTTTAGATTTTGACAAAGTTGAATTAAAAAAATAAAATGAAAAGATATTATCGAATCATGCTGTTTTATAAATTTGAGCATATCAGCATTCTATATTACGATCTTCAGGCCATCCAAACTCTTCCAAGAACGCCAACACAACTCCATTAGACCAGCCAAAACCAGTCTGCATTGCATTACAACCAGTCAGATTCATGTCCATACAGATATCATTTGCATATAGCGATTAATTTTGATACATTGTAATCATTTTGACGGTTATGATTAATTGATACTGTCCGTGCATATTTACAAGGCTGGTTTCTTCTAATCACACAAGCAACAACATATGTTTTTAAAATGTTTCCCTAGACCAAAAATCACAATGATAGAGAATAGTCATTCATACCTGAGGTACGTATTCACCGCCACCTCCAAATTCTCCGCATTTCTCAACGTCAAACTTTTCATGCATTACACCTGTTTTTTTGTAAACAATATAGTTGGTTGTGATCCATCTGATGGCAATTTCTTCAGCCAATGATCTTGCTTCTTTCAACCCTGATTTTACAAGGCCTTCAACTAACATGTGTTGAAGTGGAGCCCAACCATTCGGAAAGTCCCTATTGCGCGTTTCATAAGAGTCATTAATAAAATGCAGATTAAGTGCACTGTTTTACCTCTTCTTAGATATGTAAAACAGTTTTGCCAGCAGGAAAGTTACCAATTCCAAATTGCTTATTACTTACCACTGCTGTCCTGAATTAGTCAAAGAAGTTGCAACTCCAGCGGCATGAAGAAGGCCAGAAGTTTTGAGACTTTTGAGAACATTTGACACAAGTGTAGCATCTTGATAAATATAAAACACATTAATCATCAGCACAAAATACAGGAAAACCGTTGAGAAAGGTAAAGTCAACGAGTAAAGGCTATACATATTATATGTAATCGATCTGTTCATGGTGTATGATTGGTATCAAGCAAAAGAATTATAGTGAAACTGTGCTAAAAGTATTATTCTCTATTCCTCTAAGTCCATTAAACAGAAATTCATTCCTATTATATATATAAAAATATAACATCAATGTAAAGTAAACCAATCTTACACCGTTGAATAGGCCTCCTATCACTAGAATTTGTGCTAGAAAGAAGCATATACAACTGACAGTTCTTCAATATTATGCATACAACCTTAAGGAAAATACTGTCAGTTCTACATGCTAATCTCAAACAATTCAGCATTCTATCTGATTCCTTCAAATTTCAAAACCAATTATTTGATTTATGAACTGTATTAATCTATGGTTAAACTTAAAATTTGGCATGCACGATGAATATGGAAACTAGTTAACTTATAGTTGAATAGGCATACCTAAGACATTCAAGATCTATATTAAGTTATGGATGGAGTAATTATATGTCTTACACTTTTATTTGATCCTAAGTTCCTAATTTTCCATAGATATGCTTGCGCATTCAAGGCAACTCCATGTTAATATACTTTAATATCGCAAATTAGAAAATAGCATGATTGCAACAGCAAGCCGTGGACTTAATTTATTTGCAACTAGAGTGAATGTGTACATTATCAAGAGTACCTGAGTAAAATGGCTTTATCCATAGAGGAACAAAGTTGGAAGCAAATGCATTTTGATTCTGGTGTAGAGTATCCCAAACATGCACCTTCTAGAAGTATCAGAGGCTAAAAAAAGTTAGCAGATCTGCAGAAGACTAATGCAGCTCCTCATATGGTAAAATATACAAGGTAGCACTTGAAAATACCTCAGACTTGGCATCGCTGAGCCAGGAATCAAACCATTGTTTCTTGTTTGCATTCCAGAAAATAGAGTTCATTGCCTCCTTTCTAACATCAGAAATTTGCAGGAAGTGTTTGGCAGTGATATTGTCTCCGGTAACATTTGCAAAGAAGGCAATATTAAGTTCCATCTGAATCAATGAGAATCAAAGAATTTCATCAGGTTATAGAAAACTTATTTCAGGTCCTCGTGTACTCCAAGTTTTGAGACTTACCCCAAGTATAAATGCATTTAAATCAACAGGTATCACTGATGTTGTAGACAATGTCGTGAAGTTAGGAGGGTGTCTGCATCAAAACATGATTTGATTTCATAGTATATTAGTCTTTAAGTATTATTGATTAATTAAATAAAAACACATTAGACATATGCTGATGTGTGTAGTAAGAAAAGTGAGCATTTAATTAAATAAAAACACTTTAGAATACATTCTGAGCCAACACAACTGCATTTCAGTGCTTACGCACATATTTATATGACTTGTATATAAAGTAGTACCTCATCCATCTTGTGCTGAAATCCCATCCCGATTCAGCAGCTGATGCCAGTTGACGGTAAAAATGTTGTTTTTCTGAAACAGTCGAAAACTTGGAAGCAGATGCTTTGTCCTATGGAAGGGAATTACCCAAAGTTGTAGGTTAAATGTCATTTCATTTGGTACCTCAGTTATTAACATACCAAACACACCATTGTGGACGATTCGGGTCTAGGTTTGTTCCACCTTGCATTATAGCGATTTAACGTGTGAGTGCAACCTTGAGCATCCGAAACAGTCACTTTATGTATATCTATAAGACAATAAAAGGTTTAAAAAAACAATTAACATGAGCAAGCTAAGATGTATGTATATTCAAGCATTATCCAACTACATGTAGTAAATTCAAAAGTGATATAAACCCACAAGTTTTGGCATAATACCTGAATTCCAAAACTCATACTCTTTGAGTAGTGCAGGTAGAGATCTTTTAACTAATTCTACATCACCGGTGCTACTGTATATCTCATAAATCATAGCGCTTAAAAGAGGAGGCTGGCTGTAAAGTCATAGTTAAGCTTATTGTTATCATTTCTGTTTGAAAGAGTAAAATTTCTTGTCACAAAAGTTTGAAATGTAGTTATTCTAAGATCAAAGATTAAACTATCAAACCACAAAAATAAATTGTTTGTTCACCTGTACAATAGGATTAAAATATATTTCAACGAAAAGATAAGCAACTAAACATTAATCCTCGCACTAAAAGGTACTCAGAAAAATCATCGGCGCATAAAACAAAATTAAAAATCCTGAGTCAAGAAAAAAACTTGTGACATAGACTAGGTTGGACAATCTCAAAACAACGGTTTAACGTATTTAGAGATAAGATAATTTAGTAAAGATATACGGCAAGTGGATCAATCTATCTCAAATCAATGGCCAAGACGATTTAATGCGTGTAAATGTTTGTAATTGTTAATGCATTGTAGTTGCCAACGTAGGGAATCCGGATTCGTATTTAACACCACAGCACATCGATTCCAAATTAGTATTATCCTATTCTAGATAGATAGATACAATACAACAACAACAACAACAACCAAGCCTTATCCTAGTAAGCGGGGTTCTCTTATAGTTTGAGTAACGACGCAAGTTTGCAATCAGTAGAAAATGCTGGGGGAATCAATAACAGAAAGTAATAGAAATTAGCAGGTACCTCCTGTTAGTGTAGTATGCTCTAGCACCATTGAGAACAAACCCATATTCATCAATGAATGAAATGAGATTGATGACAATAGATTTAGCAGTCTTATACATTTTACTCACCAACAACCCTCTGAAAAACAAAAACAAAAATCATCATTTCCACATTAGCCAAAAAAAAAAAACATTAACACATCAAAAACAGAATCAAAAACAGAAACAAACAAAAAAACAAACCTAATCACCCAGTAAGAATCCCAATAATAAACCTCGCGAAACCGCGAACCAGGAATAACAACATTACCAGGAACAGGAAGAAGGGTATGATAACTAGGGTTCGCCTTCACCTCACCAGATACCTTCCTACTCAAGTTTTTCCAAAGAGAATGAACCTTAACCGCCCAATCTCTAACCTCACGGTTCTTCACTTTGGGCAAAAAGCCCTCAGGGTCGGGAACAAAATCCTCTGGATGAAAGTACACCAAATCATCACCTGCACCTTCGAAATACTTAGCAATAAAAAGCTTCAAATCGTTAACAGAAACAGAACCGGTGGACGATTTCGGAAGATTCTGGAAGGCGTGGTCCGTTACTGAAAGAGGAAATTTGAGAGGTAAATCGACGTAGGTTTTGGGGTCGAATTTAGGGTCGTTGAATGTTTCGAATGCCGTTTGTTGAAGACGTTCGAGAAATGATACAAGAGGGATTGATGGTTTCACAATGTCCATGAATTTTGATGATTCTGTTAGTGTTACTGTAAATGTAAGAGTAAAGATTAGTGTTAGTGAAAGTGATGAATATGAAAAAATTTTCGGCATTGTTGCGTGAGAATGAAGGTGAAGAGAATAATGATTGTTAAATAATGTAAGTGAAGAGAATGAAACGATTGATGAAGAAAACAAGAGAGGGAGATGAGCGTGACCTGTGAGGGAAGTCGGCAGTTGACGAGAGGTAGCGGACAAATTTGGTTGGGAGGACACTTGTTTTTCAAAAGGTTTGCCCACTGACTTTACTTTTTCAGTAATGAGAAGGAGATAGTTGTCGGGTGTGGAAAAAATAACTAAATTAGTTGCCAATTGAGGCTATGAGGGAGCATTACTCTTGAGTTTGACTAATCTCCGACATAGACAAGTATTCGATTCTCCATCTCATAACATACTTGGTACGCTTCTATTAAGAAAACTAGTGTGATACCCGCGTATATTGATGTTATGTAAAATATAATATTATTAAAAAATGTTGATAAGGTAGATAAATTTAGTAAGAATTAAAAAAAATATATATAAAATGCAAGAAGTCAAACTATATAATACAAATATTTTGTTATACGTATATAAATATATTTAAAAAAGATATAGAATATAATGAAATAAAAAATATTTCAGTGTATATTATATTAATGAAATATCATAGAATACAATAGCAATACTATAATATGTAATACTATAGTGGAGGGTTATTATTATTTGGACCTAATAACACATTGATATATTATTAGAAAATTTTATCTTATACCCCTATATTTATTCTCATACCCCTACAATATATATATATAAAAATTACCTGTACCCAATGATTTTCTTCTACAAATCTAATGCAGTAAATGGACACATTAGATGAATGTGAAGTCGTCATATGAAAGAACGTTAAAGAAGGAAAACCCAAAGAGACAACAATGACATTATACCGATTAGCTATTACATAATCTATTTCAGGTAATGTCATCCATTTCTCTTGTGGTTGATGACCTAACTTTGATATCATCAAAGAATCTCTCACTATTGAAAAACGAGCTCCAAATAACTATTCATACAGCTTGCTTCTAGTACCTTTAAGTTCATTATCCAAATCACGACGAACAATTGGCCATCCATCTGATCCATAATGTAACACGGTGGGAGAACTGACTTGTCTATTTTGCGTTTTATCGCAAATGTTGCGGATAGCAAGAGTCGCCACCGACTTTTCTTTTATCCAATAAAGGGAAGGTGAAAAGAACAAGAAAAGACCTTCGTTAGATTCTGAGTAAGGGAGGCAGTTATGAAAAGGGAAGATATTAGAATCCTTTCCATCCGTAGTTATCTACGGGCTCTTAGTTGCTTAACTCACTTTGAAAAATTTGCTTTATGTGTTTGTGTAGTTTGAAAAGTATTTTGAAAAGACATTTCACTTTGACTTCGTAATAATTCTCGTTGGAATGTATACGAAGTGTTCGGAAATGTTTGTTTGGAAAATGTTTAACTTTGTAATGATTCACGCTGGAATGTATACAAAGTTTTTGAAAAGTGTGAGGTGTGATAAGTATTTGATTTGAGCAAGCAACTAGAGTCTTATTACCTACTCAGAATGGTCGTTTCCATGTTATTTTCCTTCTCCTTTAGAATAAGGCTATCCATACCATTAGTTGGTAGGTAACTTTATTCGTTTGGATGTGAAGGGACAATCGAAGGGTCATCGTTTGGTCATAGAAGGCAACATGTAGGGATACCTTAGCAATTCGTAGGGACAAGATCATGTATTTGTAGGCAACAATCAACGGACGAGATCATGTATTCGTAGGCAACATCGAGGGTCATCGAGGGACTATGATCTTTGTATCGAAGGGACTATGATGATGTTATTCGTAGGCAGCTTTGCTAATGGTATCCCTACGTTCGAGGGACATAACCATTGTTTATTCGTAAGGAATCAAGAGAGGATACCTTAAGGGGGTGTGCAAGTGTGAAGAGTGTGTTGTATTCAGATATGTTAATATTGAGATTATAAGTGATCTAGGGTTGATTTACTGGAGTAGTTTGAGTTTCAAACGAACCAGGATAAAAATCCTTGTGCGTTTAGTTTTGTTGTTAAGTAAAAGAAAAATTTAAAAGGGAAAAACTTATTCAACCCCCCCCCCCTTCTAAGTGTTTTCTAAGCCTTCAATTAAGTCAAAAATAAATGACATACTCCTCTTTCGAAGACTTGGTCTTGAGGGTTTTCAATAATACTTGAGAGTTTTTAGTAAAAAAGGCTAATGAACCCCCTTATACAAGAAAATTATGGTTGATCTTCAACCAAATATTACAAGATGATGGAATTGGGCGTTTGCATCTTTTCTCCAATAAATTATTGAGAGTGAAGTGGCCATCCTTGGTCGTCCTTTTTCTCACTTACACAAAGGATTTAGAGTAGTAAATAGCAATAGTATTATTTTTCTAATAATTTTGTTTGTTGTTTATCGTCCAATTTTGGTCCGTTAGCTTGAGGTTGCAATTGATGATTTTCCAATTTCGAGTGTTTCAATTTGTGGATGTATGGTAATGATATTGTTTTTGAAGTTAGTACACACCAAGTACTCGTTTATTGCTTTCTATAGCATAACCTATTTAAGAAACTTTTCATTTGTACAATTATCATATCATTCATTCTTTTTGCATTACTTGCTCATGACATGAATCACTTTAGTTCTCTTTTACCCAAAATGTGAGGAAGCTTTCCATTGTTCACATATTCTGAAGGCCAACATTCTTGTTTTAGTTAGATTTTATTATGCGTAGTCTTTTATTTTGTGTTGATCGTATAAATGCATGAAAAGGATCAAGGCATTTTGTTTCATATTGAGCACAACTACTTAACCAAATAGGCATTTCACCTTGTGAGTGTGTGATCATATGTAACCCTCTTTGAGCCTTTTTGTCAATGTCCATGTTATTTTTGAACTTAATGTTTGTCTATGAGTGTTTAGTTTTCCTTTTTGAATGGATGTTGATTCTTGTTTTCTTGAACCCTTAACTATGATTTTTAGTTGAATTTTTGTGTTGCCTTAGAAAGTAAGGAGTATTCACTTTAATGTCGGATGAATTCATGTTGGGGAGAGCAACGATTGCTTGCTTATGTTGTGATTGCTATGAGGTTGTTAAAAGAAGAAGAAAAGAAAAAAATGTGAAAAAGAAGTGAAAAGAAAGAAAGAAAAAGAGAGAAAAAGTTTTGGAAAAAAGAGAGTAGAATAATGTTGTGTTGAATAAGTATTGTGAATGGTGTGAAACTTCGGGATGAAGAAGAAGTTTGATTGAAATTATATTGTTTGAAATTTTGTGAGTTGATCACTCCCTTATGTTTAGGCAAATTTTTATTGTGATTAGCTTTAGGACTTATCCCTTGTTTGTTAACCAAGTCACATCACATCCTTGAAAATTCCTTGTGATTCTTGCCTTCATATTTTCAATATGAGTTTTTGGATGAATGTATAATTTAGTTTATTGTTTGCAAGATTGTGGATGAGTGTTTTTTGTCCCTCACTTTTGTATGCTCTTCATCTACCGATGAATTTTTACTAGGTGTGATTCATGTTAAGCTTGTTTTGTTTTAGAATGTTTTGCATGATTTTTGTACTTAGTATTTGTTTCGTTTACATGTTGTCACTGTAGGATTGAGGTAAGTTTTTACTTTGTTTGTACGTTTTTGTAATTGAACCATACGTTTGTTTTTGTTTTCCGAAACTTGTTGATTCATGATTCTTTGGTTGATTACTTTTGCTTCTTTAGGTTTATTTGACTTTATTTGAGGACAAACAATGTTTCAAGTTGGGGAGAGTTTGATAAGTGTAAAAATGTAGTTATTTCGTATATATTTTTTATTGCACTTATCGACTCTTTGTTGATAATATCGGTTAAATAATTCCGACTTTGTTTGTAAATACATTTAGTTTGTATATAATTGAGTTTACGATTCATTTATGTAACATTTTATAGATTTTACTTGTTTTGTAGGTATTTGTTGCACATTTGGAGCATCAAAGAATAAGGTGTCGAAGGCACAACTCTGGATGCGTGTTTTCATAATAAAATAACAATTTTGAGATGTTTTTCCCAAGAGGGTCCGCTAAGCTCGAGTCCGCTCAACGCATTTTGTAGTGCATTGTGCGTGTTTTCAAGATTTGGCAGAATCATTGTTTTTTACCTGCTAAGCGTGAATAGCCTGCTTAGCGCAGTTTAATGTGTAAATATCGTGCAACGCGCTGATGCCGCTTAGCGTGGTATGCTAAGATTTGTTTTATAACTTCATTTTAGTTCGTCTATAGGTTATGGTTTTGGGGTGTTTTTGTTCCCAAATTCCATCAATCTCATTTTTGTTAGGTTAGCTTAGAAAACAATACTAGGGTATTGCTTATGGATGATTAGAGATGGATTTCTCATCAACTGACGCTGACAAACTACAAGATGTTTGGTTTATCTCTTCTCATCTCTATGTATTTCTCTTTTGTCGGGTTCTGTTTGTATATTTACTCTGAACACATGTATATTTATCGCCTTTGGCGTTGTATAAAACTTGTTTTATAAATCTTTGTCGATTATTATCCTGGAATTTTTACTCTATGGTTAGGGTTTGAGTTGCTACAGACATATATTGCTCGAATTCTTATCTAGGATGACTATATGTGAACTTTTGGATTCTAGAGATAGATTTAGATCTGACATTCACTTAGGGTATCAGAGCTTAATGTCTCTGTGTTGTTTGTGTTGTGCTGAGAGATTGTCAACGTGAGTGATACAGTAGTCTTCTGTGTTGTTATGGTGGTTGAGAGATCACTTCCGAAATAATACAGTAAATCTCTCAATTTGGGTTAGAAATGACTTAGGTTGTGAGTGATACGTGGTGACATTTATGAGTATTATAGGTTGAGTATAATTGGTCGATATGTTTAAGTTTGTGAGGAGTGGATTATATGCATGCCTGATAAGTTATTCATTTTCTTTTTTATACATTTAATTTATGTTGATAACTTTTATCTTTCTCAATTCAACCCCTAAACTCATTAGCAAGAGCTTTTTTGAACGACGACTCGATATCATTAATCTCTGTGGACACGATACGATATAGTTTATATATCATCCAATAAAATAATACTTACTTTTAGCTTGTTGCTTTACCGCTTCAAAAGTGGGACTATTGTTTCTTGGATCACAAACTTCAAGTATACCAACAGGTACAAATCCGTTTCATCTACAAACTTTTTTGTCAAACACACTTCTTACTTCCGCTTGCTACTTCTTACTTCACTTTTAACGAATAGGCAAGTGGATTATTATTAACATAAAAGCCCTTGGAAAACAAATTAAATTTATCGGAAAAAAGCACTTTAACCTACCAGAAATCATAGCAGTTATATTTCTTATTACAGTCCTCAAGCTAAAGAGTGCTTCAGACCTCTTGTAATATGATAGTTCAACAGTAGCTTCATCCTCATCTTCAGTAGTAGCACTTAGCTTCTCCATACATTTAAGAAGTCCATCATTAGTTTCATCGATCATAAGGAAATGGATACAAAAATCATACATCATTAATATTAATCCACTTGAAACTCTTAATATTTTAAGATAAAAGGATATGTTTAATTTATGCAATGATTCTGAAATTCTTATAATATAAAGAGTGAAACAAGTAGAAAGGGAGCTGAACTATATACAAATAGCACATAATGATATATTTAATAAATTTATGCAACTGATCCTAGAGGACATTTACCTATGAATTTAGGCATGGATGAGGCACGGTCCAAGAGCACCAGCGGCTTTCATAACTCCAGTACGCAATCCTGACAAACCAGATATAGAAGATTCAACTACAAGGCAAAGTAACTGAGTCAACATAAGTACAAAACTAGTTGTTCGAATACAACATCAAACCACTACAATAAGAATCCTTTCACGTGGATAAGAAAAAAATTAGAAAGAGAAAACTGACGATTAAGGGAATGGCCAGCTGCATGTAATGGTTGAAGAAGTTGGCCACTTAGTATGCAAGAAGTAATGGTTGTATCTTGAAGCTTTTCTTATTTGAAAAAGCTCAAATAAAATAATAAATGAAACTTAGAGTGCTTCTGTACCTGCTGAGGTTGTTTTAATGAAAAGGAGTTTTGGCATGAAATTGGTTATGGGAAAATGGACATTGTTGAATATGGCAGGTGATGTTGATGGTAGTGCATTTTCATCTTCTCCTACTGATCAGCTTGTGTACAAATGAAATTTAAAGATGTTAAATTTACCAGTGTTTTGTTTGTGACTACAGTAGAAAAAAGGTAGAGTCCTAAATCAAATATTTTAGAGAAAGATTTTGTGTTTATATACCACACAACAATACGAAATATTGAATTGATAATAGGTTGAGATTTAATGGACTAAAAATAAATAAAATAATTTAAAGTTTAAAAAATAAAATAAATATTTGGAGAAAATGAAAGTATAAAATTTTCAATCTTAAAAAGAATAGTATAAAATAAAAGAATAGTAACTTCAATCTTAAGAAGAATAGTAATAAATATTTGGAGAAAATGAAAGTATAATATTTTATTTGATGAAATTTGAATATTACAAGAGAAAATTTTTAAAAAAATTATCAGAGATTAAATTATTTTTTTACTTATGTGGTTTATATTTTTAACCCTATTATTAATTATATGAAAAATGAAAATTGAATATCACAAGAGGAATTTAAAAAATATATATTATCAGAGATTAAAAACAAATTTTACTAATATTACATAGGGTTTGTATATTTAACCCTATTATTAATTATATGAAAAATGTCCTAAGAGTACGTCCAGCAGAGGTTCGTTCAAGGTTTTTCCACGTTGGACAAAGTTGGTTTTATTTTTTGTGCCTAGAGTTTGCTAAATTGGTCAATCGATACAGTGCGTTGCAACAGATCATTAGAATAAAAAAATTAATATTATTTATAGTGTCACTTTAACAACTATTTTTTTTTAACACTTTTAGTTGATTATAAATATATTTTGTTCGAAAAATTTTGCACACAAATTTTCTCTCACAAAAATTAATATGCAATGTATTTGAAATTAATTCTAATTATTATTTAAAATTTTATGTTTAATTTTATTTTTATTTATTCTATATTAATTAAATTCTAAATTATTATTTTAAATAAAATAAAATTTTATATAAATAAAATATTAATATATAAAATTAAATTGTGGGATTCAATATAAATTCTTTAGAATGGTATTATTAGAATAAAAATTAAAAAGAGTCATTTTAAGATGATATGTTTTAATAGATCGACGAAGAATAAAAAAGTAAAATACACCAATGAAAATGTTCTAAGAATCGAAGCAACGAGATATAGTAATTGTATACTTAAATTTCTTCTAAATATTAAAATTGAGCTTCCAAATATGAACAAATGATGAGTGTGGACGGGGGAGCATACAGTGAAACATTCTCCGGGATGTGCCTGATAGCTATATAGCCTTTGGCCAGAGTAGTTATTTTAAACAAAAACTACTTTTTTTAAAAAATTATTAATTAATAAAAGTGAATTGAATGGTTTTAAATCTTCTCATAGTGGTGTATAAATATTATGTTAAGATACATTATGAATAAAAACATAATCAATTTGTGTTGATTTGTTTGAATTAAAATTGTTTTTAATTGTACAATTATTAAAAGAAGCTCTATAAAATATGTGTATTAAATTTGATTTTTTAATATGGAAGATATTATCACTATAATATAAATTTTTTATGTATCAAAATTGCAAAAGAAAAAATTATACTTTTTTTATTATTTATTTTATGTACTAAATTGACGATTGAAAAAACTCATTTTATAACTATATTGATTCTATCATTACTAATATGTGGCCTTTCAATCAGGTGATTAATTCGCTTAAAGTTTTGGATCTAATGTTGTCTAATGAAAAGCATTGGAACACAACTTTGATTGTTCCTCTAGTTGGTGATGATGTTGCTAACAAGATTCTAAATACTCTTTTGTTTGGCGAGGTTAAAGATGATAAATTAATTTGGAGGCTAGAGAAGGATGGTATTATCACGGTTCGTAGTGTGTATAAGTATTGTATTAACGAGGTTATTGATACTACTCACCTCAAGGCCGCAGGTAACTGGAAGGTAATTTGGAACATCAATTGTCCGCCTAGAGTTAAGAATTATATATGGTGGGTGTGTAAAAATTGTATCCCTTCAACGAGGCATCTTCTCGATCGAGGTATCGATTGCTCCCCCACGTGTATAGGTTGTTCGGACAGTGAGGAAAATTGTTTTCACCTATTCTTTCAATGTCAAAAAAGTGTGGATTGCTGGATTAAAGTAGGCCTCTGGTCCAAGTTGCATCTTTTGATTACTTCGGGAGGACATTTCACAGGTATTATTTTTTCTGTTACAAGACTTGGATAAGAATCGCCAAGCTATCTTTGCTACTACCTTGTGGAGTATATGGAAGAGTAGAAATAACCATGTGTGGAATAATGGTATCGATTATGTTAGTGATGTTTGTAGTAGAGCTATGCATCTACAAGCATGGTGGAATGAAGCTTAAAATTTTCGAGGTAATGTTATTAATTCTAATAGGAGTCCCATTATTTCTAGTTGGGAAAACCCACCGGCGGGTCATTATAAATGTAATATCGATGCTTTCTTTATTTTTGAGAAAGTTGGCATTGGTATGTGCATCCGCGCCTCTGAGGGCCAACTTGTTGCTGCTAGAACTGAATGGATATCTCCTTCCACCGATGTCGACATTGGTGAGGCGTTGGGGTTATTGGCAGCTATCAATTGGGTCTCTGGTATTGATAATATGGATTTTGAGATGGATGCAAAAATCGTGGTTGATAATATTATCAGGCTGAAACCAAACGAGTCGGAGTTTGGGGCGATTACTCGTGAATGTAATCGTCTTTTGAATCTCTTTTTCACGAACTATCATGTAAAGTTCACCAGTAGACAAGTCAATGAAGTTGCTCATGTGTTAGCGCGGGTGGCTCCATTATATGCTAGTTTTCATAATTTTGATATTTGTCCAACATGTATACACAATTGTTATTAATGATATGAGTTGATCTTTTCCTGTAAAAGAAACTATATTGATTAACTAAAAATAAAAAATCATTTGAAAATAAAATGACTAATAAAAAGAATACTTTTAGATATATTTTTTGTAATTTTAAAACATTCCAGAATTATAACGAAAAATGTCTCGCGTGTTTATAAATTAAAATAATCTTGTATTTATTTTAAAAAATATTTTTATGCAGTTTTTTCATTTTAATATATTGACATTAAATAAAAAATTCACGAAAATTACAAACTTGATTGTACAATAACGCCTTTTATTTATACAATAATGCAAATTGATTATAGTTAAATAATTATTTATAAATTAATTTTTATTTAAACCTAAAAAGAATTGAGAAATTAAATGTCACCTCTTCATTATATTATACATGACATCTTCTATCAGTGTTGACACATTTATGAAAGTGTCCTTAAATATATCATATTTTTTGAAATTTTTGGTGTAGTATCGAAAATTTTATTAAAATACCGGAATTTTATTAAATTTTTAGTTTCTTACCGTGTCATATGAACTTAATCGAAAATAAAAATCTGGAATTTTTGACATTAGATATTTCAAATTTCCAGTGTATTTCATTCTTATAAGAAACCAAAAATTTAAAATTTTCGGTTTGTGTAAAAATCGGAAATTTCAAATTTCTGATAGTTCTGGAATTGTTTTTTATAGCTTTTATTAGAATAAAATACACAGTGAAATAGCGAACCGACTTAATATATAAATAGAATAAATGTCATACATATATGGATTAAAAAGACCACAATCACTTCCTAGACAATTCTTTCCAATGTCTCAAACGATTGCGACATATGTTGATTCTCATGCTTTTGCATCATTAGAAAAATTCTCCCTCCAAAGAGTAGTGACGGAAGGTAGTGGACAAACGGGTTTCAATTTTAGCTGAACCCAATGATTATTGATGACAAAATCAACAACAATGATTGTATGTCAACTTGTGTACGGAGGTGGAGCTATGAGAAGTGAGAAAAATGTTATGTTAAGTCTCATGGAAATAGAAACAAATACAACTCCGTATTTATAAGCAATATGATAACTCATATCATGAATCGTCATCCATTTATCCCTACCCTGCACACCCAAGTGTTTTACTTGTAACGAAGTCCTAACAATAGAGATTGTGTCATAGAACAACTTGGAAAACAAGTCAGCGTGTTGATGGACTTGAGTATCCAACTGCTTCCGAACCGAATAACATGCATCTTGCTCCCGTCCTAATAAATATGAAATGCAACGAAAACCACTATTTCCATTAAGCTCAACATCAATTATGTCGTCGATGTATGGATGAAAGAAAGTAGGAAACTGTGACAAGTACTCAACTCTTGAAGATTTGGTAGAAGGTTGTTTACCAATTGACATGGTTGACGATTGACTTCCAATTGGTTCTGTGCATGATCTCTGATCGTACCTGATCAGAAAGATCATCTGGTCCACATATGTGTTAGTCAGCAACGGTTGGTTGAAGAGAATGGGGGGTACCTACAAGGTACTCTGATGCCAAAGTCAGTTATTTGCCGGATCAAAGTGCAAGTAATAGAATGTAAAGTGTTCAATACCTGACCCTCTTGAATGAGAGGGTATTTATAGCCCCCGGTGTTGGGCCAAGGTCCTCTTAGTGGACTAGTGAAGCAGACCCAGAAGAGGACTGTCAAGATTCACGAGTGTGTGAGGACCAGCACGTGGTCTCGCTCCTAAAGGAACTACTCCTAAGTATCAGGATATAGTGGCAACGGTATGGTTGACTCCGTTATATTTGGAATGGAATACTTCTGCCCTACGAGGTGATGTCACCTCCTCGGTGCACGGGCAAAGTTTCCTCGGGGGAAGAAGCCTTGTAGGCTTAGCAGTCTTGCTCAGTTCGACGGTCCTTGCGGGGAGGCATATGTCCGAGCAAGGGTGGACGTATATGCATGGTAATTTGTCGGGTAGAGGGACGAAGGGGAAACTGTCCATAAATGCCTCTGTATTAGGTCTATGTGGTGTATAGGCCTAGAACTAGATATCTCGGGCCCAGTCCAGAACAATCTCTTTGTAGTCCGACTCCCCTGCTAAGCTTCCTCATATTCCCACTGGCTAGGATCAAAATGCACGTCACTCTCTTCACCTTTTCTACTTTTCTTAACTCCCCTATTTGGTTAGTATTTCACTGGCGGTGGACACATAGAAGTTGTGAATGGATAAGTTAGATCATAAACTTTTTTCTTCAACACCCTCTGACCCATAATATCCAAAGTACTGAAATATCTCTTCAACTCTTCACACTCTTCTTCTAAATCCCACTTACTCTCACCATTAGTTACATCATGTTCTGAAATGTGCAATTTCGTCCAAAACACATTAATTGATTCCAAAGGTATAGGTGTGCCTAAAATTTGGACACCAGCAAGCTAACAAGCACACGGTAACCCATGTGTTGTTCTATTATAACAACCACATATATCCTTGCTTGCACCAACAAATTTTACTCTTTCTAGTTCCTTTCCAATGAATTGTATACATTGTCTTGAGACAAAACTGTGCAATTTAGAATACAAAGGGGTGTTACACCGATGCTCAATATTGACGATATTTTTTTGAAATGAAACTCTGATGGAACCTAATTGCAACTTCAATATTGTGTTCACAGCATCCCAACTTTGAAAAAAATCACCACGACTTATAGTCAACAAGTTCTTTAGTCTCCAATATGAAGACTCCACCCTAAAAGTCATGAACATATTACTTAAACAACTTTCAAATTAATATCTAAACATAAACATATTTTCCGTTAGTCCAATGTACATGTTTGTTGTTGTGTTTCTTAAATAAGGGACTATGTTATTCCATGCAGCAACATATCTTTCTTTATATGGTGTTAATCATATTTCATTCACATACTTGACAAATGGAATATGTTCTGGACTTCCCGAAAGCTTTTGGGCAGGTCATTCCTCCTCAAAGTACAACGACCTGCCAGGTCTCAACGGCGTTCTTAGGGATCCCAGCTGCCCGTACCGCATATCCTCTGCTCGACACAGATCGAGCTAATCCACGGCTTGTCTCCTCATGAACTGTGCCTGTTATGTCGCCCATGCTCGACATAACAGTTAGTTACGAGCATATCTGTAGTCTTGACCTAGTCAGCTCAAACGACTATATTGTGGACTCGCATATCCCGACCCAAATATAGCTACCAATGAGAATCCTCCGAAGATCATTATATAAACCCTCATATATTTGAGGGCAAGGTATCACATTCTTACACTCAAAATCTTAATATTTTCAATTCTCTTCCTGAAATATTTGCTTACTTTAGCATCGGAGTTCCTTGCAGGTACACCACCCCCTCCTCAACATCAACTTGCTCGAAGGATCACCAACCGTTCCAACCGTCTCCGATTCTGATCACTTGTTCAGATCAGAATATCACCACAAACACTCTCGAAGTGGTTGAATACATGATGTTGTTCCATTGATCCATGACATGTTCTTGTCTTTCTGATTTTTCATACTCCTTACATTTCATGCTCACATTTTTTTTTGAAATATGGAACATATATAACATATGATTTGCATTTGGAAACACGTAACCAACGACATTCGTTAGTGCAAGTTCTCGGTCGTCACTATAACTTTCGGATGGGATTTCTATGAATAAAACAAATATGTGAGCTTCTATAGTGCCCATGTGAAGTTCTCCTCCCTTTGATGTTCCAAATAGGAAAAGCAACTGAAAACCCTAATTTTTTTATGTAACACCAACAATCTCCAGCAATGGTAGTCGGTGCCTGTACGATTAAAATACACATAAACAACCATGTCACTCAATCATAATTTAGAATGAGAGAAGTAAAATTCTTACATATTTGTCTTGTATGTGCAATCAAATATTAACATCATATGAAACATATTCAACAACTTCACAAAATCAGGATGTGTCCAGAAGATATCACCCACAATATCTGAACTCTGCCAATTTCTAGTCCAACACAGATATTTCTCTTGATGAATAAGGCTCAATAACATTTGTATTTTTGTCAGTGCACCTCTCTTGCCAATTTTGTATCTTGTTCTTGCTCGGTATACCTGGTTAATACTAATGAGATTTCTTAGGTCTCTGTCTTTCAAAGTAGACATGATGTACCTTGGTGTCATATTGTACTTCGTCATGTCATTCGCAAACTTTATTACATGATTTTTTAGACGACCCAATATGTCATGGCCTTCCAAATCCTTATTTAGTCTATGATTATGCAAACCGCAACTAATCATCACCTTCCAACTGATACCACTTGGAACAGATCTCAGTATAAATGGGCATCTAACCATAAAAGTATAGTTGCCATCATAAGGGTTCCAAATTCATTTTTCTTTTTGTAATTTCTCGCTCTGTCAAAATCCATAATCAATTTATCCTTCCTCTCTCGGAGTCCATCAGCATAACCAGACCGAATTGTAACAACACCAATACCATGATTTTTACCCATAGACTTTGCCCATTCTAAAATTTTAGCTCGTGATTCAAAAATTGACAATTATAACAACATATAATTAGTAAACTTCATCAATTTACAAAGAAAAACAACTAAAATTTAATTAAATCAGAACGATATTGTATATGTGATGAAGAACTGTGTAAGATTAGTACACTGATCCATAGAAGAAATTAACGCTTCCAATTCAGTACCGCAAAGATATAAAATTTCATCTGCAGACATACCAGAAATTTTAAGTATAGTTGAAATTTTCGATACCCCAGAAATGTCCCGGTTAACATTTTCTATCAAAAATTTACGTTGTTTCTAGTACGTGAGCTAGTTTTAAAAATTGACACGACAATTTTGAATTTTCTGGTGAATCTCAACCGAAAATTTGAAATTTCTGGTTAATCACAACCGAAAATTTATAGAATGTAAAGAATTTTTGTTAAGTGACCAAAATCGGCATCAGAAATTTCAATTTTTAACTCTTCTAATCCATGATAAAAAAAAATTTGACAAAGTAAAAAATTTAAGAGTAAATAGTAAAAATGATTTATTTAAAATACTGAAATTTGAGAGAATGACTTGGATAAAAATAGGGGTGACAAGTTAATTTTTCTAATGTTAATTATATTTAAACTGAAAAATCTACAAAATTAAAATTTTAAATAGAATTAATTTTGAATGCAAAATAAAATTCGGTACATGAATCAAGCATGTTAAAATCTATTCTACCCAATTTAAAATTTAAAATCACCTTTGACTCTTGTAAAAATTGAAACCAAATCGCCGTTTGACTTTTTCAAAAATAAAATAAAATAAACACTAATTAAGTAGAAGGTAAAATATTTTATATTAAATATATTTATAAGAAAAAGGGTTCAACGATTAATATTTAGACTCAAAAGCAACACATCGTCATAGTTTTAAATAACTTTAAGATCTATTTGTTTTGTCTTTTTTTCAAAAATAATTTTATAGTGTTACTAATTTACCTAAAAATATTTATAATTTTTTTTATAAAAGTTTTAAATGAAATTTAAAAATAGAATTTGTACATTATATATATATATATATATATATATATATATATATATATATATATATATATATATATATATATATATATATATATATATATATATATATATGATCGAAGGTGTGAATGGTCAGCAAGACAACAATCAATGAAGGTGGGAGTGTACTTGCAGTCACTTTGATGCCTAAGCCAGTTCGAGTGAAGAAATAATGAGAAAAAGTTAAAAATTGAATATCGACCCTACTGCAATACATTATTTATAGTGAGCCTCAGGCGCTTGTCCTATTTATATAGTCTCCATTAGATGTTGAATGTCCAGACCCATAATGGATGACTGTCAGAATTTCCACGTGAAAGTATCGTGCTCATCATCCTAGATCAATTTCTCTATAATTCTCAGATCATGGATGAATTTGCCGATTATGAAGAACAAGACGTTTTTGTCAATCACACAAAGTGTGGGGATGCAGTGAATGACATGTCCTTGAGTGAGGAACATGTGGGGGAATATATTCTCCACTAGTCCAACAGATTAGGCCAATACTTTGGACCGTCCTTAACATGGACTTAGTTTAGGATGTGCTCAACGATCGATTAGCAATATAATATGTGTTCAATTTAACATGTGTTTGATTCTGCGACGATAAAAATTAATTATGATTAAAAGTGCATTGAAATAAAATAATTTTTATTTGACTACATCTGTGCAAAAATAAATTAATCTATTTTTATGTGAAGAATAGATTTATATCTAAAATTCATATTTATATTTGAAAATTAGGGTTAATAGTCATTTTGCCTTCTATCATATAAGACGGATCTCAAAAACAATCATGTAAAAAAAATACAGATTACATTCCTGTAATTTGAAGATTCTCTCGTTTCAACCCTTTAGTAGATCTGATCAACTAAAATGATGATGTGACATGTCGTGTTGGATTTTTTTAATTTTTTATTTTATTTTATTGCTGGCGTGGCTGCCATTTTTTTTTCTTTTTTAAGTGGAATGCCAAACCACGACGCTATGAGAGCTTCTTATTTATTATCTTTCAACAAATATTTGTAATACAAAATACGTTTGCACTATTGCAAATTAAATTATTTCAATTATAGTTTGATTTCAATTTCATATATCTCTCACACTTAAACATTCATTACACTAATTCATATTTCTTGTTTAATATTATTAACTTTAAAATAATAATAAATCATATTATTAAATGTTAATTTATATAGTAATATGAATATATATATATATATATATATATATATATATATATATGAATTTGTAATATGATAATATTAAATGATAATTAATTTATTGTTAACATAATTATTGTACAGTCACTACAAGAAGAGTGTTCCCCAGCGACATGATATAGCGACGTAATTATCACGTGGGTAATAAATGCTTGTTGCGACGTGATAATCACGTTGCTATCTTTGTTTTATAATAAAAAAATAAATCCAACGTCTCATTCAGAGAAATCAGACTTTTTTTTTGAAAAAATATGTTGTGACGTGTTATCAACATCGCCACCTAAAAGTTAATAATAAAATAAAAATAATTTATAACTTATAAATGGAGGGAGGTTTGAAATTTTTTAAAATTTAGTTGTGACGTGATATCCACGTCGCAACATTTAAGGGGAGAAATAAATATGACACTGATTTGATTGGTATAGCGTTGACAAACTATGACTTTAAATATTTTTACCGTTGGGAGTGTTGCGACGTGAATCTCACGTGGCAAGATTGCGACGTGATATTCACGTCGCTACGTGGCGTATAAATTTAACACTTCAGCTTCATTACAACATATCGTCTTCTTCGCCACCGTATCTTCTTTTTCCTTCATTTCCTTCATCCAACACTAAAATTTCCTCAAATTCTCCCAAATCTTTTCCCAAATAATCTCTAATTTTAATTTCAAAATTCTAAAAGGTAATTATCTATTGTTTATATTGTTTAATTTCAATCTTTTTTATCTTGTATATATTATTTCAATAAAAAATTTAATGAATTTTATTTTGTTAAATTTGAAGAGTATTTGAATAAGAAGGTTAGAAGAACATTGAGGAAGAAGACTGATTGAAGAGGTATTTAAGTAATTTATTTTATAATTTTATACATAAATTAAGATTTTTTTAATATTTATGTAATCTGTTTATTTTAATTAGGATTTTTTATTTTTATAATTATATATATTCAGTTTATTTATATGTAATAAAGACCACACAACAACACATCATCATTGCTCATCATAATTGACATAAAGTCCACATCGCCATATTTATTCACATCAAATAAACATGTCATCGCATCGCATAAACAACAAGTATTCATTAATAAATACACCGTCGCAAACATTATGTTTATTCACACAACATCATTATCAATTAATCCACCAATTTCCAAAAATGGAAAAATAGTTAAAACACCAATAATCGTCACGAAAGCCATTCTTAATTATCGGCATTAATTATAAACATCAACATCGAGATCGGATAGTTCATATATGTCTTAAATTGACTAAAACACAACTCGGTTCAATTTAACCGTAATTTGGCCTATTTCGGGTCCTTTCGTAAAAACTCGTAATTCCGAAAAACTAATCTCACCACTACGTTCTACACGTCGAACTTAGCTAGCACGTCAATTTTTGTTGAATTCGGAGCAACTTGCTCCGTCGTCGAATTTACCGAAATCGGAAAATCGGAACATAATCGGGTTCTAAATTTAATCGGCTATCTTATGTCCTAATTATATTTGATGGATATAAATTGCTACTAGGTGAAATTGGGATTATATTGAGAAACAGAAGCTATTCCTCATAAATTATGCAGGAAAATTATTTTGACAGAAAACAGAAACTGTGTTTTCAACATACAGAAAAACTGGGAAAACAGAAAAATTGTGCAACTTCCCTACCACTAAGGGACGCACGTCCCGGGCTTTCTTGGTGAAAGGAGGCGGCTGCCTCACCTTGGGGGATGGTCGCCCCACACATGGAGGTGGGCCCCCCTCCTTGCTTCCCCCACCCCACTTCTTCTCCTTCCCTGCGTTTTTGGTTTCTTACAGTTTCTTGTTTCTTTTTCTGTTTTCTTATTTTACTGATACACTTTCTCTTTTCCATTTCCATTCCCATTTTATAATTCATATACTACAATACTAATAACAACACACCCATAATCCCTACACCTAATTCAACTTTTCTAAACATTTTCAACAATCAACCAACCAAACCCTATAAATCAACTATCAATTTTCCCCCAATCCAAACTATCACTATCAAACCCTAACTATATGAGATAGAAATCAAACCCCTTACCTAGCAAGCTTTGATTGTTCTTGATGATTCCTCAAACCAAGCCTTGCTCTTTTTCTTGCTCTCCTCTTCTTCCTCTACCAAAGCCCTACTTTCTCTTCCAAGTTTCTATACTTTGTGTTTTGGTGTTATGTTAGGAAAAATGAAGAAAAATGCTTTTATATGAAGGTTGTCTTACTAACCAAGGGTGAGAAACCCAACTCTAGCAAATTGCTCCCCCCATCCTTCTCTATTCATAATACACTAATATCATCTAATTATATCATTAACTTAATTTATTAAAATAATTTCGGGGAATTAAATATCGGTCCGAATAATATTTTACCGAACCGAACAGAACGTCGCCAAATATGTTTAATAGATATCTCGATTAATATAATTATTCTTGTCGCCAAAACAATCGTCAAATGGTAATTCAAAAATATTAATATAATATAATATTAAATAAAACGGACGTTACAACTCTCCCCCACTTAAAAGGTTTCGTCCTCGAAATTACCTGACTCGAAAAGCTCGGGATAGGAATCTCGCATCTTACTTTCTAACTCCCACGTCGCGCTTTCACCAGCTGCTCCTATCCAAACAACTTTGACCAATGAAATCTCTTTGCCACGAAGAGACTTTATCTCACGATCCTCAATCCTCAAAGGCATTGTTTCCACCGTAAGATTTTCCCGAACCTGAATATCATCCATCTCAATCACATGCGAAGGATCCGGAACATACTTTCGAAGTTGTGACACATGGAAAACATCGTGCTAATTCGAAAGATTTGGAGGTAACGCCACCCTATAAGCCACTTTTCCCACTTTACTAGTAATTTGATAAGGACCAATAAAGCGAGGAGTTAGCTTCTTCGACTTCAATGCTCGCCCAATGCCGGTTGTAGGAGTAACTCTCAAAAACACAAGATCACCCTCTTGAAATTCCAAGTCTTTCCTCCTTTTATCATGATAACTCTTTTGTCGACTTTGGGAAATTCTCATCTTTTCTCTAATCATCTTCACCGCCTCAGTAGTTTCTCTAACCAATTCGGGTCCAAGGACCACACTTTCACCCGACTCGTGCCAACACAAAGGAGTTCTACACCTCCGACCATACAACGCCTCAACGGTGCCATTCCAATACTAGCATGAAAACTGTTATTGTAAGTAAACTCAATCAAAGGAAGATATATATCCCATGAACCACCATGTTCAAGAATACAAGCTCATAACAAGTCTTCCAACGATTGAATCGTCTTTTCCGTCTGACCATCAGTCTGAGGATGATAAGCCGAACTCAACCTCAACTTAGAACCCAAAGCCTTTTGCAAGCTTTTCCAAAATTCAGAAGTGAACCTCGGATCTCTATCCGAAACAATACACAAAAAAATCCCATGTAATCTAACAATCACATGTGTATAAATCTCCGCCAACTTCGATACGGGATAAGTGATGTTAATAGGAATAAAGTGAGTCGACTTTGTAAGCCTATCAACAATAACAAAAATTGCATCGTGTCCTCTTGGTGTATTCGGTAACCCCGTTACGAAACCCATAGAAATGCTATCCCATTTCCATTCCGGAATCTCTAACGGTTTCATCAACCCTGCAGGTTTCTGATGCTCCACCTTAGACTTTTGACAAGTCAAACAAGCATAAACAAACTGAGCCACCTCTCTTTTCATGCCCGACCACCAAAATAGTTTCCTTAAATCTTGGTACATTTTGGTCGCTCTGGGATGAATACTCAAATTACTTCTATGACTTTCTTCCAAGATCATTCTCTTTAAATCAACATCATCGGGAATACAAATCCTATCTTGGAATCTCAAAACACCCTGAGCATCCAACTTGAAATCTTCACTCTCAGTTTGTCCAATACCAACCAACAAATCAACAAGTTTCACATCAAGCTTCTGAGCTTCCCTAATGCTATCAAGGAAATCGTTATTGATCTTCAACATTCCCAAGATAACACTCTTCGGCGTCACTTCTATCACAAGACTCATATCTCTAAATTGTTCAATCATTTCCAACTCTTTCACCATCAAAAGTGACATATGCAAAGTCTTTCGACTTAAAGCATCAGCCACCACATTCGCTTTACCAGGATGGTAATTCAATCCGAAATCATAATCTTTCAACAATTCAAGCCACCGCCTTTGCCTCATATTAAGCTCTTTTTGATTGAACAAGTATTTCAAGCTTTTATGGTCACTAAATACTTCAAATCTAGAACCATAAAGATAAAATGCCTTCAAATCTTAAGCACAAAAACAACCGCTGCAAGTTCCAAATCGTGAGTAGGATAGTTCTTCTCATGAATATTCAATTGCCTCGAAGCATAAGCAACCACCTTGCTAGTTTGCATAAGCACACCACCTAAACCCATCTTAGAAGCATCACAATAAACAACAAACGGTTCTTCCGAATTAGGTAGAATCAAGATCTGCGCCGTTGTTAACCTTTTCTTCAATTCAACAAAACTTTCTTCACACTTAACATCCCACACAAAAGCAGCTCCCTTACAAGTTAACTTTGTCAAAGGAAGTTCCAACTTAGAAAAACCTTCAATGAACCTCCTGTAGTAACTAGCCAAACCTAAGAAACTTCTAATCTCAGTAACAGACTTAGGAGTTTCCCATTTTAACACAGCATCAACTTTAGAAGGATCAACCGCAATGCCATCACCAGAAATGACATGCCCCAAAAAGCTCACTTCACCTAACTAGAACTCGCATTTTGACAACTTAGCATAAAGCTTCTTCTCCTTCAGAACTTCTAAGACAATGCGCAAATGCTCTGCGTGTTCTTCCTCCGATTTGGAATAAATCAGAATATCATCAATGAAAACAACCACGAAACGATCCAAGTAAGGATGGAAAATATGGTTCATGTACTCCATGAATACTCCTGGTGCATTAGTGACACCGAAAGGCATCACCGAATACTCGTAATGTCCATACCTCGTCCTGAAAGCAGTTTTCTGAACATCTTCTTTTTTCACCCTTATTTGATGGTACCCCGATCTCAAATCAATCTTGTTAAACATGCGAGCACCAACCAACCGGTCCATTAAATCATCAATCCTAGGAAGTGGATACCTATTCTTGATAGTTACCTTATTCAACTAGAGATAATCAATACAAAGTCTCATGCTACCATCTTTCTTCTTCACCAATAACACAGGAGCTCCCCAAGGTGACACACTTGGTCTAACAAACTTCTTCTCGAGCAAATCTTCTAATTGGCTTTTCAATTCTGCTAACTCCGATGCGGACATCCTGTATGGCGCCATAGAGATAGGTCTGGTACTAGGGACAAGATCCACCTAAAATTCAACTTCTCTTTTTGGAGGTGCACTAGGAATCTCATCAGGAAATACTTCGGGAAAGTCGCACACCACCAGAAAGTTTGCAATAACAGATTGACTCTCCATAGAAAGAGTCGCCATCAACAAGAAAACCAATGCTTCATCTTTCATGAACTCATTCAATTGTTTCGTCGACATCAACATAGTTTGATCTTGTTCCACTAAGGAAGAAAACCTCACAGTGTTGTCATAGCAATTGATATGAACATAGTTAGCTTTCAACCAATCCATACCCAGAACCACGTCCAACCCAACAAGCGGTAAATAAATGAGATCCACCACAAAGTCTCTATCAAAGATTGATAAAGGGAAATTTGCACACACAAAAGAAGTAGTAACCGTTCCCTTAGCCGGAACTTCCACCACCATATCTCTATCTAGAGATGACAAAGTGAGACCCAATCTCTTTACACAATCAGCGGCAATAAAACAGTGAGTAGCACCAGTATCAATAATAGTAATAAGAGGAATGCTATTAATGAAACTAGTACCTCGAACAAGACCATCTTCGTTTGCCGTCAGAGCACCCGACAAAGCAAACACCTTCCCCGCTCCTTGAGTCTTCTTAGGCTTCTTACATTGAGGGATAATGTGGCCTTCCTCGCCACAATTAAAATAGACCACATCCTTATGCTTGCAATCACGAGTCACATGACGCACTTCACCACATCGGAAACATCTCACCTCATTCTCCTTAGCCTACACATCACTTCGACAAACATTACTTTCGTGGCCAGGTTTCCCACACTTGTAACAAACGATACTAGCAGGAGCATCTCCCCCACTAGTCCTCCGCCCTTGAAACGCTTTCTGTTTCCCCTTACCAGCTGGAATATCATAAGGTTTCCCACGGCTCTGCTGACCCTTGCTCCTTTTATCAGACATAATCTTATAGTGTGCATTACTATCTTCCTCGAAGATTCTACAGCTATCAATCAAATCCGCAAAGACATGGATTTTCTGATAACCAATCGCTTTCTTAATCTCAGGACGCAAGCCATTCTCAAATTTAATGCACTTAGAAAACTCGGCACCCTCACCATCATAGTGAGGATAGAACTTAGCCAGCTCGGTAAACTTCGCAGCATAATCAGTGATAGACATATTCCCTTGTTTCAGCTCAAGGAACTCTATCTCCTTCTTTCCCCGAACATCCTCCGAGTAATACTTCCTCAAGAACTCCCTACGGAAAACTTCCCACGTCACTTCCTCGCCAGCAACCTCAAGCCTCTGACGGGTGTCAACCCACCAGTCATCAGCCTCCTCACTTAACTTATGAGTACCATAACGGATTTTCTGCACAAGAGTGCAATCCATCACACGGAAGATTCTTTCAATCTCCTTCAACCAGGTTAGAGCACCTTCAGGATCATACTTTCCTTGGAAAGTAGGGGGATACTCTCTTTGGAAGGTCGTCAAACTACGAGAACCAGCGTTCTCGTCAGCATTTGGCGGGTGTTGGAAAGCCTGAGCCATTGCCTGCATAGCAGCAGCAAGAGCCTCATCATTCCTACCATCATGCCTACCAGCCATAACAACTTCTGCTCACAACAAAACAAGAATTAGAATCAACAAATAACAATACTTGATTGTTAGATAACAACAAACTCAACAACTTGGCTGGATAGACCGACCTGCTCTGATACCACTAATGTAACACCCCAATTCTACCCCTCGTAATTAATAAAAAAATCAGAGTTTCAAAATTTCATCTAACAAAATTAAGGCATCACATATTCGCACTTTCATCAATTCGCATTATAATGCACATCATAAACATCAAAAGTCGGATATACTGATTCATACATAATTCATCATATACACATATGACTATTCACAACACAGCGGATATGTTCACGAGATATACATAACGTCATGTTATCATCAATACATAAGGTTATAACATCATAAGATAATATACACAAACTATCCTATCAAAATAATGACGTCGCCCAAATCCCAAGTGTTACTACGATCAGAGCAGAACGACACAAAAATAAAGTGACTCGAGCTAATCCTCCTCATCCTCGGGGATCACCTGCACGTTACCAATATATAGGCAACGGCGAAACAAGTAAAGGGTGAGATACTCCAAAACATATAATTAAAGGCATGATAGAATATATAAATAGTTTTGGAATTATAAATGATATAAGTTAAATAAAGTATGTCGACATGTATTAAAAGCTTACATACTTTAAATTAGCATTTAGTGTATAAATTAACACTTTAACTTCATCACATAATCATTATACTCGCATCAACACAAAACATCATGTACCATCGCAATTCAATCATCATTCATCAATCAAATCCAATATTAAACAACTCAAACATAAACATAACCAACTCCATGAGACACGACTATGTTATGCATGTGGTACCCATCGCTTTGTCCATAATTAGGAACACTTGGCATAAAGCCCATCGTCGCTTGGCATAAAAGCCCTCGTCGCCTATGCAATGCATGTGACTCAATAATAAAGACCACACAACAACACATCATCATCGCTCATCAAAATTGACATAAAGTCCACATCGCCATATTTATTCACATCAAATAAACATGTCATTGCATCGCATGAACAACAAGTATTCATTAATAAATACACCATCGCAAACATTATGTTTATTCACACAACATCATTATCAATTAATCCACCAATTTTTAAAAACGGAAAAATAGTTAAAACACCAATAATCGTCGCGAAAGCTATTCTTAATTACCGGCATTAATTATAAACATCAACATTGAAATCGGATAGTTCATACATGTCTTAAATTGACTAAAACACAATCCGGTTCAATTTAACCGTAATTTGGCCTATTTCGGGTCGTTTCGTAAAAACTCGTAATTCCGAAAAACTAACCTCACCACTACGTTCTACACATCGAACTTAGCTAGCACGTCAATTTTCGTTGAATTCGGAGCAACTTGCTCCGTCGTCGAATTTACCGAAATCGGAAAATCAAAACATAATCGGGTTCTAAATTTATCGGCTATCTTATGTCCTAATTATATTTTATGGATATAAATTTCTACTAGGTGAAATTGGGATTATATTGAGAAACAGAAGCTATTCCTCATAAATTATGCAGGAAAAATATTTTGACAGAAAACAGAAACTGTGTTTTCAACATACAGAAAAACTGGGAAAACAGAAAAATTGCGCAACTTCCCTACCACTAAGGGACGCACGTCTCGGGCTTGCTTGGTGAAAGGAGGCGGCTGCCTCACCTTGGGGGACTGTCGCCCCACACATGGAGGTGGGCGCCTCCCCCTCCTTGCTTCCCCCACCCCACTTCTTCTCCTTCCCTGCGTTTTTGGTTTCTTACAGTTTCTTGTTTCTTTTTCTGTTTTCTTATTTTACTGATACACTTTCTCTTTTCCATTTCCATTCCCATTTTATAATTCATATACTACAATACTAATAACAACACACCCATAATCCCTACACCTAATTCAACTTTTCTAAACATTTTCAACAATCAACCAACCAAACCCTATAAATCAACTATCAATTTTCCCCAATCCAAACTATCACTATCAAACCCTAACTATATGAGATAGAAATCAAACCCCTTAGCTAGCAATCTTTGATTGTTCTTGATGATTCCTCAAACCAAGCCTTTCTCTTCTTCTTGCTCTCCTCTTCTTCCTCTACCAAAGCCCTAACTTTCTCTTCCAAGTTTCTATACTTTGTGTTTTGGTGTTATGTTAGGAAAAATGAAGAAAAATGCTTTTATATGAAGGTTGTCTTACTAACCAAGGGTGAGAAACCCAACTCTAGCAAATTGCTCCCCCCACCCTTCTTTATTCATAATACACTAATATCATCTAATTATATCATTAACTCAATTTATTAAAATAATTTCGGGGAATTAAATATCGGTCCGAATAATATTTTATCGAACCGAACGGAACATCGCCAAATATGTTTAATAGATATCTCAATTAATATAATTATTCTCGTCGCCAAAATAATCTTCAAACGGTAATTCAAAAATATTAATATAATATAATATTAAATAAAACGGGCGTTACAACATCCATCTGATGGTGAGGCATGGAAGCACTTTGATCGGACACGTCCAAATTTTGTTGTAGAACCTAGAAATATCAGGCTTGGATTATGCTCTGATGGTTTTTTCCCATACGTGCAAGCGTCGGGAAGTGCGTATTCTTGTTAGACAATTATTGTAACCCCTTACAACCTCCCTCATGAGATGTGCATGACAAAACCATACATGTTTTTGACATGTGTCATACCAGGCCCGCACATTCCAAAAGTCGGAATTAATGTGTACTTACAACCTTTAATTGATGATTTAAAGAGGTTGTGGATTGGAGAATGGACTTATGATATACCCGTAAACAGAACTTTACATTGTGAGCTGCCATGTTGTGGATCGTTAATGACTTTCTAGCATATGGCATGTTGTCTGGTTAGGGTACGCATGGAAAATGGATTGTCTGTATTGCATGGAATACACCAAAGCGTTTACGTTGAATAAAGGGGGGAAAAGCTCGTGGTTTGACTGTCCCCGCAGATTCCTACCAACAAATCATCCCTATAGAAGAAACAAGACAAATTTTAAAAAATATAAATGAGTGACAGATTTTCCTCCGCCTCGATTGTCACCAGGTGCTATATGGAACCAAGTTTGTGAACTACCAAAATTTACAGATACTGGCAAAGCATGTCGAATTGAAGGATACGGAGTCACGCACAATTAGACAAAAAGAAGTATATTTTGGGACCTCTCGTATTGGAAAGATAATTTGTTGCGCCATAATCTTGATGTTATGCATATTGAAAAGATTTTTTTGATGATTTATTTAACACAATGATGGATGTGATAGGCAAAATAAAAGATAATGAGAAAGCTAGACAAGACATGGAACTTTGGTGTAACCGAAAAGAGTTGGAGTTGAAGCCTCAACCGAATGGAAAGTTATTAAAACCCAAGGCTTGTTTCAGTCTGACTTCCCAAGAAGCTAAAGCAGTTTGTCGATGGTTAAAATATTTGAGAATGCCCGATGGGTATTCATCGAATTTAGCAAGGTGTGCTGACCCTAACACTGGAAAGTTGCATGGTATGAAAAGTCATGATTGCCACATTTTTATGAAACGATTGCTACCAATTGCATTTGGATCGCTACCCAAACATGTTCTTGATCCACTAACTAAAATTAGTCCATTTTTCAGAGATATTTGTGCGTCAGCTTTAAGTGTGGAAGACATCATTAAGTTGGACCAAAATATTGCACTCATTCTTTGTAAGTTGGACCAAGTATTTCTGCCTGGTTTCTTTGACTCCACGGAACATTTACCTGTGCATCTTGCATATGAAGCTTATCTTGGTGGACCTTCTCAATATAGGTGGGTGTATCTGTTTGAAAGGTCCATGGGTGATTCAAAACGATTAGTGAAAAATAAAGCTAGAGTAGAAGGATCTATATGTGCACATTACTTGCATTGGGAAACATCACATTTTTGCAGACACTATTTTAATCACTTGATGTTAACTCCTAGAATCATATGAAATCCTATAAATCTCAACCAGAGTTGTCAATTCACCTTATCAGTCTTTGGGCTTCCAGGTCAAACTTATGGAAAGAAGGGTGTGCATTGGTGTAGCGGCAAAAATTGCGAGTATAAGCTATTGAATTGACTTAACTCAAAAAATAACAAAATAGTCGCCACCGCGCTTTTATTTTAACCAAAGGACTGGAAAAAGAGCGAATAAAATCCTAACAAAAATCAGAGATCTGGGACCGGGGGTTAGTTATGCAAAGGAAGGTGTTAGGCACCCAAAGCATCTACGGTACTCCGCAGGAACCTTTTTGAAAATTTGTATATGTGCTAAAAAAGATATGTACAAAAATGTCTGGAGAGATGAGAAAAGAATTATTTTTTTATAATTTTTGGTTTGATAGAACTTTCAATGAGTTACAGGCCTACATACCAACAATGTGCAATGTTGAAATCAAAACCAAGTAGTTCGGCTAGAAAAGACCAAAGTTGTGTGTTGGTTGATTTTAAAAAATGTTAGTTTAGAAAATCCACAAAGAGCTCAAAAAAAGTTTGGATGAGGTTAGGTGTTTTTTAGTCTTAACAAAAGAAAAGTCAAAGTATTATTAAATGGATTGAATGTTTATTAAGAAAAGAAGTTTGAAAATTCATGGACCTAAGTCCAAGTTTTTTTTGAAAGCGGTTCGAGTTTTGAAAACAAGAATCATTTGAAAAAGAGGGAGATTTTGAAAAATAAAGAATGGGGAGGAGATGAAGAGGTTAACAAGTGCGTAAAGTAAAAGGTAAGGGTAAAGAAAGATCTAATCGGGTGAAAAGACTAGTACTTGACATCAAGAGCCCATACCATATCTCATCCTTTGTATTACCATATAAACAAATAACCAGACAAAAAAACCAAGCTTCGGATAAATCAATGCTTTAGATGAAATTATGTCTCTCGAAAATCGGGCAGCATAACGACTGTATTTGGAGAAAATCCACTCATGATCGAGTATAATGGAATAACCTGCATACAAAGATGATAACCAGACAAGACAAAATAACATCAAGGGCACATAATTCTCCAAGCTGAGGTAGAGGTCATAATCCTAAGTCCAAAGATCAAGCTCCGAGCATAGGGATAGTAACCAAGTCCAATTAAGAATATTTTTTCTATGTTTAAGGTTGAATTATTAAGTGTTTTGAAAAGAAAAATAAAGCTCAAGTGAGAAAATTCAAAATAACAAGAAAGCAAAATGCTCAAGTGAGAAAAGGAAAAATGACATAGAAAATAAATGCTCAAGTGAGCAAAGCAAAAAAATGGCATAAAAAAAATGCTCAAGTGAGCAAAGAAAAAATGACATGAGATGTAAATGCTAAAACTAGAGTGCATAAAAATAAAGAGCATAAAAGTAAATGCGGAAAGTAAAGAGCGGAAAATAAAAGCAATTAATAGAGGTTAGCAAGATGACCATCTTGAAACTTGTCAAGTATATCATCGAATTGTTAATTGTTAGTCGTCAGCAAGGTGATCATCTTGAAACTTACACATGAAGTCTTGCCAGAAGCTTGATAGAATCAACGCAACCACACGACAAGTTTCAATTGTTTTTTGTCAAGTATATCACTGGTTTTTGGAATTATCACATCACTTGATCAAAGATGATTGAGAATTTCAAATGGACAAGGTTAGTGGAAACTTACCAGAAGCTTGATTAGAAATCAATGCGACCACACGACAAGTGCCACAAGTGTTGAACCAAAATCAAAGCTCAAGTCATCTTTTGGGGATTATGTTAGAGCATTGAAGTTCATGCCACCAATTGATCAATTTCCTATTCGGGACAAAGAAAATAAGATGAAGAAGAAACAATGTAGCGCTATCTTAAGCAATCGCCAAGTGACTTATGTAGAAGCCACCCTACAACGAGGCCGATCAATGGTGATGTAAGTGTTGAAAAAGCAAACGAGAAGAATGATATGTAGATCATCTTCTAATGTTTGTCAACACATGTATAAAAAAGAATGATAGATCAACTTGGATTATCTTCTCTAATTTCTTCCATATTTAAGTTCAATCACTCATCTTGGTGGAATAAGGCACAAAATATATTATTGACTCAAAGCACCAAGAACTAATTGTATAATTAATCCTTTGGTAGATTTGAATCACCAATACATTTCTCCAACCTCATCAACACCCAAAGTCCATTTAGATTAAAGAGGACTTAGGTATTCAAGACTACAATCCAAAGCAATCCTCAAAAGAATGGAGTATAAGAAGAGTAATCATTCAAAACAAGTCAAAAAAAACAAGTGAAAATCACATTTTACACTATGTGCAATCGATTGCATCAACATATTTTTAAAAACAAATTCAGAAACGTGGCCCGTGCAATCGATTTCACTACAGTGAAAATCAATTGCTCACTGTAAAAAACAGAAAGATCACATTTCTAAAGGCCAAATCCTTGTTCAAACTTTTCCACAAACACCTTGTGTTTCTTGATTGAATTGAGCAAGAATACTCCACCAACTTTTTGAGAAATTAAAATCAATGGAACTAAAAATAAGTTTGCTCAATGAATCAAAACAAAAATTATCAAGAGATCACATTGTTAAAGATGAAGAACAACACTCACCACTTGTAGATCTTGAGAAAAATTTGCAAGAGTATCACTTCAAATTGCTTCAATTCAACTTCAAAAATCAGAATCACAAGCCTAGATCTAAAGAATTGATGAAGAAAAAGAGAGTGGATGGAGGTTTAGCTCAAAGAATTAGAGAATTTCAATGAAGAATTTTCTAATCTTTATGAAGAAGAAAGAGCTTTGAGTAAATTGAGAGAATTGGGGAAAATGAGAGAATGAAGAGAATGAAGAGAGTAGAGAAATATTTTGGCAAGGTGAGTTTAGCTATCAAAAGCTTGATATTTGAATGAGAGGAGACCTCTATTTAGAAGGTTTTGGTTTGGGAGTGAGTGGTGGTTTGGAGTTTGGTTTGGAAATTAGAATTAGGCTTGGAAATTGGTTTTGAAGCCAAAATTGAATCAATTAGTAATTAATTTCGAAATTAAAAGAAAATAAAAAATGAAATTGGAGCCCAAGCCCATAAACTTGAAAAATTGAAGAATTTTTCTAATTTTCGCGCAATGCAATCGATTGCACTCTAGCGAAAATCGATTACACTGAGTTTTTTTTTGAAATTTTGCTGAAAATAACAGTGAGCAGTCGATTTCTCCTCAGTGCAAATCGATTGCACTGCAAAAAATATTTGAAAAATTGGTCTAAAACAAGTGTGGGGGCAAAACACTAGAAAACTTTCACTCGTTGGATCCTTTAGCTTGATACCTATAAAATACAAATATACAAAGACAAAAGAAAATATTTTTGGTATTTTAACTCAAAGGTTAGAAAAATGTAAACCACAAATATACAAAATATAGAGTCAAGGTGTTTGGCGATCCCTTGAGAGTAAACTTAAGAATAGGAGAAGCGGGAGAACCAACCCTTGTCTGTGATCTTGGTACATTATGATAATGAAATGATGGAAAGCCATAGGGCAAAAATTGGGATACAACAATTGGTTGACCCAAAAAGAAATGCAATCCGTACATGTCCATGTCTTGATCAACTACATTAAAGTTAAACCTACATTGAAGTTAAACCATATCTTGAGTAATTTTACCCAACCTTTTTTAACTCTGTTGACAATGTGTGTATACCAAACTTATTAAACTTATGGTGTGTGTTTTGTAGGGAATTTAACAATGCATATTTTCATAGTACTGATGTACAATCAACATCTGATGTCATTCATGCTCAATTTCCCTCATGGTTCAAGGAGAGATTGTCTTGCGTTCTTGAACCAACTCTAGAAATACTCCATTGGAAAAACTTGGCAGAAGGCCCTATCCAAAGCGCAAATGATTGGCACACATACTTTGTGAACGAATATAAATTTCACACTGAGGCATGGACCGAAGGGGAAAGAACCGTAAACAGTGGTGTATTTGTAAAAGGAGTTACAGATGGCGGTGAAGACGACTTCTATGGTTTTGTTAAACATATCTACGAGTTGGTATACAATTACTTGGATTCGGAAAATAAAATTGTCTTATTTTATTGTGAATGGTATGATCCAACTAGAGGCACAAAAATAGACAAGTCATATGGTACTCTTGAGATTCAAATGAACCAAAGATACAAAGAGTATGACCCTTTCATAATGTCGCATATTGTTAGGAAAGTTTATTATGTTCTTTATCCTTCATTTGTAATACGTAAAAGAGGACGGTGTGTTGTAATAAAAACAAAACCTTTAGGTCATATTGAAATTGGCGATCTAGTGGAAGATGCTGCCTACCAAGTTGATGATGTTGAACAAATTAATGATGTGGTTGCAGCAGAAGACATCACAAATTTGTCTGATACAACTGTTGAGGGACATCAAGTTGATGCGTCTTTATTGTTGGTTGATAGTAATGTGGATGAAGAGAATGATGAAGTGTTTGAATCCGAGAACAATATTACATCAGATGATGAGAATGATATGGATAACGAGGATGAAGATTTAAAATAACTAAACAATTTATTGAATGTAATATTAAAGAACATGTATTGAATGTGTTAATGAATATTTATTTAATGTGTTAACGAATATCTATTGAATTTGTTAATGAATATATGTTGGTGTTAATGAATTTATTATCTTTGCTGATGATATATATATATATATATATATATATATATATATAAATAGGTAAACTACCGCCTAAGAGTAAGGATAATGGGAAGAAGTTCCAACGTCTGAGGGTAGTAACATGTGTGGAACCTCATTCGGCCATGTGCCCCCCCCCCTCAGAGTCATGTTGATAATATGTCCATGGCCAGTACTCAAGCTTTTGTCCCATTACTCTCCTCTCAAACATTCCCGTCTGGGGTACCTGCATCTTTTGTGCCACCTGGTTTTCCACAGACCCAGATGCCCTTATCCTTCCAGCAGGCTGGGGTACCCAGTTTTCCTTATCCATCACAGATGCCATCATCCTTCCAGTAGGCTGGAGTACCCAGTTTTCCTTTCCCACAGACCCAGGTTCCCTCATCCTTCCAGCAGACTGGAGGACCTGATTTTCCTTTCCCACAGACCCAGATGCCTTCGTCTTTCCAGCTGACGGGAGGACCCAATTTTCCGTATCCCGCATAGATGCCATCATCCTCCCAGCAGGCAGGAGGATCCCGCAGTCCACGTCCCACACAGGCTGGACGATCCCCCAGTCCACGTCCCACACAAGCTAGAGGATCTCGCACCCCACATCCCAGACAGACTAGAGGATCATGCAACCCACATCCCACACATGTACCTGCACGTGAGGATGTTGGTGATGTAGATGTGGCAGCTGATGAGATAGATGGAGCTGATCTTCGTGGGAGGGATGATTCGAGTGAGATTCATGTCATTGACAAGAGGTTTTGGAATTGGCCCGAAGGAAGCAAGTAAGTTTCTTATTTATAAACTTTTATTTAAGTATGTATACATTTTCATTTTTTGTATAAATTTATATTTAATATTGTTAATTCAAAATGTTGTTGTTTACTTTCGCGCCTAGTCGGACAGTTGCCAAGATTATAAATTATATAATTCAGCAGATGTATAAATCATTTTGGAAGAACTTTGGCGATGTTACAAATAAGGAAGAATGGTTTAAAAATTTAAGGTATTGTTATTTATTTAAGTTGTAAATTTAATTTATTTTTTTAGTTATTGTAATTTAAATGACATTTTCATTATAATTACTTAACTTTTTATTTTAATGTCATACAACATTGCAAGAAAAATGTCCGTGGGATCCGTTGAACGAGAAAATGATTGAAAAAAACTATTATAGCAGAACTTCTAGAAGATTTTCTGATAAAATGCGGTGGGTTAGGAAGAATTATGAGCTTCATGGTATCCGTCCTAACTGGATAGACGTGGAGGTTTTCGGCGAACTTCTTACATATTGGGATTCGCCGGAATTCAAGGCTAAATCAGAAACTTTTAAGAAGATAAGGGCATCCGAAAAGGGGGGATGTGTCAATACTGTTTGAAGTATTAGTACTGCGGAGCATGTTCGGCGAATGGTAAATATTACTAATTTTATAAGTTATATTTTTATTCATAATATATTTTATTAATTAATTTTAATTTTATTATTTAGACTAATGAGTTGGGGAGACCACCATTGATCATTGAGTTGATTACAAGGACTCGAACAAAGAGATCGGGAGGTTTTGTCGACAAGCGCATGCGGAGAGCTTTTGTAAGTAATTTAATCTATGTTGTTCATTTTTTTTTAATTTAATAACAAATTTGTGACGTGATTATCATGTGACAACTGATAAATTGCCACGTGAAAATTACGTGGCAATTCATAAGTTGTGGCGTGAAAATCATGTGACAACTTTTTAATATACTTTAATTTAGTATAATTTAATATATATATATATATATATATATATATATATATATATATAATTTAAATTTTTTACTGTATGTATGTGCAGGATGATTATCAGACATTGCTCACAGTTTTCCTGGAAAATAATCCAGAATATACTCCAGTAGAGGGGGAGCCCCTTCATGCGGATGTTGATTTCTATATTTGGAATCAAGTAGTTGAGGAAAAATGGCCTAATGATTGCTTTTTTGGGGGTGGAAATTTGACGGCCGACTTGAGATTTGGTGATAGGAATCTATTTCAGAGAGTTAGAGATGGAGAAAGAGGGTCGCGTCAACCAAATATGACACAAGCACAAGTTGAAACAGTAAGACAATTGGCGTTAAGTGAGGCAAGACGCGAAATAGAGGCTCAAATGACGGTAATGAGGCAAGAGCAAGAGCAACAATTAGAGATCACGCGGAAGAGGCAATCTAATATGGAGGAGCAGATGCGACAATTTATGCAAAGTGGTGGAAATCCAAATGTTCATGATCAAGAGCCAGAGGATGACGGAAACAATGATTTTGATCTTGATAATTATCCGGGTGAAGACGCCCCATAAAAACACTTTGTATTTAATTTGTTTTTAAATTTGCATTTATGCAAATTATTTTAAATTTGAATTTATTAAAATATTAAATTTTAAATTTGAATTTATTCAAATTTTAAATTTTAAATTTTAAATTTTAATTTATTAGTTTTATTATATTAATTTAATTATATAATTTTAGTTTATCAAATTTATTATATAAAATTTTATTATATGAATTTATTATATAAAATTTTATTATATGAATATATAATTATATAATTTTAAAAAAAATATATCATCAGTAGCGACGTGGAACACATGTCACAAAGTTGTGACATGTATTTCACGTCGCAACTAAAGCAACTTTATTGTCTGTCCCCACTGCTCCTATAGCAGAGTGTTGTTTCCAGTGCCACTATGTTGCGACGTGAATACCATGTCACAATTTTATGACATGTATCCCACGTCGCAACAAGTTTGACACTTGTTCCCTAGCAACATAAACTCTCACACCACTGATTACGTGTTGCGACGTGATTTCTCAAGTTGTGACGTGATATTCACGTCGTAACTGAGAGTCTTTTTTATAGTGCGTATAGTAATTATGTAGTATGTACCGTAGAATTATTGTTAATGTAATTATATATTATAGTGCGTATAGTAATTATGTAGTATGTACCGTAGAATTATTGTTAATGTAATTATATATTATATAATATTGTACGGTATATTAATTAATTTATTGATAATATATAGTATGTATTGTTAATGTAATTGTGTACGGTATATAAAATATTAATGTAATCATGTATTAAATCATGTGTTATAAATATTATAATATATTTATCATAAATGTTAATATAATTATAGCTTAATTATAAATTTTTTTTTTTTATTTATAAACCTATTTTATAATAGTATTTTAATTTGATAAGTAACATATTATTATACTAAAGATTATAATTAATATATCATAATATTATTTAATATTAATATATGATTATATTATTATTCTTATTAATAGAAAGTAATATTATAGTTATTTTTAAAATACAATAAACTAATATATTTATAAAAAATGTTGGTTCAGTATATGCCAAATATATCTAACAATATGTATTTACGACTGTAAATTTATTCAAAACAAAACGTTGGTTCAGTATATGTCAAATATATCCTAACAACATTAAAATCAAAATAATAAAAAAAGATAAATTTTGTCAATAAAAAATAAATACGTGAAAATAAAAGTAAAATAAAAAAAAAAGTAAATTTGATAATAAAATAAAATACAAAAATTAATTTAAAAATAAATAATTAAAAAAATTAATTAAAAATTAATTAAAATAAATAAATACGTGAAAACAAAAAATAACAAAAGAATCTACTTGTTAGTCACATCAATAAAATAAAATAAAAAATCAACACAACATGTCACGTCATCATTTTTGTTGATCAGATCCACTAAAGGACTTAAATAAAAGAAGTTTCAGGGATGAAATCTGTGTTTTTTTATAGAGTTATTTTTGTAAGCCGCCTATATGACAGAGAGCAAAATGATTATTAACCTTAAAAATTGCAATCCTAACTTCAAATAAAATAAAATCAATTATAAGGATAAATGTTAAATCAAACAAAAAAAACATAATGTTAATTGTATAAGCAAATTTAGTTTTTTTTATTACTCCCTTCGTCCCAAAATATGTGTCGTGTTTGGAAAAAAAATTGTTCCAAAATATTTGTCACTTTAGATTACCAATGCAATTTTATATTTTCAATTGTACTCTTTAATAAATATTTTCAATTGTCATCTTAAACCTGATAAGTGAGAAAAAGTGACAGCTTTCGAACGTTCAAGGTAGAAGAGGATTGAATATTAAAAGAACCCCAAATATTTGTCTGATGCGGGGTACCAAAACTAGATTAAATACCCTGACTACAGAGTCAAGGAAGAAACGCTTGAGAAGAATAAACTGGTTATGCATCATCGAGGATAGCCAATTAAGAAAGAATGAGTAACGAATTAAAGAAAAAAGAGAAAGAATTCCGAATAAGATTAAGCCATCTCAGGATGTCTTAACGAAAATGCTATAAGAAGGAAACCGAACTTCTCGAGCGAAAAGAAAGAAAATAAATTAAGAGATTCGATATAATTGAGAATTTGTCAGAGAATTCCCAAAGAGTTAAAGAATACCCGTAAACTTTATCGAAGATATGATCGAGAATTTGTCGAAAAATCTCGAAGAGTTAAGGAATACCCGCAGACCTTAACGAAGATATATCGCTAGAACAATATCTGAATTGTTGTGCACGAAGGTGCGAGGAGCCAAGGCATGCTGAATGTCTGGGCCATGTAACCTCCGAGTTACCAGCAGAACAAATTCAGTAGCGCGCCCGAGAATACACTTCTCTGGGGATAAACAAAACAATATCCAGCACACTGGTGTGATATAGATGTTTATGAAGTCGGTAAATCCTTGTTTCAACAGTTTCTGCTGATGAGAGATTTAATGAACATGTACAGATATATTTATAAAAAATGTTGGTTCAGTATATGCCAAATATATTCTAACAATATGTATTTATGACTGGAAATTTATTCAAAACAAAACATTGGTTCAGTATATGTCAAATATATCCTAACAACATTAAAATCAAAATAAATAAATAAAAGATAAATTTTGTCAATAAAAAATAAATATGTGAAAATAAAAGTAAAATTAAAAAAAAAAGTAAATTTGAAAATAAAATAAAATAAAATAATTAATTTAAAAATAAATAATTAAAAAAATATAATTAAAAAAATTAATTAAAAAAATTAATTAATAAATAATAATAAATAAATAGATGAAAACAAAAAATAACAAAAAAAATCCAGTTGCCAGTCACATCAATAAAATAAAATAAAAAATCAACACAACATGTCACGTCATCATTTTTGTTGACCAGATCCACTAAAGGACTTAAATAAAAGAAGCTTCAGAAATGAAATCTGTGTTTTTTTATAGAGTTATTTTTGTAATCCGCCTATATGACTGAGAGCAAAATGATTATTAACCCTAAAAATTACAACCCTAGCTTCAAATAAAATAAAATCAATTATAAGGATAAATGTTAAATCAAAAATAAAAATATAATGTTAATTTTATAAGCAAATTTAGTTTTTTTTACTACTCCGTTCGTCCCAAAATATGTGTCGCGTTTGGAAAAAAATTTGTTCCAAAATATTTGTCACTTTACATTACCAATGCAATTTTATATTTTCAATTGTACTCTTTAATAAATATTCTCAAACTTTTTATTTTTCCACTTAATATTAATGTTAACTTGAATAAACCAATGATTAATAAGCATAATTTAGTAAAATTATCATTATCTTTCTTTCATTTATGATTGTTTTTTAATTTGTGTGAAATGATCAATTGTGACAAATAATATGAGACGGGGGAATATAATGTATTATTAATTATTAGATAAATTATAAAAAGTAAAATTTATTTATAATAATGATGAGAGATAGTGACAAGAGATGACGTACATGTTAAGGTTATCTTTTAACCAATTTAAATAAATTAATACTATCAATTTATTTTCAATACAAAATAAGCAGCAACCTAGTTATATTTATTTTCTAATCAAACCTCTCACAATTTCTCAATAAAAAATAATAGTATGAACCTAAGAAGTACAACTGCATGTCCAAAAACGAGTATAAATAATAAATGATAATCTCGTTCACACAAATTTGGAATAGAAATATCGAAATTTTAAACACTACTCACAATTGCACTTATCTTTATTTTTGAGAGACGAGAAGGAAAATCTAAGCAGTGCAAGTGCAAAGTACCATAAATAATCTGTATATTATGTCTCTTTCAAAATTTGCCAGTTTGACGCAGAAGATAAAATTAAAACCACAAGCAGTGAGTCAATCTAAAGCATTTAATTATATTGCTCTAACATATAAATAAATTAAATACTAATATATGTGTTAGATGCTATGCTAAGCTGTTAATTTGTCTTTTGGCAGTAAATATAGAAGCAGAGCACAGAACAGAAAACATCAGTCCTGGGATTCCGGACGTTAGACCAGAGATACCAAAGACCACTACTCTGTAAGCACAAATTCAGCTCTATCTTTGACCAAAGAAAAAACTAACTTCAATTGCTTTCATTATTTAACCTCAACCATAATTTTAGTTTTATTAACTCTTACTAACTGAACATATATACACATACACAGATAGATTCCTTATACACATTCACACTCAAGGAAGAATCCCAAGTATGGAAGCTTCTACCTCTTCAGAAAAGCAAGCACCAAAAAGTAGAGTTTTGAAGGAGAAGAGAGCTAAGTTTTACATTATTCGAAGATGCATTGTCATGCTCCTCTGTTGGAAGGATAAAGGAGACAAGTAATAACGGTAAAACACTCACTTTAAAGAACATAGTGTATCTACTACTGTTCATGTATAGATTCTTTTCATTATTCTAAGGGTAAATAAAATTTGTTATTATAATATTGCAGCTGTTTTGTTATGCTCTATGCTTAAAGATCATGGTCACAGAAGCACTGCAACATATATACAAGGCTTTTTCACCTACCCAGAGAATGTAATGCTGTTGATTTTTTTTCTTTCAGTAAGTTTAGATGTTTTGAATACAAAAGAATTACATCTGTAATAGGAGCTATAGAGAGTAAATCAGTGATGCTACCCACACACAAGCACAGACAAGGTAGAATAGAAATGAAAGATGAAAACTATATAGAGATACTCATTAGCCATTTCTCTCATCCCATAGAGCCAAAAGTAAAGAAACTCCAATTGACAAACTTTCCTAGCCTTAGACTTAGTGTACACTATCATCAACTTTTACAAGAATTTAAAGTGCAGAAAATGATTGATTATCATTTTGATCCTGAAATAAAGTGTTATTGTGTTAGTTTCTATTAATATATGAGAAGTTGAAAAAAAAAATAAAGGTAAGTGCATGATACTGTAAATCACTAGACATTTTAGGCCAAAGTATGATTATCATGAACCAATCAACAGATCTTTGTTTTATTTGGTAATAGCACATTCTTGTTGGGCACAACAATCTTAGTACATTTTAATGATGTGTCAACTGTTTTTATTTCAAGTATGATGTGCCAGTTGTTGATAGGTTTAATTTTCCCTAGTCTCTCTCCTAATGCTAATAACAAGTCTCGAGGACTCAATAGAACTTTGAATCTGCTGCCTTAAAATTATGACTGAGAAAATGAAAATCAGAGTTTATAGGTCAATAACACTTTAACAGTTGTTCCACCCCTTACAATTTAATTACTCCTATCTTCCATCCTATAATACTACTATAGTTAATTTTACAAGTGCCATAAAAAAGGGGGCAAAAATAGTTTTTGACACTATTAAAAAAATGTCAATATTCATATTTTGTCTGTGTAAGAAAATCTGAAGTCAAACAATTACAATCAATTGTATATGTGACTTTTAAAATAATTTTGTTTGAAGTCAAATATCTTAGATAATCCAACTATTGTAATTGATTAAGTATAAGAGTTTAGCAAATTTAGTGCATACTAGTTAAATCCTATAAAAAACAAGGAAAACCATTGAAAATGTTTGTTTTGAGGTATGTTTTCCAAGCTGTCTGCAGATTCCATTAGAGTCCCATTAGCTTCAAGCCATAAACTAAAGCAATCACTTGAAATCCCAAAGAATTTAAACTAGGACTTGCAACCAGCTAATTAGGCAAGTATCAAGACATTTTATATGTCAATAAACAAGAGGCGGGCAAGGGACGGGTTATAGTCGTCCCAACCCCATCCCCAAATTCGGAAACCCGAACAAAATCAATGTTTTGAGTCAAATTGAGTGGGTCTATTTAAGACGACATTGAATTGGGCCAAAGGACAACTGAAACATAATGATAAGCTGGTCAATCAATTATGAACTAAAGTTGGAAGTGCAAGATTGAATTTTTTTAGTATTTTCCCATGTATTCAAAGCTCAAAACATTACTCTTACAATTGTACTTTAAGACAAGATTCCACCTAAAGTAACCTAGAATATCACATTGAATATTTTGTTAATAAAAGTCTTATTACTAATGTAAAAGAGCTACCAGTAACAATTATGGGTGAGTAAGGGCCGCATTGGGATGAGTTATCATCGAATATTAACTTCACATTTAATATTTTGTTGATAAAAATCTTATTACTAGAGCAAAAGAGCTAGGAGTACCGATTATGGGTAAGTAAGGACCGTGTTGGGATGAGTTATACATTAACTTCACACTTAATATCATGTTGATAAAATCCTTTTACTAAAGTAAAATGCAGTACCAATTATGGGTAAATAAGGGACACCTTGGGATGAGTACTCAAACATTAACCCAATCCAAAATTTTGGTGGGCTCAAATCTTTAGAGCTTAACCTACACCTAAAATCTGGCTAGTCCAATTCTTTAGACTCTAACTGATCCTGAAAGTTAGCAATGGTGTAACTTTCATTCTTTCTTCATCACATCTTTTTGTATTCACCTAATAAATCAAAATATTTCACATCTTAATTCATTAAGATCTACACAAAATTCATCAAATTGCATCTCATTCCCAATACAGATGCAATGCCTCAAAGCTTAATTGACCACATAAGTCCATACTAGTATCCTAATTAATAAACAACTCAACTATGAAGCACAGACATCCCGAACACGACACCAACACTACTACAGTAACAATTTGAAAAAATGAATACATTAAAAGTAATTATAAGTGTCGGCGTCGGTGCTTTATAGCAAATCAGGTCATAGGCCTTGCTAGCAAGTATTCAGATTCACATCATTCATTGATTTCTATGATACTTTCCAACAATTTGAATGCAAAGCCTATTGAAAATCAAGCAATTGAAAAAAAAAACCTAAATCCAAGCTTAAACAAAATCAACAAATCATTCATGAATGAAACAAATTGAAATAGAAACAATACGCAGAAAAGCACAAAACGGAATCACATGTTCATAATTCACAATTCGAAATCAAAATCTCATACTAATACATGAAACAATAAAAAGCAGTAAAAAGAAAAAGAGAAAAAAAAAGTCTATACAGCGAACCGGCGTATCGATGATTCAAACAGGGAGGTTGGCGACGTCGTTTGAGTTCTGAACGGAGGAATTAGGATTGTTGACGGTGGTGGTGGCGGTTGTGCTGATGGAGTAATCGTCGTCGTCGTCTTCGTCGTTGTCAGGGTCAGAAGTAGCGACGTTGACGCAGGAAAAGCGTTCCAAGGAAGAGAAGAAAGCGGAGGATACGGTGGACCCCAGCCAGGTTGCCATCTGATCGATCTTCTCTTTTGTTATAAGGCTGCCGTTGTTCTCCATCGTCGCCGCCCAATCAGATCGGAATTTTTGGTCTGAGTTTTTGTAACAACCGAAACGGTTTTCTTTGTTTTTGCTTGAGATTTACGAGAGGAATAATCAACTTTCGAAATTACCAAATGCCCTGTACTGTAGCTATAATTATTAGTAATTGCACGTAACCGCTAATGTAATTTCAAATTATTGCGTCATTGGTCCCTTGCCGGTGGTGTATAGAATTCAAAACATGAGTTTTGTAATTTAAGATCTATCCGTTTTGAACCTTCATTTTTTTTTTATTTCAAAAATAATAATTAAACATGTTTTAAATGTTAGAAACATTTTTGTTCGGATAAGATCCAGCGGAGGTGCCTTTTGTATTAGTCTCTCTGTCCTAATAAATTAAAAGTATTTATTATAGAATACAATTGAAATATTAAATATAAAATTGCATTGATAATTTAAAGTAATAAGTATTTTAGGACAATTTTTTTGTCTAAATATGACAGTTATTTTAGATTTGATGGAGTATATAGTACTACAAAGATAATGTTGTTTTAACTCAAAAGTATTTGGCTGAGATGGAGTCCGTCTCTTCCATCTTAATTAGAAGTCATGGTTCGACCCTTATTGAGGTTAAGAGATTAATTTATGCAATTGTGCATAAAGGATACTCCTGACTAATACCCACACCAAAAAAAAGATAATATGTTACATTTGCATGTGAGATTATTTTGGAGGTGTATCTTTGAAAAAAATCAAATATGTAATTGTTAAAAACAGTCACGTGCATTATGAGACCCATGTCCTTTTTTTCCATAAATTATGTCATTTTTAATCAAGATTTTCACTCCAAAACTTCTTGTGTTTCACCTAATCAAAAGGAGCAAATGAAATTGGCATTCAATGTAAAGTTCATTCATTTCAAACCACGTTGATGCGTTTCTGAATGTATTTCTAAATTCTCTATGAACTCATCAAGAGATGCATTTTTGGATGGTGTCGATTCTCATTTTCGAACAATTTGTTTAAGAAAATGAGATGAAACTGGTTCAAGAAAATGTGAGTGTCTCTTTAAGTAGTGTGGTTATTGGTTGCAAATAACAAACGGAGATTTAAATTTTAATGTGATATGTGGTTAAATAACCATGATTTGTATGTAAAATTAGTTGGTCATCCAATTACATGTCGTCTTTGGTGGAACAAAATTGTTCTTTACAAATGTATTTTTACAAGAGAACAAGTAGCAATCCGAAACTCCAAAACCCTAGATTATTAGACGATGGAAACTTGTCTAAAGGGGGTGAATAGATCCCAAGTTAAAACTTTTTGAAGAAACTTAGTTTAAAAAACTTTGGCAAGCGGAAAAACACTCAGATCAACTATTGTCTAATTTGAACTATTATCGAAAAGCTCGTATATGCATTAAATCAATGTAATATAGTATGATAATGATAATCAATTGATATAATATATTTTCACAACCAACAGTTTTGATTGTTAACTCAATCAAAATGTAATTACAATGAAATCAAATTAATAAAATACAATGAGCCAATTTTCAAACACGTGGTGTGCAATTTGATATTTCACAATTTTCTTTTGACTTTGTTGATATGAAACTCAACTACAATCATAAGAATTATAGTCTAATCAACAAAGCAATTTCAAGCTTGATAACCAAGGATTTTTATATATGTATCAATTGCAGAATTAATCAATGAAGTTAACAATTTGTGATTACATGTAAAATAGAGAAGTAAAGAGATAGAGAAACAGGGCACGAGGATTTGTGTCAGAAGTTCACCAATCGTCCTCGTTGTGGCTACGCATGCTTCCAATTCTGTTTGAAATTGAGATAATCAATCTTACTTTTCAAAAAATTATTTACAAGAAAAATGTAGTAATTCAACCCAACTAACCATATGTTTGATGTTGATCGTAACCAGGGGCGGATCCAAGTGTAGGCAGGGTGTGGCTATAGCCACACCAGATTTTTATGATTTTTATTTTATTTTATATTATATACTCTGTTTATTACATTAATTAATAAAAGAAAAAATATTATCAAGTCTAATTTAATTTTCTCTCTCATTTTTTCTCTTTCTCACAATACTTTTTTTTCTTCCTCTCAAACCCTATCTCCTCTGTTTAGATTTTTCTCTCATATATATTAATCCAATAATTCTTTATTCTTTTTTTCGATTTTCTCACTTGACTTGGTTGCATTATTTATGGGTGATTGAAAATCAAAGGTAAAATAAGTACTTCAATTTTTCTTTATTCTTTTCTTTTTTTTAGTTGAACCCTAAAACCTCAATTTGTTTAAAAATAATTAAATGCTAAGTCACTTAAGGTTGAACTTGAGAAGTTGTTGTATATTAATGCCTTTAGTTTATCTAGCATAAGGGAGCAATGATAACATGGAGCTAACAATATGCAAGGTAATTTTGATGGTTTGAGAACTTTAATTTAAAATGAAAATCCATCTGCTTATTATGTGCATGATTTATAAGTTTCTGAATTTTCGTCTTTCGATAGCAAGCGTTGAACGTATTTTTTAACTATGAAGTTTGTGAAGAGTCAATTATATAACAAAATGAGTGATTAATGGTTAAATGATCGTCTTGGAATTTTTATAGAAGGATATGTTTTTGGAACAATTAGCAATCATGCTATTTTAACTCAATTTCAAGAAATAGATAGTAGATGATTTTCATTGTAAATGTACTTTGTTTATTTCTTATTTTTAATATAATTTAATTTATATTTTCTTTCATGTTTAACCACACTAATATACAGTGTCTGGATCCGCCCCTGATCGTAACACTTTCTTTTTCCTTGATATGAGCTTAATCAAGTCACCCTACAAAATCAATATGATCCACCAGTTTGCACTACTCCTTTTCAAGAAACCACTGTTCTTCAAAGATTTTACTCGGCCGAATCCAAATTGTGAATTATTGTCACCAAATATTTTCAACTATTTCACGTCTCACGTTACTCCTTTGCAATAATCATCATTCTTCAAAGCTTTCACTCGATTAAATAAGAATTGTGAAATCTTGTTAAAACCCACAAATTAACACTTTGATTTTTGTGGAAAACCCTCACAATTTTTCATGGATGAACACCCTCAAAGATTCTCAACCCAATTTACAATTCAACAACCTAAATTGGACGCTATTAACTCTAATTCTAGATGGCACCCAAATAAAAAATAATTATGCGTAATTTTTGTGTGTATGCATAGAAGATGAGAGATGAAGATCAATCTTTGTATGATTATGGTTTCATCAACTTTTTGAATGATGCATGTATGAGGTATGTGTGTGTGTGTGTATGTGTAAGTTGGAGGCAAAACGGAATGCAAAATGTTTAAGAAAAAATGAAAAAATTCAGTATTTTTAATGCATATGTCAACCTTTATATGCCAATGTGTCCACATATGTATTACAGAGGCTACAGGCTTTAAAAATGAGTTACATGTAGAGACATGAAACTCGTATGTGTCGACACATGGAAGAATTTTTCTTCTTTGTGTCGACCTGAAATATTTTATGTGTCGACACATATGTTATAGAGCGTACAACCTTTAGAAATGAATTACATGTTGTAGCGGGAAAAAAAATTGAGATTAAGTCATCAATTGACTTAAATCATAAAAGTGAAAGTCGTCACTAACTTTTGTTGTTTCCAAAGGAAAATGGGAAAAGAATGACTAAAACCCAAAAAGAAATAAAGATTAAGGTACGGGTGTTAGTTATGCAAAGGGAATGTATTAGCACCCTAAATATCCACAGTACTATGCAGGAATCTCTTTAAAAAATTGTGTATTTGGCTAAAAAGAGTGTTGTTTGCAAAATGACTGAAGAGATGAGAAAATAATTGGTATTAAGATTTTGATTCGGCGAGACTTAGAAAGCCCTGAGCCTATGTATCAATGAAGTACAATGAAGAATCAGAACCACGTAGTTCTTCTAAAAAAGGACAAAACTTTATATGTTGATTGATTTTAAATGAAGAGATAAGTCGTTAGTTTTAGGGAGACGACTCGCCTAATCGTCCAAAAAGTATGAGAAAGAGGGACAATTCACAACATGAGGGAGGGTTTGAGAACGCCTCTGGTACTCAAGTTGAAAAGTAGACGTCCTTGTTATCATGCCACAAATTCACCCGCCCTATTTCTAACTGTTAAATTATTTTTAAACTTGGGTTTATAAATTTTTTGTTTTATTTTTACTAACGTTTTTATAATGATTTATTTTTGCTTTATTTTAAATTATTTGTATTTCTTAAATAGCAAATTTTTTCCACCCTTCATATACTTTCAAGTGGTTTTCTATCACAAATAAATGAGTCAGCACAAGTGATAAAGCAGTAAAACTTGCAAGTATAAGGTTACGGATTTTAATTTTACTTGTTGTATTTTTCTAAACATTTTTTCTTTTATATGTTATTAATTTTTAAAATCACAAAATTACATTTTTATTATTTTAATTTTAATTTTTTTAGTTTTTTATTTTAAAACATTTTTTAAAATAATTATTTATTTGATTTTATGTATTTTTTAACAAAATCGAATGCAAAAATTATAACAAATATCAAAAATATATTTTTTAACCGTTCACAATTACACTGTGCACTTTTATATTCACAAACCTCGATTCTACAAAAACATTTCAAAGTTTAATTTCAGAACTAGTTGGAATTTTTTGTTTTGGCCAATAATTTCAATATGAAGTCCACCCTTTTTATTTTAAAATTTTTCTTCCTTTAATTTTAATTTGTTGTTTAAATTGATTGTTTAATTTTTTCACTAACAATTTTCCACCTCTTATTTACAGTTCTGCAATTTCTAACTAATAGATTAGGTAGTCACTGCTGTACATATTATACATCTAAGTTTCGTACCAAAATTTTATTGTTTGATATTCGATTTTTAAACAAAGTTCACAAACAAATTCATCTCTTTCTTTAAAAAATTATCACAACCAATATGTACATGATTTCATTCTCAATTCACATATGTAACCCATTTACGTGTGATTAATAAAATTCTTTTTTTGTCTTGAAAAATAACATACCTTTTGCCATACAAAACCAATTGTTTTTACATGCTATTACACTCAAGTTCCTTTTTCAAAGGGGTTAGATTTGTTCTTATAATCTTCAAGAAAGGTTCATAAACAGAGTTTTTTTCAATTAAACCTTTGCACTAAATCCACACTCTTTGATCACCATGTCTTGCTCCATCACGACCTGTAAAATACTTTCAAACAAAACCATATCACCAATGTTTTCAAACTTATACCATAAACAACGATCGCCATGTCTCAAATCATTAACAATATTCCTATACATAATTCAAACTACACCAACAACATCAAACTCAAACTCATCAGCCCTCACAAATTCATAATAAAGTATGCTTTTGTAACATCAATACAACTTGATTTTGTTTGCAGAAAAAGAGAGAAATAATTGAAAACAAAGAGGATTGAAGCAAGTAAGTTGTCTTCGATCTCCTTCCGACGGATTTGCACCATTGTTTGAAAGAGAGCATATCCTAACAGATCATATCAATCTTTAGGAAAATGAATGAAGAAAATCATCCACACCATAGATTAGATACCCAGAGCAAAAATAAATTGCTCTTGATTTTGTGAGAGATTTGTTATTATGAGATTCACGGTCCAAAATAAGCTTAGGGAACCTTCACCTGATCTTTCTTATCTGAGCTCTTTTCATAAATAGAAGTGTCATTATGAGTGGACTTGAGATGAATTTCAAGTATTTTTGACGACTTTATGTATGATGAGAGTTTATAATAAAGTTACCTTTGGAGACCGCATCACACTTCTTAAAAGATACTCCTTTCAAATAAAATTCAGCCAATACTCTTGACTAACTAACATATTTGGATTTGCTTCAAAGCTTCATCCAAGAACAATACATAATTCATTACCTAAAGACTTCTGAATCTGTATACAAACTATGTCTACCTCGATGCATCAAATCGATACAAAGGGTGCTTACACCACAAGAGAGTACTCGACTCTCAAAAGTCTAAACCCTTAATAAGTCATGGGTATAAGCCTTCCTTCAAAAACCATTGTTGACCTGTAAAAAATAAGGTAGCAAAAGTACCTCCTAAATCATAGGATTTCAATCATTAGTTTCCTAATTTATTTCCAAAATTAGAAACTAACGCAACTCATTGATTTCAGCTTGAATCTCTTCAATCTTCAAATTGTGTTCCACATTAGATAGCACAATATTTCCAGAATATTTTGCATCTAAAATATATCAACTAAATCAAATTGTCAACCTGGTCACAGGCGCGATGTCGAATGACTCTTAATGGGACTTCTTTGTTCGACATTTTGTTCTTCTGATGATAAAACATGTTAGTTCAACATTTCTGAATTCTTCATCTTGAGCTACACATATAACATCTTAATATTCCCAGAACATTCAGGATCTAAAACACATCAACATAAACTACAAACTCCAACCAATATGTCGAATGAGTTGAATACGACATTATGTTCAACATTATTTCTCCGCAATTTAGAACATCCTATTCAACAAGTTGTTGCCTAATTTGTTTTACTAAAATTAATGTCAACCATAAATTAGAGAATTAACATTATCGTATCCACAAGGATCAGTGCAAGGAAAAGATGTCATCCAAGAGTTTTTGTGTTTCTGAATTTGGTTTTGAATGATTTAAAAGTGTAAACAACAAAATAAATACATTCTTTGGAAAAGAGATAAATTTTCCAGGTTTGAATTTCATATACCCTATCAAATACTTAAATGTATTACTCAGTTGCACTCAACCTAAATCACTCATCAACATCGTCACGTATCTCCCATATAGAGGTTATCTGTAACGCGGAGTGAGATATCAATTGTATTGCTCTTAAAGGCAATGTCACGCACAACTCAAACAACATGGAGGTATTAAGAACTGATATCCACATGAATATTAAGCCTAAATCTATTTCTAGAATCTAGAAGTTGATAGATATTCATTCTAAATCTGGATTCGAACCGTACATATTTGCAGCAACTCAAACCCAAACAAAGCAAACAATCATCAATATTTATTCGTTTTCGCCATAACTTGATAATCATAACTCCGATTTACACACAATTTGAAGCGTTGGAAAGCTTAGTCATTGCTCCATCTTGCTGTAACACCCGGTTATTTAATTAATAAGTTAATTAAATATTTCGAATTATTTCCGATTTAAGTTGTCGATTGAATAGTCGGTAGAATTAATATTAATAATTAATAATAGTATTAGTTGTTTTTGAGAATAATAATAATATTAGAATTATTGTTGGGCTCGTTGTTGAGGTAGTATGAAGTAAAGTGGGAGTGTAAAATTTAGGCTCATTAGTGTACTAAGATTTATTATTAGGTTTATTTAAGTAATAGAATATTAGTATATTAGTTATTAGAAAATAAGAAGAAGGATCAGTACGTGGAAAAAGAGGAAAGGAAAGAAAGAAGAGGAAAAACAAGGGTTTAGATATTTGGTCGTCGAGAGAGGGCAGATCGAAAGCCAAACTGAAATTCAACCGAACTCCATAGAGTGACCTTCAATCCAAGGTAAGGGTGAGATTCTAATTTTCTAATGGGTTGTATAATGAATTTTATGTGGGAATTAGGGTAATGGGAATTTATCATGCATTTGTGGTTATTTTGTATGTTAGGAAATTAGATTGTTTGTCTGTGTTGAAATTGATCGTGGGTTGTGTGTATAACCGAATTACCGTTAGAAAAATTATAATTCGTAATGGTTGAATTAATATTTCATGTGGTGAATATTATTTTCGTTGAGTAATCGAAGAAGTATGAGAAGCATAACTGAAAAATCGAAGAAGAAAAACATTACACGCCAGAAAAAGAATGCACCGAACGACACACCCTAGAGACAAGGGGAGTGTGCCGAACGGCACACTTGGTGGGAGGTTGCATGCCGAACGGCATGATATACAAGTGAAGGGTGTTGATCAGCACCAATTTAGACAAGGGGAGGATGTGTCGTACGGCACACCTATGTAGCATCTTAGTAAGAATTAATTATATAATGAAAACGTGATTTTTTAGAAAATCTTAAATATTTTATAATTATACAATACATGTATATAATTAGGTGTTGCTTCTCTTTTCAATTTGTGACTTGTAGTGTGTAGTGATTTATATGTACCTACTGCATGTTTGTGAAAACAATGAAAATCATAGCAATTTGATTTATATTATAGCACCAATTTTTAGTGTGTTTATATAATGTAGTGCTATAGCCAGGGGCGGAGCCAGAATCAAAATCTAGGGTATTCTCGTAGTGAAAGTAAAATATATAAAAAATGTACAAAAAATTAATGACAAAAAATATGATAATATTACTTAATAAAAATATACTAGAATTTCAATTACAACTCAAAAATAAAAAACATTCTAGTCTAATCATCAAAGCCCTCGGAAAATCTCTCTCCTTTAGTATATTCACATAACTCATGCATTACAATGATGTGTAATTTTATATGAAATCAAGGAATTCAACATCGTCATTAGTCTTTATATTCATCTGACACTTCTTTGTACAAAAGATGCATGTTATTGATAAAGATACAATAATACTATTCTACCAAGAAATCATTATATATTTAGTTTTTAACTGTCTGAATTCATATAACTTTTAATGAACTACCAAAATTCTTTCTATCACCACTAAAGCAAGACCAATAATCTTCTTTTATATGAATTTTTAAAATGAAAGAGTTAGTGCTTAATTTGGCACATATCTTGATGCTGATAATATACAAGAATTAGCTTAACAAATTGGAAAGTCAATGATAGGTCTACTATTGCTAGTTAAGAAGTTTTTACTTGTTAGGTAAGTATTGGTTAGTTAGTTAGTTAATGGATAGTTAGTAGTTTTGTTGAAAGTTAGTTAGGCCAAATAAGACATGTTGCCTATCCATAGATAGGAGGATTAGAGAGGACAACATCTTTTAATTTGAGAGAAATAGGGTCTTATGGCATTGGAAGATAGACAAATCTTTGAAGTGCTACCATTGTTGTAATCAAAATGGATCTTTCCCGTTTAAAGTATAATATATCAGTTGGTTTTATTAGTCAAGGTATCTAATAAAAATTGCATGTTAAAGTTATCAATAACCGGTATTGGTTGCAATTTCATTGCATTACACATGACCTATAGAAAAGGATAATTCAAAAATCAAAAAACCAACAAATGCCCAAGTTTAAAGACATATAAGGGGATTGGTTAGGGAACTCAGACAACATAACTTTACCATCAACAAGATAAAAATGACAATACTCCAGCCCAACCAATTACTCTAAGTGATAATATCATAGTTTTTTTATAACTTTTTTTATTATAAGTCTTTAATAACACAAAATATTTCTATGAGGCAGACCGATTTTAAACTCAAGCTATTGTAAGTGTAATAAAACGTAAAAGTATTGCAGTAAGAAAAAGAATGAAAAGAATGCAGTAAGAAAAAGAATTAAAATCTACTTCATGGCCTCTTGTATAAGAGTCCAAAGCTAATACCATCGGAACAAACTTCTCTATTTTCAGGGTATTCCAAGGAATACCCTATATCCCTCTAGATCCGCCCCTGGGTATAGCCATAGATTTTGAAGAGCACCAATTTTTAATGAGTAATCATTGATATTGTTAGAAAGTGTAATTCATATTCTTTTGATTAAGTTGAATTAATTGTGTGTTGGTCGAAACAGTTAGTCTGTCGAACTGTATTGTATCATAGTGTTAGGTTTTATTCGATGTAATCGAATACAGCATACAGTTGCAATGTGTCGAAATCTCTGGACCTTGATTGTTTTGGACTTTAGTTTAGTTTCTCTTTTGGTCTGTGAAATGTGTCTAAATAAAAGGAGCATTTCTTTGTAATCAATAACAATTTTTTTCATACAGTTTTAGATAATCATCCTCTCTCTCAATTCCATCATTTTTCTTCTTCTTCACAAAACTATCTTTCTTGAAAACCATTTGTTTCAACAAATTGGTATCAAGGAGCTCGGTTGCGATTCAGAGAGAATCTAATGGAAAACAGAATAACAACGTCGACACAAATTCCAGCGAATCTGCCATTTTTCAAAGGGGAAAACTATCAACGGTAGGTTGCACAGATGAAGGTCATTTTCAGATTTCAAGATGTTGTTGAAATCTTGAATGATGGTGTATCGGAGCTGGAAGCAAACGCAACGGATGCTCAGAAATCTGCGCACAAAGATCAGAGGAAGAAAGATTATAAAACGTTGTTCTTGATTCATCAGTGTGTGGACTCTGATGTATTTGAAAAGATAATTGAAGAAGAATCGGTGAAAGATGCTTGGGACAAGTTGAAGAACTTGTATGACGGAGGCGAGAAATTGAAAAGGGTGAAGCTGCAGACGCTGAGAAAGAAATACGAAATGATGCACATGAAAGATGATGAATCAATCTCTGCATACTTCTCAAGGATTGTGATACTGACGAACTAAATGAAAGCATGTGGAGAAACGATCGCTGATTTGCAGAAAATAGAAAAGGTACACTGAGATCTCGAACTGCAGATTTTGACTATATTGTAGTGACAATTGAAGAGGCCAAGACTCTATCTGAGATGAAGTTAGAAGAACTTCAAGCTTCACTAGAGGCTCATGAGATGAGATTGAAGCAGAGAAACTCAGAAAGAGAAAAGGTGGCTGAACAAGCATTGCAATCAAGATTCAGCAAGAAAGTTGAGAAGTCGAAGCAGCGAAAGCATCTTGCAGGTGATGAGAAGTCAAGCAAGAATGTTGATTCGAGCAAGAAAGGTGTGGGAAACAAGTACTCTGGGAGGAAAGTCGACACGAAAGAGGTGCAATGTTACAATTGTCAAGGCTTTGGTCACTATGCTCGAGACTATCGAAGAAAGCAGCAAGAGAGAAAGAAAGTGATGAAACTCAATATGCACGCGGGACTCGGATGATGTCGATGATGTACTCGATCGAACGAGAAAACCAACATGTGGTATCTGGATTTGGGATGTAGCAACCATATGACTGGCAACAAAAATTGGTCCACCAAGTTAGATGAGTTAGTGAAAAGGGTGATAAAGTTTGTTGATGGAAGACACGTCAATTCTAGAGGCAAAGGAGATATCACGATTGCTAGAAAAGATGGTGGAAAAGCTATTATCACTGAGGTATTGTATGTACCCTCTATGACAAGTAATTTTATAAGTGTAGGTCAATTACTTGCAAAAGGCTTCAAGATGAAGCTTGAAAGGAATCAGATGCAAGTCTATAGGGATGATGGGAGGCTAATCATGAAAGCACCATTGACAGAAAACAAAATGTTCAAAGTTGAACTCAACACATCAAATCATAAGTGCTTCGACTATTGAAGAAGACAAGAACTGGCTATGGCACCACAAGTATGGACATCTAAACTTCAGGAGTTTATGCATGCTCAATCAGAAGAGGGTGGTGTTTGGTTTTTCTTATGTGAAGGAACCAAATCAAGTATGTGAGGAATGTTGTAAAGTTAAGCAGACAAGGAAGGCATTCAAACATGACTTGCCTATGAAATCCAAGCGCAAGTTGGAACTAGTTCACTGTGATGTGTGTGGACCATTTGAAGTGAAGTCAAATGGAGGCAACAGGTATTTCCTTACTTTTGTTGATGAATTCACTAGGCATATATGGATTTATATCATTGAAAGGAAGAGTGAAGTATTCACACAGTTCAAGAAATTCAAGTTGCATGCTGAAAAACAAAGTGGCTGTAAATTGAAGAAGTTAAGAACAGATGGTGGTGATGAATATATGTCTGCTGAATTTTCCAAATTTTGTAATGAGGAAGGTATAGAGAATGAGATTATTGCACCCTATACACTTCAGCACAATGGCATAGCTGAAAGGAAAAATAGAAGTGTATTGAACATGACAAGAAATATGTTGAAATCTAAAGATATGCCTAAGAGATTTTGGGCTGAAGCAGCTTCGATAGCTGTATACATTCTAAACAGGCGTCCAACAAAGAAGATAGTTGGAAGAACACCTTATGAGGCTTGGACAGGATCGAATCCAAGTGTGAGTTGTAACACCCCAAATCTACCCCTCGAATATTATTCAAATCAGAGTGCGGAAAAGATAATCATGCAAGGGATGTCACAATTTCTTCGCAAAACAACATGCATTTATTCACAACTATACAAATACATAACACTTAGATCATGGATGAACTTATAACAATACTTTTCAATTAAATCAACTAATCAACTAACCACAGAACCATAATTCTTCAATAGTAACAATAATACATCTTTTATTCAACCTCAAAACATTTCACAATAGTATTAATATTATTTAACTTCACTTAGCATAATTATTCAACTAAACCAACTTCAATAATCAACATGATCAAGTATTCACATTATTCATAAACTTCAACAATTTAAGCAACTACAACGAATTAAGCAACGTTCATCCCCCCAAGTGTTACGTATCAGAGTAATGATACAAATTCGAACTAACAGGAACTAACGACTTCATAATGCTACTTCAAACTTCCACGGTTATCCTTGATTACCTGCCCATTTCCCACGGTAGGGGAAATATCAGCAGAAGGGGTGAGATATCCAACAATATAAACAAGTGTATGATAAATAATATGCTAGAATTAAATCATATAGATTACCACATCGCAATTAACACATCACAACAACTTCCCAATTAACAACAACGCAAAACCACTTCACCGTTAACAACAACATAATTCATTTCACAGTTAATAACAACATAATTCACTTCACAGCTAATAACAACATAATTCACTTCACAGTTAATAACATCATAATTCACTTCACAGTTAATAACAACATAATTCACTTCCAAGTTAATAACAACATAATTCACTTCACAGTTAATAATAACATAATTCACTTCACAGTTAATAACAACATAATTCACTTCACAATTAATAACAACATAATTCACTTCCAAGTTAATAACAACATAATTCACTTCACAGTTAATAACAACATAATTCACTCCACAGTTAATAACAACATAATTTACTTCACAATTAATAACAACATAATTCACTTCACAGTTAATAACAACATAATTCACTTCCAAGTTAATAACAACATAATTCACTTCACAATTAATAACAACACAATTTAAATGAGACACAACAATGCGTATGCATGTGGTACCAACAGAGCTTCAGCTCCCTTCACTATTGTCAATTAATAGAGGCACAAGACATAAGCCTTCTTCGCAATTCCGCCAATACAGGCTTTCACAAGGATGCAAATGTAATGCAACACTAACAACATACAACAACAACATAAATTCACTTCACGAGGCATACGCCTATATCACTGTTATTACCAATAATTAGAGGTAATCATCGTCACTAAAAAATACTCTGAAACTTCGCATTAAAACAAAATATGGCAGCAGATAAAAACAACAACTTCACAGATACGTCGCAACAAAACAACACAATTATTAATTATTACAAGACTGCAATTTCTCTATCCACAAGTCTCTTATATTTTAAAAAATAACTCTTCTAATATACTGCCAATTGTAAATAAACTAATTACTACTACTTTCACTACATTCACCATGCTGCTATACTTCTATGATGTCAATTTAAGTATATTAAATACTACTATGTTCACTAATTCTCAACACATTATTACAATGCCATTAAATTATCAACTCTGTTATTCCTGCTAGCACTACAACTAAGGTTAAATATATATCACCACTACTGATTTAATTCAATATTGTACTCAAATTATAATTAACTATACTGCTAGTGTAATATTTCCAAATCACATGGTGGAGAATTGTCAAAGTTGCCTCTAACTAGTAAACAGACCGCAGAATAAACAAACAAGAGAAGGACAGCTAAAAATTCAGTCGTGGCCCCCACTCCAAATGGGACTATCGTCCCACTTCTTCCTTCCACACAAGGAGGCGTTCGCCTCCCCTTTCCTCTCCCTTTTCCTTTGCCTTGAGACGCACGTCTCCTCTTCCATAGTACAAGGGGGCGCTCGCCCTACCCTTGTAGCCACCGTCTCTAATTCCTTTCTTCTGCTTCACGTGAGTTTAATTCGATTAACTCTTTATCCAATCGATTACTGTCTGTAACACTAATCCCCAATCACACCAACAATTTCACATAACCATTGTTCTTATCATTCGATTAACACTAACAACACCAATATAAAACCAACCATTTAATCCACGCACACAGTCTACACAAACAAAGATAATTTCATACAATTCTGTCCCCACATACGATTCATCATAATCCCGTTTAGAGAGTTAGAACCTCACCCTTACCTTGGATTGACGGTCTCTCTATAATTTCCAGTCGAATTCCGATTTGGCTTTCAGGTCTACAATTCCTATTCCGGCGGCAGTTTCCTCCAAACCCTTGTTCCTCTTTTCTTTCTCCCACGTACAACTTTTTCCCAAAAAAAAATCACTAAACCCTTATAATTCTCCTTTTATATCTCTTATAATTAAATCCAACTTATAATAATAATAATAATAATAATAATAGTAATAATAATATTTCTATTGGGTTAATTTTCACACCTCCGTTCTATATTCCTAACACCAAATAGGTCCTAATTAAATAATTCTATTAATCCACACTTATTTCTAATATTATTTTCAATAAGATTCTATAATAAAATTAATTCATCATTAATTAATCTCAACTTCTGATAATTCACTTAATCATCCTAAATCAACTTATCAATTTATTAATGCTCCTTATAATTCTACTGATAAATCCAACTTCGACTAAATTCCAATAAATAATTCCTTATATAATTTAATTAAATAATTAATTAAATTTTGGGCGTTACATGAGTCATTTTAGACTTTTTGGATCAATGTGCTTCAGGCTTATACCTGAACAATTGAGAAGGAAACGAGTGATCGAAGTGAAGTAATGGTTCTCATAGGGTATCATTCGATTGGTGCATACAAGTTGTATTCGTCAATCGATGATAAACTAGTAATCAGTAGAGATGTTCATGTCGACGAAAGTAAAGGTTGGGACTGGAGTCAAAGTTCAACATAGGAATCAGACACTGTTATAATTGTGTTCAAAGAAGATCCACAGGATGAACCCTCAAATAGTCGAAGTGAACAAGGCAACGCTTTAACTAGTCGAAATGAAGAACCACCTGAACAAAATGAAAGGAGGTCGACAAGAACAAGAACTAAATCAACAAGGCTAGCTGGATATGAAAGAATTCTAGATCAAGCAATTGATGTTGATGGTGGTCTAGTCGAAGAAGCCATGATGATGGTTGAAGCAGAACCAATCGATTTGAACGAAGCCATGAGTAATTAGAATTGGTGTGAAGCCATGAAAGAAGAACTCAAAGCCATTGAGAAAAACAAGACCTGAGAGCTTGTCGAAAGAACGAATAAGAAGCCTATCGATGTAAAGTGGATATATAAAGTGAAACAAAGGTCGAATGGCGAGATAACGAAGTATAAAGCAAGATTGGTGGCTAGAGGATTTCTACAAAATCCTGGTATAGACTTCGAGAAAATATATGCACCGGTTGCTAGGCTGGAAACAATTTAAATAGTTGTTTCGATAGTAGCATACAGGGGATGGAAGATGCATCAGCTGGATGTAAAGTCAGCATTCCTGAATGGTCCATTGGAAGAAGAAGTCTATGTTACTCAACCACCAGGATTTGACGTCAAAAGGCAGGAGTCGAAGGTGTACAGATTAAGGAAGGCTCTCTATGGTTTAAAGCAAGCTCCTCGATCTTGGAATAAAAGAATAGATAGCTTTCTAATTAAAGCAGGTTTCATAAAGTGTGTCTCTGAACACGGAGTGTATGTAAATGATGTCGACAGTGTTAGTCGAATCATTTTATGCCTCTACGTAGATGACTTACTCATTACTAGAGAAGACGAAGCTGAGATTATGAAAGTTAAGTCGAAGCTAATGCAAGAATTTGAAATTTCTGACTTAGGGAATCTCTCATATTTCCTAGGGATGGAATTCAAAAATTACTGAAGAAGGAGTATTTTTCATCAGACTAAGTATGCTCAAGATATTTTGAAAAGATTCAACATGAGCAACTGTAACGAAGCAGTTACACGGTTAGAGACAAGAGCAAAGTTGAAGAAGGAATCAAATGATGAGTTTGTAAATTCGACATTGTACAAACAAATTATTGGATCCCTGAGATATCTTTGCAATACAATACCAGATATCTGCCAAAGTGTAAGATTGTTGAGCAGATTTATGGAGAAACCTCAAGAATGTCATCTCATCGCAGTAAAGAGGGTGCTGAAATACATCAAGGGAACTATCAACCATGGCGTGTTATTTCCTAGGAGGTCAAAGGAAAGCACAAGTGTCAAAGTTCATGGATACACTGATTCAGATTTCAATGGAGACCAGGACAAAAAGAAAAGCACTGCAGACTACATTTTCATGATCAAAGGTGCTCCAATCTCCTGGAGTTCGAAGAAACAAAGCATTGTGGCTTTGTCATCTTGCGAAGCAGAATACGTAGCCGCATCATATGTTGCATGCCAAGCAGCATGGATCGAAATGTTACTTGAAGAACTCAAGATAATGGAACCTAAAAAGATAAAGCTATTTTTCGAAAACAAGTCAGCCATTAACCTGGTGAATTACCATGTGTGTCACGGTCGAAGAAAACACATAGAAAGAATGTATCATTTTCTAAGAGATCAAGTCAACAAAGGGAAGCTGGAAATAAAGCAATGCAAGACTGAAGTTTAACTAGCTGACATATTCACCAAACCTTTGAAGAAAATTAGATTCGAAGAGTTAAAGAGAAACATCGGGATGAGAAGTCTCGAGAATATGAATTAGGGGGTGTGTTAGAAAGTGTAATTCTTATTCTTTTGATTAAGTTGAATTAATTGTGTGTGTGTTGGTCGAAACAGCTAGTCTGTCGAACTGCATTGTATCATAGTGTTAGGTTGTATTCGATGTAATCGAATACAACATACTATTGCAGTGTGTTGAAATCTCTGGGCCTTAATTGTTTTGGGCTTTAGTTTAGTTTCTCTTTGGGCCTGCGAAATATGTCTATATAAGGAGCATTTCTTTGTAATCAATAACAGTTTTTTTCATACAGTTTTAGATAATCATTCTCTCTCTCAATTCCATCATTTTTTTTTCTTCTTCACAAAACTATCTTTCTTGAAAACCCTTTATTCCAACAGATATAACCATTGGTGTTGGACAATTAGTGTGTACGGTACCCGTGTAGTGGCATTCTAGTAATGTATAGAATGGAGCAGTAAATTTATGATAACTAATAACTGTTATGTGATGGATTATTTGGCTACGGGTAGTAAATAGTAGGCGTTTAGTAGCAGAAAATATTTTCATAGAAAATTAAGTAGTTAAACTAATTAATTAATTCAGTAGTAATACTTAATAATTAATTAGTAGTCGTGGTAAATAAATTGTTTTAGGCGTAGAATTGTCAAGGTTAATTTGTGTAACAATTGTTGTTGTTTGCTTGTATTGTTGTTGTTAATAAATTGTGAAGTTGCAAGTTGTGATGAAATTGGTCGTATTACCTTGTGTTGAATTGATGATGCATGTTGTAGGCTTTGTGCCAACATTGAATGAGATTGTTGAATTGCGATGGAAAATTGTTGTTGATTTTGTTATGTGATGTCATATTTATCGAGTCACATACATTGCATATTTTGCGACGACTTGGATTGGCAAACTGCGACAAAGGCTTATGCCCTGGCCTTGATGGCAACCTGTGATGAAGGCTTATGCCTTGTTGATGCCTCTATTAATTGTCAATTTGGTGATGGGGGTTGAAGCCCTGTTGGTACCACATGCATGTGCATTTGAATAAGTTGTTGCATCTCATTGTTGCATTCTGAGTCGTTGTGTATGTTGAATAAATTATGAAATTGTTTGTTGTGTGAATAATTTTCGAAGTGGTGATTTACATTATCTGAATTCTAATATATATTATTTATCATACGATTTATTAGATTGTTAGATATCTCACCCCTTTTGTTGTGATGTTGCCTCTACGTGGGTAACGTGCAGGTAATGAAGAATAAAGTTCTAGTTGCTGTTAGTTCGAGTCAGTGTTGTCGCTCTAATACGTAGCACTCGGGGGATAAACACTTGTTTTATTTACTGATGGATTTTATTATGTTAATGAAATCTTTCTGTTTTGTTTTATCGTTGATTAATTAGCCCGTTATTGAACTTTAAGTTGTTTTATCGAGAAGTTTGGTTGTTTTTAAAGTTGTTTGCGTTTTGATAAAGATGTTATGTTTTATTCTCAAAAGTTTAACATTGTGAATCCGCTGCATTGTTATTATAAAATTTGATTTATGTTTAAAGACTAAACAGATTGTTGAGCTCATCCTTCTGATTAAAGTACTATGTATCTGGTTTAAATGAAAATACAGGTTGTGTTTTAAGTTGAAAATGTGATATCCTAATTGTTGTTTGGAAATTTTTATACTCTGATTTATTTATAATTACCGAGTAGAAATTGGGATATTATACTTGCAACTCCTAAATATCATTGATTATATACCTATAAAATTTATACAAAAACAATCAAACTCTGATATTTACACGGTGACTCACGATATACATTAAAACATAAATTATACAAAATATACACAAAATTGGATTTATTGACGAAAAGCAAATGAAATAAGCCAATGAATGCTAATTATTCACATTCAAACTATTACCTTCTCAATGACCATTTTGTTAGACATTGTTTCACCATAACTCTTCATCATATGAGCAAAACTCCAAACATTTGACATGAATCATGGTGCCGCCTTAAAGCTTATAGCTTGACACCCTTGACCTTCTCACCTCCTTCATAATATTTGACAACAAAATCTCATGTTTTTTTGTCGATTCAACATTGAGATGTGGGATCAAAGTTTGCACCATCAATTGCAGATTGAAAATGTGGTATGCCACCTTACAATATTTCTTCTTTGTATCTTTGTGACTCATCTTTTAAGCATCAATTGTGTGAGCTGGAAGCTCCAAAACACCATAAAGGACGACATCGAGAGTTTCTTGAAATTCAAACAAGGATTGCATTTGCTTATGTCATCGGTCACAATTCTTGCCATAAAGAATTGAAAGAGATTTGAAAATTTCATTGTTATCATTCATATTTGCAGCAAATGTGAATAAATCACAATCCCCTTAAGCATGACCATTTATGTATAAAACCAAAAAACTATGGATGTCAATTTGTTAGTGCAGGCACAATTGCACTTGGATTGAGAGAACGAAATGATTGAGTGAAAGAAGACTGAATGAATTGTATTATTATTATTGTTACTATTATTATTAAAGTTATTATCAATTACACCATGAAAGACGGCGTCTAGAGTTTCTTGAAATCCAAACAAGGACTTCATTTGTTTATGTCATCAGTCTCAATTCTTGCCATAAAAAATTGGAAGAGTTGAAAATTTTATTGTTATCATTCATCTTTGCACGCGAAACACAATCCCCCGAAGCACGACCACCTATGCACAAAACCAAAAATTTCTGGATGATCAAGTGAAAGAAGGTTGAATGAATGAATTGTATTAATATTAAAGTTATTATCAATTACAATGAAGGTGGTCTTCATAGGCACACTACCCGTCCAAATCAAATATATAGGCATAGTTGAGGACAGTGGAATCTAATTTTTTTCATGGAATAAACCATTACCCCAGAATTTGTCGATAGGGAACGGGAAAAGTACTATATAACGATCTTGTTCCAACTCATAAAACAACACTAACAGATGTACTAAATATCTCATAAATAATCCTAACGTTCTTCATAGGGCAAACTATTTTCAGTTCTAACTCCCAAGTCCCCCGATCTAAGACCCCAATGAAAGTCATAAAAACAAGCAAACAAAAAACGCACAGCTTGAACACCAAAACAAGTACAGAAAGCTGAATATATGTATTATCTCAAAAATAGCTAGACACAAAAGGAAAAAGTACAAGTTAATTATCTATGAATAAAAATTTCGGGGGAATTCTTCTCAACTCTCCCATGATCATACAAAATTTAACCTACTAGATTCCGCTGGATTTACTACTTTCTCATCATTCTGCTTCAGAAGTGGGAGCCTAATGTGAGCAAACACAACATCTCTAGAGCTCGTCGCGGGAGTCTTCATCTTCATCCTCCCCTGATGCACCGCCTTCTGGAGCTCCACCTGCCCTCTGGTATACAGCAGTGATAATTGGGTTGCAAACGGCTTCAACTTCTTTAAGCTTCTCTTCGAATTCTTCTTTCTCAACAGTCTGGTTCTCATCGAGCCATTCAAGTGCTTCCTTCACTGCGGTCTCAATTTTCTCCTTTTCATCTGATTCCAACTTGTCAGCCAGTTTGTCCTTGTCATTAACTTGGTTTTTCATGTTGTAGACATAGGTTTCAAGAGAGTTCCGAGCATCAATTCTTTCTTTGACTTTTTTGTCTTCCTCGGCAAACTCCTCGGCTTCACGAACCATCCGGTCAATTTCCTCCTGGCTCAGGCGTCCCTTTTCGTTTGTAATGGTGATCTTTTCTGATTTACCAGTGCCCTTGTCTTCTGCCTTAACATTTAGAATACCATTTGCATCTACTTCAAAGGTCACTTCAATTTGAGGGGTGCCTCTGTTCAATTACAAAAAGAAAAACCAATTAATTATAATGCAAACATGAATTGAGAAAATTCATTGAAGACACCAAGATAGCACAAAACAAACCTTGGAGCTGGTGGAATTCCAGACAGATCAAAGTTCCCGAGAAGACGGCAATCCTTTGTGAGACTCCTCTCACCTTCAAACACCTATATATTAAAAACAAACAGCATTTAAGTTGAATTCAACCCTCATTAAATTTATTATGAGGCAAACATCTTGTTTTAGAAGGAAAACATCTAAGCAACATGATATATAAAAAGCACTGGAAATAATGGTAAAGTACCTGAATGGAAACAGTTGTCTGCTGATCCTGGTAGGTGGTAAAAACCTGAGATTTTTTGGTTGGGATAACGGTATTTCTAGGAATCAACTTTGTCATCACTCCACCAACAGTTTCAATTCCAAGGGTAAGTGGTGCAACATCCAACAGAAGTATATCTGGACACAGAAAGTATCACAACAATAAGCAGGTGTAATGCTTGAAATCTTGAAATCTACTTGCATTAATAAAAAAACAACATTTAGCTATTAAAAGGCTAGAAGAGTACCTTTGGTTTCTTCTCCACCCTCTCCACTCAAAATACTTCCTTGCACAGCGGCACCAAAGGCAACTGCTTCATCAGGGTTAACACCCTTGTTTGGTTCCTTTCCTTCAAAGAAATCCTTCAAAAGTTGTTGAACCTTTGGAATCCTAGTACTTCCACCAACAAGAACAATCTCATCGATTTGATTCTTCTGTAGTCCAGCGTCGTCCATTGCCTTCTTCACAGGCCCCATGGTCTTCCTGAACAAATCATTGTTCAACTCTTCAAATCGAGCACGGGTGAGTGGCTCGGAGAAGTCAACTCCATCAAAAAGTGATTCAATTTCCACACGGATCTGGTGCTGGCTACTAAGAGCTCTCTTGGCACGCTCACTCTCCCTCCTTAGCTTTCCAAGTGCTCTGTTGTCCTTGCTAATATCCTTTCCATGCTTTTTCTTGATCAATTTAATGAAGTACTCCATTATTCTCTGATCAAAGTCCTCACCTAGTAAACAATGAAACAGAGTTAGCAAGCATTAACAGTAGAAAAAAAATTTAAAATGTAAAAATTGTCTTATTCTTCTATTATATGGCAAAAGCTCACCTCCAAGATGGGTATCTCCATTTGTAGCAAGAACCTCAAAAACACCATTGTCAATTGTCAAGACACTAACATCAAAAGTTCCACCTCCAAGATCAAAGACAAGAATGTTCTTCTCTCCACCTTTCTTGTCCAATCCATAAGCAATGGCAGCAGCTGTGGGTTCATTGATGATTCTAGCCACATTGAGACCGGCAATGACACCGGCATCCTTGGTGGCCTGTCTCTGAGCATCATTGAAGTAAGCTGTACAAATTGAGAAATATTAGAATAAAAACAAGGCGCAGAAAGATTATTGGAGGAGGAGCAAGTTGTTATTTGCTTATGCACCTGGGACAGTGACCACAGCATCACGAATTGTCTTGCCAAGGAATGCTTCAGCGGTTTCCTTCATCTTAGTGAGAATCATAGCACTGACTTCCTCAGGGCTGAACACCTTGGTCTCACCATCCTTTACTTTGACCTGAATGTATGGTTTTCCATCCTTGTTGACAATCTTGTAAGGAACAAGCTTCATGTCTCTCTGAACTTCCTTATCTTCAAATCTGCAAAGAGAACCAACTCAGTCATCATTAATCCCACAAATCAAATTATAACAGATCATTTACAAACAACATATAACAATGTCTTACTTTCTTCCGATAAGTCTCTTGACATCAAAGATGGTTCTTTCAGGGTTAACAGCTGCCAAATTCTTTGCAGCCTCACCAATGAGTCTCTCACTATCGGTGAAAGATACCCATGAAGGTGTAATACGGTTACCTTGGTCATTGGCTATGATCTCGACATGGCCATTCTTGTAAACACCAACACACGAATATGTTGTTCCAAGATCTATCCCAATAACTGTTCCCAACTTGGTGGTCCCTTCCTCTTTTGCAACAGATGATGCAAACAGACATCCTACAATAAACCCCCAAAATGTTAATAACTAACCACAAAAGCTCAAAACTATCTAAATTGGCGTCAAATCAAATCATGTAACCACATACAGAAAAAAAAAATCATTAAGCACAAAACAAGAGAAATCAATTATTTAAATTCTAAAGGCAGCATTGTAAATAGAAACTTAAATGAAAAAAAAAAATGTGTACATCAAAATAAGAATAATAATCATGCAATTAATAACATTTGTTTGTATTCAAAAACCAAAAATTTAAACAAAACAAAAAATTGTTCCACAGATTCTTCTCAAATTAGTAGAAACCGCGAACAAATTGGAGTTCTTAACGAACTATAAAAAGTAATAAGAAAATCAATACTACTTAATAACACCAACACCAGTTCCGTAAGATTCAAATCAAATTCAAAGCATATTTTATATTGAGTTTTCTTAGATGCAGATTCCATATTACATACTCTAATGTTGATACTAACTATTTGGTGATAATAAAGCATTAGAATGTGATGCAATTAGGGTTAAGATCTAATCAGATCCACGAAAATCAAACAAGATCTAAACAACAATATAAGCAATAAGCAATGAAAAAGAAACCATGCATGAGATCTGAACATTTGAATGTAATGGAAAAAATGTGAGAAATTGAAGAATAATTACCGATGGAAACTAAGGCGAGAAGAAGCAAAGACCGGCGTGAAGACGACGGAGCCATGGTGGTTTGTTGTGAGTTCGTCACCGTTCTGTGATTGATGGAGTTTGTATTGATGATGATGCGAGTGATGCTGTGGGATTTTATAGGGTGTTGAAAATTACAAGCATGTCATTCTTGCTTACGTGGACCAATGGGAAGACGAGTTGGGAGTGGTTTGGCCAATTAAATTGCCCCTTGTGTGTTGGAACACATCATAAGTTCGGGAATCGACTAGTGCGATCTTATTTTATGTTTCATTATTTCTTAGATTTCTCTATTTAGGTTATTCTTTTTGTCCAAAAAAATCAATATCGTTACTAGTATAATTAAAAGAGAATAATATATAACTATAAATAAATTATATATTTCAAAAAAAGATGTGTGATCAAATTCATCGCTATAGATCATTCTAACATTCTAACAGATACAACTATTTAACTAGCATCTAAGTAAAAAAAATGCGTAAAATTTTACATATAGAACGACTTATTTTAGAGAAAGATGAAATACCTAATTAAAAGATGACATATTTAATAAATAGGTGATCGATATGATAAAGTGCAAATGAAAACTCTCATGTTACCACTGCAGACTTTTCACACAAATGCATTAATACACGGTCCTTCAAACACAAGAGTTTTGAAAAGGGTAGAGTGATTAAGTTTTCTCTATCTTATTTGGATATTTTAAGGGGACAGTAAGGGACATTTCAAGTCAAATTCTTCACGCGAAGTGTCAATAGAGTTTGTCAGGCGAAACCTTATGATGAATCTCTTTGAGGAGACTTCGTGTTATGTCCCTCAGACGAGAGGCGGGTTAATTGTACACGTGTGACTTTGGGATATGCTTTCAAGTGTCAGAAACATAGCCTACATGTCAGCTAAGAAATTTTTAACGTCAAACAGTTGAAGGAAATCAAGTGTCAATCGAGTAAGGAAAGTTAAAACATTAGGTAAAAGTTGCATTTCATTAATTTAGCATTTCCCCTAACATGTGTTTCTAACGTGGGAAATCTTTCTCATTTCTTGTAACTTTTGAGTTTCTCATTTCCCCTAACATGTATGTGTATTTTTGCAATTGAGTTAGGTTGTATTTCTTAACCATGATGTTGAAGGTATTTTGTATAGTTGTATTGGGTCTGGATCCAAGGTTTCCTTAGAAATAGCAACCACTCGGGAAATGGACAATTTATTTCCTAATATTCATAGGAGTTCGGTCTACCTCTCCCATAACTTCTTTTATGTTGTTGCATAATGAAAGGGCGTCACTAACCAATTCTCACGTCGAGCGACTTATCCTAGAAACAAAATAAGATATCCAATTATAAGACGACACATATAATAAATTGGTGGTTGATCTAATAAAGGGGCGGCGGATAACTCCCATATCGCCTATGTAGATCTTTCACATAAATATACTGATTATATATATATATATATATATATATATATATATATATATATATATATCAGTATGCAACAGGAGCCACAACATAGGGCCTCACATTGACAGGGGCCTCAAAATATATTAAATATATGCTAGCTAATACAAATTTGTTTACAAATCATTCATCAATGCAAATAGCATGTTTATATCTTATTTTATAAAAGGTCTATTTAAAATATTAGAACATATATATATATATATATATATATATATATATATATATATATATATATATATATATATATATATATATATATATATATATGTTAGTTTGGGTAAAATATTTATTTTTGTTATTTCATTTATTTCAATCATAGTCGATCATTCTCATTTTATAATATTAACTTTTAATACACAATATGTTATAAATCAATGATTTATTAGCATTTTTATAATATTAATAAAAGTATAATTTGTAATTTAGATATCCAAAAATTGGTCCAAATTAAACCGCGTTAAATTGGATCGGATTGGATTTTTGTTAACATATCATCCAAAACCGAACCGAACTGTAAATAAATTTAACTTTGGAATGGATGATTTTTTGCCTTAAAACCGATCCAAACTGGACCGAAAACACCCCTACTCATAATAAGTACACAAGAGTATCTCGTAAACAAAATAAGAAAAAGAAAATAGAATACATCTATAGAAGGAAAAAAAATTACAAGCACAATCACATCAGTAATAGAACCAGACTATATATCATGAACAAGAATCATCGTCAATAATGTAACATCTTTTAATAGCGACTTAGAACCACAATCTCAAAAAAAAGTGACTCTCTTGAACTACTATTGGCTAAGATAAAGAATATGTTAGTCAATCAAAAATAAAATTGAAACTTTCCTTCGGTATTTTGGTCTTCAGCCACCACCATATAATGATTAGAATCGTATCAACCAATTTGTATTCCGGGCATTTTTTATTTGTAAGGTCTTCATAGCCTCTTAAGACTAGTTTGAATAACTGATATAATGCTTGTGTATCTCTTGATGACATTTTAATTTTTCTACTCATGATCTGGTTGTGTATGTACTAACATATTAACTTGTGCATGGCTGACCTCTAGTAGTTATTTTGAAGGGCTAACCTTTTTCCAAATCATGGCAAAAAAGGGAGTAATGATGTGGTGTGGTATATTTTAGTTACACTACTACAAATAACGCATCTAACATCAGATGCGAAATGCGTTTACCTCGGCATCTGGAGCGAGGTAAATAAGGTCATCATAATAAGTATGGATTTAACACCTCGATATTTATAAGACCGAGATAATATTTTTTAGCGCATGGGTTCGATCCACAGTTTTTGCAATTTTATTATTTAAAAAACCAAGACCTCTTTTATCCAGGTTTATCAAAAAAACCGAGGGGTTTTTTTATAAATAAAACACGTTACATTGTTTACCCAGAATATTACATTTTTTATACATAAACATAAAATTAATTGTTCATGAAGAACATATGTTGGATCTTTAATTCTTTGATATTCTGGCAAGCTCAAATACTGGGAAACTTCATTCTCGTAACAGAAGAAAAATGGTTAGGTAAGTTAATTTCCAGAAGGTCTAGATTTTAGATCTTCAAACCATATATTTTTAGGGTAGATCAAATATTATGTACAAGCATGTTTTTAATCGATTTTTCTACATTTGTTTCTGATATGAACAAAAAAAGAGTTAGGCAAAAAAAGGGGTTAGAAAAAAATATGAGTTAGTAAAACCAAAGGGTCTGATAAAAAAATATTTTTTTTGATAAAAAAATATTTAAGAACTCTTCATGGAAAACATTTAAAAACACAAACCTTAAACCCAAATAATTTTTTGCTCTTGCAATCCATCATAGAGAACTCTTCATGGCAAACACTCATGCAAACCTTAAACTTTTCATGCTTCAGAATGCTTTTAATAATGAGAGGCACAGTGAAGGTTTTTTATGTTTCACGCGGATCACTAATGGTTAGTTCTGGAGCGTTGATAGTCATGAAATGAATTACAATGATTTGATTGAGGATTTGATAAATGTCCTCGATTTTAACCCTAAGGTCCCCTCGGTTTTTTAGGAAAACCCACAGGTTAGAACAATTATTTTTTAAATAAAAAATACAATTAAAATAGAGGTTCCAAATTTATTTTAACGCTAAATTTTCCCTCGGTATTTAGGAAGACCGATGGGTTTGAACATTTAAATTCAAAGTTAGAACACATACGTGTCACACATGCATTGGAGCTATATCACTATTGTAACACCCCTTCTAAATAACCCGTGAATATATTAATTAAATCAGAGTTAACATGGAAACAAGGGATGTCACAATTCAGAATAAAATAAAACCTCAATAAACAGTAGTCATGCTTCACTGAAAGGTTTATTAGAATAATCAATCAAATTAATATCATGTCTTACACAGCGGAAAAGTACCACAAAACCCAAACGGAATAAAACTGAATCATAATTATTCCCAAACTAACTCAAATAACAAATGAATACTAAATAATTTTTTCAGCTAAACGTTCCCCAGTGTTACAACCTATCAGAGCATGACACTGACACGTGGACACAAAATAACATAGCTCTAGAGTCATCCTCACCAACTCCTGAGCTGCTAACTTTAATCTGAGATCATTAAAGTAAGAGTGAGATTTCATCATAATTAATGTGCATTATAAGTTCCTCAGACAACATAATATCACAAGTATATTAATCCACCCATTCTAGCATAATTCAGATTTCAACACACAAGTACAACCACATATTTCATTATGCACAACAACAACAACAGAATTGTAACACTGGAAACCATGCTAACATGGTATAATCTCATGTAAATACAAATGCAGACTCAATGCATGTGGTACCAAAACGTGAACTAAGTCACACACACTGATCCATCATCACCCGGATACAGTAATCATCGATTCGTCCATAATCACTCGGACACGAATCCAGCTTCACCACCCATCATTCACCTGGGAACGGTTATTGGCAATACAAGTCAAATTCCACACAATGAGAATTAACTTCACCAGAATGCATATGCATGCACAACACCAGCATGCAACATTCAATCAATCTATGAATACACCAAATATCATAAACCGAATCAAAACCAAAAACATGATGTCCTCAATGATCATGCACACATCAAACAGCATAAACATGCATTTCATTCACAAAATCCTGATAAAATCAATTACCACAGGTACACTACTGCATATACACCAAGTATGCAATTAAATAACAACCACCTCAATCGGAATTCGACGCGTTTTCAAAACAAATTCAAGTTACAAAAATTTCCTTCCTTTTATAAAATAGAGCATTAAATTTAAGAAACAACGTCCAAAACGGCGCTCAAAAACGGACTTACGGTTTGAAAGTTTGGAATTTTTAAAGTTTGGAATTTTTCAAAAAGTAACAGTGGTAACCGGTTCCTCCCAGGGAGAACCCGGTTCCCACAAAGTTCAAAAACATGCCCCTTGGAAAAATGTATGGGGAACCCGGTTCCTCCAGGCAGGAAACCGGTTCCCAGAAGAAAATCAGTTTTCTTTGGAAAAATATAACGTGGAACCCGGTTCCTCCCCAGGAGTAACCGGTTCCTGAGTTCAAAAATGCCCAGTTTTCTTGACTGACACACTGGGAACCCGGGTTCTCCCACTGGGGAACCGATTCCCACAACTCACAGTGGCAAAAACACCAGTTTTACAACAGCAGGTTTCCAAAACCATTTCCTACTCTTTCCAATCGTATCCATACGTTCCAATGCAGTAGAATCACTCAACCAACATCATTAACATGCAATATAACATACTTTGATCACTCCTAATGACCCTATAACATACAAACCACTCAATTCTACACAATCCGACACAAATTGGGATAATTCTACGAAAACCTAGAATTACTAAATTGAGATTCTCGACATACTACGATCAATCCTATTGAAATCAAAACCGATAATACATGTTAATTAATCGAAATCACCCCTTACCTTGTGGGTTCTTCGAATTCCGGCAACTTTCACTCTTTTCCTCTTCCTCTTCTCTTCTCTAATGTTACGAATGATGAAAAATCCTTACATTCCTCTTTTTCCTTCTTTTCCCTTTTATTATTCCTTTTATTATTCCAATAAATAAAATAAAATAATAATTAGGATATGTAGAGTATTTTACTCGTCACACCCCCCATTACTCCTCACACTCCCAACTCCTCCTTTCATTTATTGAACCAATTAAATCCAATAATTCAAATATTAATAATTAAACTCTAATTAAATTAATAATTAAAAATTCTAATTATTTTAAATAATGAATTATTTGGGGTGTCACAACTCTCCCCTAGTAAAAAGAGTTTTCGTCCTCGAAAACATACCTTAGACGAAAAGTTCAGGATACGAGTCCTTCATCTGACTCTCCAGCTCCCAAGTAATATTTCCACCTGCTGGTCCTCCCCAAGCTACTTTCACCAATGCTATCTCTTTACCCCGCAACAGTTTCAACTTCCAATCCTTAATTCTCGTAGACAATGCTTCTACGGTCAAATTCTCTCGTACCTGTACATCATCTACCTGAATCTCATGAGACGGATCAGCAACGTACTTCCTCAATTGAGATACATGGAAGACATCATGCAAATTCGCAAGCGACGACGGTAAGGCAATCTGATACGCAACCTTCCCAACCCTTTTGGTGATCTGATACGGACCAGTAAAGCGTGGAGTCAACTTCTTTGATTTCAAAGCTCGACCAATACCAGTCATCGGAGTAACTCGCATAAACACGTGATCTCCTTCACTAAACTCGAGATCTTTCCTCCTCTTATCCTGATAACTCTTCTGACGACTCTGAGAAGCTCTCATTTTCTCCTGAATCATTTTAATCTTTTCTGAAGTCTGTTGGACAATTTTCGGTCCAATTACAGCACTTTCTCCAGATTCGTACCAACACAACGATGTTCGACACCTCCTACCATACAATGCCTCAAAAGGAGCCATACCAATACTCGAATAAAAACTATTATTATAGGTAAACTCAATCAATGGCAAGTAGCTATCCCAAGCTCCACCTTTCTCCAACACACAAGCTCTTAACAAATCCTCTAACGACTGAATCGTTCTCTCCGTCCGACCATCTGTCTGTGGATGATAAGCAGAACTCAATAACAACTTAGTACCCAAAACTTCTTGTAACCCTGTCCAAAACTTTGACGTAAACCTCGGATCTCTATCCGACACAATACTAGAAGAAATACCGTGCAAACTCACAATCTTCTCGACATACAACTCTGCCAACCTCTCCATAGGATAACCTATTCTTATCGGAATAAAGTGAGCAGACTTCGTCAACCGATCGACAATAACCCAGATAGAATTAGAATTCTTCGCTGTCCTCGGTAAACCAGACACAAAATCCATAGAAATGCCATCCCATTTCCAATCCGGAACAAACAACGGTTCCATCAATCCTGACGGTTTCTGATGTTCGATTTTCGACTTCTGACAAACCAAACAAGCATAAACAAACTCAGCAATTTTCTTTTTCATTCCGGCCACCAAAACAACTTCTTCAAATCATGATACATTTTAGTAGCACCAGGATGAATACTCAACCCACTATGATGTCCTTCTTCTAAAATGCTCTTCCGAAGATCTGCAATATCCGGAACACACACCCTATCACCAAATCTCATAACACCATTCTCGTCAATTCGGAACTCACCTCCTTGACCCTGGTTAATCAATGGCAACTTATCAACTAAACCAACATCAGATTTATGTCCATTTCAAATTTCCTCCAGAATACCACTAGTCAGCTTCAACATACCCAATTTTACACTATCAGAAGTAGTCTCACATACCAAACTCAAATCTCTGAATTGTTCAACTAAGTCCAATTCACGAACCATTAACATAGACATATGCAAGGACTTCCTACTCAAAGCATCTGCAACAACATTTGCCTTATCAGGATGGTAACTCAAACCGAAATCGTAATCCTTCAAAAATTCTAACCACCTTCTCTGCCTCATGTTGAGCTCTTTCTGATCAAAGAGATACTTCAGACTCTTGTGATCGCTGAATACCTCAAATCGAGAACCATACAAATAGTGCCTCCATAATTTCAAAACAAATACCACGGTTGCCAATTCTAAATCATGAGTCAGATAATTCCTTTCATGAACCTTCAATTGTCTTGAAGCATAAGCCACAACCTTCTTATCTTGCATCAACACACCACCTAAACCCATCAATGACGCATCACAATACACAACAAAAGACTTCACCAGATTCGGCAAAATCAAGATTGGTGCACTAGTCAACCTCTTCTTCAGTTCTTGGAATCCTTTCTCACACTCAGCATCCCAAACAAACACTTGACCCTTTCTGGTCAACTTAGTCAATGGCAACGCTAATTTGGAAAATCCTTCAATGAACTTCCTGTAATAACCTGCAAGACCAAGAAAACTACGGATCTCAGAAGCATTCTTCGGCGCTTCCCACTGAGATACCGCTTCTACCTTCGTAGGATCAACAACAATCCCATTCTTAGAAATTACATGGCCAAGAAAACTCACTTCACTTAACCAGAATTCACATTTGGACAACTTCGCATAAAGCTTCTTCTCTTTCAACAGTTCTAATACAACTCTGAGATGCTCTGCATGCTCTTCATCACTCTTTGAATAGATCAAAATGTCATCAATAAATACCACCACAAACTTATCAAGATACGGATGAAATATCCTGTTCATATACTCCATGAAAACACCAGGTGCATTAGTAACTCCAAACGGCATAACAGAATACTCATAATGTCCATACCTCGTTCTAAATGCAGTTTTCTGAATATCCTCCGTCTTCACACGAATCTGATGATATCCAGACCTCAGATCAATCTTACTGAATGCACAAGCTCCAACTAGTTGATCCATCAAATCATCAATCCTTGGTAAAGGATACCGATTCTTGATTGTAACTTTATTCATCTGCCTGTAATCAACACACAGTCTCATCGAACCCTCTTTCTTCTTAACCAACAACATAAGAGCACGCCACAGCGAAACACTCGGACGAATAAACTTCTTCTTAAGTGACTCTTCTAACTGCTTCTTCAATTCAGATAATTCAGATGCCGGCATGCGATAAGGTGCCATTGACACCGGACTAGTTCCAGGAATCAAATCTATAGCAAATTCCACTTCTCTCTCATGTGGAAATTCACTAACGTCTTCCAGAAACACTTCGAGAAATTCATTCACCACTGGCAATTCATTACTCTTAGCCTTTCCTTTCGCTTCCGTCGAAGAATACAACATAAACACCACAGCACCATCATTAACAGCCGTGCAACTCTAATCATCCATCTTAATTCATTGTCCTTATTAGAGTCTTTGTCAACTCATATGGTTCACAAGCTTCTACCAAACTTCTTTCATATTCATCACTTTATGCCCCATTTAGATAGTAAGACAATTGTATACCATCTAATACGATTCCGTCTACTATCAACAAGAGATTAAGGGTGATTAAGTCCTCAATTTGTCAATAGACATCCGATAATCATACTGGAGTATAAACCATCATTACCAACACTTCCGATTCTCATAATCGTACTCGCCTTTTTGCACTTCCCACTATGACTCACGGTCCAAACGATTCCAACAACTCTAACCACACTTGCACTATCTTCTCAAGCAGTACCTCGTACCAATGACTTACAATCGAAACATATCCGGGAAGCATCTCTTCTCCCCCACTTAGTTCACACTACTCCTGCAATAATCAATCGGAAAAGCAACAAGTACCGACAGTGTTGTACACACTTGCCGCGTACAAAGGGATAATGACATTAAGACACAGGTCACAACGACCGACTATGCTCTGATACTACTATTGTAACACCCCTTCTAAATAACCCGCGAATATATTAATTAAATCAGAGTTAACATGGAAACAAGGGATGTCACAATTCAGAATAAAATAAAACCTCAATAAACAGTAGCCATGCTTCACTGAAAGGTTCATTAGAATAATCAATCAAATTAATATCATGTCTTACACAGCGGAAAAGTACCACAAAACCCAAACGGAATAAAACTAAATCATAATTATTCCCAAAGTAACTCAAATAACAAATGAATACTAAATAATTTTCTCATCTAAACGTTCCCCAGTGTTACAACCTATCAGAGCATGACACTGACATGTGGGCACAAAATAACATAGCTCTAGAGCCATCCTCACCAACTCCTGACCTGCTAACTTTAATCTGAAATCATTAAAGTAAGGGTGAGATTTTATCATAATTAATATGCATTATAAATTCCTCAGACAACATAATATCACAAGTATATTAATCCACCCATTCTAGCATAATTCAGATTTCAACACACAAGTACAACCACATATTTCATTATGCACAACAACAACAACAGAATTGTAACACTGGAAACCATGCTAACATGGTATAATCTCATGTAAATACAAATGCAGACTCAATGCATGTGGTACCAAAACGTGAACTAAGTCACACACACTGATCCATCATCACCCGGATACAGTAATCATCGATTCGTCCATAATCACTCGGACACGAATCCAGCTTCACCACCCATCATCACCTGGGAACGGTTATTGGCAATACAAGTCAAATTCCACACAATGAGAATTAACTTCACCAGAATGCATATGCATGCACAACACCAGCATGCAACATTCAATCAATCTATGAATACACCAAATATCATAAACCGAATCAAAACCAAAAACATGATGTCCTCAACGATCATGCACACATCAAACAGCATAAATATGCATTCCATTCACAAAATCCTGATAAAATCAATTACCACAGGTACACTACTGCATATACACCAAGTATGCAATTAAATAACAACCACCTCAATCGGAATTCGACGCGTTTTCAAAACAAATTCAAGTTACAAAAATTTCCTTCCTTTTATAAAATAGAGCATTAAATTTAAGAAACAACGTCCAAAACGGCGCTCAAAAACGGACTTACGGTTTGAAAGTTTGGAATTTTTAAAGTTTGGAATTTTTCAAAAAGTAACAGTGGTAACCGGTTCCTCCCAGGGAGAACCCGGTTCCCACAAAGTTCAAAAACATGCCCCTTGGAAAAATGTATGGGGAACCCGGTTCCTCCAGGCAGGAAACCGGTTCCCAGAAGAAAATCAGTTTTCTTTGGAAAAATATAACGTGGAACCCGGTTCCTCCCCAGGAGTAACCGGTTCCTGAGTTCAAAAATGCCCAGTTTTCCTGACTGACACACTGGGAACCCGGGTTCTCCCACTGGGGAACCGATTCCCACGACTCACAGTGGCAAAAACACCAGTTTTACAACAGCAGGTTTCCAAAACCATTTTCCTACCCTTTCCAATCGTATTCATACGTTCCAATGCAGTAGAATCACTCAACCACCATCATTAACATGCAATATAACATACTTTGATCACTCATAATGACCCTATAACTGTTGGCTGAAGATTTTGATATCTATGATACAAATTGGAATCATTGAGCTCGAAACGAAATGATATCAGTGTTTGATGGAACAAGGTGAAAGTCACAGTTCGTAATGAAAGAATTGGCTCTTCGAACGGACGTACTGAAATTTGGAGCTTCGAACGACAATTATGATGATACATGTAAAGCAAGCTTCGAAGTGGTAGTAGGATCGTGTCTGAGAAGTGAGTTCGAATCGAAGTGGCCAAAGCATTTGAAATTCAAACGCGAGCGGGATAATTGGAAGTTAGAATATATGCGCTGGAGACGGTTCGAAGATGCGTGGAAGCTAGAGACGCACAGTGTCCCTGCATGTTCTGAACGTGGCAAGATCTCATAAGTCAGACCGTTATGGTCGAAGTAGTATAAATAGAAGTCTTAGTGTTAGGATTTCGTGTGTCATATCTATTGTACGAAAATTCAGTAAACATTCAAAATACCACATGGCTAGGGAAACGAATGCTCGAATGATGTACGTATGATTGCACCAAAACCTTTATTATTCAGTAAAGCATCTTTATCTTTCCAATTTATCCTTTATCTTGCATCAATGTCTTTTAAATTCTTTACATTCAAAGTCATTTAACTTTTCCTTGCATTTAAACGTTTTCTTCTATTTCGAAGTCCTTTACTTTTCTGAAACTCTTTACAATAACGCTCTTATTTTCCATAAAACTTTTATATCCTTGTTTTTATATTCTTGTCTTTTACGTTTCATGTTTTTACATTTCATGCTTTTACTTTAAAAGTCTTTTACATTTAAAAGCCATTTAAGTATTCCTGCACTTATACGTTCTTTGTAAATCGAATCTTTATTTATTTAATCATTCAAGTCAATATTATGTTTCTTTATTTAATCATGGCATTAAGTTACTGAACACTGCAATCGGAATACATTGGACACACATAAAAAAACTCTAAATATAAGCCTTAAACATGAACACTTATTTTGTTACTAAGTTTATCCAAACGACCAATACCCCATAGGATCAATCTAGTCGATCCTGCAAGTTACCAGAGGAGTTGAATAACAATCATAACGCTTATTCGATAGTTTGGAAGACTAGCGGTTGTTTCACCAGAAATCACTGTGAACAAATTGGCACGCCCAGTGGGACCATTGTTGGTCGTTACAAATTAAAAGAAAATAAGGATTATAAGACATAGTTATTATAAAAGTTCTTTCTGAGTAAACAAAGTTCGTTGGTATATGAACCTTAGGAGTGGTAGAATAACTAATTGTAACCAACCCTTACCCAGAAGAAAATGAAATAATAGGATGTCTAATCCAAACAATCAACAAGGGAACAAACGCCCATATGGAGCAGGCACTAATGCGTGCATTTCGACGGAACGTCACGATCCCGAATGCACAATCGTTGCATCATCGACTAGTAATATGGCCACGACGGAACGGTGGCATGTCAACAAACAATTCGACCCTAGAAATCGAGGACCTTTGGTTATCTTGGGGATCCCACAAAGTGGGGTACAAACCCATTTCGCCACCCCACTACCAACTAGACCACCCAGTATCGATAACAATAGACCCAGAAATCCCCCTTATGGGATGCCAACATCTTTTATGGCAGGTTTACAAACTTCGACTTCGAACACTTCACCACAATTAGGGTCTGGTTCTGGGGCTAATCAGTTCATGACAAATAACCAAGGGTCAGTAGGTTATAGTGCATTGCCTATCCTAACCACAGAAAATCAGATAGCTTTTAGGCAGTTAATGGATGATAGTAACCATAATATGATAGGAGTGTTAGCGCAAACTATGCAAGAAATCTTTGCCCCAATAGTACAAAATGTAATTGTGACAAACAGAGAAAACGCGGATAATATGAGTCGAATAGCAGATTTCTTCGCCAGAGGCGTGGCGTAACGGGCATTGGTTCAAGCGAACATACCTATCATCGAACAAGTTGCTGATGACCCACCTTATAGGCCAGTCAGAGAGGGGGTTAATTTGGGGGAAATGGCACAAAGGGTAGATGCCCCAGTGATTCGAGAAGAACCACAAAGGGGATTGATAGAACCACTAGCAGGGATCGAAAGATTAGATGCCCCAGTGTTTCAAGAGGAACCACAAAGGGAAATGATGGAACCAAGGGCAAGGGTCGAAAGATTAGAAGCCCGGTGTTTGAGAAGAACAACCTAGAGGAGTTGTCATGGTGGGTCGAAACCAAGATCTTGATGCATTGTCCATAGAATTGAAATGACAATATCTTGGTAGAAAATAACCTAACCACCATGATAGAGGATTATGGCCCAAAACGGTATTCTTAGAAGGCCAAATTATGCCTCCCTATAGCAGATTATGTAATGCATCTTGATTTGCCAAGGGATACAAGATCCCTAAGTTTACAAAGTTTCTTGGAGATACCAATGAATCAGCGGTCGAACATATAGCGGATATCGAGCGGAGACATAGCAAATAATGAGAACCTTAGGATTAAATATTTCCCAAGTTCCTCACTAAAAATGCTTTCACATGGTTTACCACTTTGCCTCCCGGATCCATAGACACCGGACCTCTTGGAGAGGTTATTCCATGAACAATTTTATATGGGACAATCCAAGATAAGTCTAAAGGAATTAGCAAGTGTTAAGAGGAAGTTCACGAACCCATAGATGAGTACTTAAATAGGTTTAGACTCTTGAAATCTAGATGTTTCACGATGGTTCACGAACATGAGTTAGTCGAAATGGTGGCCTGGACTATTCTATTCGAAAGAAATTAGACACTCAATACTTGAGGATATGGCCGGTTAGCGAGATAGGGTTCGACAAGTCGAAGACTAAAGGCCGAAAAGGCGGGGCTTTCAAAAGTAATAAGAAAGAAAGAATTTCCTATGTCGGGCGGGAAGTCAAGACTATCCCGAATTCGAAGGGTCGAAATAGATCTCATTGAATTAAAGCAGGCTCCACCTTACCTTAAACTATTAGTTCCCACAAAGGGAAAGAAATTGTTGAAAATGAGAAAAGTGATAAATTCCCAAAGAAGGTATATACCTTGATGTGACAAAGTGTGATGAGATTTTCGACTTGCTTGTTAAAGATGGCGATTAATTGTGCCATAAAATGTCAAAATACCTCCTCTAGATCAAAGAAAGAAAAGGGTTTTGTAAATATCATAGTTTTCTAGGCCACAAAACCTCAGTGTTTTCTTTTGAGTTTGATTCAAAACGCAATTAAGGATGGCGATTGAAATTTGCGACAAACCAAAATGAAAGTAGATGAAGACCCTCTAGGCGTGGCGGACACCAACTACTCCGAGCCTTCGTGCATTGGAGAAATCAATATGGTGCGGACCAAGAGGCCACTCCATTGGGAAAAGCAGTGAAAGTTGGGTGTTGGTCGAAGTCAACAATGGCGTCACTGAGGACGTCCACAAACAATCCGAGGCTTCGACCGAAACAATGGCATCTGGTGTTTGGAAAGAGATCCAGGCTAATGAGGGCCAGGAAGACCGAAAAAATTTGACACGAGCCTGAAGGCTAAGGCTAAAATTGGAGAGGTAAAGATCGCAAAACCAGATCCCTCGGAAATGGGACACCTTGGGAGAACCCGTGGGAAGTTTGATTATCGGTAAAATATTACGCTCGAGAGTTCAAGATCCCAATCGAAGATGTCAAGCCCACAGGATGGGGAGATGATGATACAAAAGGGGAAGATGGAGATGGTAGCGTTCCTCAGAAGAAAGTCTGGGATACCTTAGGGGAACCCAGTGGAAAATTTGATTACCTGGTAAAATACTCGCGAGAGTTCAAAGATTCGAATCGAAGATGTCAAACCATCGGATGGGGAGATGATGACGAAAAAGGGAAGATGTAGATGTCAATATGGTGGATATGGAGACCACATTGCGAGATGTAGGAAATGGAAAGATACCTTGAAAAAGAAAAATACAAAATAGAGGATGGCTATGTTGCAGATACCAGCCTCAAAGATTATCTCATGCTGTGCCACAAGGAAATCTTTGAAATGATGCTATGTCCCGGATCAGCATCATCAACCGAGGATGCTGCAGTTCGAGAGGAAACAAAGGGCTCGAGCTGAGTCAATTGGCCAAGACAACAGTTATTCGGATGCTACCCTAGAGTGGGAGAGTTTGCTGGAGTTCGTGGTTCGTGTCACAAAGGGCAACCAAGTGCATTTGCCCAAGGTGCTCGGCATATGACGAACATGGGCGGAGCGGAAACTTTCCCTTCGCCCCATCGGAATCACAAGGAGGTTGGTCGGATGAGTCAGCACCGAGGGTAATCATACTCAACGAAGCGATAGCCCCTATCCAAAAGGTGCTCGAAGGGTGACGTTCAAAATCCCTGCTGAAGTACCAACAAACAGATGGCTGCAAGTCAAAACCAATAAGGGGAAGGACAAGTGGAGAGGTAAGGAACGAAATGCACGTCACGCCATGGTATATAGGAAGCAATTCAACACTGCAAAAAGGGAAGAATTGAGACTAGAAAACTACAAAGGTAAGAATCCTATGTCAAGATCCCAATGGCGAAGGCCCGAATAGAGAAGCCTTGGCGGACAAAGGGCGGCTTGACCAACAACAAAAAGTGTCAAGCACCAACAAGCCAATAACAACAAACAATCAACACGAAGATAAACCTCCATTAGTAGGAGACTCTTCTACGAAACACAACGGATGAATCGAAAGAGTACACTCCAAGTCGAAGAAGCGAGGATATCTTGACGAGATAACCCGAATCGAGGAGAGTCCTCACTCAACTTAAATTGCAACGTGGTATCATTACCTTACGAGTTTGGACGGAGACCGAAATCGAAGAGCATGAGGAAGAAGATACCATAGATTTGATGAAAACAGTTTGCTACTATGTAATGGATAACGCACGGAAGAGCGAGCGTTCTTGAACATCCGAGCCAGCAATGAAGAATCATTGAAGCCATTGTTCATTCGAGCAAAGGCGGGAACCCATGGTGTGAACAAGGTCTTAGTGGATGGGCGCTTAATTTAATGCCTCAATTCATGTTGAAAAAGTTAGAAATTCAAGAGGGTGATGTCAAACCACACAACATGGTCTTATCCAATTATGAAGGGAAAGTAGGTCAAACGTTGGGGTGGTGCAAGTGGATTTAACCGTCGGATCGAGCTGCAGGCCCACCATGTTCATGGTGATCGAAGCCAAGGCCAATTATAACTTGCTGTTGGGAAGAGAGTGGATCCATGGCGTAGGGGCAGTTCCCTCGTCAATGCACCAAAGGTTAGTCCTGTGGAGAGAAGATGGTATAGTGGAGAATATCGAAGAGGACCAGAGTTACTTCATGACAACAGTCAATTTGGTCAACAAAAGGAATTATGACAAGTACCTGGCAAGAATAGCCCCTTGTACCCCAAGTGACGAAATGAACGAGACAAGGGATGCACACTACTATATGACCCTTCGACATGATGGCATGTACTGGGATAGAAAAATAATTAAGGAGGCGAAGTCGAAGGCACTTAAACGGCCACCAGGTGGGAGTTCGACAATCCTCATGGTGAGTCCTCTTTCTTTGAAAGGATTTCGGCCTATATGGCTGAGAATGAATGGAAAGCAGCTTCAGAGGCTGAAATATATAGTATAGTTGAAGTAAATGAAACGAAAGGGAATGACTCGAAAGATTCACCCTATGAAGAAAACGAAATAGATCAAAGGCTTGATGCCATTTATGACACAGAACCTTGGGCTTGAGAAAGATCCTACAAACTCGGTGCCAAAATGTTAGCACAGGATCCGCTCAAGAGGTGAATTTGGGGATGACAACACAAAAGAATAACCTACATAAGCCAAAACTCAGACTTCAAGCAAGAGGTGATCAAGTCCTCAAGAAACAAAGATTGCTTTGCACGGACTATGAAAATGCCAGTTTGAAGCGAGAGTTAGTGGAGCACGACTTCCAATTAAGGATGGCAAGAAGCCCATCAAGCAAACTCCCGGAGATTCGCGCCAGATGCTCGCAAAGATCAAAGGCGAGGTCGAAACTGCGTTGCAAATTCATCGAACCACAGGTATGTCGAATAGTTAGCAAATATAGTACCGTTATTAAGAAAATGGTTCTCGAGAATATGCATAGACTTTAGGGATTTAAATACTGCAACCCCCAAAGATCAATACTCTATGCCTGTGGCAGAAATGTTAATAGACTCTGCTGCAGGATTCGAATACCTAAGTATGCTAGATGGATATTCTGGTTACAATCAGATTTTTATTGCTGAAGAAGATGTTGCTAAGACAACATTTCGTTGCCCAGGAGCCTTAGGCACCTATGAATGGGTAGTGATGCCTTTTGGTCTAAAAAATGCTGGGGCAACTTACCAAAGAGCAATGAATTCCATTTTCCATGATTCTATTGAGACATTTATGCAGGTGTATATTGATGATATAATCATCAAATCTATATCTGCAGAAACCCATTTGCATCATTTGAGCCAATCATTCGAAAGAATGAGAAAACATGGCTTAAAAATGAACCCCCTTAAATGTGCATTTTTTGTGCAGGTTGGAGATTTCCTTGGCTTTGTGGTTCATAAGAAAGGAATTGAAATCAACCAGAATAAGACCAAAGCCATCATGGAGACAAAAGCACCCACATCGAAAAGGGAGTTGCAATCTCTACTGGGGAAGATTAACTTTCTCAGAAGATTCATTTCAAATCTAAGTGGAAGGACTCAAGCTTTCTCTCCACTACTTCGCTTAAAGCAAGGCCAAGCCTTCGAGTGGAACGAAGCACATCAGGAGGCCTTTGACAAGATTAAAGGATATCTTTCTCAGCCTCTTATCTTGTCTCCACCTTCATGGGGAAAGCCCATGAGATTGTACATATCTGCTTCTGAATTTACTATAGGTAGTATGTTAGTACAAGAAGATAGTAATGGCATCGAAAGAGCCATATATTATTTAAGTAGGGTGTTGAATGATGCAGAAACTAGATATAGCAACATAGAAAAGTTATGTCTTTGTTTATACTTTTCTTGTATGAAACTTAAGTATTATATAAAGCCTGTTGATGTTTATGTTTCATCTCATTTCGATGTTATCAAACACATGCTATCAAAGTATTAAAGGCGAAAAGGAGGACTTAAAGTGAGATTCCTCATAGCTATATTGCCTCGGTTATAAAGTAAAACTGAGATAACAAGTTTATTATTATCTTAAGGATCACAAAAGGCTCTAACTTATAGTTGAGTTACCTTGTTTTTTTTATAACACCAAAGTAACATGTCGTTTATCTTATTAATAAAATGCTCTCAGGTCATATCCTCTCGATTTTAGCTTGTTGGACATGAAAACTTCATCATGAAATGTATTATCTGTTTTAGTGTTAGTGCGACTAAATAACATGTAATATATAATTATTTAGTACTAACTATATGGTAAGTACTAATGATGTGATCACATGTTGGAGCACCGAGCAAGACATTTGGCCCTTTTGGAGTGAGATTTTGTGTTAGTAGTATTATGCATATTCCGATACTAACTACTAAGTGTTATGCATGCTAAATATGTGAATAATTGCATGCTAATAATTGCTAGTTGGTATAATTGTATGCTAATAACTATGTGCTGACAGAGTACCATGCATGGCTAAAATTATGAATGATTGCAGATTGGTTATGGAGCATTATTATTGTGCGATATCTGTTCTAAATGTTTCTCCCTCTGTTTCTTTTTAATTGTTATTTTAGCATAAAGTTTTTCAACCAAGATAGTGGATGATTAAAGTTATTTTTTCTATTATAACCTCATTTATTTTCTCTTTCCTAATAAATTCACTCATACACTCTCTCTCATTTATTGAGAAAGTAAGAGTATAATTGACAAATTATGACATTAAACTATAAAAAAGACACTTAAAGAAAAACAAAAAAATATATTCTAAAACGACACTTAAAAAGGAACAGAGGGAGTATTGATTTTTCGATGTTGTGCTATAACTCTGATGAATGTTATTGTTGATGATGATATTTCATGTTTTAATATTTTTCTGCTGAATGTTATTTGTTTTGATTGAATGAGTGCTATTTATCTTTAAGAATTGTTTTGTCACAATTTGCCAAAGGGGGAGATTATTCTGAATGCTACTTGTTCTGATTAAATGAGTGTTATTTATATTGAAGAGATGTTTTGCCAATTTGCCCAAGGGAGATATCATTATTTATTTTTGGATTGACTACATTATGCAAAACAACAATATGGAAAAGTGTTCAAGATTGCTCGACTACTTCATGTTGTTTTGTGGTGCATAAGAGACACATTTTCGACATGATGTCACAACATGTGGGTACGACATCTGAGCATTTCTCAACATGCCAAAATGATGTGTTTTGGAAGGATTTTTTGTTGACGATTCAATTAGATTTCATTGCTTTTATTTAACAATATGATTATATGATTTGTTGGACAAATGTGAAGATCAAATCATATTTAAATGGATATTGAAATTTGAATTTGAAACAAACTAAATCATATATTTTTGTTGGAGATATTTGTGGAACACATCATATCAAACTGATTATGCAACTATTATGGGCAGAATCAAATCAAATATCCAAGGAGAAAAGTCCATAAACTTTACTATATAAGAAGCTCAAACCTACATTGGAAAGCAAACAATATTTGTTGAAGGTCACAAGAGTGTTAGGGTTTGTTTGAGTCTTTGTTATTGCTTTATGTACACGGCACTATGTTTCAATATCTTGGCATAGTTATAGGTTTGTCTAGTTGAGTTGTAAATCAATATTCAACATTGTTAAGTGAAGTTGATCACTAGGGTTTAGTGATAGAGAAAAAGTGAGAGAGGTTCTCATATTTAGGAGGAGACCTAAATAGAAAGTCAGTGTGTAGTGCTAGAAAGAGGCATTGAACAACATGAACTTGTTGTTCCTATAAGACTAAGTGTATTATTAAACTACTAACAATGATTTTTCTTTCTTGGGTTGGAAGCCAACCCTCAAGACGTAGGTGCAATTGCATCAAATTGGGTTACCAATTATTGTGTTTTATTGCTTTTCTACTTGACCATCTTGTACAAGTTAGACTGTGTTAATTGTGGTGATTCTTTTTTAATTTCTCAAACCACTTGTCCAAGATACCGCATTTGACATTTGTCTCTCAAGAAACATAATTTCTAAAAAAGGGAACAATGATATATCTTGTGTTATTTACATTTTAGCATTTATTTTTCTGCACTTTACTTTTCAAATTCATTAAAAAGTTTAAGAAAAATAAAAACACACGAACCGTCGTTTAAAATTGAAAAAATACCGTTAAACCTAATTCACTTCCTCTTAGGTTACTTTTTTAAACTTACATATTTCATTCATTATGTTAGCTAGAGTAAATGCATAAGAATGTGGCATTGGCATAAAATATTTGATGCGTACGTGTCGTGACATTGTGTATGCAATTTATAACTACGTATGTGGAATATATAATGTGTATGAAATTTAAAAATAAATACCTTAAAAACTTACAATCAATATCACACCATCTATCTCTTTATAATATCACTTAAGCTTCACTTTCAACTATGAAGATTTAAGCACCCACTTTCAATCAGTCTTATTATTTTTATACTTACAATCACTCTTACGATATCATCCACCCCTTTTGTCAAAACTTTGATTTTGTCAAATGAGTTTTGATAATTTTCAATCACAATAGATTTTCTTTGTTGAAAACAAGATTTTTATAAATGAATTTTGACTATTTAAGTGTGTGTTTTTTTGTAAAAAATTGATTTTACTCCACAGGGGTTTGGTTATTTTTGTTTGAAGTTTTATGTTATAGAACCTATGTTATAGAACCAAACGTGCATGCATATGCACTCGAACCATAAATCTAGAAATCATTCTCTAAATCGGTCACAAATATGAAGAATATGCATTCAAGATCCAATCATAAATTCGTAAATGATCACTAAATTGAACAAAAAAAAATATAAATTCAAAAATCAATCGCTAAAAATGCACTCAAAACTCAAATATTAACCCAAAAATTAATTGTTAAATTTGTCAAAAAAAAAAAAAAAAAAATCATAAAAGCCAAAAAATTGTCTGTTTAAAACACCCATTAAATTTTATAAAAGCTATTTTTATTCTTGAACAAAAGCTATTTTGAATAATTTTTTAAAAAAAGATACTAGAGTGAGAATTGTTACGAGTGGTTAACGGTGTCGAGCTCTAAGAAGTGATCTTCGCAGCCATAACCGGAAATCTCGAGCTCCGGTCCAAGACGGATGACATGCAGAAGCCGGTTTAGCAAAACCGAATCTTAACTGACCCAAACCGGTTTAGCAAAACCGTTTTTTCTTGAAACAGGTTTATTCAAAAACTGAACCGAACCATAACTCAACCCGTCCAAGGGTTCCTTGACTCACTGAGTTGAATTCTAGTTTTCGTCGTTATTTCGTTCGTAGAATCAAAGCATAGCATTGCGCAGAAAGAATATAAAAACGAGTCTATCAATTTTCACTACACCAATCCTTTGTAATTCACGATGAGGCTGTTGAAGGTAGCTACTTGTAATCTGAACCAATGGGCTATGGAATTCGATTCCAACACAAAACAAATCAAAGATTCAATTTCCAAAGCCAAACAAGCCGGAGCTGTCATCCGTCTTGGACCGGAGCTCGAGATTTCCGGTTATGGCTGCGAGGACCACTTCTTAGAGCTCGACACCGTTAACCACTCGTAACAATTCTCACTCTAGTATCTTTTTTATTTCACACGATAGTTTTTTTTTTTTAATTGTGAAACTGTTTTTTTTTTTTTTTTGGTGTAGATGGGAATGTTTGAAGGATATATTGGTTGGTGATTGGAGTGATGGCATAGTGTGTAGTATTGGAATGCCTATTATCAAAGGTTCTGAGCGATATAATTGTCAGGTTTTGTGTTTCAACCGGAAGATTATTATGATACGACCCAAAATGTGGCTTGCCAATGATGGTAATTATAGAGAACTTCGATGGTTTACTGCTTGGAAACAAAGGGATCAGCTTGATGATTTTCAGCTTCCTCTTCATGTTTCTGAGGCATTGGCTCAAAAATCAGTTCCTTTTGGTTACGGCTTTGTTAAGTTTCGAGACACGTAAGTTGCAAAATCGCATCGCATTTCACTTAATATGTTCAATGTTTTCTATGAAGCATGTATCTGATATGGACACTAGACATGTCACATTCGTGTAAAAAGAAGTAATGATTTGAGAAAGTAGAAACGATTGTATGTACTACTGGCACTGTCATTTGGTGAAAGTAGAACACACATATATGGATTCAATCTGAATTGTTGTTACTGCATAGAGTGTTTGGTTTGATGTATATGTTAAGTAAGGAGACACTAGTTTTGGGTTTTTTGCATGTTGAAAGTAGAATAGGCCATGAAAAAATGTTTAAAAGTAGTACAACTTAACTAGAGATAACAAAGCAAAAATGCTGTTATGTAGCATTATATCTTCTGTCAAAAGCTATTGTTGCATTTTCACTTTCCTTGGCCCTCTTTTTTCCGTTATTATTGTATGAAATGTGAAGGTTAAGTAATTTACTCGGCCAAGTTGAATTATTTGCTGGTCACTTGATACTTTTTATGGTCATGTATTTTAAAATTGACATATGCATCATCATCATCGCGTCCATGCAATAATCTTATGACAGACATACCTGCATATTCTTTAATACATCTAAGAAGTAGTGTGTTTGAACTATTGCATGTGTATGTATTGTGTTATGTTATGTTTTTGGGGACTTCCAACTTATAATCAGAAGTTTATTATGCGCTGACTATAACGCTTTTTCCCATTCTTAGAGCTATTGCAGCTGAAGTTTGTGAAGAGCTTTTTACTCCATCTCCCCCTCATGCCGAGCTTGCATTAAATGGGGTTGAAGTGTTTATGAATGCAAGTGGAAGTCACCACCAACTTAGAAAGCTTGATGTTCGTCTTCGTGCTTTTATAGGTGCCACTCATACTCGTGGAGGGGTCTATATGTATAGTAATCACCAAGGCTGTGATGGTGGTCGCCTTTACTATGGTAAGAAACTATTTCCCATGATAGAATGGTACTCACTCCTTTTCGCATTAACATCCCTTGTGGGTCCAGAGGGTGAAATAAATTAAACCTTCGAGAAGTTGATATAAGGACATTTTAATTTCCTTTTAGCTTGCTTATTTGTCAATTAAGCAGGCTTTTTTCATCTGTATAAACTTTTATCTTGTCTTTCATTTTATTTGTATTAGATGGATGTGCCAGTGTTGTGGTAAATGGTGATGTTGTTGCTCAGGGTTCCCAATTTTCTTTAAATGATGTTGAGGTTGTGGTTGCTCAGATAGATCTAGATGTGGTATGCATTAATTTCCATATTTAAATGTATGCAATGCTAGGAAATTTTGACCATAAACGATTGATTTTGGATTTGTTCTTTTACTCATTTGTCTACTGGTAGGTTGCGAGCCTCAGAGGATCTGTAAGTAGTTTCCAAGAGCAAGCAAGTTGTAAAGTCAAGGTTCCTTCAGTAGATGTACCATACAATCTATGTCTTCCTTTTGATCCTAGAAAGCCCCTTTCTGTGCCACTTCAGGTTAGCTTATCGTCATTTTGAGTTGCAGTTTGTAGATAGGCAAAAATAATTTGCTTTGAAGATGATATATATGTTGATATCATAATGTTACTGCTGAAATTAATCAAACATCCAAGTTGCTAAGTTTAATATATTATTACAGATAAAATATCATTCTCCCGAGGAGGAAATAGCATTTGGACCCGGTTGTTGGTTATGGGACTATTTACGAAGAAGTGGAGCATCTGGTTTTTTGCTCCCTCTTTCTGGTGGAGCTGACAGTTCCTCTGTTGCTGCAATTGTTGGGTGTATGTGCCAGCTGGTTGTAAAAGGTAACTTCAAATGCAGCGACAGCTGGTGTTAGATTCTGGATTACCCTACAAGTTTCTATTTCTGATCAACTCATGACAGTATTTGCTACATTATATTATTTTGCATACTATCATAAGACTGCTTATTTAGGAAGAAACAAATTATCATTTTTTATAAAATCTAAAAAAAAGTAGTTAAGAGGTCACACATGTGATTGACTGACCGCTGAATTAATTGGAGAAGCTGACCTAAGTATTCATATTTACTTTCTCAAAAGTCTAAGAAATTTTCTTGAATATAGAGTATAGTGATATAGTGTCATTTTATTAGTTCAGTGTGCTTCACTTGCGAAAAAACTATGTTGTATAATCATGGTCGATAGTAAAAATGACAGACTAATGACCTCTCTTTTTCTCTTTCATTTACAATTTTTGGATGTGGCAGGGGTGGAATAAACAAGCATTATTTTACCTTACAAATCCAAACCTTGTAGTTTGGATGTCATTAAATAGTGATTCATTTTTGCCTTCAGAAATTGCAAATGGGGACGAACAAGTTAAAGCTGACGCAATACGAATCGGAAACTATAAAGATGGACAGTATCCTACAGACAGCAGAGAGTTTGCCAAACGAATATTCTATACGGTGTTTATGGGATCTGAAAACAGGTAAGGGATGCTTTTCATGATCTAGTGTTTCACGTTCCATGGCTATGTCTCTTTAAGTTTCTCTATCTACTATGTTCCACCTATACATCATTAATATTTGTATGAGAGGTCTCCCTCACCGCGTTTGGTTTCACAATGCCCCAAATTAAGTTTATATGCAAGTGGCACTGTACAACGAACAATGGTAGGTGGTTTTGCTGTTGAAGCTCATAAATGATGTTACAGATAGACCAGTACACGCGTTGAATTCATTTTCTAAAGTTAGCATCTCCAAGTGTTTGTGGGTTTTGTAAACCTTGGTACCTGATATATTGCTAATACTTTTTCAATCAAATGTGTTTTTATGGAGTTGAGACTTGGGCGCTTTTCAGAACTTCCAACAATTCGCTAGTTATTCTATTGTATAGTGTAATATCTCAAGAAAACCTTTTATTGTGTCAATCAGTTTAAGTTCAAGTAGAGTAACACATTCCAATATATTATTCGAAATCGACCAGAAAAAAACCCTCTTAAATTTTATGGCGCACTAACTGCATTTACCTTGCAGTTCGGACATGACAAGATCGCGAGCCAAGGTACTGGCGGATGAAATTGGTTCATGGCACCTTGATGTTAGCATTGATGGAGTTGTATCTTCTCTTTTATCATTGTTCCAAACACTTACCGGAAAGCGGCCCCGCTACAAGGTACTCCCTCCGTCTCTACTGTATCTCATTTGGAATATTTGCCTGTCTAATTATTTTTCATTTTAGAATACTAATGAAGCATTAGCTATCTTTTTTCACCAACACACCAAAATTTATTGTATCGACTCACCTAAAGTAACAGCGATGGTGTTGGTACCATTTTCACAAGCCCCAAACTTGCACAATGTTGGAAGTCTTTCCTCCTCTTTGCATTTCTAATGCACCTCCTACCAGCCTCTTTTTTTCTTCCAATGTTGTTATAGGTGCATCTTATATTTCTATCATATATTGTAGCCTTCCTTAAATGATTTTTTTGATTGATTTTGTTTATTTAGGTAGATGGTGGATCTAATGTTGAGAATTTAAGCTTGCAAAACATTCAAGCTCGAATCAGAATGGTGCTCGCTTACATGTTAGCGTTACTCTTGCCTTGGGTTCACAACAAACCTGGGTTTTATCTTGTCTTGGGGAGCTCTAATGTGGATGAAGGGTTACGTGGTTATTTGACGAAGGTATCTATCTATATAGAGTTTTATACTTTTATATGACCTATATGGTTTAAGATTGCTTTTTATCCTATTTCATATTTTCACTGAAGTTCAAAACATGTCATTTTGTTTTCACTGTGTTTTGGTTGAATCTTTGGAAACAAGAAACCAAGCGAAGATAAGATGACATTCTTGTACAATAGGAACTTAGTTTCTTTTTCGTTTTCTTTAACGTTTCATGTTTGTGATCCATTACATTCTAGTGATCAAAGTTCATCTTCTTACAGTATGATTGCAGCTCAGCAGATATAAATCCTATCGGTAGTATAAGTAAGCAGGACCTTCGGGCATTCCTGCGATGGGCAGCCATTCATCTTGGTTACGCATCTTTGTCAGATATTGAAGCAGCTCCACCCACAGCTGAACTCGAGCCTATACGTTCTAACTACAGTCAGGTAATGTTATGTTCTGTTAAACTTTTCAATACTATCTGGTCTTGAAATATCTTGATGAATCCATTAATTTGCATGTGTCGGCACACTGTATTTGTCCCGTAATATTTTTCAATGCTACTATGCTAGTTGGAGGACAAGAGATAATTTAACAGAAGCAAGAACTTAAATCTTAGTTCATAATAACTTTTTAAAATTTCTTGACTTTCTATCTATCCACACTCTCTCTGGCGATCTGTTATGCGAGTGAAACCTTGGAATTAGTATATTCTTTTGTTCTCCCTCAAAAACTGATCTATTAGTTTTTTTGTTGGTATTTTACTTTTCAGTGCCACTGTTCTGCTGCACTTTACTTATTTGTATCCGTTAGTAACTGTTTATGATCAATTTTAAAAATATAATCGAACACCTCATTCTTTATTGAACAGCTTGATGAAGTTGATATGGGAATGACTTATGAAGAACTATCAGTTTATGGAAGACTAAGGAAGATTTTCCGTTGCGGTCCAGTTTCAATGTTCCAGGTATATGTGTCTTTCACTCTCCTATGGGAAAAATCCAGTAATTAGAGATGTGATGTATGTACGCCTAATTTAAGGCAGTCCATTCTGTAGTTCAGTTTTGACCTTTCTTTTTGCTGTCTCAGAATCTATGTTACAGATGGGGTGCAAGATTGACTCCATCACAAGTGGCCGAGAAAGTAAAACACTTCTTTAAGTTTTATTCTATCAATCGCCACAAAATGACCACCTTGACACCTTCCTATCATGCCGAGGTATGTTGTTATTATATGACGCTAAGTCGGGATTGAATTTGGTTAGATAGCTCTTGATGCCCCGACAGATTTCAGTTGCTACTTATAATTTTATTGACTGATGAAAATGTACAATGTCACTCATCTTGCAGAGTTATTCTCCAGAAGATAATAGGTTTGATCTTCGCCAGTTTCTTTATAATACCAGATGGCCATATCAATTTCAAAAAATCGACGAACTCGTACGCGAGCTAGATGTCAAAGATGTTCAAGAATCAGGAAACCATGAGACAGTGGCAGCTCTATCGAATGGTGTTGGTGGGATGGGAGTTGCTGCTGCTGGTTCAGGCAATCCAAATGTTGGAATCTAATTGAAGTTAACCTCCCCTAATAAAACCAAATGAAAAATAACTTATAGATTTTGCATGTCCAATAGTGCAAATCTGGTCCGGACAGAGATATTGATTTCATATTTATTTTGCTACATAGATTTTATAAACACTCTTTATGTGAATAATGAAATTCATTCAACCTTTCATCCCATGTTTACGTGAGTGTACATTTTTCAACTATCGAAAGAGAAGTATTTAGATGAAGATGTAATATGAAAAGATAATGCGTAAAATCCAACTTCAAATTTTAAATAAACAACTTTTTATTTGTTAAAACTCAAATTTGTTTATTTTTTGTGTGGAAAATATTCGTCTTTATTGAATTAAAATTTAAGTTTTATAAGAAAAAACTTTTGTTAAGTTTGAACGAGTTTCACAATATATTGTTAAAAAAGACGATTAATTTTAACTAATAGCCGATCTCTTAATATAATCAGTGAAATACTAATAGATGTTATTAACTAAATTTATAATTTTATTAACCTAATATTTTAAATTTTATTAATCAACTTCATAACTATTAAAAATTTGGGTGTTTATTAACCAATTTAATAACTTCATTAATCAACTTAATCAATTTATTAATCAACTTAATCAGTTTGTTAATCAATCTTTTGTATTTCATTAATCAATTTTATTTTATTCCTAAAAGTCATTATGATGGTTAATGAAAAATCTTATGAGAGAGTGTGTATTAATCTTACAAGATACGGTTTCTTGGATTTTTTTCCATTGTGCATTGCTCCACCAATGATCATATCATCATATGTGTTGGGTGAGTTTCAAATCCGTGACATTTTGCTCAAATATAATTAAAACCGAAATGTCCAATACCATTTACATCGTCGAATTGGACGAATCATCACAAAATCCCTTTGGAGACCTGACCGACCATTTTATTGAAAGGATGCAAGACTACAACAAGTTGAACAAAATTGAAATTGAAAAAAAAAGAAAAAAGTCAAAAGGGTTAGCACCTGTGAATTTGTTCGGCGGCAATTATTTCAAATCATTTAAGTAGTTAGATATCCTTTTATTGTATATGTCATTTTGTCAATGTAATATGACGTGGAATATAACCATTTTGTAGTTTGACCAAAAAAAAGCATCTTTCAATACATGGAGTTTTTGTTTTTATTTCTTTGTATGCTTTTGTTTCTATTATGGTTTTTAGTCCCATGGGACTTATAAGAAATATATTTTTGGTACATCGTTAGGTGTTTTTGTTGCAGTCTGTTACATGATAGGATTTATAAGATCTATGTTTGTCTTCAACTACTATAAATAAGCTCACTTGACATATTATTTCATACCAAAACACCAAAAACGATAATGAACATCAAATAACATGTTGGAAATGTCCACTTTATCGACAATACATCATAACGAGAATTTAAGTTCACCGAGTACAACCCTCTTAAAGATCTGCAATACATATTGCAGGACCCGCTACCTTATGGTGAAAATCACAAAGTTGTGAAGATCGAGTACCGCTCGCCATCCTTTAACAAAGATGAGAAATTTGAGTTCATCAACTATGAGCTGAACAACGTCGCTGATATACAGGCTATGTGGAATATTTTTACCCATTTTGAAGCAAAAGCTCTGATCGTGTTAGATGCGACAATTTCGAAAATGATAAATAATATTATCATGATGTTGCAACGTCCACATGGACGTTGAAGTGTAATATTTGATGTATGTTTCAATCCTCAATGTATTATATATGTTATGATTGAATTGTATTTTGAATTTGTGAAATTGATATTAATCAATGTTGTTTTTCTGCTTTCTGTGTCGCATAAAATCAGAGAGGATTTCTTAACCCACCCCATGTGTTTCTTACACACTACGTAAAATTCCCAAAATACCCCTAAAATCCAGAAATATACTTCCGGTGCGCACCAATTAATTTGTTTTTCAATTTTTTTTGAAAATGCACATCTGGTATAAAACCAGAAGTACACTTCCGTTTTTCAATCAATAGCATATTGGCAAAAGAAGAAGATCTATCAGTATGCGCGCCAAGATAACATTGATTGGGCTAGAGTTGAATTTGAAGACAACCAAGATTGCCTTAATATTTTTGAAAAGGTATAGAGCTCCTTTTGTTGTACCCCAATTTTTGCCCCTAAGATCCCTCATCCTCAATGCATTAAGATCACAAACAAGGTTGGGCTCTTATGGTTGTTCTATTTCTAAGTTTGCTCTAAAGGAATCACCAAGCACCCTAACTGTGTTCTGCATGCATGATTGATCTGCATTTATTTCATTTATTAACCTCTGACTAAAATACAAAAAATATTTGCTTTTGTCTTTAAATCTTGTATTTTTGTAGGTATCAATCCAAGACATCAGGCGAATGTAAGTTTTTCCGATGTTTTTTCCCAAACTTGATTTAAAACCAATTTTTCAAAACAAAAAAAAACAGAGTGCAATCGATTTGCACATTGGAGCAATCGATTGCTCACTAAACATTTCAGCCAATTTTGCAAAAAATAACTTAGTGCAAACGATTTGCACTAGAGTGCAATCGATTGCACTGCACATAATTTTGAAAAATTGGGCAATTTTCAAGTTTGTGGGCTTGGACTCTAATTTCTTTTTTTATTTTCTTTTAATTTCGAAATTAATTACTAATTGATTCAATTTTGGCTCCAAAATCAATTTCCAAGACTAATTCTAATTTCCGAACCAAACTCCAAACCACCACTCATTCCCAAAGCAAAATCCTATAAATAGAGGCCTCATCTCATTCAAATCTCAAACTTTTGATAGTCAAATACACCTTGTCAAAAATTCTCCTCATTCTCTCATTTTCCCCAATTCTCCCAACTCACTCAAAGCTCTTTCTTCTTCATAAAGATTAGTGAATTCTTCATTGGAATTCTCTAATTCTTTGACCTAAACCTTCATCCACTCTCTTTTTCTTCTTCAATTTCTTAGATCTAGGCTTGTGATTCTGATTTTTGAAGTTGGAGTGAAGCAATTTGAAGTGTTACTCTTGCAAATTTCTCTCAAGATCTACAAGTGATGAGTGTTGATCTTCATCTTTGATTATGCGATCTCTTGATAATTGTTGTTGTTTGATTCATTGAGCAAACTTGTTTTTAGTTCCATTGATGTTAATTTCTCAAGAAGTTGGTGGAATTTTCGTGCTCACTTGAATTAAGACACACAAGGTGTTTGTGGAAAAGTTTGAACAAGGATTTGGCTTTTAGAAATGATTTTTTTCCTGGTTTTTACAGTGTGCAATCGATTTGCACTCTGTTGCAAACGATTGCACGAGCCACGTTTTAATTTTTTTTGAAAAAATAACAGTGTGCAATGGATTTGCATCCTGCTGCAATCGATTGCACAGAGTGTAAAATGTGATTTTCACTTGTTTTGGATCTTTACTCTTCTTCTACTCCATTCTTTTGATGATTGCCTTGGATTGTAGTCTTGCACACCTAATTCCTCTTTAATCTCAATGAACTTTGGGTGTTGATGAGGTTGGAGAAATGTATTGGTGATTCAAATCTACCAAAGGATTAATTATACAATTAATTCTTGGTGCTTTGAGTCAACAATATATTTTGTGCCTTAATCCACCAAGATGAGTGATTGAACTTAAAGATGGAAGAAATTAGAGAAGATAATCCAAGTTGATCTATCATTCTTTTTATTTTACATGTATTGACAAACATTAGAAGATGATCTACATATCATTCTTCTCGTTTGCTTTTTCAACACATACATCACTATTGTCCGGCCTCGTTGTAGGGTGGCTTCTACATAAGTCACTTGGCGATTGCTTAACATAGCGCTACATTGCTTATTCTTCATCTTATTTTCTTTTGTCCCGAATCGGAAAGTGATCAATTGGTGGCATGAACTTCAATGTTCTAACATAAGCCCTAAAAGATGACTTGAGCTTTGATTTTGGTTCAATACTTGTGGTGCTTGTCGTGTGGTCGCGTTGATTTCTAATCAAGCTTCTGGCAAGTTTCCACTAACCTTGTCCATTTAAAATTCTCAATCATCTTTGATCAAGTGATATGATAATTCCAAAACCGGTGATATACTTGGCAAAAAACAATTGAAACTTGTCGTTTGGTTGCGTTGATTCTATCAAGCTTCTGGCAAGTCTTCATGCTTAAGTTTCAAGATGGTCGTCTTGCTGACGACTAACAATTAACTATTCGATGATATACTTGACAAGTTTCAAGATGATCATCTTGCTAACCTTTATTAATTGCCTTTTATTTTTTTGCTCTTTATTTTCCGCATTTATTTTTTATGCTCTTTATTTTTTATGCACTTTAATTTTAGCATTTATATTTCATGCCATTTTTTCTTTGCTCACTTTAGTATTTTATTTTCTATGTCATTTTTCCTTTGCTCACTTGAGCATTTCATTTTCTTGTTATTTTGAATTTGCTCACTTGAGCTTTTATTTTTATTTTCCAAAACGCTTAATAATTCAACTTAAATATAAATAAACTTTTAATCGGACTTGGTTACTATCCCTATGCTCATAGCTTGATCTTTGGACCTAGGGTTAGGACCTCTATATCAGCTTGGAGAATTCTGTGACCTTGGTGTTATTATGTCTTGTCTGGTTATTATCTTTGTATACAGGTGTCATACCCCAAAATTTGCTCTCCTAACTTTAATTTACCTGACTTAGGTTTCACATTCACTTGCATATGCTTCCAATAGGTCATTGGCATTAAACAATCATCCATTTGTTTTGTAGTTGTAAAATATCTTTTATTTTACTTCATGCATTTTTATCTCTCTACCTGTTTCTTGCATCGTGTTAAGTTGATTATATCTCGATGATATTGATATTTCAGTTTTATAGACAGACCGTTAAAAGCGATTCGACATTGTGCAAAAAATTAGCGGGAAAATATTTCAAGTTTTCGCCTTTAACTCGTTGCTTTATGAATCTACGTATCGCGTAGATCATAAAAATGTTCTCTCTCTAATTTTTCGACACATTTTGAAGTCGATTTTAGTATTTTAGTTTTACAATTTTGTCTAATTCATTTTAATCGGATACTTTCAAATTATATTTTTAATTCTTAAACATTTTATAGGTAAATTTTTTTGGACTTTTAATGTCATTTTGGGCTTAACCTATATATATATATATATATATATATATATATATATATATATATATATATATATATATATGGTCACTGTTGAAAAAAAGAGGAGGAAGAAAAAGGTAAGAGGCGGAGGCAGATCTCACTCTCTGAATTTCTCATACTCCCTCTCTTCATCTCCGTGTCACCTCCTCCACCCTCACCCTTCTCACAGCCGCTCAACCTCCCACCGCCGTCACTTCAACATATCCTCCAGCCACTCACCACCACCAGCGTAACATCTCTCACCGGACACCACATCATAAACCACTGTAACCCCTCCCTTCCATCATTCTCTCTTCATCTTCCCCAAAATAACCTTCCTCATCATCGTCAACCTCCCAAACCGTCTCATCCATCACAAGATTCTACTCTCTTCAACCATCTCCGTTTCTCTCTATTATCTCACACATTCCTTCACCGTTATTATCACCCTTGGCCATAGTTCATCACAATAAACACTGCCGTTAACCTCCCTCCATCGGCTTCTTCCTTCAACGCCTCTGTACAACAACCACACTCCATCTCCATCAACATTCATCATCTTCATCCAAATAAACTACCTCATCCCTTACCTCTCTTCAACAACCTTCTCTGTTCAATCTGCCACCGAAATTATTTATCCTCTTCATCGTTCAACCAGCAGATCGCCTTCCTCCAACATAACCATCCGGACCTACATCACTGAATCCCGTCATATCCCCTTCATACTACCATCGTTAACCTTCACACTCCATCATCACTTCTGATTTCCTTCATTGTATCCATAAGCACCAGTCATCTCCACTGGTCCGGTATCACAACAACTCTCCCTTCATTGTATCCATCAGCATCAATCATCTCCACTGTTCTGATTTCTATTGACATGCTTCCAGTATTTGTTTTGTTTTATGGATTATAGTGCTGAATATTGGTGTAGATTAAAAATCTATGAAAATTATGTTCAGTACTAGTGGAGTCTGCATTCGTTTCACTGTGTTTGTGTGTTTTGAGACGATGTGTCGTTATGCTGATGAATTTTTTGTCTGTTTCTTATTATGTCGATGACCATTTGTTCAAGTTGAATTTGATTGAAAATTATAGGATAACATTGTTGGTTTTAGTCATGTTTGAGCATTTGGATCTAGTCGAGTTAAAATCTATGATCACATGAATCGTTTCCGAATAGGAAGTGTATACCATGCTTGTTTATGCTGTGTCGTTGATTGTTGTAGGTTTTATTGTAGGAATTTAGTGTTGACATAACTATGAGTTTGTTGTTAGTGATTTCTGTTGTCACTAAGTTTTGTTGTTGAAGATTTGTTGATCCGTATTAGAGACTTAATTGATAATCGATTTTAATGGGTGAAATTCGTGGTGTTTGTTCTTGATTTAGAATCAATTGGAATGATAACTTCCGAAGATTTAAAGAAAGTGAAAACCTTGGTTTAGTTCATGTTTTAGCTCCTTCATAAATTACATGCTAACTTGATTTCCCGATTCTCCATTTGTTCATGAATGTCATACGAATTTCATTTGATTTTAATTTCCTTTTGATTAGTAACTTGTTTGTGCGAGGTTCTCATATTGGGTCAAGTAATTACTTCCGCTTCCCATCTTTTATCCACGCTTAATGGATTAAGCTATTTTTGATTTACTTATTTAATTTTGTTATTAAAAATGAATTAGTATACTAATTCATTTTTTTTAACTCGATTAATTAAGTTAATCAACTCTTGATTAATCGATTAAGCTCTCACCTTCATTTCATGCTACTTTATTACTTTTAGTTAATTAATTGAAAGTCGATTTAGTTATTTAATTTGGTTACTAAAAATTAATTAGTTTCGACTAATTAATTTTTCTTAACTCAACTAATTAACTTAATCAATTTTTAAGTTAATTAATTAAGCACCCACTTTCATATTTCATTTGTTTTATTGCTTGGTCCTAACCAACTAATGCAGAAATCTTTATCTGATATTCATATGATACATGAAGCTTTATCCAATCTTGAAGTTTACTTGAAGCATTTTCTCACACCACGCGATGGAGTTTACTTGATTATTCAAATTAATTCGATTTGGTTGTATTGGTTGTTTATTTTGGCTTTTTATCGCGCTTCCCAATTTGATGTATCCCCATTCATAAACTTGTACCCCCATCCCCGCATGGTCTGTAATAGTTTAGGATTTTATTTCCCTTTGTGTTCTAATTATTGCTTAATTACACGTTATTAGAACACATAGCCTCCTCTTGGACTCTTCATCAATGAACAGGTATACATACAAGTGCACACTCGCACACATTCATAGTTTGGTCCTGGGCTTTTCTACAGCGACAACTATCCGATCGATTGTTCCAATTGTTCGTTTAGAATACTAGCGCCACGTTAGTCCCACTTTCTAGGAGTGTCATACCCCAAATTTTGACCTAATATACCACCTTACATTTATATTGTTACACAACTAACAGTTCAAACAACATTAATCGGGTATGGCACTCACAGGTCAAAATTAGGGTTTCATCAGATTTTCATTTGATTCAAGAGCTAACCAATTAGGGTTTGAGATTTTCTCATCTTATTTGATCTATCTTGATCAAATCATCAACCTCTGATCATCAGATATCAAATTTTCTCACAGATCAATCAAGGATCGACCAATTAGGGTTTTTCAGGCATGAGTATTCTCTGATTTTTTGAGAAGTGAATGACTTTTTTTGGATAGAGATTGGTCATCATATCTTACATAAAACATCTTGACCTAATTTCTGGATTCAAAACATCACAGAAGTTCACAGAATTCATCAGTCGTTTTTAGAAACATCTGATGAAATTTCATCTGCACAGAAAAGTCAAACTTTGACTTTTGATCAAATTTTTCAAAACAAAACTTTTTCCAACATCAAAATACTTCAAATGATCCATCATGATCATAAAAAATCAAAGAATTTGAAAAAGTCAACAAAAGGTCAAAAGTTCTAACACTTAGAAAATTTTCTAAGTGTTGAAATTTCTTACTTTTTTCAAACTTCAAGCCATTTTTTCGCCTAGTTCCAATTTGAATTTGAAAAAACTCAAAACATGAAAGTTGTAGCTTGTGGAAAAATCTTTCCAAAATGTACAAGAACTCTCAAATCCATGGAGTCTAGCTACACTTTTGAATTTGAAATTTAGAGCTCCAAAATCCATAATTTTCAAGTACAAACTTGTAAAATTATAGGTCATTTTGCATTTTCCTCTTCTAGAACCTTTGCCACCTTGCCAAGATAAGTTAGAACTGATAAAAATCAGTTGGATGTAATTATTATAAGATAGGATCAAGTTGGAAATTAACCATGGTTAAAAGAAGGAAGCTTCCTTTTGCATTTAATGCAAAAAAAACTTCCTTGCCCTCTAAGGCAAGTTTGAATTACCAATGCCCAATTGCTTGCCTAACATTTCAGATACAATGGCCTATAAATAGAGGTACCAATTCAAGCTCAATGGACACCAAAGCAATGCAAAATGATGCTTTCTCTTTATTTTCTTGAAAATCAAGCAATATAGTGCAAATTGAAAAACATAGCATTTTTGAAATTGAGCTAAAACCATGATGATCTTTGGTGTCCAACATGTTTCATAATCACTATAACACTTGTTACAAGCTTAAAATTAAACTGAAATCAAGTTAAAATCAGTTTTCATTTTTCATTTTTCATTTTTCAAACTTTTCCAAACTGCCCAAGCAATCGAATTTGGAGTAAAGCTTGATAAAACTGTGATCTAATCATCTGAACAACATCACTATACTCCATGGACATGAGGCAGGCCATTAATCTCGATCTGTAACAGCTCTAACCAAGAATTCGAGCTCCATTTTTCAGTCTATGCAGGTGGACTTGGCTGGATTGATTGGAAAGGATTCAAGGCAAGCAGGCTATCCTCACAGCTTCCATACATGCCGTTGGTGCTCAAGCAATCATAAAACAACAACTGGAAGCATCAAAATCCAGTTTTCGATTCTCACATTTCCAGGTATGCATATGAACTAAGATATCCATTTTCTTTGATTCTTTTTGAAAAAGCTCTTGGCCAAACTCTTTCTGCACCTCTAACGATCATTAACCCTCAAAAAAATCCAAGAATCATCAAACCTTCATCATTTAATTTGAGTTTTTCAGATTAGGGTTCTTAGTGTTCTTCGAAACCAAAAATGTTCTGGGCTTAAAATAAATGAAATTAACAATTGCTATCATATTCGTTGTGCAAAATCGATCAAGTTTCATTTTTATATCATTCAATTTGGTTGAGAAACGAAGATTCTAGCTTGGATTTGGCAATCTGAAGATCAAAGCAAGAAACCCAGGATGCGCGCGTGTTCTTCATCTGTTCTTCATTTTCAAATATTTAAAAATTCCAATCCTTTTCTAACACGTGTTCTAGTCCACTAAACACAGAAATGCGTTTGGTCTAGTGGTAGTATGCTTGCCTTTAAGTCTCTTTGCCACGCGTCCCACCTCATGGTCATGGGTTCAACACCCATCAGGACCATTCTTTTTACAAACTTTCCATTTTTTCATGTTTTTTCATCAAACTTTCACAATTTTTTTGTCCAATCAAAACTTCTCATTTTGAGATGATTTTTTGGACACTTGTCAATAAATACATCTATTTTATGATAGTGCAAAAGTTTTCAGAAAAAACTTTCATCTGATTAAATTTTAATCGGAAAGCGGCGTTGAACACTTTTCAAACCTCCTTTTAAGGTGAATTTTTCAAGTTTTCGACTTCCGATTTTTTTTCAAAAAAACTTCTCATAAATGAACCTTACATTTCAAAACATTTTCAAATCATTTTTCAAAACATTTCATCAAACTTGCATCTTTTACCATGATCGATCCGAATTAAAACGATAAAACTGATTTCGTCTTCTCTCGAATTTCTCGATCGATCATGGGCCTCCATCACGGTGTAAGTCCCAAAATTCTTTTTATGTACATATATTTTTCCTTGTATATAAACAAAAACATTCTTTTATGTACATATTTTTTTACCTGTACATAATACGGACAAACTTCTTCCGTTTGTTTGCATTTTACACTGCATTCCATTGGTTTTGAAAGGAGCATTATTCCCTGTGAAACTGCTTTCAAACCAATGGGCCTCCCTTACGGTGTAAGTCCCATAACATTCTTTTATGTACATAATATTTCTTTGTACATACAAATTTCATCTGTACATAATACAGATACTCCTTTTATACTCAAGTACAGACAAACTTCGATCGTTTGTTTTCACTCCACTTGTGTATATACAAACCAAACATTCTTTTATGTACATAATATTTCCTTGTACATATCAAACTTTTATCTGTACATAACACAGATACTTCTTTTTTTCAAATACTTTTTATCTGTACATAATACAGATACCTTTTACAGATAAACTTCAATCAATCATTTCCGTTTCATCTGTACATTTTACACTGAATACCATTGATATTGAAAGGAGCATTATTCCCTGTGAAACTGCTTTCAAATCAATGGGCCTCTCTTATGGTGTAAGTCCCAACCCTCCTATGTACATCCATCTTTCTCTGTACATAAAAAACTCGTTCGTGTACATATTCATTTCCTTGTACACAGTTCAAACTTGTAAATAACCAAGTTACGCTCGTTTCAAACGTTCGTTTCACAGACACTTGTTTATATTTCCTTCATAAACTCTTGTAAATAAACATCATGCATTGTTTATATTTCCTTCATAAACTCCTGTGAATACATATCACACACACACACCTGTTTATACAAACCGTCTAATAATAACATAATAATTAGACTAATCAATAGGTTCCCAGAGTAATAGCCTCCGCTTGGGCTTCATACAAGATAACTCATCCCCAATTGAGTTTAGCCTCCGCTTGGGCTTTATACAAGACAATCCATCCCCAGCATGGGTCAGCCTCCTCTTAGGCTTCATATAAGAAAACTCATTCCTCTGAGTTTAGCCTCCGCTTGGGCTTCATACAAGATATTTTATCTCCAACAGAGTTTAGCCTTCTCTTGGGCTTTGTACAAAGAAACTCTCCCCGCATAGTTAGCCTCCGCTTAGGCTTCATATAAGACAAACACTCCCCTGTTGAGTCAGCCTTCTCTTGGGCTTCTTTCAAAAGAACTCCTCAAAGAGTTTAGCCTTCTCTTGGGCATCATACAATGAAAGAGATAGGAAATCTCTTAACAGCCTCCTATTGGGCTTCCAATACAAAGAATCACCCGCGCTAAGATAGAACCCTGAAAGGATGGTTTCCCGATGAAATCACTTTCAAATCCCCCAGAGAGTAAAATTTCCCGGTGAAATTGCTCTTATTCAGAAAAGGATGGTTTCTCGGTGAAATCCCTTTCAAGCCAAAGCCATCCATACCCTATAGCTTCCTCTTGAGCTTCATACAAGGACCCTCGATGACCCTCGGAATGCCTCCTCTTGGGCTTACAATACAAGGACCCACGGGCTTCTTAAAAGCATCCCTTTAATCCAATCAATTTCTCCTCGAGATTTAGACATCTATAATCTCTATGGAAGAAGTATCTCATCTATCACATCACATACAATCAAAAAACTTTTCAAAACTTTTCAAACTCTTTTCAAACAAAAACATCTCTTAATTGTAAGTGGTAACGCTTGTACACTCAAGCAAAACACCTAATACTTACAGTTAAAAGATTCAATCATCTTTTTCAAACATCTTTCTTAAACATGTAAGTGGTAACGCTTGTATACTCAAGCAAAACACCTGATACTTACGATGAAAGATTTTAATCAATCAAACAACTTTTCAAAATGTATGTGATGAAATAGATTAGATACATTTTTCATTAAGATGACATTTGTCAGTCTCTTACTAACATCCGTTGCTTTCCACTAGCATAAGTGGGAACTACGATTGCTCGACTTTCTCAACATCCTTTTGAGAATCGTGAGGCCAAGGTCTCATCCTTGCCGAGCAAATTTCTTTCTCTCTCAGACCAAACAAACCATAGAACCCTGTAGATCCGAGCTACAAATGCTCTGATTCCCACTAGGGGATATGTATGCAGAAGATCCACAGATCTTTGCGAGCACAATAATAACAAACACTAGAATCCCACATAATCTACTGTTTCTTAAAATCCAAAGGAGAAACTTTCCCAATCATAGAAATAGCAATTAAAACACACAAACATATCAAACATATTCATATATAAAGCTGTAGATAACTACATATATTTAGGGTGCTCCATCTATTCCCTTTATATAACAATCCCCTTACAGAATCTCCCCAATGCGTTACGTCTAGTTTGCTAGTCGTTCGCATACCAATATCAATTGAGGGTATTTCAGCTTTCCCCTTTTTCATAATCATTAAATCATCTTTCTTGTGTTGAAAATAATAAAGCTTGATGCTCGCGGCATCTTTATAAACAAATCAAAAGATTTAAATCGTTACGAGCCAGAGAATCTGAACTCACGTTCGCATCCTCAGGCGCGTCACCTTTTAACGCGAACAAGGAGCATACATATAGCCACCTTGTATGGGCTCGCTTGCTTTCCTACTTCATTACCTCTTTAATCAGATTCTTATATCATCTTGGCTCATATGCCAAATTCCTCAAGGGCCTCATAGTTGGGAATGGGCAGAGCCATTTTCACAAGGTTAATTGAAGCCCTAGTTTGTATCGATTGACCATAACCCGAATAAATTTTGGTCCACATACCAACTATCCATGCACAAGAGTTTCATAGTTGGGTGCAGGAGCACCTATCCTCACGAGATTAATTAAGTCCATATACTTCATTAATCATGACCCGATTCAAATTTCCTTGGTCCATAAACCAAACCTTAACACACTTTCATAATCAAAGTTCCAAACCTCGATCCAACGTCGAGTGTCTTTTCAAAAGTTCTTTTTTTCACAATAAAACCCAAGTATTTAAATCGTTGGTTGTTAGACCGATTATTTAAAAACTTGTGCCAAATGAACTCCGAGTCTTTAAATCGTTGGATGCTAGACCAATTGTTTAAAGATTCTTAATAATGCAAACTTTGTTTCACTTCACTTTTTCATAAGAAATATTTTTGGGATGATAGACGACTCGTTGAGCATTGAGCTCCTCTGGTTTCTAGTATTTGAATCGTAGGATGCTAGTCCTATTGTTCGGTACTTTTCACCCACTTAAAACCAACTCAATTCACTCAAATATTTTTTCGCTCATATGTGATCATCAAACTCTTTTCTTACAAAGAGTGTGCAATAGCCATTTCAAATACGAATGAAGATTTAGCTTTTCAAACAAACTAAACAAGTCAAAGTTCAAGCATTTGAAATGTATAATGCACAATTTTTCTTATAAAATCAACACAACCAACTTAAACATTTTCAAGAGGAACTACAGAACTCTGACTTTCCCATTGCACGAGGGAGTATGTAGGCACAAGATGCGATGTCTTTGGCGAGTTCAAAAACCCATAAATAAAGACTCTTCTTCTTTCTCTTTTCCTTAACTTAGAACTTGGAAAATTTAGTAAACTCACATAAACACACACGAAATAAACGGGTCCCATCGAGTACGATGGATGTAAGGGGTGCTAATACCTTCCCCTTGCATAACCAACTCCCGAATCCATATCTTTTGGTATTGTAGACCGCATTATCCTTCTTCGTGGGTTTTATATATATTTTTCTTTTCTTTTTTATAACAAATAAAATTAGGTGGCGACTTCATTGTTTTAAAATAACCGATGAAAAAACCAATCATCACAGTAGGTTATTCCGTTATACTCGATTAAGAGTGGATTTCCTCAAAATACAGCCGTTACTCTGCCCATTTTTCTTAAGACAAGAGTTCACCTAAAAGCATTGACTTATCTGAAGCTTGGTTTTTTGTCCGATTATTTGTTGTTTATGTGGCAATCCAAAGGTTGGGATAAGCTTCATGTATATTTGTTCCTCCAGCTCACCATGCAAGAATGCTGTGTTGACATCTAGTTGCTCAAGTTCCATACCAAATTGAGCTACAATTGCAAGTAGGATACGAATAAAGCTATGTTTTACCACGGGGGAGAAGACTTCATTGAAGTCGATACCTTCTCTCTGTGTAAATTCTTTAGCAACTAATCGAGCTTTGAACCTTGCATCTTCGACTCCAGGGATTCCTTCCTTCTTCTTGAAGACCCATTTGCATCCAACAATCTTCTGAGCCTTCTGCCTCTCAACAAGAACCCAAGTTTGATTCTTATGAAGAGATTCAATTTCCTCCATCATGGCAGTAGTCCATTGGGCTACTTCACTATTGTTGATAGCTTCTTCATATGACCGAGGTTCACTATTGCTGATATCACCGGCAATATTTAAAGCATATGACACTAGGTCAGCATAGCCATACCTCTCAGGAGGTTTTATTTGTCTTCTTTCTTTGTCTCTAGACAACTGATATTGTTGCAGTTGTGAGGGTATCAGTATCATCGCATGGATCTTGGTCTTCTTCTTGATCAACTAATTTTTCTTTTGTAGGCTCCACCTTCTCCGAGATATTAGGATCTTTGTCTTCACTTGTTGACCTTTTATGAGGCTTTAGCATTTCAACTTCATTAAAAGTAACATCCTAATAATACATTTTCTTTTCTCTAGCCATCATAACTTATATCCTTTCACACCTTCAGGATATCCTAGAAAAAACGCATTTCAGTGCTCTTGCATCAAGTTTTCCTTCTTTGATATGAGCATATGCAGGGCAACCAAATATCCTCAATTTCTCATAATTGGCAGGAGAACCTGACCACATCTCTCTGGAGTTTTAAATCCAATGGATGTTGATGGACATCTGTTGATCAAGTAACAAGCTGTATTGACAGCTTCAACACAAAATACTTTTGGCAATCCAGCATTTGACAACATACACCTGGTTCTTTCAAGTAGAGTTCTGTTTATCCGTTCTGCAAGTCCATTTTGTTGTGGGGTGTGCCCCACGGTATAATGTCTGGCAATATCGTGATCCTTGGAAAAATTCTCAAATTCTCCGTTACAAAACTCTAGACCGTTGTTAGTTCTCAGCCTCTTGATCTGCCTCCCGGTTTGCTTTTCAATCAAGGTCTTCCACTGTTTGAACTTGACAAATGATTCACTTTTTCGTTTCAAAATGAAGAACCAAACCTTTCTTGAATAATCATCAATGAAGGTTAACATATATCTTCCACCACCATGAGAGGGTACTTGGGAAGGACCCCACAAGTCAGAGTGAACATAATCCAACGTGCCTTTTGTTCGATGAACTGCATTATTGAATTTTACCCGACATTGCTTCCCAAAGACGCAATGTTCACAGAAGTCTAACTTTTCCACTTGTTGACCGCATAACAATCCTTGCTTGCTCAACTTGTGACACCCCGATTTAATTCAAATATTAAATAATTAGGAATTTAATTATTTAATTAAATAAAGGCTTGATTATTTATATTTTTGGATTTAATTGGACTATTTAATTAAAAGGAAGAATTAGTGGTGTGAAGAGTAATTAGAGGGTGTGAGGAGTAAATCACTCTACTTTACTAATTACTAATTATTTATTTTATTAAAAAAGTTATTTCACGTAGAATTGGAGAAGAGAAGAGAAGAGAGGAAAAAGCCAACGCCGAGTGTAACGCCCATTTTTAATTAATATTAAAATATATTAATATTTCGAATTACCGATCGATATTTATCTTGCTACGAGAACATTCATATTAATTAATATATCTATTAATTTATCTAGCGACACTCCGTTCGGTCCGGTAAAATATTATTCGGATCCGATATTTAATTCTCCGAAATTGTTTTAATGGATTGAATAAATAATATTAGTATGTTGATTTATAAGAATTGGTTAGGGGTGTGAGGAGTAATTGATGAGATTTGAGTTTTCACCTTGACTTACTAAATAAGGAAATACCATTACTAGAACCAATTCTTCTCATTTTCCTTCCATTCAATTATACCAAAACCAAACATGGAGACTTGGCTTACTAGTGGGAAACAATTTATAAAAACCAATTTCTTTTCCTTTTCTTTCCATTGTAAACACAAAAACCAAAATAGAAACCTAGAGAGAAAAGAGAGGGTTTTGGAAAGAAGAAGAAGAGGAGAAGATGAGGAAGATCTTGAACAAGGGAGCATGAGAGGAAGCTTGAGGTTGGGCTTGGTAGCATCACCATGGATCATCTCCAAGCTAGAGGTAAGGGGTTTGATTTTCCATTTCCTATAGTTAGGGTTTGTTATATATATTGTGGATTTGTGATGAAAATTGGTGTTGAGGTTTTGAGTTGGGTGTTGATGATTTGATTTCCATTTTACATTGTTAGGGTTTGGTAGATTTAGTTTGGATTGAGAAAAATTGATAGTTGGTTTATAGTGTTTATTGAGTGATTATTGAAGTGTTTAGGAGATTTGAGTTTGGTGTAGAAAATATAAGTGCTATTGTTAAGTAGTATGATATATTGTGTAATGGAAATGGAGATAGAAATAAGAAAGAAAAACATAACAGCAAGCATGAAAACCAGAAAAAAAATAAAGCTGTTGGAATGAAAATGTAAACAGTAATTACGCAGGGAATTTGGAGAAGAATGGTGGAAGGCACCAAGGGGGGGAGGCGCCCACCCCCATATTGGAGGCCACCGTCCCCAAGCCAAGGGCGCCCGCCTTGCCTTCTTTCTTTGAATGGGACGAACGTCCCCCTTTTGTTAAGTGAGGAGTGGAATTTTCTTCGTTTTCTGTTTTCTGCTCCGAATTCAACGAAAATTGACGTGCTAGCTAAGTTCGACGTGTATAACGTAGTGGTGAAGTTAGTTTTTCGAAATTGCAAGTTTTTACGAGACGACCCGAAATAGGCCAATTTACGGTAAAATTGAATCGGACGGCGTTTTAGTAGATTTAAGGTACGTATGGACAATCCGATTTCGATGTCGACGATTATGATTAATACCGGTTGTTAGGAATGACTTTCGTGACGATTATAGGTGTTTGACTATTTTTCTTTTTTTGGAATTTAGCGAATTAATTATTAATGATGCGGGGTGAATAAACGTAAGATTTGCGATGGTGTATTTAATAATGAATACTTGTTGATATGCAATGCGATGATATATGTTTTGTACATGATGATGTGACGATTAAATTAATGTTGTTAATAAATGCTTCCGATTTGTGAATGCATGACTTTTGGTGAATTTATTAGTGATGTTTGCATAATGCAATTATGATGCAATGATATATTTATCTTGTTTTGGGTAAATTATGGCGATGTGGGCTTTATGCCAATTTGGATGAGCGATGATGATGTTTTTGTGTTGTGTTATTTTATTGTCGATTCACATACATATCATAAGCGAAGAGGGCTTTTATGCCAAGCGATGATGGCTTTTATGCCGAGCGAAGATCGGCTTTATGCCAAGTGTCCCTAATTATGGACAAAGCGATGAGTACCACATGCATAACATAGTTGTGTCTCATGGAGTCGGTTATGTTTATGTTTGAGTTGTTTGGCGTTGGGTTTTGTTGATTGATGGATGATAATGAATTGCGATGATATATGTTGTGATGATGGGCGTTATGTCAAAAGCGAAGATGGGCTTTATGCCAAAAGCGATGATGGGCTTTAGCCAATTTGTGATGATTTGTTTATGTTGCTTATATTACTAGCATTATTTAATGTCGATGGTTGACGTTGTTGTTTAATACTACCGTGTTAATTAGTGATGTATTAGCTCGTGACAATTTCGTGGTGATGGAGGGTTATGTGTTGTTGCGACGTTTCATGCCGATGAGGTTATGGTGATATAGTGTAGATTATACACATTAGGATGATGAGTAAAATAAGTGAGTTTTGATTATGTGTTGGAATTACACTTATTAATCTATACCCTTTATAATTCCGAAACTATATATATATATATATATAATTTATCATGCCCTTAATTATATATTTTAGAGTATCTCACCCTTTACTTGTTTCGCCGTTACCTATATATTGGTAACGTGCAGGTTGTGAAGACGGAGTCTATAGCTGCTGTTAGTCGAGTCGGTGTCGCTCTGATATGTAGCACTCGGGGAAAATATTTATGTCGTCTTGTTGTTGTTGTTGTTTTATTACCATTCCTTTTGTGAATAAGAATCATAATTCATAAAACATGATGTTGATAAGGAAGTTTAATAAATGAGATGTTTTGATTTCTATGAATCAAGTTATGTTTTCCTGCGATGCTATGTATCCGAAATTTAAACTTTAAAGTAAACTATTTTAAAGTGAGTTGTTTTTGATGGTGTAACGCCTCAGTATTTAAATTATGAAATTTTAGAATTACTCTGATTTTTGCATATTAAACTTTGGGTAGAATTGGGGTGTTACACCGAGGAAATCGAAGATCATCGCGAGGTAAGGGGTGATTTCATTCGATTTTAATGCCTTATGGGTTTTGAGAATCAACCGGATGATTGGGTATGTTAGGAAGTTTTGATTTGGAGTAATATAGGTTTGTAGGATTAAACCCTATTTGTGTCGGATTGTAGGTCGGAAACCATTAGTGTGTCAAATAATAAATAGGAATGATGAAATAATGTTGTTTGATGTTATAATGGTGTAAAATGGATGTATTATAGTGTTCCTCATGTTGCAATTTGTATGGGAATGTTTGAAAGTGATTTGGAATGGGCAAATGCTGTCAAAATAGCAGATTTTGGTTCTGCAGGTCGTGGGAACCGGAACCGGTTCCCAGTGGGGAGGAACCGGGTTCCCAGTGTGAATTTTTCAAAACTGGGCATTTTTGTACGTGGGAACCGGTTCCCAGTGGGGTAGGAACCGGGTTCCCATACAAAATTCCAGGGGCGTGACTTTTTCAAAAAGTGGGATCCGGGTTGTCCCAGGGTAGGAACCGGGTTCCACTGTATTGAGTTCAAAAATACTTAAACTTCAAAAATTCATATTTTCTAAACCGTAACTCCGATTCGAGTGCCGTTTTCGGCATTATTTCTTAAATTTAAAATGCTATCTTTTAGAAAGGAAAAAATATTATTTTGCTAAAATTATTTTAAAAAGAGTCGAGCTTCCGATTTTGAAAAGTGTGGATAGTTAAGGATAATGGGAAATTATTATGAATGGTCTGAGTTATCGGATGAGAACTAATGCTTACAATGTTGTGTTGATTATTCATTGCGATTGAATGTAATACATTGGTGATTGGCATTATGTGAATTATGTTGATATCATAATCTGTGAATTGATGTTGCATGCTTTTATGATGCATGCATAAACATTTGTTAATTGGTTCATTCCCATTGTGCGGAAGTGAACTGGCAGAGCCAATAAACTTACCAGGATTTAGAGGTAGTGAGGCTAGATTCTTGACCCAGTGGTTATGGGAGAATCATGGATTTCCGCTGTCTTTCCACATGTAAACGGAGCAGTGGGTGAACTCGGTTCACGTTTTGGTACCACATGCATAGAGTCTGCATTGCATATGGGATTGTAACATGCTAGGATGGTTTCCAGTGTTGCAATTTCCATCGTTTGTTATATACATGTTCATTGTGTGAGATGCATTTGTGAATTGACCATGACTATGTGTTTGGATAATGGACTAACGTATAGAATTATTCCGTTGTAACTAAAAACGTATAATGCATTTTATATTGGATAGAAATCTCACCCTTACTTTGATGATTTCAGATTTGAAGTGATTAGCTGCTTGGAATCAGTAAGGATAGCTCCTAGAGTTGAGTTATTAGTTAATCCGCGTGTCAATGTCGTGCTCTGGTAGATGTAACACTGGGGAAACGTTTGATTTAGAATTCTTATGATTATTAAATATTAGTTTTGGTTAATGTTTCAATTGATTGTCCTGGAATAATTATGAACGATGTATTCAAGATTTGGTTATGTTTCATTTCCGCTGTTAAACATAACTTTATGTCTGTTCCTTTAATAATCCTTCTTCAGTGAAAGCATGACAGCTGTTCTAATTGATTTGAAATATTTAAATTGTGACGCCTCTTGATTTGTGAATAAAAACTCTGATTAATATTTATAAAAAGCGGATAATTAGAAGGGGTGTTACAATAGTGGTATCAGAGCATAGTCGGTCGTTGTGACCAGTGTCTTAATGTCATTATCCCTTTGTACGCGACAAGTGTGTACAACACTGTCGGTACTTGTTACTTTTCTGATTGATTATTGCAGGAGTAGTGTGAAACTAAGTGGGGGAGAAGAGATGCTTCCCGGATATGTTTCGATTGTAAGTCATTGGTACGAGGTACTGCTTGAGAAGACAGTGCAAGTGTGGTTAGAGTTATTGGAATCGTTTGGACCATGAGTCATAGTTGGAAGTGCAAAAAGGCGAGTACGATTCTGAGGACTTAGATCTCCCTCTTTCACCATTTTGATTCCGCCTCTCTGTTCTTCCTCTAACAATGAGACCTTCAGCTGAGCCTTCAGATCTTGAATCTGATACTCTTTTCTTCAGTTCTTTCGAGTGCAATGCAGCCTTGACTTCGTTCAAGGTAAGATCTTCTCGACCATACATCATGGTGTCGATGAAATGCTCGTAAGAACTTGGAAGGGAACATAATAGAAGAATTGCTTGATCTTCATCATCTATTTTAACATTGATATTCTTTAGTTCAAGAATAGCTTTGTTAAATTCGTCCAAATGATCTTTTACGGGCTTTCCTTCTTGCATTTGAAGAGTATATAATCTTTTCTTCAAATACAATCTGTTGGTGAGTGATTTTGTCATGTACAAACATTCTAGCTTCAACCATAATGAAGAAGCTATAGTTTCATCTGACACTTCTCGTAGAACTTCATCTCCCAAGCACAACAAAATTGTACTGTGTGCTTTGTCTAGGATTTCATCCTTCTCTTCTTCGGTCAAACTCGCCGGAAGCTTTCCTCTACCTTCCAAAGCTTTGCCTAAGCCTTGATGAACAAGTAGAGCCTTCATCTTCATTCGCCAAAGGTTAAAATCATTTTCTCTATTAAATTTCTCCACATCGAATTTAGCACCTGCCATAATGATCGTATACTAAAAAAAATATCATAGTCCATGAAGGTACACCAGGTAAGTTCCCAGGAAAGAGAGGTGAGTCTTTGGAAGACAAGCTTAAATACGAAGTCTTTCCTTAGCCAGAATTTTCCTAGACATGCACTTTTCACACTACTATCTTTTTCAGTAACAAGAACAATTCTTTTCTGGTGTGGAAGATCAGACAGTGCTGCAACCACAAAGCATACTCTGAATTTTTCTTCTAGTTCAAATGACTTAGCACCAGGGAGCTGAAAGAGCTCTGATACCAGTTTGTTGGAGCGGAAGTCCCATTTGAGAATAAAATAATAATGGAGAAAAATAATGACACCGAGAATTTAACGTGGTTCGACAATTTACCTACTCCATGGCTAGAGAGCAACAAAAGGATTCCACTATTCAAAGAGATTTTACAAGTTCACCCAGTGTTTCACTCACTATCCAAAACCCAATTACACCCAATTTTACTCTCACTCAAGACTCTCTCAAAAACACTCTAATGTTCTTTCCACTACAAGAATACTAAAACAAGAGAAGAGAGAAGAGAACTCAATGAATTTTGGTGTGTCTTAGAATGACATAATACATGAGTATTTATAGCCAAACTTCAAGGCAAAACCATTGACAAATACCATGGGCAAAGAAAATCATGTGCAAAATTACTTACTATTTCTTTATTTCTTTTAGCCATAATTCAATATGTAGCATTCAACAATGCTGATTGTTCTTGATGCTGAAACACATCAATGATATTGCATATGTATACCCGACATGTGTGTTGATTTTATTTTTTAAATCTAGTGTCATACTGCGACACGACTAATCTTAGAGGTGTTTGTACTTTATAGTTACTATGATGAAATGTATGTGGTATATTTGAACCCGAATACTGATATATATCACTGCTAATACATTTTCTTAATTTATGAAAATAGTACTTTTGACATTTTTATTGTTTAACACAAAATTGTTCATTTGAAGAGTCAATTTTCTCCTTGCAGTTCGAAAATGACAAAGTCGCGAGCCAAAGTGTTGGCAGATGAAATTGGTTCATGGCACCTTGAAGTTAGCATTGATGGACTTGTATCTTCTCTTTTGTCATTGTTTCAAACACTTACAGGAAAGCGACCACGCTACAAGGTAACTGAAGCGTGGGCTTGTGCATTATTTTACAGGGAATCTAACTTTTTCAGTACTAAGATTCTGTTTTCAGAGCATGTTATTTGTCATTTGTAGCCTCAAATCATAATTTTTGTATTATTCTGAAATGTTTATTCTCCCAAAGATTATTTCACAACAATTTCGCGAATGACAATATAAACAAATGTATACATCATGCTTCTTCTTTTTTGTTGAACTTTCCATATTACAATATTCACTAGATTTTTCTTATAATATTTACAAAAAAAATTACGCATACTTTCTTTTGTTGAATTTTCCATATTACAACTTATGATTTTTTCTTATAATATTTACAAAAAAATTTGGCATGCTTTTCTTTTTGAATTTTTCTATATCACAACTTATGATATTCAATAAATTTTTCTTATAATATTAACAAACAACACGTCACAATATCATATAAATATTAACCATAAGCTCAAAATATAGAAAACATCTCTTGCAGCTCTGTTCCCACCCACTGTTCCATTGTGTTGCATAGGATGAGGCTTTTGACTGTGGCTACTTGCAATCTGAATCAATGGTCTATGGACTTTGATACCAATACTAAGCACATCAAAGACTCCATTTCCAAAGCCAAACAAGCCGGAGCTGTCATCCGTCTTGGACCGGAGCTCGAGATTTCCGGTTATGGCTGCGAAGACCACTTCTTAGAGCTCGACACCATAAACCACTCGTAACAATTCTCACTCTAGTACCTTTTTTATTTCACATGATAGTTTTTTTTTTTAATTGTGAAACTGTTTTTTTTTTGGTGTAGATGGGAATGTTTGAAGGATATATTGGTTGGTGATTGGAGTGATGGCATAGTGTGCAGTATTGGAATGCCTATTATCAAAGGTTCTGAGAGATATAATTGTCAGGTTTTGTGTTTCAACCGGAAGATTATTATGATACGACCCAAAATGTGGCTTGCCAATGATGGTAATTATAGAGAACTTCGATGGTTTACCGCTTGGAAACAAAGGGATCAGCTTGATGATTTTCAGCTTCCTCTTCATATTTCTGAGGCATTGGGTCAAAAATCAGTACCTTTTGGTTACGCCTTTGTTAAGTTTCTAGACACGTAAGTTGCAAATTCACACCTTCATATATATATATATATATATATATATATATATATATATATATATATATATATATATATATATATATATATATATATATATATATATATATATATGAAAATTTTGTGTTTGAATAAAAATAAATGTGAATTAAAATAAAATAAAAATTTTACGGATAGAGATCCATGAGATTAAAAATTAGTTGTTTGCACAACTATTAAATATTATCCTATTTGGTAAAATAATTATTTATTTTGTAAAAATTAAAAATAAATTAATGAATAATTTTAGTAATATTAACTAATATACATAAAAGTGACCTGTGAGATGAATTTTTTTTTAATATGTATAAAAAGTGTGAAAATATCCTATTTTTTGGTAATTTAAAAAAAATACAATTATTTTATCTACTTGTATATTATAATATTGAAAGTAATAACAGATTTTAAAAACAAAATAAAAAGAACTATATTTATCTATATTTAAATTTTAAGTTTTTTTTTAACTTAGGTGTTTCATTGGTTTGTATTCATATATGTTCTCTTTTGTTTTTTATTTTTATTTTTTATGTGTTTTTCTATTTCTTCATTTACATTGTTGATAGATCTGAAATATAAAAATAAATTGATAACTATATAAATGTTAAAATATTTGTTATGCATATTTATTTTTCTTTTGTTTTATTTTTCTACTTCTTCATGTGTTTTATTTTATATTCATTTGCCTTGTGATGGTGAGTGAAAAGAAATATTTATTTATTTTTCTATTTCTTTTATTTTATTTTTCTACTTCTTCATGTGTTTTATTTTATATTCATTTGCTTTGAAATGGTGATGGTGAGTGAAAAGAAATATTTATTTATTTTTCTATTTCTTTTATTTTATTTTTCTACTTCTTCATGTGTTTTATTTTATATTCATTTGCCTTGAAATGGTGATGGTGAGTGAAAAGAAATATTTATTTATTTTTCAACCAATTAATTCATTATATTTCAACCAAAAATTATCATGTATTAATTTGTTATTCGAGACTTTTTCAACTTTCATTTTTTCTGCTCTTCCCACTCTTTTCACTCACCATCTCATTCTCCTCTCAAAATAAATATTTTTTTTATATATTTTTTTCATCTCATTGTAAAACAATTATGTTTTTATTATTTTAATTTTTTACAATCGTAAATGATTTTAAAGTGAAAGACAATATTAATAATTGATTAATAATTATGTATCTGTGTGGCTTAGTCGTGAAGACTTAGATTTTAAAAGTGTACACTCTGAAGATCTCGAGTTTAAATCATACTAAGTGAAAATTACTTATAAAAAAAATAGTTATATAATTGGTTAGAGGATTTACTAATAATATCTACAATGTAAATTTCTTTTAATTTTATTTTGATTATTTAATTTGAATGATTATTTTAAGAGAGAGATGTCATATGATTATATATTTTCAACTTTATTCTCAAAACTCGCTTACATGGTCAATAATTGATTGAACATAAGACTTATGCGTTTATTTCTACGTTTTCGAGGCCTTCCAACTTATACTCAGTTGTTTATTCACTACAAGAATAATGGAAATTTGTCAGGGAATAAACTCCTTACAAATGTCAAAACCCCCTCACAAATATACAATTTGTGAGGGGACAATACCCCTAGCAAAACACGTGGTCGCAACACAATTTGCGAGGGGCGAAACACCTCGTTATTTACCTAGGAGAAAATCCCCTCGCCAATTGTCAACTATAAATAACACATGCAGACATAGAGTCAGTTGACGCAGACTACGTGTACAGACATGTCTACAATTGGTCAGATATTTTGCCAGGAGTTTAGCCCGTGGCAAAATGCAATAATGATAACATGTACCCAGGAGTTAATCTCCTGACAAATTGCAAAATAATTTTCAAACAATAAATATAAAATCTGACCAAAAATAAAATTAATAATAATAATAGAATAATTATATATAATTAATATAAATTTATATAATAATTAAAATTTATATAATAATATAAATTTAAAATATAATAAAAATTCATCAAAATTTTAATAAAAGTTTTAAGTTCAACATACTTAAAATAATATATCATACACATTTACATATTTCAAAAAATTATGTTTACTAATTTATTCATAAACATTTACATATTTCAAAAAGTTATATTTACTAATTTATTCATAATATTTACAAATTTCAAATATATATACTATTTATCATAAAAATATATATTTTTAGAAAATATGTGAAAAATTCAAATACATTTTAAAAAAATAACATATATGAAAATTATACAAGTTATTTGTTTACTCAATATATTCGAATAAATACTGTTCTTTTAAAAAAATTAATTATAAATATTATTTTTAAAATTTATATATGCTATTTTTATACATTGTGTATTTTTTATATACTATTTTTATAAAATATATATACTGTTTTTTAAATATATTATAATGTTTTTCTATTATGTATATACTGTTTTTTATATACTATTTTTTATATACAGTTTTTATAAAAATATATATATACTGTTTTTTAATATACTATTTTATATATGCTATTTTCTAATATATTTTACTGTTTTTCTAAAATATATATATACTATTTTTTTACTGTTTTTTACATAAACTATGGTAATATACTATAAATTAATATACTATTTATTTAAAATAATTAATATAATTACATACTATTTTTTAAAAAAATTACATACTGTTTTCTAAAATAATTAATATATTGACATATAAATTAAAAATCACAAAACAATAATTTTTTACAGTTAATATATATATATAATTTTGATTTTTTTTTATAATTTATAACCTAATATTACAAAATAAATATATATCACACCTAAACATTTATATGTAAAAAAACAAAAAAAAATTTAAATTGAGTACCTTTGATGAAAAATTACAGTGATTGATTGAAGCTTTTCTCTAAGATTTGTGAGTAAAACCTTGAAAGTAAGAAAATATTATAAGATAGTTAGATATATAACAAATAAAAAATAAATTAACAACAAACATAAAATAAATTAGAATATACCAAAATTAATTTAGAGTTTTACCTTTGAAAAATAAAATTGATTGAAGAATAGGAGATGAATAAAAATGGAGGTTGATATATGGAAGAATGGGAAGAAGAAGAGAGAAAGGGGGAGAGAAAGAGAATGAGGGATAAATATGTTTTAAAAAATAATAATAAGGTTTTAATAAAGAAGAGAAATAGATGCGCGGTATTTAATGCACTTGCACTTAGCGAGGGGCACCCCTCGGAAATAGAAACTTTCATAATTACAGCCTGCACGCGCAGTCTGCAAACTGATAAAGTTGTCTAGGTGGCGTAGGGTATCCCCTCACAATTTAGACCGTAGAGTTTTCTAGGGGTATCCCCTCGCTAAATACTTTAACTTTTGACGGTATTTTTTTTTCTAGGGGTAGCTCCTCGCAATTTAACATTTCAAAATTCAAAAATTATATCTTTCTTATTTGTGAGGGGATACCCCACGTAATTGATTTTTATTTTTTTTTAAAAAAATAATTCAATTAGCGAAGGGATTTACCCCAAACAACGTTGTCTTTTTTGTTGGGGGTTTAGCGCCTGGCTAATTCCCCTAGCAAATATTGACTTTTCTTGTAGAGATTATGTACTGAACATAAAACTTTTTTTTCTTTCATTCTTAGAGCTATTGCCGCTGAAGTTTGTGAAGAGCTTTTTACTCCATGTCCTCCTCATGGCGAGCTTGCATTAAATGGAGTTGAAGTGTTTATGAATGCAAGTGCAAGTCACCACCAACTTAGAAAGCTCGATGTTCGACTTCGTGTTATTATCGGTGCCACTCATACTTGTGGAGGGGTCTACATGTACAGTAATCACCAAGGTTGTGATGGTGGTCGCCTTTACTATGGTAAGACAAAATTTCCTTTAATAAAAGTGCATTCATGTTTTTACTAACATTAGTGAGCATTGTGTTATTTTATTTGTAACAGATGGATGTGCCAGTGTTGTGATAAATGGGGATGTTGTTGCTCAGGGTTCCCAGTTTTCTTTAAATGATGTTGAGGTTGTGGTTGCTCAGATAGATCTTGATGTGGTATGCTTTACTTTCCATATTTAAATGTATGGAATGCAATCAAGGACATTTTGCAGATAAACAATTAATTTCTGATTGACTTAGGTTACAAGCCTTAGAGGATCTTTAAGCAGCTTCCAAGAGCAAGCAAGTTGTAAAGTCAAGGTTCCTTCGGTGGATGTACCATATAGTCTATGTCTTCCTTTTGGTCTTAAAATGAGCCTTTCTCTTCCACTTAAGGTTAGTTTATTATCAATTTGAGTTAGATAGCAAAAAATAGTTACCTTTGAAGATTGTATATTGATATCATAATGTTATTCCTGGAATTAATAAAATATCCAAGTTGCTAAGTTGAAGATGATTATAGATAAAATGTCATTCTCCCGAGGAGGAAATTGCATTTGGACCTGCTTGCTGGCTATGGGACTATTTACGAAGAAGTGGAGCATCGGGTTTTCTGCTCCCTCTTTCCGGTGGAGCAGATAGTTCTTCTGTCTCTGCAATTGTTGGGTGCATGTGCCAGCTTGTTGTGAAAGGTACCTTCAAATATAATGACAAATACTGTCAGATTAAATCATGGATTACCTTCAAAGTTTCTACTTCTTAGAAATGCATACTATATGACTGCTTCGATAGTAAAACTAATATTAATATTGATCTCTTTTTTTCATTTAGTTTTCATTTACACTATTGGATGTGGCAAGGGTTAAATAAATAACATCATTTGATCTTACAAATATAAAACTGGTAGTTTGAATATCATTAACTAGTGATTCATATTTGCCTTTAGAAATTGCAAACGGGGATGAACAAGTTAAAGCTGATGCAATACGAATCGGAAACTATAAGGATGGACAGTATCCTACAGACAGTAGAGAACTTGCTAAACGAATATTCTATACTATGTTCATGGGATCTGAAAACAAGTAAGTGATAATTTTCCTGTTATAGTGTTTTACAATCCTTGGTTGTGTGTTAGAAACTAGAGTAGGTGAAGATGAGATTTTCAATTCTCTAACAGATAACAGAATTCCATTATTGTGGAAAGTTAGTTACATATGAGGTGGCACCTTGTTACTTATAGTGGTAACAAGGTGGCTTGGTACTGTAGATGATATATTTCTAGATTGGCAGCTGTCAGATACAGTATAGAAGAGTACTATCTACTAACTACACTAATATTCTGTCTATGTAAGTTTCTCTATTTGTTTTATTCCATCAATACTTCATCATCCTTTATTTGTTTTCCTTTGGCCTTTAAACATGGATTTGGTACTAGTATTTATTTTAATGTTCTTTTCATACTACCCCTTATTAAATTTCTATGCATGTAGCATTCAACAATGCTGATTGTTCTTGATGCTGAAACACATCAATGATATTGCAGATATATACCCGACATGTGTGTTGATTTTATTTTTTAAATCTAGTGTCATACTGTGACACGACTAACAGGGACGGATCCAGACATTACATTTGGGTGTGGCTAAATATAAAAGAAATTATAAATTAAACTATATTAAAAATAAAAAAGTAATATTTTTTAAAGTAATACATTTATAATGAAAATCATCTATCAAATATGAGAGATTAAAAAAATATAGAAGTGAGAGAAAAATTTGAGAGGTGGTGACAATGTTTCAAATACCGATTAAATCACAATCGAATCGAGAATCGGATGAATTATTGGTCTAATTTGATATTGGACCAAATAATCTATTAAACCAACGAGTGGCGAATTGACCAAAACTAATAAAATCGATGAATCCATGATTTTGGAAAAATGTCGATTAAATGCTTGTTGTTTTCCTTAGACAAAACGACTTCGTTTTAATAATTTTTAAAATAAAATAAAATAAAAATAGATTTTGTTCAAAATTTATTTGGAACATTTTTTCTTTAGAATTAAATTTATTAGACACTTCACTTATTTTGTTATTTAGCTTATGTTGCAATTAAACATTTTTCAAAATTTATGTTGATTTGTATTTTATACTATTTTGTTGTTTGTGATAATTGTGTTTAAAATTATAATTTAAATAATAAATTTGTAAAATTATAATATTTTGAAATTTAGTAGATGTCATGATTTTTTTAGAAATCGAATCATCTGGTTTGATTGATTTAGCAACTATATAGTTTTGTTAGAGAAACTAATTTATTCGATTGAATTATCGATTTATTCAAATGAATTATTTGATTTACTATAATTTAGTCATAAAGTTGAATCAATGACCATGTAATTTAGCAACTAAATCAATGACTCACCTTCTTCAATTTGATGATGAGTCTAATTTTAAAATATTAAAAAGAAAAATAAAGCATTATATATATATATATATATATATATATATATATATATATATATATATATATATATATATATATATATAAAAAATTAAAAAATTTAAAATTTGTGTATATAGCCACAGTTAGCCACAACATGGATCCGCCCATGACGACTAATCCTAGAGGTGTTTGTACTTTATAGTTACTATGTTGAAATGTATGTGGTATATTTGAACCCGAATACTGATATATAACACTGCTTATACATTTTCTTAATTTATGAAAATAGTACTTTTGACATTTTTATTGTTTAACACAAAATTGTTCATTTGAAGAGTCAATTTTCTCCTTGCAGTTCGAAAATGACAAAGTCGCGAGCCAAAGTGTTGGCAGATGAAATTGGTTCATGGCACCTTGAAGTTAGCATTGATGGACTTGTATCTTCTCTTTTGTCATTGTTTCAAACACTTACAGGAAAGCGACCACGCTACAAGGTAACTGAAGCATGGGCTTGTGCATTATTTTACGGGGAATCTAACTTTTTCAGTACTAAGATTCTGTTTTCAGAGCATGTTATTTGTCATTTGTAGCCTCAAATCATAATTTTTGTATTATTTTGCCTATATAGGTAGATGGTGGATCTAATGTTGAGAATCTAAGCTTGCAAAACATTCAAGCTCGAATCAGAATGGTGCTAGCCTTCATGTTAGCGTCACTCTTGCCTTGGGTTCACAACAAACCTGGGTTTTATCTTGTCTTGGGAAGCACTAATGCAGATGAAGGGTTGCGTGGTAACTTGACAAAGGTTTCTATCTCTATATAGCATTAGATTACACGCGCTACATAAGGTTTAGATAATATTGTTTTACTAAACTTGAAACATAAACTTTTGGTCTTGCACTTAGTTTCTTATATTTGTGATCCATGACGTACTAATTAACAAATTCTATCATCTTTTTGCAGTATGATTGCAGCTCAGCAGATATAAACCCTATTGGAAGCTTAAGTAAGCAGAACCTTCGGGCATTCCTGCGATGGGCGTCCACTCATCTTGGTTACTCATCTTTAGCAGATATTGAAGCAGCTCCACCCACAGCTGAACTCGAGCCTATACGTTCTAATTACACTCAAGTTCTGTGTCTGGTCTTGAAATATCTTGATGAATCCTTTAATTTGTCAATGTGCTGCTATAATTGTCCTAGTTCTTCTATAATATTTTTATCCATTAGTCACTGTTTAAAATCATTTTTTGAGAACTATAATCAACTACCTCTCTCTTTATTGTATAGTGTGATGAAGTTGATATAGGAATGACTTATGAGGAACTATCAGTTTATGGAAGATTACGAAAAACCTTTCGTTGTGGTCCAGTTTCCATGTTCCAGGTATATCTCATGTTTCTCCATCATAACTTATATGAAAGTTAAAAAATTTCATATCTTATTTTATAAAAAAATTATATTGAAACATATTACTCTATTTAGATGCATATATTTTGATTCAATTATTCAAAATTTTATGTAATTTGTAAGTAATAAATTTGTTGTCCATTTCGTAGTACAGGTATAACTTATAAACTTGTTTGTTGTCTCAGAATCTATGTTACAGATGGGGTGCAAAATTGACTCCATCACAAGTGGCTGAAAAAGTGAAACACTTCTTCAAGTATTATTCTATCAATCGACACAAGATGACTACCATGACACCTTTCTATCATGCTGAGCATGGGCGGATCCATGTTGTGGCTAACTGTGGCTATAGCCACACCAAATTTTTTAATTTTTTTTTACTTTTTATATATATATATATATATATATATATATATATATATATATATATATATATATATATATATATAATGCTATTTTTTCTTTTTTAATATTTTAAAAATTAGACTCGTCATCAAATTGAAGAAGGTGAGTCATTGATTTAGTTGCTAAATTACATGGTCATTGATTCAACTTTATGACTAAATTATAGTAAATCAAATAATTCATTTGAATAAATCAGATAATTCAATCGAATAAATTAGTTTCTCTAACAAAACTATATAGTTGCTAAATCAATCAAACCAGATGATTCGATTTCTAAAAAAATCATGACATCTACTAAATTTCAAAATATTATAATTTTACAAATTTATTATTTAAATTATAATTTTAAACACAATTATCACAAACAACAAAATAGTATAAAATACAAATCAACATAAATTTTGAAAAATGTTTAATTGCAACATAAGCTAAATAACAAAATAAGTGAAGTGTCTAATAAATTTAATTCTAAAGAAAAAATGTTCCAAATAAATTTTGAACAAAATCTATTTTTATTTTATTTTTATTTTAAAAAATTATTAAAACGAAGTCGTTTTGTCTAAGGAAAACAACAAGCATTTAATCTGACATTTTTCCAAAATCATGGATTCATCGATTTTTATTAGTTTTGGTCAATTCTGGCCAGCTCTCGTTGGTTTAATAGATTATTTGGTCCAGCTATCAAATTAGACCAATAATTCATCTGATTCTCGATTCGACTGGGTGATTTAATCTGGTATTTGAAACATTGTCACCACCTCTCAAATTTTTCTCTCACTTCTATATTTTTTTAATCTCTCATATTTGATAGATGATTTTCATTATAAATGTATTACTTTAAAAAATATTACTTTTTTATTTTTAATATAGTTTAATTTATAATTTCTTTTATATTTAGCCACACCCAAATGTAATGTCTGGATCCGTCCCTGATGCTGAGGTATGTTGTTATTATGGTCTAAATTTTACTAGAAAGATCTTTATGCCCCTATAGATTTTGGCTAGGGCGCTGATGAAGATGTACTATGTTTGACTCAACTCGCAGAGTTATTCACCAGAGGATAATAGGTTTGATCTTCGCCAGTTTCTCTACAATACAAGATGGCCATATCAATTTCGAAAAATAGATGAACTTGTACATGAGTTGGATGTCAAAGATGTTCAAGAATTAGAAAACCATGATACTGTGGCAACTCTATCCAATGGTGTTGGTGGAATAGGAGTTGCTGTGGAAGCTCTATCTAATGGTGTTGGTAAGATAGGAGTTGGTGCAGCAGGTTCAGGAAATCCGAATGTTTAAATTGAACCTCCCTATATATTGGTGTTGGTGGGATGGAAGATGCATGTGCAAGATTTCCAGTACTTTTGCAGATTATATTATTTCATTCTGTTTTGAATATTTTAAATTTGTTTCCTATTTTTAATTCAGTTTCTGTTTCTCTAGTTTTCATTTTAGTTTATTTTTCTATGTTCTATTGTGGTCTAATTGCTACAACTTTATAAAACAACAACAACAAAGTGGTAGCAGAAACATTAGAGCTGGCAATTTAAGGGATCAATTAATTTAGGCCCTAGACCTCATAACAAGAGGACCTAAAAATTTTAAAAAATAATAAGTCCTCAAATACTAAGGCCCCAAAGTTAGAAGTCCCCAAAATTTAAAAGAGGGCCATAAGGCTCCAAATAAAATTAAAAAATCGAAAAAATCTCTTACTGGATAGAAAAACTAAAGAAAGCTAGAGATTTGTACAGATGAGTTCTTTCTTGTAGTAAAGGAAAGACCACCACATTTTTCCTTTGAATGGTTCATAAATTGTCAAAGATTTTTGAATACTTTCATGTAGCTTTTGGTTTATAACATTTGACTGTAACTTATTTATAACTTGTCAGTAAAAAAACAAAAAACCCATAAATGAGATTTTCCTTGAGTGGTTGCTGCATTTCATGTGTCTAAGATCTCAGCTCATGTCCTGTTAGAAAAATACAAATATTTATTAGTTTGTATCTATTTGGTGCTAGCTTGAATGTGTGTGTTTTTCTTCTTAATTTGGCGATGATTCAATAATAGTTTTATTAGGCTTACAGTACTAGACTTAAGATTATAAACTGTTTTCATTTCTTTGCTCGTTGATTTTAATAGTCCATTATCATATCTTACTAGATTGTATAATGTTGGAAGTAATTGGATACCACTGCATAAAAATAAGAATTATTGAGTCCTATTGTCAGTGAAGTTTTGCTCAAAGGAATAGATAAATGGAGTCAGGATGGTGAAAAGTTGAAAAGCTGAGTTTTTGAAATATAATAAGGGCCCTTCGGCCAACAAAAAAAAAATACATTACGTAAAGGGTCTAAAATTTTGGGGTCCAAAATAAATCTTAATAATAGAGGACTTAATATATTAGGGCTTTAGTGGGGCCAAATAATTGGGGCTTTTTAATATAGGGATTATTTGACAGCTCTAAGCAGAGAATTTTTCTTTTCACCCTCCACTTGTACCTGGCACCCCTCAATTTGTATGAAAAGTCAATTTTGTCCAGGTATTCCTCATTGTTGAAATTGTCGGTACACCGCATTTTTGAAAAAAGTTGGACGATACCGGAAATTTGAGAGCGCTATCGGAATTTTCGCGAAAACAAGTAAGTTTACGGTATATTTGTTAAATTTTCCGATATTTTGTACCGGATTTTTCGAAATTTTCGATATCACCTACCGTAAATTTCAAAATATCCGGTATCTTCGCCCAGAAATTTCGAAATTTACGGTATATTCCTTTGATGCTCATACCAGAAATTTCGAAAATTCCAGCACGCCTAAAATATCGGAAATTTTGAAATTTCCAGTATTTATTATTTTTTCCTTTTTTTCCAAAAAATTATAAGTTTTCCATGATTCTTGACTTTGCTTGCAGTGAGGACTAGAGGCAGAGACGGTTCTATTTCAGGCAGGAATATTGATCGAGCATATGTTGTGGCTCGAGCAGCAGATGAGACACAGGCCTCAAATGCGCAGGGTGATTGGTCGTCTGATCGGTTCTCACCGGAAATAGATGGCTGAGCAGGCCGCATCGGGGTTTCGTGCACCTCGATGGTGAGGTGTATCAGGGGTTAGCAAGGTTGGCTGACATTGCCTGTGGAGGGCCTATGTAAATTTTTCTTTGTATTATTGTATTATTATGTGTATGTTGTGACAAACAGACTTTACTTTATTGCATAATATTTTTTAGCTAGTACTTCTTCTTTCGATTACATAAAGAAAACAAAATAACACAAATAAGAAACTCGAATAAGTTAACAAACATCAGATGACAAACAAAAAAAAATAATCAGTACTCCGATACATGAAAACCTAGGAACTACTAGATTCGGATTCCTCTTGACGCTTTAGACACTTCATTATGTCGTCAACAGACCTTCGAATCTTCGCGTCCAACTCGATCGGCCCTTTGGTTATCCTACGACGAATGATGTCCACATGGCCTTCACATCTTCATCATTCTTCAGCTCGATTAGGTTGTATTTCACCCAACCATCTGTATCAATGTAATCCTCTCGAAACTCGATCTTTGTCACCCTTCTGTTCTCAGAATCAGGCAGCAAATCATTTAATGTTTCCTTCAACGCAGCGAAGGACTCAGATCCATCTGGGAGCTTGAACTCAACGACAGATTTGCGACAGTTATAATACACTTTTGTCTTAATCAGATATTGAGAAAGAGACATGTTGTTGAGATGTGATACTTAATAACCCTAAAACCTATATTTATACAAATTGTTATACGTTCTAGACCACACAAAAGTGTCGGTGCAATCTGGACCCTTCAAAAGTGTCAGCATAATCTCAACCGCTGAAAAAAACGAGATAAGGAAACATACCGAAAATTTCAGCCTTATGCGAAATTTCCGGTATACCGGAAATTTCAAAATCACTACCGTATTTTTAACATATACTAAAAATTTAGAAATTTTCGGTATATCGGATTTTTTGAAATAGACTTCCAGAAATTTTGACTAAATCAGAAATATATCGAAAATTTCTGATATATCGAAAATTTCATATTACACTACCAGAAACTTCGTCCGGAAATTTTTTTATAAATAGTAAAAGATAAAGTGAGAATTAAAATCTTTTGGAGGGTGCCACTGTTTATAAATCATTTTTTGAAAACTATAATCAACTACCTCTCTCTTTATTGTATAGTGTGATGAAGTTGATATAGGAATGACTTATGAGGAACTATCAGTTTATGGAAGATTACGAAAAACCTTTCGTTGTGGTCCAGTTTCCATGTTCCAGGTATATTTCATGTTTCTCCATCATAAGTGACATGAAACTTAAAAATGTTCATATCTTATTTTATAAAAAATTATATTGAAACAAATTACTCTATTTAGATGCATATATTTTGATTCAATTATTCAAAATTTATGTAATTATAAGTAATAAATTTGTAAAAAAGAATATTGGTGATAAAATATATAAATAATAAAATCTTTATTTTTGGAGTGATATAATAACTCTTAAATAAGAAAATAAATAATATTAAATAAGAAATATTTCAATATTTCCTGTCAAGTTGGTGCATAAATGTCAATCATGTGCAATTTGCTGATCAAGTATTCAAACGTTGTTCTTCCCAAATTTTTGGTCAATATATCAGCGGTCTGTTGATTCGAAGGGATAAGTGGCAAGCAGAGAATATCAGAGTCAACCTTTTCTTTGATGAAATGACGGTTGATATCAATATATTTGTTGGAAGTTATTAGAGAGAGATAATCAACAGATTGTTAATAGGTGTCTTTTACCATATTTAAAAGGGTTAATAGCCTTCTATCCCCTGCCATATGAGCGGGTTTTGATTTTTCCCAAAAAAAAAAATATTCTCAGACCTTAACAAATAAAGATTACAGCTCCAAAGACCGTGATACATTTTTTAGCAAAGATTATGTTGTTTTGCCTATGTGGCAATCCACATGGCTTTTCTTTTTATTTTTGAATTATTTTTTAAATCTAAGTGGCATTTTTATTAATTTTGATTTATTTAATTTTTTTAAATATATTTTTTTTCTTTTTTATAATAATTTTTTTACGTTTTATTAAATTATTTTTATTATTTATTACTTAATTTTTTACGTTTTTTAAATTTTATTAATTTTTTTACGCTGAATTATTTTTATTTTTTTAATGGATTTTAATTCAGCGTAAAAAAAAACTATTAAAAAAATAAAAATAATTCAGCGTAAAAAAATTAATAAAATTAAAAAAACGTAAAAAAATTAAGTAGTAAATAATAAAAATAATTTAATAAAATGTAAAAAAATTATTATAAAAAAGTAAAAAAAAATAATGTTTAAAAAAATTAAATAAATCAGAATTAATAAAAGTGCCACTTGGATTTAAAAAATAATTCAAAAATAAAAAGAAAAACCACATGGATTACCACATAGGCAAAATAATAGAATCTCTCCTAAAAAAATGCAGTAGGGTCTTTGGAGCTGTAATCTTTATTTGTTAAAGTCTGGGAACAATTTTTTTTTTAATGGGGGGAATCAAAACACGCTCATATGGCAGAAGTAAAAGGCTACTAACCCCATTTAGAATTAGCATTTAAAGAGAGAATAATTTCTTTGATTCTCAGGCCACAATTAGGATTATTGTTTTGTCCTTGTATTCTATAAATACCTATGTATTACTTACTGATATATAATAAAAGAAATACAGATTGTTTGTTTCTTTATGGTATCAGTTACTAGAAGAATTCTTTAGGTTTTTTTCTTTTGCTTCCGTTTTTTTTTCCATCCCATATAATGTTTGATCACTCGTCTGATACCGAGTCCCAGCATTCGCCCAAACATTCTTCACCTAAAACTAAAATATCTCAATTTGTCATGACATACTATGAAAACCACCCTGTTCAGATCACAACGATACAACTGAACGGTCCTAATTATTTTCGGTGGTCACAATCTGTCCGTTTGTATCTTAGGGGGAGAGGAAAAATTCGCTACATCACTGGAGACAAGAAACAACCAGACAAGGAAGGTGCGGACTCGATAGTTGGAATGCTGAAAATTCCATGGTCATGACATGGTTAGTCAATTCCATGACTGAAGAGATAGGTGTGAACTATCTTTGTTATGCTACTGCAAAAGATCTTTGGGAAAGTGTCTCCCAGATGTATTCTGATTTGGACAACCAATCCCAAATTTATGAATTAACTCCCCAGCTTGGAGAAATTCGTCAAGCTGAAGATTTTGTTACCAAATACTTCAAGTGTCTCAAGCGTATTTAGCAAGATTTGGATCTGTTCAATGTATATGAGTGGAAGTCACCCGAGGACTGCAAGCACTACAAGAAGATGGTGGATGTTTTTCGTGTCTTCAAGTTTCTTGCAGGTCTAAATACTGAGTTTGATGAGGTCCGTGGCCGAATTCTTGGCAGGAATCCTATCCCTCCAATTGGTGAAATATTTGCTTAAGTGCGTCGCGAAGAAAGTCGCAGGCAGGTGATGCTTGGAAAAAAGGTTGTCATTGTTCCTCCACCATTTGAAGGATCTGCATTAGCTGTTCCTCAAGCCAATCGCAAACCTTTCCCTAATCCACGAGGTGGTGACAAGAACCATTTAGTTTGCGACTATTGTGGTCAAAATCGTCACACTCGGCAAAACTGTTTCAAACTACATGGTAGGCCAAATAATAAAAAGGCTTGAAGGTTTGGTGACCGCCCTACTTCTACAACCAATGAGGCTAGCTCGTCTCCATTTACTAAGGAGCAAATGGATCACCTTTTTAAACTTCTAAAGTTCAATTAATCACCTAATGTTATTGTTGGAACTGTGGCACAAACATGTAAGAATTCTTGGGCATTATCTTTCCAAAACCACTCCAACCCTTGGATAATAGATTCAGGGGCATCTGAACATATGACCAATTTCTCTCATTTATTCAATTCTTATTTCCCTTGTTTCGGGTCTGAAAAAATAAGGATTGCTACTGGTAGTTATTCTAGTATTGCAGGCAAAGGCAACATAAACATTTCAGAGCAAATTACTTTGCAATCTTTTTTACACGATCCTAAATTTGCTTGCAATCTTCTATCTGGTCATAAATTGTCTGAGGACACTAATTGTTTTGTCATTTTTCGTTCTCCCACTTGTGTTTTTCAGGACCAGAACTCGGGGAAGATAATTGGAACTACTAGAGAGATGAATGGATTGTACTACTTTGATGAAACTCCTCTTGGACATGCAATGGTTTTTGGTTTAAACAGTGCAACTTTACCTCCCATTTCAGATCAAGTTATGTTATGGCATAAAATATTAGGTCATCCTAGTTTCCCTTATCTTAAGTATTTATTTCCAAAATGAAAACTATGTCTAGAAAAAAATGGTTTGTGACATTTATTGATGACCATACACGTGTGTGTTGAGTTTATCTCTTAGGAAAAAAATCTGAAGTGGAACAAAGGTTTAAAGATTTTTTTCAAATGATTGAAAACCAATTTCAAACTAAGATTGACATTCTAAGGTCTGATAATGACACTGAATATTTCAACAAATATCTAAGTACATTCTTAGTATTGCTGAAAGAAAAAATAGACATCTCCTTGAAGTTACTAGAGCTATTATGTTTTCTATGGATGTACCTAAATATCTTTGGGGAAATGCCTTATTAATTGCTTGTTACCTCATCAATAGAATGTCATCTCGTGTTTTAAAATATGAGACTCTTGTGCAAGTTTTACAAAATTATTTTCCCACATCTCGCATCATTGCGGATCTTCCCCTTAAAGTTTTTAGTTGTCTTTGTTATGTCTACATCCCAAATATTTTTCGTTCCAAATTGGATCCTAAAGCTGAAAAATGTGTTTTTCTTGGCTACGCTTCAAATAAAAAGGGTTACAAATATTTTAACCCAATAACAAAAAAATTTTTTGAAAGTATGGATGTCAATTTTGTTGAAAATCAACCTTTTTTAATAAAAATTCTCTTCAGGGGGAGAATCATTGTGTTGATAAAGAAGATAATTTTTGGGAAACTTTACCTGCACTGGATGATGTTGTGACTACAAATCATCCAGAACCCAGAATGCTTAATCTTGAATTGTATGTCCGAAAAAGGTTTCACAAAGGTATTACAAATCCAATTATCTCTCCAGAAAAAATCCAATTTGATTTGCCAAGTGAAGGTCCTACTGAAACTTCACCTTCTAGTTGTTCATCTGGTAATCCATCTTACTATTCCAATGATTTACTGGATTTTTCTTTTCCTTATATGAATCTTCCTATTGCTTTGAGAAAAAAAATTCCTGACCTTAATATCCCAATTGTTGATAGGAAACGTACTCGAACATGCACTAAACACCCCATGCACTAACATATTCGTTTGAAAAGTCGATGAAAGGCTCGAAGGCGAAGACGAATTTGAATTGGTTTGGTTGTTTTTACCTTAAAGAAAAGGATTTGAGATTTGAACCGTAATAAAGTCTTAACATGGAAATAGAGTAAGTGTCAGTCTAAACCGATTCACTCCATCCCTATAAGACTCAACTGCATATGTTTTGCATATTCAATTATTAAGTCTTTTAGAGTTTTCAAAGAAAAGAAAAAGGTTTTATTTTAATGCACATGAAAAAGAGAAAATGCTAAGGGAAACTAACTAGTTTTACCCCTAATGTTATCATACAATGATTGATCCTAAGGTTAAGGATAAAGGAAACTTCTAACTAAGTCAGCAAGAATGGATAACAATACTAATGTCTATCTCGAACACTAGCCTAAGAGAGTCGAGAAAATATAAGGAAATGCACGCACACAAATACGGCCACATCAATCAAAATCAAAACAAGTATTGGGTGTGGGCTTATAATATCAAACAAATGGATCTCTAAGGTTTCCAAAGTGGAAGAGCGAAACTCTCATCCACTTGATCTGCTCGAGCACCACAAAATTGAGATAAGACTCGGTAGCATCGAACGTTTGGACAAACGCGAGCTAAACATTGAAGGTGCGAATGACAAATTATGGTGGATTGATTGTAAATCCTTCTCTGCTATATTGACTCAAGCACACGATGATTGGGAAGGGTTCAAGGAATCAACGTAGGACGCGAGCCAACGAACAACTTGGACTAGAATGCGTGGGGGTCGATTGCAAATCCCTCTCCACTCAGTGACTCGATAACAAGCATAAAAAATAAATGGGGGAATGTGAATGGAAATGCCTTCTCTGAGGACACTGGGGTCTTTTAAACATACACCAAATAGTTACCCCTTCTTGGAATCTTTTGCAAACACAAGCACAATTATCAAACAAGTGTGGAATGTCTGCCACATGTCTTTTATATAGCGACTTTAAGAGCACACTCTTTATTTCCTATTTCTCATGACCTCTAGAAAGTAATAAAGAGTGCGGAAATATGAACCAGAATCAGAATAATACCAACATGAACCACGATTCATATCAAAAGCAGCAAAAAGCAAGAAACCTGATAAACTTCGAGCAAGCTAGCATCAAGCAACAAAGAAATGAGTCAGAAGCGGTGTACTCGGCATAATCATCAAAACAATATCATGTGTGCACGCATCGAACGCATCCTCACAATAATCAAAACACTTGAACAAATTACATATCCAGGAAATACAACAATATGTGTTTATCACACCATGAGAAACCAAAATCAAACACATTGGATGCGTAAGCAAACCACGGGCACAATGGTGCATCAATTTACCAAGATTAGGTAACCGATAAAAACTATGCTCAATATACCTTACACAAGTCACCAAACATATTAGAAATAACAAGGAGGTGGAATCGGATTTGCATGTTCGCATCACAAATCAAAACACAATCAAAACATGAAGAAATAAAATGCAAACATGTATCGCAACATAAGAATGCAAAATCGGATAGTCACATGCGCATATCGCTAAATACACCGAAAATGAAACCGGAATCGAGACAAATCCAACACAATCGTCCTCAAATGAATTGCAACACCTAAGTATGCATCAAAGGAAGCTAAAAATTCGAAATTCATGCTAAAACGGCCTAAAATGCGTTATTTCTGAAAATTCGGCGTGCAAAACACTGTCACAGAATCGACTCAAATATATGGCCATATACATACAAATGGACTCAAAAAACTATATGGCTTGAATTAAAAATGAGTGCAAGTGCTACTTCTATGCACGGGGAAACAACACATGTTTTTGGTTAAATGGAAGGAAATTCAAACCGAAATCGATCTAACTTGGCCTAAATATCATCTAAACATCAACACAAAGTATTGATGTAAATTTTCGAATTCAACACTTTTATGCCAAAAATGAATATTTGTTTGCAAAAACGAATTGGAATTTACATCAACATATGATATCATAAGCTAAACTTCAAAACAATTCCATAATTGACATGTGAACTTTCAATTTGGTATTTCAAGATTTGAGCATTTTTTACTGAATCCAAAACAAAGTTCACATCAATTATGTGATTATGTCTCTCAATCATTTACACAAACACATAAGCCTCAAGAATATAAACTCATGGTTTAACTCAAATCTCAATTCAACACACACAACATTATTTCGACATAATCAAAATCAAGATCAAATTATCAGTTGAAATTAAAAATCCACATCAATTAACTCATTATTCAACCAACACCACACTTCAACATCATTAGCTACTCAAGAATTCAATTAATCCACAAAATTATATTCAATGAAATCAACTCATGAAGTTTTAAGAAAGTTTAATTCACAAAATCAAACAAATGGAACAAAATTTAAGAATCAATGAGAAGAATTACCGTGTCGAAGTTTGAATTGGAGAAGAGAAGTTGAATTGGCTAGAAAAACACACGATCGAAAGGGAGAGAGCGTCACACATAATCAACAGCGGAGGGGGCGGCTTCGCGCGGCGGACATGTCATCGAAGACAGTGGGTGTGCGACCGAGAGGCGGAGGCACGGAGAACGGTGCTAGAGGGAGATGCGTCGGTGGTTGGCCGAAGTCGTGGAGGAAGAGAGGGAGGAAAGAGAGTTCCAGTTTTGGGTTTTTTTGGGGGGAGAGGAGAGGATTTGAACTTTTGGTTTTTTTGTGCTTTTAGAAAATAGAGGAGAAAAAAGAGTGATTCTTGACAATGAAACTTAGCAAATGATTTGTATGTTGTGAAATTGGGGAGAAAAAATTTATATGTATCAGAGAAGTTGGGCCTAACTTGGAATGGGTTCAAATTAGGCTCAATTAGGGTTTATATGTGTCAAAAACGTCTGAGTCACAAGGTCATTGGTAATCGTGCAAAATTCGAAACCGGGCTCAACACTAAAAATGTCGGGGCCGAAATTTATGATGTGTGGCCGAAAGAACGTGCGCATTTGGATAAACGATGAACAAGTTATGAATTTTTAAAGATTCGCTGACACTGAGTCAAATTGGCAAATGCTGAATTTTAAGTAAATTTCTCCGTTCAGTTCTGAAAGAACGCTTCGAACGAAAATCTTCCGATCAAAATTTGAACTTGGGATCTGAGTCAAAGTCAGAGCTAACGAAAATTTTGAAATTATGCTGCCAGACCCGTTGTGATATGATTAAAATCGAAAGAGATACGAATTTTACAATATCAGAAACCGATTCGGTTTATCTCAAATATTTCTTCGTTAATCCATAATTTTGGGGGACCTTTCTTAAAGAATCAGCTCTTGGCTTACACATACGAAACGAAGATGGCGTCAAGACAAAAAAATGTGGGCATCGAAGCCACTCAAATACGGTACTCCAGTCGAATGTTATGAATTTTTGAACGCCAGCAAAACGCGCGCCTAGCCAGAAAATTATGTTTAATGCTCTTGAAAGACTAATTTTTCTGGAGATATTCTTTACAAAATTAGCCTTCGACCCTGACACGAAAAGTGAAGGTAATATCAAGATGAACCTAGTACTCAAAAATCAGCCAAAAATACCAAACAAGGCGAGAGTTATGAATTTCTGAGCGTCCGAAAAGCAAATAACTATTCAGAGACTTTCCTTAATAAATCGACTTCCGGACTGAACATATAAAATAAATAAAATACTAAGACGATTCCAATGCCTGAGGAACCACTTCAAAACAGTATTCCAATATAAAGTTGTGAATTTTTGAATTTAAACCAGCAAAATCGTTGTCTCTAATCCGAATTGTTGTAAATCAACTGAAATGCTTGAATTTCTCTGTCATTTGAAACATGTTAAAATACACGAGACCTTAAACTAAAGAGGACGAATTTTGAAATACAACACCGTAAATCCTAGTAATAAGAGTTGAAATTATCAAATTTATTTTAATGCTTTGAAAGAGTTGAAATTATCAAATTTATTTTAATGCTTTGAAAGAAAAAATGAATTATTTATTCCAAAATTATACTCCCTCCCTCTCAAAATACATAACGTTTAAGATTGTTACACACGGATTAAGAAAAGTAATAATTGAGTTAATAAAGATAGTATTATTACAAATTTATCCTTAATTATTATTAGTTGTTATATATTGTTGTATCTTGAAAAAAGTGTAGATAAATGATAAAATTGGTAAAAATTGTATTGAAAAAATAATGAAACAATCATTTTGAGACAAAAGTTTATGATTAGAAAAACATTTATTTTGAGACAGAAAGATTAGAAGTTTACAATATGATACGATAGTAATTTGTTTTGTTTTTTTTATTTATTTATGTATTAATGATTCATTGACATGTGAAGGAAGAATATTATTGGTCAGAAAATGTCATCCCTAGTCACACCACATAAAAAGTGACACTATAAAAAGGCTTCATTCATACCGTTACTTCCAAAATCAATAAACCCAAAAACCATTCCACTCTCTTCACCATTGCACCCAAAACTCCCAATACAAAAACCAGAGAGAGAACGATGATTTGCTCGTGCAAACGCTCCTCTCTTGTTCTTCTCGCCATTGTTTCCTTCGGTAACATTTACTCATCCCATGTTTTTTTAAATAAAAAAAATATCTGATTATTGAATTTGGTTTTGTAATCTACAATATTCATCAACGTTGATTATTTCTCGTTATAATCTTGTAAGTTAATAATGTAACTAACATTTTGGAAGTTGGCCACAGGATGTTTATTTGCGATTTCCTCTGCGACAGAGGAAGGGACCACCAAGTTGGGGACAGTCATTGGCATTGATCTTGGAACAACATATTCGTGTGTTGGTGTTTACAAGAATGGCCATGTCGAGATCATAGCCAATGACCAAGGTAACCGTATTACACCTTCATGGGTTTCTTTCACCGATAGTGAGAGACTCATTGGTGAGGCTGCAAAGAATTTGGCAGCTGTTAACCCTGAAAGAACCATCTTTGATGTCAAGAGACTTATCGGAAGAAAGTAAGACATTGTTATATGTTGTTTGTAAATGATCTGTTATAATTTGATTTGATGGGATTAATGATGACTGAGTTGGTTCTCTTTGCAGATTTGCAGATAAGGAAGTTCAAAGAGACATGAAGCTTGTTCCTTACAAGATTGTCAACAAGGATGGAAAACCATACATTCAGGTCAAAGTAAAGGATGGTGAGACCAAGGTGTTCAGCCCTGAGGAAGTCAGTGCTATGATTCTCACTAAGATGAAGGAAACCGCCGAAGCATTCCTTGGCAAGACAATTCGTGATGCTGTGGTCACTGTCCCAGGTGCATAAGCAAATAACAACTTGCTCCTCCTCCAATAATCTTTCTGCACCTTGTTTTTATTCTAATGTTTCTCCATTTGTACAGCTTACTTCAATGATGCTCAGAGACAGGCCACCAAGGATGCCGGTGTCATTGCCGGTCTCAATGTGGCTAGAATCATCAATGAACCCACAGCTGCTGCCATTGCTTATGGATTGAACAAGAAAGGTGGAGAGAAGAACATTCTTGTCTTTGATCTTGGAGGTGGAACTTTTGATGTCAGTATTTTGACAATTGACAATGGTGTTTTTGAGGTTCTTGCTACAAATGGAGATACCCATCTTGGAGGTGAGTATTTAGAATTGCTACTAGTTATACCTTTTATAACATTTTATTATACTCTTTAGTCTTGCTAAATCTGTTTCCATTGTTTACTAGGTGAGGACTTTGATCAGAGAATAATGGAGTACTTCATTAAATTGATCAAGAAAAAGCATGGAAAGGATATTAGCAAGGACAACAGAGCTCTTGGCAAGCTAAGGAGGGAGAGTGAGCGTGCCAAGAGAGCTCTTAGTAGCCAGCACCAAATCCGTGTGGAAATTGAATCACTTTTTGACGGTGTTGATTTTTCTGAGCCACTTACCCGTGCTCGTTTTGAAGAGTTGAACAATGATTTGTTCAGGAAGACAATGGGGCCCGTGAAGAAGGCTATGGATGATGCTGGATTACAGAAGAATCAAATTGATGAGATTGTTCTTGTTGGTGGAAGCACTAGGATTCCAAAGGTACAGCAACTTTTGAAAGATTATTTTGATGGAAAGGAGCCAAACAAGGGTGTTAACCCTGATGAAGCAGTTGCCTTTGGTGCTGCATTGCAAGGAAGTATTTTGAGTGGAGAGGGTGGAGAAGAAACCAAAGGTACCACAATAGTCTTTTAATAGGTATTTTTTAAATTAATGCAAGTAGATATCCAATCTGCTTATTGCTGTGCTATTTTCTGGGTCCAGATATCCTTCTCCTGGATGTTGCACCTCTTACCCTTGGAATTGAAACGGTTGGCGGAGTGATGACAAAGTTGATTCCTAGAAATACTGTTATCCCTACCAAAAAATCCCAGGTTTTTTCCACCTACCAGGATCAGCAGACAAAAGTCTCCATTCAGGTACTGTATAATTATTCCACTGAGTTGTGCTGGATATTGCTAAAACTTATTCCTTCTAATACAAGATGCTTGACTGCATGAACTTGAACTCAATTGGGATGCTATCTTTTTAATATATGTAATAGGTGTTTGAAGGTGAGAGGAGTTTGACAAAGGATTGCCGTCTCCTTGGTAAATTTGATCTGTCTGGAATTCCACCAGCTCCGAGGTTTGCTTCCTGCTTTCAGTATGCCCGCTCTGAATTTATTTCAATTTGATGTTTGTATTGTAATTCATTGGTTATTTTTATGGAAATTGAACAGAGGTACTCCTCAAATTGAAGTGACCTTTGAAGTTGATGCAAACGGTATCTTAAATGTTAAAGCAGAAGACAAGGGCACTGGCAAATCCGAAAAGATTACCATTACAAATGAAAAGGGTCGTTTGAGTCAGGAGGAAATTGAACGTATGGTTCGTGAAGCCGAGGAGTTTGCCGAGGAAGACAAGAAAGTGAAGGAAAGAATTGATGCTAGGAACTCTCTTGAAACCTATGTCTACAACATGAAAAACCAAGTGAATGACAAAGACAAGTTAGCTGACAAGTTGGAGTCAGATGAAAAGGAGAAAATTGAGACAGCAGTGAAGGAAGCATTGGAATGGCTGGATGACAACCAAAGTGTAGAGAAAGAAGAATATGAAGAGAAGCTTAAAGAAGTGGAAGCTGTTTGTAATCCAATCATCACTGCCGTCTATCAGAAATCCGGTGGTGCTCCAGGTGGTGGTGCATCAGAGGAGGACGATGAATCTCATGATGAACTCTAGAGATGTTTTGCTCAGATTTGAGCTAGATACATAATGACAAGCAATAGGTTTAGACAAAGTCTTTTAATTTTTATGATAGGTGGGAATTAATAATTTCCCTCGCGCTTGCTTTTTGGCTGAGAACATACATGCAGAATTATTTGTACTTTACTTTTGTTGCCAGTTTAATATGAAAACGTATTTGCTGTATGAGCCTGAATTTTACTTTTATTCTCAGATCACGCGTGCTTGAATTTAGGACTATCAAATTTAGATTCATTTTGGGACTTTTTGAATTTTTGAAATACTTTCGGGAGAAACACGTCATATATTCACTCAAAGTTTTATAAATATCAAGTTTCCACGTTCCTAATTAATATCAGACTTTCTTCTCTTTCACATGGCATTGACAGTGGGCAACTCTTTCAACTGAATAGGTAATAAATAAGTGCATTCTTCCATTTATATTAAATACTCAAAGTCTTTATATTCATAATCAATGTGAAGTTTCTACACACTGCTCACACTTATAATTTTTTTATAGCAAATTCTCAATCAATGTTTTTTGAATTGTACCTGTAATAAAATTGTCTGAAAGATGTTAGGGCACAAGAATCAAAGATGATAGGAATAATGAGACAATAATGAGAGAATAACGGCTACACAAAGGAGAAAGAAAAATAAGGTTGTTATTATAAATGACATCTACCACTAGTCTATTTATACAAAGAGAAAATTGTCACATAGGCTCTAATAAAATAAACTTATTGACCAAGATAAAAGGAACAAACTAAGAAGTACTAAATTACCCATTCAATACCATCACTTAATTTAGACTAGTACTTTTATCTTGTGCGATGCACGAGACAAATTATAAATAGATATTGCATGTCTTAATTTTTTTATGGATTTTTGTTGATTGAGTAGTTGAATTACATAAAAATTAGTAGTGGAGTAATTAATATTAAATATTAATTGATATATTAAATAACATTTGTAGGAAAGAGAAAAGAAAATAATGTGCTTAAAAGTTATTTAGGCGGGATTTTATTCAAAATTTAGCGCCTAAGTGTGTATTTTGTTTTAATATATTAACGATTTCTAAACAAAACTAACAACACCAATTTCATTCCTTAAGAGGAGAAATTGATCTGTCTTGATTGTCTTCGTCAGAACATATGCCAATTGCTTTTAGGTGCTACAGTGCACGACTTTCAATGTTCCATTTTGTACTTTGCTTCTCAAGAAATGATACTTAGTCTCAATATGCTTGCTTCTCCCATGCAACACAGGGTTTCTGCCAAGATTGATTGCAGACTTGTTATCAATCATCAGCTTCAGAGACTTCTTTACTTTAATCTTCAGATCTTGAAATAAATTCATAAGCCACATAGCTTGACATGCAGCTCCAATGCCTGCAATATACTCAGCTTCACAGGTTGATAGAGCAACAATAGCTTGCTTCTTGGAACTCCAAGAAATAAGACCTCCCAGAAACTTGAATAAGTATCCAGAAGTACTTTTTCTATCAACTCTATCTCCACACCAATCAGAATCTAAGCAGCTCATTAACTCTAATTCTACCTTTCTTCCATAAGGAAATAATACTCCAAACTTCAGAGTTCCCTTGATATACCTCAGAATTTTGACAACAGCTTGGTAATGGGACCACTTAGGTTTACTCATGAACCTACTAACCAATCCAACTGCATAGAAAATATCAGGTCTGGTATTACACAAATACCTCAGAGAACCAACCAGCTGTTTGAAGATCATAGCATCCACATCCTCACCCTCAGAGTCAAAATTCAATTTATGATTGGTTTTTGGCGGTGTAACAGCAGCTTTACAATTCTCCAACTTAAATTTCTTCAGAAGTTCTAGTTCATACTTCAGCTGATGCAAAATGATACCCTCCTCTGAGTACAGAATCTTCATCCCTAGAAAATATACCATATTTCCCAGATTCGTCGTCTCAAATTCATTCATCAGCACTTTCTTGAACTTGATTATATCTTCTAGACATCTCCCTGTAAGCAATATGTCATCAACATAAAGCAATTAGGTGCAGACTTCACATCCAAATGCATCAGAGGCCAATTCCTATTTGCAGCTAAAGCAATCACCAGTCTGATTGTTTCATGTCTAGCTACAGGTGCAAACACTTCAAAGTAATTTATCCCAGGTTTCTAAAGAAAACCTCTAGCCACTAGCCTTGCTTTGTGCTTACCAACTGACGCGGATGACTTTCTTTTTATTTGGAAGCTTAGTCAACTCCCAAGTTTTATTTCTTTATATAGCCTCAAGTTCTTCTTTCATGGCATTTAGTCAAACTTTCTTCTTGAGTGCTTCTTCAATACCCAATGGTTCAAAATCTACTAACATGACACATTGAATGACTTCTCCCTCTGAGTCAACTTCGGTGTCTTGCAACATGTCAAAATTTGCAAACCTTCTATGTATAGTTCTGATTATTTGTGGCCTCTGAACTTGTTCTGAATATTCTCCAGAACTTGGAACAACATTAGCTTCTAGACCTTGTCCAGTAACCCTATCTTCAAAATTACCACCTTCAAAAACATGATCATCTCCAGAAGCTTGTCCTCTAGAATCTACGTCTTCAAAGTTTTCCCTTCTAGAAACATGACCTCCATTAGATTATGGATCATCATCAGAATCTGGATCAAAATCAGATTCATCATCTTCATCTTCAGAGTCTTCAGAATCATCCTCTGACTCTGACTCTTCTTCAGAACTTTCAACTTCTGACTCGTCTTCAGAAGTTAATTCTACATCAGAAGTGAGTTGAGACTTTCTCCAATCCCAAGCTTCTGACTCTTTCATAATAACGTCTCTGTTGACTTCAACTTTGTTAATTTTTGGACAATAGAGTTTGTATGCACTTGTACTGTGGTGCCCCACCAGTAACATCACTTTGCTTCTATCATCTAGATTCTTCCTTCTAGCTTCTGGAACGTGTTTGTAACGCACAGAACCAAAAACCTTCAGGTGACTAACACTTTGCTTTTCTCCAGTCCACTTCTCTAAAGGAACAATCTCTTTCAGCTTTTACGTTGGACACCTATTAAGCACATATATTGCAGTAGCAACAGCTTCTCCACATAAGTTGTGAGGAAGCTTCTTCTCTTTTAGCATACTTCTCGTCATATCAAGCAAAGTATGATTTCTTCGTTCTGTAAGACCATTGTGTTGAGGAGTATAAGGAGCATTAACTCATGCTCAATTCCATTCTCATCACAAAACTTTTGGAATTATGTAGAGTTATACTCACCTCCACCATCCGTTCTGAGAATCTTTAACTTCTGACCACTTTGTTTCTCAGCCTTCACCTTGAACTTCTGAAATTCTGCAAACACCTCATTCTTAAACTTGATGAGTGTTACCCACGCCATTCTTGTGAAATCGTCCACAAAAGACACAAAATACCTATTTCCTCCAAGTGAAGGTTTTGGAAATAGTCCACACACGTCAGAATGTACTACTCCCAGAGCATGTTTTGCTCTTGGGGCTACTTTTTATACAAAATGCCAACCTGGGTTGCTTGCCTTTCATGCATACCTCACATGACTTCTCGGGCTTCACAATCTTCAGAATTCCACGTACGAGCTTCTTAGAACTTAGATGCCCTAAGCTTCTATAGTTCAGATGCCCCAACCTATTGTGTCATAGCTTACAATCTCCTTCAGAGCCTTCTACATTAAGACACTTTGTTTCAGCTGTTTCTACATTCACCTTGAATGTTTTGTTGCTTCCCTGTTCATATTGCATAATCAACTTCTGATTGGAATCATACAACTTTAAGAGATTGTTCTTCAAAACAACTGAGAAACCTTTCTCAATGAGCTGACCCACACTCATCAGATTGCTTTTGATTCCAGGAACATACCAAACATCTTTGATCAGAACAATCTTCCCATTCTTCACTTTAACTTTGACATTTCTCATTCCTTCTGCATTAAGGTACTTATCATCAACGTATCTGATCTTTTTCCTCCTTCTGGAGTCAAAATCTATCAGCCATTATTTGTTTCTAGTCAAATGATTTAAACAGCCAGTGTCCATATACCACCAATCTGCCAAACATCTTCCATCAGACTCAAAAGTCATCAATAAGACAAGATCATCATCTGAATCTCCTATGGCTATGTTTGATTCTTCTGATTTCATTCCTTTGTTTGACTAGCAATCTCTAGCAAAATGGCCAAACTTCTTACAAGAATAACACTTTCTTCTTGTTAGACTTCTCATTCCCCTTCTGATGTTTCTTCTCATCAGATGTTGAGGTTTCTGATTTCTAGAATCTATCACCACGTTTATTCTTGGCCTCTGACCAAGAATGCTTCTGGTCCTTCTTAACAAAAAAAGCTTTCAGAGCCTGCTCAACTTCCCTCTCAAAAGTTCTTCTAGTCAGGCGCAACTCATGCGCTTCTAGACTACTTTACAGATCTTCTATTATCATGGTTTCCAGATCTTTAGAATACTCAATTGCTACAACAATGTAATCAACTTGAGGAGTAAGTGACCTCAATGCCTTCTCTATGATTACTTGTTCATAAAGGGTATCTCCACAAGCCTTCATCTCATTAGTGATCAGAATCACTCTAGAGATATACTATGAAACCCTTTCAATGTTCTTCATGTTGATATTCTCATATTGCTTTCTCAAGGACTGAAGCTTTACCTTCTTCACTGATGTGTCACCGCCGTAACATTTGACCAGTGTGTCCCACGCCTCCTTTGACATCGTCAAATCTGAAATCTTCTCAAACATGTTCACATCCAAACACTGAGGGATGAAGAACAACGCCTTTTGATCTTTCTTCCTCTTGTTACTATGTGCCTCTCTCTCTCTCTTCTTATATCGCATCTGCTACAACCGGAATATACCCATCAGTAACAAGCTCAAGAACATCTTGAACTCCAAATAACACGCGCATCTGAATCATCCATCTATTCCAGTTCTTGCCATTAAAAACTAGAAGTTTAGTACTCATATTGTTGTTTCTGTTCATCTTCGACCTTGTACAGTACACTCAGATCTTCACTCGCACAGTGTTTCCCAACCCCACGTAATCAAAAAATGTGATTCTGTTACAATTTTGTTCGAAGATTCAGCACGAACCTAGAGACAAAATCAATCACACAACACAAACTCACGTTTCACTCGTGTTTCCCTGTGTTTCTAACCGGAACTCTAGATACCAATTTGTTATGGCACAAGAATCAAAGATGATAGAAATAATGAGAGAATAATGAGAGAATGACGGCTACACGAAGAAGAAAGAAAAATATGGTTGTTTTTATAAATGACATCTACCACTAGTCTATTTATACAAAGATAAAATTGTCACATAGGCCCCAATAAAATAAACTTAATGACCAAAATAAAAAATACAAAATAGAAAATACTAAATTACTCATTCAATAAAAGATTGACAAATTTGAAAAATACATGCTCCACAAAGCTTGTGTGAGTGTGTGAAGTTTTTGCTAATGAAAATGTATTACTGCTATTAATTAATGTGAATAAAATTTTAGTTATGAATTCCATACAAAAGATAAATTATTCAAATAAAATTCATTCTGAAAACATTTGATAAAATATTACAGAAGAATACTATTCTACTAAAAGATGTATATTATAGATTAAAAAATTAAAATGATATTGGTCAAAGTATTATCAAGAAAAACTTATTCGAATTGTAAAAGTGGAAATTTATCATCATTAACATATAGATTTATGATTTAAATAATTAAATTTATCTAACTATGGGTGAAAACACACCGGAGCGGGTTAGATTTTGTTAAGTCTGCGTCTGACCTATTAAAAATATCAAAGTCTAAGTCTGACATGTAAGCTAAAAAGTTTTACTTTGTATCCTAATATTTATTCTCCTACCCCTACATTATAATTTTTTTTACCAAAATACTCTTATATAAAATTTTATTAAAAGTTAAAAAAGTGTGAAAAAATTCGACTACTGGAACTTTTTTACAAAGTCTTTCACTATACACAATAAAAGTTAAAAAATATAAATAAATAAAAAAACTTTTGAAATATCTTCCTAAACATAATAAAAATGATATAAAAATATGACTTCCGGAATACTTTTGAAAAATCTTTCGGAACACAATAAAAGTTGAAAACTGACTTCCGAAACACAAGATAAAAATTATGTAAAAAATTGACTTTCAAAACACTTTTGAAAATTCTTCTGAAACACAAAATAAAAGTTAAAAATGAGTTTCATAACACTTTTAAAAAAGTCTTCTGATAATCAAAATAAAAAAGTTCATACTAACGAGTGCCCAAGAGACACTCTTTAAGGATTCGAAATAAAGAAAATATTGCATTAAATGCAAGTCTTTTAAAGAAAAATATACCTTTTGTTCTATGGTGAAGCACGTTTTTGAAATCTTTCCAACCAGGGGAAATTTGTCAATGATAACAATAATTTGAAATTGTTCATTGAGGGCCATACCTTCTGTAATTATTTCATGAGCAATCTTCTAAATTTCGTGGCTTTGAGCTTCCAGAGATTTTTCATCCATCATCTTATAGTTCAAGTAGCGACTAACAACATATTTCTTTGCACCTGCTTCTTCAGTATCGTATTTCTTCTGTAGAGCCTCTCATACATGTTTAATAGTCTTGTAATTACTGTAGCAATCGAACAGATCATCAGCAAGAATGTTCAAAATGTGATTTTTGCAAAGATAATCATTCTCTTACCATGAGGCAATTTCTTTCCTGAGCTGTAATTTATTTGTCGCGTCTTTCGTTTTTGCAGTGGAGTCTAAGTTAGACGATTTTGGAGTCTTGTCTGATTCCACAGGTATCTTACCATTAGTTAGTTCAATTGATCCAGAAGGAGCAACAGGGATACCCTCAGACAGAACGTGGCAATCTTCTTTAAAGTTAAGAAGAATTTTATCTTAGCTTGCCAACGTTTGAAGTATGAACCCTCAAACTTAAATGGTTTGTCAGACATAGTATCGGTCGCGGTAGTTCTGATAATTTCCTCAATAGACATGGCATTTAATAGAAACGTCTTAAAATTGTTGTTTTCGAGTTTGAAAATAAAATTATAACGGAGGAAGTTATCGGGTGAGCCGCGAAACGATATGCTTTTTTAAAACGTTTTGTGGTACTATCAAAAATTATGCAAAACAACTCTTAATAACCACGACGCCTATAGGATAAAACAATTTATTAACAAAAACATTACGATTATCACTTGCACTATAATGAATCGTTCAATGAAATACACTTTCAGATAGTGTTTAAACCACTCGTAGTATCTGGAAAAATTCAGTTGTTGATGACACATAAGGCCACTTGAAAAATAAAAAAGAAACAAATAATTTTGAGATGAAGATGATAGAGATAGAGGAGAGATTCCAAAATTTAGATATCTTGCGCACGTTACCACTGAATTTGATAGATAAAATATTCAACTAAGTGGAAAGAAAATAATGGAAGAGTGGAGAGAAAATAGTGGGAAAGTGGAGAGAAAAAAGAACGAGGGAGTTCCTCAATCAAAATTAGAATTTGATAAATGACTCATTATTAATTATTAATTAATTAATATTAATAATTTAATTTCACATAACCACTTATAATTAAGTCCTATTAAAATAAGGTTATGGTAGTCGAGCAGAAAGAGGAGCCTGCCCGACGGAGAACCAAGGATAGGCCCAGTCCAGCGAATATCTTGATGGACTTACCATGTAACCTTATTGAATTTGGCCTAGTATGTCATTTGGGCCAAGAGTAGACTCAATCCAAAACAGGGTCATTATCAAATTATTATCATTTTTATAATTTAATGGTGACATTGTATACTTACAAGAATATAAGACATGCAATATAAAATTTTAAAGAGATTGTTTGTTATGCATGCATGGTCGCTGTAAATTTATTTACAGAGTCATTGCATCACGATCGTTCAAAATTGTAACTTTTAGTTCATTAGAATAAAAGTCAAACAATAGTAAAGATTTAACGGTCACGATTTTATATTGTCAGTGCTTCCAATTAAATTAAATTTTTAAATATTATTTAGAGTGTGGTTTAAAATATGATAATGACTAAATTAATGTCAAATGATATTGAAAATGTTATCACGTAATAATAATAAAAAATCAATAATAAAAATAGTTCTTTTTAGACTATTCTAAAACTTTGATAGTTTTTTTTAATTAAAAATAAAATTTGTGAATTTTATAAAAAAAATAATAATCATTTTTATAGGCATACTCGAAAACCCGCCGAAAACTGGAAAATTTACGGGTCGAAATTGAATCTTAAAAGTAAAACTGCAGTTTGCGTTAAATTTAAGTTTTGGACTTGAAACTAACCTTCTTCTTCTTCTTTATTCCTCCGGGAGGGGTGATTTAGGATCGATTTTGATCAAAAATCACCCCTCCAAATCGTTTTTGTTTCTCTATCAATTAAATAAGTGATTTTCTTTTTGTGATTTCATCAATTTACTGTGTCATTGTTTGTTTTGATTTCTCATTTTTGTGCGGTGTATTTTGTTTCTCTGTCTTTGTGTGGTGTTCATTTGTTTTTCCGTCTTTGTGCGGTGTTTATTTGTTTCAGGTTGAAATAATAGTTTCGATCTAGTGCACATCCAATCTATGACTTTGGTTCCATTAACGCTACAAATCAGCAAACATGAATATTTCGGATGTTTTAATACAGTCGTATTCATATTTCCAAATTTCGTTTTTAGTCCCTCCAATATTTTCCTTCAAGAATCGGTCCCTACAATAAATTACGTCTGAAAAATTGGTCCCTAACGTTAAAAACCACTAACGGCTGCTGAGTTGGCAATACAGGTGGATTATATTTTTTGTTTTATTTATTTCCATGAATGACAGCATGCCCTTAATCTCTTTGCCTTACAATTGATAAGCTAGATTGGTTGCATCACAAATTGCCTAAACCCTAATTTTTCTCCCATTCTCCTTTGTTCTTCTCTTCGTTCACTTTGTTCCTTCTTCTCTTCGTTCACTTTCTGCACTCCTTTCTTTCACATTTATTCGTCTGCTTCAACTCAATGTTATGTCGTATGCTTCAGTGAAATCGCGAGTTGGGAAGCTTTGTGGATGTTAGTATCGGATGGTATCGTATCAATGTAGGAATAACCAAATAAGGGTAAGTTATTTTGGAGATGTCCTAATTGGAGTAGTTCTAAAACTTGTAATCTCTTTATATGGGATGAAGATCTTGTTGAAAAATCTGGAAATGAAGATGGTGCCATTAGGAACTTAGAGTTGGATGGCTTGGCATTTGTGGGTTATATGAAGTCCTTGTATGAATATGAAAGGAATAAGAAGAAGAAGAAGAAGAAGAAGAAGAAGAAGAAGAAGAAGAAATTGAAGAACAAGTTAAAAACTGAGGAATTCCATGGAAGATTAAAGATGATGTTTCTTGTTGTGTCGTTTTTGATAAATGTGTATTTTGTTATCAATTGTAATTGCTGAATTGTGCATTGTAATGAATTTCAAGTAACTTGGTCCAATGTATTTGTCTTAATGTAGTTTTTTAATGTAATGAAATGCAGTTGTTTCAGTTTGGTTTGTTATGATTGTTGTTGAAATAAATTGCAATACTTTGTTTGTTATCATTGAGTTGAAACTATTTGCAATACTTTGGTATAAAAAGCTTGTAATCTGACTGTAATTGGTAAGGTTGAGTTGATATAATTTCACTAAAGCTTGTCTAGATTCAACATGCAAACAAAATACATTCATAGTACACATCAAAAGGACTGATATCTTCATTGTACAACATAGAAGCATAGTACATAAGTTCACTAAAGTACATAACAAAATAGATACCAAAACACTTGGTTCATAATACATCATACATTTGTTTGATTCATAGTACATAACAAAACACTAGGTTTAACCAAAACAGTCTTCATTTAGTCATGCTCTTCTTGATGTCACTATATTTCTTCTTCCCACAAGCACTGCTGATATTTGATTCTTCTTCAGGAATTACAACTGGATCATCTGGATCCCTTCCAGGCCCCTTTATTTCCTTTGTCTTCAGAGTCTTAATTCTGTCACTTTTTCTACTTGGAGATGCAACAATCTTTGACTTTTTTTTGGTGATATCATCATTTTCACCTGTTATGAACATAAAGAGTTACATACTTGTTTGACAGCATACCAAAAAAGCATCTATCAGTACAAGATTCAAACTTACAGGGTCACTCATGGCTGACTTGTTGGTTGGAGTAGATACTTGTTTGACAGCTGTTTAGGAGACTTTGATACCTTTGGACATTTACCTATAAAGGTTTTGGGACCAGACTTAGTCTTTTTTGCAGGACTAGGACCAGGACTAGTATCAATTCTTAATGGTACAATATCTATTATTTCATCATCATTCAGCAAGGCTTCCAACTCATCAGGATCTATACCACAGTACATCATCATTCAGCAAGGCTTCCAACTCATCAGGATCTATACCACAGTACATCCTCATTGCCTCAACTAAGCTAACAAAAGTCTGTGACAGGTTTACCCCAGCTTGAGTTGGTGCTTCACTAGCACTAGTTGGTGCAGGTCAGTAACATGAATAAGGGCTTGAGTAAATGTAGCTTCAGTTTCTTAACTTGGTGCTTCAGGGGCATGAGTAGGTGTAGCTTCATTAGCTTGACTTGGTGCTTTAGGGGCATGAGTAGATGCAGCTTCAGTAGCTTGACTTGGTGCAGTAGACTTTGTTTTCTTTGTAGCAGTCGATTTTATTTTCTTTGTAGTTGTAGACTTTGTTTTATTTGTAGCAGTAGACTTTGTTTTCTTAGATGTGCCTCATATCTTGGTTGTAAATGTTGGCCTAGCCTGCAACCAACAAAATTGTGACATTTCATTGAAATATTGTACATGGCATAAAAGAAAAGCTTGTGTTTAGTTTAAGATACTAACCCTTTTTTTGGGTACTACAGTAGCAACTTGACCTTCAGTGGTAACACCAGTAGCAACTTCACCTTTAGTAGCAACATCAGTAGCAACTTCACCTTCAGTAGCAACTGCTAACTGTTTGTTTTTCTTACACATCCTTTTATTGTGTCCATATTTCAAACAAGTCTTGCACATGTGGCTTGTGTTTGTCCTTTTCCACCTTATTTGAGTTTCCTCATCTGGCTCTCTTCTTCTGAGTTTCTTTGGTCTACCAGGAACTCTTTTGTAACTTTGTGGTAAGATTTCAGGGTAGTAGTCCTTGGCCATTTGTTTTGGCCCTTAATGGGACTGATAACCTCATTGTAACATGATACATAGGTAGACTTGTGGTAACACTTATCTACATACTTAATGGGATTATCTAGCTTCCTATGTATGGCTGCAACAACATGTCTACATGGGATCCCAACCAATTCCCAAAAGTTACAAGAACAAGTATATTTTTGCAAATCTACAACAAAACTATCTGTGAATTGTACATGAGTTACTTGAAATTTAAGTCTACCTCCATATGTTGGCAGCCAGTTAGCACTTTTTTGTATCTCTCTATCTATCCTTCTAAGGGGTTTAGACATGATCTCTCCTTTGTAATTTTCTACTTTCTCCCTAAGAGTAGCAAACATATCCATAAGATAGTTCTTAATCCACTCAAACATGGTAATTATAGGTTTATCTTTTTGCATCAAAATAGTAGCATTGAAAGATTCACTTAGGTTGTTTATAAGAACATCACACTTAGAGTATAGAGGAAAGACATGTTTACACCACTTTTTCTTGGGAATAGAATTTAACCAGTCAAAAGAATATGGACTTACCTCCTTAATCTGATCCATCTTATCATCATGAGCTTCAAAATGTGTTGCCTTTGCTGCAACCATAATAATATCTTTGTATAGTGTTCCACCTCCAAACTTCTTCTTGAAGTTAGCATATAGGTGCCTTAGGCAAAACCTGTGTTCAAACTCAGGATACTCTTCCTCAAATACATTCACTAATCTCTGCAAATAATTGAAAGTGTCATTAATACGTAACACACATTAAGCACAAAACTATCAAGTAAGCATACCTTTTGCGGATCAGAAATAAAGCACCACTTAGTGTCAGAACCTATGTCTTTAAAAAGTAATTTAACAAACTAACTCCAAGAGTCTTTAGTTCCATTTTCCACAACCCCAAAGGCAAGGGGAAGATATTGGTCATTGGCATCCCTACTGACAGCTATCGATAAGATTCCACATATTTGTTTTTAAGGTGACATCCATCTAACCCTATGAATGGTCTACATCCAACCTTCAATGCTCTCTTTGTACCATCAAAGCACATATAGCACCTGTCAAACCTTGGTGGCAAACCAGAAATGTTCAACTTAAAGGTATTGCCTTTGTTTTCCCTCCTCAATTCTGCTCCATATGACCAAAGCATGTTATATTGTTTGGTTGAGCCTCCTTCAACAACCTTCTAGCTAGCTGCCTTGCTTTGAATGCCCTACATCTAGTAATTTCTGTAGCAAACCTTAACCTGACATTTGCTATAACTTCATTCAATTTCATACTTGAATTGTTCTTCAACTTGTCAACAATAACTCTAGAAACCCAACCAGCATTTGCATTCTTGTTGAAAAACTTCCTTCAACATTTGTGCTTCTGAAACAGAGTTTTAATCCTAAATGATGTTGTTCTCAAAACTCTACTGCATAATACAGTGTAATCACATAGTTTTTTCTTCTTACAAACAACCCTACACCTTACCCTATCATTTTTGGCAAACTTAACCTCCCTACCATTCAACACATCGTGTTCCAATACAACCTTTTTAAATTGCTTCAGAGATGAAAATTTCATTCCCACCTTGAATTTAAAGGCTTTTCTAAGGTTTTCATCTTCATTAAACCTTATCTATGCAGGCCTACCATCATCACTATCATCAGCTGCCCCACTATCTAGCTCATTTGTGATGTAATCATCATCAATGACATGTTCCCTATCCATCTTTGCTGTAGTGAATCCTTTATGTATGCCTTGACTTGTGTCATTACCAGTATCTACTTGACCTGAACCATTACCATCTACTTAACCTGGACCATTACCATCTGCTTGACCTGAACCATTACCGGTATCTACTTGACCCTCGTCAATATCATCATCAGAATCGTGCATTCTCTCCTCTTCACTATCTTCAAAGTGTATATCATCCAAAGAGTCTTCTGATGATTGACTACCCTCACCCTCTTCATTTTCCTCAACATTAACATGGCCTTTTTCTTTCTCTTTTAACCTCTCCATATAAGTCTTCCCACCACTACATGACTTTGCCTCTGTATATATCTCAATATCACACTTATTCTCCTCAGCACACATAACTAACAAACTTGCATCCTCATCCTTAACAAGGGGTTTTAGATCATTTTCAAGTGACCCATGTTCAGACTTCCACCACATCTTCACATCTTCAAATTTAAACGATGAATCCATACCCTTAATTATGTCACATGCTTCAAAGTATGACCAGAAATCAGGGTCTTGACCACACACAGCATAAACATCCCCCCTTCGTATCTCAACCTTTCATCCTTTACAAATGTCTCTTTTGTATGAAAAACAACCTTCAATAACCCCATTTCCTACGAAATTCAAGAAAAATAAGGGTATATCAGACATTACAACCAGATTCAAACCAAATACCATAGATTCTGGGACCACAGACAATCAGAAACTCATAAACACTAAACTATAGATAGTGGGACTTACCTAATCGTTCTTGGGACCGAAACAACAGGCTCCACCTTCGTCAACACTGGGACCACACCACAAGCTTTTGAGTTTCAGAATTCGTTTTTTCAAGGAGGGACCACAAGCATGGAGAAAGGGGAATTAGGGTTACACGAATGACTTAGTGAAAGAAATTGGGTTTAATTGGGTTTCCATGCCACCTAATACCATCTCAGTTAAAATAAAACAAAAAATATAATCCACTTGTATTACCAACTCAGCAGCCGTTAGTGATTTTTGTCATTAGGGACCAATTCTTCAGACGGAATATATTGCATACACCAATTCTTGAAGGAAAATATTGGAGTGACTAAAAACGAAATTTAAAAATTTTAAAGGGACCAAAAACTTATTTAACCCTTAACTTAACCACTTAAGCGTATATAGAAGTGAATGAAAATGAATATTACCCAAAAAAAAAAGGGAGAAAATGGAAAAAGTAACCCAACAGCTCAGAGATGCATAATCAAAATCTCACACATATCAATTTTCAGCAATACCACAACATCAAGCACATACTTTAAGATCAATCATGAGGAAAACCAGGGAATCTGTTAATATGATTGGCCAGTGGTGTAGCATCATTTGGAGTATAAGGAAGGAGAGAATTTAAATCCATATCTGATAGTTTAATGGAGTGTATGAGGAGTAGCACAATACAAATGTTTTGTGTTGGCAAGTTCATCTGCAAGCTCAATTTGATGATTATCCATTAAATCTTGGTTTACAACCACAATTAACAGTTTGCGTAGCCGCAGTGTCTCAAATATGCAGCCTGACCCTGCATTAAATCAGAGTAGTTATAGTTAATTTCACAGTCCCAGATAATATGTGTATGACAAAGACACAATAGGCAAGTTGTAAGAAGCATACCTGCATGGCTAATTACAAGAGAAGCAGATCTGAGATGTTGTGCAATACTGGAAGAAAAAAGTGAAGTAGTCTACAGCCAAACAACACTAATCCTGATTGAGTTAAGTATCATCTGTTAAAAGACTGGTGCTGATTTAATTAGATAAACAGACCTGAATATTCATACTTCTTTTCTCAAAGTCTTGCGAAATTGCTTGAACATTAGTTCAGTGTGTTTTACTTTTTGCAGAATGGTCATAGTAAAAATGATATTAATATTGATCTCTCTTTTTCATCGACACTTTTGGATGTTTGGTGATCAGAGAAATTATGGTGAGCAAGAAGCTACGCTTACTAACTTGATAAAATCAAATATCAAGACAAGGCCTTTAGTGTCACGTAACCCCGGGGGGTCATGGCATGAGTTTCAAAACACATTAAAATGTTAATTTCTCCATGATTAAACAACAAGACAACTAGATTTAAATAATCTCGCTAAAAGCAACTATGTTTATAAATCAATTTCATTATTAAAGTAATACTTAATCGTGTGAGATATGTGTTCCGAATTAAGTTACAATTATAATGAACCAATCTACATCATATCATTCTCATTTGACGTTTTAATAAGGGACTCCAAATCATTCAGCTACGACTCCAAACAACAGAATGCCAACCATAACCTCATTCACGGTGCATGAAACTCTGATACTATGTTAAAAAAACATGGTTGAACCTAACTCATTGCGACAAATCTGACTTGTGGGGTGAGAATTACCCCCACATATAAAGACTTTATATTTTGGTCATAATCATCCTAGGTGAAACTCAAGAGAATCGTGTGTTTTCGATTGCAGCCCTAAAAAAGAACTCTGGCCACTATATAAAAATGGTTAAAACACTAAGTTCAAATGACTCTATCAACTAAAGACGTGTAAGACAATTGCGATCGTGAGGCTGGCCCAGACCCAAAACCACATCTTTTAGGCTATAAGTCTTACATCACCCATCTTGAGCTTATAAGTGTTTGCACTGTCCATCATTGTGGCTGGAGATTAAGATTTCTGTCAAACGTTGCAATCTGAGGAACTCTAAAGTCAGACATTGCAACCTGAGGAATTTTTAGATTTTATTAGTTTGTCAGTTGCCAGAACAATATCAAATAAAAGATCAGGTATTATGAGTTATGAAAGAACTAATAAGGTTCGGAACTATGGTTTTAAGGTCATCAGGTTCCACCGGAGTTGAGTAAAAGGTTCCATTCTTGTTTATAAAATGTAAAATTCATGTCATAAAACTAGTAAAGAAAAAAAGGTGGTACAAATAGTTCTACATGTATGTAAAAAAGATGGTACAAATGGTTCTACATGTATGTTCGCCGCCAGAAAGCAAGCGCGGGGAACTTTTTTAATTCCCACCTATCATAAAAATTAACAGACTCCGTCTAATCTATTGCTTCTCATCATATATCTAAAGCTCAAATCTGAGCACAACATATCTAGAGTTCATCGTGAGATTCATCATCATCTTCATTCTCCCCTGATGCACCACCACCTGGGGCACCACCGGATTTCTGATAGACGGCGGTGATGATTGGATTACAAACAGCTTCCACTTCTTTAAGTTTCTCTTCATATTCTTCTTTCTCTACACTTTGGTTGTCATCCAGCCATTCCAATGCTTCCTTCACTGCTGTCTCAATTTTCTCCTTTTCATCTGACTCCAACTTGTCAGCTAACTTGTCTTTGTCATTCACTTGGTTTTTCATGTTGTAGACATATGTTTCAAGAGAGTTCCGGGCATCAATTCTTTCCTTGACTTTCTTGTCTTCCTCAGCAAACTCCTCGGCTTCACGTACCATACGTTCAATTTCCTCCTGACTCAAACGTCCCTTTTCATTTGTAATGGTAATCTTTTCGGATTTGCCAGTGCCCTTGTCTTCTGCCTTAACATTTAAGATACCGTTTGCATCAACTTCAAAGGTCACTTCAATTTGAGGGGTACCTCTGTTCAATTACCACATAAAATAACTAATGAGTTACAATGCAAACATCAAATTGAGATAAATTCAGAGAGAGCATAATGGAAGCAGGAAACAAACCTTGGAGCTGGTGGAATTCCAGACAGTTCAAATTTACCAAGGAGACGGCAATCCTTTGTCAAACTCCTCTCACCTTCAAATACCTATAATATACATAAAAAGAAAGCATCCCAATTGAGTTCAAGTTCATGAAGTCAAGGACCATGTATTTAGAAGGAATAAGTCTTAGAAATATGCAATACCTGAATGGAGACTGTTGTCTGCTGATCCTGGTAGGTGGTAAAAACCTGGGATTTTTTGGTAGGGATAACAGTATTTCTAGGAATCAACTTTGTCATCACTCCACCAACAGTTTCAATTCCAAGGGTAAGAGGTGCAACGTCCAAGAGAAGGATATCTGAACCCCAAAAATAGAACAGCAATAAGCAAGTGTAATGCTTTGAAATGTACTTGCATTAATATAAAAAAATACCTAGCCAATGCAATTATTAAAAGGTTAAAGTATATAGATTATTATGGTACCTTTGGTTTCGTCTCCACCCTCCCCACTCAAAATACTTCCTTGCACTGCAGCACCAAAGGCAACCGCTTCATCGGGGTTAACACCCTTGTTTGGTTCCTTTCCATCAAAGTAATCCTTCAACAGCTGTTGAACCTTTGGGATCCTTGTGCTTCCACCAACAAGAACAATCTCATCAATCTGGTTCTTCTGTAATCCAGCATCATCCATTGCCTTCTTCACAGGCCCCATTGTCTTCCTGAACAAATCATTGTTCAACTCTTCAAATCGAGCACGAGTAAGTGGCTCAGAGAAATCAACACCGTCAAAAAGTGATTCAATTTCCACACGAATTTGGTGCTGGCTACTAAGAGCTCTCTTGGCACGTTCACTCTCCCTCCTTAGCTTTCCAAGTGCTCTATTGTCCTTGCTAATATCCTTTCCATGCTTTTTCTTGATCAATTTAATGAAGTACTCCATTATTCTCTGATCAAAGTCCTCACCTAGTAAACAATGGAAGACAGTTAGCAAGCCTAAAGAGTAGAATAAAATTTTGTGCATACACAACTTATTAGGAGTTCTAAGTGTTCACCTCCAAGATGGGTATCTCCATTTGTAGCAAGAACCTCAAAAACACCATTGTCAATTGTCAAGATACTGACATCAAAAGTTCCACCTCCAAGATCAAAGACAAGAATATTCTTCTCTCCACCTTTCTTGTCCAATCCATAAGCAATGGCAGCAGCAGTGGGTTCATTGATAATTCTAGCAACATTGAGACCAGCAATGACACCAGCATCCTTGGTGGCCTGCCTCTGAGCATCATTGAAATAAGCTGTACATTTCAAAACAAAATGAGAAACATTAGAAATAGAAACAAAAGGTGGAAAAATTATAAGAGGGTCAAGTTGTTATTTGGCTATTCACCTGGAACAGTGACAACAGCGTCGCGGATTGTCTTGCCAAGGAATGCTTCAGCGGTTTCCTTCATCTTAGTAAGAATCATAGCACTGACTTCCTCAGGGCTGAACACCTTGGTCTCACCATCCTTTACTCTGACCTGAATGTATGGTTTTCCATCCTTGTTAACAATCTTGTAAGGAACAAGCTTCATGTCTCTCTGAACTTCCTTATCTTCAAATCTGCAAACAAAAACAACTCAGTCAACATGGATCCCATTAAAATAAATGATAACAAATCATCTATGAACAGCATATAACAATGTCTTACTTTCTTCCGATAAGTCTCTTGACATCAAAAATAGTCCTTTCAGGGTTAACAGCTGCAAGATTCTTTGCAGCCTCCCCGATCAACCTCTCATCATCGGTGAAAGAAACCCACGACGGTGTAATACGGTTACCCTGGTCATTGGCTATGATCTCAACATGTCCATTCTTATAAACACCAACACACGAATAAGTCGTCCCGAGATCTATCCCAATGACAGTCCCCAACTTGGTTGCTTCCTCCTTCGCAGAGGAAATCGCAAATAGACATCCTGTAGCAAACATTTCAAAAATTACTTAATCATTCCATTAACACATTCTAATTCCTACAAATTAGGACGATAATTATACTAATAATCAATATCACTGAAATTATGAACTAACCTAACCTAATGTTATTAATTTTCATATATAATTAAATAAATCCTAAACTACTACATGTAAGATAAGATCTGAGTTCAGTAATTCACAAATCGATCACAAGACAATCAAACACATTCGAACAAAACGAATCCGTTGCATTAAAAAAAGTATAAGATCTAATAATTACCTAATGAAATAATGGCGAGAACGATTAGAGAGGCTCGTGCCATGCTCTCTCTCTCTCTCTCTATCCTTTTTGTGTATTCTTCTTTTCTGAAATGATTAATGGCGGTGAAGTTGCAGGTGTAATGGTGAAGATTGTGATTCAGTTTTTGGGTCTTGGTTTTTGGATTATGGAGAGAACGGTTTGAAGCTATTTTATAATGTGATTTTGCGATGTTAGATTCTTCGCGAATGTGCATTCGTCTACTCAAAGCTTTATTACACACGAATGTGTCACCGGTGATGACGTGGACCAATTGGGATTCGGGAAACGCTTCTTATGACCAATTATATTCATCCTTCACTTGGGAACATCTTAACCGTCCATTCTGGAGACTTCCGTGTATCTTACGGTCAACCTTGTGATGAAAATAACATTCTCTTGTATTTAATTCTATTTTGTTTTATTAATTTAACTATTCATTAGTAATTAATTTTTTGATATGCATGCATTTTGGTTGGTTGTTTTGTATTTAATTTATTTTAAAATAAAATAATATCAAAATATGATGTGACATGATTTTTTTAATACAAGTAAAAAAGAAAAATAAATAAATTATCTTTAAAAAATCTCATTAATCTCAAGTAACAACACTGCATGATTATTAATCTTATGTTTTATTACATAGTGATGTTAAACTTCGATACACTAGCAATAGATTTGTGTAAAATCGTTCAAATGAAGAGTTTCACCTTATTAGGAGTAGAATATGTCACGTCTATTTCTAAGAGTTATTGTATGTTGTATTTTGAATAAATTCAAGACTATTTAACCAATTATATAACCATTCAAAACATTATAGATACCATCTAAATTTACTTTCTAAATTAACTAATGAGACACCATAGAATTCAAACAAATAAGAAGTGTTTTCACGCGGTTACATAAGGAGAAATATTAGTATATAATGAATTGAAGTTTCAATTATAATCCAATTAAACATCATTCACTCGCATTTTCAAAATATGGATAGAGAACCTGCTCCACTAACTTTCGTACCCCAAATAATTCGAAAACCAAAAAGAGTGGTTCTCATCCTCGATCTAAATCCAAAGCCATCTTTCAAAATAGAAAGAGCTTTCATAATTGCATTCCAAGTAACTTTTGGTTACTTTTTCATATTATGGAATGTTTCCTCATTAATGTACTTATGCTTCAAAACCTGAACCTATAGGAAATCAAAATCTTGTGGACACCTTAAACCATCTTACCCGACATATAAGTACTGACCTCTCTTGTTTTTCGGATCTCAATATCAGTGTTTTAAAAACTAAATTGGGTATCAAACTAGTGAAGATATTGGGTCACTAGTTTATTGATCGAACCACAAGGTCATTGGTCGAACCGCATGACTAAACCGGATAACTCGATTTAATAGATTGTTCATTATAACAAAACCATATATGTATAAAACATGTTGAAATGGATGATTCAGTCTCTACTCTCTACAAAATATAAGTAGCACTTAAATATTTTGAAATATCATATCATAAATAAATTCACAAGTTCATAATTTAAATTAAAAGTTTAAACATAGGTATCACACATAACAAAATAGTACAAAATTTAATTGCAAACAGAGTCTAATTGCAACATAATCTAATTGAACAGTTTATAACAAAATAACTTCATTGTCTAGTAAATTTAGTTTCAAAGAGAACAAATTGTTTTAATATTGGGATCTCCTTCTTCAATATCAAAACATCTGCAACAAAATCAACTGCATCCACAACATCTTCTCCGACAATGATATCATTACTCTTTTTTTATTTTAACTTTTTATTTCATTCTTTTATATTTTATTTTTATTTTTATTTTTATTTCATTCTTTTATTTTTTATTTAAATAATCAAAACGGCGTCGTTTTGATTTTTTAAAATTAAAAATATATACTTAAACCGTCAGTTTAGGAAAATTGTCGATTTTTTGGTTTTAGCGATTACACCAATTCGCACAGATTCAGAGACATATTCGATCAAACAATTGAATTAGACCGATTACCTGCCCATTCTCAGTTCCACCGGTCCGGTCCAGTTTTTAAAACATTGCCTAATACCTTCTAAATATTTGGGCGTAATGATTTTATTTCATCCAACGAGATGCAAACTAGAGTTTGAATTAGCTTTCCATATAAAAAATCTAGCCATCTTATTAATAAAATTACAAATTGGCTAAGGTAGTCAAGCCACTTGCATATAATAATTTAGGGTGAAGTATGAGAAAGACCTAACCAGAGTCAAACGACCAACCTTGTTTAACCATTTATGTTACCAAAATGCTAACCTCTGACTGCTTTTATCCTCTAAAAACTTTAAGTCCTTATGTTAAAGACGACCAAGCAACATAGGGAAACCCAAGTATTTATCTAGAGTAAGAGTTCACTTAATACATGTGTTGGAAATAATTAAATCTATTTTACTCCTCTTAGTGATAATTGATAAGAACATATTTGATTTAGCAACATTAACTTTAAGGAAAAAAAATATGGCAAAATAATTCAAGATATCATAAATGATACATGTCTTGAATTTAGAAACCTTCGCAAAAAGAAGAACATCTTCTAGAAAAAAATAAATGCAATAGAGGAGGTCCATTACGAGATAATTGATAGGTTACCAACAACCTTCATCGACTTCCCTGATGATTGTCTGCGACAAGAATTCCACGCATATAATGAAGAAATGGAGTGAAAGGGAATAAAATTTGACAACCGTCTCCCATTTCAAATAATATACATAGAGGACTTAGTTACACAATGCATGATCAACTTTATAGTAATGGGAGGAAACTCATTTTGCTTCAAACAGAATTCTAAGAAATCTCAATTAACATGATCATATGCCTTTTAAGATCTATTTTGAACAGTATGTAGGATTTTTTTTATGTATTTACGCATAGAATGTATTGCTTCTTGGAGGATAATGACATTGTCAATTATCCCTTTGCAAAAATAAATAAATTGTGGAACCTTATTTTGCAGGTTAAGTCTTTAGAGTGTGCTTTTAATGATGACAACTGAAAGACGGACATGCTTTTGATCTTTACATATTCTTTAATAACAACAACTAAAGTCGAGTGCAAAATGGTTAAAGATTCAAATCAACTCAACAAAACGCAAATCAACTCAACAAAACTTGATAAGTTGGATTATAAGACGAGGACACCTAAATGGAATATAACATGAGCCTAATCTCAAGTAAATATCAAGCAAGTGTCTACAAGATTGAGAAATTTGACAAAATCTTGAACTATGTGAAAGAAAGCCTAAATGCGTCTGAGTGAAAATATTTTAAATGCATTAGGGCTACCTTGTAGAGTATAGGGCTAATAACAAATACACACACAAACAATTTTTTAAACTAATTTTTCTCAAAAAAAATATTTTCAAAAATGTCTTAAATTTGTGTCAGGTGAGTTGGGAGCTCTCAAAATAACTATGGGCAAAACTTTGGTTGTGTCAATCAATTGACACCTTATCAATTGAATGTGAGAGTTCCAATATAAACTAAGTGATTATGTCAACATCTTAATCATGGGTAACATCTATATATATTTCCTTACCATTTTTAACTCAGTAGTCGATTATTTTTAGGGCATTAATTGATTGGCGCATATTGCCAGTTGATTGACAAGTCATAAAAGGCCTTAAAAATTATTCATTTTTTGTGCCAACCTCTAGACTATAAATAAAGGTTCCTTCCCACATATTTCTTCATCCATAAATGTGAGAATTTCACAGCTCACTTCTCACACTGTCTCTAAATATTTCTCTTACTTTCTCTCACTAAAGTTTAGTTGTAGCGTTTTTTAGAAAGTCATTTTGTAATTCAAGTTGTTGTAATTTTAGAAGGGTAGATTTGTAAGTTCACATAGGAAGTTTATTTTTACCTTGGTTAAACAACTAATCCACTGGTGTATTGGTTTATTTTGGATTCAAAACTAAACTTATAAAAAACTTGGTTTTGAGGGGATTTGGTTGTTAAGTCCCTCGGTTCGGTTTGAAGGCTTAGCCCATGTAAAGTCTGCATTAGGTTCAAGCTTAGTCTGGTATGAAAATTTTGGTAAGGTTCAAGATAAGCCCAGTGTTAAAATCTCATAGGTTCTTAGTTAGCCCGATATAGAACCAAAGTTCATTTTGCGAGCAAAGCTCGGTGTTAAAAGCTCTCCCAGGTTCAAGATTAACCCGCGTAAAATATTGGTCTAAAGCCTGGAGACTAGCCGCTCCAAGGTTCTATTTTGGAAAAGAAAACTAGCTACTTCAAAAAAAAAATTGGAAGGAAGACTCACCACTTCACTCCTTGGTTGCTGTTTGGGTGGAAGTCAGCCATAAACTTCATTTTTCTTGTAAATTGGGTTCGAGAGTTTAACCTACAAAAAACTCTTAATTTTATTGGATACTCTAGATATCAAATTTTGGGGACAACAATAAGTCGTTTTTAACTGAACCTGTATAATTCATTGACTAGACCATATATATTTTTTGCATTTTACATTATGAAAATTATATTTTTGTTGCTTAACTCTAAAACTTTTCTAACATGTTTTCAAACTCTATTTATGATCCAAAAAGTTTTTCAAGCTTAAGTTTTTTAGAAACACATAATTTCACCTCTTCCCCTCTTGTGTATGGAGTCACATGTTTAACAAGTGGCTTAAGAGTCTAACTCTTATTTAAGGACTAATCTCTCAGGAGGAAGATGACTCCCAACACATGTAACACCCCATTTCTATACGGCAAATAATAATAAAATCAGAGATCAAAAATTCCAACATACATATAATCAGAGTGCCACACTTTCAACTTAAAAACAACGACATTTAATCGCACACAGAACAAATACATAACACTTAACTTAGGTGAACCAATGACAACCTGATTAGTCTTTAAAATTAATCAACTTTTAAAAATAAGCAGTGGATTCACAACTTTTAACTTCAAATAAATTTAACATATTTAACAACTTAAAACAACTTCAAACAACAAAGTATTTCTTGGAAACAACTCAAAAATTCAGCATTGGAATAAAAACAACAATAAAGAAGACATGCATTCATCCCCCGAGTGCTACGTATCAGAGCGACGACATCAACTCGAACTAATGAAGGTAGACAACCTTCACTATGGATTACCTGCACGTTACCAACATATGGGTAACATTCAACAGAAGGAGTGAGATAACAAACCATATAATTGGATGTATGATACATAATATATTAGAACTAGATCATATAAAATCACCACTTTACAATTTTGAAACAACGTCAATCACCACAATTCAACAACACAACAACTTAAATATGCAACACGAATATGCTAGGCATGCGACAATAATATGAATGCCATAATAACAACAATAATAATTTCATAGCAACACAACAACAAACCAACATTGGCCAGAAGCATACAACTTAATATTTGCAATATTTAAAGGCAATTTAACAACATTCAACACCACCTACAATTTTGCATCTTTCAACAAGGTACACAACACAACAAGAAGCCAAATTATATTACAACCAAACCGAGTAATTGTTCGGACAATTCAACTATTTCCAGTTAATTAATCTTCCGCTAAATTGCTAATATTTTGGCCCTGTACTACTATGTCGAAGTCCATACTATTACTAATATCTCACTGCCAAATTAGTACCATTACTTCCTGTTATTAAAATATACTACTTGTTATCAAAATATATTACCTATTATTCACTTAATAAATATTACCACTTGACACTGTATTTTTTCTCTACTAATTTACTCATACTGATAACTTATTCATAGTTTCTGCTAAATCAAGAAATCCACTATTTTCCTGCAATAAGTTACATCTACCAATTGTATAAATCAATTACTATTATTTTCTGCTAATATACTAGCTCTGCTATTTAATACTAACTATGTTGTTCCAATCATTCTGCTAGTTCAGTAATTCTACTATATACATATTACTCTATAATTTAACAACTCTGTTAAGCTACTACTAACAATTATCTCGACTAGATACTTCCAACTACACTACTTAGTTTAAATTGCTCTAATGGGATACTACTTTAATTAATTAATTAAGCTAATTTACATCTAATAATAATTGCAATTTTCCAGACATAAACGGAGCACAAATAGACAAAGCAAATAAATAATAAAATATATACATGATATGAGGTGTGGCCCCTGCCACAAGGAAGAATGACATTTGCCAATTGCCACTTAATAGTGGCATATGCCACTTACTTTTTAGTGGCCCCCGCCACCTGAATTAGTGGCCTTCGCCACTTGTTTTTTTTAAGTGACACTCGCAATACTTACAAGTGGCCATCACCACACAAATAAGTGGCCCTCGCCACTCCCCTTCCATGCCCATGTGGCATCCACCACCCTCCTTCATAATACAAGTGGCACTCGCCACCCTTCTACACACACAAGTGTCGTTCAACACTCTTTTCCCTATCGGTCGTCACTTATTTTTCCACAACTAATCTTTCCACGCAAATTCCAAAATAATCCCAGTATCAATCTCATACCAAAACAACACATAATTATAGCAACATTAATTTTTCACAAAATCGATAACTTTTCAAAAACAACACCCAGCCTAATATGAAAATAATAAGGATTTCGTATATTTCCCAACACAATTTACACACAGTAGCAATTTCTATATAACCTAAATCCCACATAATATCCATCATATACCCATTATAGAGTCAGAACCCCACCCTTACCTTGGATTAAAAGTTGCTTTACAATTTACCGGTTGAAACCTAGTCTTGCCTCTTTTTCTCCTCTGCAACTTCTACGTATCTTTGTCTTCTCCAAAACCCATTTTCTTTCTCTTAGTGATAATCTTATTTTCCTTATAATTAACTAAACCTTATAATTTTTATTAATCATATTGGGCCTAACTCTCACACCCCCACCTTTGCTACATACAACCACTTAAATAAGCCTATATAAATAATCTTATATCTATATTAATGTTATTTCTACTACCAATACTACTAAATAATTCAACTAATGAACAACTTAGCAACTTAACACAACATATCAACAAATAAACCAAAAATAATTTTATTAAATAATTAATTAAATTAACGGGCGTTACAACACACCTTTAAGGGAATCTTTACTAAATACACCTCTACCTTTTGTAGTATGAAATTTGAATTACATAAAGATAGGTTTATAATTTTTATTCAAAGTATTAACTTAAAACTTTAAGAAACTTTAATCAACGGTCTATTTATTCTTACTCATGAAGTAAATGATAAAGTAGTAGATAAACCTGAATCCCTTTAGACCAATGAGGAAAAGAGAAAATTTGAAATAGATTTCAAAATAAAGAGTTTTATAGTAATGTCTCTAAATGACATTAAGTTATTATATATTTATCATTTTGAAACCGCCAAGGAAGTGTGGGATCTGGGATAAAATCCAATTTTTATTCCAGATCCATTATTGCTAATATGTTTGATTTGTTTACAATGCATATATATTAGATTAGATCACTGTCAGGGCATCACTTATTATAGAAGTTGATTTTTGGTAGAACCCGAATATTTAGAAATTGTTTCTTCTTATGAATATGAGTTAAAGTTGGCAACAACTTCCTTTGAGGTGGGCCCCCTTCTAATTGGGTAATCTCAATGATCCTTGATGATAAATGTGTGTGAGGTGAGTTTGATGAGTATCACAGAACAACATATCACACGTGGAGAATAAAGAAGAATATTCAAGATGAATAACGGAAGCAAAGTGAATAGAGCAAGAGTGAGGAGCAACATACTTGTACCTTCAATTCGTTTTTATATTTTTGTTCATTTTGTATTTCTGCATTTGATTCTATTCATGTTGTAACCTGTAACCACAAAATCAATTAATGAATTAGGGATTTGGGGTGTTGGGATTTGAGATTTGAGATTTGTTGTGTTCTATTTCTATTTGTGATGATTTTGGATAGTGTATATAGGAAATCGGTTGAAGCAGTTAAAACTTCACGTTGAAACTGAAGCGAGAAAGAGAGTGAACGACACCTCCATGCCCTCATAGGATTCATTTTTGTTAAAACTTATTTGTGGGCCTCAACCTAAGTCCAATCCGGCCCACATCTTGCACTACAACAACAACAGTTCGCTAGGTACACCCTCATGTGCCATATCCAATTAATCTTTGGGTTTTACCTTTTAGCCTAGTTACCTTTTTACATAACATGGTCACTATCTCACTCGTTGCACCCCCGTTTTAATTGTTTTTTTTTTCTTTCAGTTACTTTTGTTAATTTCAATATTAAAAACACAAATATAATTCTTTGAGAATCATTTTCAAAAATATATAATTTTTTTAATATTAATTCTACGTGTTTTTGTTAAGATGTTTTCATAAAATCATAAAAATATTTTTCTTTTACTTAAAGTATTTTCTCATGCATGTTTAAACTTAAACATTTATCTTGATTTATCATCTTAATTTTGCTTGAATGTTGATTTTTTATCTTGATTACTTGATCGATTTCTCTTTGTTAGCATAGTTGAAAAAATCGGGAAAAAACTAAAAACAAGTCTTATTTCATAAACAATCATCCATCATTTTCATAAGTATCAAACCTCGATCTAACGTCGAGTGAATTTTTGAAAACTGTTTTCTCAAATAAATATGGGTTGAATTGTAGGGATAGGCTCATGTCTATTCTCTCAAAATTAATCAAGGATGAGTCACATGGCTTGTATTGGTTAATTATGACTCGACTAAGACATTATTAAATAGAAGGGATAAACATGTATCTTCCCTCTTCCTATGTTAATCAAGGACAAGTTACATAACTTGTATTGATTTCTCACTCTTTCACAACAAGTAAAATCAATTCAAACTCATTAAACCTTGCCCGTGTGCAAGTTCCTTTTTCCAAACTTTTACTCATATTTGTTCACAAATAAAATCAACTAACAAACATTTTTGTTCACCAAAAATTACGTAAGCTCACACTTTCCTATAGCACTTGGAGAATACATGCACAAGGTTTTGACATCTTGGCAAGCCCACTTTCAAAAAACATAATAAACATTTCTCCTTTCTTTTCTCCTTTCTCGCATAATAAAGATTTCAAATTTAATATCTAAACACACGAACACACATGAGCTAAATGGGTATCATCGAGTATGATGCATGTGAGGGTTGATAATACATTTCTTATGTATAATTGACTCCCGAACCATTTCTTTGGTATCAAAGATAATTTATTTTCATTAGTGGGTTTTCTAGATCTTTTCCCTTTCATTTTATGTAATAAATAAAACTAGATGGGGACTTCACTGAATTAACACACTTATTCACAAAAGATGAGAAACCCTAATCATGAAGTACACCATGTGATGGTCTTGCTTAACCTTAATTCAATTGATAAGCATACTAGTCGAAAAATCCCTAACTTTGATCACACATGGGGAAACAACTCTAATAGCCTTGTAGCTTGAAGGGAAAAAGATTCAAGATTATCCATATTTCACAATCTTGATTCCTGAATTTAATGCAAAGAGAAATAACCATATGAATAAGAAGAAATAACTTTTATTGAATATATACACCTAAAAACACTATGGAGACCCTATCTCCAGAACCACTGATTTTATTGAACCCATGTGTTTTATTAAATGAAAATACATGTTATGTTAATGACTTAATGGTATGTATGCAGATGAATGTGAAGCCTAAGCCTAATTCATATGAGAATAAATTAGGAGGGCACATTTTGGGGTGCAACAATTGTATTTAGCGTTTGTTGTAATAATATACTAATTTGCATGTCGCATTTGGAAAATTGTTTATGTTCCTCAAGATGAAGCCTATGATAAGTGAAGTTGACATCATATAGTCATACTTTGTATTGCATTCTACATCATAGAGAAGCATTTTCCAACCAATGGTAGGATCTCTCACCCTGCCCCTCGGCTTGGCTCAGATCGAGGTGGACGTATTAAGGCATCATCACATTTGCCCTAAGATTGGCTAGATTCTAGAGGGGTGCACCAACTACTAAGAAATGCGTTTAATAAGCCTTGGATGCAAGATGTGCATTTAAGTCATTTCAGAGTTGTATAAATGCGTTGAGACAGTATCAATAATAGAATTTAGCTCAGAATATATTGAAGACGTATCAGAATCGCATAAAATCATTGAGCATGTATTAATACACATTTATATATGCAGTGTATTTAAGCCGTGTGAGAATTGCACGGCTGCGTTAAGTCTGTATCATATACACTTAACATGTATTAGAATCACATAAGTGTGTTAAGTTTGTATAAGATACACCACCAAGCATATAGTGTGCTTTAAGGAGTATTAGAATTTCAAAAATATGTTAAGTCTATATTATATACACATTCATGCATTTTATCTTTGTTCTAATGTTTCGAGAATTCTCGTAAAAATAAAGACAAAAAATATACAATATAGGAAGAAAGAGGATATATATATGTGTGTGTGTGTGTGTGTGTGTGTGTAATCATATTAATTTAAACTTATTACAAATAAATAATGAAACGACGAGGTAAACAACCTTCAACAATGACAATGACTATAAGGTGGAATATACTTTGCACTTGGAGCGTATTCTTTAGTTAAACTGTGTTTGGGGTGCCTTGTATTGCCCACTAATATGTGTTGGGTGGTTAGCTTCTCTAGAAATGTATCAAATGCTTCGAAAATTTGATAATTTAAACTCCTTAGGATGGGAAATTTTTTATCTCAGTATTCCCTTTGGGGCGGCAAAGTCAAGCAATAATCAACGAGAGTTGTTGAGAATTAGGTGTCCTCGTCTGAAACCTATGTCTCATGCATCCTTTTCATTTTTGCTCACTAGGACAATTGAAAATCCTTGGTAGAAGATCTCTTAAATCCGAGTATTCTCTTTGGGATGGTGAAATAGAGTAACAATCGTAAATGGCTGTTGAGATTCGATGTGTCTTTATTTGGAACACATGGTTGATTCATCCTTTTCACTTTAGATGATCTAATAAAAGGGGACTTGCTCATCTACTTATCCAAGCCTTGAGTGATGTCGTTCGAGGATGTGACTTATATTCTCAGGCACCTATGTTCTTTATCTAGTGCTCCTGAGATGACCTTTAATGATAGGGTTAGGCCAAGCAATAAGGGGTATTGGATATGTCATAAGGTAGGCTCGTCGACTAGCTAAAGATTATCTAGTCTCTATAAAAGGTGCCTTAAACTTGATATGTGCCCAATGTTAACTATGAACTTACAATATCTTATAGGTTACCACAATAATTATTGAGACCAAAAATATGGGCAACATTAGGTCGAGCTATGGATCACGAGTTCTCGGGATGATCTTCATGGACATACATTATACACCCTAGAGTAACCATAATTTGACTCTTAAATCCTTCTTTTTCTATGTTACATAATTTTCAAGAAAACCGAAGACCCTGACTCTAAAGTATATGAGAGGACGACTAGTCGAATAACCTATGATAGGTTTCTAAGGCTGTGAATAATGAAAATGAAAGGCAATTCTGGATTTAGCGGGAAAGTATGAAACAAAAGTTGAATCACTCTTTATTTGGCGACCTAAGAAGGTTACAAACATGTCAATTAAAGTTCTAGATATGAACCCCACTAATCTAGATCTATATGTGAATTTTCATGGAAAACTTAGGAATCAAAAGTCGATTCTCACAGATGGCCTCGTTGTTTCATTTAAAAACCAGAAATAAATGTTCATGCTCCACTTAGGAACAATAGATGAATATAGTTTGATAATTGGTGATCTTGAATAGTGGTTGCGATCTCCTCTATGGTGGCGTATGGCGGGCTTGCATGATTAGCACTCTAATGCCCATGTTATTTTAAGATTCAAGATGAATGTAATAAAATGTAGATTAGAGAATGTGCCTTGCTCTTAGCATGTGAACTATTTTATAGTTTGGGTTGAGTTAAGTAGATTTTAGATGATACATTAGGCCTTGGTCAATTGGACCTTTGGCCGATCCAAAACAAGTTTTTATATCTAACTATTATAACATCTTATAAAGAAGAAAAAGCAATCTCAAAGCAACCATTTCCTAGAAATGTGATTTTCCATTTACCAATAGATGTTCACAGATCCATGAGCTTGCTTTTGAGAGCTAGAATGGTTAAAGAAGAATTCTTTTTGGACTAGACTACACATTTATGATTACAGTGCTTACATGATTCAATACCCATACTACATTTATATTTTACAACAACAATGACTAGCATATCTCATTGACACACGGTACTAGAAGTTGGCTGATGGGCATGTTCCTTACATTATTGTCTGTCTCTGTGAAGGTTTTTTTGTTTAAGTGGAGCATCTGAAGACTTAGCAGTTGGCTGTGACGAGGATGTATCAAAGTGTGTCCATGGAACTATAGGAACAACCATGAGCATCCGAAGATGGAGAAGGTGAAAGTCACTAATTATAAATAAGATAAAACATGAAAAGGAAAATGGTAATTAAATATAATAAATTAATATATTTATTATATTATTATATGCAAATTTTTATTTAAAAATATAAATGTAATTTCGTCGAGGCAAAAACAATTCTACAATAGTAAGAAATTTTTTTATAAGAGTTTATTTTAATTTAATTTTTTGAAATTATATAATCGTAATATACATTAAAAATTATAATTATTTATTTTTAAATAACTTTTTAAATTAATAAACAAAAAAAAACTAACAATATACATGGACTTAGATAGTTTATCAATCCATATTTTATTAGTATTTCTCAAAGCTAAATGGGTTAAAACATGACTAATAAAGTTATTAGTTGAGCCCAAATAACTAATTATGAAATTCTCAAACGAAACTCTAATTATATCAAAGTTCTAAATAATAATTACAACATAACTCCTCAACGACGTCTATGTTGTTGCCTTCACCATTTCAATAATGTTAAGTCAGTCTTACTTAACCTCAACATATATCAATTTCCATCTCTTAACAAAGCTCATTGTCAATTCAAATTTTCACTACAGGCGCGTCGCTGAAATCACACACTTCAAACGTCATCGCAATTACAATATCATGTGTCTTTCGAAACACCATATATAATTAAACCTAAAAAAATACTATTAACACGCTTGATTCTATATAATATAATAAATAATTAATAATAGAATCATTTAATAAAAAAGGCAAAATACTCATTTTGGTCTCTTAACTATAGGTCATGGTTCATTTTGGTTTGTAACTATTTTTCGTGCCAAATTGGTCCCTTTGTTTTTAAAACGTCACCAAGTTAGTCATTTCCATCACTTGGATCCAAATGTCCATTAACCGGACTTACGTGGCAGATGAGCTGGCTTTGATATGTTCTTCTTCTTTATATTCAAAGTTCCTCTTCCTCAGCCGTGCATGGATATAAAGATAACTTCTTCACACAGTTCCAGTTGTTTCGCTCCCTCTTATCTGGCAACTCTTCCATCTTCTTCGCAAACCAACATGATGAATTTTGAAAGTTTTGAGTCATGCGTGTATAATATCCCGCGAGTTGCACCATTTTGCATATGTGCAGATAAACCTGTTCTTCGTATGGCAACCACTAAGAAGAATTTCGACAAGAAATTTTGGGGTTGTCACAATTACAAGGTAAGGCCTAATTTCTGTTTTGGAATTTGCAGGGATCCCTACAAAAAGGGTGTGGTTTATTAGTTTGGTTTCATAAGGAAATGACATAAGACATAATCCAAGTATTGATGAAGAGGTTGGAAAGCATATCAAAAGATTTATAGGAAATCAAGAATCAATACGAAAAATTGAGGATTAGAAATGAAGAATTAAGGGATGTTGTAGTGGAACTTCAAATTAAGATGAACAAGATGTTGAGTTAAAAAATATTATTGAAGATGGTGTGTTTTGGAATGTTAAGTGTGTGTTTCATTAAGCTATTTTAGGAGTATGCATCAAGTGTAACGTAAAATTTTATGTGCAATTGTAACAATTTATCAGTTTAATATGGCTTATACTATTTGGCAAAACAACTACGTCAGTTTGTCAGCTTAACATAACATGTAATGTGTGTATAATAACTCATTTTGGGCATTACAACTAAAGGAACATATCACATCAGAAGCAACATATCCATTATAATTAAACATAATTAGATTACTCGTAAATTAACACAAAATGACCTTACATTATATTGTTGAAAGACATATTACATAAACATGTCTCAAAATGTATAGACATGTTCCAAAATAAATAGACATGTTACAATGACATGTTCCAAAATGATGACATGATAACATGTTACATAGACGTGTTTCAAAATACTAACTAGTTGTTACAAAATACCATAAAGACTACATGATACATAAAGATTAAATATGATTAGATGTTTATATTTTGTTTATTTCTCTTTTTTAGAGTAGATCGCCTGGTAGTAGGACCAATTACATTTTTGGATGCTGAGAGTCTTGTTGTTGGACCTGAGGGTATAAAAGACCTCCTGACACCAAGTATATGTTGTTTGTCGTTTCCTTTTTCTTTCTCCCTTGTGCCACTACCTTGTGTTACCCTGCCTTGTGAAGACTAAGTTGCATTCATATATCCCTGTGTAGCTGATGCTTGTGTTAATGCAAGCTAATTTGCAGTGGTATGAGATGTAAAAACTTGTACAATAGTGGTCCCAACATGACTTCCATTGCCTTGGCTTACAGCTGTCCCAACATGACACGCATTGCCTTGTGTTGCAATTGTCTCAACATGACTTGCATTGCCTTGTGTTGTTGTGGGTGTTACCTTGCATGTCTTCTTGTTATGTCCAATTTTCTTGCACCTCGAGCACTTCACTATAAAACCTATTATCCTTAATTTTCTGTCAGTGTCATCAATCTCCCTTTGCTCAAGGTTTCTTCTTTTCTTTAGTCTACCAAGCATCTTCCTAAACTTAGGGAGTTGCACACATGAATATGGTGTATTGACCCACATATTGGATCCATTCACAGGATAAAGCACAAACTTATATACTGCCTTGTACCTCGATACCCTATAATATTATGGAATATAGTCATCATCTTTAAAATTCCTACTCTTCATGGTTGACATGGCATGGACACATGAGAGTCTGTAAGTTCCCACCTTTTACATGAGCTTATGTAATCCTTCAAATTCATAATGAATGTTTCAGTTGGGTTTTCCACATGTCTTACTTCAAACATGTGCTCATCTGACATTATGCAATTAAGAGTAAAAATGATCATTAAAGTTGTAATTACAAATACAAACCACTAAACAAAAATATCATTACCTGACAATCCATATGTTTGTGAAGGTACTTGTTATATCCATCTTCTTTCTAAGTTTGAGCAAAATATCATTATCAGATACATCTTGGAACCACATTCTCTTTTTTCCCCATCTTTCCATCAAGTAAGTTATAATCTCCTCAAGCATTGTTACAAGTGGTTTAGCTCTAGCTTCAACTATAACACTGTTAAATCCCTCTGACATATTATTAAGCATAAAATCACACTTGTTGGTTGTCCTAAAATATAATCTAGACCAATATTTTGGTAGAGTCTTCATCATATGGAGATATGTCTCTCCACTAATCACTCTCATTGCCATCATCTCTCTTTCCCAAGCTTGTGAGTATGTAGACTTTGCAGCCTTCCAAATACACTTTTCTAGGATATCTCTTCCTAAAATTATTATACAAATGCCTAACACAAAATCGATGTTCAACATTGGGCAACAAATCTTCCATTGCAAGTAAAAGTCCCTGTAGAAAACATTAAAAACTAATAGTAAATTATTAAGAAAATAATCATATAATTGTAAGAGTAAATGTTGTTTTTAGTGTACCTTTTGTTGGTCTGAAATGAAAGTGTATGTCAGACATTCATGCCCACCTCCAAGATCATCAATCAGCAACTTTAAGAACCATGTCCAACTATCTTTATTTTCACCTTCAACAACAACAAATGCTATATGAAGCATTTGATCATTGAGATCCCTTCCTATAGCTTCCAGAATTTCACTTCCAAAAGCCCCTTCAAAAAGCATCCATCTAATCCTATCAAATGCCTGCATAATTTGAAACTTTCCTTGCACCCTGCATAATAGATGTAAATCCTTTTAAAAAATAGTATTTGATCCTCAACACCTTCTAGAATAGGTTCAACATTCATCTTAACTGTTGATCCTGGATTGACTCTTAGCAGTTCATGACAATAGTCATATATTCTAGTGTAATCACCCAAAAAGGAACCATCAACCCTATTCCTTGTATCCACTCTTGCTCTTATTGCTTTACTTTTGTTTACCCCTACCTTCCACTTCCTCAATGCCTTTTCTTTAATGTCATTTACCTTCAACATAAAATTGTTTTTCAATGCATTTTGAATCCTCTTGCTCATTCCCTTTGTGCTTAACACCTTCACATTATACTCTCTACTGCAATTGTGATTGTCAATTTCTTTCCTTATTTTCCAAGATTCTTCATCTAATAACTTGGCAAAATACAACTCTCGCTCACAACCTTCCTTGCATCTCACCCTCACCATTTTCTTATCATTTTTTGGTCTTAAATGCTCTACCATTCTGAACAAAATATGAGGCCATTGTTTCCTTAATGTCATCCTTTGAAGTAAAATACATTCCTAATTCCCATATGTAATTGGACATATCCATTGTCTCTTTGAAAATAGGGTATTTCTTCTTTGGAGGTCATCATTGTCATTGTCACCCCCCTTATATTCTTTTGTATCTTTGTTGCACTTTCCTTCTCCTTTTGATTTTTCATTACTATCATATCCAATTAGGTCGACAATTTCATTTTCATCAATGTCCTCGTACCCATCAGATTCATCTTTAAATGCTACTTCAAGGGCACTATCATATTGGTAACTCTCATCCTCGCTGTCATTAGAAATGGTTCCATCACACACATGACCCTCAAAATTGTTTGATTATACTTCAACACTTGCATCATTCCCTCCTGCAACATTACCTTTTTCCACAACAACATTTGCATCATTACCTCCTTCAATTCCTTCTTCCACAACAACATTCACATCACTGCCTCCTTCAATTCCTTCTTCCACAACAACATTTGGATCATTGCAACATTTGAATCCTTCAACTTTTCTTCAATATCATCATGCAACTTTCTAAGCAACTTTCCATCTCATCTACAATGTTCTCAGGCTCCTCAACAGGACCATCACAAAATTCAGGATGGGATAAACTCTACTTAATGTAGATGTCAACACTTTGGTGCACCATGTATAGATATGTAATTTCTAGAGCACCTTTGTCATCAACTAGTTCATTCATTCCAAATTGTGGGTCCTTGTAATACATTTTCTCAACATTGTTAGTGTAACGTAACTCTTTCAAAGTACCTACTAACTCAAAATAACTCCATCTATCGGCATCTACTGTTAGATCAGATACAAGGTCTCCTTCGTAAACATTAAGTTCTGGATCAACAAATTCACCACTATGGTGAATTACAAGCTTCAGGTATTCTTTGTCCATTACACCTAAGTCCTAGATAACAAAAAACAATATTAAACCTAAATCCCAGAACAACCAAGAGCGTAATCCCTAAATCCCTAATTTTCAGAACAAAAATTCATAATCCATAAATCCTTAATTTCCAGAACAAAAATTCGTAATATCTAAACCCCTAATTTCCAGAACAAAAATTTGTAATACCAAAATCCCTAAATATGAATCCCTATTCAATTTATGCAAAGGGTTTGTGAGTACCAACCTATAACACAACGACCTTCAGGATGACATGCGCAACACCTTCAAAATTTCCTATGGTTCTTCACCTCCTTCACCTCTCTATGCGTTTTGGGAAATGACACTGATAAAATGAAGAGATTCGTTTCAAGACGTTTTGTAGATTGCGTTTCATTATACTTTGTCATCTGGACTCAATTTAGCCACTTCAGCAATCAAAATGCCACTTGAAGCCTATTTTTTGAATTTCACTAACGTTTCACTAACAAAAAAATTAACGTGTTAACTTTTTGAAAATTTAAAGATCAATTTAACATGAAAAATAATTAAAAGATCAAAATAAACCATGAATAATAGATAAATGACCAAAATAAATATTTTACCCATAAAAAAATTGTCTATAATATATTTAATATGAATAAATTGATCAACTTTTAGAAGAAACATTAACGTAATAATAACATATAGTATATCTGTATATCATATATACTCTTATGTTATGATTATGATATTCATTTTAATCCCCTAGTGAATAACCACGCGCAGAAAATATCGTGTGTTAAGAAACAACCATTTCAAAATGAAAATAAAGCCGTTGATGAAACAATCACACGGCTGATATGAATCCCATTTGAATAAACGGTTGAGATTAACTCGTGAGACTACGTGTGTAAGTGGTGGAAACGAATATAAAAAAGGCTAATACTGAAGAAACAAAACTTTAACATTGGCGTCTCTGCTTTTTCCCTCACTCTCTCCCTGCTAGGGTTTCAGAGTCGCCGCGCTCCACTAGTTTTCAATTCTCCGAACTTTTCTCCGGCATCAATCTCCGATCAACGAAACTACTACCGTGAGTTTTATTCTCTCTTGTTTCTTTTCTCTTACCGGTTGATTGTTTTTCTGTATCCCCTTGATCCGAGGTGGTTTTTTTAGGGTTTTATTGATGCTTATTTGGATTAGTTTAATCTGATTTGTTTTTTTCTGATTGGAATTAGTGAAGTATTTTTTTAGGGTTTTTTTGTGTGAATGTTACAGTGGAATTTGATTTGTGAATATTCGGTGGTGTTGCTGATAATTTGTTTGGCTGAAATTGTAGAGAATTTGTTTTAACCTAATTATGTTGTTTTTTGATCTATTGGTGGCTTTGCTACTGTTTTTTGAGTACGGTAATTTTAGTTGTTTTTATTGGGAAATGGATTTTGCAGTGTTTTAATTTCATTTCTTATGTTATTTGCTTATGGTTTCTTTGTCTCTGCAAAGACGTACGAGGTTTTATGGCCGTTCTTGGTCAGATTGAGGTTTATGGCTGCTGTTGGTTATATTGGGTTTTATGGCTGCTGTTGGTTAGATTGGGGTTTATGGGCTGTGTTGGCTCGATTGGGGTTTATGCTTCTTTGTCTCTACAAAGGTGTATGTGGTTTATGGTTGCTGTTGGTCAGATTGGGGTTTATGGCTGCTGTTGTTCAGATCAAGGTTTATGCAGCCGTAGCTTACATTGGGGTTTAAGGCTGTTTTGCCCAGATTGGGGTTTAAGGCTGTTTTGGCCAAATTGGGGTTTAGGGGCTGTGTTGGGAAGATTGGGGTTTGTTGCTTTGTTGGTCAGATTGTATTTTATCGTGTCCGTTGCTTGTATTGGTGTTTACAGCTGTTTTGGTCAGATTGGGGTTTATGGCCTAAGTTGGGCAGATTAGGGTTTATTAGCTGTTTTGGCCAGATCCTTGTGTTTATTTTTGTAGATATCATTTTTTATGCTTTTGCATCTTTTGTAATTTATCTTACACTGTAAAGTCCTTGTTTAAACTTGTTGCATATTATCCCTTGATGTTTCTTTCACAATCCTTTACGGTTTTAACATTCATATACATATATTTTTTGTAATTCTGCATGCGTCAAATGGTTGTTGAGCATCCCTTATATTACCCCTTCTTAATCTGATAATATTCTTATGCACATGACAAATGGTTGTTGAGCTTCTCCCATTTTGCTGATTTAATGTCATATAATTATTATTTGGTTTAGTTCTAATTTGGGTTCAAGTTTGCAGCACATTTATTATCTGCCTAACAATTTTTTGTTGGTAGTTTGTCACTGTTTTTTCTTTTTTTTTTATGCCCTTTGTTTATGATATTATTTTTGCATGTTTTAGGTTCAAATGGCCATGGAAGTTACACAGATCCTCTTAAATGCTCAAGCAGTGGATGCTTCTCTAAGGAAGCAAGCTGAAGATAACTTGAAACAGTTCCAGGAGCAGAATCTGCCAAGTTTCTTATTTTCTCTTGCTGGAGAATTGGCAAATGATGAGAAGCCTTCTGAGAGTAGGAGGCTAGCAGGTTTAATTCTCAAGAATGCTTTGGATTCCAAAGAACAACACAAAAAGATTGAATTTGTTCAAAGATGGCTCGCTATGGATCCAACTTTTAAAGCACAAGTTAAAGCTTTTTTGTTGAGGACTCTATCTTCTCCTTCTCCAGATGCTCGATCAACTGCATCTCAAGTTATAGCAAAAGTTGCTGCCATCGAGTTACCTCACAAGCAATGGCCTGAGTTGATAGGATCTCTCTTGTCAAATGCTCATCAGCTTCCTGCTCCTACTAGGCAGGCAACTCTCGAAACTCTTGGATACATTTGTGAAGAGGTGTCTCCAGATGTGGTAGAGCAGGATCATGTAAATAAGATACTCACTGCAGTTGTTCAGGGAATGAACTCTACAGAAGAAAACAATGACGTTAGGCTTGCTGCTATACAGGCATTGTACAATGCATTGGGTTTTGCTCAGGCAAATTTTTCCAACGATATGGAGCGTGATTATATAATGAGAATTGTTTGTGAGGCCACTCTCTCCCCTGAAATAAAGATCCGACGTGCTGCTTTTGAATGTTTGGTTGCTATTTCTTCTACATATTATGAAAAGCTGGCTCCTTATATCCAAGATATCTTCACCATCACTGCCAAAGCTGTGAAGGAAGATGAAGAGCCTGTTGCTCTTCAAGCAATTGAGTTTTGGAGTTCAATTTGTGATGAAGAAATTGATATTTTAGAAGAATATGGAGGTGAGTTTAGCGGTGATTCAGATGTTCCCTGCTCATATTTTATAAAGCACGCTCTTCCATTTCTTGTTCCCATGTTGTTGGAGACACTTCTAAAACAAGAGGAAGATCAAGATCAAGATGAAGGAGCTTGGAACATTGCCATGGCTGGTGGTACATGCTTGGGATTGGTTGCTCGAACAGTTGGTGATGATATTGTGCCTCTGGTTATGCCGTTTATTGAAGAGAATATAACTAAACCAGATTGGAGGCAAAGAGAAGCTGCAACTTATGCATTTGGCTCCATTCTGGAAGGTCCTTCCCCTGAAAAGCTTGTGCCACTTGTGAATATGGCTTTGAGCTTCATGCTCAATGCACTGACGAAGGACCCAAACAATCATGTGAAAGATACAACTGCATGGACTCTTGGTCGTATGTTTGAGTTTTTGCATGGGTCTGCTTTGGATACTCCCATCATCAATCAAGGAAACTGCCAACAAATTATTACTGTGCTCCTTCACAGCATGAAAGATGTTCCCAATGTTGCTGAGAAGGCCTGTGGTGCTCTTTATTTCCTTGCTCAAGGATATGAAGATGCTGGATCCGCGTCATCTCCCTTGACTCCCTTCTTTCAGGAAATTGTCCAGGCTCTTCTTACTGTTACTCATAGAGAGGACACCGGAGAGTCCCGCCTCAGAACAGCAGCATATGAAGCTTTGAATGAAGTTGTCAGGTGTTCAAATGATGATACAGCGCCAATGGTTGCCCAACTGGTTACTGTCATCATGATGGAGCTTCATCAGACTCTTGAGAATCAGAAGGTCTCATCTGATGATAGGCAGAATGAATTACAAGGCCTTCTATGTGGTTGCCTGCAAGTAATCATACAGAAGTTAGGTTCGGCTGATCCAACAAAGCATCATTTAATGCAGTATGCTGATCAAATTATGGGTTTGTTCTTGAGAGTATTTGCTTCTCGAAGTGCAACGGCGCATGAAGAGGCAATGCTTGCCATTGGTGCTTTGGCCTATGCTACTGGCGCTGAGTTTGCTAAGTACATGCAAGAATTTTACAGGTATTTGGAGTTGGGTCTCCAAAATTTTGAGGACTACCAGGTTTGTGCTATCACAGTGGGTGTAGTAGGTGATGTAAGCAGGGCTTTGGAAGAGAAAATACTGCCTTATTGTGATGGGATAATGACCCAACTCCTCAAGGATTTGTCCAGTAATCAGTTGCATAGGTCTGTAAAGCCTCCAATTTTTTCATGTTTTGGCGACATTGCGTTGGCGATTGGAGAAAACTTTGAAAAGTATTTGTTGTATGCTATGCCTATGCTCCAGAGTGCTGCTGAGCTCTCTGCTCATACCGCTGGGGCAGATGATGATATGACCGAGTACACAAATACTTTAAGAAATGGAATCCTCGAGGCATACTCTGGGATCTTCCAAGGATTCAAAGGTTCCCCAAAGACACAGCTCCTGATGCCATATGCTCCTCATGTGCTGCAATTCCTGGACAGTTTGTACTTGGAAAAGGACATGTAAGTTAATTTCTGTATTTTCAAATCATGGTTGTGTATTTTTCTTGAATAAATTTTGATTTGTTGACGCCTGTTCTTCTTTTAGGGATGATGTTGTGACCAAGACAGCAATTGGTGTGCTTGGAGATTTAGCTGATACTTTAGGTGGGGCGGCTGGTCCTCTGATTCAGCAATCTGTATCTAGCAAAGACTTCCTGAAGGAGTGCTTATCATCTGATGATCACTTGATCAAGGAGTCTGCGGAATGGGCCAAGTTGACACTTAGCCGAGCAATATCATTACCATCATATTGAGGCTCCTGTTGCTGTTTCATGGGTCCTATTCTTCCATACATCTGCATTTGGGGTCTCCACTGCATACCATGAGTCGGGTCATCACCAGTTTTGGGCACAGGTGTTTCTGTCAGTTGGTCTGTCTGCATTTTATCAGAACATGGAGTCTACTTTTTTTTTTTCAATTTATTTTTTAAATTTATGCATTGCTATGGAGGAATTGAGTCGGTGGGTGATGGCCCATCTTTCTGCTAACTTGGCAGAAAAGGTGGTTTTTTGCATACAGAGCGAGAAACTGGGTCGAAACAAGGCAAGCAGATATGGAAATATCCCCGTGATATATGCCAATACAGTCAGTATTGAGCTTGCATGTGTTGCTATTTGAAATGTTTGGAGTCTATGGTGGTCCTGATATGAACAGACATTGTCTTTTTTTACTTTTACTATTGGTTGTAGAGTGATATTATCATCTTAGTTCTTCCTGTGGTTTTAAACACAGGCAATGAAACATATTTTAGTTCGTCCTCTTGAAATTGCTCAAATAATTTTGTTTCTCATATCTAGTTTTGCTTTAATTTTGTATGAATTTTATTACTATAGTTTGCTTTGGTTAGTTTTTATGAGGTGTTTTGTTTCCTTTGATTGATAATAGTGTTTTTTTTTAAGTAGGAATGTTGATAATACTGTTTGATGTGTTGGGATGGTTTTTAGATTCAAGCCATGTCAAAAATGATTTCAATATTTGCATCCACTTATGTTGGGTACATAAAGCTGGACCTTTGAAATATATCTGACTTTATATTAAAGTGGTCCACTATTTGATGATTCATTCTAGATGGTACCATATAATAATATGTGCTAGTATCTGTTTGTTATTTGCCTTTATATTATGATAAAATAGTAGTAATTAATAAACAAGAGTGTAATTCAATTTCTCACTACTTTCATGTGATTGTTTGTGCGCAAACTTTGTAAACTAAACAAAAGTCATCTATCTATGCTTTTTACCAAATCATGTGATATTATTAGATTAATTAATTTTTTTATTTCATTACAAATATTTCCATGTGCGATAACATTAAATCACGTGTATGGCTTATTTCATTTTCACCGATAACGTTATATTGTCAGATTTTTAATGCATTTGTTTTTTTCTTCTTATGGCTTATCCAATTGCAAGTCTACAACCAGGTTCTTTGGAATTTTGAAGTTTTTTGCCCAACTGGTTCATGTTTAATGGATAAAATAAAAATATAGAATTTAATTTATATGCCGTTAGCATATCGTAATTACAACTGGATCATACAAAATATTTAATTTTTATTCTAATTAGTTTAAAAGTCATGTGTTGATTGTATAACTTTTATATATCGTAAATGCATATAAATTAAAATTTTAAATTTAATTAACCTACTGTTCTAATATACATAAGGATATACAAGAGTCAACAAATACATACATGATTAGGGATGTCAATGGGGCGGGGCGGGGTCTGGGGGACACTTTTCCATCTTTTTCCCCGCCATCAAATTCATTCCCCGTCCCCGATCTCCGTCACGGGGGAATTTCTATCCCATCCCGTTTCATGGATCCGTTCATGGGATCCCATAGATCCTACATTTATTCATTAATATTTTATTTTTTTAAAATGTTTATATTTTCTATAAAAATAAAAAGCACAAAGAATTCACATATTTATTATGTTATTAAAAAATACTAGTATTTGACATTTCTCTCTCTTAATAAATACATGAATATTTATTTATTTATTTTTATAAATAAACATAAAGGAAATGACTAAAAAACCTAATCTAAAATATATATATTAAATTAACTATATTAAAATAATAGGCGGAGGGGTCCCAAAGGTGTATTCTCCGTCCGTCCCAAATGCTCTCGGAATTTTTCTCCCATCCCCCCGGAAAATTCCATCTTTGGGGCCCGGCAGGCGTTCATGAGGATCCCATTATGATCAAACTGACATCCCTATACATGATACATCACCCAAAAAAATCAATGATTTAAAAATTGTATCGGTTATTAAATCGATGAGGGTATTATTGAGTTACTGGATTATTGATCGAACCATTAGATCTCCGGTCGAATTTTATTATTAAACTGAATTAAATGGATAATTCAATTGAAAGCGATGTCGTTTTATTAATTTTTTCTTCGATTTTGTCTGATTTTGGTCGATTCTTATTGTTTCAATAGCATTTCTGATCCAACAATTAAATCAGACTGTTGAACTCTCTAGTTTTCGGTTCTACCAGTCCAACCGATCGATTCACTCTGATTTTTAGAACACCGTAAATAACTACTCATTTTCTCACTTTGGAGAGTGAAAGAGTTTATTACTGTTTATTTATATTCTAAAATTCAGGTCCAAGAAGTTCTTATAAAACATTTTGAAGTTAGGAGAACATTTAGTTTATTTGGCAAATACTATTTACATAGCTTCTCACCATTCATGTGCGAACTTCTTTTAACACTACAACAACCTTTAAACCCTCTACCAGTCCTACATGACTAGCAGTTTTCACTTATTGTAATTTTCGCAAATACAATTGGCGTTCACCATGGAATTTGATAAGCTTGATCTGAGTCACAATCGTAATTGATCACTACTCACTACCATCATATATCCTAAGATGGTGACGAAACAAAGTTCTAGTATTGTCGTTAACACCATCGTAGAAGGCTTTGTTGGTAGGGAAGAATCCAGTTGTTACTATCGAAAGTATGCCATAAATTATATCGACAAGCATTATTACTCATGAAATAATGCAAATGAAAGAGTCAATATACAAAATCACATTCTCCAGCGAGGATGTCATTGATTTCATATGTTATAACAGTAATCGCATGGTGATAACAATTCATTATATTAATTGGGATATCAAGTGGATGCCGATTGACGCAGAGAGATCTATAGACATATAGTTCATGAGTGCATTTAAAGGACTCCAACTTAATCCAAATGATACTTGAGCCTTCCAATGCTCATTGGTTTGTCTTTTTGACGAGCAAGTAAAAGTGAAATGCAATATGACGTTTGAAACGATGTTTAGTTTAGAAGCGAGTGGAAAAATAATCAAAGTAAATTTCTTGTACTAAACTCCCTGTCTCCATACACCACCACCATAGGGAGGCCCACCATCATCTTATTGAAATCAATTTTTCTATCCTCCATTTGTGCATTGAGTACTCACTAGATGGTGGACGGGTTGAAGTGGTTTAAGGGGACCAGGAAGTCACCCATGAATGTTATCAAAATAATCTAGAAATAAGTAGATAGCAGATCGTTGCACCCACCGCCCAATGGTCTAACGCACGAGAGTTGGATGTAGTGAGTTGGGATCCTAGATTGGATATAGAAAAAAGGATCACTCCTACATAAGACCTAAAAAATGTTCACATTGGACCTTTGGATCATCAAGTCATCAGTCTATATGTCTCACTATCTAATTGTATAGAGGAGGAGTTGGTCGTCCTACTAAGAAGGAACATATATTTGTTGGTTAGGGCACCCTATGACACGCCAAGGATAAATACTAGAGTGATCAACCATTATCTCACTATTTCCTATGACACGCCAAGGATAAATACTAGAGTGATCAACTATTATCTCACTATTGACTCTATCGTTAAGCTAATTTTTCTTTATAGAAAACACAAGGTGGGCGAGGATAAAAGGATGATAATTGATGAAGAAGTTTAGAAGCTGAGAATTTCACATAATAACTGAGTTTAAGTACCCATTTGGATGACCAACACAGTCTTGGTACGAAAGTCATAAACCAAGTGGCACATATGAATCAACTTCATCGATGTTAACTACCCACTCCCTAAAGGTCCCTATATATCCTCTATCCAATATAGATTTCCTAATTGATGGGTCGGGCTACAAAAATTTGAGCTTTATGGAAAATTATTTTGGATATAATCAGAGCAAGATGGATTCTTTAGATACATTCAAAATATCTTTCATGTTTAATCATGAGAACAATTATAAAATGTCATGCCTTTGGACTGAAAAACACACGTCACCTATCAAAGGCTAGTTGCAAACCTGAATAAGTGTAAGACCATCATCAACATGAGAAATCCATCTAACATTGAAAAATTTCAACAACTAACAGGCTTAGTCTCCCTAACTCATTTTCTTTCTTGTGCAGGTGACAAGACTTTCAATTTCTTTTTAATTTTGAAGAATAAGGAGGAGTTCCTGTTGACAAGGGAATGCGATGAAGTTTTCTCCTCCTTAAAGGCCTTATTGACATCACTACCCATATTAATGCGCCTTATAACAAACTCGTCCCTCTACCTTTATTTGTTAGTTATTGACCAGATCATGAGTTTAGTGTTCGTACAAAATACATACAAACATGAGCAACCTGTCTCTTTCAGGAGATGCATTGAAATAGTGAGTTAATAGGTATTTTTCCTCCGACCATATAGGTGAGTTTTTACAAAAAGAATCTTGTAAAAAAGTTTGAATTTCCCCCAGTCATATGAAGATTCCACCATTTTTCTCCCTCAAAATTTACCCATTAATAACCTATTTAATGTCATGTAATTTTTAAGGATTTATACCTATTTTGACCTTGTCAAATTGACTATTTTTGAAAAAAACCTCCATGCCATGTCATTATTTTTCATGATTAGGTTTCTTGAGGGGTCAAAATAGGGGAATCTTCATATGGCATGAGGAATTTAAACATTATTTTACAGGTTTTTCTTCAAAACTTGTCTATATGGAAGGGAAAAAAAATACTTATTAACCTTATAATAGTATTAGAGGGCCCAAATGACCTCTTTCTCGAGAAATCTTTGAAGTTCAAATTCAAGGAAAAAAATAATCAAGCCGAGTAAAAAGCTATCATTGCTGGCATGATCGTCACCTTTGAGATGGACACTTCAAGTGTGAAATCCAAAAACGACTCACAAATAATGGCAAATCAGTTCGCCGATGAATGTCATGTGAAAAATCCGTAACTTATCAAGAATCTGAATAAGGTATGTAATTTATCTGAACATTTAAAAACTTTAGAAATAACATGTATGCATAAGGAATAACACTTTAGGGTTGATCTTCTGACCAAGCTCACCAACACAAAAAGTAGCAAGGCATAACCATAATGTAATTCAAGAGACTCTATCCACCCCAACATCGAGGTGGATGAAACCAATACTCTTGAATTCGTCCATACCACCAGTTCAATGGGGCTTATAATACACTATAAACAACAAGGAGAACTTTCATTATAAGATTTAGAAGCAAGAAAAGATCGAAAGCGTGCATCAAATTACACCATGATATTATCCAGTCTTTGATAGATGTCATTTCCCTATGGTTATAAGGTGGAATATACTTTGCACTTGGAGCGTATTCTTTAGTTAAACTGTGTTTGGGGTGCCTTGCCTTGTATTGTCCACTAATGACATATCTAAGAGAACATGAAATCTTCATAGTTCTCACAAAGGTATATTAGGGGACTCACAACAGTCACAATGACAGGCAAGTGCTGACCCACAAATTTGTAAAGTTAGGTTATTATTGACCCTCTATGATGAAGTATAGTGTAGTATTCATAATAAAATATGATAAATTTCAGAAACATTCCAATCTACATCATGCATCGACTGAGATCCTCTATTATGTCATGTTATCTTAACTGTTTTACTAAGGGGGAATGGATATCTTAGGTCCTTTCCCACTGGCACGTGGCCAACTAAAGTTCTTGATCATTGAAGTAGATTATTTCATAAAATGGATAAAAGATGAAGCCATCTCCAAGATCATAGTAGAAACAATTCCTTGCTTCTATTGGCACTAGATCACATGCATGTTCGATTTTCCAAGGGTTATAATTTTAGATAATAGTGTTATGTTCAAAAGATCCATTATGGTCAACTTGTATCACTATTTTGGAGTACATGAAAAGTTTATTTACATTGTCCACCTGTAAGAAAAGGGTTAAATTGAGTCAGCAAACAGTAATATTAAGCAAAATAAAGAAAAAGTTGTATGAAGCTACATGAAGCCAAATGGCTATGGATTGAAGAACTCCAAAAAATATTATGGTCACATCACACCATCCTACTAAACCCCCAAAGAGACTCTATTTACAATGGTATACGACGCTGACACCATGTTGCATGTTGAAATCAACACGCCCACTTGGAGATGTTCTCAATTTAATGAAGAAGAAAATAATGTGAGTGCAATATCCTTTACTTAGATGTTTTAATGATGTCAAAACTAGGTGATGTGTATTATTTGTACATTAGACGTTATCTCTCAATGTCTAGGTTGCATTTTCATATTAGGACACTTAGGGAGCATGCCAAAAGCTATTGGGCAAGTCAAACACTTCAAAAATATGCATTTGGTGAAAAATTAGGTTTGAAGTCGACTCCCCTGTGTTAGGAGTCAACAATCTCTGAAGCCTTTTCAAAATTAACCTTTATGTTAAAAATGGGCCGACTTCTTGGCCATTTGGAGTCGATACATAACACGAAGAAGTCGACTCTTAAGTGTATGTCTCGACTCCTACTGAAGCTTGTTTTCAAAAACCACTTATGCCAAATTAGAGTCAACTCTCAAGCTGTATGGGTCGACTCCCTTTCCCTTAGAATTCAACTCCCACTTCAAATGGGTCGGCTTTTATTGCCACAGTAAATTAGCAACCAAAAGTGTAAGTATTTGTTTTATCGTCTCCACATAGGTTAGTGCAATATCAATATCGTTCAATAGTCGCTATGATTTGAAGTTTACATTTGCAAGATGTTTAATGGTTTAAAGTTATAGAATGTAAACTAGATGAATGATAAATAAAGTTTCAGAGATATGAGAACTTGTTAGGATTAGATTTCATACAACTATAGAATATGAAATTTTCCAATAAATCATACACAATCTCAACATTCATAGCTTATCGTCTAACAAATAAGGTTAGACTTAGGTGTGAATCCTTCCAGATTGACGATGCTTGAGATATTTCCCACATCATAATTTGCATCCAAACAAAGGGCGACCATAAGATACAACTCAAAAGTAATCCCATAAGAAATACAAGAGTGCGACCTCGTGTTAGACAAGTTGGCGTGCTATCCCACAGGGGAGGCTACAAATTACATGGGAGGGACAATATTACATATGTTATGGATCCTACAAATTCGAAGAGCTGAACGAAAGACTCATCCCATGAACATAGAACTCTAAGCTAATATAATTTCTCATGATATATAATCTTAGACCTATTAATATTTCCTTGATCAATAATGCATCTTCGTCGATTTGTAGCATTTTAGACATGTTCACCCTTCAAGCACAATCCTCAAACATGTATCTAAATGTAAAAATACAAAATTATAAAGTTTCTTGTTTGTCCATTTTACAAAAAAAAATCACCTTCTCCCTATAGTCCTGACATAACTTCTAATATTTTTAATCTGAATCATGTTGATTACAAGGCCCTATTTCTATAACATCTGTCAACTATTATTCTTATTTTTGTAACTATAATAAATAACTAGTAACAAATCCGTGCCTACGCACGAGTTCTGATCTGATACGCGCATATTTTTACATAATATATTTATTTTAAATAAAAGGTTAAAAAAATTAGATTAATAATTAAAAAAATCGCATTTAAAAATATTAAGATCTATAATAAATTTTATGCGTATATCATTTAACGATGATAAATAATGATAAATATTTGGATCATAAATACTATTTTTTGTATATAAAAATATTTAATCAATAACATATTTTTCTCGTAAAAAAATATTATTTCTGTTTTGGTATCGTTTACAAAATTATCCAAATCAACAGTAAACTTTTGTATATAAAAAAAAATATAGATCTATGAAACTTGTTTAAGAACAATAAAACTTAATCTTTAAAAAGAGTAGATATGAAGAAAAAAAATTATTTTCAACTATTTTTATTTTCAAAAAAAAGTTATATTTATTATTTCTTATTCTATACTTAGAAGGATGAAATTGAAAAACTATTTGAAACTCATAATTACCTTTTATGTTGAAAAATGTATCAAATGTTAAATTAATATTATGAAATGTTGAAAGAAGAGATTTGGAAGAAGAAATTTAAACAATGAGGAAGTTTCAACATTGTGAGATAATGAAAAATATATATAAATATGATGAGAGAAAAGATATGATGAATGAGTAGGTGAGAAGAAATATACGTGTTTGTTAAATAAAATGGGTTAGGAAATAAAAAAAGTATTGATGAGAGATATGATAAGATTGTCAAAGATAACATTGGGAATGAAAAGAAAAGATAAAAATATGAATATGATTTTTTGTTGCACATGAAATGATGAACAATCATGTGGAAATTGGTTAAATCCATAATAAAAAGACCATATTTAACCTCAAATTAGTAATATGTTTAAAAAATAACAAAGGATAAAAGGGTGATTTCTAGAACATCAACTTTCTTATATTATAGATCATACAAAACATACTTGAATTTATCTCATGAAATCAAAATTTGAATCTAAATAACTTGTGCAAAAATTTGTTTTCCTCATTAAAACTCACTACAATATTATGTTAAAACCATAATAACTTATAATTGGGAAAATTTTGATTGTCATACACTCTTTAACAATCTAGGAATCATCCATCAAACTTTTTGCATTGAAACACCACAACAAAATTCAATTACTGAAATAAATCATGGACATATCATGGATGTTGTTCGTAGCTTGCTCTTGTAAGTTCCCCAAATATTTTCGACATTATATAGTAAAATATGTTGTACATATCATAAATAGATTTCCCACATATGTTCTTAGTCATAACTCACTCTATGAAATTATGCATAAGAAATCACATGCCTTGATGGATCTTAAAATCTTTAATTCTCTATGTTTTTGCATCCATTACATCTCAAGGTCGCACAAAACTTTAACCTAAAATTGTTAATTGCACGTTTTGTAGTTTCAATTAAAGAACTTAAGGCAATATACTTTATGACATACATATTATAAAAAAAAATCCATATATTATAAGAACTTAAGGCAATATAAAATAACATAAGTAAGGAAAATAATTAAACATAATATTTTTAAAATGAAAATAAAAATGAAATTTATGAGAAAAAAGTACATTATTCATGCATTTTTATTTTTCTTGATTCATAAGAATTATGGATAAGTAAAAAAGTAGTTATTTTTTTGTTTATAAAAAAAGTGAAAAATGCATAGGTGTATAATCTATCCTCCACACCCTATGAACTCATTCACTTTATACTCTAATGTAATAATCACTTTTCCGGTATTAATACTTTTTTCAAACCACCAAACAAACCCTTACTTTCTCTATGGCGATCTCATCGCAGTCTTTCACACCTTCTTCCTTCATCTTAACTCGCACCGATTCAACTCGCCCAACTCGTCTTTCCTCTCGACTCACCTTCACTCACTTCCGCAAAACCCAATCCCCCCGATTCACCGCTTCCTCGCGTCTCAACTCGTCTAAATCCTCCGACGCCGGCGGTTCTATTTCTCCGGACAACGGCGACGTCACGTATGAGCTCCACCACGATCTCTCGCCGCAGAGGCGGAGACGCGGATCGCCGGTTTTCGTGACGCTGCCGGTGAAATCTGTGGGGAGGGAAGGGAAGATATGGAGGCCGAAGGCGATGATGCTGTCGTTGAAGGCGTTGGCGGCGGCGGGTGTGGAAGGGGTTGTGGTGGAGATTTGGTGGGGGGTGGTTGAGAGGAATGAGCCTAGGGTTTATGATTGGAGAGGGTATCGGGAGCTTGTTATGATGGCTTGCATGTGTGGTCTCAAAGTTCGTGCTGTTCTTGCGTTTCATCAATATGGGACAGAAGGTGATGATCTTAATGGGTATGTGCTGATTGAATTCGAATCAATTTCAATTTTTTGTTTAGGCTATTCATGTCTTTGAGGTAGCTTTAGTGTCCAATTTGCAATAGAATTTTGAATGGAAACAGTTTTGTCAAGTGGATTTTGCTTCAGATATAATGTGAGTATAATTATTATATGTAATTTGTCCAAAAAATTATCAAATAGAGGGGTCATCCCGCTATTCCGCTCCGCTATCCGAGAATGACTACTCTGTATATATGATAAGGTTTGTAAGCGTCTTTTAGGATCATGTCAGGATTACTTTCCTATTGAGATTGCATCTCTCTTTTATCTAAATATTAGTACAAACCCTTTCATTATCAAGTGAGAAATATTCATATTCAAGCACATGAATCACACTCACGTATTTTAGCCTATTGGCATTGTTTGATCCTTTTAGTTCATTATACACGGAAGGATAAGTCATGATTCTTGTTATTGGTATGTATGATTGTAGTTTAGATGTTTGATAGTTGCTTATCTTTCACATAGACAGAGATACATATAATATTTTTCAGTAGTGTATGCTGATAGTGCGTATATAGATAATATTTTTCAGCCTTTTAAGTTTTTTATTCTATTATGTGTGGACATTTTACCTGGGCAGTCTTGTTCTGAGTGTAGTCGATTTGGTTTATTTTGAATTATTACTACTTTTGTAGGTAGCTATTTTTATTCTTGTCGTAAGCCTCAGTCTCGAAGGTTGTCCCTCCTTGTGTAGGATACCACTTCCTTTATGGGTGCTTGATGAGATACAAAAGGATCCGGATTTAGCATTTTCTGATAGATTTGGAAGAAGAAACACCGAATACATTTCCCTCGGTTGTGATATTCTTCCTGTGCTGCGTGGGCGTTCTCCCATTCAAGCATATGCAGATTTCATGAGGGACTTCAGGGACACTTTTAGGCCTTTACTTGGCACTATCATTACAGTAAGGTTCTATTATGATTTAGGGACACTTAGTCCAATAAAGATTCAATTTTCCAGCTATTGTTATCAAATGTTTTTATGGTAGTTTCTGTAACTCTGTTCATTTTGCAGGGAGTGCAGATTGGCATGGGTCCTGGTGGTGAACTAAGATATCCTTCACTGTCTTTACAAAAGCTAAATTTGGCTTGGTCTCGTGAACTTGGAGAGTTTCAGTGCTATGATAAGGTTGGTTGTTCATTCAAAATTAAATTCAGCTTTAGCTATTACTAGTTTGTTGGGTTGCAAACTTGTTATTGTTTTGTGTTTTAGTAAACCAGTGATAACTTATTTGCATAATTTGTGTTGTTGTATTATTATTAATAGTATCATATCAAACTTTCCTTTTCTCTTGTTTGCCAACCTCCAGTATATGCTTGCTTCTCTAAACGCCTATGCAAGAAATATTGGAAAGCGTGAATGGGGAAATGGTGGACCATCTGGTGCTGGAAGTTTGATCCAAAATCCTGAGCGTACTGAATTCTTTCGTAACGAGGGTGGCTCTTGGAACATGCCATATGGTAAATTTTTCCTTGAATGGTACTCAGATATGCTGCTACTGCATGGAGAGAGAATTTGTAGGGAAGCTGAAACTATATTTAGGGGTACAGAAGTTCACATATCAGCAAAATTGGCTGCCATTCACTGGCACTATGTCACACAATCCCATCCATCGGAGGTAACAGCAGGCTATTATAATACTTTTAACAGGGACGGATACTTACCAATTTTACGCATGTTTAGTAAATACGGATTCTCGATGTGCTGCTCTTGTTTTGAAATGCAAGATATAGTTATGAAGAAGATCAACCCAGATTGTAGCCCCGAAGGTTTTCTTAGACAACTTTTGCTGGATGCTAGGCTCTGTGACATATCACTTGAAGGCCAAAATTTTTCAACTGATTTGGATGATGATGGATTCAGTCAGGTGCTAAAGATGTCAAAATATTACTCAGATGGCATCGAGAGACGCCCCTTTTCATTCAACTTTGTAAGAATGGACAAAAATATGTTTGAACCCCGAAATTGGGACCGGTTTACTCGTTTTGTGAGACGAATGTCTGATGGAAACATGTTTCGAGCCCGATTAAATTCTGTAGGAAACCTACGGTTGAAAACTACAGTGGCTGCAGAGGTTGGATTGTTATACCAGCTTTACCAGTACTCTTGAAGGCATATTTTAGTATTATCATCCATCATCTTTCTAGTGTTGTGAAATGTGTAGTATCTGCCGATTCTTATGATTCTTTTATTGCTTATGGGCAACTTTTACTTCTTCAGAGAACCACCACCTTACATGACCTTCCAGAGTTTTTATATGGTTGGCATGTTATTCCACTTGTACCTATAATTCTAATAGACTGAGATACAATCTTGTATCCAGATATTGTTGGAATCTTAGTTCATCAAGTTCGTCCCATTTTTTATTGTCTGTCTTGTGGAGATGGATTCTTGATTATCAAGCCCTGTATAATAACTTAATGATGGACATCTTTAGAGCAGATTGTATGTTTGGATTTCAAATGAGTATAAATTGCGATTGATCCAATTATATTCTGATTAGTGTTGTAAAATTGTTTTATTAGTCATTGTTATACGTACCTTACATGTTGTAATTATGCTAAATATTGGATGAAACTTTTATGATGCAGGCATTTGTCAAACCCTTGACCCCAAGAAACTAGTTATTTTTGTTTGAAAGTATATGTAATTTCACTAAATAGCTTACTCACTGTTTTTGTCTTGAAAATAATTGACATTGTTAGTAACCTCCTGCTAAAAAATGTTATATACAAGAGACTATCCCCATCTTTAAACACTACTTTAAATGTAGATATTTGAAACTAATATAATTTGTGCTACTTGGAAGTTTATTTTCAGACTATTCACTGCAGTTGGAGTGAATCAAGGTTGTTAATATTGCACTTATTAATATTAAATTTTGATTTTGTGTAACTGTCGTACTTACTATGGTATTAAGTTTTGATTTTGTGATAACTTGCATGCAATATTAAACGTTGGTTTCTTTTCTTCTTTTCCACTACAACCTGCATCGAACAATCCTTATTTTCCTTCTCTTCAATTCAGCAAGGAATGCGAGATAGAGATGTCATGACTAGATTACATTGGCAATGAACAAGGTTTGCCTATCCAATGCATTGTTGATTGCCAATGTAATCTAAGTGTCTGATGCAGTCTTACTAGAAGGACGTGTTGGGCTTGATGGACTTTATGCTTTTTCACCTCTAGATGTGTCATCTGCTGCTAAGTTATATGCATATGCTGATATACTAAAAGTGTACCTATCATTTATTTTTCTTCTGCTGATTCTAAGCTGCCTAATGTATGGTACCTTAGGCTAGGACATCCTAGTATTCAGACATTAAAACTTGTATTGCAACATTGTCACATTCCTTTTCATAATAAAGATCATGAGGTGTTTTGTAGTGCTTGTTGTATGAGTAAGGCTCATAGATTGCATAGTCCTGCATCACACACTTCTTACATAAAACCCTTAGAACTTGTTTTTAGTGATCTGTGGGGGCCTGTTCACGATCCTTCCTTCCTAGGCTATAATTATTACATATCCTTTGGAGATGCATATTCCAAGTTTACTTGGATTTATCTTCTCAAATTCAAGGCTGAAGCATTTCCTATTTTCAAACAATTTAAGAGCATTGTTGAACTTTAACTTGTATTTCCTCTTAAGTATATCCAAAGTGACCGGGGTGGTGAATTTAAACCATTAACTAATTTTCTCAATGAATTAGGCATTGTTCATAGAGTAATTTTCCCTCACACTCACCACCAAAAATGGGTGGAGAGAAAACACATGCGTATTGCAGAGTTACTAAGTCAAGCTAACCTACCTATAAAATATTGGGACCATGCCTTTCCTACATAATTTTATCTTATAAATCACTCGCATCTTCCTCTACATAATTATGCATTTTTCAAAGTGTTTGGGTGCTCATGTTTTCCTCTTCTCAGACCTTTACAATACTCATAAACTGGATTTCAGGTCTCAAGAGTGTCTATTCTTAGGATACTCTCCATCTCGTAAAGGCTACACGTGCCTCTCTCTTAGTGGGAGGTTGCATGTCTCTAAATATGTCTCATTTAATGAACTTAGATTTCTCTTTGCCGATCTTTTTTCCAAACATGTAGTGTCTTCTTCATCCCCAAGGTCTATATCTATGTCTCCTATGGTTCTCAATCCATTTATGCATATTTCTGTACCCATTTCATCATTCTCCGCACCCACTCCTGCATCTGGTGCTTCTAATTCCAACTTTGAGTCCATGACTCCTAAGTCTCCCACTCCCACAATTTTAGATAACAACACCTCAGGTGTCCTCTGCTCAGAGTCATTTTCTAAAGCTTCCAGTTCCACACCTAAACCTGACTCCCCACCAAAATCCACTATTCCCATTCCACCTATGGTTATTCCTGTTGCTAATGTGCTAGTTAACCCACACCAAATGCAAACCAGAGCATAGTTTGGGTTTGCTCAACCAAGACTGAAGCCAATGATGCTTCTCACTCATTGTAAGCCTAAAATCGGGAAACAAGTTCTTGCCAGTCAGAATTAGAAGGAAATAATGGATGCTGAATTTAATGCCCTATGCAAGAATGAAACTTGGTTCCTAGTACCTCTTCCCTCTCAAAGGCAAGCCATTGGATACAAATGCGGAAAGGAGAACCCTGATGGCACTATCAACAAGTATAAATCAAGACTTATTGCTAAAGGTTTCCATCAAAGACATGGATTTGATTTCAATGAAACTTTTTCACCTGTTGTTAAGCCAATCACCATCAGACTTATTCTCACTATTGCCATCACCCATCAGTGGTTTATACAAGAGTTAGATGTAAACAATGCGTTCCTCAATGGTCTTCTTGATGAAGAGCTATACATAGAACAATCTCATGGATTTGTTGCTTATGATCCCTCCCTAGTGTGTAAGCTGCACAAGGCACTTTATGGCCTAAAACATGCCCTCAACCAATGGTTTGCTAGGCTTCAATATACCTTATGCAAGCTCAACTTTCAAGCCAACAAATGTGATACATCTCTCTTTTCTTACATCTCTATTGGCCACACTATCTACCTCTTGGTTTATGTTGATGATATAATCATAACATGTAGCTCCAAGAATATTCTCCATAAAATGATTACGCCTTCTCTCTCAAACATCTTGGAGACTTAAACAATTTTTGGCATTGAGGTTAAACACTCCACTGAAGGATCACTTCTCCTTACTCAAGGCAAGTATATTAGGGATATCTTGCACAAGACCAACATGAATGATTCTACATGTATAGGTCTTTTGTGGGTGTTTTACAGTATGTCACAATTACTAGGTGTCTCAATTCTCGGGCGATTGCGGAAAAAATTCGAGTTCCTTTTGGATTTCCTGCTTTATCAATGAGAACCGCCACAATATCATCATACTTTATTATTATACCATTACGACGTTTTAGTTCTTTACAAGTGCGTACAATTACAGCTTTGATGACTTGAGATCTTTGTAAAGATGAATTTGGCACTGCTATCTCTAGAAAGCAGTAAATACAGGAAAATAAACCAGAAACAGTGTAATACCAAACAAATATCAATTCGTAGCAAGCAAGCGAAGCGTAACTACTCCGGAAAACTTCGAGTAAGCTGGCATCAACAAAGAAATAATCATAAATAGCTCGATCAATATAATCTGCAAGTTAATATCATGCAATGTGGTGTGTATAGCGGACACGTTCTCAAAATAATCGAAACACCTGCACAAAGGTACATATCCAGACAAAATAGCAGAATACGTGTTTCTCGTAACATTAGAACACAAGAAGCAAAGTGAGTTTAAAACACAATAAAAACACGCTAACCATATAGTGTATGGTCAAAATATGATCCAAATGCGAAGAAATGGAATGTAAACATGTATAGCAACATAAGAATGGAAAATCGGGCAGCAACACACACATAATGCAAAATACCCTATGAGCAATATCGAAATCGAGCTAAATCCATCACAATAGTCCTCAAATGAAATTTTAAACATAACTAGAGATCAAGAGAAGTTGGAAACCAAAGATCTACACTAAAATGGCCTAAAACGCCTTATTCACAAAGAAGTGTAGCTTCATAATAGGGGGCAAAAACTAAATATCCTAATGCTTACCTAAACATCTCTCTAAGATAGAGGAAAATATCGCAAATTAATCATTCAAGAGGAACCTAGAGTAAATGTACAAGTATCAAACTAGTTCCTAAGAATTATACCGCTAAATGTTAGCTTTAAAACTCTACTTACAACACTAAGGTAAAATTTACATTTATCTACAATTAAGTTGGGAAAAGTGTCCTAAAGCTTCTAAGAAACACATGGTATTACACTCCAACAATTCATCAATTCAAATGACAAGGGAGAAACATGCTTTTAAACAACACAATATAATCAAAACTTGAGAATTGAGTAAGTATTGAATTAAATTGGGTATTTAATTCTAGAAGTCAGTAGCTAATTCATATTCAATAATCTCAAACAAAATGTAAAAGAAAAACCACATGGAAATGTGCATGGTATCACGGAAAAATTGTTCCTAACCATGTAATCGAAGATCAATTAAAAACTAATGGAAATTAAATACTAAAAATTAACAAAAAATGTCCAAAATATCCTTATACATTAATATGTCAGAAACTTATTTTTATGCATTTTTTACAAGTCGATAGAATCAAAATCGGAAGTTAAATTGCAAGAACATCAATGTTGTATATGTACAAATCCGGGGGTGCATCAGCAGTCATGTAATTGAACTAAATTCAATGTTATATAGAAAAACTGGGCCTAATTATGGGGGGTGTGAATGTCAAACGCACTAGGCCCATTATTCAAATATGCATTAGTCCATTTTTGAATTATGCAAAGTCCATTGATCCAAAACAAATACTTTCAAATTTTTCTTATTTTGTAACCTTATAGTTGTCGCGTTTTTTAATATGTTTTCTTCATGTGATACATGCTTATCAATTGGACATGGACTCAGTTAATGTTATCAGTAAACAAATAAAAAGTAATTAAAAAATCCTGTAGCCAATCGAAATGCACCACGTCTAGGGCTTGTACAAACTGTCACCGGAGCTACCAGTTTCTGGTCGTCCCTTCCGATTACCTTCCGCCGGAGATGACGCCGTGGAGACTGGAATCAAGGCGTTACTAACACCACTCCACTCGAAATTCTGCTCTATACTCGTTTCCGACCTTCATTCTTACTCATTCTCATACTATTATCCGGAAATCACGACGCAAAGGTAGATCTGATATGCCAACATTTTCCATATTCTAAGCTCTGCATTGTTCTTCGATCTAAAGCCAATCCTATTGCAATTTTGCAAGCCTTGAATCTTTTTCAAAAGAAACTCTACAACTTGATGATGAACATAAGAAAATAACAGATTTCTGAGAAATAAACTCAGCAAGATCGCTCGAGTCTTGTAGAAGAAGATGGAGATAATCAATAAGGGAAAGAGCGAATTCTTCGACGTCGTGACAATCTTCTAACGTCTGTTGCAGTTTTGAGAATGAGGAGAGGGCGAACGATGGAGATAATGAACGTACGGAGCCAAGGGTTCGAGAGTCGATGGTGAGGTTATTTTTCTTTTATGGTTTGTTACGGTGGAAAAAAGTTGTTACAGTGGTTATGATGGACGAGAGAGAAGGTTGGAGGTGGTGAGTAGAGAATCTTGTTGTTTGTTATGGTGGTGGTGGTCGTTAAAGGTGGTTGAAGAGTGAGTTGAGAAGGAAGTTTGTTACAATTGTTGTAAATGTTTTTTCTCTTGGGGTTTATTATGATAAGAATGGATGGAGGAGAAAGAGAGTGGAAGAAAGTGTGGTGTGATTATGATAGTTGATTACGGTTGAGCAAGGTTTATACGACTCTTGTGAGAAGAAAGAGGATAAGGCTGGTCATCGGAGCGTGAGAATGAGAGAAATAGAGAGTGTTCCCTTTAATCTTCCGTGACCTCTTCTATTTCCAGCGACCATTCCCCATAACGCGTGTATATCTGCTATTGTTTGGCCAATTGAAGAAATACATGGACATGCATGCCACACCAAACGTGCCAGAAATGCATATTCTCCTTCATAACATTATGCTCGCACAAAAGTTCTTAAAACTCAGAAAAAAATTCTAAGTATAAGATTACTTAAAATGTAAGAAACCTCATCTTTATCCGATTCTTTCAATTTTTCTCAACAGATGATCATATTTTCTCGAATCTCGACTTTCGAGAATAATTTTGATCAAAAGTCCGTCTGATTAAACTTTGACTTTTCGTTGACTTTTCAATACGCACACTCGAATCTCTTTTTATCCGACCGTTCTTGATTTTCTAACGAATCGTATGGATCGATAAGCCGTATACAGATACTTCAAGACTCACAGAAGGCCATAGAATCATTTTAGGCTCAATTATTCGACCACAACCTGCTCTTGCTTGAAACCCTTAATTAATATCCACACGATAGGAGATCAGAACTCCAAAACTCCAATTCTCGTGAGATAATCAGAAGCTTCGGGACACACATGTCTTTTGCATCGAGACGACATTTAAAATAACGGACCCTCAGATATTCATACTTTGAGAATCAAACCTCTTCTTCGATATGACTTATACTCTCACAATTGAAAAATCCTGATCCCATGGTTAATGCACTAATGATATGTATGAAATGCACCTATTGATTAAGTGTGAGCCAATTATTCATTACAAAAATGAAGAGGGCGAATTTTGGGTACAACATGATGGTACATCAATCAGGGAAGTGTTTCTTTCGTGCTGATTGATTTGTGTTATATCTCAAAACTTCTTTAAGTCTTGAACTCAAGGGAAGACCTTGAACAAGATTAAACAAGTTTTGAGATCATAGAACTTGTAACGGCCGAAAATTTAATTAATTATTTAAGAAAATATTGGTTGGAATTAGTCGAAGATTGAGAATTATCGGTGTTATTATAAGAGGCGTAATTGAATTAATTATTGATTAGTCGATAGATTCATAATAATAATAGTAATATCAGTTGACTATTAGTAATATTAATAAAATTAGAATAATTGTTGGGTTTGTGTTGGTGGTAGTATGAATTAACGTGAGAATGTAGAATTTAGGCCCAATAAGATAAATATAAGGAAAAATACTCATTTTGGTCCCTTAACTATACCCTTGGATTCACATTGGTCCCTTAAATTTTTTTCGTGCCGTTTTGGTCCCTTTACTTTCAAAAAGATTCCTTTCAGTCCTTTTTGTCAAATTAGCGACAGAAAAACTTAGAAATTGATCGCTAAATCCGTCGCAAATTAGACAAAAAGGACTAAAAATAAATATTTTGAAATTTAAGGGACCAAAATGACACGAAAAAAAGTTAAAGGGTCAATGTGAATCCAAGGGTATAGTTAAGGGACCAAAATGAGTATTTTTCCTAAATATAATTATTAGTTAATATAAATAATACGGAATTAGGTTTTTGGAATGAGATTTTTAGAAGACAAGGGAAAGAAGAAGCTTTACGTAAGAAAGGAATTAGAGAAAGAGGAATAAGGCTTTTGGGAAAATTGCCTTCAGGAGAAAATTGCAGACTGAAAGCCAAACTGAAATTTGACCGGAACTCCGTAAACCGAAATTCAATCCAAGGTAAGAGTGAGGTTCTGACTTTCTAATGGGTTGTATGGTGAGTAGTATGTGAGAATTAGGATAATGATAAATTTACTATGCATTATTGGTTGTTCTGTTTGGTGAGAAATTGTTTGATGTCACTGTGTTGAAATTGTTCTTGAATTGCTTGTTTAGTTGACATTGCTAAGGAAAAATTATAATTTATTAGGAATGATATATGATCCTGTGGGATTCCGACTCTCTAATAGGTGGTATAATTGTGGGAAGCTGATGATATTGACTGTTAGGTAATGATGAGTTTTTACATGATTATTAAGATTGCATGATAATGTATTAATAGGTAGAAACATCTTTAAATTAAAAATCTCTAATTTCCATGTTTTTGATGAATTTTATATTTTTGAGCATCCAGTATTTTGCTAATTTTATCAGAGTTAAATTTATAAGATTTATGCATTTAAGTCTATTGCGATTTCGTTCATTCTAAATACATACACATGGCTTCGTTAATATATAGGTATACCTATTGTAGCTTTGCTTACTATAGTACATTTAGGAACTAAATGGAAGTTCGCAAAGTGGTCGATACTGTAGCGACCATATAAAAATTCCATATATCACAATTTAAAAGAGGAATTGAGAATAGTTAATTGTTGATACTGTAGCGGCGAGCATGAATCATATTTAAGTTTGTATTAGTACAAGTATTAAAGCATAGATCATATTTAAGTTTGTATTAGTACAAGTAGTGTAATACTGTTTTAAACTAAGAATAATCATGTTCATGTTCAAGTGTATAATATATAATAGTTTATGAGTTTAATTAGTAAATAATAATAATAATAGTAATAATAATAATAATAATAAAATAATAATTTAATATTATTAGTATAATAATGTTTTAATAGTTTGAATTAGAGATAATTATTTTGGGTTAATTAACTAATTTAAGTTAATTTTAATTTTGTTAGAGTTGTCAATAAAATTGATACAGTTGTTAACAGAGTTGTTAAAGTTGTCAATAAAGTTGTTAGAGTTATTTTGAGTTATTATAGATCATACTTTAATTGTATGGGGTAATTCAGACATGTTTAGAGTTGTCAGTGTTGATTAAAATTAAATCTAATAAACCGTAGAATTAAAAGTAAAAATATTTGACATTTTAGAGTTGTTTTATTATTACTTAAGTCAGACCATCAACACATTATTTTCATAAAGATATTTTCTATACAAGAGTTGTAGGTAGAGTAATTTTGAACACCTTAGAATTATTTTAGAATTGTAGGGATTGTGGTAAAGTGATTAATAATTCAATGAGAATTATGTCAAGTTATAATTATATATTGATATGACATTTCTATGAGTTAAGAGTATATAATAAATTATATACTTGCTGTAAATTGTGAATTTGCAGATGATGAAATTGTGTTGTGTTGTTTCCGTTGAATTATGATTGTTAAGTTGTAGGCTTATGCCAACGTTGTAGTATTTGTTGTTAATTAAATTGTTGGTGTTGTTGCTTGTATTGATTTCGTTGATAAATTACGAAGTTGTAGATTATGATGAATTTCACTGTATTTTCTTGTGTTGAATTGATGATGCTTGTTGTAGGCCGAATGCCAATGTTGAATGATGTTGTTGACTTATTATTACAATGAAGGCTTATAGTTAATGTTGAAATTATGATGAAATTGATGATGAATTGATGATTCTGTTGTTGTTGAGTTGCATTATCTTGTCGCATACATTACATAATTACATAATTACATTGGCCTGGATTGGCAAACTGCGACGAAGGCTTATGCTTTGGCCTTGATGGTAAACACGATGATGATGAAGGCTTATGCATTGGCCTTGATGGAAAACACGATGATGGTAAAGGCTTATGCCTTGGCCTTGATGGAAAACACGATGAGAGTTTTGCTCCAAATGGCACCACATGCATGTACATTTGAATAAGTTGTTGCATCACATGTTGCATATTTGAGTTGTTATGACAGTGAATTTGTTGTTGTATTACGTTGATGAATATGTTGTTATTGTTTGTTGTGTGAATAATTTGCGAAGCGGTGATTTACATTATCTAAATTCTGTCATATATTATTTACCATACAATTTATTAGATTGTTATATATCTCACCCCTTCTGTTGTGATGTTGCCTCTACGTGGATAACGTGTAGGTAATGAAGAGTGAAGTTCTAGTTGATGTTAGTTCGAGTTAGTGTTGTCGCTCTGATACGTAGCACTCGGGGGAGATAAACACATGTGTTATTTGATTGTTGATATTTAGTTCGATGTTGAAGTTTAAGTTGTTTTATTGAGAAATTTGGTTGTTTTTAAAGTTGTTTGCGTTTTGATAAAGATGCTATGTTTTATTCTCAAAATATTAACGTTGTGAATCCGTTGTGTGGTTATTATTTAAACTTGATTTATGTTTAAATACTAAACAGGTTGTTGAGATCATCTTTATGATTAAAGTGTTATGTATCTGTTTTAAGAGAAATTACAGGTTGTGTTTTAAGTTGAGAATGTGATATCCCAATTGTTGTTTGGAATTTTATACTCTGATTTATTTATACTTTTATATGTATGCAATGCACCTATTGATTAAGTGTAAGCTAATTATTCATTAAAAAAACGAAGAGGGCAAATTTTGGGGTACAACATAATGGTACATCAATCAGGGAAGTGTTTCTTTTATGTTGATTGATTTGTGCTATATCTCAAAACTTCTTTAAGTCTTGAACTCAAGGGGAGACCTTGAACAAGATTAAACAAGTTTTGGGATCATATAACTCATGGAGAGCTTCTTAGCTAACTGTGAATTACTTTTATATGATTAAACCGATATAAATTATTTATTAAAGTACATGGTTTTGTCATCATCAAAAAGAGGGAGATTGTAAGAACAAGATTTGGTTCTCCATTTGTCCTTGAGTTTTTATGATAATATTACACGAGTGATTAGATAACAATTTAGTACCTTAATGGTTTGTTTAGTGTGTAGATTTTTCTAACAGGTTTTAACTCTGACAAATTGACGTGTGACGTCATCAGATTCAGGACTAAACACGCTGAAGAATACAAGTTTATGCTTTATAGCTTAGAATGCGTCTTAAAATAACGATTTTGATGAAAATTAGTTTTATTGATTCTAACTTTGACTCTATACTAGAGCTTCTGATATGTTCTCAAGCTCCGAAGATTCCAAGTTCTCTTTCTTGAGTTCTGAAGATTCTGAAGACAATGTTTTGTTGAACAAGTTCTAAAGATTCTGAAGACCAACGATTCTCTAGACCAACTTTTGAAGACTCTGAAGACAAAGTTCTATTAAACGAAGTTCTAAAGACTCTGAAGAAAAGGTTATAAAGACTATGAATATCAAGTGCTGAAGTCTCTAAAGACAAGGTTATAAAGACTTTGAATACCAAGTGCCGAAGACTCTTAAAAGTAAGTAGATTATTCCTCTGAAACTTACTCAACCCACAAAATTTATCAAGCGATCCATGTTGATTCTCCTGATCCTGCAAAGTCTCATTTGTTGTTTCTCTAAAATTATAGTTGACATATATTTTGGTAAAACCAACCAGTAACATGTTGAAAAAGATGTTCCAAATTGCTGTTTTCAACATGTCGTATAAATATACACCCGAACTTGCAATTTTCAACATGTCGTAAATCATTATAGATTAATCTCAAACTTTGTAGGTATGATCTATATGATGATATATTTCAATCCAACAATTGATTTAAAAAATATTATCCGGTGTGAAGTTATTGAGCGAGTGTAACTCATGGATATACACACACACACACACTTTTATAAAAGTATATATAGGAAAAGAGTACAAATTAGTGGAGTACACTGATTCGAGTTGATGTAGTGATGCTGATGATCAAAAATATACAGCAGGACATATGTTTATGTTAGGTGGTGATCAGTTGCTTGGAGTTCGAGAAAGGAATCAGTTGTATCATTATCATCATGCGAAGTAGAATACATAGCTGCTTCTCTTTGTGCATGTCAAGCAACTTGGATGGTGAACTTGGTCGAAGAAATCACAAGTAAAGTTCATGGAGCAATTACCATGAAGATCGACAACATGTCAGATATCAATCTGGCGAAGAACCCGATAGCACACAGTTGAAGCAAGCACATCGAAATAAGGTTCAACTATCTTCGAGAACAGGTAGCAGATGAGAAGATGAACTTAAAACACTGCAGAACTGAGAATCAGATTGCAGATATCATGGCGAAAGGTGTGCATGTAGAAGTATTCAGAGGACTAAGAGCTATGATGAATATAAATAGCTTAGACACAATGAATTAGTTGGTTTGTTGAAAATAAGTCCTTGTGTCAAAAAGTTTTGATTTGATTTGATTTAGGATTGTGGAAATAGTTTATTACATACAGATTTGTTTTAGATAAAAAATAGACAAGATATGATTTAGGTATAATATAAATAGATTTGATTTTGTTCTAAAATAAATATATTTGATTTAGTTCAAAAATAAGTATTTTAAATTTTTATAGTTTTGGATATTAGCAAGTCTAAATTTATAAATAGAGAGAATAACCCCTATTTTTATAATCAATTCATTCACAATATTTATTTCCCCTAAACTTGCATTGTAGTTAGTGGTTATATTTTGCATGGCATTGGCGTGTGCCTTTGTTATTCTAATTTTTTACACACACAAAGTGAAAAAGAAATACCAATAATTTTGGTTTGAAAGAGAAATGCCAGCATTTAAAACAAGATAAGCAACTCCGTGATAGACTAGCTAGCTAAAGTAGTGTGTCCTCTCAACCCATCAATATTGATTTGGAATTTTAGCAAACTTGTTTCAACACATTAATAATGATCTCTTCGAAAAGCTTGTATGAAAAAGAAGCATTATCATTTTTGTTAAATATTAGCCACAGATGGGAACTGTCACATGTACATAGTCAACTATATATATGTTTCTAATTATAATTGCACAATTGCATCTTAATTAAGACGTATGTATAATTGCATAATTCTCCCAATGCTTATTCAAATTAGGCCTTAGGTTTTATTTAGCAATGTGTTAATTCAAATTGAATTGTACATTTTATTCATTGCAAATTCTCTTTGAAGAAGGCTTTATCTATAGCCATACAATGTGAGAGCACTTCGAAAGTTAACGTTGAAATATCATGTGGGTGAGTGGAACTTATAATGGCACTACTCCATAGCATGAAAAATACTACACATCATATATAGTTTTATAAACCACTTATCCTTTCGTTGACAATCTTTAAATGGAATTATGTAGCCAAACTTCTGATCAAAATTAGACAAATCAATCTATCATATATAAATGTACAAAGAAAAATATAAACACAATAAAGAAGGTAGTCGGTGTAAGTGTAATAAAACACAAATTTTGATTTTTTTAAAGATTTGTGACGTGAAATTTACGTCGCAACGTGAAAAAACACGTCACAATCATTAATTAGCGACGTGAACTTTCACGTGGTTAAGGAGTAGGTGACAACTATTTGCAGCGTGATTTTCACGTCATAAAGTTGTGATGTGAAAATCACGTGGCAACTTGTTTGCACAAATAACAACACTTTACAGTAGGAACAACATGTAACAGGAATAACAACTTTATTTGCCACGTGATTTTCACGTCACTAAGTTGTGACGTGAAAATCACAAGCAGGGATATCAGCTTTATTTGCCACATCATTTTCACGTCACAGCTTCGTGACGTGAAAATCACGTGACAAATATTATATTATGTTTTTTATAAACAATAAATTCATATTATAAATCTATTTTTATTAAATCTATTAAAATCTATTTATTATTCTACTTTTAGTAATATTTATAAATTTGTTTTTAAAAAATATATATTATTAAAAATTCAAATTTTTATATATATCTATTAAATCAGTTTCTTTTTAAATTAACACCAAAAAACAATATAACAATAAACAACATACCCAATATAAATCTTGAAAAAAAAAAATTAAATGACAAAGTTACATCTTGAAGCTAACTTGATAATATCTTTGAATTTGTATCTTAAAGATGAAGCTTAATAATACCTCTTGAACCTAACTTCCAACAAAAATTAAAAACATAAATTTTATTAGTTATACAAGTATAAACGAAAATTAAAATAAAATAAAAACATAGATGTAAAATCATACATTTGAATTGATGATTGAAAGAAATTGAAGAAGAAATTCTTTGTATGAATGGAAGAATATGGAAAGAAAGGGTTGGAATGGTTGAGAGGAAGTACAAAAGGAAGAAGAAGTAATAGGGTTGCTATGTAAATGAGTGAAACTGAAAATTATATAAAGGCATAAGTGACGTGAAAAACACATCGCAACCTTGTCACGTGTATTTCACGTCACAACCAACAAATAATTATATTGTATTGCCTAATTAGTGACGTGAATATCATGTTGCAATTTTGCCACATGATATTTACGTCACAACCATCCAACAGTAAAGACCGAAAAGTATTCTGCACCCCATCAAATCACGTGCAATATGCTATATCACTTTAATTTTCAAACTTTCCTACTAAAATTTTGTGACGTGAAATACACGTCACAACTGAAAATTTGAGTTTTTTTTTTATTTCCCCCATAGGAATGTTACAGTTTTCTTTTTTTATTAATTATATTACTTGCGTCGCAATGTTATTTTTAAAAAATAAATTTTGGTTCCTCATGTGAATGTTGCATTGCAGGCTTAATTTTTTTTATTATTATAAGCTATTAGTGACGTGATAATCAGGTCACAACTCCTTTTTTTTGCCACGTGATTATCACGTCACAAAATCACTTCGCTGGATAGCATTTTTCTTGTAGAGACACAAGGATGCCAAAACAAACAATTAAATAGAAAAGGGGAAGAAAAAAGAAGGCAAAATATCATTTTTGGTCCTTTATGTTTACATCAAGGTTTATTTTGGTACTTTAACTTAAAAAAAGTTCATATTGGTCCTTTAATTTTTCAAAACTCTTCATTTTAGTCATTTTTATCTAATTAACGACGAAAAAACTCAGAAATCGATCGCTAAATTCGCCGCTAATTAGATAAAAATGACTAAAATGAAGCGTTTTGAATAGTTACGAGATTAATATGAACTTTTTTAAAGTTAAGGGACCAAAATGACACTTGACGTTAACATACGGGGCCAAAAAGAGTATTTTGCCAAAAAGAAATATTGATACAACAAAATCAAATAAAAACACTTATGTAAATAGAGAAAAATTAAGGAAGATAAAACATGATCAATCCGAAAAAGGCTCCCGGTTAGAGCTCTTCAATCAAAGATCATGTAAAAGCAGCAACACCAATCTCCAACGAAGCAACAAAAACAAATTAAGAGGAAGTCGAAGACACTCATATTGATATTTGCTCAAATACTGGATATAGTTCTCAAGTCATTTCGAGAAAGAACATGAGTTTCTCACAAACCTATTAAGATACTATTTTTTAAGACAAAAGGTCCTCATATCTTCCACATCATTCAATACCACTATTTTACTTAAGAACACTATATCATTTCTAGATTTTGAAATCGAGCGACAACGACATGTCAAATCATATGTCACCCCCTAAACCTAGATGAATCATCAAAAGTGATAAATATCTAAAAATTATATCTAAACCTAACCATCTAAAGATCATGTACCAAACACTTAACACAATTTCACAAGACATAAAAAGATGAGCATATGACTATAAGATCCTCAAATTGAAGGGGCAAGAGACACCTTCCAGACCGATGTACACCTTGTTTAAGTAAATTCTCTATGGTATGAATCCTATCATGTAAGAGCTTCATTCCAAGAAAAAATAGATAATTTATAGGGGTCCAGCTACTCTAGATACAAGAAGTGACCTGCGCACTAACAATACAAATCGCTTGCTAGGGACTCACATATGAGAAGAAAAAAGTAAGCATAGACCACCGAATAAAAACCATTTTTAAAGTGACGCCACAACCACTTGTCAAACTGGGAGATATTGAAGAGTAATTCAATATTTAGAAGTTGTTGTTAATCAGAAGTTCTGATGCTCTAATGTTGTTATTCAGAAGTTGTTGTTAATTAGAAGATCTGATGTTCTGGTGTTGCTCATAAGTTGTAGAACTTTTGAGGTTGTGTCTAGAAGTATGTTTACCTTCTAGTTTCTTTAGCTAAGCTATAAAGTTTAGTTTTAAGGATACTTTAGTATCTCTTAGTTTGTATTGTTTGTACCTTTTATCATGGTCACTAAGTTTACTCTATTAGGGCATATGTGGCAATTTCCCCTTGTATAAATAAACTAGTAGAAGATGTCATATATAACAATAATCATTATTTATTTCTCCTTTTGTGTAGCCATCACTCTCATTATTCTCCCATTATTCCAACCATCTTTGATTCTTGTGCACCAACAAATTGGTATTTAGAGCTTCCGGTTAGAAATACAGGGAAACACGAGTGAACGTGAGTTTGTGTTGTGTGATTGATTTTGTTTCTGGGTTCATGTTAAATCTTTGAACAAAATTGTAACAAAATCACATTTTCTGATTTTGTGGGTTGGGAAACACTGTGCGAGTGAAGATCTGAGTGTATTGTACAAGATAGAAGATGAACGGAAACCACAACATGAGTACCAAACTTCCAATTTTTTATGGCAAGAATTGGAACAGATGGATGATTCAGATGCACGTGTTATTTGGAGCTCAAGATGTTCTAGAGCTTGTTACTAATGGGTATATTCAGGTTACAGAAGATGCAAATGAAGAAGAGAGAGAGGCACAGAGAAGAAAGAGGAAGAAAGATCAGAAGACGTTGTTCTTCATCTATTAGTGTATGGATGTGAATGTGTTTGAGAAGATTGCTAATTCTATGATGTCAAAGGAGGCGTGGGACACACTGGTCAGATTTTACGGTGGTGACACATCAGTGAAGAAGGTGAAGCTTCAGTCCTTGAGAAAGCAATATGAGAATCTCAACATGAAGAACAATGAGAAAGTTTCAAAGTATATCTCTAGAGTGATTCTGATCACTAATGGGATGAAGGCTTGTGGAGAAACTCTTTCTGAACAAGTAATCATTGAGAAGGTATTGAGGTCACTTACTCCTCAATTTGATTACATTGTTGTAGCAACTGAATATTCTAAAGATTTGGAAACCATGAGAATAGAAGAGCTGCAAAGTAGTCTAGAAGCGCATGAGTTGCGTTTGACTGAAACAACTTCTGAGAGGGAAGTTAAGCAGACTCTGAAGGCTTCTTTTGTCAAGAAGGACCAGAAGCTGAAAAAACATGGTAGGTCTCAGAAGTCTTCTATTCTGATGAAAAGAGACATCAGAAGGGAAAGGAGAAGTATGACAAGAGAATGGTTCAATGTTACTGTTGTAATCAGTTTGGCCACTTTGCTAGAGATTGTTGGTCAAACAAAGAAGAAGCAAAAATAGCCAGAGGTGATTCTGATGACGAACCTGTGCTATTGATGGCTTATGAATCTGATGAGGAACCTGTCAGATTGTCATTTTCTGATTCTGAATGGGAAGAAGATGACTCTGAATATTTTGATTCTAAAGGAGTGTTTCTTTATGAGTCAGAGTCAGAAAATGACATAGAAGATTCTGAAGATGAGTAAGAATTTGAGGTTTCGGAAGAAGAGTCAGAGTTAGAAGATGACTCTGAAGCTGAAGATAAGTCAGAATTTGAAGGTGATTTTGGGTCTGAAGAAGAGTCAGAAGTTGAAAATTCTGAAGAAGAGTCAGAAGTTGAAACTTCTGAAGAAGAGTTAGAGTCAGAAGATGATGAATCTTCTAGTGACTCTAAAGACGAGTCAGCTGGTGAATCTGATTCTGATCCAGATTCTGATGATGATCCAGAATCTGGTGGTGATCATGCTTCTGGAAGGGAAAACTATGATCACGTAGGTTCTGGAGGACAAACTTCTGGAGATGATCATGCTTTTGGTGGTAATCATGACTCTAAAGGTGGATCTTCTGAAGGAGGAGCTTTTAAAGGTAGTTCAGCCTCTAGTGGTGGTCATGATACTAAAGATGGAACTTCTGAAGGTATAGTTTTTGAACGTGATCCAACTTTTGAAGGTGGTGGTTTTGGACAAGGTCCAGAAGTTAACAAAGGTGGAACTTCTGGTTGAAGTAAAACTTCTGAAGAAAGTCCAGAAGGAGATATGGTTCCAGAATCAGAAGGAGATTCTGAACAAGAGGCAGTTGGAGAAGTTCTCAAGAAGAAAGTGTGGCTGAAGGCCATTCTAAAAGAACTTTAGGCTTAAAAAGGAAACAAGACTTGGAAGTTAACTGAGATTTCAAGGGAGAAGAAAACCATCAGCGCCAGATCGATTTTTAAGGAGAAATCTGCATTTCTGAATGGAGTATTGGAAGTTGCACACTGTAGTAACCAAAAGAAACTTGCAGAAGTTCTGATGAAGGATGTCAAGACTGAACACCTTTTCCGTTTGAGGGATGAAATTGGTGTTGTAGATTTTGGCTAGCTGAATATGAATTAAGGGATGATATTTAAGAGTAATTCAGTATTCAGAAGTTGTTGTTAATCAGAAGTTCTGATGCTCTGATGTTGTTATTTAGAAGATGTTGTTAATCAGAAGTTCTGATGTTCTGGTGTTGCTCATAAGTTGTAGAACTTCTGAGGTTGTTTCCAGAAGTATATTTAACTTCTGGTTTCTTTAGCTTAGCTATTAAGTTTAGTTTTAAGGGTACTTTAGTATTTCTTAGTTTGTACTGTTTGTACCTTTTATCTTGGTCACTAAGTTTACTCTATTAGGGCATATGTGGCAATTTTCCCCCTTGTATAAATAGACTAGCAGAAGATGTCATATATAACAACAATCCTTATTTCTTTCTCCTTTTGTGTAGTCCCATCACTCTCATTATTCTTCCATTATTCCAATCATCTTTGATTTTTGTGCACCAACAGAAGGAGGGACTAAAATCCTTGACAATCAAGTAAAGATCACATGCTCAAACTCAAAGATATAAATTCTTCTTCACGTAAGATTACAAATTCAATACTAATCCTCCCATCTCTCAACCTTTCCCACATAATCATTCACCTGCTTAAAGATAACAAAATATTCAGGGAAATCTAACCATAAGAGGAGTATCTCCTCACCTAAATATCTCTCCATAATAAGGTGAGAAGACCATGGCGTACCCTCTTAATCACATTATAAACTGTAAAATAATATATATATTTGTCACTATCAACCGTGACTAATATAAAAAAGTATCCAAAAATATAATAGTCATGACACACGTCAAATAATAATTTATAAGATGCTTTACATGTAGCACTAATACTTGAAAATATATCTAGGAATGGAAAAACTATCAAAATGTATCATGTTAATTATGTAATTAGTGATGAAAACATTTAAAAGTAGTCATTAAATTTGTCACTAATGAAAAGAAAAAGATTACCTTGATTTTTTTTTACATTTAAAAGGGATCAAAATGAATTTTAAAGTCAAATTAACAGATAAGTATGATTTAGCATTTTTTATTACTTTAAATAGGTTCCAAGGCGATTAAAATTAGTGTTTAATTTCCACTCCTTTTTTATTATAAGTAAAATTTGATTTTTTTTTTTTAAATTCAATAAATAATTGATATGTTTGATCTCTATAGACTAAATCTATAAATTATTCAATAAATTTAACTTCTAGACATTAATTTTTGGAATTTATATAAGTCCAGTTTTTTCAAGCTACCTTACATTCCCTTTTAAAAAGAAAAGTAGAAAAAAGAAAAAGGCTCTAATTCTTAGTGCCATATCTATATATATATATGTAGTCATATATATTATAAAAGCATCATATTATTCCCTCTGCCTCGTTGAAATTGGCAATATTTAACTTTATGAAACCACAGCTCAGAATATCTATTATGATCTTCCTTCTGCTCTTTGTTGCACTGTATCCAGGTAATCACATTCTTCACATGTCTTTTTAATTATTAATTAATGAAATGACAACTAATTAACCCAACTTTATTTATTGATTGTAGCAAGAGTCAAAAGCTTGAGGATAATTAGAACTGAGGTAAAGTATTTTTATTAATTAATTCTTTACTAGTGCATGTCTCAATGGTAACAAAATTTACTCTAAATTAAATTTCACTTTGTTTTGAAGGTATTTAATTTTGAGATGAAGGGAAGAAAGCTTATGAAAGTTGATATGGATGATTACAAAGAATATGACTCTAATCATAAGAATGATCAAGGGAAAGGAAAGCCTCATGGTTTAACTTAATCTTATACTAGATTTGTTGCTAATAATAATAATATTGTATTTGCATGGGATAATTATATTTCTGCATAATAACAATCAAGTGCTCAAGAGTTGTCTAACAAGAGCTTCAACAAATTTTGTATTAAAGAGAATTTTATGAAATTATAGATTTTTCTATATTTATGTCTCTTGCTTTATTATTTCATCTTCGATCATTGTTTCAAGAATTAAATATGTTTTTTTACTTAAAAAAATTATCAAATATTTTCATCTCCATAAAGATATTGCAATTTTTAATTACTAAAAATTATGTCATAAACCATTTTAATCTTTGTTAAATTAACTTTTTTTAAAGAACATATTTTTACATGATTTTTTCAAGATTAATTACAAAATAAAAAAAACTCTTTAAAAAAGAATTTAAAATTTGATTTCAATTTTGATTACATTCATATATTTTGAATTTTTCATGTTTAAGAAATATATATCTAATTCACCCTAGGTTTAATTTTTTTTTACATTTTTATGAAGTAACTTCTTTTTATAATGTCAAAACAATTATTAAAAATTATATGTCGACTTATCATCACTTATTAAAACTTATTGTGGAGCATAAAAGTGAGGTGAATTTTTTAATCCACTCTATGGGGTGAATTTAAATCCTATGCAATTTTAAAAATATTTCTATAAAATTGAAAGAATATCTTAGGTACGCATTAGTTTCTGAAATATTTGAGTGAAAATTGAAAGTATAATTCTGATTTCATATCGGAAGTATACATTCGGTTCTAGGCATGACAGTTAGCAGAAAAATAGAACTAAAACAATAATTGGAAAAGCTATAATTAGAAACTTAACAATCTATTCAATTTATAAATCGAATAAAAGACCTACAATTTATAGATCGAATAAAAGACCAAAAATGTTATCCAAAATGCATTTTATAATAATGGCATCAAAAATACAAATTCGCTACAATACGAAATACAAAAACTAAAGTCAAAATACAATAAACCTAAACTATTGGGTATGACGGACGATGAGTCGACCTGTGATCCTCGAGGCGTCCCTCTGCTGTCTCCTGTATGACAGAGCACCATGAGTCTCCGCCATGATGGCTCCAAAACTCCTCTAACATCGGATCTGTCAAGAAACAACCCTCTGTCAATGTTATCCCTAGCAAGCTCCATGATAGAACGGCACCTAGGCAACACGTCCTGAGCATGATTCATCCTCGCATGCTCCTCCTCCAGGATCTCCTGATGAACTGGCATGAGTGGGTTCCCTGGAGCATCATTTATCATGTATGGATGGAACACCTTGAAGAACTACAACATGTAATCGTACGCGTAACTCCAGTCGTCTGGAGCCATGGTACTTCTGGCCTTCTCAGGTACAAGATGATTCTCAAAATCATCAAAAAGCTCACCCATCTGCCTTCTCTTCACTAACGGAGGAGCACATACAACAGAATGGAGAGGAATAGTTTGCATATAACCGAACTGATGCATCACTCGCTCGGGCATATAAGGAGCAGTCTTTCGAGTACCGTAGGCCACCAACCTGTAAATAGTGAAACCTCATCAAATTGTATCATCTCACAGTGGTGGGCGTAGGCACTCAAGTGAATATCCTCATGCACTATTCGGTCCAAGTAAACCCGAAACGGAAGTATCGCCTGGTTACCTCTAAGCGGCTCGTATGCACAAGCATACGGCATATCCTCAATATAACCCTCAGCAAGTGACCATCCAAAAATGCGGGGGAAGTGTTGTAGGATCCATCCCTGAAATATCAAAATTAAACCAGTTAGTTTCAAAATCAAAATAATTAAAAAAGGAAGCTAAGAGAAATAATTTATATCGTCAAGAGAGACATGCTGTCGGTGATCTGCCTCGTCCTCCACTTAGTCCCCTCATCCAACTCGGTATACAAGTAAACCAAGCAGGCAGCCCCCCAGCTTCACCCATTGATCACATCAAAATCTGCAAAGAACCTAAGGTACATGATGCCAGTGTAAGTGGCAGTGGTGTCCACAAATATCTGGGTGCCAACAACATACCAGAGGTATGCTCTCATGGCATACCCCCGGTGAAGGATAACCTGCTCGGGATCACCATCAGTAGCTTTAGCAAGCGCAAGCTCATCTATAAAAACCTCCACCAACCAGCTATATCTCACGTGGCAACCACGTCTATTATCAACCTCCGTCAGGGCATTCTCCACGGTAACTCCCGTCCTATCAACCAACAAAGTAATGGCCTCGTCTTTCTTCAACCTCTGGTGATCCAGAAACCGCCCTCTGATCGGCAAGTGAAGCAGGCACGCGGCGTCATCGAGTGTGATTGTCATCTCGCCATGTGGTAGATGAAACGAAGACGTCTCATGGTGCCACCTCTCTACAAAATTGTTGATCATCCCCTAGTTGACCATGTTATATCCATAGAGGGTCAAATCTCTCAACCCTATAATGCATAGAAGATTATCAAACCATGGCTCGAGAGGGGAAATAAGCTTGTTAATCTTGCTCCTATGGTTTATGACCTTAAGTGTATCGCGATCCTGCAAGAAAAAATTTATTGTTAGAATTCATAATAATATTCATCATAATTAATAATTGTAATATAAATGTAAATTTCATACGTCTCAATCTCATATATGTTTAGCCACATGGGTGGGATAATGAGCGAGCAGAGATAAGTCAGAAGGTCACCCTCTAAAGACCTGAGGGACCTAGGGTGCCGCCTTTGCCGCTGGGGGCACTGGTGCCTCAGGTGCCACCGGTACCTCGGTGGCACTGGTACCTCAGGTGTTGGGGTGTGGCATTAGGTATCACCTCAGATGGCTCTTCCTGTGAAGCAGATGAGGATCTCGTCTCAAAAATTTGTGGTGGTGAGGATGTGCGTCTGCGGTAGGACGGAGGCACCGAAGGATGGACTGGAGATTTCCGTCTGCTACGGGAGGAAGATGTAGAAGGGAAAGAATCGGAACCAGCAAAATATGCATCCGATATAGCCTGTCCGGATGTCGAAGGAACCTGTGTGTCCTAACTCCTCTCTCTCTCAGCACAGAAGCATGTTGTGCAACCCGACCATGCCTCAAACGTGACGGTCTCTCAGACATATCTTCTATAGAAGTAAGAACGAAACGTTAGCATATGACTTACAGTGGAAAAAATGAAGAAAAAAAATGCAGCAAGAAACCAGAAATAAACCTCCGGTTTTGTTCTTGCTCAGAAACCAGAAATAAACCTCTGGTTTCTACTGCAAAATAGAGTTACGTTTTTCACTACCCAAAACCCCAAATGTGTCTAAAAATATGCATTGATCATCAAAAATAGTTCACAAATAGTGTTATAATGACTGCTAATGATATAAACTACAAAAAACAACACATTTAAAACCCTATTTCACTAATTTTAATAGAAATTACATAAACTCTAAAAATTTCTTAAAACACTTGATTGATTGAAGATGGTTGTTGCTTGCTTGATTCTGTTACTTGTTGTATTTACCCAATGCTTGATGGTTTGTGTTGATTGTTTGAGAAAAAAATTGAGTTTGAGAGAAATAGTTGAAATGAGTGATTGAGAGAATATTTGTTTATTTTTTAAAAAGATTGTTGTTATTGGGAGGGGAAGAGGTTCTGACGCCCTTTAAGTGCGTCAAGGAACCAGAAATATACTTATGGTTTGGAATCAAAGGTATACTTCTGGTTTACACCAAACCCTTTTCAATTTAGGTTCTGAATCAAAAATATATTTTTGATTTCTAAAAGCATTATTGAAAACTCACGTGGTGCGCTAGAAGATTATGAGACTTTTTAGATTTTATTAGACTCGTAGTCTCTTGACTAAATTGTTTGATTTATATTATTTTCCTAATTAATAAATATTAGTTTTTGGTTTCCTAAATATACTTGTGTTAGTCGTCGACTTGAACTTTTCTATTAGTTTAAATCAATAAACCTAAGTATATACAATATTGGCATACATATATGGCTACATCTGATTTATAACATAACATATTTGGCTTTGACTCAACAATTGAAAGATATTATTATTAAATTTAAATTAAAAAAATCTAATTTAATTTATCTTTCTTCAAGCTTCACTCTTCTCCACTTTATTTATCATTGACCTTTACTCTAAACTTCCATCACTTATTTCTTCTTCAATCTCTACAAACAAAAATAAAATAGATCAATTGGCAAAGATGGGAAGTCAATTTCATGATAAGGGACGTGGTTTCAATGATATGAAGTGATCCCCATCATTCCCTACCTCTCAAAATAATGTTGTTTAGTTTATAAAAAAATATTAATAATCTGTATTCTGATGGAAATTTTGTCCTAGCTTTTTTGTTTTCATTTATTTGTTTATTATAGCTATAATTGTACACCAAATAATTTTATACTATTCTAAAACATATCCATTCGGCATGTTCATTTGGCCGCAGATGAGATAGGTTGTTGGAATTTTAAGCCAACAACCAAATCATATATACAAATTATATTGTGTTGAAAATGTAATGAATCATGGTTCAAATGAAGATCTGATTCTTGTTTTAAAAGGCGACAGATTCTTATTGTGGAAACTAACCGTAGAGTTGAAGTATTGTCGATCAAACACACTTGTGAACAAGTGAACATGCTCCACATGAAGACTTGTTTTACTTGTTACTTGTCAGCAACGTAGAGTTGGCTCAAGTAAGTCTAATAAAAGTCCTTGTTTTTAAGATAGTTTGTTATTTGATTTGGTCAAATTTGTTTCCTATTTTAAGTAGAAGTGAGCTAAGTGGGTTGTAACTTGTAGTTCACCAGTTTTACTTCTATTTATCTGTTGTATTTTTTAATTTAATATGCAAGTGAGTTTTTGCATCTAATATTTTGGTATTAGAGTAATGATTTGAGAGAAAACATGTAAGAGAGTGAAAAGAAAGTGTTAAAAGAGAGAAATATGCAAGGTAGTGAAAGAGACAGATTTAGAAGCAAACTGTTTTACATAATCTTTCATTCCGGAGTTTTATGGCAACTATGATCACTGGAGCATGGTCATGGAGAATCTCCTTCAGAATTTTGGGTTGTTGTCGAATCAGGCTATCCATAACTTGGGAGTATGGAATGGATGATGAAAACACAAATGCAGAATTCAAATTGCAAAATTGTTGCCACCCAAGATTCCAAAATGATTCACTGTCTCGCGCTACTCCTTTGCAAAAACCTCTCATTCTTCGAAGCCTTTCATTCGGTCGAATCTAATATTTGTGAAACCTTGTAAAAAAAACCAAATACACACTTTGATCTTGAGGTAAAAACTCTCACAGTTTTTCCGATGAAACCCCCTATGATTCTCAGCCCAATCTTAGGTTATAACCAACCTAAATTGAATGTTATAAACACAAGTCTAAATGACACCCAAATAATTAATGATTATGTGTACGTTGTTTGTGTGTATGCATAGATGCAAGGTTGAAGTATATGCTTATAGTTTCATCAAATTGAAAAAGATGCATGTATGAAGTATATATATAAGTGTGCAAAGTTGGAGGCAAAAGAGAAACCTAAAAGTTTGAAAAAGAAATCAATATTTGAGAAAATCTACAGGATGTGTCGACACATTTAAGTTATGTGTTGACACATGTTGACAAATATTTACACATGTGTCAACCTGTTTAATGGCTTTGTGTCAACCTGTTTAAGGTCTTTGTGTCAACACAAAGTTACAAACGCTATAGACTTTAAAACAACAATACACGTGTTGATGTATAGAATACAAATGGAAGTGATTTTTATGCAGAAAATTAATTTTAATGACAGGTGTCGACCTATATGAGGTCAATGTGTCAACACATAGTTACATAGTCTATATGCTTTATTATTGATCCATATGTGTTGATGCATAGTATGAACATGTCGACACATCCGACTTATTTTTATGCATAGTATAAATGTGTCGACACATCTTACTTATTTTTTTGAGATTTACTGGGCCAGAGACCATTTCGGAGAAATTGCCATAGACCATTTTCGTGGAAATTTCAGATTTCTCCAGTTGGAGCACTTGTAGTTGGGGAAACTAAAGTCAATATTTCTTTTACTGGCCTCCTTGTTGTCTCATATTCCCTCTACCTCATCTCTTGTTAGACTAAGCTTTTGATCTGCTTCTTCTACAGTCTTCTTGTTTCTTTAGAATCGCCTCCACTGGATTCTAGTCATTGGATTCTTCCCCTTATAAGTCTGGGAAATATGAGAATTTTTTGTGGTCATTCCAGTTTGATCTCGCTAAGACAAACTTGATCCTTTTTCAATTACTTGCCATTTTTGGCTTGGTCCTGATCCTTTTTTGACCACCTTACACTTCTGATTTACCCCTCACTGGTATGCAGGGTGAATCCACTTGTCCTTAGAAGCGTTGGTTGGTGGCACAAATATCCCGCGATAGGGGAATTTGGTTCTTCCATGAGACATCTAAGTCTTGTGATGCACTTCATCTTTGTCAGCTATAAACCTCTCATTTCTCCCCAACCTGTGACTCTTCTTTAGTTCTCCCCCCTGATTACCTCAATCTCCTTTGCAACATTTTCATCATAGACAACATTGCACTTTGGACACAACATGTCGGGAGTTTCCTAGCTCGCATTTGTTTAAAAAATCGACCAGTTCCTCTCCAGGATGAGGAAATGTAGCTTTCATCAATTCAGCCACAATACTTTCTAACATCTCCTCATTCTGTTCGTCGACTTCCACCTGTCTTTTGGAACTATCTCCACCTTCGAGGCCTTCAGTAGCCGCAACCCTCATGATCTCCACAGGTTCGACAAATTTAACATCACCAACATGCAAATATCAGTGTCCACCTTCATCGATGCTTTTGGCTTTTCGCCAAACTGCAACCTGTCATCTTTCAGCGTTTTCTGGACCAAATCCCTGAAAAGAACACATTGAGAAGTTTTATGACCTAAGAAATTGTGATATTTACAAAAGCCTATTTTTTGCTTTTATTCTAAGGGTGAATTTTTTAAATCCAGAGGTATTATAATTTGACCATCTTATACTAACACATCAAATATTTGATCACATTTCTTAACATCAAAAGTATAAGTTTTAACAACAAATTTCTCATTTTTATGTTCATCAAATTTTTTTCCATTTGAGGGTTTTAAATCTTTACAAGCATATGAAGGGCCATTTCAGTTCTGCCACGTCAACCTCCCCTCCTCTATGTATTACGTGAAACATGATTCCCTGCTGTCACTATTTTCCTACAATCACACAATCAGGCTATTATAGGCTGTTTAATTTCCATCTAATGGATCAAAATAATGTATGTTTAATATTTTTTATATAATTAAAAATAATGAGATTAAATTTAAATCGTTGGATCTAAATCATACTACTATAATCTACGACAGGGTGACTGCGTCAATTTGTTGACAACAATGAATCACGGTCCGTATTACGTTGGTCCACTCTAAAGGATATTTCTTAGGTAGAAATGGGACCATGATTCCCTATAATCAGGGAATCACACATTCACACAGTGAAAAGAATATAGACCTCTTGATCAAAATTTAATGGCACAGATTTAATATTCAAAAGTATATCAATTTTTATTATGAGAGATCAATAGTTGACATCACTCTGCAGTTGGTAATTGGTAATTGACTGCAGGGAATCCATTTCCATTGGAAATATGAGTTGTAATTTGTACTCTTTGATTTTAACATGCAAGATAGTTTTTACATCTAACATGTGTCACATAGTAATGTGTTTTCCGGGGTTAAAAGCAAGATGCTCTAGTGAGAGAATTTTATAGCAAGATAAGATTCTTTGAGAGTCTAATTTGCACAACTGAAGTCCAAGAGATAATTGTTTTCAGAATGATAACACCTAAGGATCATAATCGAATTAAGCCTAGATAAGAATGACGAATTTTTTACCCAAATGCCATGAATTGGAAAAAATATACCCAATATCCCATGAACCCAAAATTAATTCCTAAAATGCCATGATTTTTTTTGGGTCCCTTAACACCGGTGCGTCCAAGGGAGGGACGACCGGGTGTTGAATTTTTTTTTTTTTGCTTTTTTTTTCTGATAATAAATATAATTTTATATTAGTTTTTATAATTAAATTAATTTTTATATATATTAATTAATTGATTAATATTATTTTAATATAATTAAAAAATTAACAATTTTTTTAATGTATTTTAAATTTATAATAAGTATATTTATTAGTAATAATATAATTTATTTATTATATTATTATTACGACACAGTGTGAAAATTTGTTACGAAAATGTCACATATTGAAAAAGTGTGTCAGGTTCGTCCATCAAACGGACAAACTGAATTATATTTTAATATGATTTTATAAATATTAATATGAATTTATTTATAAATAGTTTTTTTTTCTGATTATAAATATGATTTTATATTAGTTTTATAATTAATTTAATTTTATATATACTAGTAAATAACGTCTTTGCGGGGTCGAATTTCATATAACGTGGAACTAATCTTGTCATGTAACAAAATTCGTTTTAATTCGGTCAAATTTAGTGTATCAAACTTATTTGACAACATTCAAAATGTAAATGAAAACATGATTGTGTAACAAAATAAAAGCATCATTAATCATGTAACGTTTTACGAAATTATTTTTAATATTATAACTTATTTCCGTTAATAAAATAATTAAAATTATATCAATATTATATATTTTATTTCCATTATTTACATTAAATTGATTTTTAATGGATCAACTAATATTTTGAAAATAATTTAATTGAATTAATTGATCAATTAACTCTTTAATAAAGTTACTATATATATAATCGTGTAAATGATTAGTTAAATAATTATTTCTTTAAAATACATCATTTTTATTAATATTTCATAAAAATATATGATTTTAAATATTTTTAGTTATTAATATTTCATAAAAATATATGATTTTAAATATTTTTAGTAACAAAATAATATTTGAACTATAACAAAATGTAACTTATTCAATTTTTAAAAAGGATTGTATGAATAAATTTATACCTTTTATTATTAATTTTTATGATTATCATTTTTCATTAAAATTTCATGACTACAATTTAACATTTTTTTATCATGATTACAATTCTAAAGTTAATTTAAAAAGATTGTGATATGCTTTATTGATCATAAATTTTTGAAATCAAATCATGCATAAAAATAAAATGTATTAATGTTACCATTCAAAATAATTTTTATATATAATAAAATTAAATAATATTAATACCTCCATTCAAAAGATATATTTGTAAATTTTTGATTTAATTATTTTTATATTTTTATATATTCTAATGTATAAAATATTGGTACAATATGAAACAGTATCAAACCTATAATATTAAAAGAGAATTCAAATTTGATTGATCATAATATTTTACAAAATCAAATCATACATAAAAATTAAACATATTTATTTCACCTTTCAAAATAATTTCCATATAAAAATTAAACATATTTATTTCACCTTTCAAAATAATTTTCATATAAGTATAATTTCCATATAATTAATTGATTAATATTATTTTAATATAATAAAAAAATTAACAATTTTTTATAATGCATTTTAAATTTATAATAAGTATATTTATTAATAATAATATAATTTATTTATTATATTATTATTGTTTGAAATATTGAAAAAGTGTGGGGTTAGTCCATCAAGCGACGAAATGAATTATATTTTAATATATAATTAATTGAATAAATATAATTCATTTCGTTTGATGGAACAAATTTTTTTGTAAATTTTCAAAAATAATAAATAAATATATTACTAATAAATATACTTATTATAAATTTAAATGCATTAAATTGTTAATTTTATGATATTAAAATAATATAATATATATATATATATATATATATATATATATATATATATATTAATTTAATTATAAAAACTAATATAAAATCATATTTATTATCGAAAAAAAAAAAGAAAAAATTCACCGGTCGTCCCTCCTTGGCGCCGTGTAACTATAATCGTCGTCCTCCATGGGACGATCCCTTGAAAGACCCAAAAAAAATCATGGCATTTTGGAATTTAATTTTGAGTTCATGACATATTGGGTATATTTTTTCCAATTCATGGCATTTGGGTAAAAAATTCAAGAATGGTCTCGCTAATTTTATATATTCTAAAATGTTAGTCAACAATCCAACCTAAAGTATTTCTTTCATCTGCTGCCATAACTTATAAGGATTGATGGCACTAAATAAAGCAGGGCATAAAGTCAAGGGTAGATGACTATAGTGGCACCAACTACTCTTTCAAGGAGAAAATATTCCAAAACGCATTACTACATGACCCATCTATACACCAACAACACATGGAATCTAGCAAGAAATAAATGGAATATTAATAGTTTCACCCTCTTTCTTTAATTTGTCAGACCATATACTTCTACCACAACCTACCACAATTACCAATTGCTCTTTCAAATTGTCATCAAATGTGTTATCAAATTTGAAGATGAGTTTTTTTTAATGTAAAATAATGCTTCATTCTACATTGCTTGAATGTGATATTTTCTTTTCTCACGTTGTGATGTGAGTCTTTCTTCTTTGCTCACATGCTACTCACTTCTTTTTAAAATCTAATGTATTCCTTTCCTTTTTCCCTAACTTTTAAAACACTGAAAATGTAATAATCCGTAGCAACATGGTACAAGATTTCTAAAACTTTACTTTAAAAAACAAAGATATATTCTAAAGCTTTAATTTTAACTTGAACAAAAAAAAGAAACTATTTTTCACGGACTATTTTTTTACCATTTCAATAGTTATTTTTTACAGTGACTAATACAACTAGTTAAGGAATACAGGTCATATTTTTTGTCTCTTTCATTTTGACTTTTTCTTTTCTTTAACCAAACACACTATATTTGGTAGGACTTTATAATATAGTAATTTTTTCTTCTTCTTTTTGGCAGTAAGCCCTGTTTTACATAAAAAGGAAATTGAAGATCCATTTTGTTTTCAATATAATTTTCTTATATTATTTTGAATCATTAAATTTATATATTGGTTTCGTGTGACTATTTTTTTAATCATTAAATGTGTATTTTGGTTTCATGTGACTATATATATTTTTAATCATTAAATTTAAATTTTGGTTTCATGTGACTCTTTAAAGTATTGTCACGGTTTTCACCATTTAAAGTGCCTATTAGATAAAAGTTCTCATTTTAGAATGGAGTCTCCATATGTAATATATCGGAATCAAATTTTAGTGTCATCGAAGAGAGTTTTTTAGTTTCGACAATGTGATAAAGTTTAGCATGTTATTGAAGATTGTTCACATGTTGTTGACGAAAATTTATATATCGTAGTTAAAATGTGCTTTAGTATAAGTGTTATGGTTGTTAGCATGTCAAACTATACATGTTTGTCATGTTCAATTGTTTAAGTTAGTTTATAGGGAATTTTTTTTTCTACCCTTACACTTTTTTAGCCACCTCTAGTGAATCTCATTTTTACCCCCAGAATTCAGAGATATATCTCCGAACGTATCATATTATATTTTTTTCTGGAGTATTTTCAGAGATGTTTGGCTGAAATATTTTTTTATTTTAAAATCGGGATATTTCAAAGATACATCTCCAAAACAGGGGTTTGCAGACTCAAACACGAAGAAAACCCCCTCATTGTCCTTTCTTTCATTTTCTAAGTAGCAAACACCCCCAAAAACCTCAAAATTCCCTACATTCAAAATCTCCACTTTCTAACTATCATTTGGTACAAGTCACTCCAACTCTCAATTCCAACACATTGCAACAACTCTAAAAACTCCAAAATTGAGTAAGTTATCTAATCCATATCAATCTTTGCATGTATTTTTTATTTGAGATTATGTATAACCTGTTAGAAGCTTGTTATTGTGTGAAAATGGATTTAATTTGATAAATGGTGCTGTTAGTTTGAAGTTGGGTTTGACAGTAACTGATTTTTTCAAAGATGCACCTAAAACCCCTTTGAGGAGTTTCAGATGTGCATCACCAAAAAAAGCCTTGAGATAATTTTTTATTTGTTTTCAAAGTTGTTCTTGTTCATTCGGTTCTATTTGATTAATGATTGTTTGTTTTTCCGAAAAAAAGGCAGAGAACCTAAACAGATTGAGACTTGGTAGTAGTCAAACTGCATCAGCTCGACGAGAGAGTTACAAGTCATCGAGGACGCGGTCGAGTACCATAAGAGGAAGTGGAAGGAGCATTGACTTCTGCTCCAAGGATTTGCCTTTCATATGCGTCCTCGTCTAAGGATTACGAGGAGAAACCCGAGCAGGTGCACGTTCCAGAACCTAAAGAGGTTGATGTTCCGGAATCGGAGGAGGAGGGGAACCCGTATTTTCTAGGAGGATTGTCTGACACCTCTCTGTTGATCTATTACATCGACCATATCGCTCGATATGTTCTAGAGGAACAGGTAAATTATTTATTTGTTACACTTTATTTTAATTATTTACGCACTAATATGTTAAAATTGATATTAATTATTTATATTTTTAAGAACAACAACCATTGAAGCGCGTGAACCACACACGAAAGATCTCCGAGTTGTATCACCCTCATGAGGCTTGGTTTAGAGAGGCTATTATTGCATCAGGACTTGTTGGTCTTTGTTGTTCCGGTTATAGCACCATCAGCCACGACATGCATGGGGCATTTGTCGAGAGGTGGCACAAGGAGAATTCATATTTCCATTTTCCTGTTTGGGAGATGACGATCATACTTGACGATGTCATCTGTCTGCTACACCTTCCTATTAGTGAGAGGTTGTAAAACCACTCACGGATCGATCGTAATGAGGCGGTTGAATGAATGGTCGACTATCTTGGAGCCCAACCAGTAGAGGCATTTTAGCAGTGTTCCTCCACCAATAGTGTAACGCCCCAAATTTAATTAATTATTTAATTAAATTATATAAGGAATTATCTATTGGAATTATCGAAATTGGAAAATTAATCGGAATAATTGGAGTTGTCGGTATTATTATTTAAGAGGCATATTTAAATTATTAAGTCGGATTTTAGTCAGATAAATCAAAAGAATAACATTAAGGATTATATTATTGATTTAATTGGAATTATTCGGAGAAGAGCCGAATTATGGGTATTAGTTGATTAGTTGATTTAATCGGAGAAGTACTATTAGAATATTATTTGCAAGTTGGTGTTATTTAATCGATGGATGAGAAAATGTAGAAAATAATATTATAAATAATATTATTATAGGGATCGTTATTTAATTAAATTGGATTTAGTGGAGGTGTGAATAATAGATCCAATATATTATTATTATTATTATTATAAGTTGGATTTAATTATAAGAGATATAAAAGGAGGATTATAAGGGTTTAGTAATATTTTTGGAAAAAGTTATACGTGGGAGAAAGAAATGAGGAACAAGGGTTTGAAGAAAATTGCCGCTGGAAGGGGAATTGTAGATCAGAAAGCTAAATCGGAACTCGACCGGAAATTAGAAAAGCAAAAGTTGGAAACTGCGGCGAAGCGGATTCAACCGGTGATTATAGAGAGGCCGTCAATCCAAGGTAAGGGTGGTTCTGACTCTCTAAACGGGTTTATGATAAATTGTGTGTGGGGATAGGGTGTATAATTTATACCATAGATTAATTGTTGTAGTTATACTGTGTTGATTGTTCTGGAATCAGATTGTTGTGCTGATAATTGTTGTTGTTGTGTTTAAGTGTGCCGAAGGGCACTTATTACATGTTAGTTCTTCTTTTTGTTTTTTTTTTTGTTGTTTGTGCCTGTAGGCAATTTTAAGTGATATTCATAATAGAGACTAATGTTTAAAATACCCTGTAGCGCGATAGATTGAGAATAACAAATTCGTAATATAGCGACTTGTGTTGCTAGATGCATGAGTTAGATATATCATATAACAATAATGTTAGATATAAAACTTGTTGAATACTGTAGTGTTTTCAAAGTGAGAAAAGAAATTTGTTATTGTAGTGGACATATGTTTTGTTAGAGTTAACACTTAGAAAACAATTAAAATCAATACTGTAGCATCGCGTTGCATTTGATAGTTTCAAAGTTTACTAATATATACATGTTTCATTAGAATATAATAATAATAAATAATAATAATAATAATTTTAATATTATTAATATAATAGTTTTTAAGAGTTTTGAATTAGATATAATTATTTTGTGTTAATTAACTCAATTAAGTTAATTTTAATTTTGTTAGAATTGTCAATAGTGTTGAATAACTTAGCAGTAACAGTATGTGTTGGTTTAATAGTACTTTAAAGTAGAAAATTTGAGTAATTTAGCAGAAGATTGATCAATCGAAAATAGTCGAAATAGTACTCAATAGTAGTGTTAGTAGTTTTAACCGGTATAATTAGTTAACCAAATTTAGATGGAAATTATCGGAGAAACTCGTAAACGTTTGTAGTTATTATTGGTTGTTTGATGAATTGGAACGGTGTCGCGTATGTCAAATATAGCGGACATCTTATTAAAGGAAAATCAAGTAGTTGATTAATTAATTAATTTAGTAGAGGATGTATAATAAATAAGTAGCGTTAGCGTTAAATAAGATGTTTTAAGCATAGATTCGTAACGGTTAAGTTGTGTAGTAATTATCGTAGTGTTTGCTTGAATTGTTGTTGTTAATAACTTATTATTGATATGTTGGTGAAGTTGTAGGCCTATGACCAATGTTTATTAAGTTGAATCGTCCCGATTTATGGACATGTTTGAGTTGTAGGTCGTATGACCAGTGTTGATCTAAGTTGATGCCGTTGATGCATATTTTAAGTTGTTGTTGTATGTTGTTGTTGTATGTTGTTGTTGTTGTTGCATTGTCATGTATTGGTTATTGAAGTTGAGGTCGCATAGCATAAATTGCATGATTAAGTTGGCCTTGATGGCACCACGTTGAAAGTTGAAGGCTTATGTCTTGGCCTTGATGACACCATGTTGAAGGCTTATGCCTTGTTGAATGCCTCGATAACCTGGCATGATTTTAAGTTGGGAGTTTTATTCCAAATGGTACCACATGCATTTGCATAGTTGAGTCACATGTTGAGTCGCGTGTTAAAATTGTTGTTATTACTCGTTGTTTATTGATTGTCGTGGTGTTGTTGTTGATATAGGTTGTTGTTGTTATAAGTTGGTGTTGTTATTAAGTTGTTGTTGTTATGTTGTGTTAATTTAAGTTGTTTCGTTGATGATTATGTTGTGGTTAACTGTGAAGTAAAATTACGTTGTTGTTAACTGTGAAGTTAATTATGTTGTTACTAACGGTGAAGTGGTTTTGTGTTGTTGTTAATTGAGAAGTTGTTATGATGTGTTGATTGCGGTGTGATAATTTTATATGATTTAATCCTAGCATATTATTTATCATACACTTGTTTATATTGTTCTATCTCACCCTACCATGGAAATGGCTAGCATTATGAATCTTTGTTAGTTCAAATTGGTGACGTAGCTGGGGACGTTTATGTTGTTGTGATTATAAGATGATGAATAATTGTTATTAATTGTTGTTGGAATTGTTTCTAATTGTTGTCATTACAATAATTCTCGAATAATTATAAATTAAAGTTTTGATTTAGTCGAATAAAGTTGTATATGACTTATAAGATGTGAAGGCCGAATGCTATGTATCTATATTAAATGAAACACAAGTGTTTGATAATATGTTGAAATGTGACATCTGTTTATGTTTTGAAATTTTGGCACTCTGATTCTATTATAAATGTTGGGTAGAAAATGAGTGTTACAAATAGGGCTCATGCCAAGTTCTCATTCCTTGAGGAACTATATCACTAGCACCTCTCTTCGACAACTAATTCCGAGTCCAAGGGAGACAACTTCTTTGTTCTATATCACCGTCAGTGTGCTCTGTAATGCCAAAAACTTAGAATTAATTATTTAATTTAGTGTGGATATTGGTGATTATTGACGAATATATGAAGTATAGTGATTTATATGATATATTGAGGTTGTCGGTGATACAATGTTGTGGGGTATCGATAGAATAACAGAAATATGAAGAGTATTTGATTAATTTATAATTATTTAAGATTAATTAGATTTAATAATAATATTTAGAATTATTGTTATTATTAAAATAAGGGAATATGGTGTAGAGACAAGAAGGACTAAATGGTAAAGTTATGTGGATTAAGTAAGGGCAATGATGGAATAACATAATAGGGGTCCAAGGGTTAAACAAGAAATATTGAAATTCTTGTGTTTAGTTGTTACGATCGTGGAATATTGGAGAAAAGTGAGAAGCGGCTAGGGCACGAAGAAAAGAGAAGAGGAATTCAACCGTAGAGCTTGGAACATGAATCAAAGTTAGGAGTCTAAGGTAAGGGTTTTAATCGCGTTTATTATGATTGACACCGGGTTAAGAAAATGGTAGGTTTGTGTTTTATGTGATGATTTTCATAAGGATTGATGAAATTGGGCAAAAATCATGTGTTGAGTGAATGAATAAATGAATCATTGATGAATGTATGATGCTAGAACCTTTGAATAATTTTTATATGTTGTTAATAATATTATAGAATCATAGGATATAATATTATGAAACCGAAGCTTTTTACGAAATCGATTCGGAGTTTTGGAAGGCCTCAAAAGGTGGAAAATCGCAGGAGAAGAAATGATGTCTGCGACGCAGCGCTGGGCGACACTAAGGTGACGCTAAAAGCAACGGACCGCCGGGCAACACTATGTTTTTGTTGGGCGGCAGAACTGTTAGTTGTTTGGACTTTCACAAAATGATCATAACTTGCGTTTTAGGAGTCCGATTGATGCATCGTTCGAACCGTTGGAAAGCTAACGATATGAACTATATTATGATTTAATTATATGAGTTCTTTGAGACATAATTTCAAATACCTATATTTTTAAAATATTGATCTGTTACATGTTGTTATGCTAGGAATATGCTATTTTGATGATAAACATGATTACTAATTAAACGATGTTAAGGAGGTTATAACTTAAGTAATGTTTAGTGATGAGTGCTAATTTGATGATGTGATTTGTACTAATGGTTTGGAAATGTGAATACAACATGGTACGAATTAAATAACATGATGAATGTGATGAAATTGGTGCCAATTGATGTGATAATGATGAGGAATGGTGTAAGTGATGTTGTTAAGTTGTGTAGTATTTGTCGTACTTGTTTTCTTGAATCGTTGTTGTTAATAACTTGCTATTGATACGTTGATGAAGTTGTAGGTCTATGGTCAAAGTTGAATAAGTTAATTGTTGTGATTTATAGACATGTTTGAGTTGTAGGTCGGATGACCAGTGTTGATATAAGTTGATGCAATTGATGCATATTTTATGTTGTTGTGTGTGGTTGTTGTTGTTGTTGCATTTGTTGTTGAAGTTGATGTCGCATGACATACATTGCATTATTAAGTTGGCCTTGATGGCACCATGTTTAAAGTTAAAGGCTTATGCCTTGGCCTTGATGGCACCATGTTGAAGGCTTATGCCTTGATAAACTAGCATATGTTTAAGTTGGGAGTTCTGCTCCAAATGGTACCACATGCATTGCATTACACTAAGTTTCATGATGTTGCATAAATGTTGAATTGTTGTTGTGAAATATGGACGACTAAAGTGTTGTGATGTGTTTTGATGACATTATGATGAAGATGTATATATATATATATACACACACACACACACACACACACACACATATATATATATATATAAAATTATAATGTGAAGGTGTGAGTACAATACTTGGTAAATGATGATGTGCATATTTCATGATTGATGTTGTTCATAACTATATATATATATATATATATATATATATATATATATATATATATATATATATATATATATATATATATATATATAATTATAATGTGAAGGTGTGAGTACAATACTTGGTAAATGATGATGTGCATATTTCATGATTGATGTTGTTCATAACTACTATGTCTTTTCCTTATGTCTTTTATAATGAATTGTGGTTACTCACCCTTTCTGCTGTGATGTTGCCTCCACATGGGTAACATGCAGGTGATCGAGAATAGTTCGTAGAAGGGTGATGTTAGCTTGGAGACTTTAGAGTGCTCGTTGAATATAGAGAGTCTTGCTCTGATACGTAACACGGGATTTGGGAAATTCCTATGTTCTTTTATTTGTTTTATTGTTACGTATCTTAATTTATGAATTATGTAGAACCACATATTTTGTGGAGTTTTATTATTGTTGAGGTTAGAATGCCATGAAACCGAATTAAGTTGTTTTTCGCTGCTGAATAATTATTTTGAAAAATGACGGAATAAAGTATTTTGAAACATTATGAGGAAATTTGAACGTATGTGACATCCCATTCGTGGATTACTCTGATAATTGTTGTGTATTCTACTATAATTACTAGTATTTGGAAATGGGGTATTATAAATGGTATCAGATCCAAACCTCTCCCAGTACGATGTGGTTCGAGGACAAACCATGTGGAAGCTGGTGGGTGGTTACACCGCATGTAACACTCGAGGCCAAAGCATGGGGTGGTTACACCGCATGTAACACTCGAGGCCGAAGAGGGCTAAGAGTGGTCGCCACATCAGAATGAGAGGGATCTTAAGACTGTGTAGGTATGAGACTGCGTGGTTGAAATAGGCTTATAAGGATTAATTTGAACTACCTATACCAACAAAATGCATCTTCTTTTCGGTAGCCTAACCATAAAAACTCCATAGTTAAGCGTGCTTGACTTGGAGTAGTAATTGGATGGGTGACCTTCTGGGAAATTTCCCGGAAAGTGTGTGAGTGAGGCCAAAGCATGCTGAAAAGACTCGTGTTGGTTTGTGGGGTTAGTCGATAATCCCGAAGCCAGTCTGGGGGTGTTACATGTTCTTGGTTGGCACTTCCATTTTTATGGACAAAAGTGCCAACTACAGACTATGCTACACTGCTGACGGTAATTTCCATTCTAACTATTAAGTATCATTTTAATTTTCTCCTAGTAACTGTAATTTGTTCTTACAAGAATCTTATTCGTTTTCTCAAGGATGGATCATTTCTCACTTACACTGCATACATGATTTTGAGCTGGATATGTAGTATAGTGAGGATATGCCTAGAGTTATTATGTATGTTCTCCATAGAGGGAACCGGGTTGTGTTGTCGTTCTGGATGTATCTGCATCAGATTGTCCATGATGACATCATATGGACGTCGTTCAAGGATCAACGAGAGATTATCAAGTTTGACTCCATCTCACTATACTCTGGGTGGCTGACATATGAGAGTACCACTATGGTCAGGTATCTTCCAGAGTGATGCATGTGGAAGTTTGGATATGTGCATACCATACCCAGATCTCCCTTTCAAGTTGCTTCTAACACCATTCACCACAAAGATCTGGATGACATATTTCATAACTGGGAGCATCATTTGGTGCCAAATGAGTGTCAGATGATGTAGGAATCCAACAATTGACACTGTGTTGAGGGATACATGATATGGTTCTACACAATGTCACATCCTATCATGACACTGGATTGTCCTGTACGTCCACCTAGGTCAGCTCATGAGGAGATCTTAGAAAACCAGTAGGTCGAGGATGACCATGTCATTGATCTTTTGTCGATCTCTCATCGGATACAGATGATTGAGCAGGAGGCTTTGGACATATGTATCATTGATTGGGTAATTCTTGAGGCGGCGACCATTGTAGAGAGGATGGTCGGGGAGACAGAGAGTGCGACGAGATACAAGAGGAAGATGAGGGGTCGGGAAGTGAGGATCAGGCATACACAGTAGGCTATGCCTTTTTTATTTCAAAACAATTTATGATAAATTATTGTATTTTTTATTCTAAATAATTTGTTGTGTTGTTGTGTCTATTATCATTTTTACTTGTTATCATTTTTCATTTGCGTTTTTATTATCATTTTAATCTAATCATTTATTAAAAAATTGATGATTTTTAAATAAAAAAATCATTGTCCAAGGTTTCAGAGGGGCATCTCCGAAAGAACCAAAGCAAGGTGTTTTGGAGGTGCATCTCCGAAAATATTGCTACGTGTTTAAATATAACGTTAAAGTGCAAACAAAATATTTTCGGAGATGCACCTCCAAAATATCCTGATTTGGGGTGCATTTGGAGATGCATCTCTTATGGGTATTTTTGGGTTTTCAGGAGTTTTTCTCCACTCAGAAGAGGTGTACAAAGAAATTCCCTAGCTTGTAATGGGTATTTTTGAAAAATCTCATTACTTTAGTATGTTAGGTTTATTATAAGTAGCATGCTAGTCTTTCATTATTGCATATTGCAAATCCTAATTTAGGGTGAGAGAGTTATTTGTTATTCTTGTGTACTTGTAATCTTGATTTAAGAGAAAGTAAATAATAGAAGTTATAATCAATCCTTGTTGTTCTTCGTATTCTTCATTCTTTTCTACAGTATTTATTTCTTGATCATTAAGAAATAATTTATACTTTGTTTACAAGACATCTAATTTCACAACAAATTAGTGCGGTGAGTGTGGAGAAGATGCCTTCAATAAAGTACGAGATTGAAAAGTTCACCGGAGTGAACGATTTCAGTCTGTGACGCTTGAAGATGAAAGCCTTACTAGTTCAACAGGGTTGTTTAGAAGTGTTGAAGGGAGAGGCAGCCATGAACGATGTGTTAACGGCGACTGGAAATACGACCATGATAGAGAAAGCCCACAACACAATCTTGTTGAGACTTGGTGATAAGGTTCTTCGACAGTTATCAAAGGAGACGACGACAACTGGGTTATAGTTGAAACTTGAAAGTTTGTACATGACTAAATTGTTGGTAAATTGACTCTGCTTGAAGCAAGCTTTGTATTCATTTAAGATCATTGAAGATAAAGTGTTGGCTAAGTAATTGAATATGTTTAAGAATCTGATTCCTGATCTTGAAAATATTGATGTGAAGATCAATGATGAAGATCAAGCGTTGTTGTTGTTGTGGGCTTTGCCTAGATTATATGTTTACTTCAAAGAAGCCCTCTTGTATGGAAGAGAGTCCCTGACCTTTGAAGAAGTTCAATCATCCTTGTATTCTAAGGACCGGAACAAACAAAAGTAGCATAAAACTTTGATGATTGGTGAACTTTTGGTCGTTAAAGGAATTTTTTTGCGAAAGGATGGTAAATTCGACAAGAAGAAGGGTAAAAGTCAGTTGAAGTGTTATAGTGGCAAATCATATGGTATTTGATGCTATCATTATAAGAAGGAATGTCACATAAAAAAGTGATCCACGAACGCCTAAAAGATCATGAATGTAAGGATAATGGCAAAACAATTATTGTTCAAGTTGATTTAGACTCAACTAATGTCCTTATGGTTTTGAGAAGCAACTTGTCAAAGGAGTGAATTATGGGTTCTAGGTGCACTTGGCATATGACTCCAAACAAATACTTGTTTGAAGAATTATGTGATCAAGATGGTGGATCTGTATTGTTGGGAAACAACAAAGCTTGCAAGATTCTAAGTGTTGGATCTGTGAGATTCAAGCTCCATGGTGACTCAATAAAGTAGTTGGTTGAATTCAGGTATGTACCTGATTTCAAGAGAAATTTGATTTCTCTTGGTGAATTCAACGAGAAAGTATATGTATTTCAAGGAGAGAAAATTATCCTAAAAGTCATGAAGGGTTTGAAGGAAGTCTTGAGAGGTGTGAAGAAATAAGGCTTGTATACCCTTGAGGATGAAGTTATAAGCGATTCGACAAATACTGCATCCACAAAACCTTTGTCGAAGACATAAATTTGGCACATGAGATTGGGTCATGTTAGTGAAAGGGGTTTGGTCGAATTGGGGAAACACAATTTTCTTGGTGGAGATAAAGTCGAAAAGCTGAATTTTTGTGAACCTAATGTACTTGGAAAATCTTGCAGAGTAAAATACAACAAAGGAAAACAAAGAGCACACAGATCTCTTGATTACATCCATGCGAATCTTTAGGGGCCTCCAAGGTGTCCATCATATTCAAGAGAAAGGTATTTTCTATCCATAGTAGATGATTATTCTAGAAAGTTACACGTTTTCATCCAGAAGACTAACGATGAATTTTTTGAGAATTTCAAAAGTTGGAAGACTCTGGTCAAAAATCAAACTGACAGAAAGGTCAAGAGGTTGAGAACAGAAAATGGCCTTAAATTTTGCAATGAGGCTTTCGACAACTTTTGTGTTGCATCTAGTATTTCAAGACACATAACTATTGTAAGTACTCCACAACAAAATAATTTGGTTGAAAGGTTTAATCGAACTATTTTGGAGAGAGTTAGATGCATATTGACTAGTGTTAGGTTAAATAAGGTGTTTTAGGTTGAGGCTATTTTTACAGCTACATATCTGATAAACTAATCTCATTCGATTGCATTAGATATGAAGACACCTGAAGAAGTTTGGTCGGGACATCCATCAGATCTTGACAAATTGGAAATATTTGGTTGTGTAGCCTATGCTCACATTAGGCAAGACAAGGTCAAACCTAGAGCTCTAAAATGCATGAGTCAAAGCTTATAGGCTATGATTCCTAGAGCCATGTCACAAGAGGTGTATTACAATTCAAGATGTAGTTTTCAATGAAGCTGAAATGGATTTCAAGAAAACTGATGATGTTGGTCGAAGTGCAGAAATATCTAATGAAGAGTTGGAGCAGGGAGAGATTCTTATTGAGGTGGAGCATGTTGATGTTGTAGTGCGTACCCTAGATAAAGTCGAAGAAGAAGTAGATGATGCTGAGGAAGTTGGAAAGAATGTCGATGACCACCTATTGGCAAGCGATAGAACGAGAAGAGTCATCAAGGAACCTTAGATACTTGGGTATGTAGATATTAGAGCTTATGCCTTTATCTCTACAAGTGAGGTTCTAGAAAAAGAATCTAGAGACCATAAGGAAGTTATGAGGAGTCGAAATAAGACTTAATGGTTGAAGGCTATAGATGATAAGGTGAAATCCCTTCATGATAACAACACTTAGAAGTTGATCAAGAAATCAACTGGAAATAGGTTAGTCAGTTGTAAGTGGATTTTCAAAGTTAAGAAAGGAAACGAATGCGTGGCATTGAAAAGATACAAGACAAGATTGGTTTCAAGGGGTTTTACTGTTGTACGTATTATCTTACACAAGTACTTTTAATTATCATTTCCACAGGGATTAGTGTGATATCACCGTTGTTCGATAGTTCAAGTGTATTTTAAGATTTGGTTACAAAAGGGTTTTATTTCCTAGTCACAAAAATCATAAGTTTCAATCAATCAAGTTTAATTTTATTTCAAAAAGAGAATTGTTTGGATTAAAGAGAGTTTTGGTTGGTTTTTAGATGGTAAAAGCATGCCAAGATTAGTTTCATTAACCTAATTTCATATAAATTCAATTAACCAAGCGGATGAACTAGTTGATGGTCGATATAATTACGTATCCTCTCAATAATGTTGATTTCCAATTAATATTGTGAGTGTTATCATGTTAATCTTTAGATGATGTCGCACTCTAACTATTGACATGATAATCTTTAAGTTCAATACAAGTAAATACTATCGCACAAATCTATGTCTAGCATTTGTTCCTTAGTAGATGAATATCTTAGGTCAAGTTTGAAACATATTTCTCTATCATGATCCAAAGCAAAAAGTACAAGTAAAAAAAAGATATTCAACATATATATATATATATATATATATATATATATATATATATATCATCAACCAAGTTCATATACCAAGAGATCAAAAGAAATACATAAACGTTAGGTTAACTACCTCTAATCTTGACACAAAGAAATTTAGCTACTCATTCTCATGGTAGCTTGACTTACAAGAAATGGAGTGATGATGAGGAACATGGATGGAAAATAAAGAAACAAATATTCAAGAGATTCTTCCAAGAATTTGAGTTACAATGGAGAAAATAGCTTGCTTTTATGCCCTAAATCTGATTTTGGATGGAAAAGGTAGAGTTGTTGAAGAAAATATCTAAGCATGGTACTTATAGAAGTGACCATGACATGTATCCGCACTCAGCGGCTTGACCGTGCTCAGTGCCCTCAACAAAATAAAGAAACTACGTTCAGTGGCCCACGCTCAGCGGGACTACGCTGCTGAGCGGCCTCAAAAACTTAATTCTGTTATGACTGAAGAGTAATAGGCAAAGCGCGCTTTGATTTGCGCTCAGCGGCCTTACCTGTTCAAAACATCAAAAATAGTTCTTTAGCTGGTCCAACTTGATCCAAGCTTGCCCAAAATTACAATGCTTCAAGAATCAACTTCAACAACCTACAAAATGAACATAAAACTTGGTAATCTAAGTTATTTACAATAAAAACTACATAAAAGCATATTTAAATCAAATTAACAACTTAAATACTACTAATTTACAAATGATATAGTAAAGGACCACAAAATTATCTACAAAAATATATACATCTTGGTCCTTAACATTTACTAAGAAAAAAGGTGTTAATTTCAATGATATGTGTTTCTCCTATTGTGAAGCACAAGGCCTTCAAATGTTGTTTTCCATGGTGGAACAGTTCGATCTTGAACTGGAACAAATGGATGTGAATATTGTGTTCTTGTATGGTGAAATACAATTAAAAATTCTAGATAGACATAAGAAATACCGAACCCGAGGCAAAAAAACAAATGAAAATACTCCAAAAAAAACAAGAAGGAGTCAAGTTTTAATCAACCATAAAATCACTTGGACCAAAGAGAGAGAAAACTAGAGCTCAGCTAAAAAAACCACCATCAACGAAAGAGATTTATCGAGATAACCACCTATAACACCTCATCATAAAGTCAAAGCCACTCAACCTACTATAAACTCAAGGTCATACACATGATGGGGTTCTACATGCATATGCATAGAAAACACAAAAGCTTATCTTTAACCTATCAATACACTATTTCTAACCTTTAAAATAAAATGCACTTATCTTAGTTGTCACATCTTTCGTACTTGAACAAGAACATGAAAAAATAACACAATTTTGAAATCTAACAACACCAGATTGTAGAAAAGTCATTCATCAACTTAGGCCTAATATACAACTCTCTAAATACGGGAAATAAAGGTCCCAAGATCTTCAAGAGAATCTAATCATCATCCTAATCATCTAAAGATCATATATCAAACAAATGCCTCCACTCCTAACTATCTAAATATCATATATCAAACAGACGCCGTCAAATCAAAGATGAAAAATAAATGGGAAATTGACTCTAATGACCCTCTACATAAGAGGCACGCAACACCTTCCAAATATACTAACACCCCACAATTAAGCAGGTTATCCTTAGTAAGAACCTTATCTTGGAGAAGCAGAGAATTTGTCAGGAAAAAACTACCTATTTATATAGCGCTCTATTACCCCTAACAAGTAGGTGAACTGAATATAGCTAAATAGAGGATGACAAGAAAAACAGACGCCCAAAGAGAACAAAATAAGAAAAACTACATAAAACACAACATCTTTAAAATGACGTCACCAATATTTATCTGACTCGTGTGTGTGTGTGTGTGTGTGTGTGAGAGAGAGAGAGAGAGAGAGAGAGAGAGAGAGTGTGTGTCATTACAAGACAACAAATCAACAACCACTAATTAATTTATCAATAAATTAGAATAACAATAATAGTATAAAATGCACTAGTTCTATTTTTTTTAAGTTTAAATTTTTTGAACATTTATTATTGTTGTTGTTTACATATAAAACTGAAGAGAGTACAAATATCCATCCTTCCATTAATTTTTTTAATAATAATGTTTAGTTTTTTTAATTGTACTATTTAAAAAGTGTGAGTGTGCATGTTTACTGCAAGAGTTGAGTGACTCATGAGTTTTTGTGAGTTTATAACACTATTGGATAGTGATGGCTTTCCCGCGAAGGGGAGAAGCCGTGTATGATGGTGTTTTGAGGTGATTTAGGAGATTTTTTCACATGAGGTGAGAGCTATGTTGATGACTAATGATGCTTGATAGCAAGTATACAATCGTCGACAATCATGTGTTAATATTGTAGTGAGTATTGTGCTATTTAGGGTGTAGATAATTTGTATTACTTGAGATCTATCTATCCTCCTTGAAATAAGATGTATTTATAGAGGCCTATGAGACCTAGGATTTTCGCGGAAAGGGTCATTGTCTTTTTAGTTAATAGTGGACAATTGAATCCACATTTTTAAAGGAGTCCTGGGTTAGTTAATGACCTTGACTTTCTCTCTGCTCGAGAAACGTCTTATCTCACATTTTTCACGTAGAGGCGTGGGAGACTACGAAAAGAGACAATATCTTCTTTCAAATGATCTTCTATCGTCGCCTTTTTAAGGCAGTTCATAGACATTGTACTAAGCGAGACCTTTTACAATATAACACTACAAAAATAAAAATAAATCTTACATTTAAAATAGACTATTAATTAATAATTAAACATAAATATATTTTTATGGCTTTATTTTAGACGAAATAGATTAACTGCTATGTAGTAATTGAGTTAAATAAATATAAATTATTGACCTATAATTTAATTTCTAACTAAAATAATTATTAATAATTATTTGTATTTATATATTAGTGTAAAAAGTTTTTAATATTTAAAAATCAATAATTTTTAAACATTATATATATTTTTTAATTTACAAAGACAGGTATTTGGTTAATTTAATTTTAAAATTTATATAATAATTTAATCCTATTTTTATCTTGTGACATAGTAATTCACCAAATTCAACATACTTAATTATAAATGAATATATATTTAATAGACTATTAATTAATAATTAAACTTACAGATATTTTTAATTCCTTATTTAATTAAAATAATTTTTTCTTAATTTCCCAAAACAGGTGTTGGTCAATTTTATATTAGAATTTACCAAAAACAATTTATTCCTACTTTTATTATGTGACTGACTTCATTAATGATTCACCACATTCAGCTCACTTAGATAAAAGTGAATATGTATAAATATTTAAAAAAAAAAATTAAGTCAAGTTAACATATTTGTTGAGTTAATATTTATTAACATCAGTAGTTCTCAAAAGTGATTTAAGTTTCCTTAAAATAATGGTTTAAATTCATTTATCAAATTGAAACGTGCCACATAAAATTGGAAGACCAAACAATCTTACATGTTATATAAAAATTAAAAAAAAAAGGTTAATTTTAAATATTAATTTGAGACTTTATCCAAAAGAAAAATTGAGGAAAATAAAGTACAGTGTATTTAACCTTAACAAGTATTGGAGTTAATCCACAAACATGCGAACAGCTACAAAAAGATGAGAGAGAGAAATGACAAAACTAGCCTTTGTGAGAGGTAGATTTGAGAGACGTTGAAGAAGAAGCAACAAGACAAGTGAAAGAATGAAAACTCCATCACAGCTTCCACCTTCTCACACACCATAATAATAATCAAATCAAAATCACACAAAAGACATCTCATCTACAAAAACTCCTTCCTCAACACATTTCCATCCTTTTAGTCCTCTAACCGTTTCCCACTTCTCATCCATCCATCACCCCACTCACCATGCCCGGTCTCGTTTCCCCCGGCGGCCCTCCGCCCCGAATCACCTTACCCGAAACCCCTCAAAGATCCGACTCCACCACCAAAACACCCTCCCCCTCCCCCCTCCCCAAAAAACCACCCTCTCCCTCCCCCTCCTCCCGCTCCAAAAAGAAAACCCCCGAAACTCCAACCAACACTCTCCTCTCCGAAGCCTCACTCGATAACCCAGATCTCGGCCCATTCCTCCTCAAACTCGCCCGCGACACTATCGCCTCCGGCGATGGCCCCTCCAAAGCCCTCGACTACGCCATCCGCGCCTCCAAGTCCTTCGAACGCTGCGCCGTCGATAATATCCCCAGTCTCGACTTCGCCATGAGCCTCCACGTCCTTGCCGCCATTTACTGTAGCTTAAGCCGCTTCGAAGAAGCGGTACCCGTCCTCGAACAAGCGATCCTTGTTCCGGATGTCAAAACCGGCGCCGATCACGCTCTCGCTGCTTTCTCTGGCTATATGCAGTTAGGTGATACTTTTTCCATGCTAGGTCAAGTTGATAAATCCATTTCTTGTTACGATCAAGGTCTTCAGATTCAGATGCAAACCCTAGGTGAAACCGATCCGCGAGTTGGAGAAACGTGTCGGTACTTGGCGGAGGCGAATGTCCAGGCGATGCAGTTTGATAAAGCGGAGGAGCTTTGTAATAAAACTTTAGAGATCCATCGTGCGCATAGTGAGCCGGCTTCGCTCGAGGAGGCTGCAGATCGGAGGTTGATGGCGTTGATTTGTGAGGCAAAGGGAGATTACGAGCCGGCGTTGGAGCATCTTGTTTTGGCGAGCATGGCGATGATTGCCAATGGACAAGATACGGAGGTTGCTTCGATTGATGTCAGCATTGGGAATATTTATATGGCGCTGTGTCGATTTGATGAAGCTATATTCTCTTATCAGAAAGCGCTTACGGTGTTTAAATCGGCCAAAGGAGAGAATCATCCTTCGGTTGCGTCTGTGTTTGTTCGGTTGGCTGATTTGTATCATAGGACTGGGAAGCTTCGTGAATCGAAGTCTTATTGTGAAAATGCGCTTAGGATATACTCGAAGCCGGTGCCTGGGACGACCGCGGAGGAGATTGCTGGTGGTTTGACGGAGGTTTCGGCTATATTTGAATCTGTTGATGATCCGGAGGAGGCGTTGAAGCTGTTGCAGAAGGCGATGAAATTGTTGGAGGATAAGCCTGGACAGCAGAGTACGATTGCGGGGATAGAAGCGCGGATGGGAGTGATGTATTACATGATTGGCAAGTATGATGAAGCGAGAAGCGCGTTTGAGAGTGCTGTGTTGAAATTGAGAACCAGTGGGGAAAGGAAATCTGCATTTTTTGGTGTTGTTTTGAACCAAATGGGATTGGCTTGCGTGCAATTGTTTAAGATTGATGAAGCTGCTGAATTGTTTGAGGAAGCTAGAGGAATTCTTGAACAGGAATGTGGACATTGTCATCAAGATACTCTTGGAGTTTATAGCAATCTTGCAGCAACTTATGATGCAATGGGAAGGTATGAATATAATTCAATTCCCTTTCTTTTTTTAACAATTTTATGTTTGATGCAAGATTATTACCATGTTTGGATAACTAACTTAACTTACCATGTATAGCATAAACATAAGTTCTTATGCATGAGTAGTGTCTATAACAACAGATAAAATTAGGTTAAGTTGCTTTTGTATAAGCTATCTTAGAGAGTTTATGAAAATAGGTTATGAACATGTTATGAATGGAATGGGACGGAATAGAATGGAGTGGAGCATAAGGAAGATTTGATCCATCGGTTCCATCCTATTTTAATTTATCCAAACAATGGAACCTCGTTCCATTCCGCTCCATTTCGTCACATTCCATCAATCCAAACATACAGTAAGTTCCCCCAAATAGTCTTAAAACAGCTTATGTAAGTAGATAAGCTAAATTAAACCATATAAAGAGGCTATTTGTATTGTTTGATGTTAAACGGTAACCCTTTGTGTGGTGGCATGGTTCAGGGTTGGAGATGCAATTGAAATCTTGGAATATGTTCTAAAGTTGAGGGAAGAGAAGCTTGGAATAGCAAATCCTGATTTTGAAGATGAGAAGCGTCGTTTGGCTGAGTTGCTGAAAGAAGCTGGTAAGACACGAGACAGAAAAGCAAAATCTTTGGAAAATCTGATTGATCCAAATTCAAAGAGGACCAAGAAGGAGAGTACCAAGAGGTGGCCTGGTTTGGGATTTAGAATTTAATTAACCACATGTATTTTTTCACTCACGTATTATTATGATATATTGATTTGAATCCACATTCTGTAACATAGGATATCTTTGTATAGCTTTGAATATGTAATTTGGAAGCATCCCTGTTTTCTTGATGTTTGTTTCCTGCATCTGTTTTTCTTGTTCTTATTCTTATTGTGTTGTGACCTTCTAGATGTACCCCAATGTTCCTGTTGTCCTTTTCTGGAAAATATTGAAAGCAATTTTTTTATTCTGAGTGAATAAAACTTTGATGAGTTTGTTGTGTTTAATTATTCATCTTATGTGTAAGCTAGCTCCCACAATTTTGTTCTTATTTGTCTCGAATTCTGTAAACTTGCACTTGCTTGTGCTTTGCCTATTTATGGTAATTATGAAAAACATTTAAACACAAAGCTGATTTTTAGTTCTCTTGAAGAAAAAACCCTCGTTCAAGTTCTTTTAAAGAAAAAAGTCTAGTTTTAGTATTGATATTTTTTTCTCTCTAGATATATCAAGTTCAGTGATGACATTTTTCTCCTGGTTTTACATGTACTAACTTCAAATTAGAATATTATTGAGGCAAAAACAATTCTATCAATCCGGAATCATTCAAGAAACTCCAAACGTAAAACTAACCTTATCCTTCTTGGAGTTAGTGACTTTAGGTTGTTTTCCGCCGTTCAATCTATCCCACCATCAAAAAACTCCCACGTAGTCTTTTTTCTTAACCCAGAAAATTAAATAGACGAGAATTACAAGGAGACGGGAAACTTGGCTCATACTTCACCTTGTTTTCACTGCCAGTCTGTCACCTTACCGCCTTCAACCACAATCTTATCATCTCCGATTATCCTCCAACAACCATTTCTTTAATGCTATCTCCGCCACCGCATACTGATTCAATATTGATAGTTTTTAGATGACTGGCCATGTCACCTTACCACCTCCAACTGCAATCTTATTATCTCCGATTGCCCTCCAACCGCCATTTCTTTACTGCTATCTCCGCCACTGCATACTGATTCAATATTGATAGTTTTTAGATGATTGATCATACGGTGTAAATTAATCTCTTCTCTAACTTCTTTCTGTGGCACTATGGCAGTGAAAGTGTTTATTAACAGAATTTTAAAAAAAAGCCAGAAACAATAAAACTATTATCAAAATGGAAAAATATATCATGAGTAATTAGTGAAAAAAGGAAAGGAAATTCTGTTATGCCCCAAAATAGACCAATTAGAAGTTGAAGAACAAGGGTATTTTTGGAATGGCGAAGAACTAAACGATCCCATTTATAAAAGGTGCCAAAGAAAAAAATATACAATTCATTAATAATTCATTAATCGGTTCTTTTCTAACAAGGATGTGGAATTGTATTGTAACCAAAAAATTATCTAAGAAAATTATATTTGAAGAATTAATGATCGACTTAAATATTTAAATTTTAGTCCAATTACCCAATTCTTTCCCCAAAGCTACTATGTATATGTATATGGATGTTAAACCACAATGTTAAATTGAATTTGTCGATGATGATGTTAAATCGGATGATGTCGAGGTGGATATTAAACTTATTGTTGTTGCAGTAGATATTTATGAACAATTTACAATTAAACATGTGCTTGATAAGTTTTTGGAAATGATGAAAGAATTTATCAAATTGAGCAATATTAAAAGAGAATCAAATTGATAAAAGTCAAAAGAGAAATCATGCATAGAAATAAATTTAGATGGTGACACATATTTTGATGTCTTTTAGTTTTTATCTAATAATATATTTAGGCCGTAACACTTTTTTTAATGCAACTATGTAATATACATACAAAGGTAATGTATATTTAACATTAATCTGTAAATTTGAATTTAAAACACAAGCAAATATCCTTTTTTCAAGCAAATATTTTAATATAATAGGTTGTATAAACAATAACAATGTGGGGAGACTCCGGAGAGTCATCTCCTAATTCATTCTATTTTATTTCAAAAAATTACTTCACAAAAATAATAGAGAAATGTATCTTTGGAACATCCTCCACAAAATGATTGAATTTTTAAGGTCTATGTTAATTTAAAATGACACACAACCTTCTCTTGAATTTAGGATCATATATTACATCTCTCTTGTAGATATGAAATTCATATTAAAGAATCTCATGCAATACTCAGATAATTGAAGTGTTTTGAAGTTTGAGTACCGTTCACCCTCGATTAACAAGTTTGAAGTGAAGACAAATGAATATTTAAGGATTATGAGAAATACATTTCACTGTTACGAAACAAAGAATCTAATTGAAATGAATGTGACAATTGAAAAATCGATCAAAAATATTCTAATAATATTGCATTGTCCTGAAGTGGATGTGGAGTGGTTGGCTCCTAAATCACTAAGTATATAATATAAATGCATTTTTAGAAATACATCTTCAAAATAAATTTTCTTTTTAACTTTCTACTAAAGGGAACTAACACTGCATAAAATTTACAAAGTCGCCTCTTGAAAAAAAATAGTGAACTAACACCGCCTAAAATGTACAAAGTAGCTTCTTTAGCGCAAGAACATATTTGTATTCAATTTTGTTGTATCAGTCTAAATCATTTTTGTTTGTCGCGCTCCTTACATTATTTTTGTTGGCATATTTATTTTCTTCAAATTTGAGATTCTAACAAGTCAACCTTTATTTTCTTGTTGTCAAAGACGAAATTAAAAGGTTTGATTAGGATTAGATTTAGATTCTCTGTATACGTTGTGCTGTTAGCTCCATGATATAGTCTTGTCCGTAGTAGTTCGCCAGATCATGCAAACTTCCAAACACCATATGCTTCAATTCAACATAAAACACCATTCCATTTCCTCAGGGCCCATTTATGCGTTTTTTTCTTTTGTTTTTTTGCGAGTATGGTTTATGGATACATAAGTCTTATCAATGGTTCAATCCATTTAGCAAGAATTTCAAAGCTCAAGAATCGAATCTAATAATCCAGAATCTAAAAATTTTAGGATGAAGACACATGTACGTGTGAGTTTACTCGTTCAAGACTAGATAGAGCACAATCATCATAATGGCAATATGAGCATGGAGTTAACCATGGTGGAGGATTGGACATGATCCCATTATGTAGGAGTCTACCACTTACTATTATGTATGTTTGCTCCATTGATGGTGATGACATTAACTAAATACGTGGCGACACCAAGTGTTAATCAACTTAACTCCACCTCTTGTGATTAGTTGTCAAATATTTTGAAACACATTGAAAGGATGTCATATGGTAGTGGTAACATGTTCTCTTTTATATGAGTTACCATCACTATCTTTAATAGGTCTTCTTCTATTTTTAGTAGAGTTGGTAAAGTGGACTAGACGATATATCTCATTTAAATCTATCAAAAAACGAGACAGAGTAAGACGAACTAATTTAAGCGTCAGATCTTAAAAATTGAATTTGTCATATTTAATAACGAGTTAGTAGATTGACGGATCGTCTTGCTAATTTATTTATTTAATTATATTTTTATAGTTTGATTTACACAACAAAATAGAAGACTAATTACAAGAAAAACGTAACAAATAAACTCAAACACAAAAATGAAAAATATCAATATAAATAATAAAAAGAAAATATCACACAAGCAAAACACATTAGCTACCATGTACAAAATTGAAAGAACATATATTATTTTTAGTTTAGGAGAAAAATAATTTGACAACATAAGTTTATAATTTTTCAAATGATTATTGAGAAAAAGAAGAAAAACAAACATTTTAATAAAATAGTTATGCATAATTGAGTAACCACTTTTCAAACGTGTATAACATTTTAATCAAACACAAAACATTACAAAGATAAAGAAAAAGAAGAAAATATCAAAGCTTTGTTTTCTTTTACAAGATTGAATCCTCCTTCAAATATTAATAATTGTTAAATTGTAATTCTTTTGTGTCGAAATTATGTGTGTCGGAATATTTGGAGTATCAAAATGTAAAAATAGTTTGTTACACACATATTTATTTTAGATCTAAAATAGATAGATTTGATTTAGGTCTAAAATAGATAGATTTGATTTAGTTCCAAAATAGGTATTTTGGACTTTTATAGTTTTGAGTTTTGGCTTAGAGAGCAAACTAACCTAAATCTATAAATAGAGGAAGTAACCCCTATTTCTTGCAATAAAGTTATATTCACAGAATTTGCTATTGCAAGTGAATAAGAAGTTTTCCATATAGTTATTGCAAGAGAGAAACTCTGCAGAAAATAGTTATCTTCTCTTTCTTTCTTTCATATTTTTCATTGTTATTGTGTGGTGATTACAATCTTGTTCATCAAGATCGATAGAAATTCATCATGGGTTTTGGTGTATTTCTAACATCTGGTATCAAGAGTCCTGGTTAAGCGATCAAGGGAAGAAGAAGAAAATCAATGACGATGAATTACGCGAATGAAAATTTTCCATCTAATCTTCCAAATTCTTAAAGGTGATAACTATGAGAATTGGTGTAAACAGATGAAGGTTATATTTTGTTTTCAAGGTCTTTGGGAACTTGTTAAATATGGATTAGAACCACTTGATGAAAAAGCTTCAGAAGCAGATGAGGTGGAATACAAAGAATCGAAGAAGAAGAATTATAAAGCTTTTATTTTATAATTCACCAATGTGTCATCCCAAACAATTTTAAAAAGGTTAGTGATGTTGAATATGCAAAAGAAGCCTGAGAAATTTTGAAGAAATCATTTGGAGGCGCTGAGAAAGAGAAGGATGTGAGGTTACAAACTCACAAAAGAACATATGAATTGCTTTAGATGGAAGATAGCGAGAGAATATTTGATTTCTTCACTAGGATTACGAAATTAGTGAATCAAATCTAGGTTTATAGAGAGACACTAACAACAAGAGCTATTGTTTCGAAGATCTTGAGATCTTTTGCTCCAAAATTCGACCATGTGGTAGCTGAAAGAACTTGAATCTCGTTAACAAAGAGTATCTGAAAGAACTGCAGGCAAGTCAAAGACTGATGTGGCTCTTCAGGCTCAATCACCAAAAAATAAGAAAGGCAAAGGAAAGTGGTTTGACAAAAAAGGTAGATGCGGCTACAAAAATTGGACTGGTAGAGGAAACCATAGGGAAGAAAACATGTTGAATAAGAGAAAATAATACCAAGGCAACCAAAAAGGTGGTGGTCAAAAACTTGACAAGAGTCACATTCAGTCTTACAATTGTCAGAAGTATGGTCATTATTCGAGTGATTGTCCAGAGAAGAGAAATAATCAAGAAAGTGATGCAAAGTTTGCAAAGTATGAAAGAAGAAGAAATGTTGTTGATGGTCACAATAAGAGATGAAGAAAAATTCAAGGATCAATGGTACTAGGATTCAAGATGCTCATCACACATGTCTGGAAGGAAATATTGGTTTTTCAATCTAAAACCCTCAATGAAGAACATGGTAAAATTTTCATATGACAATACTCTAGCAGATGAAGGTATTGGAGGTGTTCTGATCATGAGGAAAGATGACAAAAAGTCAGTAACTTCTAATGTGTTGTACATTCCAGGCATGAAGAGCAACTTGCTCAGCATTGGGCAGTTGGCCAAAAAGAATTACAAAGTCATGGTCAAAGATAAGATGATGAGATTCGTCTACGCCAATGGAAGATTAATCTTAAAGGCTCCTATGTCTCAGAATAGAACCTTCAAGGTCGAACTTAATGTGATGGAGCACCAGTGCCTTTCGACTACAACTAGCAAAGAAGAATGGATATGGCACTATCGACTAAGTCATCTCAACTTCAGAGACATCAGAGAATTGAAGAGAAAAAATATGGTTTCAGGATTTCCAGAAACTGACATTCCAAATGAATTATATGAGGAATGTGTGCAAGCGAAGCAACACAAGAATAACTTCAGTAAGGATACAAGAAGAAATTGGAAGGCTATTCTAGAAGTCATATACTCTTATGTATATAGATCAATCCAGGTGGATTCATATGGAGGTAATAAATACTTTGTAACATTCATAGATGATTTCAGTTGAAAATTGTGGACCTACCTGATTAAGAAGAAAAATGAAGTAATCGAGGTATTTTCCAATTTTAAATCTATGGTCGAAAGGAAACGTGGTTGAAAGCTCAAAGTTTTGAGAACTGATGGTAGTGGAGAGTATGTGTCGAAAGATTTTGACAAGTTATGTGAAAAATAAGGGATTGTGTATGAGGTGGTGCTACTCTATACTTCACGGCAGAAAGAAATAATCGAACCATCATGAATATGGTGAGAAATATGTTGAAAGGAAAGCATTGACCTAAAGATTTTTGGGGTGAAGTTGTGTCGAATGCAACATATATTTTGAATAAATGTCCAACGAAGAAGGTAGAAGGAATTACTCCATAATAATGTTGGTCAGGTGTAAAACCTAGCTTGATTCATTTGAAAATATTAGGATCTATTGCACATAGATATGTGCCAGATCATTTGAGAATAAAATTTGATGACAAGTCATGTCAAATGATCCTAGTTGGATATCATTTGATAGAAGGTTACAAGTTGTTCGACCCAGTGAACAAGTAGATTGTGATCAGCAGGGACATGATCATACATGAGCTTAAAGAATGGTATTGGACTGGAAATTTTAAGAAAAATCCGGTATGAATCTTTCTTGAAGATTAAGAAACTCAAGTCAAAAGTGAATTTCGATAAGAGAAAGTAAGAGATCAACCAAGTACAAGTACAAGCACAAGCAGACCTTAGAGAACAAGACACATGACAACAAGGATGCAAGATTATATTATTACATCAGACAGTGTGATTGGTAACAAAGGTGAGTTGATACATTATGTTTTCTATGCAGAAGTCGAACATGTAAATGCAGTTGAAGCATTGAAGGATTCGAAGTGGGTGAAATCAATGAATGAAGAAGTGAAATCCGTCAAAGACAACAACACTTGGTCACTTATTGAATCGCCTAAAGGAAAGAAGACAATTGATATCAAATGGGTATACAAAGTGAAGATGAATCCCAAAGAGGAAGTAACTCGACACAAAGAAAGGCTAGTGGCGAAAGGATTTCTCCCGAAAGAAGGAATATACTTTGATGAAGTTTTTTCACCTGTTGCTAGAATCGAAACAATCCAATTGGTTGTTGGTCTAGCAAAAATATACAATTGGTACATATGTTAGACGGACGTAAAGTGTGCATTCCTGAATGGACCCTTAGACGAAGAAGTTTATGTTAAACAACGAGTTGGGTTTGTGAAACATGACGAAGAGAGAAAGGTGTACAAGCTTCATAAAGCCATGTATAAATTGAAATAAGATCCAAGAGCTTGGAGTAATAAGATTGATAATTTTCTAAGGGAGAAGGAATTTGTGAAATGCACAACTAAAAATGGAGTATATGTTGGAAGAAGAAATAGTGAATTGTTTATACTATGTCTCTATGTCGTGACTTGTTAATAACAACGTAACTGCAAGAAGGAGATCGAAGACATCAAAGGTGATCTCAATAAGGAATTCGAAATGTCTGATCTGGGTGATATTTTATATTTCCTTGTCTCGAATTCTACAAGACTAGTAGAGGTTTAATGATGCATTAAAGAAGATATGTAGGAGAAACTCTCAAGATATTTGAGATAGAAGAATACAAATCGACTTCGACACCTGTAGAACCAAGACTGCAGTTGTCAAAAGATTCAGAAGAAGATAATGTGGACCTAACTCAATACAGAAGACTTATTGGGTCATTAAGGTACTTTTGTCACACGAGGCTTGACTTAGCATACACTGTAGGTATAGTAAATATATTCGTGCAGAAGCCAAAGGTATCACACTTAGCAGTAACAAAGAGGATATTGAGGTATCTAAAAGGAACTCTCGAATATGGAATTTTATTTCCAGTAGTTGATAAAGGAAAAGAATTCAAGTTAGTGGAGTACGCTGATTCATGTTGGTGTAGTATGCCGAGGATCAAAAATCTACAGTAGGATATGTGTTTATGTTAGGTAGTGCACCAATTTCTTGGAGTTCAATAAAAGAACCAATAGTGGCATTATTATAATGCAAAGAAGAGTAGATAGTTGCTTCTCTTTGTGCATGTCAAGCAACATGGATGGTGAACTTAGTCAAAGAAAACACAGAGAAAGATCATGGAGAAATTACCATGAAAATCGACAACAAGCCAACTATCAACCTGAAGAAGAACTCTATTGCACATGGTCGAAACAAGCACATTAAAATGAGGATCCACTATCTTCGAGAGCAGGTTGTAAATGGGAAGATGAACTTGGAACATTGTAGAACTGAGAATCAGATTGCATACGTCATGACGAAGGGAGTGCATGTCAAAATATTTAGAATACTAAGAGACTTGATTAATATAGATAGTTTAGACACAATGAATTAGGTGGTGTGTTAAATTGTAATTCTTTTGTGTCAAAACTATGTGTGTGTCTAAGTGTTTATAATATCGAAGTGTGGAAACAGTTTGTTACACACAAATTTGTTTTAGATCTAAACTAGATAGATTTGATTTAGGTATAAAATAGATATATTTGATTTAGTTCCAAAATGGGTATTTTTGGATTTTATATTTTTGGGTTTTGACTTAGAGAGCAAGCTAACCTAAATCTATAAATAGAGGGAGTAACCCTAACCCCTATTTCTTGCAAGTTATATTTATAGAATTTGCAGTTGCAAGTGAATAAGAAGTTTTCCACAGTTTGTGGGAAGAGAGAAACTCTACAGAAAATAATTATCTTCTCTTTCTTTCTTTCATATTTTTCATTGTCAAAATATGTGGTGATAGCAATCTTGTTCATCAAGATTGATGGATATCCATCATAGATTTTGGTGGATTTCCACCAATAATATTAAGATTTATGCTCTCCAATTTCAATTAGGAACAACTTCACATCATATTAATTATATAGCTAATTCACTTTTAAGCTGAAGGATCCATTTGGTTTCAAATAAAATTTTATATTTTCAGTCATTGCTTTCACTTTTAAGTACCAAATTACAACTTTATTTTCACTTGGTTTCTAGTTTACACTATAAAAAACTTGGAATGTTTTAATAAAAATTCAGCAGACAAGACTGCACCATCCCATTTTTAAAATAAGTTAGGCGGAACGGATCAATTTAAGACACCAAACTAAAAACCTCTCCCCGGCATGCAAAAATGTTGGGTCAAATGGGTCGGTTCAGCGGCCCGACCCGTTTTTGCCACCTCTAATTTTTAGTATGATGGATATTGAAATTGCTTCTTTAAATTGTTATAAAAATCAAGAAGCTCTTCATCTATCTATGAATCCACAAATTATTCTCTTTCCTATTTTTGAAGTAATTAAATATTATTATGTTTTGCCTTTTTTTCCCTAATTTTGTTTCTTCTATTTTGTAAATTTTGTTTCTCATATTTTTCTCCCTTTTAATTTGAGTTTGCAACATTGCAATCTTATTCATAATTTCTTCCTAACCACCTATATACATGCAATTCCCTTATATAGATTGATAAGGCTAAGGAACTAGAATGTGTGGAAGATGGAACTCATGGTGCTACTCATCTTAGTTAGGATGGTAAAACAGGTCAAGTATGTTAGGCATGCCTGTTTTTCTTGCATTTTTGTGAGGAGAAAGCCAATGATTTAGGCCTACACTACCTAATGTGTCTGTTATGCCCTACTATATTTTTGTGGACTCGGACATTAACATAAATGTTTTTAATTTTTGACTTAAAATATGTAGTGCCAACGGACCCGTCCACATCTCTCACAATTTTTGTAGGGTGGATCAAGGTTTTAGGCCCGTACCCTCAACTATGCTCGCCACACACAATTTAGTATAAACCTTAAACATAGCACCGTTTCTAACAAAAAACCAGAATCATATATATATATATATGTATATATATGAAATGTACGTGTATAAATATACGATGACACTGATGACGAAGGTGTAAAAGCATAAATGAGGGGGGAAATGATGGCAATGGAGACCTTTTGGACTTGCCTTAAATAAAATTACATTTAGTAAATGATGATGACAATGAAGAACTTTTTTTAAAAGAAATGAGAGAAAAATAAGGTGAAAGGATGAAGTTGAAAAACACCCTCCAAGGATGCTCAATAATATGTACACATGAATTTGGAAAATAATCAAATTGTATACATGTCATCACCATTAATAAGGCATATGGAGAGAAGGTTTGGTTTGCTATATGCTTAACAAATTAAAGGGTTTGACTGACTATTTTTAAATTTCACGGGGTAAATGGTAGGGTCGTACAATTTTGATTGAGAAATTGATTATTTACTCTAAGTCTTATAAATAGCTCAACTCATATCTAGCAATAAATTTTAAAGTCATATAAATGAACCTACAAATCCATAACCCAAATAACTTAGGGTTTAAGAAACATGTACATGTGGATTTACTTGATTAGGGATAGAAATAGTACATTCATGATAATGTTAGTATGAGTAAGAGCTTCATCAAGGTGAAGGACTGAACATGATCCCGTAATACTAGGTAAAAGGAAATAGTAAAGCTCCATTTATAAAGAACTAATTAGATAAGGAATAACTATATTTACCGTTTACTAAAACACTAAACACCCAACATTACTCGCAATACATCATCGACAAAGTATACTTTATAAATTTTATCAGGAACATAGGCGCTTACCTTATGGTTACGGTAAAGTCATTTCCATGGGCCATCTTGAGGTTGCAGTAAGGTTATTTATGAATCATATTTTTAAACACTATAAAGATTGTGTTAACCTAATCTTAACCCAATAAAATGAGGCTTTTATCACCATTTAAACCATTATGGATGAACTGCGACATCAAAAAGAGAACTTATAAAGACAAGTTCAAGCCATTCAACAAGGACAGGTGAATGAAGATGATTTAGAAGGATAATTAGAAGACCATCAACCCTCATGTTTAAAATTTGGCACACTCCATCCCCTAAAGAACTTCAAACAATCCCACATCGAGAATTCTAATATGAAGGAGATCCTTATGAATATGTGGTTGGCGTCAACGCGTAAATGACTACCATAGGTGTCCTAGTTGATATATAAATAATAACTTATCCATGTATTCCCTCCAAATCAAGAAAATGGATTACATGTTGTTATTTTTATTATGCAATCACACAATTATTATAGTTCTGACCGTTTGATTTTAATCATACAATCTAAAATAGATAGACTTAATTTTTTTAATAGTTTGAAGAACACATTTCTTAAATTCCAACCGTCTGATGTTGATCGAACGATTTAAAATTCATGACATCGTGATTACATGGAATTTATGACTACAACCAAACCCGCCTGCTGTTATACCTAGTCCCCAAATCAACCATGTATTTTATCCCTATATTCATATAAATAAAAATAACTAAGTATGCAAATATTAAAAATTGGAAATGATAGTTAATCTTATTAAATTATCGTGGTGTAAGAAAAATTAATTACATTTATCAAATAATAATTTTTCTTCACTTAGTCTTTAATGAATAATTGTTTAATTAAATGATATTTTAAAAGTAATATTCCATTTGTTTCAAATTATAGGATGATTAGATAAATTAGTGGTTCCACTGGCTTATAAATATAGAAAGACAACATTCTTAATTAATAATTTTTGAGATCCATTATCATATTAATTTTTATTTGTTAAAATTAAATGTAAAATAAATGCATATAAATATATATATATATATATATATATATATATATATATATATATATATATATATATATATATATATATATATATATATATATATATATATATATATATATATATATATATATATATATATATATATATATATATGTGTGTGTGTGTGTGTGTAAAATAAACATAAAAATCAAAATATATTTAATTCATATGAATAAATTTTAGCTGCGACAAAATGACATCGTGAGAGTACAGAACAATAATAATTGAGAGCAAGGTGAAATCAACTAAGAAAAAAATAAAGAAATACAGAGTTAAAACAACATACAAGAAAATGGAGGAACCATTGCGATATCCACAATTTTTTAATACAAACTAAACTTTTTATTTGTATTAAATTAATTTTTTTATTAATATTAAATTATAATAAATTCTATAATTTATAAAAAATAAAAATAACTTAAATTATAAAATTAAAAATAAAAGTAAAAATAAAGCACAATACTCCTAAGTGTATGATGCAGGTTGATATTTAAAAAGCGTACGATATGATTAATTGAAACACCCTTGAGCATATTTTGAAGGAGTTTGAGTCCCCTAACAAATTCATTATATGGATTATGATTAATAATGTGAAGAGTGTGATTTACAGATTCAGTGTGAATGGAAGATACACCAATATGATGCCCGTTAGAAGAGGAATTAGCCAGGAAGATCTAATATCCCCCTGCTATTTGTTTCAGTTATGGAGTATCTCAATAAAATCATGAAACAATTGAATAAGATCCATGATTTCAATTATCACACCAAGTGTGAAAAACTGAGAATTATTAATCTTTGTTTTGCAGATGATCTGTTATTATTTTCCAGGGGTGATGTTGTGTCAATTGCTCATATAATGGAAATTTAAAAAAAAAATCTAGATCCACTAGTCTCAAGGTTAACCCAAGTAAATGTCAGATTTACTTTGGAGGTGTGGATAGTAACATAAAAGAGGAGATTATATAGATCACTGGTTATAAAGAGGGTATCTTATCATTTAGGTACTTAAGGATTCCTTTGACCAGTAAGAAACTGGCCATTAAACACTACCTTGTGTTGATTGACAAAATTATAGGGAGAGTCAATTATTAGAGCGCCATATTGTTGTCTTATGCTGGGAGAGTACAATTAATCCTTGGAGCTCCATACTGTTGTCTTATGCTGGGAAGGTACAACTGATTCAAAGTGTGATTTTTGCTACTATCAGTTTCTGGACGCAGTGTCTTCCACTGCCTAATGTGCTCAAGAAAATCAATGATATTTGTAGGAGTTTTTTATGAACAGAAGGGGAAGAGTTTTTCAGAAAAGCTCCAATTGCGTGAAAGAAGGTTTGAATATCATTGAATTGGCAGTTTGGAATCCGATAAACTTTTTGAAACTTCTCTGAAATTAGAATTTTTTATTAATGTTAACGGAAGAACTACAATTTAATTACTCAAATTTTGTTTATATCTTAAACAACAATATATTTAAAAAAAACAAATATAATATATAAATAAATAAAGAGGAAGATTCTACGATCAAATATAGAAAATCCAAAGAAGACACAAAAAATATCAACTTAGAATCGAAAATAAAACACAAACAGTCAGAGAAAAAATCAAACCATTAAAAAATTAACAATCTACAACGAAAACTACATCAAAAAAACACAAAAAAAAACCTCCAGCATCAATCGAAACTAGATCTCTCGTCCCGATCGCATTTATGTAGGATCGAACCGTAGTTTTTCCTACCACGACTTTTACTTTAAAGCACAAGATATAATTTATTTATTTTTAATATTTGGTACCAACTTTGTAACTTATAGCGAGTTTATGGTATAATTTATATTCTCCTTCATAAATTCATTTCCTTCATGATTATATATCTTTTATATCTTGTATGACACCTTTCATTTTTGTACTCGTCCATAAATCGCAATCAGTGTTTTTCGACTTCAATCAATGTTTTATGTTTCTTTTGTTTTTTCCACGAAAATGACACCCAGCATTATCGTATCTTTTATATGTGTGGCGCCAAATTATGACTCATTATTTGATTATTACAATATTTTATAAATGACACCCAGCATTATCGTATCTTTCATATGTTTAACACTGATAAATTCTATGGTAACTAAATAGATTCATTAATATTTTTTGTGAGTCCAAGAATAAGAACAAAAATTATTCTCTCTATAAAGTTGGTAGCTAAATAGTGAGAATTTAGTCTTGTAACTATAAAAAATAAAATTTATTATGAATATGAATGTAAATATGGTCATTGGAGTCAGTTAATTTATTTATAAAAAAATCCTATTACTTTTGAACAAAAAAAAACAAAATTATAGGTTGAATCAAACTACTAGTAGTATAAAAATATTCAAATAATTAATTACTATTCCAATTTTTCAAAAACAAAAGAAAACTACTTATATTTCTTTAAAACCCTAATCTCAAAAAGTTATTGCAATTTCCTTTTTATATTACATATTTTTTTACTTGAAATAAAGTTTTATTTTTAGTTTTTAAAATATATATATATATATATATATATATATATATATATATATATATATATATATATATATATATATATATATATATATATATATATATATATATATATATATATATATATATATATATATATATATATATATATATATATATATATATATATATATATAACCCCATTATATATTTTTTAATTGATATTCTTAAAGTACAAACTAAGAAAATCTATTAAAAAGATTATAAATCTTTAAAATTTATGTTAATCATTTGAATATTTAGACATGCACGTATATTGCAGAATAATTGGTATATATAATGCGGTAGAATATGATGCAAAGTTAAATATATGCAAACATGCACGAGTTGGGTTAGATTTTATTTATTTGGATAAATACACCTAACTGAGGGAAATAAATAAAAACAAAGAAGATTACATGGAATGTTCTTATCGTCTATATGTGATTTGTGGGACCAAATTGTATATAGACACAATTTTAAATAAAAAATATTTAGACATACATATATAAATGAAATATAAAATAAAATAAACATTTTTTTCGTGTCTAAACATTATATATATATATAGATTATTTATTTAAAATGTGATGTTTTATTTATCTTAATCATTATTAAGAATCAAGTGTGAGAAATAAGTCTCACGTCAATTAGAATAGAGAAGAGTGAATACTTTATAAGTGAGAGAACTCACGTTCCTATCACCTTAAGGTTTTAGGTGGATATGTGGTGTACCTCTCACAAATGTGTGTCCTAAGTATGCTTCTTCTTCAAAATTTCCCCTAATAGTGGTATCATGAATCACGTTTGAGAGGAGTATTGAGAATCAAGTGTGAGGAAGAACTATTAGAATATGGAAGATTGAATACTTTATAAGTGAGAGAACCCACACGGTGTGTCCTAAGTATACCATCTATTCAAAATTGCCCCTAACAATCATGTCATTTTTTCGATATCATAGTTCAGAGATCGTGAATTTTAACATTATATTTGTTAATCACATACTTCTTTGAAGTCTCATGCTTGATTCAAACCTACCAACTATGAAATTTGTACACAAAAGAACAAGGTCAAGTGGCGATCACATGATCAGTCAACCCAATATCTTTACACCCTCCCATTATTAATATAAATAAATTTGACCCAATATCTTTACACCCTCCCATTATTATTATTATAAATAAATTTGACCCAATAGTGTGTTAAATTACATTTTAGGAGAGTTACTATAATTGTCTTAAGTTTTTTGTAAAAAAAAAAATCATCTCAAATCTCATAGGCTAATAAAGAGTAGAGAAGTTGCTTAATCCCCTCATTTCCACTACCATGGGACCTACTATACATTTAATTTCGCAAGATGACAATGCCACTCCAGATTGCTTCTTCGAACACCATGAGATTAGGGCACCAAATACTTGAAATAAATATCCAGTTGTGCTTCTTCAATCTTCCTTATCTCCACACTAATCAACATCTGGAAAAAAAAATTAACTATTCCTTCTTTGCCTTTAGAATCTCGTCGAAATAGTATTCTACAATTTATTGAACCCTTCAAATATCTCAGGATTCTTCTTACAACCTTCATATGTGACGCTCTTGGTTCACTCATATAGTTGCTTACTAATCTGGCTGCGAAACCTATATCAAGTCGACTATTGCACACATACCTCAGAGATCCCACAATTTGCTTGAACAAAGTTACATCGACTTTGTCTTCCTCTTCATTCTTCTCCAACTTCACATTTGGTTCAACAGGTGAGGAAGTAGGATTCGAATCATCCATTATGAATCTCTTAAGTATCTCTTTGACATACTTCTTTTGTAGCACCATACCTTGCTTTGACATTTGAAATTCCATGCCTAGGAAATATTACAATTTTCCCATATCCGACATTTCAAATTCCTTCGTCATCAGCTCTTTGAACTTCGACAAATTCTCCAAACTATTCCTAGTTACTATCAAGTCATCGACATATAGGAAGATGATTGTCATATCTTGTGCTACAACCTGAACAGACACCATACTCTGATTTTCATTTGAAAAATCCCAATTCAACTAAGTATGAGTAAATCTTCTTGTTTCATGCCCTAGGTGCTTTCTTGAGGTCGTAGAGCGCTTTGTGAAACTTATATACTTTACTCGCTTCCTTCTGAATCACAAATCTCGAAGGTTGTATGACATAGACCTCTTCGTCTAAAAGACCATTCAGAAATGATGATTTCACATCTAAATGAAATGTCGACCAGCCTTAGTTGCATGCCAATGCTACCACTAGTCGAGCAGTCTACAATCTTGCTACTGGAGAAAATACTTCAGAGTAGTCGAGTCCTGCTCTTTGAAGAAAACTTTGAGCTATTAATCTTGCTTTATGTCTTGCTATCGATCCATCTGCATTGTGTTTCAACTTGAACACCCACTTTACTTCAATAGCTTTTGTATGTAATGCCAATTCGAGTAACTCCTATTTATTGTTTCTTTTGATTTCTTGTAACTCTTCGACCATAGCTAACTTCCACTTGTTAATCTTCAAAGTTTCGCTATAGTTGATTGGTTCAACACCTGCAAGCAAATAAAAATGAAGTAATTATCCATCTTGTGTTATTCATCATCCCCAGTCACTTCATATTCTGAAGTCTTATTGGAAGAACTCTAGTTCGTTGAGGTCTATGGCTTGTGCTAGCCACACCCTTTTCTAGTTCGACATTGTATGGAATGTAAGCAACTGCTTTGACTTCGATTGAAATGTTAGCAATTTCTTCGACTTTGACTTCATCAGTTTCTTTGTCAAAACCATATCTCTTCAATGGCTTGTTAATTGCACCATTAGAATTCCAATCCCATGTAGAATTTTCATCAATCACAATATCTCTACTAAACACAATTTTCTCACTAATTTCATAGACTAGCCTATATGCACCCGTTTTTGATATCATACCAGAATCATATGTTCACTCTTATTATCAAGCTTCCTTATTCTCGCATCAGGAATATGCCTATAACACATAGATCCAAACACCTTTAAATGACTTATTGATGGTCGTTTTCCACTCCCTACTTCTTCGGGAACCTTGTTCTTCAATATCATAGTAGGAAACTTGTTCGAAATATAAACTGCAGTCAAAACAACTTCTCCCCATAAAGACTTTGGGAAATTCTTTTGCTTCAACATGCATCTCGCCATATCTAATATGGTTTTGTTTCTTCTTTCAAAAGTTCCATTATGTTGAGGCGTATAAGGAGCAGTTACCTCATGATCAATACCATTTTCTACATATAAATCATCAAACATCTTGGATGTGTATTCGCCACCTCCATCTGTTCGCAGAACATTGATCTTCTTCTTACTCTGGTTTTCGACAAGTATCTTGAATCTCTTAAAGATTTCAAATACTTCGTCTTTTCGTTTGAGCACATAGATCACAACTTTTGACTGAACTCATCGACAAACGAAAAAAATTTGTTTACACCAATGTTATGTTCTTCGAATGGATCACATACATATGAATGTACCACTTCAAGAATGCAGGACGATCTCATTGGCATAGTCAAAACGAAATAATTTATGGATTGCTTTCCTACTAAACAATCTTCACAAAGTTTTTCAGGCATCTCAAGACTTGGAATTCCAGTAACCATTTGAGTAATTAGTTGATTGAGTGATAAAAAAGTCAATGTCCAAACCTTAAATGCCACAATCAACTATTCTTTTGGTCAACAACAATTTTCAAACATTAAACTTTTGTCAAACTGATCATAGTCTTAAAGGTCTTGTTCTTTGACAACGAAGATTTTAAGACCAAATTGTTCTTGGTGTCAAAAAAATTTAAAGCTCCTCCTTTCAAAACAAATGAGAAACCTTTTTCGACCAGTTGTCAAACACTTAGCAAATTGCACTTCGTTCCAGTTACATAGAGCACATATTTAATCATAGTCTGCCAACCACTCCTTTCAACCAGTCATGTGATTTGAGCAGCCTGAGTCGAGGAAGAAATGGTTATTTGTAACTACAATCATACCACCTTTAGAATCATCTGAATCTTTTTGTGCAAGGTTTGCTCCTTCGTCCTTGCCTTTTGTTGATCCATTGTCTTTCCTGTACCAACAATGTTTATCCAAGTGACCCCACTTTTCAAAGTTATAACAATGCATAACTTTCTTATCTTCTTGGTCCTTTCGTTATTTTCCTCCTCTCCTTTTTGAGGATTCAGAAGATCTATCTTTGAGCTTATTCTTGTGGAGATTCGACCAAGATTTCTTGCCCTGAGTCTTATCGAACTTGCCTTTGAATTTTTTGGAACCACCATTATTTTCCATGATTAAGCTTGTATAACCTGTACCTATTCTTGAACTCATTTCCTTTCGAAAATCCTCATCTCATGCACCTCCAACGAACCAACAAAATCTTCCACTTTTGTGGTTGCAAGATTTTTGGATTCTTGAATAGCTACAATAACATGATCAAAGTGAGAGGTCAATATTCACATTGCCTTCTCAACTATCATCTTATTAGTTATAGTTTCACCACAACCCTTCATGAGATGGACGAGTTTCTGAACCTTCGACACATATTCTGTAACTTTATCATCTTCTCTAATCGATAACAATTTATATTGTCGATGCAGGGTTTGTAACTTTACAACCTTGACTTTCTCACCTCCTTCATAATACTTCACCAGAATATCCTATGCCTCTTTCGTCGTTTCAGCATGAGAGATTCTATCGAAATTAGCAGTATCGACAGCCATCTGAATGCAATAAGCAGCCTTGCAATCTTTCTTCTTGACTTTGTTGTGGTTTTTTTTTTTGTGATTCAGTTGCATTGGCAGCCAACACAAGAACGCCATCGGTAACCACTTCTAAGATTTCATGGAAGCCAAACAAGGATTGCATCTGTATTTTCTATCGAATCTAATTTTTGCAGTCAAGCATTAGAAGAAAATTCAGAATGCCCTTATCACTAGTAATCTTTGCAGCGGTTAATTCACTTGTCCTTGAAACACGATGTCTGGCGTAAAATTCTTGAAAACTCGATGAAGAACAATAACCGAAAGCTCTGGATATCAATTCGTTAGTGCGTGAGGCACTTTTTGTGAGGAGAGAATAGAGAGAATAAAGAAATAAGGCTTAATTGCAATTGTAGTCCTCCTATTATCTCTTTTTCGATTTTGATCCCCCCATTTTAAAACCGGTTTTTATAGCCCCTTTATTTTGTTTTTCTGAAGATTTTAGTCCCTTTCATATCATCTTGCCAACAAATAACCCAAAACTATGTCCAACTGATGAAATTGAGCTTATCAATCCTCTAGTCATGATGAGAGCTATTGGTTTTCCAAAGAAGAATCGTAACAAAGCAAATAACGAGCCTAAAAACACAAATACATTGCTCAGATTACTTCAAACAGTGAAATATCAAAAATACGGAAATATGAGACACAACAAGCGATCATGTAAACATAAAGAAAGACTGAGAGAATAATACCTAAAGAGCATACCTAAAACGTCACTATTACTATTGTCGTGTCATTAAAAATGCTCTTAAAATTAAGGGGGACTATAATCCTAAAAAACCAAAATAGAAGATACAAAAATCAGATTTTAAAATAGGGGATCAAAATTGAAAAAAAAGAGATAATAAATAGACCAAAATTACAATTAAGTCAAGAAATAAGAGTTTGTATTATTGAATTGAACAAATAATAATATACTCTATAACTATTTATATACAACCCCTAATTAAACTTGACCCTAATTAAACTTGACCTATGCAATTTAAATTATATTTAAATATTAAATCGAATCTAATAACACTTAATACTAACAATGGTAACCACTAATTATGAATCAATGATATGTTTAAATTAAAATTAGTGTATTTTGATTGGGAGAATAAGAAAGGTTAATCGTTATTTTGATTTATTAATTTTATTGATTTTTGATTTATTGATTTATTAATTTTACTAGTGTATTCTTATAATATAAAAATGCTTTTATCTATTATTGTTAAATTTATAAAATGCAATTGAGTTTAAAGTTAAAATATTATTAATTGAAGTATTTTAGTAAATTTCATTATATTTTTTTTTTTGGAAATAAAGATATTTTATATATCCAAAAACAGTTCAATACAAAGCGACCCTTAGGGTCCAACCACCCCAACAAAAATGAAGGGGAGAACACCTATAGACACAATTGAGCTACATGCTCTTGTAACTTCATATTCCTCCAGCACCTATGCACAACTCTATCTATTATATCTCTTTCTATATTTCTATCATCAATCTGGTTTTGGCCTATGTTATATACTCTACGGTTTCTATGCTTCCAACAAGCATAAACCGTTTCTGTAAAAGCTATTTTGAGAATTCGGCTTTTCCAACCTTTACGCTTGCACTCACTCAGAATCCAGCCAAGTTCTTGATCCCACCCCGTTGGGTTATGTCCAATGTTTATCTAACTAAGGACTTTACTTCACACAGAGTGCATATCCTTGCATTGAAACAGTAAGTGTTGCATATCTTCGTCTGCACTGCAAAACACACACTGTATCTGGTCAACCATTCCCAGTTTATGGAGGCGAATCTTTGTGGATAAACGGTTGTGACACGCTAGCCACATTATGAAAAGAGTGCGAGGGGATGACTTGCAAGGCCAAGATAACAGGTCTTTGTTTTGAATTTTCCATCAACCATCCACTTGTTCCAATTAGCTTCATCTCCAACCAGAATTCTGTTGTTGAGGATATTCCTAAAGATCCAGGAGCAGGAATCTCTAACAGGGACATTCATGACGTGATCTTGTTTTATATAGTATGACGTGAAGTCAAAATATAATATTGTTAGTAAATTTCATTATATTTTGTGTTATGTTTAATTTTATATGTATATTTAAAATATTTTGTATGTTGTTAATACATTTATTTTTATTGAATGCAAATTAATTTAATAAAGAGGATTACTAATTTTTTAATTAACAATACTTTCTTATTTTATTTTTCATTTATCAATTAGTATGATAGCTAATCTAACAAACACTTAAACTAATTTATCATTTATAAATTATCAATTATAATTATTAATTATTAACTAGTATTTAGACTCGTGCGATTGACATAAGAAGTTAATTATTTTATTTAATAATTAATTGATATAAAATTAAAATAAAGTATATAATTAATTTAATTTATATTATAGTTAGAAAAATGAAATAGATCTAAAATATATATATCTTGATAATCATCATAAATGAGAGAAATAATTTGTAGGTGCTAACAAATTTAGGTAAGTGCTAACAAATTTATCATATTCACCAATATTTAATTGTAAAGAAAAGAAGTGAAATCTAATTATGGTAAAGCATAACAAATAACACATAAATATAAATTAACTTAAGTCAGAATTGTAGATGAAATAAAACAAAAATTGTTTACATGAAATTCTAGGATCATATGAAATTAAAGACAATCTAAAGATAAAAGCAGGTTATTCAATACTACTTTGTGGTGTAAATTTTGTCTAGAATACATAATTTACCATTTAAGTCTAGTAGAACTAAATTGTTGATCAATACACATTAACAACGTTGTTACATTAAGATTGTGAATATTATCGAGACTATTATTATTTCTATCGAGTAAAAATGAATTATCAACATTATATATATATTAACTTCAATAATTTAATTTTAAAAATTAAATTACTCTATTAACTTTAATTTTAGCTCCAAAATTTACTTCAATAATTTAATAACTTTTAAAAATTATGTTTTGTTATGCTAAAATTAGAAATTAACAAAAATAAATAAAATCAAAAGAAGTAAATTGTTTTAATATTTAATAATAATAATAAATATAAAACCTCTATAAACACATTATGATATTTCCAAATATAATAATAATAATAATAATAATAATAATAATAATAATAATAATAATAATAATAATAATAATAATATTTTCTATATGCATTCTATAGTCCTTCAAATTAAACACTACATTAATATGGTTATATAAAGAGAAAGAGAAAATTGAGGTGAATGTATATTAGAAAGTTAGTGGAAGAAAATTAAGATTTTGTGAGAAAAAAGTTCATTTTTAATAAATAACTAATAATTACTAAAACAATAATTAAATAAATATAAAATTTAGTTGGAGAAAATTAAGAATTAGTGGCGAAAAATTAATTTTTAATAAATAATTAATAAGGTAAAATAAAAAAAAATTATAATTACTAAAATAACTTTAATTTTGATTTAAAAAATTACTTAAAAGACTTTACAATTTTAATTAATAAAATTATAAAGTATCATTCATGAACTAGCTATTAACTAGAGTATCACGACCGGACTAGTATATCAGTTATGAGCTAGTATTAACGAACAAAACATTTTACATTGATTCTATTTTTAGTTTTAGCTTAAAATACTTCATGTTCCAACACTTCGAATATTTTATACTGTATTAGGTGTAAAGTGCCAAAAAGTTTGTATTTATTACGGTGGAAAGTGAAAGTTTGCTAGAACAGGAGTTTTTCTTTTAATAATCAAAGTAATTCTTTGGAAGGGAATTAAAATTTAATTTTACTAATGAAACTAGTATTTAAATTCAACGCAATCGAAAGAGTTTAGATTCACTATTACAATGAGAAAATTTCCCCCACTTTTCTTTACTACCACAATCATACTAGCAAATTCCCGTGCTATCTCACGGGACTGTTACAAATAATGTATTTATCATTTAGTAAAATATAAAATAAATATAGTTGATTGATTAAAAACTTAATATAGATATTAATTAGCACAGTTAACATAAACAACTTATATAATATAATATATATTTTTATAAAATAGTTTGACACTTTCTACGTAGGTGCGCTAAATTATCAAAAATAATTTATACAAATTTGAAATACGGATACATCTGACGTTATTTGTGGTATACCGCTTTGACATGCAAATATTTTGACGTCAAATAAATTTATATATATATATATATATATATATATATATATATATATATATATATATATATATATATATATATATATATATATATATATATAAGCGTGAATTTTGATTTAATATTTTACTGCTCCTCTTATAAAAGTTTTCTAGTATTTTAAATTTTTTTAATTAAAGATTATTAAAATTTTGTAATTAGTTTTTTCATGTGAAGTATCTATGACGTAACTATGCTTATTCACGAGATTATAGAACCTTACTCAAATATATAATTGAAGGTAAGACATCTTTTACCTTAACTCAATGGTTTTACGTTATAATGGTGTGTAAAGTTGAATCAGGGTCGATCCTAGGCCCGAGCAGGCAGACCCATAGTCCAGTGGTTCAAAAAACTGAGGCCTCATTTTGGGGTATTGTTTAAAATTTTTAATATTGAAATATTAAAATATATAATTTTCAGAAAAGTTAATAGACAACCGGTTTCTTGTATCACACCGGCTCTAATAACTTTTTAGATAATTGACTTGATTATCTAAGTTATTTTTAAGTTCTAATTTAATCTCTTATTAAAATATTTTATTTAATATCAATTTGGTAAGAATTAAAAACTTAATAATTATAAAAATTATAAATCAATAGTAACGTTCAAAGTGAGACATATATCAATATTATTTTAAATTTATTAATTACATCAATGTCTTGTATATGAATTTTATTAGAGATTATAAATCATATATTAAAATTATCCTCATTATTTTTAAATTTTTTTTTCTTTGATAAAGTCTTTAAAAATATTAATTTAACTAATTGATTTGTGATAAAATATTAATTTCGTGGGTGAATTATTCTTTATAATATCTTCTTAACTTGCGTATTTTCAAAAAAAAAATTAAAAAGTATGATAAAATATAGTTAGTGTAATATAATTATGCCCTTTTAATATTGGCAATATTGAAAACACTAATTAATTAATGGTAAATACTTAGTTATAATTAGTTAAATATAAATTATATTTTTATTTATCTTTTTTATTAGTAGACTAAGTTACAATAATCACTAAAACCTCATATATGACTATAAGTTTGAGCTTACGAATATGTATTATCAGTTTTATATGGAAGCAATTTTTATAAAAAAAATATATTGTTTAACTAATTAGTTAGTAACAAATATTTGACAATTATAAAAATTGCATGTTCTAATATTTTGTTAAGCGACTCATTTCATCAAAAATGTGATTCAAATTTATTAAATTATGAGAAAAATACATTGTGAATTATAATTTTTTCCACAATGTTAAATATTAATTTTACTTTAATTTTTAGTAATAAAAGAATATTTTATATGTATACTTCATGAAAAATATAGTATAGTTGATATTTTTTAAAATGTAATTTATATATTATAACTATCCTCATTTTATTTATAAAATTATTAAAAAATATTGAATTTAATAAATTAATTAGTGACGTAGCATTTGTGTATGAATTGAATTTTAAATATATAATATGTCAAAGTTAAAATTTATTCATTATAATTACTCTTATTTTTATTTTTATGTTAACTATATTTAAAAATATTAATTTCAACTCTTTTTTTTGTTACAAATATTTATTTTATGTATGATTTTAATAATAAAATGTAATTTATTTATAATTTTATTATTTTTATTTAAAATATATTAAACTTAACACATTTTTAAATATTTATAAAAAAAAGTAAATAATCAAATAAGATTTAATATGTGTAAAAAATATATGAAACTTAGTTTTGATTTTACAGTGATATATTATTTATCAAATAATATTATGAAATTAATACATTATAATAAATTGGTATTATGAAACTAATCAGTTTATATGGATATTGAGTTCAATTTATTATATAATATTCTTAAATTAGTTTAATATAACAACTTGACATTATTAAACTAATAAATATAATATAGTATTGAGTTTAAAAAAAATGTAAAAGCCCTTTCAAAATTCAACGTGTCATAATATTTGCTATAATAGTATATTTGGTGGCAATTTAATTTTCTGAATCTATAAGAGTTAACTTGAATAAAGTTGATGTGAAAATAATTATAGTTAATAGATTATAATTTTTAAAAATTTTGTTTTTAAAATATTAAAAAGATATCAATACTAATTAATTAATATTCAAAAATATTTTTTTATATAAATTTTTTATAATAAACTTAAATTATTAAATTATAATCATTTTAATTTTATTTAAAAAATATAAAACAAATACTAAATTTAACTAATTAATTGATGATATTGTTTGTGTCTACTACTCCATTATATCATATTCCATTAATTCAAACAAAGTCTTCCTAACTCATTTCCAAAATGTAATGATAAATTATACTTAATGTATTATAATTGTTCTTCTTTTAAAATTGAAGTATAAAAATATTAATTTAAAATAATTTTTATATCATCTTTAGAATCAATTATAATTAATTAATGAGTTATAAATAATTGTTTCATGTGTGAATTTTTATAATCAATTCCAATTAATTAATGAGTTATAAATAATTGTTTCATGTGTGAATTGTACGTCTAATTTCATATTTCAGTGACTAAATGAAATATATATTTTTTTATAATTGATATATTATAATTGTTCACTTTTTATATCAATTTTTTTTTAAAAAAATAATTCTTACTCATTTTTTAAGTAACAAACAATTGTTTCAAGTATATTTTATATTACAATTTTTTATTTTAAAAGATATAAATAAAATCATAAATTGATTAAGATCAAGTGTAATATTTTAATTAATATAAAAATTATATAGTATTATTTAATTGAATGAATATATAAAATTAATATACAAGTTCAAGTGTATTTTAGTGTTCACCTTATAATTGAATTGATATATTAAATGATATAATATTATTTAATTGAATTGATATATTAAATTAAAATAATTAATCAATAGCAATAATTAATTATATATGACTTTTATATTTTAATGACAACCCTTTAATTATTTATTTGTTAAATTATCATGAAAATAATAAAGTAAAATATAAAAATATTGTAAATAATAAAATTTTAAAAAAATTAACTTAAAAAATATATGATAATATTTAAACAACATTGTAAAGTTTCAATACTTATTATATTTTAAAAGATAAAGTATCAGTTTAAATTTATATAATAAAAATAGTAATGTTGAAATGTATTAAAATTTTATTAAGGTACAATTATAGTTTAGGTAATATAAAAATTATGTTGACAATAAAGACATCAAATTCCAATAGGTGTTACAATTTTAATATCACACTTAAAGGGTATCGGTGTACTTTGGTAGTAATGTGTTTTCTAAAGTCTTAAAATTTTATTAAGGTACAATTATAGTTTAGGTAAAATAAAAATTATGATGACAATAAAGACATCAAATTCCAATAGGTGTTACAATTTTAATATCATACTTAAAGGGTATAGGTGTATTTTTGGTAGTAATGTGTTTTCTAAAGTTTTATAGGTGATAAACCTCAATCTTAGATTAAACAATCTTAGTGTAAATTCAAATCGATTTTGATTAATAAAAATTTATTTTTTATTGATTTTATCTCTTATTTTTCACTATTCATTCGAGTGAACCAACCAGAATTTGGATGCAAGATAATTCATGCTAAATAGAAATTTTAAGAAGAAAGAAAAAATGAATTGGGAAAGAAAAGAGAAATTAGGATTTGGGAGAAAAGAAAAAGAAGAAGATTTTTGCAAAAATTTTCTCTCTCTGCACTCAAAATTGAAAAATTATTATTTAACTTTTCTCCACTACTTGAGATGAGGTCAAGTGAGACATGCCATTAGTGAAGGAGTTAAGAGAATGAAATGTTTGGAATTATGGAGTCTGTGAAAGTATTAGAAAAATAATACTAGAGGAAATCATGTTTATGATGTTAGAGTATCGACACATGTCAAGAAGAATTTGGAAGTTTCTATCACCAACCGGGATGAATGGATGGTTTTATTGAGATTGCGTATGGAATGAGATTCAGATGTGTAAATATATGGATCCTCGAAGTTGTGAGATTTTAAGGAGGACTTAGGATTTATTGATGTTGTAAAAGCCTTTATTCGAATGAAGACTTCATTTGGAGCGAAATGATTTGGATTATTATTGGTGTAATGGAAGTTCCTATATTGGAAAATACTTAACGATTGTGTTGTACTTCGAGCGTGTATAGAAGACTATGAAATGAATTTTTGGGCGTTATATCTCACGAATGAGATTGAAAAAGAAGGAAAGTGAGGAAGACGTTTGTAATGGCCGGAGAGATTGTTTGACAGTGTGCTCAGGTAACTTTGAGCACAAGGTGAAAGACACTATTATAATTGGGTAACGATGATTTATGTCACCGTTATGGTTGTCAGCTACCTATTGACAAATTTAGGAACTTGTCACCCTTAATCTCTTGTTGATAGTAGATGAGATCTTACTGGATGGGATAGATTTATCTTACAAGCTTGATAGTGTGTAAAGTGATTGACGTTCTATCGAGAGGATAGTCGTCCACCAGTTCACGTGAACCTAATGGAAAGTGGATATGAAAGAGTTGGAGTTTATTACCAGTTCAAAGACTTGAGTTTGTATGCGAGCTAACGCCGCAGAGTAGAAGTTTGAGGATGCCGAAAAGTGAACATTGAATTTTCGATGGTTACTAAAGATAATTTGAAGATAGATGTGAAACTTGTAGATCTGATAGTTGGTGGAAATTAAAATAAAGACATTGACTTAAGATAGATGATCAGGGTAGCGCAGTAGAAGTGTAGTGTGACACAGTTTTTTATGAGAGTATGACTTTGGATTCAAAGATTAAACATTAGAAGTTGTGGGATAATGCAAACTATTGGACATTCCATTATGGAATTGTTAAGTGAAAGGTCTATATATCTTATTCGTGTCACTTCCATATTAATAGAATGTATTGAGTTACATGTTCGATTTTTGAAATATAGCATTGTGGCACTAAGGTTGTGTGTCAACATTGTCGGTAATTGGTTGTGCTGATGTTCTTAGGGCTGTATTGTTGTGTAATGTAATAATATATACGATGTTCATATCGTGATACTCTGCGTTCTTAACATACGTTGATGTATCATTTCTTATGGAAAGGCCTCGAGGGTGAGCGTATGTACCTTATGAAGAGAAATTAGAGGAGATTTATTATGGTGACTGAAAAGACCTCAATATGTTTCGGTCAAGCACAAACAATATCGAAGGGTGATAGGACAAGGAGGAAAATGAACATGCACATTCATAACTCAATAGTAATGCATCTTGTTGGATTATTGTGGTTGACGATATACGATGATGGATAGTAGTATTTGAAAGGTATCAAACATTATTTTGGAACTGGAGGATAGGATGTGAGAGTCGTATTCGAAGTTGTTCGCAATAACAATTTTTAAGGACAAAAATGTTCTAAGTGGAGGAGAGTTGTAACACTCCAAAAATCTAGATTAATTATTTAATTAATTTAGTGTGAATTTTGGTGAATATATGAATTATGATGTTTCGTTTTATGGTGATGCCTTGATGTGGAAGAGTTGCCTTGGAAAATAAAGAAACTAAGGTATTGAGGGTGTATGACTAAAAATGTAGAAAAGTAGGGGTGGAAGGAGAATGTTGGTCTAATATTATTAATTGAGTTAAAATAATAATTATAATTTTTATAATTATAATTATTATAATAAGAGATGGGCGAAGTTGGAATATTCATTTAAGGGTCCAAGGGCTAGATAAGTAAAAACAAGATGAGTAGAAGATGTTTTATTTTTGATCGATTGTGAAACAGAGAGAGACAGAAGAAAAGAGAAGCTAGGGTTTGAGAAGATTTCGATGGAAGAAGAGGAGAAAGACACAAGCTGGGAAATCAACAAAAGTATAACATAAGGAGGGATTCTAAAACTATAATGGATTGCGTAATGATGGGGTATGGTAGAGTTTAGGTCCCATGGATGTATGTTTTGATTTCTCCCTAAATGGTGTTTTTGGGTTTTTCTCCCATTGTTGAGTTTTGATGTTTCTTTTGTACGATTGATTGTGAAATTGATGATATGGAATGATCTCAATTGATGATTATGATTTATGTATGTTTGGTAGAAAAATTGTTACTATGCCATGTTGAAAATTTCTGATTTTGGGTGGAAAAGGGAAATCATGTAGCAGGAAATTATACTGATTTTTGGACTCTGGTTCAGTGATAATCAGTTACTAGTATTGAGTAATCGGTTATCGCTGAAGGACATAATTTTTTAAAAACTTGAAAAATTAATAACTTTTGACTCGGGTGTCCGTTTGACGGACCGTTTGGACCGTTGGAAAGATAAAATGATTTCCTATCTTATAAAAATAAATTATGATGCAATAATCAATCATTTCATCGACATTGGTGTCTATCAGTGTATATTCCTGAGTAGTGTGTTATGATTTATGTTGTAATTGATGTAAGATGATGTTGCATGAATGATTCGATTGTTTTTCATGACTTTGCTTGTTAATAATGATCACGATGGCATGTATTGGCGTGACATTGATGAGTATAAATATCAATGTAAATTAAGTTGTTGGATGTCGGTGTCACATGCATTCATGAAAGATGGCCTGTATTGGCGTTATTATGTTGTTGGCCCAAATTTGTTCGTATGTTAATGGCCCGAAGATAATTAAAATTTTGGATAGGGCATATGCCCTGATGGTACCACATGCATTGAGTTAGTTATAGTTTCACTGCATTGCATGGTTGTTAATAATTGATTATTTTGGACATTGAATGAGTCTCTAATGTTGTTATGACAGTTGTTGTGTTGTTTATATAATTAACTATAACAATGTGTTTTGTAGTATTATAACCGATGAAAAGGCATGAGGTAAAGATGTATAATGATGTGTACTTGAATTGCTATCTACTCATTATTATGCTTCCTCTTATATTGTATGATATCTCACCCTTTCTGTTTGAATGTTGTCTCTACGTAGATAATGTGCAGATGATCTAAAGTAGCTTGTGATTGAGGTTAGCTGAAGAGTTCCTTCAGTTTGCATAGATTGAGTCAGTGTCTGCTCTGATACATAACACTTGGGAGTTTTACGATTGCTTTATTTTGTTTGGAGTAAACTTTGTACAACTCCGTTGCTTGAGTTTAATTTATGACTATGCTGATTTTTGAAAGATGATAAGTACAAATCTTGTCATAGAGTTGAGATTTAATTATGGATGATGTTTTTCAGTTGCGGATAAATGCAACGAAGTTTAAGATTTTGAAGTATATGATTTTGTGTTATGTATCTTGTTTCTTGATCATGTAAGATGTATGAAGCATGTGGCATCCTATTTTGATGTTGTATTTTAGAAATTAGTTTACTCTGATTATCATATAAATTATCGACGGGTAAATAGGGTGTTACAGCTTCCACCTCCACCCATTTGGTGAAGTAATCGACCGTGATGATCAGAAACTTTAGCTGCCCTGGTGCTACCGGGAAAGGTCCCAGGATATCTGCACCCCACTAATGAAAGGTCATGGTGATACCACAGAATGAAGCAACTTGGCTGGGTTATGAATGAATGGTGAGAACACGTAGCATTTTTCACAACGGCTGATGAAGCGAATGCAATATTTGAGCATAGTGGGCCAATAATACCCGACCTTCAATATTTTGCTGGAGAGGGATCGGTCGCCGATGTGATTTCCGTAAAAACCCTCATGCACTTCTTTTATTACGAGGTATACATCCTCCTCTAAGACGCAGCGTAACATAGGCGATGACCTTCCCATTTTATACGGCTTGTCTGCCACCAGGAGGTATCTCGCCGATGCTCTTTTGACACGCTTAGCTTCGTCTCTATTAGGGGGAAGTTCATTTTGCAAAAGTGATGTGCGATCGACCTAATGTGTCTAACGGTATCTTAACTGCAAGTGCACAGCCTATCGCGGTAGTAATAAAAGATTGTCGAATCCACAGGGACTTTGTAATCACTCTAGTGCGGGAAAGTAATGCTAGTTTAGCTAAGGCGGAAATTGTCATGTTTGGTTTAAGGAAGGCTAAGGAAAATAAACTAATTGATTTTAAATTAATAATGAAATGAAATGGTCGGTATATAATAGGATGGACCTAAGGATCTAATCGAACTTAAGCGTATAAGGATGGTTAACTTAGTTTATCTGTAGAATTAATCAGTTTAAAAACCCTCAACTCACACTTTCGTGGTCTTATCTCGGATTACACGTCTAAAGCCCTATACCTGCTTTTGCTAGCCTATAAGTGTTTAGAACATACTTTTTGGAAACTTAATTAATTCTAATTCGTTTTAAAGCGCTTTCACTGTATTTAAATCGAATGCCTAACTTTAGCTATCCGGTGAAAATCTCACACTTTCGTGGTCTCGATCCTAACCTATTTACTTTTCTTACTTTCGTAACAAAAAGGTTTTATTTTTAAGCATAAAAAGTTATAACCAGAGTTAAGTTGATTAAGGTTTTAGCCTAAGTTTGATCAGATGCCTATTGTCTCTAACTATCCCATACCGACACTAAAGGTTTAGCTAGCCATGGCAATCAGAATAAACTCACAGGAAACAGAAACAAATAAACATAAAACAGAAATTATAAGTAATTAATGAAACTTAAATTAATTGATTAAGATGTATTGTAATACAAATGTAAAATAAAGAACCTGAAAATAAAGCAAATACTTCTAATCCTTCTTCCACAGATCGGAAACTTGGACTGTCGGTATTGGAAATATAAATGAATTCTGAAGCTTGAATAAAAATCTAAACTAGAATAACAATTTCCTAATGTTGGAAATTGTTATTGGGACAAGGAAATAAACGAAGGAAATAAACGATTGCAGAGGAAATGTAAATTGAAATAGCAACGGGTTTTTGATTTCGGCAGAGCTTCCGCACAAGTAAACGTAAAATTGCTCTGTCCGTTTTACTTTGAAGGCTGAGGTATTTATAGAAGAATGCAGACTGGCAGTTGAGAAGAATTTGAACTTCGTGGCTTCACTTGAGTGTTCCAAAAATATAGGGACGTGGGTTGAACGTGGCATGAGTGGGTGGTTGAGAAGTTTCAGGAGTCTTTGACTCCTCTGCTGAAGCTTTTCCATGTTCTGCACTTGTTTTGTAACTGATATTAGGCGCATTACGGTCGTTACAAGTGCGTTACGAGCAGGTTTCATGTTTTCCCGTGTTACGGTCGTGGCCAAGGCGTTACGGTCGTTACGCGCTTCATGAATGTCTTACGGTCGTGGCAGGTGGCTGACGACCTTCACAGCTACAAAATCTGCATTTCTTTGACAGATTCATCTTTTCTTCTGTTCTTTGATGCTATCTTTGCATGTTTCATGTTTTCTTCTGGTTTGAGCTAAGTTATGTAATACCTGCAAAAAGTCATGACAAACTCGAAATATTCGGGAGTTAATCGAGTCAAAATAATGCAAAACGGGTTAATTTCATGGTAAATATACGATACGATTTCGTGTTATCAAATTCCCCCATACTTAAATCTTTGCTTGTCCTCAAGCAAAATAATCAATTTAGAAAAATCGGACAAGCTTTTAAAGACGCATATATCTAGTATACCTTTTTGTTTTCAAATTATTACGAGAAATCCTAAGTTAGTTCGGCCAAAAATCGAGTAAAACAACAACGATACGCTAATGACACAAGCAACAAGCTAGTCAATGACTATCCGTTTTAAACAAAACGTTCGATTATTCCGTTAAAATTCAGCTCAGAGTTCCTTGTACCTATTTCACCCGGTTTCGTTCTTGCGCAATCACATTAAGCCCATTATCCTTACACGCACGTAGTGGAATAGCCGGTTAGTGGTTCTGATCAAAACACAACGGTTTCTGGCACAATTATGTGGCAACCTCTTATATCCAATTGCAAGATGCGGGGGATCAAACCGTAGTCTGCCCTACCAAGTTTAGTACCAGATGCTTCTAAACCACCTAAACAATGGATTCTCGTGTTACTTAGCAAAAGCTCTTGCATCCGTTGGATTAAACGATCGGGTGAGGATCGCCCAATTTAATTGGTGCAATACCTATTTCCTTAAAGCATGTAACATTCTTCTGAAACGATTAACAAGATCATCCACTTATGTTCATCGGCTTTCCACGTGGTTTATGCTAGGACTGGTGCCGACTGCTAATATAAACTACTAGGGGCTAATTTAAGACTTAAAACTCAAAGTATCGGTAGAACGAAAATGGAGACGAATCGCGTAAGTGGGGAGTCAAAGGTGTCATAACCTTATAGTTCTCGTTGGATCGCTTTCGGCCTTCTAACTAAGATTTCAGTTAAAGTAGGTAACTAACGATTATGCGAAAATAAAAGGCAAAAATTTTTGGTATGGCTGAATAGAACGGGGAGAAAATGAAATAACGAAAGATTACTAAAATAGAGATTGAAATTACTCGTTCTGAATTAAGAATGCAGTACTCCTCCCACACTATTTCAAACATTGTCTCAATGTTATGATATAATGGCGAGGTTAAATTAAAAATACATCAGAAAAACAAAGAAAACAACAAGGAAGAAGAAAAAGGAAGACTACTGATGACCACAACGACTTCTGGTTCGTGATCTTCTGGAGGGAGTGGCTTCAGGGTCGGTGCTCTGGGGTCCAAGAGATGTGACATCCATCCTCAAAGCATTAAGCTCGCTCAGAGCTTCATCAAGTCTTTCATTCATCGAGCGTTGACCACTCAGGATTTGGGCATTTTGCGCGAGCAAGACGTCGAAACGCTCCTGATGTAACCTCTCGGATTTTGCATTCATAAGATTCTGATGATGAATGGCTCGGAGGAGTTCGTCATAAGAAGGAGGTGGCGGAGCAGAGGAAGATTCAGGGATGTCAGGCACAGGAACAACTCTATCCAATTCTTCATACATCTCATCAGCGGGGCCGACAGGTGGTTCTTCTTGTGCAGCAGCATGACCTTCAGGGGCTTCAAGGTTAAATAGCCAATTGACTCGGTTCTGAGGATCGATTCGGTCCCTACAAGGCAAAACAATGTTAGAGTAAACTATGTTCTGTATCACTGGATGGAACTTTCTGTCGTCCCGCTCGTGGATAAGGTGGACTAATTTGCAATGATCCAAGGTAAGCAGAACCGGTGCTCGGGATGGTAGATGAGCAAGGGTGTCACCATGATTCAATGCCAAAGCAAGAGAAGTGACAAGCCCTCCGAAATAGAAAGGTTTGTCGCCTCTGGTGCAGATGGAATTAATATGAGCCAGGAGGAAGGGTGCGACGTTGATTTTCTGACCAGAGAATGCACAGTGCATGAAAAATAGCTCCTTGGAGTTGAGCTTATGGTTGCTATCTGTTGCGAAGATCGTGTTACACAGGATACGGTGGAAGTAGCGAATGGCAGGGTTGTGGATTTGTGTGGCATTGAGGTGATCGTAAGAGTTTGCACGATTGTTGGTGAGGCTATGCCAAAGGTTGAAAGATTCTTCGCCAAAATTGTCGGGCACACGGAGGTGGGAACCTTCATCGGTGCAGAAATCAAGCAATCGTCCGAACGCGTTTTGAGAGAACTCGTACTCGGTACCGAAGATGCGAAACCTCGCAACACCAGAAAGTTGGTTTGTTGGACCGTTTGGAGTAATGTAGCAAAAAGAGCTGAGGAACTCAAGGGTGAGGTTCTCGTACGTGGGCTGGGGCTGGCTACAGAGATTCCATAAGTTGACATTCTGAAGAAGACGTTGAACACCTTCAAGCAAACCAAGGGCTCTTAGGCAGTCAGTGTCGATATACCTAGTAGGGTGTAGTCCTCGACGTTGGAATTTCAAGAACTTAATACGTTGAGTCTCGCCTTGGTCACCATCATGTAGGGTAATGCCTGGAATTGGTTGGAGATTGTTCGCCATTTGCATGCAAGAGTGTTTGAGTGAGAATGGGTGTGGGTTTTGAAAGAGTGAATGAGAGAATGATACGGGTGAATGGGAGTATATATAGTGAAAAAGAGTAATTGGAAGTTTGAGAATTGGAAGGGATTAGTGGTGATTTAAATGGGGTTAATGGGGAGTGAATGGAGGAAGTGTGACGGTTGAGAAGTTATGGAAGAAGAAGAAAGAAAGGTTGAAAAAGAGGAAGAAGAACGTTCTGCTAACAGGGTTACTGATGTAACCCGTGTTACGGTCGTAACACCTAGATGACGAGCGTAACACGCTGAAGGGCTTGTGACGGTCGTGGGGGTTCAGTGACGATCGTGGCAGCTACAAAATTTGCAATTTTCAACAGAACAGAACACAATTACACAGAGTGATATTTTTATAGAAAACACAACATATAAAGCGTACCAACCATAGTCCAACATAAACATGACATTAATCCATTCAACATACATTCCAATATATAATTTGCAAGAATTAGAAAACCATAAACCATTGTAAATAGAATAATGAATGTAAATTGAAACTGAAAACAAACAATTGCATTAATTCAAAATGAGCTACTTGTTCTTTTTGACAGAAAGTAAATGATTGTAAAAAGATGAAATGTAATGATCTAATAAAGAATGAAACTACCTAGAAACGAAACAAAATGGGAAAATTCTAAAAACTAAGAATTGAAATACTGAAAAACTGAAAACTAAGAAACTAAGAAACTAAGAACTGCTTCATCCAATCTTTGCTTTTAATTCCTCTAAAGCTTTGGTGATGTTATAGAATTGCTCCACTGTAATGTCAGTTAAACCAATGAGATCCAAACGCATATTCTTCAATTCATTCTTTATTCCATCAATGTCAGTTTTATAAGAATCCAAAGTGGTCAGAATGGTATTCAAGTGTGTAGTGTATTCTCCTTGGGTTATGTCAGGGGCTACTTGTGCTTCAGCCATATTGGTAAAATCATGGTAACCAGGAGGAGTTTCAGGATCCGTTTCGTTTTTAGACATGAAATTATCAGCAACAAAATATGATTGTGGTGTTTCTGGTGTTGAAGGGTGGTCAGGTGGATTCAATTCATATAACCAATTATCACGGTTGTGGACACTTACTTGGGCATGGTTTGGAAGGGTAAAAAGAGTAACAACTTTGTTTCTTATCAGGTATTCATAAGGTGCAGGGCCTAAATTTCCTATTATTCGGTTATTGAAACAGAAATCAATGTTCATAGGCCTAATTGATCCAAATGGTGCACAATTATTTAATTGGTAACGAAGTCCAAGAGCATTTGCAATCATCGTAACTAATCCTCCCACACTGACAGGAAGATTAGGGTCCTCACTAATGCGGGTAAAGGTTTTCATCAGGAGTGGGACAGCATTGACAGGGCGTCCGAGGTTCATACAATAAAGCAGAGATAACTCATCCTTGGATATAGCATTTTGGTTTTGTTCTTTTCCAAACAAAGTGTGGGCAAAAATCCTATGGAAATAGCGGATAGCTGGGTTATGTATCTCATTGTTATCCATACTCTCTGGGTCAGGATGATAGTTTACGGTTAAAGTACCCGAGTAATCCACTCAAAATCTAGTAAATCGCCTCGGGGTAGTAAAGCTAAGGGTCCACTAGGAACCCTAATAAAGCGACTAAGTCCCTATGGTTATAGGTGAACTCAATACCAAAAAGTCTGAAGGCGATGATTCCTTTTCTGGCTCCGACACCGTGTTCGTATATAAACTAAAGAACTCGGGAACTCAAGGGTAAGCTCTCGTAAGTGATAAACCTAGACTTAAGGTGTGCTCTCTCCCATCCCAATTGGTTAAACATGTAATAAACACTGTCAGTTATGCCTAAAGTGTCCATAGTGGGTTCATCATGATACAGGGTCAAACTGATGTCTTGTTGAGACAAAGCCTCAAATCTCCTTCTTTGGTTTCTACCTCTAAAGGTGGTTTCCATAAAGTTCTGTGGAGGATCCATAGCAAAAGTAAAGCGGGGAAACAGAGTAGAGGAGAAAGTAAGAGAGAAAAAGACTTTTCAGAAATCCTGTGGAAATAAAGTTGTTTTGAAATCAGCAGCAGTTTTACAAAAGTTTAAAAAGCAAATTGTAAAAGAAAAACACAAACATAATAACAAGCAAAAACAAATAAATGGGTTGCCTCCCATGAAGCGCTGTTTTTAACGTCATAAGCCGGACGAAATGCCTAGTGAAAGATCAGTCGGGAGAAATAGGTGGCAGTTCTACGAGTTTTAGACTATTCGCATAATCTCTATTTTCGATATGATGATAACTGTTTTAACCGCTGTCCGTTTACAATAAACGGGGCACTATTTCTATCCTTAATTTCTACCGCTCCGCTAGGAAATACTTTTGTAATTTCGAAAGGACCGGACCATCTAGATTTAAGTTTTCCAGGGAAGAGTCTAAGTCTAGAATTAAATAAGAGTACGACGTCTCCCACACTAAATTCTTTCTGAGATAAACGCTTATCGTGCCATTTTTTAGTTCGTTCTTTGTATATTTTAGCGTTTTCGTAAGCGCCTAATCTTAATTCTTCCAGTTCATGTAAATCAAGGATTCGTTTCTCGCCAGCAGCAGTGTAGTTAATATTGAGTGTTTTTATCGCCCAATAAGCTTTATGCTCTAGTTCCACCAGGAGATGACATGATTTTCCGTAAACAAGTTTGAAAGGTGTAGTTCCGATAGGAGTCTTGTAAGCTGTCCTATAAGCCCATAAAGCTTCGTTAAGCTTAGAAGACCAATCTTTTCGAGATATAGCGACTGTTTTTTCTAAGATTTGTTTAATTTCTCTGTTCGAAACTTCGACTTGTCCGCTAGTTTGCGGGTGATAAGGTGTTGCGACGCGGTGCTTGACTCCATATTTAGATAGTAATTTATCAAATATCTTCGAAATAAAATGAGAGCCACCGTCACTAATGACAAGGCGAGGAACACCAAAACGCGGGAAGATTATATTCTTAAAGAGATTTATCACCACTCGTGTGTCATTTGTAGGAGAAGTTATTGCTTTGATCCATTTCGAAACATAATCGACAGCTACGAGTATAAACTTGTTTCCAAAAGAAGACGGGAAGGGTCCCATGAAATCGATTCCCCAAACATCAAAGACTTCAGCTTCTAGTATTCCTTTCTGAGGCATTTCATCGCGTCTTGAGATATTACTGGTGCGTTGGCAGCGATCATAGTTTTTAACGGGGATGTGGACATCCTTCCACAGGTTAGGCCAGAAAAGGCCGGCTTGGAGAATTTTGGCACATGTTTTAGAGGTGCTAGCATGTCCGCCATAAGGAGATGAATGACAATGGGAATTGACGTCTTCTATTTCTTCGTCGGGTATACAACGGCGGAAAATTCCATCTAGTCCTCGTTTGAATAAAAGTGGTTCGTCCCAATAGTAACTCATGAGATCATGGAAGAATTTCTTTTTCTGTTGGTAAGTTAAATCTGGTGGAAGCGCACCGGCAACTAAATAATTAACTATGTCAGCATACCATGGCAGTCCTACAGTCATATTAATGGCTTCCACGACTTTCTTAGCTTCTGGTTTGTTTAAATCCAATTGAGCTAGGTCGCTTATCATATGTGCTATCAGATGTTCATACGGAAAATCGTCGTTAATTGGAACTTGTTCGGGTTTTACACCTTCTAATCTGGATAAGTGATCTGCTACGACGTTTTCGGTTCCTTTCTTATCTTTAATTTCCAAGTCGAATTCTTGTAAAAGTAAGATCCATCGGAGGAGTCTGGGTTTTGCATCTTTCTTGGTAAGTAGATATCTGATAGCAGCGTGGTCCGTATAAATGATGAATTTTGCTCCTACGAGGTAGGAACGGAATTTGTCAAGTGCGAAGACCACGACTAAGAGTTCTTTTTCAGTTGTGGCGTAGTTCATCTGAGCTGAGTCAAGCGTTCTGCTAGCGTAGTAAATTGCGTGAAGTTTCTTTTCTTTTCTTTGTCCAAGAACTGCGCCTACAGCGTAATCACTTGCATCGCACATAATTTCGAAAGGTAACCTCCAATCGGGTGGTCGCATGATTGGTGCAGAAATAAGTGCGGTTTTAAGGGTTTCAAAAGCTTTGAGACAATCGTCATCGAATATGAACTCAGCATCCTTCATTAGTAGACCGGTAAGTGGTTTGGTAATTTTCGAGAAATCTTTAATAAATCGTCGGTAAAAACCGGCGTGTCCTAGAAAACTTCGTATCTCTCGAACGGTCTTAGGTGGTTGGAGTTCTTTAATCACTTCTATCTTAGCTTTATTAACTTCAATTCCTTTATTGGAGATAACATGTCCAAGTACGATTCCTTCTCTGACCATGAAATGGCATTTTTCCCAGTTGAGCACAAGGTTTACTTTCACACATCGTTCTAAAACACTCTCTAAATTAGATAAACATCCTTCAAAGCTTTGTCCACACACAGAAAAGTCGTCCATAAACACTTCCATGATGTTATCAATGAAATCTGCGAAGATAGCCATCATACATCGTTGAAAGGTTGTTGGGGCATTACATAATCCAAAAGGCATTCGTCTATACGCGAACGTTCCATAGGGACACGTGAATGTAGTCTTCTCTTGATCATCTGGGTGAATTGGAATTTGGAAAAATCTGGAATAACCGTCTAAATAGCAGAAATAGGAGTGTTTGGCTAATCGTTCTAACATTTGATCAATAAAGGGCAAAGGAAAATGGTCTTTCCGAGTAGCTTTGTTCAGTTTTCTATAATCAATGCACACCCTATGTCCATTAACTACTCTTTGTGTTATCGATTCGCCTTGTGCGTTTTTCACGACAGTGACACCTCCTTTCCTAGGTACGACATGTACTGGGCTAACCCATTTACTGTCGGAGATCGGGTAAATAATTCCAGCTTCCATTAGCTTTTTGATTTCATCTCTGACTATAGTGCTGAGGATCAGATTAATTCTTCTTTGAGGTTCTCGAGAGGTTTTGCAATCCTCTTCTAACAGAATACGGTGCATACAAATTGAAGGACAAATTCCTTTTAAGTCCGATATGTTATAACCTAACGCAGTAGGGTATTTCCTTAGAACGTCTAAGTTTTTTTGAGTTTCGAGCGTTCCTAAACTGGAATTCACTATAACAGGTCGAGTTTATTCAGTATCGAGGAATTCGTATCGTAGATTGTTAGGTAAAACTTTCAATTCTAGCTTTGGTTTCTTTGGACATGGCATATGATTAGGTGTAAGTGCTAGACTTTCTCTTAGACTGTCATCTCTATATGGTTCTCGCCAATTGTCGTCTTCGAATATCAGAGGGGTTTGAATTTTCATTATTTCGAAATATGTGGTTTGTTCAGCTTCCATCTCTCTTACGCACTCGTCTATAATATCGAGTAAATAACATGTGTCATTCATGGCGGGTGCTTGTAGAAATTGAGTGAGGATGAATTCCACTTTTTCCTCTCCGACTTCGAATGTTAGTCTGCCCTTCTTTACATCAATTATAGCTCCAGCTGTGGCTAGGAATGGTCTTCCTAATATGATAGGGGTATCTGAATCTTTGGTAATGTCCATGATTATGAAATCGGTCGGGATATAGAATTGACCTATTCTAACTGGAACATTTTCCAATATGCCTATAGGGTACTTAACTGATCGGTCAGCTAATTGAATAGACATCTTTGTGGGTCTAAGTTCTCCCATCTCCAGCTTTTTGCAAATAGATAAGGGCATGACACTGATACTTGCTCCTAAGTCGCATAGAGCTTTGTCTATGACGAATTTTTCAATGTTACAGGGTATAGAGAAACTACCTGGGTCTTTTAACTTAGGAGGCATGTTATTCTGAATGATAGCACTACACTCAGCAGTGAGTGTAACTGTTCCGTTATCTTCTATCTTTTTCTTGTTAGATAGGATTTCCTTAAGAAATTTAGCATACGATGACATTGGGTGATGGCTTCTGTGAACGGTATTGTGATATTCAATTGTTTCAGAAGTTCCACGAATTTCTTAAATTGGCCCATCGATTTAGAATTGGTTAATCTCTGAGGATACAGAATTTATGGTTTATAAGGCGGTGGAGGCACATAAGGTTTCTCTTTTTCTACAGCCTCTTGGTTTTCGTTTTCCTTTTCTTTCAGTTCACTCTCGTTTTCACTTGGCTTGTCTTGCTTTTGATACATTGCTGGATTTTCTAGTCTCGGATCAACAGGTTCGTCAAGTTCTTTTCCACTCCTTAATATAACGACATTAGCGTGTCCTTTTGGGTTAGGTTGTGGTTGACCAGGAAATATTCCAGCAGGAGCAGCAGTAGGTGCTTGCTGTTGAGCTACCTGTGAAATCTGAGTTTCCAGCATCTTGTTATGGGTAGCTAAAGCATTGACCTTGCTAGATAATTGCTTAATTTGCTCATGGGTGTGTAAGTTCTAATTTAAAACATCCTTATTGGTTTGGGATTGAGAAGCAATGAAATGTTCTATCATAATTTCAAGGTTAGATTTCCTAGGAATGTTGGAAGTATTAGGTCCGTTATTAGGATGATTCGGGATAGCTTTCGGATAACCAGGTGGTACAGCAGGAGCTTGTCCAAGAGCATACAACGCATTGTTGCTTTTGTAAGAGAAATTTGGATGATTCTTCCAACCTGGGTTATACGTATTACTGTAGGGATTTCCTTGTACGTAGTTGGCTTGTTCGGCTGGTACTCCGGTCAGAAGGGGGCATTCTGGAGTAGGATGTGATTGAATACCACCTAAATCGCAAGTTTGGGCTACTGCAGCTACGGTAGCTGCGGGAGTGATGGAAAGGTTCTCTAGTTTTTGGGTAAGAGCTTCCACTTTAGCATTAACTTGATCCAGGCTATTCACTTCGACCATGTTACCTTTCGTTTAAGATTTCTCTACATTAGCTCTCTCGCTTCCCCATTGGTAATGGTTCTGAGCCATGCTTTCTATAAGTTGGTTCGCATCGGCGTATGGTTTATCCATCAGTGCGCCACCAGCTGCAGTGTCTATAGTTAATCTTGTATTGTACAAGAGACCGTTATAGAATGTGTGAATAATCAACCATTCTTCTAAACCATGATGAGGGCAGAGTCTTAACATATCCTTGTATCGTTCCCATGCTTCGAATAAAGATTCATTGTCTTTTTGTCTGAAACCATTGATGTTGGCTCTGAGCATAGCAGTTTTGCTTGGAGGAAAATATCTAGCTAGGAAGACTTTCTTCAACTCATCCCAAGTGGTGATTGAGTTGGAAGGAAGAGATTGGAGCCAAGCGCGAGCTCTGTCTCTTAAAGAAAAGGGAAATAGGCGCAATCGTATCGCCTCGGGGTTTACTCCATTCGCTTTCACAGTGTCTGCGTACTGTGCAAACACTGATAGGTGTAAATTCGGGTTGTCAGTAGGAGCTCTAGAAAACTGGTTCTGCTGAACGGCAGAAAGAAGCGAAGGTTTTAGCTCGAAATCGTTTCGAGCGATAGCAAGAGCTGCAATACTGTTATGGGGCTCCGCTTGAGAAGGAACTGCGTAATCCTTAAGAGGACGAGGTGGAGGAGGTGGATCAGCCATTCTTCGTAATTCGTCAAGATCTGGAAGTTTAGACGGAGGAAGATTGTGGAGCTCACGGTACTCCTGAATTCGTCTTCTAAATCGAAGATAACGCTCGGGATCGCTTATTGGTATATGCAAAGGACTGCCTTGAGAGCGAGTACTTGGCATACACAAAGGGAAAAATAAATAGTTGCCTTAGTCTAGACAGTGCTACTTTAAGAGTGCACTAGTGACTAGATCAAAGTCCCCGACAACGGCACCAAAAACTTGATGTGCGATCGACCTAATGTGTCTAACGGTATCTTAACTGCAAGTGCACAGCCTATCGCGGTAGTAATAAAAGATTGTCGAATCCACAGGGACTTTGTAATCACTCTAGTGCGGGAAAGTAATGCTAGTTTAGCTAAGGCGGAAATTGTCATGTTTGGTTTAAGGAAGGCTAAGGAAAATAAACTAATTGATTTTAAATTAATAATGAAATGAAATGGTCGGTATGTAATAGGATGGACCTAAGGATCTAATCGAACTTAAGCGTATAAGGATGGTTAACTTAGTTTATCTGTAGAATTAATCAGTTTAAAAACCCTCAACTCACACTTTCGTGGTCTTATCTCGGATTACATGTCTAAATCCCTATACCTGCTTTCGCTAGCCTATAAGTGTTTAGAACATACTTTTTGGAAACTTAATTAATTCTAATTCGTTTTAAAGCGCTTTCACTGTATTTAAATCGAATGCCTAACTTTAGCTATCCGGTGAAAATCTCACACTTTCGTGGTCTCGATCCTAACCTATTTACTTTTCTTACTTTCGTAACATAAAGGTTTTATTTTTAAGCATAAAAATTTATAACCAGAGTTAAGTTGATTAAGGTTTTAGCCTAAGTTTGATCAGATGCCTATTGTCTCTAACTATCCCATACCGACACTAAAGGTTTAGCTAGCCATGACAATCGGAATAAACTCACAGGAAACAGAAACAAATAAACATAAAACAGACATTATAAGTAATTAATGAAACTTAAATTAATTGATTAAGATGTACTGTAATACAAATGTAAAATAAAGAACCTGAAAATAAAGCAAATACTTCTAATCCTTCTTCCACAGATCGAAAACTTGGACTGTCGGTATTGGAAATATAAATGAATTCTGAAGCTTGAATAAAAATCTAAACTAGAATAGCAATTTCCTAATGTTAGAAATTGTTATTGGGACAAGGAAATAAACGAAGGAAATAAACGATTGCAGAGGAAATGTAAATTGAAATAGCAATGGGTTTTTGATTTCGGCAGAGCTTCCGCACAAGTAAACGTAAAATTGCTCTGTCCGTTTTACTTTGAAGGCTGAGGTATTTATAGAAGAATGCAGACTGGCAGTTGAGAAGAATTTGAACTTCGTGGCTTCACTTGAGTGTTCCAAAAATATAGGGACGTGGGTTGAACGTGGCATGAGTGGGTGGTTGAGAAGTTTCAGGAGTCTTTGACTCCTTTGCTGAAGCTTTTCCACGTTCTGCACTTGTTTTGTAACTGATATTAGGCGCATTACGGTCGTTACAAGTGCGTTACGAGCAGGTTTCATGTTTTCCCGTGTTACGGTCGTGGCCAAGGCGTTACGATCGTTACGCGCTTCATGAATGTCTTACGGTCGTGGCAGGTGGCTGACGACCTTCACAGCTACAAAATCTGCATTTCTTTGACAGATTCATCTTTTCTTCTGTTCTTTGATGCTATCTTTGCATGTTTCATGTTTTCTTCTGGTTTGAGCTAAGTTATGTAATACCTGCAAAAAGTCATGACAAACTCGAAATATTCGGGAGTTAATCGGGTCAAAATAATGCAAAACGGGTTAATTTCATGGTAAATAACGATACGATTTTGTGTTATCAAAAAGGTACTAGACTATGGGAGTCATCCATCCCACTTTCTCTTCAATGGAGAGCACTTCCCATTTTTCTATGCTTGGCAAGTCTAATGTTTCCTTAATTACTGTTTTATTCATACCTGAACCTTTTGGACTAGCCAATCAGGCCAGGAGGTCAGCTCGAGTGTTCTCTTCTCTTGGAATGTGACATATTTTGAATTCTTGAAACTCCTTTGTAAGTTGTAAGGGTCATTGCATATATTTCAACAGAACATGATCCTTTGTCTGAAAACCCCTACACACCTGTCCGACCACTAATTACGAATAAGTACAGACAAGTAGGTGGGTTACTCTGATTTCTCTGGCCAACTTCATCCCGACGATCAAGGCCTCAAATTCATCCTAGTTGTTATTGGTTTGGAAGCTGAAGCATAGTGAGTATTCTAGTGCCAGATCTTCGGGTCCTTCTAAAATGATGCCAGACCCACTACCTCTTAGATTTGACGAGCCATCCACATAGAGAATCCATTTCATGGTCGTCTCTTCGTTCGTTGGGGCGCTGGAATCCACCACAAAATAAGCTAAAACTTGGGTCTTTATGCTAGTCCGATGAGTAAATTCTATGTTATACTCGGATAGCTCCACCGCCCAGGACACCATTCGTCCATCTAAATCAGGCTTCTTAAATATCTTCTTCAAAGGAATTTTTCCACCTGAATGGGATACCCGTGAAAATAATGTCTCAACTTTCTGGCTGTCGTGACCAGCGCCTAAGCTAAACGCGCAATTCTGTGGTATCTGACTACCTCTCCCCGCAACACCTTGCTAACAAAGAAAATCGGTCTCACGCCCAACTCTGCATCTTGGTACAATATTAAAGGTGTATTTTCTTTTGGTCGGACTAGTATTGGAGGAGCCGATAAGAACTGCTTGACTCCTTGAAAGGCTTTTTCACAATCGTCTGTCCACTCAAAATCAGCTTTTTTCCTTATTGTTGCGAAGAAGTGTATTGACCTATCACCTGGACAAGACAAAAAGTGGGATAAAGCGGCCAAACGGCCAGTTTGTTGCCGAACTTCACAGATGGACGTTAGGCTTCTCATGTTAATCACAACTTGAAATTTGTCTAGATTAGCTTCTATTTCCCGACTGGTTAACATAAAACCGAGGAACTTCCCGGCTTTGACTCCAAACGTGCATTTATCCGAATTTAAGCGCATGTTATAACTTCAGACGACTGTGAAGGTTTCTTCCAGATCCCGAATATGCTTCCACTCTTCGATAGTTTTAACGACGATGTCGTCAACATAGACTTCTATATTTGGCCGATCTGAGGGGCGAACACCATATCCATTAATCTCTGATAGGTAGCACCAATATTTTTTAATTTGAACGGCATAACCTCATAGTAGTAGTTGCTCTGGTCCGTCATACACGCTGTTTTCGGTGCATCTGTCGGGTTCATCTGAATTTGGTTGTATCCAAAATAAGTGTCCAAGAAATTTAGTAGTCAGAAACCTAAAGCTCCATCGATCAATAGATCAATATGAGGGAGCGGATATGGGTCATTTGGGAATGCCTTATTGAGATCAGTAAAGTCCAGACACATTCTCCACTTTCTAGTTTTTTTTCCTGACCATGACTACATTGGACAACTAGGTGGGATACTGGATTTCTCCAAAGAAGCCATCTTTCACGAGCTTATCAACTTCCTCCACGACTGCCTTTCTTTTCTCTTCACCGTCTTTCCTTTTCTGCAGTGACATTGGTTTCACCTCGGGGTCGAGCGCCAAGTGGTGGCACATGATGTTTGGATCAATACCCGACATATCAAATTGCTTCCTGGAAAATAGGTCGATATTTCGTCTCATGACGTCAATGATTCCAACCTCTTCTTCTGCGGACAGGTGAGTTTCGAGATGGGTAATCTAAGGCCGATCTGTATCTCTTTTGTTTCCTCCCAAGGAGCCATGGTATCTTCTATGGGGTCTTTCAGGGGGTTGATATCTACCACATTGACCTTGTGGTTATCTGCATCATCCTTGACTACTGATTTCCTCTTCATTTTCAAACTATCTTTATAGCCTTTTCTTGCCAGGCCTTGGTCTCCTCGAACGATTCCAACTCAACCTTCACCGAGAGGATACTTCATGGTGAGGTATAAGGTCGACGGAGCTGCTTCAAGTGCGTTGAATGATGGCCCGCCAATTATGATGTTGTAAGGAGATGATGTGTTGACGATTAAGTACCTCACCCTGAGTTCTTTAGCGTTTTCCTTCATTCAAAATGTAGTTAGAACTGGAAGGTGACCCAGTACCTGTAGTTGTTCCTCGAAAAAACCAACCAAGGTTCCATTGAATGGTAATAACTCCTTTGAATCAAAATTCATGGCCTTGAAGGACTCCCAGTACATCACGTCAGCCGAGCTTCCCGGGTCAATCAGCACCCGTTTGACACTTCAATCTCTTATTTGCACTTTTATGACCATTGGGTCGTTTTCGTGAGGCAAAATCCCTTTTGCATCTTCCCTAGAAAATGCCACAACCCCAGGGTCTTGGTTTGTCGACCTGACCTAAGCCACGTGCTTCACATCCCGAGCATCTTTTCTGGGTGGAGCTGGTGGAGCCCCCTCCGGCAAACCCTCCAAATATGGTGTTAAGCGTATGTCAGGTGAGCCTTGCTTCCCGGACTTCCTCCACTGTTTCCCTTCTTTTTAAAAGGAGATTCAGAAGAACCACCTCCCTTGGAAGGACTTAGTTTTCCTGTTTGTTCCGCATTCCCCTTAACATAGGAAAATTTGTTTTCCCTTCTGGGTCAACTTTTCAATTTCTTTACGCAGTTGCAGACAAATATTCATTGTGGTGACCTCGCACTCGATGATAGGCCCACCAGGCCTCGGCATCGCCACCCATGAGTACATGCACATTATTGGGACACCAAGGCTTTTGGATCAAGTTGAGATAATTCACATCCTTCTAAATGTCTTCTCTCATGGTGTTCAAAGGTGTGTATTCTCTGTCTGATACTAAAGACCGTCGGGGTTCTCATTGAGGAGGTCTTTCCCGGGGTGGAGGTTGGTCTCGTGATCGGCTCTTCTACCAGGTGCTCTTTTCTCGGGTTTTCCCTTTTTCCTCAACGTCTTTGAATCTTTTTCCCATGTTTCTCTCCTTCCCGTTCACATAACATTCTGCCTGGGTGATTATCTCGTCCATGCTCACGGCTGGTTTCTAGGCCAATGATTCATTAAGTTGTCCATCCCGGAGACCGTGCTGGAAGGCCGACAGAAAGATATCATGATTGGTGTGAGAGATTTTTATGGTTTACTCATTAAACTTGGCCATGTAACCCCTCAAGGATTCCGAAGGGAGTTGTTTGACGCTAAACAGCGTTGCATTCGACACCTTTTGATGTCGGTTTTCCGAGAACTGTTGTACCACCTTCTTAGTAAAATCTTGATAACTGATGATATAATGCTTGGATAGACTCATGTACCATCTTAAAGCCGACTCTTTAAAAGTGTCAGCCATAAGCTTAAACTTTAATGAATCGTTGGCTCCAATTATCACCATGATGTTGTGAATGGCAATGTTGTGCTCATGGGGATCCGTCTTATCATCTTAGACTGCAAGAGTTAGGGGTTTGAAGTTCTCTAGAACTTGATCGTCCCAGATGGCCTGGGACAACGGTTGCTGGCGAAGGTCATCTATCATAGCCAACAATTGTGCCATGTTTGGTAGCGGAGGGTCTCCTTCAGGCGAAGACATCCTTTGTAGGTTGAATGATGCGATGGCCTGAGAATATTTTATCGAGTCCCCATGGTGGGCGCCAAATGTTCTTGCAAAAAATTTGATATATGATTTTAAGGGATTCAGAGGGTCAAGTGAGATGACTTGAGCTCCAAGCGATGTGTCTTGGTTAGCCCTCAGTCGGGAGCCCTATTTATAGAGGTGCACGGACCTCGTCATCATTGTTTGTAACCGTTGTGACTATTCACTTGAGTGTAACTGGGATGCCATAAAGTCCAGTAACATTCGTCGCTGCCAATGATGACTAATTACATAACATGCACCGTCATGCATAAATAAGCGGTTACACCCTTGAATGGCCGACCTCGATATAACACACTAATAATGGCTGAGCTCTGAGTAACCCCTGGATCCGGGATATGAACTCGGTTGCTAACTCTTCATCTTCTTTCATGCTTAGTCGTCGGCGGCCACAGATCTTCGAGGTCGGCAGGGGCCTATCTCAATCATGATCCAGGATATATACCCGACTGGTGATCCTTGCTTTTCTTGACCGGTTAATCACGTCTCTCTTTTATCTCTTATAATTCGGACCATAGATTTTATATATGAAGAATAGTATATATATATATATATATATATATATATATATATATATATATATATATATATATATATATATATATATATATATATATATATATATATATATATATATATATATATATATATATATATATATATATATATATATCCACGAGTCTATAGTTTAATGTTATGTTTTTACGTTTAAAGCAAAGTTATCACATATTTGGTTCCCTATTCGTGTTTGAACCAACAATGAGCCTGGCAACATCAATAAAAGTCCCTTTGATTTTAGAATCTATAATTTGGCGTTTTAACATGGTCTCAATACTCAAGTAAAATACTCTAGTCTATACACATTGTTTCTGCCGTTCTACTCTATTTTAGTGTTGTTTGTATGTCTAAACATGATCTAAGAGAAGAAGACAACAACTTGCACTTACATAGAACCAATACCTTTCCAAAAGTGGTTTCCCTAAGTAGGTGGAATTGTCGGAAAGAAATTTCTTTTTCAAGTAAATGGAATTAGATGTCATCGTAATCTAGTATAAGAAAACAACGTAAACCCATAATGCATCAATACCTCTCTCAACTCCGACCCATTCTCTAAACAGAGTTTACGTTTTACCTGCTTCTCCACTTTATAGATAATGGTTTTGCTTTCAGTTAATGAAGCCTATCAAATTCCAAATATATTTTGTTGATAGTGGTGTGTCACTACTTCCCCACAGCTACAGCATTTACAGAATTTGTTTCTCTATCTTCATAGCAAAATTTGCATTTGCAACCAAGACAAAAGGGAGTTTGACAAAAAGAAAGTTATTTCTCTAGAAACTATTGAACTCGTTAATACATAATTAACAACTTTTGTTCTATATTAACAAAGACGGCTTCTTTGTGTAAAAAAAAAATTGCTTCTTTTCTAACTCGTGAAATCTCACATAAGCCATTAGTTTTAACAAAAATGTTTTTCTAAGTCTAGACATGTTTTTAAACAGGGTCGTCTTTGAGGGCGTGCAAGACGACTTATCGCACAGTACCTCAAAATTTTCAAGGTTAATTTATGGTTGAATGAAACCTCATAACATATTGTTTAGCTTAAATGGTGATTATATAGGGCCTTTATTTGTTTTGTCCTTGCTACATTGTGACTAACCTACACAGGGTCTCAAAAAACTTATGACAACCCTGTTTTTAAACTTTCGAATTCTAGAAGCGAAATTAGGTAAGAATTAAGAAAAATAGTAGTTTGAAACTCTACGGTCAAAATTAAAGTGGTGTGAGATTTGTGCGTTAACTTTATGATTTTTATTGATTTAGAAATAAAAAATAGGACTCTAAACTAATTCTCATGAGTCCATAATCTATCAACTCATATCCTTTAAACTCATCTCGGAATTTAATTAGAGAATGAAAACAAAATTTGCCTGAGTTTGTCATTGAAATTGTTGAAGGTTTGTGGATATTTGATCGTCTGATGTAGAATTCTTTAGGGTTTTTTGAATCTCTTCTGATAGAGATAAAGAGAAAATCATGTCCATTATATACTTGAAGTATGTCTAGATTATCTCATCCATTAATTTTGCAGAATAATATAACCAAAGTGATTTTCGTTATATCAATCCACTATTACAGAAAGCCCTTTTATAACGGTGTTGGAAAATGGATACCATCACGTGTGACATACCGTTGTGGAGTAGCGTGTGGTTGTAAATTTGATGTTTCCACCACAATCTGGAGACCATGATAGTAAGACATGACGCACACTACATATCACAACGGTTATTAATACCAACCATTATGATATATACACTTAGGTACTGAGTTCGAAATCCATCACCAACAAATTATTTGGAATATAAATTACTATTGATCACAGTTACAATAGATAACCGTTGTTGAAAGTATTCAAAGTTTATTATGTAATATGTAGATTGTTTGTTTTTTCATGCACCTCATTAAAGAAATACAATTCAAATTGATGAAGAAGTATATAATCTGAAAATTAAACTATTCTTGAAAACCAACTTAAACAAACCAGTATTTTCTGAATTGCATGCGACTCATCATTCATTTCCCGCTCTTTAATATATAGTATGTGGTTTAATGGTCTAACTCCTCCATGACATCAATTACTTCTATTCTTGTTTGATTTCAATAACAAAAATTTATTGACTAAGTCTACCTCATCATCGTCACTTATCATCGTGATTGTTATGATGACTTCTCATTATAATAATTACAATGATAAGTGATGATGAGGTAGATTTAACCAATAAATTATTGTTATTGAAATTTAACTATAAGAGGAGATATCAATGTAATGAAAGAGACAGTTCATTAAACCATATTCTATAATTTAAAGAGCGTGGAATGAATAATGAGATGCATGCAGTTCAGAAAATATTGATTGATATAAGTTAATATTTAAATACAACTTAATTTTCATATTATAAGTTTCTATGTTAATTTAAATGAATGTATTTTAAGTGAATGATTAGTGAAACAAGCAATCTACATAGAATATAACAAACTCAACTTAATCTTATTTAATCTTCTATAAATTTGCATAATAATTTAAAGAACAAAATATTGCTAAGTCACAAGAAGTCTATTTTCTTATGACTTAGCAATATTTTGTTCTTGTTCTGAGAATATTAATTAACAACAACAAAAACAATACAAAAGCATTTATCAACAACACAACATGATACAACAACACCAAATATAATAAAATATTTCAAGGATGCACCTTTTATTGAAACAAGTTGTGGAACTGGAATAAATTATGAGGTTCATCTAGTTTATGATGCTATGAAGAAGAAATATAAGGTGGATGAAGTTTACACAATAGTTTCATACTTCTTATATTTTTTGTCATAGGAACACAAACTGGATGAAGTTTGTTGCTGTAGTTTTTCGTCATTAACTTTCCCTATGAATAAGCTTATTTTTTATGACTTAACGACATGCAACATAACAACAACATACACGAAGAAGTGATAATATGGAAAAAATTGTCAACAAAACAACAACATGCAACAACATACAACAATAAAAAAACTATAAACTATCTAACAAGAAGAAAATCATATGAAAATCATGTGAAACATAACAACAACAAACACGAAAATGAGAGAAAAAGGAAGAAGACGAATATGAAGAACAAGATTGACGGCAATACTGTAGAACAGGAATGCTAATGACGAAGAAGAAAAAAATTGGTGCTAGGATTTTTCTGTGAAAGATACAGAGATACTGTCAAGAAGTGAGAGTTAATTCACTATATATATATATATATATATATATATATATATATATATATATATATATATATATATATATATATATATATATGTGTGTGTGTGTGTGTGTGTGTGCGCATGTGTGTGTCAAAACGCTTGAACAAAATAATTGTAGTAATTTTCTTTTATTTTTAAAAAAAGAAAAGACGCGCCTTAACGTTAAAGTAATAAAATATTTAAGGGCGCTAAGGTTCAAACTCATGAAAGGCTGGTTGGATCACCACGGTGAGTTCTTCAACCATTATTATATCCTAATAATTATTAATTAAAAACTATAAAAAAAATGTCAGCGCCTGAGTTTAGAGATGTCACCACGGTGTTTGGAAGAGTCGTGGTGACCTGGGCTTGTTGTTTGTGCGTTTTGTAGTAGTGATCATAACTAAAACCCATCAATAATCACTAATAGCGACATAACTAAATGACATAGATTCATTATGAAACGTGTAGCATGAAAGTCACATGAAGTTGGTATGTACATGTTAATTTTTGACTGATCAAACTTTAATTTAGTAAGATCATTCTATAACCTTATTATACAAAGTATAAATAGTTGAATATCAAACTTTATAAATAAAAAATTATGCAAAACCAGAGTATGCATACATGGAACACAAAATTCATAAATGACTAACTCCCACTAAACTAAAGATTCCTCAAACTATAAAACACTCATATGAGTAGTGTGCTCGCGAAAGACCTTGCGTGGAAGACCTTTTGTAAGAGGATCTACTATCATGAAGTTTTTCTCTTAGTGTTCTATGTAAATCTATCCACTTTGTACCCTTTCCTCTATCAACTAGGAATATTTTGTCAATATGTTTTTACTTATTTGAGCTCCTACTATTGTTGGAATATAGGGAGACTGGTTTATTGTCACAATATAACTTAAGTGGTCTTTCAATTCTTCCATAATTAATAACATGACAAGCTTCCGCAACCAAATTCCATGGTTAGATCCCTCAAAACATGCTATAAATATTTCTACCATGGTGGTTGAAGCCAAAAGAGTTTGCTTGGCACTGAACCAAAAAATTGGACCACCAAACAACATATAGATATAGCCTAAAATGGATCTTTTACTATATTGACATTCTGCAAAATCAGAGTTAGAGTATACAGTGATCTTTAACTGGTCTTGCCTCCTTTCTGTGAGCATATAATTTTTTTTCTCTTTAAATACCTCATGAACTTTTTTGCTGCTTTCCAATGATCCATTCATGGATTGCACAAATATCTGCCTAACATCCCAAATATAAACACAATATATGGATGTGTATAGACTTTGGCATACATTCGATTCCCTACAGCTTTTAATGAATCTTTAGCATTTATTGAATTTCTATGTTTCCGTTTGGGAACTAACTAAGACTAGATTTATTTCCCTTACCAATTGGAGTATCCTCTAGTTTACATTCGAGCATGCCAAATATTTTTAGTACCTTTTCAATATACCAAATATTTTAAGTACCTTTTCAATATAGCTCCTTTGTGATCATCCTATAATACCACGAGATCGGTATCGCTGTATCTGAATCCCTACAAAGGAGTCGTTACCAAGATCTTTCATTTCAATTTTGCCTGTGAGAACTTTCTTGGTTTCGTGCATTGTGCCTAAATCATTTGTGGAAAGCAGTATGTTATCAACATACAAGACTAGTAAAATGTACTTGCTCCCTTTTAGAGAATTAATTCATGAAACTTGAAGTATGTTTTAGTCCATAAATGGTTTTTTTTTCAATTTTTAAACCATATTCTTTGAGTCTCCTTACAAAAAGTTTTTTGGTTGCACCATATATATCATTTCATAAACATTGCCATTGAGGAATTCTGTCTTAACTTCCATTTGATGGAGTTCCAAATCATAATATGAAACAAGTTCCATGATTGTCCTAAAATATTCTTTTGATGAAATTGAAGAGAAAGTCTCTTTAAAGTCAATCCTTCATTTTGAGTATAACCCATCGCCTCAAGACTAGTCTTATACCTCTCCACATTACCGTTAGAATCCTGATTGGTCTTAAAAATCAATTTGCAACCAATGAATTTCACGCCTTATGGTAACTGGATAAGTTGCCAAACCTTATTGTCTTGCATGGACTTATAATACTCCTTCATTGCTACAATCCACTTTTCTGAGTTGGAATCATGCATTGCTTGGCAGAAGTTGATTAGGCCATCTTACATCATACCATTATTTTTCTCATGTTCTTGGAGAAAGATTATGTAATCATCTGGAATATCATTTCTCCTTTCTCTAGTGAATCTCTACAAAGTTATTGGTTCTTATAACACTTATTTTTAAGGATTTTGAGTTAGTTCTTCATGAATTATCAAATAATCTCGATTAGGAGGAAATTCAACAATGTCCTGTGGAGGTTACATACTTGCTTGATAAAAAATAAGGTTTTTGATATGTCAAAGTTTAAATGTTTCACTTGTCAAAAAACATGTCACATAAAGTAGGATTTTTTTGAAAAGAGGAAACAATGGTGATTCTGTTCAAATTGCAATGGCCGTAGAAAAATATGGTTATGAAAGAAGTGGCACACTAATGGTAATAAATTTGTAAACAGAAACAAGTTGAGTTATGGTGTTTCAAATGAAACAATACTTTGAAACTTTGGAGCTGAAACAAGGTGGAGTTGTTCAACTTGGAAATAATAAGGCTTGCCAAGTTCATAGTATTGTTATAGTCATGGTAAAAATGTTTGATGTTCGTGTGTTCCTTCTATGCAATGTGAGGTATGTTCATAAAATTAACTAAAGTTTGTTGTCCATAACCATGTTTGGTAATCTAGGCTACTAGACTAGAATTAAACATGGGGTGTTGAAAATTTAGCACGGTTGATTAGTAACGGCTAAAGGATCTAAAATGTGTGGGTTGTATATTTTGGATGGTTCCATAGTTATTGGTCATGCATTAGTAGCTAGTCAAGACATATACTTTGAAAATTTGGAGATCGAAGAAGGTGGATTCGTTTGGCTTAGAAATAAAACACTTGCGAAGTTCTTGGTATTGGTACAATCAGACTGAAATTTTTTGATGGTCGCGAGTTAGTTCTACATAATGTGAGGTATATTCCCGAACTTAAGAATTTTTTTGTCCATTAGTATGTTTGATTATCTAGGTTACTACACTTGAATTGAATGTGGGGTGTTGAGAATTTCTCACGACGCATTAATAATGGCTAAAGGATCCAAAATGCGTGGGTTGTATATTTTGGATACTTCCACTGTTATGGCCATGCATAAGTAACTAGTCAAGACCTTCTTGATAAATTTACATTCAGGCATTTGAGGTAGGGCTTGTCAATGAAAGAGGTTTAGTTGAACTTGCTAAACAAGGTTGGTAGACAATGAGAAATTAAATAAACTAGAATTTTGTGATAACTGAAGGTGTGAGAAACACAATAAATGAGAGTTTAAATTGGGTTTTAGGATTTAAAACAAATTCTTCCCAAGACAAAATAAGAATACAAGAACAAAGTTAATCCAGTCCACCTGCCAAGGTGATTTTGTCTTCTCAAACAAGGACTTAATCCACTATAACTGAACTGATTACATACACAACAAAGACCAATTGTCAATGTTGTAAACCACGAAGACTACCCGTCAATGTCTTCTTGAGAAATTCTAACTAACACTTAGTCTCTCAAGGAACACTCAACTTAAAAGTTAAAATACAATGAGTGTGTTTGAAAAGTTTCTTCCTAAAGCATATTACACAAGTTTGAATACAATAAAATAACACAACAATGTTAACATCAAGTTGAATGAATAAAAGACCCTTTATTGCAAGTTAACCAACAACAGTTCCTTGCTATTATAAAACATTACAAATGAATATTTTAAATAGAGTTGAGTAACATTTTAGCATAAGTGTTGCAGAGAATGTGTTGTTGTCTTCATTCTTCCAAGTCTTCCTTTTATATCCAAAAAATAAATATGTTGGAGGGTAGAATAGGAATACTACTTAATTTCAATTGTTTTGTCCACAAAGGTCAGTGAGGGAGTGGTAGATAACATAGTACCAATAGTACAATCCTTGCGCCATCATATTAGGGTAGTGGGAACATTTGTACCTTTTACTATTCTCTCACGTAAACCAATTTTGATCTTATCTTATAATCTTTAGAGGCTTCTGATGGTTGATGATGAAGCATGCTTAGAAGGACCAAAACTAGAATCTTCATAAAATAAGTCTTCAGAGTCTTCAAAACTCGTTCATCCAGAACCTTGTCTTTATAGTCTTTATCACTTGGTCTTCAGAATTTTTAGAACTTGTTCTTCCAGAATCTTGTCTTCAGAATCTTCAAAACTTGGACATATAGAATATTAGAGCTTGAGAAATTTTCAGAAGCTCTTCCATTAGAGTTGTGATCAGAAGCTCTATCATTAACGTTCATCAAAATTATTGTTATAGAAGCATTATAGAACTTGATTGGGTCATTGTAAACACCATTTGTTTCTTCCAAAGTCAAAGTGTGTTGTGTTCAAAACCTAATGACATCACAAACACCTTATCTTCATAGTCAGAACATGTTAGCAAAAGTTACACACTAGACAGAGTTTGTTAGAGTACTAAATTGTTCTCTAAGATATCATGTAATGTTATCATCAAAACTTAAGACCAAATATAGGACCAAATATTATTCTTACAATCTCCCTCTTAGGTCCAGAGTACTTAGGTCCTAAGCAACATTATTGATAACGAGAAATCGTATCGTACAATTGCTATGTTTTTAGCCCGTTTTCATATTGCATTAATCCATGTAACTCCCGATTGTTCCGAGTTTTTATGTCTTTTCACAGGTATTACATGTCTCAAGTCAAATTAGCAGAAAAAGATCAGATGAAGAAAGTTAACATGAAGACCATAAGAAAAGGAAAAATTCTGCAAAGTTCTGCAGTTTTTGATGGCTGTGACGGTCGTCACACATCTCTTACGAACGTAACGCGCTGTTTAGCGTCTTACGCCCGTCACCTTGTTGTTACGATCGTAACGCGCTTATTACTTGAAGAATGCTCGTCACACACCACTTACGATCGTTACACGCTAAATCCAACTTTATGAAGTGAAGAACGTGAAGTGAAGACGTGGGGGAAGGAGTCTTCAGATACTCCTAAAATCTCTCAACCCCAACAACGCCCACTTTCCTGGTTTTTCTCAGCAGTTCAAATGCAGAAGCCCACAATGTTAATTTTCAACTGTCAATTTCTCATCTATAAATAGCAGAGACTTCGATGAAGAAGACCGAGAGTTTATTTTAGAAATTTCTTGCGGAAGCTCTGCCGATTTTACGAACCAATTCCCAATTTTCAATTTTTCTGTTGTTCTTGCTTTTACTTCCTTTTACCAGTTAATAGCCATTTCCAACATTAGGAAATCGCTATTTTAGTTAGGATTTATTTTAGCCTCAGACTTCGTTTCTAGTTTCGATTCTGAAGGTTCCAATCTTGCCGACTTGTGGAAGAGGGAGCGTGAGGAATAATATTGTTATTCAGGTTTTAATCGCATTTAATTTTAAGTACAATTTGTTTATGTTAAATTTCTGTTATTTATTTATGATGAATGCTTTACTGCTTTCCAATTATATTTTCTGTGTGTTTGTTTCAAATACCATGTCTAGCTAAATTTCCAGAGTCGGTATGTGATAATAGTAACCGAATGAATTAAATTGTTCCTAAGCTAAAATCCTAATTAACTTAATTTATGGCTGTGACTTTTTATAATTAAAATCAATCTTTTTTTTATGAGAGTAAGAAAATTAGAATAGGTTAGGATTAAGACCACGAGAGTGTGAGGTTTTAACCGGATAGCTAAAGTTAGGCATTCGATTTAAATACAGCGAGAGCGCTTTAAAACGAATTAGACTTTATTAAGTTTTCAAAGAGTATTTTCTAAACACTTATGGGCTAGCGAGAGCAGGCATAGGGCTTTAGGAGTATAATCTGAGATAAGACCATGAGAGTGTGAGTTGAGGGTTTTTAAATTGATAATTTCTACAGAACCATTTAAGTTAAACATCTTTATACGCTTAAGTTCGATTAAATCCGCTTAGGTTCACTATATTACATACCGACCGCTTTATTATTATTATTTCCTTAATTCGATTTAGTTTTCCTCTGCTTTAACTTCTAAAAACCAAACGTGACAATATCCGCCTTAGCTAAACTAGTAAACCTTTATAGCACTAGTGTGATTACAAAGTCCCTGTGGGTTCGACATCTTTTTATTACTACCGCGATAGGCTGTGCACTTGCAGTTAAGATACCGTTAGACACATTAGATCGATCGCACATCAAGTTTTTGGCGCCGTTGCCGGGGACTTTGATTTAGCCACTACTGCACTCATAAAGTAGCACTGTCTAGACTAAGGCAACTATTTATTTTTCCTCTGTTGTATGCCAAATATTGGCTCCCGAAGCGAACCTTTGCATCTACAAATGAACGATATCGAACGCTATCTCAGAGTAAGACGCCGAATTCAAGAATACCGTGATATCAACAATCTTCCTCCGACTAAGCTTCCTGATATCTCAATACCTGAGTTAATTGAAGAATCAAAGATGGCTGACGCACCAACTCCACCTCGTCCTCTCAAGGATTACGCACAGTTCCTTCTCAAGCGGAACCTCACAACAGCATTGCTGCTCCTGCTGACGACCCGAACCTGCATCTGTCGGTGTTTGTGCAGTACACAGACACTGTAAAAGTAAATGGTGTAAACCCCGAGGCGATACGATTGCGCCTATTTCCTTTTTCTTTAAGAGACAGAGCTCACACATGGCTCCAATCTCTTCCTTCAAACTCAATCACCACATGGGATGAGTTAAAAAAGGTCTTTTTGGCTAGATATTTCCCACCGAGCAAAACTGTTATGCTCAGAACCAACATCAATGGTTTCAGACAAAAAGATAACGAATCACTTTTCGAAGCATGGGAACGCTATAAGGACATGATTAGACTCTGTCCTCATCATGGTTTAGAAGAATGGCTGATCATTCATGCTTTCTACAACGGTCTCTTGTACAACACAAGATTGACTATAGACGCTACTGCTGGTGGCGCATTGATGGATAAACCGTATGCTGAAGCAAATCAACTTATCGAAAGGATGGCTCAGAACCATTATCAATGGGGAAGCGAAAGAGCTAATATGGGAAAAACTCAAACAAAAGGTGGCATGGTTGAAGTGAATAGTCTGGATCAAGTCAACGCTAAAGTGGAAGCCCTTACCCAAAAGCTAGAAAATCTAACCACCGCTCCCGCAGCTACCGTAGCTGCAGTAGCTCAAACTTGCGATCTATGTGGTCTTCAATCACATCCTGCTCCAGAGTGCCCACTTCTAACAGGAGTTCCAGCTGAATAAGCGAATTACGTACAGGGAAACCCCTATAGTAATACCTATAGCCCTGGTTGGAAGAATCATCCGAACTTTTCGTATAAAAGAAAAAATGCGTTATACGCACCTGGACAAGCTCCTGCCACACCACCTGATTATCCGAAAGCTATCCCAAATCACCCTAATAATGGACCTAATACATCCAATATCTCTAGAAAATCTAATCTTGAAATCATGATAGAACACTTCATTGTTTCTCAATCTCAGACTAATAAAGATGTTCTAAATCAGAATTTACATACTAATGAGCATATTAAACAATTATCTAGTAAAGTTGACGCTTTAGCTACCCATAAGAAGATGCTTGAAACTCAAATTTCACAGGTAGCTCAACAATAAGCACCTACTGCTGCCCCAACTGGAACTTTCCCTGGTCAACCACAACCTAACCCAAAAGGACATGCTAATGCTGTGATACTGAGAAGTGGAAAAGAACTTGACGGACCTGTTGATCCAAGACTCAAAAATTCAGCCATGTACCAAAAGCAGAACAAGCCAATTGAAAACGCCAATGAACCAAAAGAGAAGGAAAACGAAAACCAAGAGGCAGTGGAGAAAGAGAAGCCTTATGTGCCTCCACCACCTTATGAACCTCCGATTCCGTACCCTCAGAGATTAACCAACTCCAAAACGATGGGCCAATTCAAGAAATTCGTTGAACTTCTGAAACAACTGAATATCACAATACCGTTTACAGAAGCTATCACTCAGATGCCCTCGTATGCTAAATTTCTCAAGGAAATCCTATCTAACAAGAAAAAGATAGAAGACAACGGAACAGTTACACTTACTACTGAGTGTAGCGCTATTATTCAAAACGATATGCCCCCTAAGTTAAAAGATCCAGGTAGTTTCTCTATACCTTGTAACATTGGAAAGTTTATCATAGACAAAGCTCTATGCGACTTGGGAGAAAGTATCAATGTCATGCCCCTATCTATTTGCAAAAAGCTGGAGATGGGAGAACTTAGACCCACAAAAATGTTCGTTCAATTAGCTGACCGATCAGTTAAATACCACAGAGGTATCTTGGAAAGCGTTCGATTAGAATAGGTCAATTCTATATCCCGACCGATTTCATAATCATGGACGTTACCGAGGACTCAGTTACCCCTATCATATTAGGAAGACCCTTCCTAGCCACAGCTGGAGCTATAATTGATGGAAAGAAGGGCAGACTAACATTCGAAGTTGGAGAGGAAAAAGTGGAATTCATCCTCATTCAATTCTTACAAGCACCAGCCATGAATGACACATGTTATCTAATCAATGTTATAGACGAGTGCGTAAGAGAGATGAAAGCAGAACAGACCACATACTCTAAAATAATGAAAATCCAAACCCATCTGATATTCGAAGACGACAATTAGCGTGAACCATATCAAGATGATAGTCTAAGCAAAAGTCTAGCACTTACACCTGATCATATGCCATGTCTAAAGAAACTGGGTTTAGAATTAAAAACTTTACCCAGAAACCTAAGATACGAATTCCTAGATACCGAATGTACGCGACCAGTAATAGTCAATTCCAGTTTAGGAACACTCGAAACTAATAAGCTTTTAAACGTCCTAAGGAAGTACCCGACTGCATTAGGTTATAACATATCCGATTTGAAAGGAATATGTCCTTCAATTTGTATGCATCGTATTATGCTAGAAGAAGATTGCAAAACCTCTAGAGAACCTCAAAGAAGGATTAATCCAATCCTTAGCACTGTAGTCAGAGATGAAATTAAGAAGCTATTGGAAGCTGGAATCATATATCCAATCTCCGACAGTAAATGGGTTAGCCCAGTACACGTCGTACCGAAGAAAGGAGGTATCACTGTTGTGAAGAACGCAAAAGGAGAATCGATAACACAAAGAGTGGTTAATGGGCACAGAGTGTGCATTGATTATAGAAAACTAAACAAAGCTACTCGAAAAGACCATTTTCCTTTACCCTTCATAGACCAAATGTTATAACGATTCGCCAAACATTCCTACTTCTGCTATCTAGATGGTTATTCCGGATTTTTCCAAATTCCTATTCACCCTGATGATCAAGAGAAGACTATATTCACGTGTCCCTATGGAACGTTCGCCTACAGACGAATGCCCTTCGGATTGTGCAATGCCCCAACAACTTTTCAACGATGTATGATGTCAATCTTTGCAGATTTCATTGATAACATCATGGAAGTGTTCATGGACGACTTCTCAGTATGCGGGCAAAGTTTTGAAGGATTCCTATCAAACCTAGAGAAGGTTTTAGAAAGATGTGTGGAAGTAAACCTCGTGCTTAACTGGGAAAAATGTCATTTCATGGTTAGAGAAGGAATCGTACTAGGACATGTTATATCTAATAAGGGAATTGAAGTCGATAAAGCTAAGATAGAAGTCATAAAAGAACTTCAACCACCTAAGACCGTTAGAGAAATACAAAGTTTTTTAGGACACGCCGGTTTCTACCGACGATTTATCAAAGATTTCTCGAAAATCACTAAACCACTTACCGGTCTATTAATGAAAGACGCTGAGTTCATATTCGATAAAGATTGTCTTAAAGCGTTTGAAACTCTAAAATCATCCCTTATCACCGCACCAATCACGCAACCACCCGATTGAAGATTACCTTTTGAAATCATGTGCGATGTGAGTGACTACACCGTAGGCGCAATTCTTGGACAAAGGAAGGACAAGAAACTTCATGCAATCTACTATGCCAGTAGAACGCTAGATTCGGCTCAAATGAACTACGCCACAACTAAGAAAGAGCTGTTAACAATTGTCTTTGCGCTTGACAAATTCCGTTCTTACCTAGTAGGAGCGAAGATAATCATTTATACAGACCACGCTGCCATAAGATATCTACTAACCAAGAAGGATGCAAAACCAAGACTCCTCAGATGGATACTACTTTTGCAAGAGTTTGATCTAGAGATTAAGGATAAGAAAGGAACCGAAAACGTCGTAGCAGACCACTTGTCAAGATTAGAAGGTATAAAACCCGAACAAGTACCGATTAACGATGATTTTCTGTATGAACAGCTGATAGCGCAAATAAGAAGTGATCTAGCTCAACTGGATCTAAACAAACCAAAAACCAAGGAAGCCGTGGAAGCGATCCATAAAACCATGGGACTGCCATGGTATGCTGACATAGTCAACTACTTAGCTGCAGGAGCGCTCCCACCAGACTTAACTTATCAACAGAAAAAGAAATTCTTCCATGATCTCAGGTATTATTGAAATTCCTGGCAGCAGATACGTGATGTCACAGAGAATGTTATGACACACTATCTGACACTCTGTTAACAATTCACACAATAAATATAAACAACAGTAAAGAACACAATAAGTTGTTTACCGGTTCGATGTCTAACTACACCTACATCGGGGGCTACCAAGCGGGAGGAAATTCACTATTAGTAGAATTAATTCGGGAATAAACCAACGGTTTATCTCCTTCATAAAACCTACCCAATGCAACTTCAATCTAAGTCCTACTTAGACACGAGTTCCTACTCACTCCCCTCAATCACGCGGTGATATCAACCTATTGAATAATTGAATTGTGAAGACACACTTCAATAAACTATCTTGATCTTGCTTCAAAGCTTCAATCAAGAGACAAACACTGTCGCTTCAAAGCTTTGAGTGATAAACTACCCTTACAAACAAATCCTAGTCCAAGGCACTTATCAATTGATAATTGCTTGGCTCACAAAGTAACTAGAATTACACAAAATACAAGCGCTAAATCTTCAATACATTCCAGGCGAAGCAGTATAAGGTTGAATTCCTTTTATAGAAGCGATCCACGAAACTTGGTCTTGGGCTTCCATAAAGATAGCTAGGGTTCACTTAATTTAATCCTAAAAACATGGTCTTTTCAACAACCAATTTAGGTCTAATTAAGATTAACCTAGCAGCCACGTGAGCATGCATTCTAGTGAGAAAAACATAATATAGCACTCAACAAACTTCCGAAAAGTCTCGGGAAAAGCAGTTCTGAATGTCTGCGAATGTCATAACATACATTATGACATGACTATTTTCTGCGAAATTTCCAAACGACTTTTAGCTTCAGTTAAATGTACTTCAAACATCCTTGTCAAGTAGGATTTATCTTCAATCTCTGAATGTCATGACATTTATCAAGACATTGCTATAGCCTAGTTTTACCAAAATTAATGCCAAGTTAAAACACTAACAAACTCCCCCTTTGGCACATTTTTGGCTAAAACTACTTAACACATCAGAGAATCTATGCAGCAGAAGCCAAACTAGTTCTAAGCTTAAAGAAACTAGAACCTAGAGATAAGATAAATTCTACCCATACAGAAATCCCACAATTCCCACAATTGCCCACATACAAATTTAAATTTCCATACAGTTTCCCAAAATTCCCAGCCACTGTTCAACAGTAGTTCTTCTCCCCCTTTTTAGCCACAAAGGGCCAAAGGAAACAATACAATTGCCCCAAACATTCAACATATAATTAAGTACCAGCATTGTTTAGGGGTACATCTCTGTCAAGGCATTACAAATCTGTCAATAAAAGGATTACAATCATCCAGCATACACAAAATTTGGAAAATACAGAACAAGAACAAGAAAAAATTGGCAGAACAATCAAACAGAAGCAACAGGGCACAAGAGTACAACTCAAGTGCTTTCTTCTCCAGAAGAAGCACTGTGGAAGGAAACATCTTCAGAACCTTCTTCACCAGCAGTTGCTTGATCAGCCTCAACATCTTCAACTATATTAGCAGCAGGATCATCACCAACAAGCCTTTCTTCCTCAACCTCTGTGTCTTCCTCCTTTTCAAGTGTAGAGATCAGTTCTTCAATGGTCTGCTTCCTTGCTTCAAGTTCCCTACAGGTCTCTTTTAGCACAACAATGACATTTGCCTTCTGAGGGTTTGCCTTGACATTTGATGTCTCAGCAGATGTCATGACAATGTCTGGAACATGCTTCCCTTGAAATAGCTTGTAGTGGAAACCAAGGGCAGGAGCTCTTTTACACACTGAATCTCTATTAACCAGAATGTCAGGGTATTGATTAGTTATAATACCACACAAGAGGGAGGGAAAGGCTATTGGTCCTTTTATAGCATAACTGTCAGCATGTTTTAAGGTTTGCTCAAAAATGTAGGTTCCATAATCAAACTTTGCTTTTGTCCCAACAGCAAAGATGAACCTGCCCCAGACCAATGGAGATGGTAGACTTGTGGTTTGTTGGAACCCAGTTTGCAGCCCCTATCTTGTGCAAAATAGCAAACTTAACACTTAGTTTGCTGGCAGTTAGTTTACCTTTCATTGGCCAATGTTTCACTTGTTTAGCAGTGATAGTGTGGCAGATGTGGTCATCAGTTTCTTCTAGCTCAGGTTGAGCTTCATCTGATCTTTCCAAGTATTTGTTGATTATACTTGGGGAAAATTTCACTATTCTCCCTCTGACAAAGACAGTCTTGAAATCAGCTGACCTTCCATCAGCACATCCACTTGACAAGTTCACAATGAACTCCTTCACCAACCCTTCATAACAATTTGAGAACTTCACAGTTCTCATCAACTTCTTTGATCGGATCAATCACATCCTTGCATTCAAGAGCATCTTTATTCGGTTCCTTTCAAGTGCAATTCTCTTCAAACTCACATATTTCCACTGTTGGCATTCTCGGTGGTGGAAGGAAATGTTGTCAATTGCCACTTGAGGACAATGGGCAATTTCCCAAGAGATGACCTCTTTCTTGAATGAATGTCAGAGACATTCTCTGTAACATCAAAATCTGAATCATCATGTTCTGAGGGCTCAGGTGCCTTCCTCTTCTTCACAATTGAGGCTCTCTTTGCCTTAGAGGTACCACCAGTAGACTTTATCCTACTCTTACCTTTGGAAGTTCCAGCCTTGTCTTTACCAGATTTTTCCACAATCTTGTTCACAACCCTAGGAGACTTATGAGCAACTTTAGTAACCTTCTCCTGAACAGAACTTGGAATAGCATTTTGCTTCCCTTTCCTATTCATTACCCTCCTAGCAATGCTGGGATTAACCTTTGCTATGAGGTCATTATCATAAAACTCTTCATCTAGATTGATGATGTGAGAATCAACATTCTGATTAGTGTTTTTCTCAGAAGAATCTTCCAGGTTGTCATCAGCTTGTTTTTCTGGAATTTCTTCAAGAATGCTATCAGAGATGTTATCAGCAGAAATAGCAGGAGATTTAACAGAGGTACAATGTTCTGGGGATTTCTCAAGAATCTCATCAGAAATCTCATTCTCATTAGCAGTAGGTGATTCAATAACATTATCATCTTTACACCCTTGAGGCGAGCGGAAGGGTTTACATCATTCTTGGCGGAGAATCAACAAGTTCACCTGATGTCTTGACATTCTCATTGACATCTGGATCAACTACTAAACTAGGGCTAGCAGACTTATAGTTCAGAGGGACTGAAATCCCAGGTATAGATTGATTCTCATTCAGGATACTAGTCACTATCCTAGCTATGGCCTCATGCACTGACCTAGACCCCTCTCTGTTCACTAGTTGGAGGGCCGAGGATGATGGTGTAGAAGTCTTACGGAAGGAGATGCTTGTGCTCTTCTTGCATTCCTTGTGCGTAACTTCTTGACTTTTCTGGTCAGTGGCCATTGCACGGTGGAGTAACCCTCAACTTGCATGGCTTCAGCATTTGCCCTAACTTCAGCCATGGAGGGAGACGAAGATCCAGATTCTTGAGATGAAGAGGATGATGAAGACATATTTCTATGATGATTTTTGAGAGAAAGAGAGCGAAAATGGCAAAGGGTTTCAGGGTTTCTTTTGGATGAAGAAAGAGTGATACTACTTTCAAATGAGGAAACTATTATATGTGGGAGTCTCTTCCTATTCTTGGACCTTTTAAAAATAATGTGAAAATATTTAAATAACCCACTTATAAATAATTGAAGTAATAGGTCCCTTCAATCCCTTGTTGTAAGCACAGTTAATTGCTACAACTCTTCATATTGACAAATACCCAATTTGCCCCTTAAAGTTTTAAACTGACTAGCCTCAAGAACTTTAGTACAGATGTCACAGGACAATGTCATGACATCCTGTATGACATTGTACTTAGTCAGCATCTGCTTCATCCAGATCATCTTAAAGCAATTTCTCTCAGCTACTATGTATTCAACTTCATCATTGTATAAAGCCACACAATTTTGCTTCTTGCTGTTCCAAGAAATAAGATTGTTTCTCAAGAAGAAACATCCATCAAAAGGGCTTTTACACAAGCTTTGATCAACACTTTCTCCACTTGTTTTCTTGGACAACTTCAAATGTGGAGGGGTAAGAGTCTTAGTGTGGCTGTCATTCTTCATTCCAAGCTTCTTGACACAATTCCTTGCATACTTGCTCAGTGGAAGGAGTGTTGAGTCTTCCATCTGTGAGTCAAGAAAATGAATCAACTCTCCAATGAGGCTCATCCCAGATTCAGCTTGCATTTGGTTGTCAAAGTGTCTCACACTTGTGTCCGGTATTCCTCCACAAACTATGTTATTAACATAAATTTGAAGCACCATGATCTTTCCACCTTTGGAAAAGAGGGTTTCATCCAAGACTCCTCTCCTGTATCCTTTGACAGTAAGATACTTGGTTAACCTTTCATGCCAGATCCTAGTACTTTGCTTCAGTACTTTAGGAGTGGTCAGTTGTCTAGACAATGAGTGTGACATTCTGATTTTCTGTCCAGCCTTATACTTACCACAGATTCTCCCTTTATCCATGTGAAGTCTTGGTATCCTTTTGACTCCCTCTATGGAACTGATCTTTTTCATTCCTCTGAGATGTGGATGACCAGATTCTTGCTGCCACAACTTTACTTCCTCTTTATCTTTGTCTGTAGAACACACAGAGGACAGAGTGGTGTTCTCAGATTCTCACATGTAGCAGTTGTCCTTTGATCTGACTCCTCTCATAATCACTACTTGTTCATCATTGATTACAAGACATTCAGACTTAGTGAAGTTGACTGTGAATCCCATATCACATAGATGACTTATGCTAATGAGATTTGCAGTCAAACCTTTACCAAGAACACTCCATTTAGGTTTGGAACTCCGACCATTGAGTTTCAATACCTTTGATTTCTCCTTTAGCTCCATCTCCAAAAGTAACAGAACTGATAGAATGAGGTTTAACATCTTTAAGAAGATTTCTGTCTCCAGTCATATGCTTAGAACACCCACTGTCAAAGTACCAATCTTCCTTGACAGACACTCTAAGAGAAGTGTGAGCTACCAGAGCTGCAGTCCTCTTCTTCCACGTTTGAGTGTAGGGTACCTTGATGTTCTTAGGCTTAACATAGGGAGTCTGATTAGGGTATCCATGTAGCCTATAGCAGAAGGACTTTATGTGACCAAACCTTCCACAATAATGACATCTCCATCTTTGAAACTTTTTGTTCAAGTTTCTATGATTTTGATGTTGAACCCAATGTTGTGACATCTGTTTTGACATTGGTTCATTTGGTCTGTTCTTCCTTTTGTTATTAACAAATTTCTTAGCCTCCACATATCCTGAGGCATACCTATTTCCTGTTTTATGGTGTGAGCTCTTCTTTGCCATTGACCTGCGAGGTTTGTTCCACTTCTGGTTATTAGCAAATCTCTTTGCAGCCACATACCCTGAGCCAGACACATTTCCTGTTTTATGTTGTGACAACTGTTTTGACATTGTTTTCTCATGTCTCTTCTTCTTAATGTCACCAACAGGTTTCTTTTCAGTCACATATCCTAGACCATGCTTATTTCCTGCATTTTGTCCAAGCTGAAGAATTTCTTCCAACTTATCAGTACCAGATGTCAACATTTTGACAGATTTAGATATCTGATCAAGTTTGGAGTTCAACATTACAATATCACTATTGAGGTGATTTATAGTGGCTGTGTTTTCCTTTTTCTCAGCCTCCAGCTTCACATTCTCAGCTTCCAATTTCTCAATCAGCTTTTTCTGTTCCTCATTTTGCTGACATACTTCACCATTTTTTATACGCAGCTTCCTGTAGGTTTCAGCAAGCTCTTCAAATGTCACTTCCTCATCACTAGAATCCATATCAGAATTGTACACTCCAGAGAGAGCAGTGACAAGTTTGGCTCCTTCTTCCTCAGATTCACTTCCTGAATCACCATCAGACCAAGTGACAGCCATTCCTTTCTTTTGTTTCTTTAGAAAGGTGGGACATTCAGCTCTAATATGCCCATATCCTTCACAACCATGACATTGGATTTCACTACCTTGACTTCCTTTTTCCTCTGACTTGGATCTTCTACTGGAGTCATAAGATCTGCTGATGTCAGATGAAATGTCCTTGACATTTGATCTTGACTTTGGATCAATCCTCTTGATGAGCTTGTTGAACTGTCTTCCAAGCATAGTTATAGCTTCACATATCTTCTCTTCATCTTCCACCTTGCATCCTTCTTCAGTATTAGATACAAGTGCTATGCTCTTGTTCTTTTTGTCAACAGTTTCACTGATTCCCATCTCAAAAGTCATAAGAGATCCTATAAGTTCTTCAACCTTCAAGGTGCTGATGTCCTGAGCCTCCTCTATTGCAGTCACTTTCATTGCAAACCTTTTTGGTAAGGATCTGAGAATCTTTCTCACCAGCTTTTCTTCTGACATCTTTTCACCAAGTGCTCCTGAGGCGTTGGCAATCTCCAAAACATTCATGTGAAATTCATGAATAGTCTCATCTTCTTTCATCTTCAAATTCTCAAACTTGGTAGTGAGCATCTGAAGTCTTGACATCTTCACCTTGGATGTCCCCTCATGAGTAGTTTTGAGAGTGTCCCAAACATCCCTGGCCAGCTCACATTGATGGACCAGTCTGAAGATATTTCTGTCAATACCATTGAATAGGGCATTCAATGCTTTAGAGTTCCCCAGAGCTAGCTCCTCTTCCTCTTTTCTTCATTCCTCCTCAGGTTTCAAGACAACAGTCCCATCTTTCTCAAGCTTGGTGGGATGTTTCCATCCTTTGTCAGCAGCTCTCCAAGCTTTAATATCCACTGATCTTAAGAAGGCAACCATACGAGGCTTCCAGTAATCATAATTAGACCCATCCAGAATAGGTGGTGTACCTCCAAATCCTCCTTCTTTATCCATTACGCCAGAAACTATTATCCCTAGATCTCACCCAGAAATAACAGGCAGGGTGCCTGCTCTGATGCCAATTGAAATTCCTGGCAGCAGATACGTGATGTCATAGAGAATGTTATGACACACTATCTGACACTCTGTTAACAATTCACACAATAAATATAAACAGCAGTAAAGAACACTATAAGTTGTTTACCCAGTTCAGTGTCTAACTACACCTACATCTGGGGGCTACCAAGCCAGGGAGGAAATTCACTATTAGTAGAATTAATTCAGGAATAAACCAACCAGTTTATCTCCTTCACTTAAAACCTACCCAATGCAACTTCAATCTAAGTCCTACTTAGACACGAGTTCCTACTCATTCCCCTCAATCACAGTGATATCAACCTATTGAATAATTGAATTGTGAAACACACTTCAATAAACTATCTTGATCTTGCTTCAAAGCTTCAATCAAGAGACAAACACTCGTGCTTCAAAGCTTTGAGTGATAAACTACCCTTACAAACAAATCCTAGTCCAAGGCACTTATCAATTGATAATTGCTTGGCTCACAAGTAACTAGAATTACACAAAATACAAGCTGCTAAATCTTCAATACATTCGAGGCGCAGCAGTATAAGGTTGAATTCCTTTTAGAAGCGATCCAAAGTCTTGGGCTTCCATAAAGATAGCTAGGTTCACTTAATTTAATCCTAAAAACATGGTCTTTTCAACAACCAATTTAGGTCTAATTAAGATTAACCTAGTAGCCACGTGAGCATGCATTCTAATGTGAGAAAAACATAATATAGCAGCTCAACAAACTTCACGAAAAGTCTCAGAAAAGCAGTTCAGAGCAGAATGTCTCGAATGTCATAACATGTTATGACATCGACTATTTCTTGAAATTTCCGGCCGACTTTTAGCTTCGTTCGAGTTGTACTTCAAACATCCTTGTCAAGTAGGATTTATCTTCAATCTCTGAATGTCATGACATTTATCAAGACATTGCTATAGCCTAGTTTTACCAAAATTAATGCCAACTTAAAACACTAACAATTATTATTGGGATGAACCTTTATTATTTAAAAGAGGACCAGACGGAATTTTCTGCCGATGCATACCTGAAGAAGAAATAGAGGATGTTATTTCTCATTGTCATTCATCTCCCTATGGCGGACATGAAATCACTTATAAAACCTGTGCAAAGATTCTACAAGCTGGCCTATTCTGGCCTAATCTATGGAAGGATGTCCACACGCTGTTAAAAACTGTGATCGGTGTCAACGCACTGGTAATATTTCAAGACGCGATGAAATGCCTCAAAGAGGAATACTAGAAGTAGAAGTCTTTGATGTTTGGGGAATCGATTTCATGGGACCCTTCCCATCTTCTTTCGGAAATAAGCATATACTCGTGGCTGTCGATTATGTTTCAAAATGGATTAAGGCTATAGCCTCTCCTACAGATGACACACGAATCATAATTAAGCTCTTTAAAAATACAATCTTTCCAAGATTTGGTGTGCCTAGACTTGTCATTGTGGCTCTCATTTCATTTCGAAGATATTCGACAAATTACTATCTAAGTATGGAGTCAAGCACCGCGTAGCAACACCGTATCATCCACAAACCAGTGGACAGGTCGAAGTCTCGAACATAGAAATTAAACAAATCCTAGAGAAAATTGTCGCCATATCTAGGAAAGATTGGTCATCTAAGCTTAACGAAGCTTTATAGGCTTATAGGACAGCCTACAAGACTCCTATAGGAACTACACCCTTCAAGCTTGTGTACGGAAAGTCCTGTCATCTCCCGGTAGAATTAGAGCACAAAGCATATTGGGCAATCAAAATGCTCAATATAAACTACACTGTTGCTGGAGAGAAGCGAATCCTTGACTTAAATGAATTGGAAGAATTGAGATTAGACACTTATGAGAACGCTAAGATATACAAGGAAAAAACCAAAAGATGGCACGATAAGCGCTTATCCCGAAAACAATTTAGTGTGGGAGACGTTGTGCTCCTATTCAACTCTAGACTTAGGCTCTTTCCTGGAAAACTGAAATCTAGATGGTCTGGTCCTTTCGAAGTTACAAAAGTGTTCCCTAGTGAAGCAATAGAAATTAAGGATAGGAATAGTGACCCGTTCACAGTGAACAGACAACGATTAAAACAATATCATCACATTTAGAATAGAGACTATGCGAATAGCCTAAAACTTTTAGAATTACCCACTATTTCTCCTGAATGATCTACTGCTAAGCACTATGTCAGGCTTATGACGTTAAAAACATCGCTTAGTGGGAGGCAACCCACCTATTTGTTTTTGTTATTATTTCCGTTTGTTTCTAGTCATTACTTTTAATTTTCTTTTCCATTTCTGCATTTATTTCTTTTAAAGCCTTATTTTCATTATTTTCTTTTCCATTTTTCTAAAAATCTTTATAAAACTGCTGCTGATTTCAAAACAACTTTACTTGCTACAGGATTTCTGAAAAGTCTTTTTCTATCTTACCTTCTCCCCTGATTTGTTTCCCCATTTAACATTTACTATGGAACCACAACCACAAAACTTTATGGAAACCACCTTTAGAGGAAGGAACCAAAGGAGGAGATTTGAGGAATTGTCACAAAGGAGCATCGGTATGACTCTGTATTATGATGAACCAACCATGGACACCTTAGGTATAAAGGATAGTGTCCTTTATCTGTTTAACCAACTGGGATGGGAAAAATCCCACATTAAGTCTAAGTTTGTCACATACCGCGAGCTTACCTTTGAATTTTTGAGCTCCCTAGTTTATATACCTGAGCACGGTGTCGGAGCCAGAAAAGGAATTATAGCCTTCAGACTATTCGGTATTGAATTCGTTTATAATCATTAGGATTTAGCTGACCTACTAGGATTCCCTAGCGGACCTTTTGCTTTTACTACCGCCTAGATGGAATTAATGGATTTCAAGCTAGATTACTTTTGGGGAACCTTAACCGGAAACTATCACCCTGAGCCGATAGCATGGACAACAATGAAATACACAACCCTGCTATCCGCTATTTCCATAAGATTCTAGCCCATACTGTATTCGGAAAGGAACAGAACCGTACTGCAGTGTGTCTAAGGATGAGATATTTTTACTATACTGTATGACCCAAGGCCGACCTGTTAATGTTGTGCCATTCATGATGCAAACCTTTTCTCGCATTATTCAGGATCCTAATGAACCGATCATCATAGGAGGCCTAGTCACCATGATTGCCAATGCCCTCGGACTTAGATACCAACTGCATAAGTGTACACACTTCGGTTTGATTCGCCCTATGAATATTGATTTCTGTTTCGACCTACGCATAATAGGAAATCTAGGTCCTGCACCTTTTGAATACATGATAAGGAATGAAGTTGCCACTTTATTTACCCTTCTAAACCATGCTAAAGTGAGTGTCCACAATCGCGATAACTGGCTTTATGAGCTAAAGCCTCCTGACCATCCTTCAACACCTAAAACACCACAATAATACCAAGTTACTGATGATAAGATGTATGATGAGAGTGATCCTAAGACCCCTCCTGGTTACTATGACATTAACAACATTGCAGAGGATACTGAAGCCCCTGAAATAACCAAAGGAGAATACACTGAGAATTTGAACAAAATCTTAACCACACTGGATGTTTATCAGACTGACATTAATGGAATCAAGGATGAATTGAAGAGCATGCGTCTGGACATAATAGGCTTGATTGATATAACTGTGGAGAAATTTTATCACATGAATTCAGCTTTAGAAGATTTAAAAACAAGACTTGGATGAAGTAGCAGTGCTCAACTTTAGTTTTTACTTTTCTTTCTGTTTTTGTTTCTAGGTAGTTTCCCTTTCTGCAAATTTAAGATTTCATTTTAATTCTGCACAAGTTTACTTCCTGTCAAAGAACAAATATTCATTTCAATGCAAATTTCAGTTTGTTTTTATTGACAAGTTTCATTAAATTTAGTGCATGTTACAGCAAAATTCAATTCACTACATAGTTATTATCAGTAAGCTATTATACTGATACCTTCATTTTGCAATTTTGTTCTGGTTGATTGGTTGTGTACTCAAATTGACTGATATTGTGTTTAATATATATTGCTGAATTACTGTGTTGGAATTAATCTGTTTCAAATTTGATATAAGTGTTGTCTGGTTTGAAATTGCAAACATTTGAAGCTGTAACGGTCGTAATACCCCTGTAACGATCGTAACACGCGTTTAACCGTGCTACGCCCATCAACCCCCTGTGACGATCGTCACGCGCTTTTGAAACACGTTTTCTGAACTTCCAGAAGCGTTTTCTCCTTCAACCTTCCACTTCTTTTCCTTTTCCCAAAACCATCCACCACCCATTCCAATTCTTCCTTTAATCACCCACTCCAACATTTAAATTTCATTACTCCACTCCACTACCCCATTCACATTTCAACTTCCCACATTCCTTCCTACACTATATATTCCACCCATTCATCCCTATTTTCCATTATCTCTCAAATCCAACCCCTTTCACGTTTCAATCACCTTGCATGCAATGGCCAACAACCAGCATCAAATCCCTAACATCATTCTTAGAGAAGGTGACCAAGGAGAAACCCAGAGAACCAAGTTCCACAAATTCCAACGTCGCGGTCTCCAACCAACTCGGTATGTCGACCACGACTGTCTGAGGGATTTGGGACTGCTTGAGAGCGTCCAACAACTTCTGCAAAATGTCAATTTGTGGACTCTGTGCAGCCAACCACAACTTATCTATGAAACTCTCACTTTGGAGTTTCTGAGTTCGTTTTCTTACATCACCCCTACTGGAGCCACCAACCAACTCTTTGGCGTAACCAAATTCCGCATGTTTGGCACTGAGTATCAGCTAACACAATCTGATATCGCGCGACTGCTCGGTTTCAGTTCCGATGAAGGTGTCCACCTTCGTGTGCCAGATAATTTCAGCGAGGATGCATTCAACTTATGGCACAGCATGACAAACAATCGTGCCAACTCTTATGACCACCTCAACGCCACCCATATCCATAATCCTGCAATCAGATATTTTCAACGCATCCTTTGCAACACCATCTTCGCCAGAGATAGCAACCACAAGCTCAAATCCAAGGAGCTTTTCTTCATGCACTGTGCATTTACCGGCCAGAAGATCAACGCCGCTCCGTTTCTATTGGCCCATATTCACTCCATCTGCACTAGAGGCCGCAAACCTTTCTATTTCGAAGGGATTGTCACTTCTCTTGCTTTAGCTTTGAATCATGGTGCCGCCCTCACTAATATGCCTTCTATGGAACCGACATTGCTTACTCTGGACCACTACAAGTCTGCCCACCTCATCCATGAGCGAGAAGATGGAAAATTCTACCCTGTGATACGAAACATCATTTTTCCTAACATTATTTTGCCTTGCAGGGACCGAATTGATCCGCAGAACAGAGCCAATTGGCTATTCGATCCTGCAGCTCCCGAGGGCCATGTTCCTATTCATGAACAACAGCCTGATGCCCCCGCGGACGAGATGCAAGAAGAGTTGGACCGAGCTGCCCCCGTTCATGACATTCCGGAGACTTCATCCGCACCACCTCCTATCACTCTTGAAGAAATTCTCCGAGCCATCCACCAGCAGAATCAAATGGGTGCAGCACTTGCAAGAAAACAGCAGGAGCAATATGACAGCTTATGTGCACATAACACTCAAATTTTGAGTGGTCAGCGGAGCTTGAACGAGAAGCTAGACGAGGCCTTGTCTGAACTAAACGCTTTAAGGATGGATGTCAGCACTCTTGGCTCCCAGGACACTGATTTCGAAGCCATGCCCACCAGACGATCACGGACCAGGAGCAGAGGATGTGGACATCATAAGTTTTTATTCTTAATTTGTTTGCATTTGCTGTTCAATTTTTGTATTTGTATTTCCTCGCTAGTATATCACAACATTGAGACAATGTCTGATATAGTGTGGGAGAGGTACCTTTCCCTTTCTGCATTTTCCATTAAACAAGTAATTTTTATGATATTTCTCAGTTTTAATTCTTCCCCGTTTTATTTAGCCATACCGAATTTTTTTTTGCTTTACCTTCGCATAGCCCGACATTACCTACCTTAACGAAATCTTAGTTAGGAAGCCGAGAACAATTCAACAAGATCGATACGGTTATGACACCTTAGACTTCCTACTTACGCGATCCGTTTCAATAACCGTTATACCTATATCTTTAGTTTTAGTTCTAAAGTAACCCTTAGTAGTTTATACTAGCAGTCAGCACCGTCTAGACACAAACCACGTGGGGAGCCGATGAATATAAGTGTTTGATGCCTAATCGATGAAATATCCTTCTTATCTCGCTGCTTAAAAAGAAAAATTTGCACCAAAGTACAAGGTCTCATATAAGAGATGAGCAAATAATGAAGGAGTCCATTGTTGGTTGGTTCAGAGGTATCTGGTTCTGAACTTGGTAGGGCGTGCTATGGCTTGATCCCCCGCAACCTCCAATTTGGATAATATGTGTAAGGTTGTCACATTCGTGTACCAGACCCTGTGCTAAAAAGGATCAAAGTCACTAACCGGCTACTCCACTACGTGCGTGTTAAGACAAAGGGCTTAATGTGATTGCGCTAGAACGAAACCGAGTGAAATAGGTACAAGAGACTCTAGGTAGAATTATAACAGAATTATTGAACAGTTTGTTTAAAATGGAAGTCCCCGACTTAGCTTGTTGATTATGTCATTAGTGTATCGTTAGTGTTTTACTTAAGTATCGGTCGAACTAACGATTGATTTCCCGTAATTATTTTGAAAACCAAAGGTATCTTATGCATGTGCGTTTGATAAAACTTGTCCGCTTTTTCTAAATGATTATTTGCTTGAGGACAAGCAAAGGTTTAAGTATGGCGGAATTTGATAACGAGAAATCGTATCGTACAATTGCTATGTTTTTAGCCCGTTTTCATATTGCATTAATCCATTTAACTCCTAATCGTTCCGAGTTTTTATGTCTTTTTACAGGTATTACATGTCTCAAGTCAAATTAGCAGAAAACGATCAGATAAAGAAAGTTAACATGAAGACCAGAAGAAAATGAAAAATTCTGCAAAGTTCTGCAGTTTTTAATGTTGTGACGGTCGTCACACATCTCTTACGAACGTAACCCACTGTTTACCGTCTTACGCCCGTCACCTTGTTGTTACGACCGTAACGCGCTTATTACTTGAAGAATGCTTGTCACACACCACTTACGACCGTTACATGCTAAATCCAACTTTATGAAGTGAAGAACGTGAAGTGAAGACGTGGGGGAAGGAGTCTTCAGATACTCCTAAAATCTCTCAACCCCAACAACGCCCACTTTCCTGGTTTTTCTCAGCAGTTCAAATGCAGAAGCCCACAATGTTAATTTTCAACTGTCAATTTCTCATCTATAAATAGCAGAGACTTCGATGAAGAAGACCGAGAGTTTATTTTAGAAATTTCTTGCGGAAGCTCTGCCGATTTTACGAACCAATTCCCAATTTTCAATTTTTCTGTTGTTCTTGCTTTTACTTCCTTTTACCAGTTAATAGCCATTTCCAACATTAGGAAATCGCTATTTTAGTTAGGATTTATTTTAGCCTCAGACTTCGTTTCTAGTTTCGATTCTGAAGGTTCCAATCTTGCCGACTTGTGGAAGAGGGAGCGTGAGGAATAATATTGTTATTCAGGTTTTAATCGCATTTAATTTTAAGTACAATTTGTTTATGTTAAATTTCTGTTATTTATTTATGATGAATGCTTTACTGCTTTCCAATTATATTTTCTGTGTGTTTGTTTCAAATACCATGTCTAGCTAAATTTCCAGAGTCGGTATGTGATAACAATAACTGAATGAATTAAATTGTTCCTAAGCTAAAATCCTAATTAACTTAATTTATGGCTGTGACTTTTTATAATTAAAATCAATCTTTTTTTTATGAGAGTAAGAAAATTAGAATAGGTTAGGATTAAGACCACGAGAGTGTGAGGTTTTAACCGGATAGCTAAAGTTAGGCATTCGATTTAAATACAGCGAGAGCGCTTTAAAACGAATTAGACTTTATTAAGTTTTCAAAGAGTATTTTCTAAACACTTATGGGCTAGCGAGAGCAGGCATAGGGCTTTAGGAGTATAATCTGAGATAAGACCATGAGAGTGTGAGTTGAGGGTTTTTAAATTGATAATTTCTACAGAACCATTTAAGTTAAACATCTTTATACGCTTAAGTTCGATTAAATCCGCTTAGGTTCACTATATTACATACCGATCGCTTTATTATTATTATTATTTCCTTAATTCGATTTAGTTTTCCTCTGCTTTAACTTCTAAAAACCAAACGTGACAATATCCGCCTTAGCTAAACTAGCAAACCTTTATAGCACTAGAGTGATTACAAAGTCCTTGTGGGTTCGACATCTTTTTATTACTACCGCGATAGGCTGTGCACTTGAAGTTAACATACCGTTAGACACATTAGGTCAATCGCACATCAATTATTTTCCCACCCTAGATAATCCTTTCAGTGTACCCATATTCCATTTTTCAAAAACAATTCAATTTTAACAAAAGGTTGTTTATTTCTCTGACTACATGAGTCATGATAGTGGTTATCATAAACTAAAGAATATATAATAGATACTCCTCAAGTCTTTGTTTCCAGAATTTGTTAAAAGTCCCACAAATTTTTTCAAAGTCCTTCTAAAATTGTCTTAAACGAGTTTCCATTAGTTATTTCTATGTGTTTATTATATTTTTGTTTTTTAGCATAAAAAATAAAAAATAAAAACAAACTTTTATAAGAGAAAATAGAAAATAACTCCATTCATCAAAGAGGTTGCAAGTAGCCACCCCACAACAACATGAAAAAACTAACAAAACTTCATCAAACAAGAACTGAACTAAAACAACAATAAATGATATAATATGATTAAGAGATGAATGGAATTACGACATAATCCATCATCCCCCCATACTTAAAGTAAGGGTAGTGTCCTTACTATCAAGAGATGGGAAGGGGCGCACCAACGGTTACCTTTTGCTTACCAGCTAGGCTTTAAGCTTGTTGATTTTTTGACATTATCCTTTTTTCTCTTTCTTCTAGCCTCCTTTTGGGAAGTCTCAGGAAGAGATGATTTCTTTGTAGTTAGTAGTTCCTTGGTACAATTTGAACCATGATATTTGTATGCACCTGTGAAGACTTAGCAATGACTTTTGGGGGGGAGTCTTAGGCTTTGGCTTTACAGGGGACTTGGCTTTTGCAGGGGAAACTTTTTTTGATTTTTCTTTGATAGGGTTGGAGTGCTCACTTTTTCTGGAGAGACTATAATAATCCCATCAGCACTCGACTCTTATTTAGATTCTTCAGGAAGCTCCAATTGGTGTAAGCCATTTGAAGAATCTTCTTCTTCTTCACTTTCATCCTATTCACCTTCTTCATATTCCTCAGGATTTTCCTTATTAACTTCTTCCACCATTTTTTTCAACAACTTTATCCATAGCCATCTTTTTAGATTTCACCTTTTTAGGTGCTTCATCCTGTAGCACCTTCTTGTCTTTGGCTGCTTGATGCAACAATTTATTCAAAGTATCTTCAACTTTTTATTCTTCGGTTTTTTTCCACGTCCTTGACAATTTTCTTAGAGGTGTCATTGGCATGCACGCCTTTTTTCTTCTTTGGGGCTTGCTTCACATCCTTCATTGGCTTCTTTTTAGGTTTTTAGGTGTGTCTTCCTTGGCCACGCCAGAAGTCGATGCTGCAACAGATATAGTAGACACCTGATTGACATGCTTCTTAGCCTTCCTTTTCTTGTCCTTATCCTCATATTCCTTCTGTTCATCTTCTTCCAATTCTCCCAATATGTGGCTAGGAAAAACTAGTATAGGTTCCTCATAGTAATTCCAAGCGTTTACCTTCAATTCCCATTCAAACTTGTCTTTCTCAAACTTAAGGTAATCCCTGTGGTCTTTTTGCATTTGAAACAAAACCTTCCAAAGCACACTTTCATTTTCAAAATTAGTTTCTTCCTCAGCTGACTCCAGGCATGCCTACACTTGCCTCTTTTTCATTTTTGACTACATAAGTGTCTGCAAGGCTTCCTTGTCAAAAGCTGCATGAGGACTACAAATTTCATTTGTTCCTCTTGTGCGCACCCCATACTTCTTTCATAAAGCAATGATTAAGCAAGAAAAGTATAACATACCTTCTCCTTTGAGCAGATGTCAATCTCTTAAGTATAATCCTTCCCACATTTATTTATTCCCCGATAGTGATGCAATAGAACAACACCAACCTAGTCTTGTTCACAATTTCATTGTGTGTGGTTGGCCTTAAAGAATGTTTTCAGAAATTGGTACCATACTTTTGCTTCAGGTCGTAGGTCCATTCTCTTCATTGTTTCATCACCACCAAATTCTAACCAATTGGTTCCCAAATTACACAAGGATTCCATATAGACATCAAAGTCTCCATTATTAGATGCATCTAACATCTCTTAACATCGCTCTTTAGTATTGTGCAAACCGAAGAATATGTTGACTATTCCATCAGATCAAGAGACATTAACTCCTCTCACAACAACCTCAACCCTTATGTTATTTGTATACAACAAGTTGGCATAAAACTCCTTTACCAACTGAGGATTATATGGGAGCAGTTGTTGACAAAATTTCATCCATATCTTGGCTTTGATCATGGTACATATATTTCCAGGAAGACCTAAGTTATCTTTTTGCTTAAATAAAATGAAACCACGCTTAAAGAGCATGCCCATTTCAGAAATGAACTCTAAGAATCATTGTCATATCCCTCCTTGTCAGATAGGTCACTTTGGGGTGTTGCATTCTTTCGAGCATAAATTTTGTAACGGCCTTCTGAGTAATAGGGCTTCATGGTTCAAATTAGAGTTTGAAAGGAAAGGGAATTTGGGGAAGATAAGGTTTGCAGGAAATAAAGAGAAGTTAAAGAGAATTTTAATTAAGGACGGTTATAGGGAGTTGAGGGGTGGTTTATAGAAGTTGAGTAGTTGTGATATGATAAAAGTTACTGAGGGAGTCATTTTACATTTATTCTATTTTTTAACTAACAACTTAAATTTCTTGAACTAGGTGAATACTTCATTTTTTATCCATAAAGTAATTCCACATATTATGGTGAATTCATCTATGAAGGTTATAAAATAATAGTGATGTCCCATTGATTTATTTAAAACGACCCACATACATCTTAATGAACAACATATAATTTTTACTTGAATGACTTCCTTGTTCTTCTAGCTATTTTAAATTCTTCACATAATTGCTTTGATATTTTGATTTGAGGAAGATTGTTATACCCCAAAATTTTCCCTCCTACTTTTCAAGACAATTCATATCTCTATACTTAAGGGTTTCACAAGGTTGGACCAGACAAACCCTCTTCTAAGCAATCAATCCAAGCTAGGGTTTTGCTCCTCTCAAGTCAAAATGTATTTCCAATGCTTCAAGTGGTTATCATACCTCATCATATGCCTCAAAGGATCATCATGTCAAATTTTAAGCCTTACAAGTCAAAGTTGCTCATCCAATGGCTCAGATAGCTGAAAATTAGTGGTATTGGGCAAAACGTCAACTATGATCAACATACAGTCAAACTTAATAATTTTTGGTCAACACCAATATTTTGAAGTGGTATTTAGCATTTGATCAAGGGTTGATCATGATTCCTCAAGAAAAGTCAAGATCTGATCAAAAGTCAAAGTTTCCAAATTAGGGCTTCTCAAGATAAAGTCAACAGAACTTTGACCAAGTATAACTTTCACATATTTCATCAGAAATTTCTCCACCAAACCTAATTTTGAAGAGAATTCGATTCTCTACAACTTCATGTCTCACAAGCTTGGGCAGAAAATGCTTCATTTGAAAGATATGGATCAAGACATTATAGGTCCTTCTAGAAAAGTCAACAAAAGTCATCTTTTTGAAAAGAAGTCTCCATGATCATGGAAACTCCAATGAAGATGAAACCAAAAGGGCTATTTAGAAGACATCTTGAGCATTCTAAAAAGTTCAAGAACACCTAAAAATGTTGAAAATTGAGCAAGATACAAATTGTGCAAGTTGAGCATTTTTGAGGAGGTGCATGAAGAAAAATACCTTGCAAAAGCAAAAATTTCCAAATTGGCCTAAAATTTTATGATTCAAACTTGATCATGAGATTATCCATGACACTATATAGCATGCCACGCCCTCTACCTCATTTATTTATTTATTTTTTGAATTTAATAACTTAAATTCAAATTTAATTAAATAAAATATAAAATTAAAAGATAAAGCAAGATTGGTTGGATATTTGCATGGCTTGGGGTCCAAGATAGCTCATTACAAGCTGTCAATTTCGTGCAAGGAGATTGAGGAAAGATTGATTAAGATTGGAAAGATTTTGTGCAATTTTCCAAATCAAATATTCTCCATTTAAGGAGAATATTTTCTCTTAATGCCTTGACCTAATTCCACTCATCTATAAATATCTAGCTTTCTTACAAGATCAAGAGCGCCTTTAGACAACCCTTACATGTGCAGCCAACTTCTCACAAACCCTAGAAATTTCTCAAATTTCTTCCAAAGTTGGCAAAATAGTGTTTTGCTTTCCAGCCCGTTTCAAGCAATTCCAAGCACTTAAACGTGTTCCTGAAGTATTGTAGGGTATGTATATGTCCAGAAACATGGCTATAACACGTTGAATCATGCCATACATATACTTTTGTTTGCATATTTTTCATGAATTTGCATTCTATTTTTTATTGTTTTAATCGAAACTAACAATTCTAATGTGTTCCTGAGGTTCATTAGAACATGTTAGATCAATCGTAGCAAGCTTTCCATGGCTTAATCATGAAATGCCATTGTTAGGGCTCATGAACTGTGCAGCTTCGTATCCACTGTTAGAGTCTGTTTCAGGGCAAGAGAATGCCACCATTAGATTCGTAGCATCCTAATTAGTGGATCTGGGTTATTTTGGTTTGTATTTTCATGCGTTTTTCAGGTTTTGGTGTTTGAGCACGATCGAAGAAGACGACCGGAGTATTGCTCCGGTGCTTCTGATTCAGAGGCTATTAACTATCACCGCCCCAGCGGTTCACCTTGCGTGCACTATGTCATTCTCTCTATCAGGTCGTGGGTTCAAACCCCACCTTTTGCAATATTTTTCTTTTTGCCTTGCAGGTTTCAGTTGCCAAAGTTCGCCCGAGCTCCGACACGGATCCTTTCCGACCAAGTGCCAACTTCTGGCGTCCAAGCACCGAGCTCCGCACGGGCCTCATCGATGTCGAAGTGCCAACCACGAGTCTCCGAATTCCTCCAAAAGCTCCACACGGATGGCCCTAAGCTTTTGGATGGCCCTAGATGTGAAGTCCCCAGAAGCTCCAGCTTTTGGGAGCCCCAGTTCTAGAGTCTCCAGAAGTTCCAGCTTCTGGGTGCCTCCAGCAACGAAACTTCCAGAGGCTCCAGCTTCTGGGATAGCTTTTGCCAGAAGCTCTCTTTTATGTTGTTTTATGTATTTTTTATTTATATGTTTGCTTATTTTCTTTTTTCCTTCTAATTAATTAATTTAATTCATAATTAGGTTAATTAATTTAGGATTAATTAGATAACTTTCACAAATATTTTCTTTTATCTAAGTTAATTAATTAATTTAGGTTAGTATTCACTAATTCTTTTTTTAATTAATTAAAATCAACTAGATCTAGGTTATTTTCACACAAACTCTAATTTCAAAATACCAAAAAATATTAGGACTAATTTTCTTTTCCGCTATTTATTTTTCTTACATTTTAAATTCTAGAAAGGTTGTATAGGTTGCAAATTTTTTTTATCATGTAATAGCGTAGGATTTTACTTTCCGCACTTTACTTTCCACACCTCCTATTATGTATCTGCCCCAAAGCCATGTAATAGTGTAGGACCCTTTATATTTCCGCAATTTACTTTCTGCACCTATTAAACTGTTAGTAATTAGGCGTGTATGGCAAGATAAAATCAATCTAGACCACTAATACAAGATAAAATATCTAAAAACAATACACTTTTCTCACACATGCACCCCCCTAGGGTATTCTCTCTCGTTGCCTTATAAATGGTCAAGTACCTCGAACGTGGGGGTATCTTAGGATGGTTGCCTACGAAGTATCATCACAGTCCCTTCGACTTAAAAGATCATAGTCCCTCGATGTTGCCTACGAATACATGATCTCGTCCCTCGATTATTGCCTACGAAAAGTGATGATCGTCCCTACGAATGTGCTAGAATACTCTTACAAGTTTCCTTCTATGACCATCTGATGTCCCTTCGAATGTCCTATTACATCCAACGAATAGGGTTACCTACCAACTAATGGTATGGATAGTGCTATTCTAAAGGAAAAAAAATAACACGGAAACGACCGTTCTGAGTAGGTAATAAGTCTCTTTTGCTTGCTCAATCAAAAATCATTTTTTCACCTCACACTTTTTTTCAAAATATTTTCAAAAACACTTTGTATACATTCCAGCGTGAATCATTACAAAGTCTTTTCCAAAACAAAACATTTCCAAACACTTCGTATACATTCCAACGTGAATCATTACGAAGTCAAAGCGAAATGCCTTTCCAAAACATTTTCAAACACACAGAAAGCAAATTTCAAAGTGAGTTAAAGCAATTAAGAGCCCGTAGATAACTACGGATGGAAAGGGTGCTAATACCTTCCCTTTTCATAACCAACTCCCTTACTCAGAATCTAACGAAGGTTTTGTCGTGTTCTTTTCGCCTTCCCTTAATTGGATAAAAGAAAAGTCGGTGGCGACTCTTGCTATCCACAATATTTGCGATCAAACGCAAAATAAACAATTCAGTTCTCCCACCATGTTACAGAACTGGCGACTCTGCTGGGGAAAATAAAGAGAGTTTACCTTAGGGTCTTTAGATCACTTTATTGCTATCTGTTTGATTTGTATGCTTTACTTTTAAGGGTTGCTTGGGTATTATACTTGTGGGGAATCCTACACTCGGATCCAGGTTTCCTTAGGTAAGTAGCAATAAATCGTCGCGACCGTTAGGCGTATACCGAAACGGTCAACATGATGGCTACGTTAGTGCGACACTTTGGATGTCCCGATGCTCCTCATGTCCAGTTTAGGAAAGTATTTGGCATCTGGGCGGTGTCATAAGCACTAACTCAACTTCTAGAACCCTAATTGACCCATCTTAGACATTAGAAGGTAGTGAGATGGCCGACTTCGGTGTAGACTGAGGTTGGTTGATACTCGATGCTACGCTCATTAAGATTCGACTTTCGGGATGTTTCGGTCGACCACTTGGTAGTCGTCTTGAAATAAAGCCTACGAGAAAGATCAATGATATGAGATTCCTAGAACCCAGTTACTATTATAGAATAGGATGAACCCACTCAAACTTTGGTAGGGTAGACACCTATACCTCATGCAAGCCTTAAACCTAGGGTTATTGTATGACTTGCTTGTGCTTGCTATCTGCTTAAACATGACATCATGACATCATAACATCGCATCATCATATCATTTCTAACTATTTCAAGGACCTAGGAATTTATCTTTGCTTTGTTTTGTAGGGGATCATGGCTTCCAGAAAGACTATCCGAATCAACTCCATGGGTGTACCTTCTCAACTCAAAGAATTAGTGTCAGAAATTCCCGATCATGCTCAGTTCATCAAAAGACATGGTTATCTGCTTGACTTGGTTACCTCCGTTTTGGAAGAAGATATGATGCATGTCTTATTCCAGTTGTTCAATCCGAAACATCACTGCTTTACATTTCCAGATTATCAGTTGGTTTCTACATTGGAAGAGTTCTCTAAGCTACTTGGGATACCTATCCTTGATTAGATGACTTTCACCGGTTTAGAAAAAGCTCTAAAGTATGAATACATCGCATTAGCGTTACATCTAAAGCGATCAGACATTGAAGCTAATTGGGAAACAAGAAGCGAAGTTAAGGGTTTGCTTGCTAAGTTTCTGATAAAGAAAGCTTGAGAATTCCTGAAGGCTATGAGTTTCCATGCATTCGAAGACATTTTGGCCTTGCTAATCTATGGCTTGGTGCTATTTCCTAATCCTGACCAGTTCATAGACGTGAACGCCATTAAGATATTCCTCACTCGTAATCTGGTGCCTACCTTACTTGGGGATATTCTGCATTCTCTCCACACTCGTACCATCAAAATACAAGGAACTCTCATGTGTTGCATACCATTACTTTCCAGGTGGTATATTTCGCACCTTCCTTAGTCAATAATGAAGAGCAAGCAAAGATTGAAGTGGTCTCAAAGGCTGATGTCACTCTGTCATTCAGATATCCGTTGGTGTATTTTTTCTCAAAAGGACTTCACTTTCATTGAGAATTGTGGAGAATTCCCTAATGTACCACTCATTGGCATAAGGGGAGGTATCACTTACAACCCTTCTCTAGCTCTACGTCAGTTTGGTTATGCTCGAAAAGATGGTCCTCATGATATGCTTCTTCAAAACATTGTGTTTGACTACAACAACGATCTCCAGAACTACCGTCGAAGATTTGTGCACGCTTGGGGCATGGTAAAGAAGATTGATACGAAGACTTTGGGACACAGAAGTTCCATCCCTTGGGAAGCTTACCTCAAATGGGTGCGAGCTCGAGCTCAAAACCTCATGATGCCATTTACACCGGTGCTACCAGTAATTATGGAACCTGTTGCTATAGGTGATGAATCCTATACCATTCTCCATCCAGACATGCCTACTAATTTCGAAGACCTGAAGAGATCCCTGATTCAACTTAAAGAAGAAAGGGATAACTTCGAAGCTCAATGCTATGCAAGCGAGAAGAAGGTATTATAGTTGACAAAGCTATTTCACGAGGAGCGAAACATCAACACCTACTTCAACACAAAGGGAAACACCCATGGGAGACCTGAAAGCTCTAGGAATTTCTATTTATTTGTTCAAAACTCTCTTTTGTACTTGCTAAAAGAAAACTAATAAAAAATTTGTTCGTGCTTGTTTAACAAATTTAAATTCCTGAGGTTCTTGAAAATATTGCATTGCATATCATGGAATAACATCTCATAACAGGTACATTGAAGATCGGTTTTCTAATTCTCTCGCTGTTTATTTTAGTAGGGGAAATGGCTCTTGAACAAACTGTCAAAGATCTCCAGGCTCAGAATGCTCAATTCCAGGAAATGTTCACCAGCTTGGTCCAAGGCCAGAAAGATCTAAAGAAGCTCATCACCAGAAAAAAGAAGACCATCGGTATTCTCAACATGGGAAGAAATCACAAAGGTCCAGCTAAAGTGGTCAGCCGGTTTGAAATCTCAGACAAGAGTGGTGAAACCGAGGGAAGTGTCAATAACTGCGAAGGAACCGTCATGGGTCTGAAAAACAAAGATGAAGACTATGTGAGCGAGCAGTAACCTCCTGATGACGACAAGTACAAGCAACTCGAAGACCGTCTGAATGCTGTGGAACATCTGAAAATGTTCGGGCTAAATTTTGATGATCTAAGTCTTGTCCCTGGCATGGTAATTCCCCGCAAGTTCAAAGTTCCTACTTTTTCCAAGTATGATGGCATCTCTTGTCCAAAGCTGCATTTGAAGTCCTATGTTCAGAAGATCCATCCTCATATTGAAGACAGGAAATTATGGATCCATTTCTTTCAAGAGAGTTTATCCGGAACTCAGTTGGAGTGGTATTATCAGCTAGAATGTACCCATATTCATACTTGGAATGACTTAGCAGATGCTTTCTACAAGCAGTACCAATATAATGCTGAATTGGCGCCCACCCGCATGCAGCTACAAAGCATGTCTATGGGTCATGACGAGAAGTTCAAAGAATATGCTCAAAAGTTGAGAAATCTAGAGGGAATAGTTCAACCACCCTTGTCCAATAGGGAGTTGATTGATATGTTCATGGGAACACTGACAAGCCCATTTTTCAATCATCTGATTGGAAATTCTTCAACCGGATTCACCGAGCTGATATTGACAGGTCAGCGCATCGAAGTTGGAATCAAGAGCGGGAAGATTCAGGTAGAGTCATCTTCGAATGCTGCGAAGAGATCTTTTGGTGGTAAGAAAGAAGCCAATGCGGTGTATGGCCAGAAAAGTCGTGCCAAAACTGATCGTACTCAATCTGTGGGGGCAGTTGTGATCTCTAATCCCACACCAGCACAGCCTCAATGAGACAACGCACGTAGCCAGAATGCGCTACGAAGAAAGTTCACGAAGATCAACATGCCATTGTCGCAAGCATTGCAAAACATGTTGAAAGCATGGCTGATTACTTTAAGGGATCCTCCTCAGCATGTCAACACTTCCTCTCCAAAGTATAATCCTAATGCAAAGTGTGCATACCACTCCAACAGTCCAGGGCACGACACCAACAACTGTTGGGATCTAAAGAACAAGATTCAAGACATGATTGAAGCCAGAGAAATTGAATTTGACCCTCATGTCGAGACTCTGAATGTGATCAACGCACCAATGCCTGACCATGGTAAAAGTTCCAATGCTATTGACAAAGATTCCTATGTTTATAATGTGAACAAGCTGACTATTCCTCTGATGGCTGTCAAGAAAGATTTACTGCAAGCCGATGTATTTCCAGGATGCCCGGATGATTGTCGTTGGTGTGCATCTGAATCTGACGAATGTGCTTGGTTGAGAAGGCGTATTCAATGCATGATGGACAATCGAGAAGTACTATTTCTGAAACCTTCATCTGTGGAGAATCTGTGTGAAGACATTTCTAAGAATCTGAGGATCGAAGGCGTGAGCGAAGCCGTACTAGAAGTCTGGGATACCTTGGGGCAGCCAAGTGGAAAGTTTGATTTCATGGTAAAGTATACCGCTCCTGAAAGCTACAAGACTCCTATTGAAGACGTCAAGGCAACCAGATGTGGAGACGATTTCCCAGAAGACTATGCTGATGTGAACACAATAAGGATTACCTCTGTCGATCATGCGCCTAGAGCGACACCTCTCTAGCAAGGTAACCAGAACCGAAAGAGTATTTTCTCCAGAGATCTCTCCTCCAAAAGACACTGCTACGCCAATTCGCATGTCTGCAATCAAGCCAGTTCCCAGAGCTAGAGGGAAAGGACCAGTAACTCATCCTGCTCATACAAAAGTACTAAAGGAGGTTACTGAAAGTACCTCCAAGCAAGAAATGGAGGAAATTCTGAAGATCATCAAGAAGAGCGACTACAATGTTGTGGAACAGTTGGGACAAACTCCGTCCAAGATATCCATGCTAGATCTGCTACTATGTTCTGAGGCTCATGCTAAAGCCTTGGTAAAGTTTTTGAAGAATGCTCACATACCGCAAGATACTACTGCTGATCAATTCGAAGGTTGTATTGCCAGCTTGACTGTCAACAATGGTTTAAGCTTCTCTGATGATGATTTGAATCCTGCCGAAAGGAAACACAACAAAGCCTTGCACGTCTCCATTGAATGCAAGGGCACAACACTGTCTCACGTGTTGGTGGATACTGGTTCTACTCTGAATATCCTACCAAAGAGTGCTTTCGACCGACTTGATGTTGAAGGAGTGGTCTTGAAGCCCAATGACATAATCGTAAGAGCTTTTGATGGTTCTAAACGAATAGTACTTGGAGATCTCATTCTGTCGGTTAAAGTCGGTTCCCAAACTTTTGACTCTACTTTCTTCGTCATGGACATTCGTCCAACTTACTCTTGCCTACTTGGACGCCCTTGGATACATGGGGCAGGCGTTGTTACCTCTATCCTGCATCAGAAGCTGAAGTACCCAACGAAGGGGAAGAATGTTACAGTCTACGGTGAGGAAGAATATATGGTGAGCCATCTGCAGTCATTCCGATACCTCGAAATAGAAGGAGAATTCATTGAAACTCCCTGTCAAGCTTTCAAAACAGTTCCAAGAGTCATGCCTATTCACTCTCCTATCACTCCTGAAGTTACTAAAATTCCACCAAGGATGGCCTCGTGAGAGACGCTCAAGCTACAGTTGAAGAAGGAGGTCGTACTATTTGGGGTCAGCTCCCTGTCCTTCCTTTCAAATCTGACAAGACTAGTTTAGGTTTCACCACCAAGGGTCAGAAGATGATACGCCGCGAACTTGCCGGCAAACCCCCTTTCCACATCAACAAGAATGGAGTCCATGCTATAGAAGACGACAACAACAACTTCGACATCAACAACTGGATCTTCCCAACTCCAGACAACGAACTCAGCAATTGGAAAACCGAAGACGTCATACCAATCTCCTTTAGATAGGAGTAATTGCTTTTTGTTTTCTGTTATGCTTTTCATTTTTAGGCTTTGAACAATAAACTTTAAGCCTAGTGCCTTGCTCGGGGCACCACGGTTCGTTTGTGAGGGTTATTATTTGTCATTTGCATATTTTCATTCAATAAAATCATTGGACTTTTGCATTCAAATACTTTGCTCTTCCTTTCTTTTACTTTACTACCCCTTCAAAAAGCTATGTGTTCTTACACACACCCACATGGTACACTGCAGATTCACTCTGAATCTCGTTGATAACAACTTTGCTATTGCTAAATATGACTTCGATAATCCAATCTACCAAGCCGAAGATGAAGGTGAGGAAGATTGTGAAGTGCCAGGAGAACTTGTCAGATTACTACAGCGAGAAGAATAAATTATACAACCACACGAAGAGCCAGTCGAGGTCGTGAATCTAGGTACTGACAAAGACAGAAAAGAAATCAAGATCGGGGCAGGTCTTGAGAACAGTGTCAAGAAAAGATTAGTCCAGATGATGCGATACTATATTGAGATTTTTGCTTGGTCCTACGAAGACATGCCAGGTTTAGACATTGACATTGTGGTACACCGACTACCAATGAAAGAAGGTTTTCTCCCTGTGAAGCACAAGGTCCGTCGTATGCGCCCTAAGATGTCTGAGAAAATCAAAGCCGAAGTTATGAAACAGTTCAATACTGGTTTCCTAGCCGTTACTTCTTATCCACAGTGGGTTGCAAATGTGGTATCCGTACCTAATAAAGACGGTAAAGTGCGGATGTGTGTGGACTACATAGAATTGAATAGAGCAAGTCCGAAAGATGACTTTCCACTTCCTCATATTGATGTTCTAGTTGACAACACCGCTCAACACAAGGTTTTCTCCTTAATGGATGGTTTCTCCAGTTACAACCAGATCAAAATGGCTCCCGAAGACATGGAAAATACTACTTTCGTTACACAGTGGGGCACATTCTGCTTCAAGGTCATGTCGTTCTGAAGAATGCTGACGCCACATATCAACGTCCCATGGTGGCATTGTTCCATGACACGATTCATCACGAGATAGAGGTCTACGTCGATGACATAATAGCTCGATCACAAACTGAAGAAGAGCATCTTGATCATTTGCGAAAGCTATTTGATAGACTGAAGAAGTACAAAGTAAGACTTAATCCTAACAAGTGCACCTTTGTAGTCAGATCCGGTAAACTCCTGGGATTTGTTGTCAGTGGTAAAGGTATTGAAATTGACCCCGCCAAGGTTAAAGCTATTCAAGAAATGCCAGCTCCACGTACCGAGAAGGAGGTTAGAGGTTTCTTGGGACGACTGAAATACATTTCCAAATTCATTGCACATCTAACTGCCACTTGTGAGCCAATCTTCAAGTTACTGAAGAAAGATCAAGTGTTGGAATGGAACGACGATTGCCAGGCAGCTTTTGACAAAATCAAGGAGTATCTACAAAATCCTCGTATCCTAATGCCGCCAGTCAAAGGAAGACCTCTTATCATGTACTTGACAGTATTAGAGGACTCAATGGGGTGTGTTTTGGGGCAACATGACGAGTCTGGTCGAAAAGAGTATGCAATATACTATCTTAGCAAAAAATTTACCGACTGTGAAACAAGATACTCAAAGCTCGAGAAAACTTGCAGCGCTTTGGCTTGGGCAGCTCGCCGACTAAGACAGTATATGTTGACTCACACTACCTTGTTGATCTCTAAGATGGATCCGATAAAATACATATTCGAGAAACCTGATCTCTCCGGAAGAATAGCAAGATGGAAAATGATCTTGACTGAATATGACATCTAATATACTACTCAGAAAGCGATCAAAGGAAGTGTAGTAGCTGATCATTGGGCTCATCAAGCCATAGATAACTATCAGTCTATGCAGTTCGAGTTTCCAGACGAAGAAGTTTTGCTAGTTACTGATTGCGAAGAACCAGGACCAGACGAAGGACCCGAACTAGGATCCCGATGGACCATGGTCTTTGATGGAGCCTCAAATGCACTCGACAATGGAATTGGCGCCATCATTACGTCCCCTACAGGAGGACACACGCCGTTCACCTCCAAACTTTGTTTCAATTGCACTAACAACATGGCCGAATACGAAGTGTGCATCATGGGTATCAAAGCTGCTATCGACTTAAGAATCAAATTCCTGCAGGTATATGGAGACTCAGCCTTAGTGATCAGTCAGGTTAAAGGCGAGTGGGATACGAAGCATTCGAATCTCATTCCATATCGAGAGCATGTTTTAAGTCTGATCCCTTACTTCGAAGAAATCACTTTCGATTACATTCCACGAGAAGAGAATCAGTTGGCAGACGCATTAGCTACCATGTCGTCTATGTTCAAGGTCAGATGGGACAACGAAGCTCCCCAAATCATCAGTGAAAAGTTTGACGAACCAACATACTGTTGTGAACTTGATACAAAAGAGAAACCTTGGTTCTACGAAGTGAAGAGGTATCTCGAGACTCAGGAATATCCCGCAGGGGCATCTGTCAATGACAAGAAGTTCTTAAGAAGATTCGCTTCCAAATTCTTCCTCAGCAATGACATCTTATACAAGCGCAATCACGACTTGTGCTTACTCCGCTGTGTAGACCAGAAAATGGCGGAACGAATTATGGAAGAGTTACATGAAGGCGCATTCGGTACACACTCCAATGGACATACGATGGCTAAGAAAATTCTGAGAGCATGTTACTATTGGTCCACCATGGAAGCTGATTGTCACTGTTATGCTTGGTCTTGTCACAAATTCTAGATATACGCAGATAGAGTGCATGTGCCTCCAGTACCACTGAATATTTTGACCGCTCCTTGGCCTTTCGCAATGTGGGGCATTGACATGATTTGGGAAGTAAATCCTACCGCTTCCAATGGACATCATTTCATCCTTGTTTCCATTGATTACTTTACCAAGTGGGTAGAAGCATCCTTGTTCGCATCCGTTACCAAGAATGTTGTGGCTCGATTCGTTAAGCATAATCTCATTTGTCGGTATGGCATCCCCGAAAGGATCATCACAGACAACGGTACCAACCTCAATAACAAAATGATCACCGAACTCTGCACGCAGTTTAAGATTAAACATCACAACTCTTCTCCATATCGGCCAAAAATGAACGGCGCGGTGGAAGCCGCCAACAAGAATCTCAAGAAGATCATACAAAAGATGACGGTGACCTATAAGGATTGGCACGAGATGTTGCCATTTTCTCTCCATGGTTACCGCACCACAGTGCGAACATCTACAGGGGCAACCCCCTTCTCTCTTGTATACGGTATGGAAGCAGTCATACCCATCGAGGTTCAGATACCCTCAACTAGAGTCTTCCAGGACGCAGAGCTAGGCGAAGACGAATGAGTCCAGACTCGCCTCGACCAGATCAACTTGATCGACAAAAAAACGGCTCGCATCCATCTGCCACAAACAGATCTACCAAAAGCGAATGATGATCAGAGCCTTCAACAAGAAAGTCAAGCACCGAGTCTACCAAGTCGGTGATCTAGTAGTCAAGCACATCGTCCTCCCACAAGGTGACCCCAAGGGCAAATGGACTCCCACCTATGAGGGACCATTTGTAGTCAAAACAATATTTTCCAATGGAGCTATGATCCTAAGCACCATGGACGGAGAAGACTTTCCACACCCTGTGAACGCAGACATAGTCAAAAAATACTACGCATAAACGAGACCCGCTAGGTCGACTGGCCTAGGCAAAAATAAGGGCATCCTGGAGAACCAAAAGGTTCGGGAAAAACTTAAGATATATATGCAAAAATGTACACCCGACAAGTCGAAAACCTGCAAAGGCGGCTTGGGCAAAAAAGGGTATCCCGCGGTAGACTGAAAACCCGAAAGGGGCGGTCTAGGCAAAAATTAGGGAGAAGAGATAATCGAAAATATATGAGAAATAACATAGTTGAAACTCGACAAGATTATTTCCGCATAGCTTTTTACTATTCTGACAATTTCCTCTTACTAGGATACTCATCTCTTGTATACAAACTTCCTGACTATGGGCCACTTTTAATGCAAATTCTTCTTTTCCAGTTCCAATTTTATTGTTTTGTTGCATAAAGTCCATTGATTGCTTTGAATGATTATATGCATCTGACAATAAACATCTGTTCACAAACCTATGAAAAGCGAACATGAATAGTAATTACTACAGGCTCTAGGAATTGAGATGACGACCAAAGTCACCAATACATCCCCACAGAGTTACTTTCGCAAGAAATCTACGCAAGATCATTTCTACAACCCCCATCTAACAGTGTTCCAACACTTCAACTATATCACGTTAGTCCCCGAGCAGTAATCCTATCAGCTTCATCAAGCTTCAACTATATCACGTTAGTCCCCGAGCAGTGATCCTATCAGCTTTATCAAGCTTCAACTATATCACATTAGTCCCCGAACAGTGATCCTATCAGCTTCATCAAGCTTCAACTATATCACGTTAGTCCCCAAACAGTGATCCTATCAGCTTCATCAAGCTTCAACTATATCACATTAGTCCCCGAGCAGCGATCCTATCAGATTCATCACCTCAAGTGATCCTATCAGATTCATCACCTCAAGCGATCCTATCAGATTCATCACCTCAAGTGATCCTACAAGCCTCGTCGAGCTTTAATGACACTATCAGCGTCACCACGCCATGATCAGACAGTGGTAGGCTATGACATTTCACATTATCCCCAGCAAGGTTTATGCACAAGATCCTCAACCGGGTATCTCTCGACCATTGCTTTTCTTCCAACAACATTAATATCCAGACTCAAGATTTGGTCAGATAGTGCATCAGAGGAATCTGAAGCATCTCTTTTCTCTCCAGTCGGGGTTCGTAACGACCCTATTCCCGAGCAAACATCAAGAATCCCCAGCAGAACGTTCCTATCTTCTTCAAGATGGATATGTTTTGAAATACTATAACATCTACATTCATGCATCATCCATAAAAGTCATAACATACGCATATATCATAATAGCGTTGTCATACACTCACATGCATCATAATCTGCATAGGACTAACCATATCCTGTCAAGGTTTTATTTCCCCAGCAGGTAAAAGTTATTTTCCAAACAGAAGGTCAAAGATTAATACCCGAAACAAGACGGGAGAACTATCTAAAAGACCACACAATTATTTCCAGGCAACAGATTATGGATTAACACCCGAAGCAAGACGGGAAAATTATCCGCATCATGCCAAGTATTTATCTCAGAAATAACCAAGACGAACGCTTATTTTGACTCTGTATCACTATCAAGCTCCCCGAATGGCATCTCAAGCCCATCTCCGGCCACACATCTTCATTACCCTAGATGGCATCTTTAAGCCCATCTCCGTTTTCTCTCACTCAAGGGAACAACACAGAGTCTGGTGTACGACTCACACTCTCGCTTCATTTTCTCTAAATGGCGTCTATAAGCTCATTCTAGCACATCATCAACTGGCGATCCCATTCTACACAACGACGAGTGCATATTTTTAGGTGTACTCGAGTGTTCAATCATCTTCTACTTCCAGATCACGAAAGGCAAGCATGCCAATCTAACCCTTCCAGTACAAGAAGATTGAACAGGGGCAACTGTTATACCCCAAAATTTTCCCTGCTACTTTTCAAGACAATTCATATCTCCATACTTAAGGATTTCACAACGGTGGACCAGACAAACACTCTTCTAAGCAATCAATCCAAGCTAGGTTTTGCTCCTCTCAAGTCAAAATGTATTTCCAATGCTTCAAGTGGTTATCATACCTCATTATATGCCTCAAAGGATCATCATGTCAAGTTTCAAGCCTTACAAGTCAAAGTTGCTCATCTAATGGCTCAGATAGTAGAAAATCAGTGGTATTGGGCAAAAAGTCAACTGTGGTCAACATACAGTCAAACTTCATAATTTTTGGTCAACACCAATATTTTGAAGTGATATTCAGCATTTAATCAAGGGTTGATCATGATTCCTCAAGAAAAGTCAAGATTTGATCAAAAGTCAAAGTTTCCAAATTAGGGCTTCTTTAGATAAAGTCAATAGAATTTTGACCAAGCATAACTTTCACATATTTTATCAGAAATTTCTCCACCAAAGCTCATTTTGAAGAGAATTCAATTCTCTACAACTTCATGTCTCACAAGCTTTGGCAGAAAATGATTCATTTGAAAGATATGGATCAAGACATTATAGGTCCTTCTAGAAAAGTCAACAAAAGTCATCTTTTTGCAAAGAAGTCTCCATGAGCATGGAAACTCCAATTAAGATGAAACCAAAAGGGATATTTAGAAGACATCTTGAGCTTTCTAAAAAGTCCAAGAACACCCAAAAATCTTTAGAATTGAGCAAGATACAAATTGTGCAAGTTGAGCATTTTTGAGGAGGTGCATGAAGAAAAATACCTTGCAAAAGCCAAAAATTTCCAAATGGGCCTAAGATTTTATGATTCAAACTTGATCATGAGATTATCCATGACACTATACAGCATGCCACGCCCTCTACCTCATTTATTTATTTATTTTTTGAATTTAATAACTTAAATTCAAATTTAATTATATAAAATACAAAATTAAAAGATAAGGCAAGATTGGTTGGATATTTGCATGGCTTGGGGTCCAAGATAGCTCATTACAAGCTTTCAATTTCGTGCAAGGAGATTGAGGAAAGATTGATCAAGATTGGAAAGATTTTGTACAATTTTTCAAATCAAATATTCTCCATTTAAGGAGAATATTTTCTCTTAATGCCTTGACCTAATTCCACTCATCTATAAATATCTAACTTTCTTACAAGATCAAGAGCGCCTTTAGACAACCCTTACACGTGCAGCCAACTTCTCACAAACCCTAGAAATTTCTCAAATTTCTTCCAAAGTTGGCAAAATCGTGTTTTGCTTTCCAGCCCGTTTCAAGCAATTCCAAGCACTTAAACGTGTTCCTGAAGTATTGTAGGGTAGGTACATGTCCAGAAACATGGCCATAACACGTTGAATCATGCCATACATATAATTTCGTTTGCATATTTTTCATGAATTTGCATTCTGTTTTTCATTGTGTTTTAATCGAAACTAACAAATCTAATGTGTTCCTGAGGTTTATTAGAACAGGTTAGATCAATCGTACCAAGCTTTCCATGGCTTAATCAAGAAATGCCATTGCTAGGGCTCATGAACTATGCAGCTTCGTATCCACTGTTAGAGTCTGTTTCAAGGCAAGAGAATGCCACCATTAGATTCGTAGCATCCTAATTAGTGGATCTGGGTTATTTTGGTTTGTATTTTCATGCGTTTTCAGGTTTTGGTGTTTGAGCACGATCGAAGAAGACAAAGCATTGCTCCGGTGCTTCTCATTTAGAGGCTATTAACCCTTACCTATTTATGGGTTCAGAAGGATGAATGAATGTATCACTGCCCCAGCGGTTCACCTTGCGCGCACTATGTAATTCTCTCTATCTGGTCGTGGGTTCAAACCCCACCTTTTGCAATATTTTTCTTTTTGCCTTGCAGGTTTCAGTTGCGGAGTTCGCCCATAAGCTCCGACACGGATCTTTTCGACCAGTGCCAACAGGCGTCCAAGCACCAAAAGCTCCAGCATTTGGGCCTCATTAGCGTCAAAAGTGCCTACTTCTGAGTCTCCCAGTGCAGAATTCCTCCAGAAGTTCAAACTTCTGGAAGGCCCCATCACGAAGTCCCAGGCTCCACAGGCCCCCTCGAGTCTCGAGCTCCAACCGGACCCTTTCTAGCACCAGAAACCCCATAAGCTCCGACACGGGTGCCTCGCATCGAAACCACAAGCTCCGCACGGGATAGCTTCGTAAGCTCTCTTTTATGTTGTTTTATGTTTTTTATATTTTTGCTTATTTTCTTTTTTTCTTCTAATTAATTAATTTAATTAGTAATTAGGTTAATTAATTTAGGATTAATTAGATAACTTTCACAAATATTTTCTTTTATCTAATTTAATTAATTAATTTAGGTTAGTATTCACTAATTCTTTTTTTAATTAATTAAAATCAACTAGATCTAGGTTATTTTCACACAAACTCTAATTTCAAAAATACCAAAAAATATTAGAACTAATTTTCTTTTCCGCTATTTATTTTTCTTGCATTTTAAATTCTAGAAGGGTTTTATAGGTTGCAAATTTTTTTTTATCATGTAATAGCGTAGGATTTTACTTTCCGCACTTTACTTTCCGCACCTCCGATTATGTATCTGCCCCAAAGCCATGTAATAACGTAGGACCCTTTATATTTCTGCAATTTACTTTCTGCACCTATTAAACTGCTAGTAATTAGGCGTGTATGGCAAGATAAAATCAATCTAGACCACTAATACAAGATAAAATATCTGAAAACAATACACTTTTCTCACACATGCACCCCTAGGGTATTCTCTCTCGTTGCCTTATAAATGGTCAAGTACCTCGAACGTCGGGGTATCTTAGCACGGTTGCCTATGAAGTATCATCACAGTCCCTTCAACTTAAAAGTTCATAGTCCCTCGATGTTTCCTACGAATACATGATCTCGTCCCTCGATTGTTGCCTACGAAAAGTGATGATCGTCCCTACGAATGTGCTAGGATACTCCTACAAGTTGCCTTCTATGACCATCTGGTGTCCCTTCGAATGACCCATTACATCCAACGAATAGGGTTACCTACCAACTAATGGTATGGATAACTCTATTCTAAAAGAAAGCAAAATAACACGGAAACGACCGTTCTGAGTAGGTAATAAGTCTCTTTTGCTTGCTCAATCAAAAATCATTTTTTCACCTCACACTTTTTTTCAAAATCTTTTCAAAAACACTTTGTATACATTCCAGCGTGAATCATTACAAAGTCTTTTCCAAAACAAAACATTTCCAAATATTTCGTATACATTCCAGCGTGAATCATTACGAAGTCAAAGCGAAATGCCTTTCCAAAACATTTTCAAACACACAGAAAGCAAATTTCAAAGTGAGCTAAAGCAATTAAGAGCCCGTAGATAACTACGGATGGAAAGGGTGCTAATACCTTCCCTTTTCATAACCAACTCCCTTACTCATAATCTAACGAAGGTTTTTTCCTATTCTTTTCGCCTTCCCTTAATTGGATAAAAGAAAAGTCGGTGGCGACTCTTGCTATCCGCAACATTTGCGATCAAACGCAAAATAAACAAGTCAATTCTCCCACCGTGTTACAAAGACCATACACCATTTTCCTCATTTTCATACCCCAATTTTTTTACTTAGTATACCATCTTATATCATTCACATATGCATCATTGCATCATTGACAAATTACAAAACAAGATAGCTTGTGTGTTTGCTTCTTGAGCCAAATTAGGGTTTTGAATCAAAATCATTCATCAGCGCAAGATGTGATCAATTAGGGTTTGAATCTCCATTAATCTTTAGTGATCTATCTTCGCCAACCATCAACATTTGATCTTCAAAATCCAATCATTTCCTCAAGATCAACCATGAATCGATCAAATTAGGGTTTTGATCGAGGATGGTACATCATTGACTTTTGGCTCAATGTATGACCTAATTTCTTAGAGCATGATCTCAAGATCACCAATTCAATATCGTGACCTAATTTCTTGGTTCAAAACATCTCCAATGCCATGGTTGATTAATAGTGAAAATTTGAATTATATGATAAAAAGTCAATTGTCCAGATCAGTCAAACTTTGACTTTTTTGGTCAACTTTGAAATTCAAAATTTCCAATAATCAAAGAATTTCATATTATACATCATGGTCACCAAGAATAAAAGATGTGGAAAAAAGTCAAATAAAATTCATAACTTGAATTTTCAAAACACTTAGAAAAATTTCAAGATCCATTTTTCACCAAGATCCATTTTGATTCAAGAAAAACTTTCAAGATGAAAGTTGTATATCTTGTTTCAAGCTTTCCAAAATGTCCAATAACATGAAAAAATATATTTTGGAGCTAGGGTTTTGAAATTAGACATTATAGGTCAAAAAGCTTGCATTATAAGTCATTTTCACAAAGTTTTCAAGCAATTTTGCAAAGAACCTATCTCTTTATTTTCTAAAAGCCTAGTTGTCCCAACAATATCTTAATTTCATGATTTAAGGAAGGATAATAACACTTGAGATAAGGCCAGGTTGCAAAAATCTCAATCCTTGCTTCCCTTGATCTCCAAACTTCTTGGCCTATAAATATAGGTCCTTGCATCATTCAAAATCACACCAAAACAACTCCAATCTTGTTTTCTCACTTCTTTCTTAAGTTGCAAGTTTCAAAGTTTTCAAAATGTAAGAATTGCAATTTTCAATTCTTGCAAGTTCTAACCAATCCATTGCTTCAAACACTCTCTAAACATCCTCAACAAGTTGTTAGAACCAATCATCCACCACAAAATCAACAAAAACCAGTTTCCTCAAAAAAACTACATTAGAGTGCATTTTGAGCCTTAACAAGCCAACCCTCATTTTGCTCGTGCGTTTTAAGTTTTAATCATTCAAACATCATCCATACACCATTGAGAAGTGATCCAAACCATCATTTCACTTCTGTAAAGCTAGAATCACCATATCCATGTTCAACTTGGCCAAACTGCAGTAGGGGTCGGGTAACAAGTTCCAAGTGATCTCCAAGCGAGCTAAGCACTTCAACATCTTCCCTGAGGTCCAAGGAAGCTATCCAGATCATCAAATCATCTCTGTAATACCTCCTCTAGAGAATTCGATTCTCACTTGAAGAGGTAAGTGCTCAAACTTTGAACTCTATGATTCATGCATTATAGATGAAAAATTGTTATGCCCTCTTGTTTCTTCACTCATACTAAATGATAACCCTCAATCAATTTCCATTTATCTTGCACCTACACGATTTCATTAAGCTTTGATTAAATTAGGGTTCATCTGGTTTTTCATGAATTCAGTAATCTTACACTTAGAATAAATGAAATTAACTGCCACCAATCGATTCCTTGTTAAAAATCGAGCAAGTTTTATTTTTACATCATTCAATTTCATCAAGAAACAAAAAAGTTACGAATCAAAGAGCTTGAGGTTGAAGATGAAGACATGGCGCGTTTTCAGAATTTTCAAAAATTCGTTTCAGAATATAATTAATTGAAGTTATTTTTATGAACGGATGTATAGTCACCCTAGTGGTAGAACGCGCGCTCTTAGTCCATTCATGCCCAAGGTCTGGGGTTCGAGTCCCCCTCTCCCCAGACTTTTTCATTCTTTTCCCATTTTTCAAACTATTTTTCAAAACAATTCACAACTTGTTTTTCATTATAATTTTCTAAACATGCATAAATGGCAAGCCACGCATGTGGCCCAATGGTTAATCTTTTCACCTTCCAGCCTAAGGTCCTGAGTTCAACACTCACCAAGGCCAAAATAAATTTTTATCACTTGTTTTCTTCATGTTTTTTTAACAAACTTCAACATTTTCAAAAACCAATCAAAACTTCTCATTTTGAGATGATTTTTTGCACACTTGTCATTTAGTATACCTATTTTATGATTATGTCAAAAAATTCCAAAAAAATATTTTATTTTGATATATTTTTATTAGGTTAAAAAGTAAGACTTTTTAAGTATTTTAAAGTACTTTCAAAAATGTTTTCTTCTTGATTTTCTTTAACCTAATCTTTTTCAAACTCTCATGTGAATAAACTTTCACTCTTCAAGTCTTTTCAAAATATTCAAAATGTTTTAATTGACTTACGCACCTCTTTTTCCATGATTTATTCCTTGAAAATACAAACCGAACTAGGTTTTTTCCTCGAAAACCTTTCGAACTCAAAATCAAATTGATCATGGGCCTCCCTTAAGGTGTAAGTCCCGAGCCTTTGTACAAATTCAAGTATCACTATCTTTGTTCGCTTCCTTTATCTACTTGTGTATAAAATTTCTTTCACCAATTCCACTTGTATTAAGAGGAGCATTATTCTCGGTGAAACTGCTCTTATTCCAGCGGGTCTCCCTTAAGGTGTAAGTCCCAACCATCTTTGTACATATTCAATTCTTTGTACATATTCAACCATCTTTGTGCATATTCAAATCTTTGTACATATTCAACCATCTTTGTAAATATTCAAGTATAACTATCTTCGTTCGCTTGTTTTATCTACTTTATACACCAATTCCACTGGTTTAAGAAGAGCATTATTCTCGGTGAAACTGTTGTTATTCCAGTGGGTCTCCCTTAAGGTGTAAGTCCCAATCCCTTGTATATAACCAAGTAGTACTAGCTTTATTTTCTTGTTTTATACACTTGTTTATATATTTCTTTCACAAACTCCTTTGAATGCACACACACACTTTGTCATATATATATATATATATATATATATATATATATATATATATATATATATATATATATATATATATATATATATATATATATATATATATATATATATATATATATATATATATATATATATATATATATATATATATATATATATATATATATATATATATATATATATTCATGTTTATTTATGTCATTACAACTAGTATAACAACTAGGTTCCCCATAGCCTCCTCTTGGGCTTTGTACAAAAGAACTCCCTTGTTGAGTTAGTCCCCTCTTGGGCTTAGTACAAAAGAATTCCCTTGTTAAGTTGGCCTCCTCTTGGGCCTCATACAAGAAAGAGATTTGGAAATCTCAAACAACCTCCTATTCAGCTTCGTACAAAGAATCTCCTTAGCTAGGATAGAACCCAAGGAGTATGGTTTCCCGGTGAAATTACTCTTAAAGTCAAGCCAGCCATACCTTATAGCCTCCTCTTGGTCTCCCAATACAAGGACCCTCGATGTCCCTCAGAAAGCCTCCTCTTGGGCTTACAATACAAGGACCCACGTGCTTCTTAAAAGCATCCCCAAAAACAAAAGAAAACATTTCTCCTCAGAGATGAGACATGAATCATCTCTATGGAAGAAGTATCTCATCTATAGCATCACATTTAAATCAAGCATTTTCTCAAACAAACAAACAAAACATCTTTATTAACTGTAAGTGGCATACTTGTACACTTAAGTTAAACGCCCAATGCTTACAATGAAAGATTCAACGTTTTTTTCAAAACATCTTCTCATTCTAAGAACTATAAGCGGTATACTTGTACACTCAAGTTAAACACCAATTTCTTACAATGAAAGATTAACAATCAATTTTCAAAAATGTATAAGAAGAAATAGATTAGATACATTTTTCATTAAGATGACACTTGTCGTTGTCTCTTAAAATCCATTGCTTTCACTAGCCTTTTGAGAATACGTAGGCACAAGGTTTCACCCTTGGCGAGCATACTTCTTTCTCTCTCAAACCACCCAGACCTTAGTCACCCTTAGACCCCGAGCTACAATTGCTCTGATTCCCTCTTATTTGGAGGGATATAACAATTTTGTTAGATAAACCCTTGAGGGAGGTAGAGAATTGTGTAGCTAGTTTTTTGGATTGGTATATTTTTTGTAAAGAAAAGAAAGTTAAGGAGAGAAAGTTAGGGGTGGTTTGGTTAGCTACTTGTTGGATTATTTGGCTGTTGAGGAATGAAATATGTTTCCGAAATGATCCTTGGAATATTAGTTATACGGTGTGGAGCATAAAAATGTTAATATAGATATGGTCTCTTTTGAGAGATATTACACATTCCAATTACAATTTCTACAATTTTAACAAAAATCCTTTGTTATTTTTAGTGTAGTGAATTAGTTTGTAATTTCTTCTTTTTGATCGAGTGATTTTCCTCCCGTTTTTGTGTAAAAATTAGAGAACTTGCTTAAAAAAAATATTGTAATAACTATAATTTTATATTTTTCTATCAAAATTTCATTTCATATAGAAAGTGTTCTAATCTTATTTTATTGAGATTCTTTTCTTTCTGAGCGGCATTTTATGAAAACTTGAACCGTGCAACGTATCTGCATTTCATTAAGATTTTGTTCTTTATATCTTGAACCGTTCCACTTCTACAACATCTTTTTCATAAAAAGTTGCTTATCTTATGAAAACAATTAAATGAATAAACATGTATGTCAGAATTCATATAAGTCATGATAACTTTATTTGATTATTTGATAAAACCACATAATCCTGGTTCTTGCGTTTTCATAAGGTATAAATATGCAAAGCATGTACATGGCAACAAAATTCTTACATCTGGGTACCCGTCCAAACATGTATTGTGTTTGATGAAGAAAATTCATTTTAATTAAACTTGAATTTTTTTTTAAAATAGGGATGAGATGGACAATGGAGATACTATTATCCATTCTGAATATTTTTTCAAATTGGCTTTGTTGATAATAGTAATAAGTTTTTGGTGCGTATAATAAGCTAATTTTGATAACTCCTCTTAACAAGTTTCTTTTGATTTGTTTAAGAAATAAAATTATTCTTTAGAGTTGGAAGACTGGAGTAGGCATGTCCCAGATAACTAAAATAGTAGGGACCTCTATTTTTAGAACCCTTAAGACAAATCATACATCTTATAAACACATGACTTTGATTCTGACAAGTGGCCTTGTCGCCATAACTCGGAGAATCCATCTAAACTTTGGTCCGACAAGAATTATTGAGCATATTTTTAGTGTGAACTTCTTCGTTGAGAGGGGTCACCTAAAAAAATTGATTCTTGAAGTGCTTCACATTATTTGAATAAACATCAAACATTTTGGTACATTGTCGAAGAGATATCAAGCCCTGGCTCTTTGAAGGACCAAACGAGCTACATTGAGCTTTGACAATGATGTTATGATTAACTGCAAAAGAAATTAGAAGACTAATAGATTTTAACCTGGTCATTAGTGCAAAGATTTCAGTATAGTTAATTCCTTCTTGTTGACTATAGCCATGTGCAAGGGATGGGAATAGGTCAGACCGACCTACATGGGCCTATGGCCTAGACTATCTGAGGTCAGGCCAGGCCAGACTTATTTGTTAAAAAGACTAGGATTATGCTTTTTTATAAGCCTATTTAATTAAATAGGTTAGACTTAGGCTGTTAAAAAATCCTATGAAGCCTTATAGGTTGGCCTATATCTTTATATATATATATATATATATATATATATATATATATATATATATATATATATAGGAGGGATCAAATTACACTCGAAGAGTTACACCATGAGTTACACTCGCTCAAAAACATTAATTCGGATTAATATTTTTAAAATCGACCGTTGGATTGAAATATACTATCATGGTGTAAGTCTTCCGTGTAATTTGATCCCTCTCTCTCTCTCTCTCTCTCTCTCTCTCTCTCTCTATATATATATATATATATATATATATATATATATATATATATATATATATATATATATATATATATATATATATATATATATATATATATATATATATATATTAAATAGGTAGGCCTATATATGTATATATAGGTTGACCTATAAGGTTTCTTAAGTAATATGGATTTATTGAAAACCTTAATGAGAAAAAGGTTTTTAAATAGGTTTTCAGAACAGGTCAGGCTTTTAAAAAGGTCAGGCCAGGCCAAAAAATGAGCCTACAATAGGCCATAGGCCAGGCCTTGTAAGTTTATCGTAGGCCAGACTCAGGTCTTATAAAGCCTAGCCTAGCCTAGCCTATTTCCACCCCTAGTGAAACCAGTCTGAATTTGTTTCTTACCACTTCTCCTTGCTCATTATGCTTGTTTTTGAACATCCACTCATTCCTATAACATGATTTCCTTTGGATCTTGGTATCATATCTATTCGCAGTGAAAAGTGACAAACGAGAGAATCGAATCGGAATTCGAATCTATGGCTCAAAACGATTTACTCTTTTGATTTTTTTTGTTTAAAAGATGCCGCGAGAACCAAGCTTTATTGTTTTCAAACAAGAAAGAAGATGGAAAAGGGGAAAGCTGAAATACCCTACATATGATATGCGATGTGACTAGCGTGAATGAGACGGGACACATTGGGGAGAGACCAGGGTAAAAGGGTTGGTTATATAAGTGGAAGCTATTAACACCCTATATATCTATAGTTTTCAATAGGAACTTTTGTATGCATTTTTTGTATGTTTGTGTGTTTTATTTGCTATGTTATTTCGAGAAAATTTCTCCTTTGGGATTTAAGAAAGGGTAGGTTAGGCAGGAAGCTAAGTTTATTTTATTATTATGCTCGCAAAGATTAATGGGATCCTTTGCATACATATCCCCTAATGGGAATCAGAGCATATGTAGCTCGGATCTAAGGTTCGTTTGGTTTGCGAGAGAAATATGTATACTCGCCAAGGGTGAGACCTTGTACCTAGGTATTCTCAAAAGGAGGTTGAGGAAGTCACAACAATCGTAGTTCCCACTTATGTGCTAGTGGAAGCAAAAATTAAGAGACAATGACAAATGTCATATTAATGAAAAATGTATCTAATCTATTTCATCACATACATTTGTGAAAATTTGATTGATTAAATATTTCATTGTAAGCATTGGATGTTTTGCTTGAGTGTACAAGAGTTACCACTTACAAGTTAAGAAATATGTTTGAAAAAACGTTGAATCTTTCATTGTAAGCATTGGGCGTTTTGCTTGAGTGTACAAGCGTTGCCACTTATAGTTAAGAAAGATGTTTTGTTTGAAAAAGTGTTTGATTTGAAAAAGTGTTGATTTGTATGTGATGCTATAGATGAGATACTTCTTCCATAGAGATGATACATGTCTAAATCTCTAGGAGAAATTATTTTGTTATTGTTAGGGGGATGCTTTTAAGAAGCCCGTGGGTCCTTGTATTGTAATCCCAAGAGGAAGCTATCTGAGGGACATCAAGGGTCCTTTTATTGTGAGCCCAAGAGGTGGCTATTCGAGGGATATCGAGGGTCCTTGTATGAAGCCCAAGAGGAGGATATAGAGTATGGCTGGGTTGGATTTAAGAGTGATTTCACAGGGAAACCAAAGTCTTAGGTTCTATCCTAGCGAAGGTGATTCTTTGTATTGGAAGCCCAATAGGAGATTGTTAGAGATTTCCAAGTCTCTTTCTTGTATGAGGCCCAAGAGAAGGCTAAACTCAACGAGGGAGTTCTTTTGTACGAAACCCAAGGGGAGGCTAACTCAACAGGGGAGTTCTTTTGTATGAAGCCCAAGAGGAGGCCTTGGGGAACCTAGTTGTTATACTAGTTATAATGACATAAATAAACATGAACAAGTATATATATGACAAAGTATGTGTGTGCATTCATAGGAGTTTATGAAGGAAATATATAAACAAGTGTATAAAACATGCAAATAAAAGCTAGTGTAACTTGAATATGTACAAAGGAGTGTGTGAATGAAAAATATAAACAAGTGTTTTAAAACAAGCGGATAAGCTAGTAAACTTGAATATATACAAGGGAGTGAGACTTACTTAAGGGAGACCCACTGGTTTAAGAGCAGTTTCACCGAGAATAATGCTCCTCTTAATATCAGTGGAGTTGGTGCATAAACAAACGGATAAAACTAGCGAATATGTACAAGGAATTGAATATGTACACAAAATGGTGGATATGTACAAGGAAACTAAATATGTACATAGGAGGGTTGGGACTTACACCGTAAGGGAGGCCCATGATCAATTTGATTTTGAATTCAACAGAATTTCGAGAAAAAAACCTAGTTCGGTTTGTATTTTCAAAGATTAATCGAATCAATCATGGAAAAGAGGTGTGTAAGTTTAAAATGTTTTTGATATTTTGAAATGATTTGGAAAAGTGAAAGATATTCGCAAAAGGTTTTGAAAAATATTAGCTTTGAAAAATCGGAAAGAAAACATTTTTTGAAAAGTTTGTAAAACACTTAAAAACGTCTATTTTAAACCTAATAAAAATATATCAAAAGAAAATATTTTTTGATTTTTTTGACATAATCATAAAATATGTATATTAAAAGACAAGTGTGCAAAAAATCATCTCAAAATGAGAAGTTTTGATTGGTTTTTGAAAATGTTGAAGTTTGATAAAAAAGAAGAAGAAAACTAGTTATAAAAATTTGTTTTTGGTCTTCGAGAGGTTTGAACCCATGACCTTGGCTTGAAAGTGATAAGTTTTACCACTAAGTCATGTGCTTAACTTGTCATTTACATGCCTCCAATTGATTATATCTTGAAATCAGTTGTAAAAAAGTTTGAAAAATAGTTGAAAAGTGAAGGTTTTGAAACGTTGGAAAATAAATAGGTCTCAGGGGGATGCGAACCTTGGACCTTGGGCAAGGCAAAGGACTAAGAGCGCGCGTTCTGCCACTGGGGTGGCTATACATCCATTCATTAAACTAACTTCATTTAATTATATTACAAAACAAATTTTTGATTTTTTTGAGAAAAATCAAAAACCGCGCGTAACTTCATATTCTTCCTCCAATCTTCATTGATTCCTATCTCTTTCATTTCTTGATGAAATTAAAAGATGTAAAGATCAAAGTTACTCGTTTTGAACTCAGGAACACGATGATAGTGATTAGTTGCATTTATTTTAAACTTAAGAGGACTGATTTTGTATAAAAAAATAGAAGAACCCTAGTTTATGAATTTGATCATGAAATCGTGTTTGGACAATAATTTATGCAATTGATTGAGGGTTATCATTCAGTATGAGTGCAGGAACAAGATGGCCAAGAAATATTTAAATTGGAATGCAAGAATCATAGATTTCAAAGTTCGAGCAGTTACCTCTTCAATTTGAAATCAAATTCTTTCTTGGAGGTGTTACAGAGTTGGTTTGATGATCAGGATGGCTTCATTAGACCTTATGGAAGGTGTTGATGTGATTAACTTGGATTGAAACCTTCTGGAAATTCCTACCCAACCCTTACTGCAGCTCGAGCAAGTTGAACATGGAGATGGTGATTCTGGATTTACATAAGTGGTTCGATGCTATGGATCACTTTTATATGGTATGTAGATGGTGTTTGAATGATTAGAAAGTGAAATGCACGAGAGGATTGAGAGATGACAAGTTAAGGCTTAAAAATGTAAGTTTCTGAAGTTTTGAGACAATTCTGAGTTTGGCTTATTTTGGTGATGGCTTAATGATTCTAATAGCTTCCTAAGGATGTTTAGAGAGTGTTTGAAGCCAGAGATTTCTCATAAATTGCAAGGTTTGGAGATTTGCAAATTCTCACATTTTGGAACATTGAAACTTGGAAAATAAGAAAGAAGTGAGAAAGCTTGTTTAGGATTGCTTAGGTATGATTTAGAAGTGATAAATGACTTATATTTATAGGCCAAGAGGTCTGAAGAGCAAGGCAAGGGTAGGATTGAAAGATTTGTGCAAGTTGCCTTAAGTGGTAAGAATGGAATCTTTGCCATAAATGCACATGGTTAATTTCTAAACCATGGTTAAAAATATCAAGTAATCTTATACTCCTCTAAGCCAAGCTCATCATATATTTCTCTCTTAAATCCTAACTCTTTTGGTGACAAGGCTTCTAGAAGGAAGAAATTGCAAAAAAAAACTTGAAAAAATTGAAGAAATGGCTTGAAAATTATGGTTATGAACCTCTAAGTTTCAATTCCAAAACCATAGCTATACAAAGTGTTTTTGAAAGTTCTTGGACATTTTGGAAATCTTGGAACAATATCTACAACTTTCATGTTTTGAGTTTTTCTTGAATCAAAATGGATCTAGGTGAAAAATGGCCATGAAAATGGTGAAAAAAGTGTTAAAAACACTTGAAACTTTTTCTAAGTGTTAGAAAATTTTCAAGTTTTGACTTTTTGTTGACTTTTCCTCACATTTTGATTTTTTATGATCATGATGGAATACTTGAAATACTTTTATGATTGAAAAAATTTGAATTTCAAAAAGTTGACCAAAAGTCAAAGTTTGACTGATTTGAACAGTTGCTTTTTGTCAGATGATTCAAAATTTCTCTAACGATCAATCATGGATTTTGAAATGTTTTGAACCAATAAATTAGGTCAAGATATTGCATTGGTGATTTGAGATCATGATCCAAGAAATTAGGTCATTCATTGAATAGAAAGTCAATGGTACACCATCCTCGATCAAAACCCTAATTGGTCGATTCAAGATAGATCTTGAGGAAATGATTGGAACTTAAAGATCAAATGTTGATGATTGATAAAGATATATCAATTAAGGTGAGTGAAGAATAAAACCCTAATTGATCACCTCTTGAACAGATGAAATTTTTTTGATCAAAACCCTAATTTGGCTCAAGGAGCACACACACTATCTATCTTGTGCTGAAATTGTTAGTGATGCAATGATGCATATGTGGATGATATGAGATGGTATCTTAGGTAAAAAAATTGGGTTATGACAATATCTCATACATTATTTATGGAGAATTGATTCAATTTTTCTTGCATGATTGAAATCCGCTCAGATTCTAAAAGAGGTCATTAATAGATGATGGTTCTAGAATAGACACCGGGCCTAGAAGAGTTTCTTCATCTTGTCAGAATGAAGATCTAGTTCTGACAGGTTCAACTTTATCACTTAGAATCAATTCCTAGCGATGTGAGGATTGTTGTATATCCTTGTTCAAATTTGTTAGGGTGTCTTTGGATTTAAATGTTCTGTTTTAAATAATGGAAAAGATAATCTTGGGAAATTTGACGCGAAAACCAATGAAGGTATCTTTCTTGGATACTCACAATCTAGTAAAGCATATAGAGTTTATAATAAAAAATTACTTATTATTGAAGAGTCGGTTCATGTTACTTTTGATGATATTGGCCCAAATAATGTTGGGAAAGGTATTTATTTTCATGGTGTAGATGCATCTATATAAGACATACTCAAAGACATCGATAAAGGAGTTGATCAATCTAAACTAGTGGAAATTGAGAAGAACGAAGATGACAACCAAGAAAAGAAGGATTATGAAAGTCAACAAGAAAATGATGGTCTTCCATTGGAGTGGAGAATCTCGAAGGATCATCCAATTGACAACATTATTGGTTACATCACAAAAGGGGTAACAATGCACTCTAAGATAAGTAATTTTTGTTATCACCACACGTATGTATCACGAGAATTGGCTTATGGCCATGCAAGAAGAATTTACTCAATTTGAAATAAATGGTGTTTCAGACCTTGTCCCACGTCCACGAAATCATCAAGTTATACGCACACAATGGGTATTTATGAACAAACTTGACAAACATGGTGTGATAACAAGGAATAAAGCTCGTCTTGTGGCTCAAGAGTATAACAAAGAGAAAGACATTGAGTATAAGGAGAGTTATGCTCCGGTATATAGAAGGCTTCCTGGACCGGTATATAGCATAAATAATATCTTCCCAAAAACCAATATTGTTTAAGATCAATCTTCACCTCCATTTTTCAAACAGATCCAAATTAACCATAAGAAGATCATGGACCCCTAGCCGTCTTTTCTACGTAGACTTACAAACATTATATCATCTAACCCAAAATATTTTATACATGCCTTTAAACTCAAGCTCATGGAACCTATATTAGATACTGATAATCCTCTTCTAAACGCCATATTTTATTTTTTTAATAACATAAACATGTTATGACGGCGTTATAAAAACCCGAGGTAACACAACTATAAGTAAGTGTCGTTTTTATGCATAAAAAATAATAAAAATGTTCTCTCGGTTTTTTGGAGAACTGAGGTAATATAGTTATAAGGTATCTTGCTTCGAAACCCCTTTACCGCATTTAAAAAAATAAATGGTTTATCACTTGGCGTCTTTACCAAATTCTATGTCTTTGTTATTATTAATTCTCAAACTCTTTGTTATCAATAAACAAGAATAGGAAATAATAGAAAAAAGAAATATTTCATTGATGATGAAAAATAAGACAACAAAGAAAACTATTCCACATATTCAAACTTCTCAGTCTACTCAACTTCAACATTATTCCTAAATATCCTTAACTTAGAGAAAAGTTCAAAAATAACTCTTCCATATGGTATGAGGAAATTCATTTCCTCCCGGGAAATCTTTAGAATTTCCTTCATTAAGTTGAAAATGGTAAGAGGAAGATTAATTGTGACGTTATAGGTGAGGAATAACAAGAGATTCTTGCCATAGCAAGTAAGTGTTTCAAGTTGTTTCTCTCTTGGGTAGAGATTTGCCACTAGAAGTTGAAACCAAAATTTTCAATAGGGAGTATAGAAGAAGGAATGATGGGCTTATCTTGGATGGCATAAATTCAGTGAAGGGGATTGATTAACCATTGTTGAATTCATAATGTTCAACATAACTACATGTCTTTTGACAGTTGATTGTCATAGCAATCAGTGATGCAGTAATGAAGAAATAAGAGTCATTGACGTAGGACTAGATGAGTTCGTCATGACAAGCTGGCACAACAGAGACATTCATCTAAAACTCTTTAATAAGATTAGTGTGTATGGGGTCATGTAGAATGTGAAAGTAATCATTCAACCTTTGTTTGTTAACAACTTTCCTTAGTTCAAAACAATCGAAATCATTGAAATCAATAAATTTTTCATTGATAATGAACACAATATTTGCATCGATTTTTTAATAATAAAAAAAACGACTTTGAAAGAAAGAAACAAGACATTGAGAGTTAGAAATGAGATGTTGAAAATAGGAAAAGATTATGAAACAATGTTTGAAGACACAAAGAGTTGGTAATTAGACGTTTAAATAGCACAAAAGTCTCTTTGAAAATCCAAAAGAGACGTTACGACTTGAATATAGTTGATCATTTTTATTCTAGTGATATAATTTCAATGCATGCGCATCACATTTTAATTAGTTTTTAAAACAACATATTACCTTGGGTTTCGTCATAACCGAGAGGGAAAACAAAACTAGAACCTCTCTTTTTATTATATTTTTTATTTGTAAATTAAATGATCTAACCCGTCGGTTTTCATAAAAACTGAGGGAAATTTAGCTTTAAAATTGAGAATATTTATCATCGTCCTTAATCAAATCCTTGTCGTCAATTTTATGACTATCAATGCTCGAGATGTTATCATTATTGATCCGCGTGAAACATAAATAACTTCCATTATAAAATCATTTTGAGTGTAAAAAATTGATAATGAAACATCTTGAAGCACATGAAACTATCATCCACTTTAAGATTTGCAAGAGTCTTTACCATGAAGAGTTCTCTATGAGAATTGCAAGAGCATATAATTATTTGGGTTTAAGGTGTGTGTTCTAAAATATTTATTTGAGCAGAAAATAATTTATTTGTCTAACCCTTATTTTGTTCATTTCGGAAACAAATGCAAGTAAAAGGTATGAAGAATAATTTGCACCCATCATTTGAACTACCCAAAATTATATGATTTGAAGATCTAAAATCTATATCTTGTTGAAATTAATTTTTTTCTGTGCAAACAATGTAATATTTTGGGTAAACGATATTGTTTGTCAACAAATTATTTTATTACCCCTCATTTTTTAACCAAACAACTTTGTATTAATTCAAAAAAAAATTAAGTACACAGCGATTTTTTGGATCTATCCCACTAAAACGATAAAACTAGCAAGCCCAAACTCAATACAACATAAAGCACGCTATGTGGGTTCTATGCTTTTTGCTATACCTCCCTCTATAAATAATCATTTCTAAGATGTTATCCATTATTTTAGTTTTATATACAATATTTCCGAAGCAACCGTCATTTATGAACTTCCAAATACCATATAATGTTTTTGTTATTGCCAACTTGAGAAGATCATCCCTTCATCCTTTGCCCTTGTAACTCAAATATGTCAGCTCAAGTACTTATTCCAATCCTTCGGATCATGTACCACTTGTATGCAATTTAAAACTTTGCGCCAAATATTATTCAAATCAACGCAGCCAAACAATAGGTGATTAATAGTCTCAAAATGCGTACAAAAGCAACACTGAGCATTAGTCACAATATCGAAATGGCATAATCTCTCCTTTATGGGCAATTTATTATGACAAGCAAGCCAACGGACCATCAACACAGAGGGTCTCGCTATATTTCCACTAAAGAGTTTCTTCAAACTCACCTTCATAGTCTCAACAATACCCCGTTTAAGGTAAATAGTATTCATGGTAAACTTCTTCTTTTCCACCATGTTATCTCATTCATTCCTCATATTGTCCATCTTATCTCATTGGTGCATAATCGATTTCATAATCCATGAGTAACTATCCTTGACTTGTAACTCCATCAGATTCACATTTTTCATATAATATATATGTACCCACTTGAGACACATATTATCCTCTTTAATACTAAGATTCCAAAGGAGCTTCAGCATTGTAATCTGATTCTAGGTGCAAACGTCTAAAATATGTAGTCCTCCATATTTCCTAGGACTACACACAATGTTCTAAGCAACCAGACTCTTTCTGCTCACATCAGTCCCACATGTCCAAAGGAAAGTTCTACAAACCACATCAATTTTATGAAAGACAATTTTGGGCAGGGGCAAGAATTGCATCCAATACATAGCTATATCACAAGATACACTTTTTATGAGCTACACTTTACCCGCATAGCTAAGGAATTTGGTACGCCAATGATTGATCCTACTAGCAACTTTGTCTACAAGAGACATGTAGTGATGGATAGAGAGATGATTATTAGTTAAAGGGACTCCCAAGTATTTAAAGGGCAATGAGTCTTCCTCAAACAAAGTAAGCCTCTTGATATCATCTTTAACACTCTTAACTACACCACCAAAATATAACTTAGATCATTCAAATAGATCGGCTTCTTAGTACACGTTTAACTTCCTTTATCTTAGCATAATTCATCTTATCCAGACAAATATCAATTTGAGCTTGAGTAAGTCCATCTCGGCCTTAACTATATCCTGTTTCAGATTTGTTGTAGTCTTTTTCAGTTTCTCCCAAATAACATACATAGATTTCCCATGAATAAGTACCTTCCATCTTTTGAGACCACGTCATGATAACCGCCATCTCCACCATACCATTAAAAAAATAAAGTGTTTTTGCCTTACAATTATTCTGTCCTGATTTTTCAGCCACAAGAGGGAATGTTCAGACACACTTGGAGGCATTACATAAATATTGTAATGATGATGATCTTGAATCCACGACACACTGCCCAACATCCTATCAATCCTGGAATAAATTGCATTATTTCCCTGCTTATTAGACCATGTATATAGTCTCCTTGGCTATACACTTTAAACAAATCAATTTTCTCAAGCATATTCTTAAAATCCACATACTTTGCTTTAGTGACCATTTCTCCCCAATCCTAACCTACAATTTTGCAACATTATTGAAATCTCCTAGGAGGCACCAAGACCCCTATTGTTGACCATGAATTTTCTCAATGTCTTTCCACAATATCCTTCTTTGGTCAAGAGTATTCAAAGCATAAATGGCAATTATTGTCCAAATACTTACCTCGAAGCTGGAGTTTATTCCTTATATACTAGCAGCATTGTTCTCATTTACTCTTGTTTCCACTAATATCATAATAGTAGGGTTCAACTCTAAGAGACGGGAGCGAATCTTTTAGCTTTTCACATTTATTTATCCCCTGAATGTTCCAACTAACAATCATGACCTTATTCTTGGATCTCTATACGGTCTTTCAAAACCTGTAGGATCTCAAAACCATTCTTTCTTCGAACATCTTTAGGTATACCTTCATGCACCACAGTCTTTCCTTTGTTATTATTTATCACTTATGTCCAGTCCCTTTTGCCATTGTCAAGCATCTAACTATGCTCCTTATCCTTGCATGACTCAGCCAAGATAGTAGCATTTTGCTCTTTAGGTTTATCATGAGGTTTTTTTTGGGGATCCACTGCTTCTTAGGTTTTCTTTCACCACAATTATGCCCAAATTTCTGACATTTTTCACATAACAACGACTTTCATTTGTACTCCACCTTCTGAACAATCTTTTTTCCTTCACTATCCACAAGTATGCATACATACAACACCCTGAGCTTCCCCGTCGTACATTTGTCAGTCACTAAAGGTGTTCCCAATGCATACCCAATCTTACTCAAGCTTTTAGCACCCCAAAGGTATAGCAGCAGTTGAGGCAACTTGATCCAAATCGGCATTTTTCACATCAAGTCCTTCTTTAAAATGAATCAAGGCTTCCACTCTCTAAGAATCATATGCATAGTTTTGATAATGTAAGAACCTTTCATCAGTACAACATCCAAGTTCGTGTGCGATTTGAATCTCAACAAGAAATATACTTCTTCATGGTAGTACGTGTCGGGGAGTTGGACGAAATTCCATGTTCTTATCATATACTACTTCACCATGTCCATGCTCACTTCACCGCCAAGTACATACATGATTAGAGCAGATTCCAAAAATTTCACCTCTGCCCCAATGTCTTTTACCTCGATTTCGACTTCAATCTCTCCATTAACTATTTATGGCACCATATACTCCATAACCAGACCATTCTCAGGATTTCGATTGTTACTCAAGACATCAACCCATAGCTTGTGTGGTTCTTCTTTTGATTCCTCGTTCTTCTATGAAATTAAGGTTTCCTCGTCACACCCAATTACCTTTGTACCACTTGTAGATCCGTTGATTTCAACAGGTTTATCACGTTCTAGATCTGCAACATACATTTACCACCTTAGGACTCTCAACAATGATGTGATTTTCCGACGATAAAGTCATTGATTTTCTCATTCATCCCCGCCCATTTCCCATCAACAATCCCTACTTCTTCTTAAAAAATATAATTATAAAATTACCCCTCATTTTATTGATAAACCGAGATATATGAGGTGATAGTATTGTAAATAGTAAAAGTCCAGAAGATAGGGTTCGAACTCATGTGCTAATAAATTTACCCCTCGGTGTTATAAAAACGAGGTGATAAGTCGTTACTTTTCATGACGTCCTTCAGTACTTCGTTTCTGTAATTGAGGTAAAATGCATTTCACGTCCGAAATTAAAAACACTTTTATAGTACTGACATATAACTCCACTGAAACAGACGCGTGTTATTGAGCCCAAACAATGACTCCAAAACGACCTTTATCTAGGATTCATAGTCACCGAAAAGTCATGATATTTGTAAGGGTGAGAATATCATTTGTATTAGAGGAAATCTTTCGTCACAGCCATAACATCAATGCCAACATGGACTCTAATAAAATTAGAGTTAACAAAATAAACACAAAATCTAAAATCTCTGTCAAAATTAAAGTGTTACCTACATATCTAGAGGATGTCACTCTAAATCCAAATATATAATCATCAAGTTTTATGATTGATGTATATATTTCTATTCTCTCTATATCTATAAATATGCATACATTCTTTGAGTTTAGTGATAAATTAAGCTCTTAATACATTAATACACGTTTTTATAGACTAATTGTAAAAGAGAAAATGAGTAACAATGTAAATATATCTTACAGTCAATCAATCACATTTATTTTTATTTAAAATTCTTTTTCAATGATTTACTATTAATGGATGAGAGTGTAAAGTATTTTATACTGTGCATATCTATTAAATTCATTGTAGAATTGGATGAATAAACATATAAAATTGATAAATAAGTCAAAAAGATGAACTATGTACATTTTTAGACAAATAATTTGTTAAAAATACATAAAGAATTAATTCATTCAAAATAAACAACTTAAAGTAGTTTAGGATGAATTTGGACAATACATATAAAATGGGAAATAGATTTCTCAACATAAAAATGAATACAATTCCATATTTAATCAAATAGAGTCGCTTTCTAATCTTGGTGAAGTAGGGTCTAAGAATATCTGAGTAAGAGAGCGACTAATGCCAAAATGTATGTTATGTTTGCACTATTTAAGAAGCACTAATATTCACTCACTCACACAACCCAAAAATACATGTCATGCATATGATCAACCTGATTCATCATCATCATCACATAACACAATTTTCATATACCTTCATCTCCTAGCTACTATATATACACCTTCATCACCATTCTTCTTTCTCACATTTCATACTTCATAATCAGTTATAATCATTTCATTTCAGCTTTGAATCATGACTGCAGCAGCAGCACATATTGCTCGAACAGTTGTTGGTATTATAGGTTGGTTAATTTCTACATCAAAGAATTTATGTGTATGAACATATATAGTATTCTTAATTCTTATGAATCTTTGTCTTTTCAATTTCCATAACTTCAGGAAATATCATCTCAGGCTTCTTGTTCTTGTCACCAGTGTAAGCTTCTTTCTCTCTTTGTTTTTTTTTTTTTTAATTTAAAATTTCTTACAAAATGCATAAATTTTAATTTTTCTTGCCTTTTTAAGAGAGAATGGTTTCAAATTTATTTTTATTTATAAACTAATGAGTATATTTCTGCACAACTTTCCATTTTAGTTGATTTAAGGACACATTCATGTCAAACTTTGTACCACTCCCAAGTGAATTGATTTAATTTAAGATGGTTTAACTTTTCAAATTTTAACATCCTTATTTACTTATTAGAAAAATGTTACTGCTGCGGTCTTATTATAAATTATTTTGTCAAAAATATTTGTTCTAAATTATAAATTATTTTAAAATTCTAAATTATAATCATATACTATTTTATTTTTTCATAAAATAATAATTAATTTTCTTATTTAATGTGAAATGATCAAAACAGAAAAAATAATATATATTTTAAGAGCACATATTACTTGATACATATATGAATATTTTTCTATAATGCGCATTTATTTTTTTTGAATTTAAAAAAATAAAAATTATTTATTCACTTCATATTTTAATTTTAACCTAAATTTTTAAGTGGAAAGTTTAAAAATTTATAACTTTATATTTGTCATAATTATTTTTATTAAATAAAGTATGACATAATTAATTTAGTACACATGATTAGGTATTAGGTATGGTTTAATTTACCCGCAATTTTTAAAGGAAGGTTATATCCCACTTTAATGAGAACAAAATCTACTTATCTCTTAAAATACTTTATGTTAAATTTATAAAAAAGAAAATGAACATCTATAATGACATACCCCTTTAAAAATTGTGTCTATGAATATAATTTCATATATAATTTACTAGATATAGATATTTATTTATTTTCAAAGATATTCTTTATTAATAATTCTACTTTATCTTATAATTAAAAAAATTAAAATTATAGTAGCCATCAATAGGTAGAGTCTTCTAAGAAGATATGTATATACTCTTAAAAAAAGAAAGAAAGAAAGATGTTCATAAAATGAACATGTTAATCTCATTAATCACTTTTGTGGTAAAAAAAGAAGAAGAAGAGGAAAGAGACACTTATATAAAGGGAAGACAAACTTTTAATTAAAATTACTATCAATATTTTATATAAAAAAATCCAATTTAGTCAAATAAATCTTATATTTTGATGTATTAAAAAAAGGATAGAAATGTCTCTTTCAACTTAATTAAGTATTTTAAATTCAATTTTATTATGATTTTCTTTGACTCATGGAATAGTCTCGTATAGGTATCATTATACCAACAGAAAAAAATCTTATATTTAGAGGTGGAGTAATATAGTTAAATTGCGAGGTGTCATTTTAATGGCTAAAATGTGATGAGCTTGCACCTTATGATATTCTTGGCATTATTTCAACAATACTATTAAAATATTATGACGCAAAATTAACACCTTTCTATTTATGGACCGGTGCTGGTGGTGCAGTACAAATTATTCTGTTCTTTTCTTTTTTGAGACAAGTTTAAACAATTCATCTCTCTTTTTATTTGCTTTATCTAATATAAAAGATGAGATTTTTTTTATAATAAGTACAATTTTTCTAAAAATATAAAATTTACTTACATAATAATACAACACCAAAATTTATTAGGTTGTATAAAAATAAATTAGAGATTCTCATCTTAGGCTTCTCTTTTATTTATGCTCTCCTTCAAAATCCAAACAGTATTAATTTGGCCATGGGATAGAAAGGGGGTTGAAATACTAAAACAGGAGGTCCTTACAGTACTATTCATACTGTGTCTCCCTAAAAATAGTTGGAATGAATGAATACCATTAAAATTGGAGTACTACCTATTTCATTAACTTTATAATATTCTACATTGCATTATTGAAATTATTTACCATAAATTTTATTGATCACGGATCTATTTGAATTAACCTCAATCAAGTTTATCAAAAAAAACAAAAATTGGATAAAAAGTAATATAGATAGGAATGGTAAAGTACTTGACTTTGTGTATGATATTTTTAGTAACAATTTGTTTCTTTCTTTCTTTTTAGTGTGTGCAAATTGATAGAATCTTATCACCCACCTAATTGAGTTTAAATTTATAACTATGTACTGGTTTATTCTACATATTTTTGGCATGTGCAAATTCCCACGGTATTGCTTAAAGTAAATAGATTTCCATATTGTCCTCAAATTTTAAAGATTTCCATATTGTCCTCAAATCTTAATTCGAGTGACAAAAAGTAACATTAGATTAGACATCATCACTAAAATTGTGAATCCTAGCATTCACAATTATATCTACGTTTTCAATAAGTGACAAAATTAAGAAGTGACAAAATCAACGAATTCAAATCTTAATAGTTAATACACGTATATGTAAACATTTTTAATAATTATTACTGTTTTGTTTGAAAAAAAAAATGGACCTTTAGATTAATTTATATTCTTAGTCATATTTTTTTTATTTCACTTTAAAGTTTTCATTTATTTTTTCAACTTTCACTCATTTATTCAATTAATTAAGGTGACCTACCAATTTGTCTACAAACTGAACCAACCAGTCCTTAGCTCTTCCATTTTTTAACAGGCCAGTTGGAGGCAACTCATCTCTCTTTACCATCTCTAAGTAATCGATTATTCTTGTACAAAGACAGTAAATCTACAAGTCATGACAAATTTAAGGAAGCATTATAGTATAATTTAAATAAACTTTTCATTAAGATTTTAACATGTCTTAGTTTTTTTTAATTCATTGTGCTTGTAATGTTATGTTGGGGTATGAATTTCGTATTTTTAATTGAATTGAAATGTGTATAATCAGGCCAACTTTTTATGGGATATGGAAGAAAGGATCAGTTGAGCAATTTTCACCAGCACCATACTTAGCAACACTTGTGAACTGCATGGTGTGGACACTATATGGTCTGCCCATGGTGAACCCGGACAATGTCCTAGTGCTGACCATCAACGGCTCGGGTTCTGTGGTCGAGCTCGTATATGTCACGCTCTTCATAATTTACTCGAATCGCAACAAAAGGCTCAAGGTTCTTATGTGGCTAGTTGTTGAACTCCTTTTCATCGCAGTTCTCGCATTCGTCATATTGAATCTTGTTCACTCTCCAAAGAAACGATCTGCCATTGTTGGTACCACCTGCATTGTCTTCAACATTATGATGTATGCTGCACCTTTAGCTGTCATGGTAAGTAATCATCAAATCAAAGAAACTCAATTTGAATATTGGTTTTAGATTTGAAGTAATCGATAAAACTGCGGTGCAGAAATTGGTGATTGTGACTAAAAGCGTCGAATATATGCCACTTTCCATTTCTCTTGCTTCTTTTGGAAATGGTGTTGCTTGGACCACTTATGCTCTTATCCAATTTGACGCATTCATCACTGTAAAACAACTTTAAATCCTTATTTCTTTTACTATATACCAAAATCGACAAGAATCAATCGAATGACCGGTTACGATTGTTCTTGATTATCAGGTGCCAAATGGGATTGGGACATTGTTTTCTGTGGTTCAGCTGATTCTATATGCAACCTATTACAAATCGACCAAGTTGCAGATAGCTGAAAGAAAAGCCAACAAAACTGAGGTGGACCTGTCGCAGGTTGTGGTTGGCAATGGTGACCAAAGATCCAAGACAAATTATTGATCATGATGGATTACTAATATGGATGGTTGAAAGACTCGTCTAACTACCATTTGATCATTACTAGTACTGAAATTTAATGTTACTTTATGCTTTTTTGTACTCCAACCTTGTTGGCATGTTTTGTTTTTAAAGATGCAATGCCATCATTACCTAAAACAATGTCTGAAGGTCATAAATTGCATACCTTCCTCTTGCATATTCTGGTCTGAGAAATGTAATCATATCACATTCAATCCACCAGAATAGTAGTAACTTCTAAATGTCTTTTTCTATAATTTCAGAGTATTCATTGTTGTTATTTATTTATAGATTGCAAACCTAATTATGTTAAAATGTAGTGCCGTTTTTCAAAGATCACTAGGATATTCACAACTATGTGCTAGGGTTGGGTGAAAGGACAGGTTATATTATATGTACCAAGAAAAAAATCTTATGTATAATACCAACAAACATAGGGTCAGAACAGCTTCAAAGTTTACAAAGAAAATAATTTTTAGAAGAATAGAATTGATACGCACATTGATAAAAATTACTTTCATCAACTTTTAAAATACCATTTTTCTTATATTTTATTCTATAGGTGGAGTGTCTCTATTAGGCCGACACAAAGAGAAGAAATTGTTTGAAACGAAAGACAATGAATGAAGTTGTTTTGTGATGAAGAATTCCAAATTGGCCAAGAAGAAGAAAACTAGAAAGTGGGTTGAAAATAACCTTGAAGATCTTGAATCTGATGATGAATGGATTGTGGCGAATGGTGAAGGATCATTTGAGAATGACATTTTAGATTTCACATAGACAATGAAGATTTGGAATTAGACACTCAAAGGAAGGAGAGCAAGGAGTTGCAATGCAGCTGCTGCCCCTTCAAGATGAGTTGGAGATTCAAAACTTTGATGACGTATTTATAGTATTGTCGACGGCGGGGAGCCAAAATCCTGTCATGCCGCCCGCAAAATTATGGCGGATTATGCAGCTAGTGTTCCTCTTATAACCGAGTCTATGATTGTTACACCTTAGATAACGGTGACAAAATAGATGAATTGGATGAATTTGGATGGATTAAAACAACCAATTAAAAGCTCTTTAAAAAAGTAATCCATTTCATCCACTAAACATTAAAACCTTTCATATTTCATAATCACTACACTACCCATATAAGTTTTAGTTTAACGAGTTTTAGAGCTTATAATCTTAAAATACCTACCCTTTATTACAAATTTCATTACTGATATATATTTATCATTTTATCAGGTTATAAATGATACATCTTCAGCATGTTGAGAATAATTCATATTCAGAAGCTTAGGGCATCTAAGTTCAAAGAAGCTCTATTTTCTAGAAACCAACAAAATAGAAATCAGCAGAGATGTTGTTGTAAAAGAGTCAGAAACATGGGATTAGAGCAAGTCTCAATCAGATTCTGGTGTAGCGTCAACACCAGAGTTAGTTTCTGAAGATCCTTCAGCAAGTTTTGAAGATAAGTCAGAGTCAGAAGATGAATCTGATTCTGAAGACTCGGAAGATGAGTCATAATCCCAGGGAGATTCTGATAGTGGATCTGATTCTGATCTAGATTCTGATAATCATCCAGAATCTGGTGGTGATCATACTTCTGGAAGGGAAAACTCTAAAGCCGGAGAGTCTTGAGGACAAGCTTCCAAAAACTCAGAAGGTGGTAATTCTTAAGGAAGTAGTTCTGGACAAGGTCTAGAAACTGACGTTCCAAGTTCTGGAGAATTTTCAGAACAAGTTTAGAGGCCATAGAGGATCAGACAAATACCAAGAAGGTTTGCAGATTTTAACATGCTGCAAGACATTGAAGTAGACTCTGAAGGAGAAGTTGTTCAGTGTGCCATGTTAGTAGATTCTGAACCAGTTGGTATTGAAGAAGCTCTCAAGAAGAAAGTATGGCTAAATGCCATGAAATAAGAACTTGAGGCTATAGAGAGGAACAAAACATGGAAGTTGACAAAACTTCCAGAAAAAAAGAAAGCCATCAACGTCAGATGGGTTTTCAAGGTAAAACTTAAGCCAGATGGATCAATTGGCCAACATAAAGCAAGACTAGTGGCTAGAGGTTTTCTTCAGAAACCTGGACTAGATTACATTGAGGTGTTTACTCTTGTAGCTAGGCATGAAACAATCAGATTGGTGATTGCCTTAGCTGCAAATAGAAGTTGGCCTTTGATACATCTGGATGTGAAATCAGCATTTCTGAATGATCCATTACAAGAAGAAGTATATGTGTTACAACCTCCTGGATTTGTGAAAAAGAATCAGGAAGGGATGGTATACAAGTTACATAAAGCCTTGTATGGATTGAAACAAGCGCCCAGAGCTTGGAATCTGAAAATTGATTCATTTTTCAAGAGGAAGAAGTTTCATAAATGTGAGATGGAGTATGGCGTGTATGTACAGCATTCTGATAGCAATATGATTCTGGTGTGTTTTTATGTTGACGACATATTACTAACAGGAAGCTGTCCAAAAGATATAGTCAAGTTCAAATAATTTCTTATGGATGAGTTTGAGATGACAGATCTAGGAAATATGGTGTATTTTCTAAGGATGGAGATTTTGTACTCAAAGAAGGGTATCATTCTACATCATTTGAAGTATGAACTTGAACTTCTGAAGAGACTCAAGCTGCAGAATTGTAAAGTTGTTGTGACACCATCAGAAACCAATCATAAATTGGATTCAGATTCTGATGGTGATTTTGTGGATGCTACTACCTTAAAGCAGTTGGTTGGTTCTCTTAGGTATTTGTGCAATACCAGACCTGACATTTCTTATGCAGTTGAAGTGGTCAGCAGATTTATGAGTAATCCAAAGTGGTCTTATTATCAAACTGCTGTCAGGATTCTGAGGTATATAAAGGGAACTCTGAAATATGGAGTGTTATTTCCCTCTGAAAGAAAGACAGAATCAGAATTAGTGAGTTATTTTGATTCTGACTGGTGTGGAGATAGAGTTGACAGAAGAAATACCATTGGTTACTTGTTCAATTTTCTGGGAGGTCCTATTTCTTGGAGTTCCAAGAAACAACCTGTTGTGGCTTTGTCGACATGTGAAGCTGAGTATATTGCAGGCGTTGTAGCTGCATGTCAAGTTGTTTGGCTTCTGAATCTTCTGGAGGATTTGAAGATTGTGATAAAGAAACCTTTGAAGTTGTTGATTGATAACAAGTCTGCAATCAATCTTGCCAAGAATCCAGTGTTGTATGGAAGAAGCAAGCATATTGAGACGAAGTATCATTTTCTCAGAAGTCAAGTGCAAAAAGGAGTGTTAGAAGTTCGCATCAGAACACCCGTATGCTAGCGACAAAAGCTATCAAAACAGACCAGTTTCTTCGTTTAAGAAATGAAATTGGTGTTGTTAGTTTTTGATGAATATGAATTATGGGATGGTGTTGAGAGTAATTCATATTCAGAACTTCTGAGGGTCAGTCAAAAGTTCTGATGTTCAAAAGCAGAAGCTTCTGATATTTTGTCCAGAAGGAATTTAACTTCTGGAGGATAATTTAGTATTTGCCTTTTTTAGAAATAACTTAGCTGTGAAGTTATAGTATTTAGAGATAACTTAGCTGTGAGTTTATCTCCTTTTAAGGGCTTACGTGGCATCCTTCCACTTGCTACTTTTGTGTATAAGTAGGTGCTCCTATGCTTCAATAAAATCAATCCAAATTCCTTTTACCAATCTGTTGTAGCCATCTTTATCATTTATTATTTCTCTCTTCCTCCTCCACTTTCATCACCTTGCACCAACACATCATTGTTTTTTTTACAAGTTATATTTATAGTCTTAACGATGTACTCATGGGGAAATTTTCCGTTTATCTAATCTAATCAAATCACCTTTAAAACAAATGGTCATTTAGTCAACGAAGACACGCATCTTATTTTGTACAACAAGAGTATTAGTTTGGGGATGTGCTCGTTTATTAATGGAAAACAATAGAGAACATAGTTAGAACAAAGTTGAGACCCTGCGTTAACTGAGAAATAGAATTGGCTGTTGATTCTAGGAGAAGTCATAAGTATGAAAAACTAACCTATTCTAGCAGCCTTCCAAAAGAATCCCAGAAACATGCATGGTAACAGTTAAGACTTGGTGTGAGTATCTGAAAAACCATATACAAGCTGCAATAACAAATTAAGATTGAATAGAGATTAAGAATGAATGATACATACCCAGTTTTCTGTTGAAGCATGGAACGGAACTGCATCTTGATTGAATAGTAGACCATGTTTACAGATCTTCAAGAAATATATTTGATCTGTAGAGGAAAATTGAAATGACCGGTTCAAGTACTTCTTTGATATTTCGACGCAACCTTTTTATTTCATTAACTAATTGCCTCGTAACTGCATTTTTTTTAAAGAGTGATGATATTTCTCTACGTCAATACTTACATCAAACATCATTCATCAATACTATTTATATGGTGAATAGTATTTATTAAATAATAATATATTTTTAAATATTAAAATATTATTATAATAATATATTTTTGAATAGTAAAATATTATTATAATATATATTTAAAAAAGGTTTATTTTTTTTACAAATAAAATAAAGTTGGTTAATAAAATATAAAAAATTAGTTAATGAAAAGATGAAATTGATTAATAAAAGTTCAAATATCAAAAATAATTTTAAGTAACAAGATAAAGTTGGTTTATGAAGTGTAAAACATTGGTTAATGAAGTTATGAAGTTGGTTAATAAACATCTAAATATTAAATATATAATTTTTAATAATAAAATAAAGTTGGTTAATAAAGTATAAAATGTTGGTTAATGAAATGATTAAGTTGGTTAATAGACGTTCAAATTTTAAAACTAATGGTATTAAAATAAAGTTAGATAATGAAATATAAAATGTTGGCTAATGAAGTTATGAAATTGATTAATGACACAATTTTATATTGATATCTCTTGATCTAAACAAACAAAAAAATAAAAATAAAAATATTCTAAAAAATATTATTATAATAATATTTTACTGTTCGTAAATATATTATATTATTTAAAAATATACAGTGAATAGTATTTGGTGCAAGTATTCGTGTAAAAATTGGGTGTAGGAATAGCATTACATACATCTTTGGCCCGATCAAACCTATGTTTGTTTACTACATCATCATCAATTTTATGAAGAAACATGGAACATCCTTCATATCCTTCCAAATACCATGATTCATCCCCTCTATGAAAAACTTATCTTTCTCTTTCATACATTATACCCCTCTTCATTAAAGGATAGAGGTTTTTTAGGGAATAGTTTGAAGTCATTTTTCTCCTGTGACAATTAGTCTTTAATAAGGGTTAGGCTCTAATGTCACTTGTTGGATAAATGATTTCAAACACAAGAAGATGAGAGGGGTGATCTTTTAATATTAAAAATCACGATTAATTTAGAGTTTTTGCTACTTTAGAAGCAAGTAATGTTGTTATTTTTAATATTAGAATAAAAGGTAGCAAAAAGTAAAAGCAATTAAGTATATAGCAGAAAATAAAATATAAGGATTAGAGAGATGACACTAAAGAATTATCCAGGTTTAATCGAACATTTGCCTACTTGTGTCCCCAAGTGTTCTTCTTGAGATTTGAATATAATATTGAGTTTTTACATGTTATGTCCACTAACATTTGATACAAGCAGATCTAGAGATTTTACACTGGCTTATCTCTAACCAAAAGAAAATGTTTTTGTGGGATGACCTGAAAAATGATTAGAAAGTTTAAATGTTGATCTATATAACGAAACAAAACTTTTCAAGGAAAAGTTCTATAACCAAAAAAATTCAAACTCCGTAATCTCAAGAATCAAACTAAATTTCAAGAGTATTGCATTCTTGAAAGTATCAACACTGACACGACACTAGTACAACTCTTTCCTTACAACTGGTTTTCACTCACAAGGCACTAAGAAAACTTTGGTGAAAAGATAATATTATGTGCGTGTGGAGAGAGAGAGAGAGAGAGAGAGAGAGAGAGATTTGAGAGATAAAATGTAAAGAATTAGAGAAATCATGAATTCTTGTGTGAAATGAAGAAAGGAGATGTCTCTTTTATATATGGAAAGCATTTACTCAAAAAGGAAGTGACCCATGTGCCAATTAACTTACCTAATTGATGATATCCTAAGTTTAATCAGTTAGGTACCTTAAATAATCAATTATTGTGGCCCAGAATTGAAGGTTTTGAAATAGAGTTTTTACAATTCATTAAGATACTGTTAAAATTTATTATATACTTAGTTATATATCATTTAACCGATTTGGTTAGGGATATAATCAACTAGATAGTTGATAAATTGTCATAATCAAGTAGACATTCCCCTAATCAACTATATAGGCCTTGAAACATTTTTAGGTGATTTTATTAAGTAAAAAAAGAGACCTTAAAAGTATTTTAGGTGTGTGTGAGAGAGTTACCTTATTTTCTTAAGAATTACTCTGATACTTTCATAAGACTCTAATCAGTCATTCATACACGACCAGACAAGCTTTCACAATTCCTTTATTTCACAACTCTAAAGCTTTCATGTTCCTTTGTCAGATATGCAATCATATAAGCACTTAACTAGAACCTTGATTCTTCTACTTGATGAGGCTTGAGTAATCTTTTATTTAATCACCATCATCCAAAAGTTGGAAAAATATTACCACCGACTTTATCAATTATAAGCATTATCTTCATCAAAACACGAATAAGGTCCTCAACAATATCATTAGTTGCATACCTACAAGCACATAGATTCATAATTTTCTGAACTGAACTAGAATTTTACATAGACTGACCACACACCTAGTCGATATTTTTACCTAACCAATCTCAAACCTACTGAGTTTTTACACCAGTATGAATTTAGAAACCAAGTGAAATTTTAACTGGACTAATCTTGAACCAATAGAACTTTTAACAAGGATGAACTCAATAATTCGTTGTGGCGATTTTTACTAGCTAGTCTTCACGAACTAAAAGAGAGTTTTTTCATTGATGACGGAGCTTGTGAACCATACGGAGACTAAGAGAATTCCCTAAATACAAACAAGAGCTTTTTAAACTGTTTATCTCCAAACCAAAATAACAAATTCCTAAGAGAAAAGTTTACTAGAATCAAGAACACTCTCAAAGAATTATAGATAAAATATGTGAGAAAATATGAAAGATTTGAAAAGGTAATGAGAGAAATGAAGAATGATGTTTTTCACGTTTTATGAATGTGAAAAAGTGATAGAGAAACTCTCTACTTATAAGCCAAGGTATGGTATAAATTTGAAAATAACTCATGGGCCTTTTAACTCACCTAATCGATGAGGATAATTGATTAAGTATCTTAAACAATCGATTTAGTAGGTCCAAAATGGAAGATTTTGATATAGAGTTGTTATCAATCATTAATATAATGTCACAATCTGTTATATAATCGGTTAAATATCATCTAATTGATTAGTAAAATGATATAATCGATTAGATAGATAGAAAAGTCCCTTAATCAATTGAGCATTCTCCTAATCAACTGGATATACCTCTAAAACATTTTTTGGTTATTTAATCAAAAATTGAGAGGCATCTCAAGAGTTTTTAGTGATTTTCCCATAATGTTTCCAAAAGATGTCTTTGTGTCTTTATAAGATATTGGTCACTCAGACATACACGACCATATGAGTTTACACACTTTCTCTCTTTCAAACTCTAAAACTTCATGAATTGGAATCATTATATTTAACTTTAACATCACACAAGAAGCTTGAGTCTTCTTGATCATATTGAGATAACTGAAATTTATAACATTATTTGGTCATAATATATAATGAAGTGATTTTTAATTTTGAGATGTTTTGCTCTTTCAGGAGATTAGAGCTTTAAACTACTCTTTTTAATTGTTCATTGAGTTTGTTTATAAAAATTGATTGTGTTCCAATGATATTCTTTCTTTGAGAGAATAATATCTCAAACGTGATTTCTTTAAAATTGATTAAGTTCTTCTTACAAGACAAATATCAAAATGTCATCACTTAAAGTTTCATATATAGAATATGGTTTTATAAGTCTTTGGTTTACAATGATATTCTTTCCTTGATATATTTTTACTATAATCTAATTGATTAAAATTTTACTAAGATATCTTATAGTCCAATTAAATTATACTACCTCCGTTTCTATATATAAGAGACAATTCAACTTTTAGATTCATTGAATAATCAATGTACCTAGTCTATAAATTGACCAAATACATTGATTATTCAATGAATTTAAAAATTGAATTGTCTCTTATATATAGGAACGGAGGTAGTATCTTAAAATTTTAACCACAAAGACTTAACCACAAGTTAGTCTCTTTGTCTTCTTAAAGAATATGGCTACAACTTTAATATTTAAAAATATATATAATCAAATAAAAAACAAGTGTTTGTGTTTTAAAATATCACTCAAGAATATAGGATGAAAACAAATTTTGTTCAAATAAAAGTATTTTAGCTTTCAACAAAAAGTGAGTATACAATGTAATATTTTGATTCCTTTTGTAATCCTTCCTTTCCGAGTAGTCTAGAGCTTTTTCTCTATATGCTTGTTCGTGAAACTTTTTTTTTAATTTTTTTTTCAAATTTTATTCTTGAAAAGTATTTGTTATATTCAAGTGTTGAAATTAATATAGAGAGAATTCAAGAAATATATAGAAATTAATTGATTAGACAATTGTAAGATTGTGAATATTAGGATAAGAGCAATTTTAATCCAATATTGTACTAGAGTGGGGTGATTCCATACAACCTTGAACTATCAACAAAAGATATCGTGCACAACTTGTACCTCTGTACTATTACAAAGAGTCTCTCAAATTTGAATTAAATATATTAAGAGGGAAATTATCAAAGTTATTCTTCATAGAATAATCTTCTAAACATTAATTGATTGGTCACCAATGTATAAACTCTTCAGAGAATAACAAACAAGTCTTTTATAAGAAAATGATCAGTGTTGATTATGTAGAATTGAGTTGATAAGATGAAATGATTATTAACTTGAGTAGATCTTGAGCTGAGAGAAAAAGTGATGCCTTCAAGATGCACCCAGTGTTGATGTTTAAACCATTGTTTTTATAAAATGCTTAATGATCAAGATATCTTTTAAATTGATTATCAATAGATTTTCTGCACAACTAACACATATTTTCTCTGTTTCAAATTTTATGAGAAAAATATTATATATGACTTTATAATATTGTTTCTCATTAAAATTGTTTCTCATTAAAATATTAAAAGAATTAGAAGAGGGAATAATAATCTATAGTATATGGTTTCTTAGAAAAACAATTATAAATGTGCATTACAATGATACAAAGACTTATAATTTGAGATTTCTTTATGTTGCCAACTGATTTATAATTTGAGACAGAAAGGATATTATATAATAAAATTGTTCTCTTATATTGTGTTATCATTAAAATCAAAATTAAAAACTGTTGTTGTTGAACCTAATTTTATTTTACAATAAAATTAAAATAATCTTAAATTAGAAATAATTATGTGAAAATAATTGTATATAATAAATTCAATGAAAAGTAATTAGGACACTTATGAAACAACACAAAATAAAAAACTTGTAAATTTAGTCGCTTTGAATTTTTTAACCAAAAGAAAAACAATATATTAGAAAAACAAAGAGATACAAGAACACAAGGGGGACCAAACCAACACCCTTTAAGAGAGTCTAAGTCTCGAGGTACCTAAGTTGCCTAACACATATTCTTTCGTAATATCACAATGAATATGAGAAAACAAAGAGTAACTTTTAAATCGTAAACCTATATTAGCAAGTAAATCAACATAATAATTGGCTTCTCTTAAAAATATGAGAGAAGATGAAATCAATGGACTTAGTGTAGATATACAATAAGCCAGCTAGTCTTGGTTCTGCAAGGGATGACACTATAATTCGAAAAAGATATAACCATAAGAAGACAATCGGTTTCCGACTAAAGCTTCTTCCAATTTCCCTTTATAGCGGTTTCAATGGATATTGTAGCAGCATAAAACTCAATAAATATAGCAGACCCTGGACCAAGAAACTCATAGAAGCTACCCGCATGATATGAAGTGCCATCTTTGAAAATGCCGCCACACTAGGTCAATAAAGAAGTCTCTCTACCAAGGCCATAAATGTTGCGTTTGATCCATCCATAAGGAAGAGGCGACCATAGGACATTTTAGATGCTAAAGGTTTTCTAGGATGAATGGAAATGTCAAGTTTTTTTCAATAATGTGAATTTAGAGAAAACAATATTTGAATAATAGGTGGTGAATATTCCTGCAATCTTAACTTTAAAAATTATGTTGGAGATGCAGGTTTTCTAATGGGTGCTCTCGTACTCAAATCTCAAAAGGTTCATAGCAACCCAAACCTGGCAAAAGATGTTGAAATTGCAAGCAATTACCACAGTTTGAGCTTGAGGAGATCAGTTCCCAAGAATAACATACTTGCAGTCCAAGAAATTCAAAATGCCATAATGATTGCCAAAAGTAGCTCTTAACCAATCCCAAATGTTCCTTACAAAAGTATAATCAAAGAAAAGTGATTCGTAGACTAAGCAAGAACTCTACACAAATCACACCTGGAAGGAAAATAAAAACCATTGATAGCCATATTGTCATATAAGGGAATTTTGTTGTGAAGGAATCTCCAAACCAACACAAATCTGGAAAGATGTATGTTGTTGATCCAAGGGAAAGTAGCCCAAAAAGTACAAGGGTTAGGTTTATCCCAGAGATTATAATCTTGTTTCAAACTTAAAAGGTTATTCTTTGAGTTCTCCCAAACAATCGAGTACTCCAAATCTCTATTAGGAATGTGAACTTTGGAAACCAAGACTCGTAAGTTGGGAAAAGCATTTAAAAAGTTCATAGGAATGTCCCAAATATTGCTCTTTAGGAAATCACTTACTTTGGTTAGAAGAGTTTTATGGAACTTTTCAGGAATATTTAACTTGGAAGCTAAAGGTACATCTAGCCAAGTGTCAAGCCAAAAATTAGTGAACTTGCAATTTCCAATCAACCATCGGGAATCGTCTTAACCAGTATTAAATAAATCCTCAATGCTACTCCAAATGGATGACCTGATAGTCTTGTTGTTTCTTCTAACCCTAACTATAAGGATGGAGGAACAACTTTTATTGTCCCGAAGAAAGGCTCAATAGAGTTACAAGTTTAAGGCCTGATTGAAAGATTTTTATTGATTTTATACCAAGGCCACCTTCTTTTAGGCCTTTGCAATAAGTACTCCAAGCAACAATAACCACCTTTATATTTTCCAAGATGCCATTCCATATAAAGGTTTTCATCCTAGATTTAATGACCTTAATGATATTGGAAGGTCAATTGTGCATAAAAATGCAGTTAATCAACATGCAAAGGATGACAGATCTAACAAGTTGACACTACTACAAAAATATATTTAACTTCGGAGGCGAAATGCATTTAATCTCGCGATATAAGAGAGGTAACAAAATGTGTCATGTGTTATATCCATGGTTTTAGGTTTGGAATGATTTTTGCTAAAACATAGTTCAGGGCCGATGTTGAGCAGGATGTCACAATATCTTGACCAACTGTCATGATAGGTTTTGCTGTCATGTGTATCAGACAGATGTTGAATCAAATGTCTTGACATCTTGGACTGTTACGCAACAGGCGCTGCTGCTTTAATCTCTTGACATATTTTATTTGTTTTTGAGAGATCCTTTTGGATATATCTCATTATTCTTCGCATGTCAAGGAGATTTATTATGAACAAGGTGCGTATTTGATTTGTTTCATTAAAAAAGATCTTGGAGACTTTTTAGGACACTTAAAAATATTTGTTCCTATTTTTATGTGAAGATCTTGCATCTGATTTAAAAAGTGAAGATTGGATTTGATTTGAAGATTCCAAGCCCATTCTGCAAGACTCTGTAAAGGACTTTCTATACCTAAAATAGCAAGAATTCATGTAGAAGAAACCGTGCGTGCAACTTAAGGATTAGGGTTTTGGGAGTATTTTAAGTTCTTTGTGTTTTGTGTTTTGTTTTTTTTATGTCACTCATGTATATGTTGATGCATTGAGTTTGATTGATTGTTACTTAATAATTTTATCAACTTATTATTCTCACTCATGAGCTTTTAAGTGAAGAGTTGATTATTGTTCTTGGTTGAAGCTTTTAAGCAAAACTAAGTATTGTTTATTTGAAGTGTAATCTTCTATTTGGTTGTTTAAGTCTAGTGACAAAATTTGTGGATGTAGGAATCACTATGGTAATTGGAAGTGAAATGGTAATCTCATATCTAGTGGTCTCTAAGTAAAAGTTGCACAAGAGAGTGATTAGCCAAGAAGTTGTAAGCTAGGGTTGGCTTAGATTTGAACTAATACTATCATAGTGAATTTCCTTCATGGCTTGGTAGACCCCAGACTGTAACACCCCATATTTTTAATTTTTAATAATTAGAATTTTAAATTATTAAGTAATTAAATTGAATTTTTGGAGAATTATTGGAATTAAATAAATGTTGAAAATTAGAGAAAATGAAGGAAATGGGCTTAAGTGTGATTAGTAGAAAAGGGAGGTGAAAGTAAGAAAACTCACTAATCATATTTTATTATTATTATTTAATATAAGGAATTAGAAAAGAAAAGAAAAATTGGAAGAAAAGTGTGAGAAGAGAAGAACGTGCGGGAGAAGAAGAGCAAAAGAGAAGAGGATTCAAGAACTCAAGAATTTGGCTAAGGTAAGGGGTGACTCCTCCGATTATTATGCTTTATAGGTTTTGAGATGATAGGAATGGATTGAGTATATTATGAATCCCAATTTAGGATATTAAGATTTAGGAATTTTAAACCCTAATGCATGATTTTGGTGAATTTGAGTCAAATTGATGTTATATTGTTGTTATATGATGTTATACCATGATAGAAATGCATTATAATCATGTTTGTAGAGATTTTTTGGTGTTACATAATATTGGAGTCGAAGTTGGAATGATTTGGGATAACTCTTTGTCAAATCGCATTTTGTTATGTGTCTCGTGGTAACCGATGTGGTGGTAACCGACTCCCACTGTGTTGCGTTCTGGAAAAATTATATTTTTGGCTTGGGTAACCGGTTACCCTAGAGTGGTAACCTATTACCTCGCTACTGGAAGGAAAAATCACGCTTTTGTTCTCGTGATAACCGATTACCCTCCTGTTGGTAACCGATTACCACTGAAGCTTTTTTGAAAAATACTTTATTTTGAAAATTCATAACTTCTTAACCGTAAGTCCGTTTTATTCTCTATTTTGGACGTTGTGACTTAAATAAAATATTTTATTTTATAGAACAGAAAAATTGGCAGTAACTCAATTTATTTTAAAAGTCCCGATTTTTATCTAATTAGGTTGTTTTATACATTGTGTGCATACAGGTGAATATATGTGACAATGTGGTGTTTGTGGTGTGGTTATGAATACATGATGTTGCTAAATTGTGTATGTTGTGATAGCATTATGAGTTGTGAATGTAATTGCTTGTATATGTTGTATATGATTGGAAGTTGTTTATGATAGAAGTTGTTATCATATTCGGTGTTGATAATGCGTGCTTTAAAGATGTGCATGCATACATATCATTGTTGTAGTAGCTAATGCCCATTGTGTGGAATTAGTGAAATTGTCATAACCGTGTCCGAGTTGGAATGGCTGGTGAGGTGTATCCGTGTCCGATTTGGAATGGAACGAAGGGTGATACCTGTGTCTGAGTTGGAATGGAACGGTGTAGTGAATTTAATTCACAATTGGTACCACATGCATAGAGTCGGTGTCTCATTACATTAATTGTATGTGTTATAACATGATTGGAAGAATTCCAGTATTATAATGTGATTGTTGTATGTTATTGTTTATTGTTGGCTTATGTACTGTTTGGAGATAAAATGATAAATCTAAAATGTACTGAATAGGGTGAGATGATTTGCTTATGAAATTTTACTTATTTATGAGCTTATAACGTATAATAATTGTGATTTAGTCTCACCCTTACTGTTGATCATTTTTAGATTGAAGTTAGCAGCTTAGACGTTTTGCTGAGGATAACTCGTAGAGCTAGACTATTATGTTTTGTCGAGTCTGGTGTCATGCTCTGATTTGCAACACTGGGGAACGCTTAATTGTTTAGAGTTATTATTAAACTCTTATTTTGATTAAATGCTTAATTGGATAATAATTTTGTGGAACTAAGGTTGTGACCTTATTGTTGATGTTTTGAATTATCCAAGAACTATGAATATTTTCTGTTGTGTTAAACATGTTTATTTCAATTATTTTAATTGGTTTATGTTCCTCAGATAAGCATGACATGCGTAAATTTTATTATAATGAGTTGTAGCTTCCTTGTTGACATGTTACTCTAAAATAATTTTTATATTCTGCAGGGTTTTTTGAATATGGTGTTACACAGACTATGTGACGTTGCACCGAATTGGGTTAACAATTAACTATGTTAATTTACTTCCAATATTTTATTTTCCTGCATAATTCTTCTTCTGAAAGTTGTTGTTTCTAGAACAGGTGTTATAAGATATGTCTTGACATTATGTTGGTGTTAGAACATCAGTCTTGAACATATGTATTGCAAGTTCCATAATTTCAATTGGCATCATAGCAAGCACCTTGTTTTGCCTATTGGGTGAGCTCCATGGAGAATATTCTTCTGGTACTGTGGACAAGGAAGAAGGATACAAAAAAAACACCTTTGTTAGATGGTTCAAATTATGATTATTGGAAGGTTAGAATGATGGATTTTTTAAAATTCATGGACAACAAAGCTTGGAAGACTGTTTTGAATGGGTGAGAACATCCTTTTAATACAGACAAAGATGGGAATATGTCATTAAATTCGTAGAAAGATTGGAATGATAAGGATGATAAATTCTCTCTTGGAAATTCAAAATCCTTGAATGGTTTATTCAATGGAGTAGACAAGAATGTGTTGAGGTTGATTAATACATATATTATAGCCAAGGATGCTTGGTAAATTCTCAAAACAACTTATGAAGGTACATCTAAAGTAAAAATGTCAAGACTTCAGCTTCTCACTTCTAAATATGGGAATCTAAAGATGAATGATGATGAGACCATACAGGAATATCATATGAAGATTATTGAAATAGAAAATGCTTCTTGTGCCTTAGGAGAAAAAATGTCAAAACAAAAACTTTTCAGAAAGATTCTTAGGTCTTTAACTAGAAAGCTTGACATGAAAGTAACTACTATTGAAGAAGCTCATGACGTCAATACCATATAGGAAAGATTTGATACTGTCCCATTGGGTTCTTATGTAGCCGAGAATATTGGGTTATGATTTGTAGGGGGTTTCATTCGGAAAAACCTTGAGTTTATCCTCTAAGATCTTTGGAAGATTTGGGGGTTTTCGTTCAATACCTTCAAGAGAGGATTATGACCTAGTAAAAATCCTTTGGAGTTTATTACCCAAGGAAGTAGCACGAGAACAACAAATCAAATTGAAAGGTCTTGTGTGCAATAGGTACAATTGATCATGAGCGAAAGAGCTTTGGAGTTTGTTACCCAAAGGAGTATCAAAATTCAATAAATTAATGGGTATGCCATTGTGTCTTAGTCTCGCGTCAGATCAAAAGAAGAGAATAGGTTGAATCAACAACAAACAGTTAGGGTTTGTAAGGTTTCTCTTGGAATACTTCTCTTGTAATCAACTTTTGCATAGTGAGAAATTATCCTAATTCCGAAATTGGATTTGGGACGTATCCATAGCGAGGACGATTGAAGAACTTCCTAAGCAAATCCCCATTTCTCTCTTTCTTATCTCTTTACTTGATTTATTTTTTATTAAGTAATTTATCAAATAACATTGATTAAACGGTCGACTCGTAAGAATTTTTCGATGGCTATTTTGAATTAGTTGTTGATTAGATTATAATCAATTTTGATTACAAGTACTTTCGTATATCAACACAAATCAAAGAAAAATTCTGAAAATTTGGTCGCATACCAAGTGTTTGACAAGTTGCATTTTTTTGTTATTTTTGCTAGTTATCATTGGAAAAAGTATTGTCAGTAACTTACTATAAATGAATAATAGTGTATTACCTGATTTAAGTTTATAAATTTGATTATTGTGTTGTTCATTCTTTAAGGCACTTTATTTTGCATATCCAGGTTCCAATAGCTAGGTTCATATAGACGACGTTTTCGATCTGTATTAAAACCTTCTGCGTGCACTCTCTTCGATATATTTTTAAAAACCAATTTTTATTTGGAATTTTAGCTTGGTGATATATTCATCCCCTTCTAGATAAGGCATCGTCATCAAATAGATAGTTTCCTCCTTCTCTTTTTGAGGATTCAGAAGCCTTATCATCAACCTTAATCTTGTGAGGATTCGACCAAGACTTCTTGTCCCGAGTCTTGTCGAACTTGCCTTTGAATTTGTTGGAACCACCATTATTTTTCCATGACTGAGTCTGCAAAGCTTGTATCGAATCTTGAACTCATTTCCTTTCGACAATCCTAATCTCACGCGCTTTCAATGAACTAACCAAATCTTCCAATTTTAGGGTTTCAAGTTGATTAGAATTTTGAATAGCTACAATAATGTGATCAAAGTGAGAGGTCAACATACACATTACCTTCTCAACTATCATCTTATCAGTTAGGGTTACACCATAACCCTTCATGAGATGGACGAGTTTCTACACTTCCGACGCATACTCTGCAATCTTTTTGTCTTCTCCCATCGACAACAATTCATATTGTCGATGCAAGGTCTGCAACTTAACAACCTTGACTTTCTTACCTCCTTCATAGTATTTTACAAAAATATCCCATGCCTCCTTCGTCGATTCAACATGAGAGATCCTGTCGAGGTTTTCCGCATCGAGCGTCGTCTGAATGTAATTCCCAGCCTTGCAATCCTTCTTCTTGACTTCGTTGTGAGTTGTTTTTTGTGTGTCGGTTGCATCTGCAGTCAGCACAAAAACACCATTAGTAACCAATTCCAGGGTTTCATGAAACCCAAATAGATATCGCATATGTTTTCTCGATTGAATCTGATTCTTGCCATCAAGAGTTGGAAGAGAATTCATAATGCTATTGTTACCATTAATCTTCCCAGCGATTGCTACTTGTAGTGAACAACCCACAACTCTAAAAATATGATCTCTAATGCGTGACTCTTAAAACCACGATCAAGAATCTAACCGAAGCTCTAGATATTTATTCGTTAGTGCGTGAGACACTTTTAATGAGATGAAAACAAAAAATAAAATAAAAATTATATTATTGAATTGAATTGCTACAAATAATAGTACAAACTATGATCATTTACTTACGTACATCTAATTTATACATTAAATAAATTATCAACCCTAAATTAGACTTGAACTTAATTTACACAACTTAATTATGTATAACATCTCAATAAATACACCTTAGCCACCACTCGACTACACCACACCCAATTATAAATATTTTGGATTTTGGCACATATGATAAATTATAAGAGACAATCATTAATTAATTATTAGTATTGATAATAATATTTTTTCTTTTTATAATTTATGTGAGTGTGTATAAATTTAGTTTATTATTTGGATTTATGATCATATAAGCTGCTTTATTATGTTAATGATTGAAATCAGTTGTATGTATCATTTAATGACATATTTTATATTAAACTTATTTATCTAATTTGAAGCCCTAATAGTTTAATAGTTTAAACGTCTTTGCACCGGCAATCCTTGGCACACTCATGAAACTGACCTTGATAAAAAAAACACTATAATATTGTATGTATTATTTAATGACATATTTTATATTAAACTTATTTATCTAATTTGAAGCCCTAATAGTTTAATAGTTTAAACGTCTTTGCACTGGCAATCCTTGGCACACCCATGAAACTGACCTTGATAAAAAAAACACTATAATATTAAGGAATTTTTTCTACCGCAGAGTGAGTTCTTCTTCGTCTCTAGTGAAAAACTAAAAGTATATCTTTAATTTCGTAAGTTAACTTACGAAATTTTTAAATAAGATAAATTCGTAAGTTAACTTACGAAATAATCTATGATTTTAAAAAAATAAGGTAAATTGGCAAGTTAACTTACGAATTCACCTTAATTGAAAAATTCGCAAGTTAACGTACGAAGGCGGCCCAATATCTCAAATTTATTAGAATTAAAATATAATTTATATTTTATTATTTAATTAAAAAAATTAATTATTAAATTAATTGTTTAATTTATATCATAAATTTATTTTAATAATTTTTAATTATAAATTTAAATTATTTTATTAATAATAATTCAATTTAATTATATTGTTAGAACTATAATATATAATTAATGTATATCAAGTAAATCAAGACAAAAAATCAATTGTATTTCTTTATAAAAAAATTGATATTAATAGTATTAATATGATTTTTATTATATGCCAAATTTGATAGTAATATCAATTATATTAATAGATTTTTATTATTAAAGATATTTATTTATAATATATATATATATATATATATATATATATATATATATATATATATATATAAAGTATTAATCTGAAGTGACGTTTTTGAGCGAGTGTAACTCATGCACTAACTTTTCGTGTGTAATTTGATCTCTCCTTTATATATATATATATATATATATATATATATATATATATATATATATATATATATATATATATATATATATATATATATATATATATATATTTTATTTCATGTGATTTCCATTACATATATATACGATTTCACGTATTATAAAAAATAGAAAAATATATGCATTAAAGTCTAACTTATATTTGATCTATAATAATCAAATCTATTAATACTATCGATATTAATATTAAATTTGGCCTATAATAAAAATCATATTAATAATATTGATATCAATTTTTATATGAAGAAATATAATTGATTTTTTTGATATGCATTAATTATATAATATATTTCTAACAATATAATTAAAGTGAATTATTATTAATAAAAAATAATTTAAATTTATAATTAAAAATTATTAAAATAAATTTATAATATAAAATTAAATAACAAATTTAATAATTAATTTTTTTAATTAAAATAATAGAACATAAATTGTATTTTAATCCTAATAAATTTGAGATATTAGATGAATTCGTAAATGCACTCACGAAATACCTTGAAATAAGCTGAATTCATAAGTTAACTTACGAATTAAATAATAAAATATAAATTATATTTTAATCCTAATAAATTTGGAATATTGTACAAATTCTTAAGTGCACCTACGAAATACCTTAAGGTGAATTCGTAAATTAGCTTACGAATTCACCAAAAAAATCAATTTATAAGTTAATTTACGAATTCATTTAATAATATGAATTCGTAAGTTAACTAACGAAAAATATTTTTAATTTTTCAGTTTGGTTGGAGAAACCAACTTGATAGTGGACGAAAAAATTCCATAATATTATTTGTACAAAATAGATTAAACATACTACTTTTTTTAGATTTATGGAACTAACATAGTTCCCCTTTTTGTATGTTTGAAGAAGTCATATTTTTAATTTATTTCACGAGATCTATTAAAAAAAGCGACATTCATGTACTTTTCACTAACATAGTTTCAAGATATCAAACATTTTTACTTATATTTATTTATTATAATTTTTTAATTGAGACAAAATATTTTAGATGAGTGTCACACGCGTCAAAACAATGGAAACAAAAGGTACACTAAATATTGTGGGACATAGAATATTTTAATTAGATAACAGTACAGATAAATAAGTAAAAAAAAAAATTAAAGAACCTCTTATTTTAAGACAAAATGTCTCACATAAGAACTTAATGTTGAACTTTGTAGTACGTATTCTTTGAATGTGTCAGTCTAGTAGTTTGGACAATAATCACACTTCACCAACAAATTTTCTATTTCTTTCGAAAGATGTGCCATTATTTATTGAAGCTTAAATAATGGAGTGGTGTAGGTAAGGAATTAAAAGCAATATTGCCCTATTCTACTTTTTTTTTAATATAATAAGTATTACTTTAATAACCTAACTAAAGTTGTTAAATAAATTTAATTAGTGTCCCTAAAATTAATTTTATACCGATAATATCTCTATTTGTGTACCTTAATTAAATTTACCATTAATTTCGGCGGCAAAAGGAATAAATGAACGATTTATTACTCAAACGTTTTATTTTTCATTGAAAGAGTGCAAATCCTAAAAACTCAATCAATTCTTGATTATTATTTAAAACAAATCAGAAATTCTCTTCACCTTTTTGCACAAACATATTAAAGAGTTTTTTTTAATCTTTTTCTATATATTCAAAGATTTTTTATTTTTTTTTACAATTACATAGAAAATTAGTTTAAAATAAAATAAAATAGACTAACATATTTATTTTTTAAAACCTAGAATCATGATATAGATTTAGAGCATTGATTAATTAATTATTTTAGGGTCTGTTTCATAAAAAATAGCGGTTAAATAACTGATAAGTTAGCTGATAGCTTATAACTTATAGCTGATGACCGTGACTGATAGCTTATAATTTATCGTTAATGATTGAGATCGGTGACTGATAAGTTAATTGCAGTGTTTGGTAACATTAGCGGTTCAACTATTTAATATATAATTATTTTATTTTAAATTAAAATAAACTATTGAAGATAAAAGTGATTTTTTGTTAAAATGATAAGGATAAAAAAGAAAGAAAAAAAAATTATAAGTTATAAACTAAAACGCTATTTTAAATAGAGTCTGAAAAATAAGTTATAAATTAGTAAAATAAGCGATAAGTTCGTAATAAAAAACTGTTACCAATCAGGTCTAAAATATATGTCTTAGTATACAGACTCTAATATTATTTTGTTTTTTGAAATTTGTTTTAACTTAGCAGGAAATCTTTTTAGCTAGCATATTAATGTTGAAGAATACATAAAAACAAAGTTTTATATATTTTAATAGTTAATTTTCATTTGATCTTTTACATTGAAAACCAATTAAAAAGAAACGTAATTTTTTTAAAGTTAAAATCTTTAACCCCCTCAAGTTTTGATTGAGTATCGATAGCTTTAATTAACATTAATTAAAAAAAATTATTTTTTTGATTATGTTTTTTAAAATAATAATTCTTTGATTAATAAATTCAATTGGATTTTGTTTAATTAATTAATAGTAATATTCAATTTGAGTTTATTTCCCTAAAATAAAAAAGATTTTTACCAGATTATTTTGCTTCCCTGACAATTGATTTTATCAATAAGTATGATTTTTTTTAATAAAATAATTAACACCAGTAACATTAGTTCTTATGTTTTTACCAACTAATTAATAATAATACGAATAACAAAATATTAATAATGTGATAAATAAAAAAATATTTTATTACTATTTTATAACGATATTGTGCGACACATGCAAATGCACGAATAGATAATCAATTTTATATATGTGTAAAATATATTAAACCATATATTTATTTACATTTTAACATAATTTCTAAAAATTTACCAAATCATATATTCATTTACTACCACTTAATAAATTAAATTAATATTTATATGATAATCGTTAAAACTTTAATTTTTTATTTAATATCTATATCAATTTTATGTGATCCGTGTGAATACATATATCTTTTACATGTTTTTTATTAGTTAAACATAAAAATTGACATCAAATTTTTGACATTACTATCACATATTCAGAATACCGTTTCAATTTATATTAAAAAAGCACATATTTTTATTAATTATAAAAGAAAAATTATTAAATTTATTTTAATTAATCATTTTATTAAAATAAATCATTTTATTAAAATAAAATTAAATAGAAATTACATATAATTTGTTTTCTCTTTAACTTTTTCATAAATGCAATCAAAATTATTTTTATGAGAAAAGAACTGATGCATTGACAGTGTAAAATAGTTTACACTATTAATCAATCACAATCATATATTCAATTATATTCATTATTATATTAATTTTTTTAATAATATGATAAATTGTTTATTTTCTATTGATCGATTGTGTAAAAAAAACTTTACACTAACCGTGTATAAATATTATTCTCTATTTTTATCTTATAAAATATATTTTTTAAAAATATTAACAATTCAATTTTTTTTAACAATTGCGAAATATTAAATTTTTCTTATAAATTCATATGGAAAGAGTATAAACGTCGAAATTCAATTAATTATTTTATTAATTGTGTGAATAATATTTAGGTGAAAATAAAATCTTAGATAAAAAAAATTAAATATTACATTAAAGTTCTTACTAAATTTACAAAGGTAACTTATATATTAGAGAACAAAATACATAGAATTTTAACTTTAGAGAGAGATCAATTTCATCCGAAGAGTTACAATTGCTCAATAGTTTTATATTGATTAATATTTTTTAAAATTAATTGTTGGATTAAAACATACTATTAAATATATCATATTGATAAATTTTGAGATTAATCTATAATGATTTATTATGTCATAGAACTAAATCAAAATTAACGTTATATGAAAGTCCATTTTAACGTTAATCTTTGAATATGTTGATGATATAGTAAATCATTGTTACAGTCTAACGGTTGATTTAAAAAAATATTAATTCGATATGAAATTTTTGAGCAAATGTAACTCATAGTGTAATTTTTAGAGAGAGAGGATTAGTCATTCATACACTTTCAAATAACAATCAAACTCATTATATTTGGACAACGACTTATCATTTAATATGTAAACATTAGATTAGAAATTTCTCGATGTATTTGAACACCCCAATACATTAGTGAATTTTTTATTTCACCCCATGTTTTTCTTACGCACCACTTGAAATTTCAAAAATACTCATAAAAACCAAAAATATATTTCTGGTGCGCACTGTTTTTAAATTGTATTTATAAAAAATCGAAATTACATTTTCTGATTTTATTTTTTGTCTTTTGAAAAATGTATCTCAAAACAAATGAATTATAAATGGTGAGAGTGTATACTGAAAATATATTTCTAATTTTTTTAAGAGATATTTTCGAAATTAGGATGTTTTTCACTCAAAATAAGAAATTCTCTTACATTATGACACTCCTCAATCAATGAGGTGCCTATTTCTAAGAATAAAACAGTAACCACTCCCTACACCTAAAGCTGACAATACTACAATAATACTAATCACCATACATGAGATCGATCCGAACATTAATCTTACAAGAATGGGTGAACTCAAATACTGGTGATTCGGATCCTTCAACTCCTTAGCCTCTATCAGTAGGCAACTCAATGCTGACAAGGTATCAATAAGCAGACTCAAGGTTGGCAGGAACGTTGCAACATATTTTTATATGTATTAACTACATAACTAGTACGTGTCAAAATGTTGTCCTTTAGAGGAAAAAATGCAAAACAAAACTCATAACAACGGTATTTATTTCCCCATAGCTATTAGTTTGTTTCAGGACAAATAAAACCAGTTGCATTTTAAAATGTGTTTTTTTAGCCACCACTTAAAATTTCAAAAATATCCTTAAAAATCAAAAATATATTTCCGATGTGCACTGTTTTTAAATTGTATTTATAAAAAACCGAAAGTACACTTCCAGTATAAATCGAAAATATATTTTCAATTTCTAATAAAAACAAATTTGTTGTCATAACAACAAAAAGTGGCATGAGCCACTTGGGGTGCATATATTTTCCTTGTTGAAAATCAGAAATGTATTTATGATTTGTTCTGGAAGTGTATTTCCGATTTCATATTTTGCCTTTTTTGAAATGTGTATCTCAAAACAAATGGATTATAAGTGGTGAGGGTGTAAATCGAAAATATATCTCTAAAATGTAAAGTGTACAGTTGCACAGTTTACAAACAAAACTAAAATCAAAGCTTTCCTTTTATATAATTTCCTCTTCCTCCATTGTTCAAAGTTCACTCCTTTGCATGTAAAATCAACATCACTTTCCACACAAAATCATCATGGCATGCAATGCCTTTTCTAGTACATGTCTTTTTGAGCTATCTTTGGTTCAGAATGAAGGTCTTAGGTTTACTCAAAGAGTGCAAATGCTTTCAAGTGCATGCATGCCAAAAAGCTACACTTTTGCTACAAGTAACTCTCCTTTCCTTTTTCTAACCTTTCATATTTGTATTTTAAACTATTTTTTCCAACATTCTTGATGTTTTCTACTCACATTGCAGCCGAGAAATACAAAACAATCAAGGCCATGGCTTCTCCAAATGTAGCAGCTCCTCAAAGAGAGAAAGATCCAAAAAAGAGAGTAGTAATAACAGGAATGGGTCTTGTGTCAGTCTTTGGTAGTGACATAGATGTATTTTACAACAAGCTTCTTGAAGGAGAAAGTGGAATAAGCCTAATAGATAGGTTTGATGCCTCGAGCTTCCCCGTCCGTTTCGGCGGTCAGATACGTGGTTTTTCTTCACAAGGTTACATTGATTGCGGGAATGATCGACGCCTTGATGATTGCTCGAGGTATTGTTTAGTTGCAGGCAAGAGAGCACTTGAAGATGCTAATCTCGGATATGAAGCCCTCAACAATGTAAGTCAAAAATAATTCTAAAGTTGGCACAATTGGTCGAACTTCGTTAACAAATCCCGTGTTTATTTTTTTGAAGTGGAGTCGATGTTTTAACGTATACTTTATTTTTTGTAACAGATGGACAAAACAAGAATAGGAGTTTTAGTGGGAACAGGAATGGGAGGTGTAAGTAGTATTAACAATGCTGTTGATGCTCTCACCCATAGGGGACATGAAAAAATCAGTTCATCTTTCATTCCCTACACCATTAACATGTGTTCTGCTTTGTTGGCTATAGAGACAGGACTAATGGGACCAAATTATTCCATTTCCACTGCTTGTGCCACAGCAAATTACTGCTTTTGTGCAGCTTCTCATCACATTAGAAGTGGTGAAGTAGATATTATGGTGGTTGGTGGTACTGAGGCTTCAATTATACCTTCTGGTGTTGGAGGATTTGTTGCTTGCAGGGCTTTGTCTCAGAGGAATGATGAACCTAAGAAGGCTTCAAGACCGTGGGACAAAAATCGCGATGGTTTTGTCATCGGTGAAGGCTCTGGTGTCCTGGTAGAATCTTAAACTTACCATTTTGTTTCGCGAGTTTTCCTCCTCTATAATGAATGAATGAATAGTTCGTAAAGTGAGAAAATCGGCGGTTGATATTATTTGCTTTACTCGAGTCTGATTCTTATTTTAGGTTCTATTATATTATTTTACAAGCATTGTGTATTTAAAAGTTTTTCTTTGAACTTGATTTTGTATCATTGAGAGAAGATAATGGAGAGCTTGGAAAGTGCAACAAAGAGGGGAGCAAGAATAATTGCTGAATACTTGGGTGGTGCCATAACATGTGATGCCCATCACATGACTGATCCAAGATCAGATGGATTTGGAGTTTCATCTTGCATAAGCAAGAGTTTACAAGACGCCGGTGTTTCCCCGGAAGAGGTAAGAAAGAGAGCATAAACAGTTTGAATTGACAGTGAATTTGGCAGAAATTATATTTTGAATCTTTATCAAAATCAGTGTCACCTGATTTCATCAAACTCAATCCGATTCAAACACGTGTAAAGTTGATGAATCTTAATTGGTTAATTTCTAAAATGTTAAGGTGAACTATGTGAACGCTCATGCTACATCAACACTAGCTGGTGACTTGGCTGAGGTGAATGCAATCAAAAAGGTTTTTAAGGATACATCAGAACTAAAAATGAATGGGACTAAGGTAAGAAACTTATTTACTCGAAAATAATTTAGAACCCTAACAACTTCCTCTTATTGATCTTGAAGCTTATCATTATAGTTTCTTTTTACATTTTTCAGTCAATGATTGGCCATTGTCTTGGTGCTGCTGGTGGTTTGGAAGCTATAGCAACTATCAAAGCAATAACAGCAGGCTGGTTGCATCCAACCATTAACCAAGATGTAATGTCTTAGCGTAGAAACTCATCTTATTAATGTAAAATAAATCTGATTTTTATTTTTCATTTATGTACAGAATTTGGAAGAGGATGTTACAATTGATACTGTCCCTAATTTTAAGAAAAAGCATGAAGTTAATGTTGGTAAGTAGGTAGTTATTTTGGTGTGAAAATTGATAAAAATGAAAAATAAAAAACTATATGTTATTGACCTTTATTTATTATCCTTTTTGCAGCTATCTCCAATTCATTTGGATTTGGTGGACACAATTCAGTAGTTGTCTTTGCCCCATTCAAACCCTAAGTGGAACTCTAGCTCAAGCTGATTTTGTATTTGTTTTTTTTCACATTACTGAATCCAGTTATTATGGAACATTAGTTTATATGGACTATATATATGTAAGGATTTAGAAACATGTTATCTTTTCATGTAACAGTTTCTAGTTGTTGTCTAATATGAATCCTTTAACAAAATTCTATAGACTCATTGGCTTTTTTAAGTAATAGCACATACATCCCTCTTTTAATTTGATACAACCATGTTACAAAAATACTTGAATCCATATGAAAATGAAAAAAACATACCACAACAACAAATGATGAATGCTACATTTTTTTTCTATCCATCCTTTTACCCGAGCTACTCGAGACGCCAAGATAAACTAATATTCCTTTTTCTTGATGATCTTGAAGCTAGTTGATCGGATAACATTATCATCTCTCAATAGCATCTGCTCAAGGGCGGTAATAGACTCGGGTTTTGTGAAGTAGGTGAATAAGAGGTAGATGCCGTCCAAATAGGTGTTAGTTTCTCCTTCTTTGTTTTTCTTCTGGATGCTATATGCTAGTGGAATAATACCCCTGTTAAAAACCTCTACATACATGCCACCTCCCGCAACAAGAAGCTGCACAAAGAAAAATTATTTAAATAGTGTGTTTTATTCAAATGAGAATAGAATGGTGTAAAATTCTATCTGGTTCGCCTAATTCAATAGCTCACCAAATTCATTGGTCACAAACTTAGATATTATTACTTGAAATGTAATGACTATGTCTATGAGAATGTCACTTCTAAGGTTATTAAAATGATTCGAACTCAACAATTGCAATTGTGCATTGTCAAGCTAATTTCTGAATCATAAACCGTATAAAATCACAAAATTCAAAGACAGTGTATAGCACTTTGAAATATATCATGTGTCACAAGATTCTTTATAAAAGGGTAGTTCATCCTTAGAGTTTGTACCCCACTTTGTTGACGGACATAACATCAATCTTCCTTTCTTCTAAGAAAGGCATAAAATGGTTGCCTGAAGGCTGTCTTTGTGAAGAACAAAACAGAGCAATGACTTAATCAAATAAGGTGTTGAGTGTAATCAAGTGTCTGTTTTGAAATATGGAAGACAAGGAAACAAACACAACCAAACAGCAGTGCATTCACTAGTGCTCCTCTAGTTCCCTAATTCATCAAGAAGCGGCTTAAGCTTCTCCAAGTTTTGAGTTTCTTTGATGAGGATTGGTAACATAAACTAACATATAAATAACCACATAATCATTTTGGATATCATAAAATGAGCGGAGCGAAATGGAAAGGAGCAGAGTGGAATGAAGTGGAATAGAGCGGAGCAGAAAGAAGATTTTCATTCCATAGTTTGAACATTTTAGGAAGGAACAATGCAAGTTCTTTATTCCGCCCAAATCCAATCCAAATTGGAAGGGAAGAAACTTGATGGTAACTGGTAAGTGATGGAATGAAATGAAATCCGTACCACTCCATTCCATCTCATACCTATCCGCTCCATCTGACTCCGTCAATGGTCAATCCAAACAAGAGATACAAAATAGCACCGGTTCATGCATAAATCACATAATTCCCGGAGCAATTTGCGATTTATACTACATTATCCGAATCGAATCAACTCATTCAATTAGAATTATGAATTCTACAATTCTAAGATATCAAATCCCTCTAATACCATACACATAAACACAAGCTACTCGTCAAGTTTCAAACTCATTACAAAAACGTTAACTGATAACAAGATAACATGAACAAAAACTATAACTTGAATTCGATAAACCGAACAAAAAGAAAAGCACGAGAAAGAATGAAACCTCTTCATATTTCTGAGTGAGTGCGAGACGCTCCTCCTCAGACATATCAGGTCTCAAAACCACCATGGTTTCATACTGTCTAAGTCCGGGCGGGCATTGCGGTTCCGGTTTCTCTTCAACGACAGGAAAACCGGCTCCGGGAGAAAAGGGATCATCGTCTGAACCGAATCCGCCTTCGAAGAACGAACCGGTGAAATCTAGGGTTTGTACTTTAACGGTGAAGTTGGAGTGGTGGTTTCTGGTTTGGTGAAAGAGAGGAATGGAGAATGCACGCAGTGGGGAAGAAATGGAAGGAGCGGATAGAGGAATTGAATTGAGTGAAGAGGATGCCATTGGTGTCATTGCTCTGAAGAAGATCAATTCTGTTGCTGTGGAAGAGTGAATGATAGATAGAATCAGATAAGGCTAATTCTGCGCATACGGCGCACTTTAGAATCTTGTTTTTTTTCTTTGTTTTTTGGATCAAAAATAGTTTACTGTTATAGTTAGCATCAATATTTTCATTTTCAAAATAAAAATGTAAGGAATTTCTTAAATGCAAAATACTTATAAAATTCATAAATGCATTCATAAATGCACTTACGAATTAATTATAAACGTGAATTAATTATTGATTTATTTTATTAGTGAATTTGTGAATTCATCTGTTGGACACTAAAAATTCGTAAGTACATATTTGCGAGTTCACCTTATTTGTTTACTTCGTAAATATACTTACAAATTCACCTTATTTATTTTACTTTGTAACCTTATTTATTTTACTTTACAAGTGTACTTATGAATTCACCTTATTTGATTTATTTTCATTTTTATTCTTATGAGATATATATTTATTTAATATAGAAGATCTTTATTGTTTATAAATTATTCATCCTTTTTTTAAAGAAATTTAACAACATGCAATATTATTAAAAATAACTAAAATAAAAGTGGGTCATAATTAGATACATAGTTGTAATTGGTTGACAGTGTACAATTATTTTATAATGTCAGAGTATCAGTGCATGATTAATTTTCTCTTTTAATAATATTAATTATTAATAACATTCAACTTTTGATTATAATATAAATATCTTTTTAATATAATAAAATTTTAATTATAATATAATAATTAATTATCAGTTCTATAATAAAAATTAAAAAGTGTCATCTAAATTAAATCTAACTTTTAAAGTTATAATTAAAAAAAATTATATTTTTTATCAAAAATTATTATGATTTTAAATAAATAATTGAAAGACAATTACATTTCACTATTATAATTAAAAAATTAATTATTACATTTTAATTTTATATAATAAATTTACTTTAATAGTTTTTAATTATAAATTTAAGTTATTTTTTATTAATAATAATTTAATTTAAATATGTTATTAAAAATATATTATACAATTAATGCATATCAAGTAAATCAAGTCAAAAAATCAATTGTATCTCTTCGTATGGAAATTGATATCAATAGTATTCATAGGTTTTTTATTATAGGGCAAATTTGATATCAATATCGATTGTATTAATAGATTTTATTATTATAAGCCAAATATAAGTTAGGTTGTTAATGCACATATTTTTCTATTCTTTTTTAGTACATGAAATCGTTTATATATGTAATGGAAATCATATGAAATAAAAGACAATATTCTATTTTCTTATATATATTATTATTATATTATAAATAAATATATTTTTAAAATAAAATCATAATAAATTTGAAATATTTGGCTAATTCATAAGTGCACTTACAAAACACCCTGAAATTCGTAAGTACACTAACGAATGATATTTTTGATTTTTCAAAGGTGTGGGAGAAAACCACTAGGTGGGTGAAGAAATTTCCAAAATATATATAACAAATCTTCTCCGTGATGCTTGGAGTTACTAATGTTTGGAAATAAATACTCCAACATTCTCTTATTTACAATTAAATCTCGGTTTAAAATTTATTTAAATTTGTATTTTGTATTACTTTGTTGTATGTGATAATTATATTTAGAATTTAAATTTAAAAAATAAATATATAAAATTATGGTATTTTGAAAATTTGTAGGTGTCGTAATACCGATTTATCTAGTTTGACCGATTTAGTAAATATAGCTTTATTATAGATTGATTTATTCAACTGAAGTTATATGGTATAGTTATGTGGTTCGACCAATGAACTAGTGACTCAATATCCTCATCGGTTTGATGACTAGTGTTGTTATGCGAAAAAATACAGAGTCGTCGTCGAACTTTATTTATCCCAAAGGGAAGGGGAAACATCGAAAAATTCCCAAAAAATGAAGAAAATGGTCTTGCAACCAAATTCAAGTTTGAAAGTGGGCTATACAAGATAAGGTATTAGCACCCCCTCACATTTGTTGTACTCAACGAGATCTACTTTATTTGTTTGTTAGGGTGTTGTTTATCTAAAGGTTATCTTGCTATGAATTATGAAGGATTTAAATAAGGGAAAATAAAAAAGTTCTAAATTAGGGTGATTGACAAGATTTCCTGAATCCCATGCCTATGTATCCCCATATTGCAATAGAGAAATCAGAGCTTTGTAGTTCGTCTAGAAAATGGTTGTTTGATGGTTGTTTTTAGTAGACGATGCTATGTTCGTGTTCCAGTAGTTAACGTTGTCGCTCGTTGTGTGGAGACTTATGTAACACCCTAGATTGAAATAGAGAAATCAAAGCTTCGTAGTTTATCTTGAAAATGGTTGTTTGTTGGTTATTTTTAGTGGACGATGTGATGTTCGTGTTCCAGGAATTAATGTTTTCCCTCGTTGTATAGAGACTTATGTAACATCCCAGACCGCAATAGAGAAATCAGAGCTTCGTAGTTTGTCTTGAAAATGGTTGTTTGTTGGTTGTTTTTAGTGAACGATGTTTTGTTCGCGTTCCAAAGGTTAACATTGACGCTTGTTGTGTGGAGACTTATGTAACATCGTCGCTCATTGTGTGAAGACTTATGTAACACCCTAAACTACCTTCGGGATTATTGACTGGCCCCTTAAATCAATGTGGGTCTTTTCAGCATGATATGTCCTCACTCGCACGCTTTCTAGGAAACTTCCCAGAAGGTCGTTGTATGGAGACTTATGTAACACCCCAGACCGCAATCAAGAAATCAGAGCTTCGTAGTTCGTCTAGAAAATGGTTGTTTGTTGGTTGTTTTTAGAGGATGGTGTTATATTCGCGTTTCAGCAGTTAACGTTGTCGCTCGCTGTATGGAGACTTATGCAACATTGCCGCTCGTTGTGTGGAGACTTATGTAACACCTCAGACTGCCTTCGAGATTATTGACTAACCCCACAAATTAATATGGGTCTTTTCAGCCTGATTTATCCTCACTCACACGCTTTCTAGAAAACTTCACATAAAGTCCCCTATCTCCAAATTGCTCCAAGTCAATCACGCTTAATTGTGGAGTTCTTATTATTGAAAAAATACGTACTTTGTTAGCATGTGTAGTACCAATTAATCCGTATAAGTCTTCCTTCAACCATACAATCTATCCCCAGAGACGAAGCTACTTGTACGAAAGAGTTATGCCCCCACCACAATTGCCACCATTTTACTAGTAGCTATATTTATTATATATTTAAATATTAAATATGCTAAAAATTAGGAAGAAACCTCTCTAATGACCCCACTTAATTAATAATAATTTAATTCTTAACAAAATCATTCCATTATTATAGTTACTATCACACATAATGTTTTTTTTTTTGAAAAATAATTATTTTTAAATATTAAAACAAAATCATTTCATTAATCCATTATAGTTACTATCTCACACATATTAAATAAAATAAATACCTTAAATAAAATAAAATAAACTAAATCTTTTCTTATTCCTATAAATTCTCTTTGACTCTTTCCAAACACAAACAAATTATTTTAGTATTCTTCTTTCTCTTTCTCTTTCTCTTTCTCTTTCTTTTACTCCAATCTCCAAAGTGCTACTATGGTATTAGCTTATTCTTCATTGTTGATCTTTTAAAAGGTAAATTATTTATTCTTAAATTTTATAAATTTATTTTTATTATTATAATAAAAGTGAAAAATAAATTATGACTTTATTGTGTTTTAGATATATTAATGGTAGCAAATTTATTGTTAGGTTTTTTAGTTCTTATTTGAAATTGTTGTGTTTATCCCACAGAATTTTCCCAAATTGAATTATTGGCACTAGATTGTCAGCTTGAAAACTATTTCTTAGATGTATGTTCTGACAATGAATTTTCAGAAATAGAGGGGATTAATGATCTTTCTATAAAGCTCGTAGAGATCAAAAAACATGTTGTATACTCGTTGGTATATTTGCTTTTAAAGTTATCTATGATATTACCGGTGGAAACTGCAACAGCTGAAAGAGTTTTCTCTGCTATAAATATTATCAAGAATCGGATGTGAAATCGCATGGGTGATGAATGGTTAAATGATTGCTTAGTTACTTATATTGAAAGAGATATTTTTGTTGATGTTGAAAATGAGAAAATCATTCAACATTTTCAAAACATGAAAAATCATAGAGAACAATTATGATGTAAATTTATATTTTGAAGTGTTTTGTTAGAAGACTGAATAGTAAGTGGCCCCCGATGCAGGAGTCACTTAGCTACACAGGGAATCATAAATAATACACCACCAATTCCATTTCCACCTTTAGTTTTGAATTTTTTTTTGTGATTTGAATCACACTAAAGTCTATGAATGAAATAAGAACAATGTTAGAAATACACCTTCTCATTATTTTTCATTTCTTACGGCTCAATGGCGTAAGATTCACCTCGTATTTCTAAAGTATTTTGAGGTATTTATTCAAGAAAAGGATTTTTGTTTTAATTGATAAAAGAAAAAGAGGATGGCTAAAAGAATTGGGGAAAACCTCTAATGTCGACATGCAAAAGATGACCCTAAGGTTGAGCTTGCAAAGGGAAATTATACCCCAAAACTTATTATGCAAATGATTGATCCTATTGCTCTAATTCGACATTAAGCGGTCAAAATGAATTTTAATCGTTTAATAGAATCACGTAAGGGGATATATTATCAAGAACTAACCAAATATCAAATAAAAAAACAAACAAAATTCTAATTATTTTTATATTTTCATGTAAAATGAAATCAATCATGTCATAAAAAGTACACAAAACAAATGATCAAGAATTAACCTCATGTGGCTTTGGCAACTAATATTCCAAACGAAGGAAGAAAAAGTCCTGGTTACAATCCTTTTCGAAATTTTGAACATGTTTTAAGATGATCCTAATCTTGTGGATTTGTTCTTGTAATTCTTCCAAATCATAACTATCACATTAGTCGACTCCTTGGTCAATGTTTTGTCGATGTTCCCTCATTAATATCCTTAAACACTTGATTAATGCGTGTTATCAATAAATATTCTTTATTGAATTTTCATTAGTTAAAAATATCAGTGTAACAATATGTCAGCTTACAAGTTATTAATAATAAATTATATTATTGTTATGGATAATTGAATGATTTGTCTCCCAATAACTTCATTCCTTATTTAATCAATTTGTATTTATTATATTATTTGTATGATGTTCTATAAATAGGACTTATTTCATACGATTACACCGATGAAATAGTACAAAATTATTCTCATCTATATCTCTACTCTTTTATCATCTTTCTCTCTTCCCTTTATTCTTTATTTCTCTGTATTTCATAACATGTTATCAACACGAAGCTCCGACACTTAGAAGGTATTTTTTTTTATTCTCTATGTGTTATTTAAAAATATTGATTGAAAAATAAAAAATAAAATCAATAATGATTTTCATGCATCCTAGGAGGATTGCATGAATAATGTTAATAATGTTAAAGCATCCCAGAAGGATTGCATGAATAATGTTAAAGCATCCCAGAAGGATTGTATAAATAATGTTAAAGCATCCTTGAAGGATTGCAAAATAAATTATTTATATAATTCCTGAAGAACTTATCAATCTATCCCCGGAAGATAACAAAAAAATTATTCATATAGTTTCTGAAGAACTTATTGAGCTATCATTAAAAGATAGCAAAATAAATTATTTATATAGTTTCTGAAGAATTTATTAAGCATCCCTTGTAGGATTGCATAATAAATTTTTTCCATGAATTATAAAAACGTGAATAGTATAGGTCTTGAACAATTATAAATATTTGTATTATTATAAAGTTTTTTTTTTATTAAAAACTTTGAAACAATGTTACAATATCCATTATTGTCTGTTTGAGATATTAAAAACTTCTTAACATTGTTATTGTATCAATTGTTGCTCTTTTGTGATATTATAAATTATATTAATTAGTGTTTGTTTAGAATATTATTATTTTGTTGAATGTAAATATAAGCATGTTTTTATTAGTAATTTGATGGATTTATTTGGTTATTTTAAAAAAATAATTATTCTGAAATAAATGAAGATTTTAAAATGTAGGTTTATCAATTAAAATTTTAAAATTAAAATTTTGTTATATTAGAAATTTTTGTGAGTATAAAATATATTAATATCTATTTTTAATGTGAGTAGAATATATTTTATTATGGGGTGTGCATATGAAAGTGAAATAGAAATTTGGTTTAAAATTTAGTATTGATGTATATATTTTTGGAAAATTAATAAAATCGAAAAATATTTATGAGATATCATAAATTATCATATATGGTAATTTTGGATTAATCATTATATTAGAATAATATGATGATATTAATGAAATTGATCTTATTAGAATATATATTTATGTAGAATGAATGAGTATACTTATGATTTGATTGATAAATAAATAAATAAAATTTGATATGACATTATTTCTATTGAGGATATGAACTTTCAAATTATTAATTGCGACGTTGGTGTTTAATTTATTTAATAAGTTTTGTAAAATATTTCATGATAATAAAATTAATACAATGGTGATAATTGAATATGCATTGAATAAATATAAATAAATATACAATGTATTTATTTATTGTTTATCCGATATAAGTTGTCGCTCGAAAGTCATTTATAGATTTATGAATTATTTGTTTACCTTATCGGAGTTGGAAGTGTCAAGAAATGTAATTTAAGGAAATTTCTTTTTAGCTATTATAATAAGTCTTTATGGATGTTTTGAAATTTCTTTTTATGGATGTTTTGAATTTTATTTTTTTATAATAATAAAATGTGTTTGCTTCCTGTTCATTCACATAATCTATTATTTGAATAACTTGTATATTTAAAGTGCACTCATAACTCATTATTATTATTATTATTATTAGAATGAATGTCGGCACTTGCGCCACTAATGAAGATATTTGTCTCGCTGATAGTTCAACTACTCACACAATTTTTAAAGATAAAAAAATATTTCTCTTACTTAGTAAAGCGAAATACTGATGTTAGCACTATATCGGACACCTCAAAAATAATTGAAGGCTCCGGAAGAGCTAGTTTATTGTTAAGTGGAGGAACAATATTACTCATTGAGAATGCACTATATTCCTCTAAATCTAATAGAAATTTATTAAAGTTTCAAAGGTATTTGCCTAAATGGCTACCATATTGAAACAAAAGATGATGGATGATCGTACCTGACCAGAAGGTGTCTTGGCCCAATCTGCAACGGTGGCCCAAAGTGGAAGAAAATGGGGGTACCTGCAATACACTCCGATGCCAAAGTAAGTAGAGGCAGAGAGCAAGCAAGTGAGAGAAGAGAGTAAAAGAATGAGATACCTGACCCTCTCAAGTGAGAGGGTATTTATAGCCCCCAGCGCTGGGCGAAGATCCGATTAGTGGGCAGAAGTCCAAGCCCACTAGCGGATTGCTAGGGCTTGCGTGTGCAGGGAAGCCAGCACGTGGCCTCCTCCCTAGATTGTCGCCCGAAACTGGGTTTGTTAAGTTCTCGAGACTTGACGGTTAAGGAAACCTAGTCAATGTGGTCCGATAATATCGGGGCACGTGGCCGAGGACAATCGGGATCCATTGACCGCCACGTGCCCTCGGACATTCCCACCGCCTCCAAGGGCACCGGGCTCGATCTGGGCCGCCACGTGCCGGACATTCCCAACCGCTTTCCAAGGGCATTGGGCTCGGATCTATTAGGGCGAGGCCACCCGTATCAGAGCCCCAAGTCTTTGCTCTAGCAGAGCAATGACTTTGAACCGGAAGGTCCTCGGCGGAGGCGCCACGATGGCCTTCACCCGGTAGAAACGAGCAGACGCATAGATGTCGAGCGACGGGCACATTTCGGGTCGCTATACTGGGAGATCCGCGGAGCGTCGGGGAGTGAGGCGTCGCTCAATGCCACTTGTCATTTTGAGATGGAACTTTGGCGCCTAAAGGTGTGACCTTCGTATGCCCTGGTTTTGTTATAAAAGGATTTTTAGGGTTTCATTTGTGCATTCTTCCCGATTTTCCACCAAAAGTTTTAACGCAGAACCTTCCCACTTTCAATCTCAAATTTCTTGACATGTCTTCGACCAAAGTAACGTCCTTGATTCTTTGATAATCTCCTTTCAATTTGTGTTTTAGGATGAATTTAGGATGAATTTAGAGTTTATCTTGTATGAATATCGCGGGGAAGAGATTGAGTGTCGCGGGGAATTTCTTGCATTTTGCAGGAAGAGAGTTGAATCCTGCGGGGAGATTCTTGCATATAGCGGGGAGAGAGTTGAATATTGCGGGCAGAGATTAGGATGAGACGGGCAGAAACTTGAATGCCACGAGCGAAAAGCACGAATCTCGCGGGGAGATTCTTGCATTTTACGGGGAATTTTTTATGGTCGGCTGATGAGTTTGTTGGAGAGAAGTAATCCGCGTGAGGTCCTTGTGAGAGGGAGAGTCGGTTCGCTTTGCTCGTGGCGTCCGGCCCCGCCGTGTCACTTGAGTCGTGGTGGAAGGGTGGATTTGATGTCCTCGAATTCACTTTTCTTTCACGCCGTGCCGGGATCGATATGTGGTGGCGACGGGGACGAGCGGACCCGCCGTAAGGCGGCGCCGACCTCTCCGGTCGCACCAACCAAGGAACTTTCAATCGGACTTCCACCGACTCATCCAATGCGCTCAACGAAATCAAGATCTAGACGGGAATTGAGGGTTCCCGGTCAAAACTCGGCCCGAAGGAGGATCTCGTCACTCTCGACGAGATTTCCATGTATGAATTCGCATTCCGAGAGGCGGCTTCCGCTTGCCCTTCACCGTTTCCGATCGGTCTTCACCGCTGAATCTTGCCCTTCACAACTCCATCCGAACGCCCGCCTTCATGCGGCGTCAAATCGCTTGTCGTTACTTGATATAGGGCCACTCTCCCTCTTCCGCATCTTTCATCCGCAGCGATGATGGTCGGGATAAATGCGCCTGGTCTCGCTCGCAGTCCGGAAACTTTTCAGCCGCACGGACTCGTCCGGACTTTAGAAAACGGTTCTACGTGATAAAGCCCGTCACGAGGGAGTCCGAGAATACCCTGTTCGAACGGACTGCGGCGATCAATGAGGACGGACAGGAGGTGGAGAGGATATGGGCGAAGTTTCCCCTCGAATGGGATAGGGGGCATTATGAGCGAGGACCGGATTTCTACTCCGTGAAGCCCGAGAAGATGGACAAGGACGACCAACTTTCCTATGGGAGGTTGGAAAATTTTGTGAAGAGCTTTAGGCCGGCCATATGTGTCGACCGGGAGGGAAACGTGCTCCTCGACTCTAACGGGGAAATCGAGATAGCCCGGCGATATATCCATACCAAGGCCCTCCTCGACTCTAACGGGGAAATCGAGATAGCCCGGCGATATATCCATACCAAGGCCCTCCTCGATCGCGAAAGACGAGGACGCCTGAGGCCTAGGTATTTATTTCAAGTGCATAAGGAATTGCCGTGTATTGACGGTACTAACGCTTTTCGCTTGTTTTGCGATAAAATGCCATGGAGGAACGATGCTCAAGCCGCGACCTAAGGGTGGTCGCTGATCGCCAAGGATCGGGTGGGAGCTCCAATGACAAAGTGCCAAGATACCCCGTCCGCGGTGAGTACTCCTTCCCCGCCCTCTCCGGATCAACCACCAAGAGGCGAAGAAGGAGCACACCGAGCAAGAAGTGCCCGGAGCTCTGTCACTGGGATGCCTTCGTTGCCCCTATTATGCTCGAGGCAACTCTTCGAGGAGACTCCAGCAGCGAAAGTGAGAAGGATATGATCCCGAGGCTCGACCCGGCGCGGGAGAAAGCACGCCGACGTGTCCGCGGTTATTCGGATGCTTGAGACGCCGCTGACTCAACGACGAGGTGACCCACTACAGCCAGCCTCCTAAGCCAACGATCGCACCGCTGGAGCTCGAGAGCAAGGGGTATCGCATCGAGTTATCAAGCTCAAAGGCATGGATGCCGATGTAAGGCAATGGCCACCGAAATGAGGGAGATGAAGGATGTACGAGCCGGCCGATGAGAAAACAAGCGGAGGCCGAGTTGAAACCGCCGAGGAGCAATTGGCCTCCGCCGAGGATGAATCCGAGGAGCAGCGCTTCACTCGCTAGCTTGATCGGAAGGATAAGGTTTCAAGAGGACACCGTGGAGGCGTTGTCCTTCGGCTTTGAGCGGGTCATCCAACAGGTGCAGGTGGTGAACCCTGGGGTGGAGCTGGTGACTTCTGGTATAGGACCCTTTCACCGCGTGGTCGACGGGGAGGTCGTGGCTCCTGCTGAATGATTGTTTGGATTTGTTTGGGCTCGTATTTTTCGCCCGCGCCTTGCTTTTAGAATTCGTACACTGGGTATGTGCCCGCTTTTTTTTGGATGTTTGTAATTTGGGTTTTGTGCCCGTGACTGTTTAGCTGGCCGTTGGTGGCCATTTACTTATCAGTGCTTTATTTACTAATGCTTATACTTGTTAACTGTTGTGTATGCTATGCTCGACCTTGTTATACAACTGCTCGACGTTGTTATCCCTGGCTTGCGCGCCAGGTTTGGGGGCTTGAGGCCCCAGGCGAGGATACGATCGTGCTAAGAGACCACATCCTCGGGGCGTGGACCGTCCGTCGCGAGCCGACATCCTGCCAAAGGTGCAAGAAAGACCCGCGGATCTCGATCGAGGGTTCCACATCGAACGAGGTCCCTACTTACTGTAGTCGAGTAGGTCCCCGTGTGTAAGTGGCTTGGGGCGCGTACGAGCACCATTCTGCGACCCAAGGCTGAGCTAAATCTCCGAGGAGGAGTTTAAGGGCCACAAGGCGTTGAGCACGTGGTCGTCCTAGCTCACCGTAGTACCGCTTTGAGCTTTGTAGCGCTCCAAGGTCGAGGAGTTGTACCGCTGATTTTCGAGGTAATACGCCTGCGCCTGCTTTTGCTCGGACACGATATGGCCCTTCCCAATTGGCGGCCAGCTTCCCCTCTCGAGATTCTTTTTGATTCCTGCGGAGGACCAGGCTGCCGACTTCGAACTCGCGCTGATGACCTTCCGTCGTGACGCAGGTGATCTCGTTGTTTTAAACGTGCTTCCGTAACGCCGCCTTCGCGATCTCGTCGACCAGATCTAGCCCTCGCAGCCTCGTCATTCGCCCCTTCTAGGGGAAATTCGGTGCACCTTGACGGCTCTCTGATTTCGACGGGTATGACCGCCTCTGTTCCGTACGTTAACGGAAACGGGGATTCTCCTGTGGTGGAATGGGGAGTTGTTCGGTATGCCCACAGCACGCTGTGAAGTTCCTCCACCCACCTGCTCTTGGCTTCTCCGAGTCCTCCCGAGTCCTCGCAGCAGACTCGCGCCTCCGCTGGCTGGTCCGGGATGCTCGACAGATGTGAAGTGGTGCTTGGTGCCCAGCCGCACGACGAAATTGCGGAAGTTCTGATCGGTGAACTGTGTCCCGTTGTCCGTGACGAGGGCCTGTGGAATACCGAAGCGGGCAAGGACGTTTCGTTTGTAAAAACGAAGGATGTTAAAGGAAGTGATTTTGGCAAGTGCCTCGCCTCTATCCATTTCGTGAAGTAGTCCACGCGACGATAAGGTACTTGTTTTGGTAAGATCCGAGTGAAAGGACCGAGTATATCCATGTCCCACCAAAGGGCCACGGGAGGTGAGCGTAGTGAGCTCGTGGGTGGCGCGATGTGCATGTCGGCGCTGGCACTTGTCACTTTTACGTGTTCTTTGGCGCCCTTTGCATGGGCCAATAGTAGTAGCGCAAGCAATGCTTTACGGCAAGAGACCGCCCCTGTGTCAGGCGTTAATACCTTCGTGAATTTCGTGAAGAATGCCGCCACCTGGACTCCTCGACGACTTGAGCAGGGGATGGAGAAGTCTCCGATACAACCTCCGAGGACGACGAGGAGCATGCGCGCGTGGCGCCGCTTCCAGCTTGTCACGGGCAACCGTGAGATAGTTGAACACGGGGTCATCCATCTGCATCACCGATTGCATTCACGCCGCCGCCGTCATGACCTCTCTATGCTCGGCGAGTGTTTTCAGACACGGAGCCTCCTTCTTCTTGGTGCTCGCGAGCTTGGACAAGATGTCCGCCCCGTGTTCTGCCCCGGGACGATTTTATCTCCGCCGTCAAAGCCCTTGAGTTTTCCTTTACAAGGTGGAGGTATTCGATAAGGTCGCTTTTAGCCCGGTAGTCTCCGAGGACTTGATGCGACGAGTTGGGAATCGGTGAATATCTGGATGTCTTGAGCGCCTATGTCCCGGCTAGTCGTAGTCCCGCGAAAGGCCTCATATTCGCCGATTGTTGGACGCTGAAGGCCGAGTTAGCGAATGCTCACCACGATGCCTTCTTCGCTGAGGAGGACGCCGCGCCTCGCCGAACTTGAGGCTCCGCCGACGTAGGATCCATCTGCTCGCCGGGCGCTGCTCGGGCTATTTCGGCGAGGAAGTCGGCTAGCTCTGCCTTCAAGGCTTTCCGTCCCATCGAATGTCGAATTCGAGAGTTCGAGAGACCATTCAAGATTCGTCCGCCATGTCCGGACGGGCGAGGAGTTATTTCACGGCTGTTCGGCGCACGACGACGACGTGGCGAGGAAGTAGTATCGCAATCCGCGGCGATGGCGAGGGCGCGACCTTTTCGATTTGCCGATATTCGCTTCCGCCCTTGAAGGGCTTTGCTCGTGAAGTAGACGGGTTTTGGCCATCGGTTTCACGATGAGTACCGCGCCATCGGACACGGCTAAGTACAAGTATAGCATTTCCCGACCGTGGTTGAGAGAACCGTGGTTGAGAGTGCTCGCTTGAGGTAGGAGGGCTTGCTCGCATTCCTCGCTCCATTCAAGTTCGGCCCTTCCTCAATAGCTTGAAAAATGGGAGTGCATGTTGTGCCGATCTTGCTACGAACCGGGATAGCGAGGTTAGCATGCCGTTCAAGACTTGAATGGACTTCTTGGACCTGGGTGTGGGCAGTTCGGAGAATGCCCGACATTTATCGGGATTGGCTTCAATTCCTCGTTCTGTAAGATAGATGCCGAGGAACTTGCCGGCCTTGACTCCGAACGTGCACTTCTCCGGGTTGAAGCGCATCCTGTGACACCCCAAAATAATTCAATAATTAAATGTTTATGATTTTAATTAATTAAATTAATTGAGGTCATAATTTATTTAGCTTATTGGATTATTAAGTTAATGATGGAATTAATTGGAGAGAAGGATTAATATTTATTTTATTTAATTATGATTAAAAAGGAATAAGAGGAATAAAAGGAATAAAATAAGGAAACGAAGGAAAAATAGATTCATTTGGAGAAAACAAGGCTACGTAGAGGTGAGAAGAGAAGGAAAGAAGGAAAAGACCTAGGAACGCTGATCTCAACCACCGGTGGTGATTTAATCGATTATGGCTTATTATAGGTTTTGACATTCATAATATAAGTTATAGCATGTAGGAATTTGAAATTTGAGATTTTAGGTTCCATGAATGTGTCCCTAATGGTGTCATTGAGTCTAATTGTGTCGTAATATGTATGGATATGATTAGAGTGTCGAGATGAACATAGAAGATGGAAATATGTTGTTTGATGTGTTAGATGATGCAAAAGGATGTAATTTGGTGTTTCCAATGATGGAAGTCGATGGGTAAAATGGGTTTGAGTAAAATGGATGAATGCTGTCAAAATGCGAAAATCACTTTTTAGTACGAGGAACCGGTTCTCGTCTGGTAGGAACCGGGTTCCACGCTGAAAATTGGCAAAACCAAAATCTCAGAACCGGTTCCTCGATATGACGGAACCGTTCCCCATTCAAAAATCGGGACGGGTTTTAAACTTTCAGAACCGTTCCGCTCGGTGAACCGGTTCCAGTGCATTTTTCCAATTTTTTCAAAACTTCAAAATTCATAACTTTCAAACCGAAGTCCTTTTGAGCGCCTGGACGTTATTTTCTAAATTTAATGCTCTACCTTATGAAATGAAAATATTTTAGAAAACTTGAAATTATTTTGGGAAAGGGGTATAATTTCTAAAGATGATGATTATTAGCTAATACATAATGACGATGTATGTGTAGCTGATGTGCTTGGTGATGAGGATACTGATAATGTGTAGGTGAAATAGCATGGTTATGCTATTGTTTGATGTATGCATGATTGGTTTGGATATCTTGATTGATTGTTTTGCATGTTTATGCTGATGTTAGATGTATGCATGATTGTTGATGTATCATGTTGATTTTGGTGATTCAGTTATGTTAAATGAATGTATACATAGACTGATTAATGTTGCATGCTATTGATGTGCATGCATATGCATTATTTTGGTGAAGTTAATTCCCATTGTGCGGAATTTGACTTGATTGCCGATAACCGATACCCGAGTGAGGATGGGTGGTTAGCCGGATTCGTGTCCGAGTGGTTATGGACGAATCGGTGGAACCGTATCCGAATGATGATGGATCGTGTGGGTGACTTGGTCACGAAGTCGGTACCGCATGCATTGAGTCTGCATTAGTGTTTGCATAGGATTGTAACATGCTAGGATGTCTTCCGTTGCAATGCCTTTACCGTTGATTGATGATGTATGATGAATTGTATGACTATGTTTGTGTATTGGGTCTCGATTGGTATTATGGTGGAATAATATGCTTGTATTATATTGTTGATTGAGAGATTTATAATATGCTTTAATTATGAGAAGTCTCACCTTACTTTACCATTTCATTAAATTAGCAAATGAGGAGTCGGTGAGGATGGCTCTAGAGCTTATCTTTAGTCCGTGTGTCGTCATGCTCGATTAGATTGTAACACCGGGGAACGCTTAGTTAAGAGAATCATTATCGCTTAATAGTTTTGGATTTGAATTCTTAAGAACTGTGATGTTTATTTAAAATTTTGATTTTGGTATTTCATGTAAGACATGGTCTTATAACGATTGAATTGTCGATGTTGATCCTCGCAGCATGGCTACCGTTTGAATGAAGTTTGTTTAATTATTAATTGTGACATCCCTTATTATACCGTGTTAAACTCGATTAAAGATGATTTAGATATTAATTTAATTAATATATTCGGGTATTTAGATGGGGTGTTACAATAGTGGTATCGAGCATAGTCGGTCTTGTCTCGTGTCGTTATCCCTTTAGTATGACTAGTGTGAAGTGACACCGCCGATACTTGTGTGCTGATGTAGATTGTTTTGTTATTTTTACAACAATGGCCGAAGAGGTAACGGAAGGAATGATGTCGCTATCACGAGGCTTTGGGAATGTTCGGAGTACTTGGAGGCCAGCAGGAGTGATTGGTGCCGATGATAATGGGGAATTTTCGAGGAACAATCCCCATTGTTTAAAGGTACACATGATCCCAAGGTGCTCGAAATGGTCAAGGAGATCGAGAGGATCTTCGAGTGATTGATTATGTAAGAGTCAAGGTGAGATATGGAACTCACATGTTGGCCGAGGAAGTCGATGACCGTGGGTGCTACCCGAATCGAATCGAAGAAGATGGTGCGTTGAATTGGCCGTGTTCGTGAGAGCTTTTCCGAGGAGGTATTTTCCGAGGATGTCGAGGTAAGAAGGAGATTGAGTTTCGGAGCTCAAGCAGGCAATAAGACCGCCTGAGTATGCTTCAAGTTTTCGAAGTTAGCAAAGTATTATGCTCATTATCCTAACGATGCGATGGAGAGTTTTCCAAATGTATCAAGTTTGAGAATGGTTTACGTGACGAGATTAAGCAGGTATTCGATCGCAGATCCAAGATTTTCCGATCCGTTGATTGCAGAGGATTTTAGAGGAGGATCTTGCTAACACTAAGTCAAATGCTCGAGGGTATGTTGATAGAAAAGGTAAACAATGATGGATCGTGGTAAGCCTTATGATAGAGTAATCGAGGTCCAAAGGTTGGAAGAAATCTAGTGGAGGAGATTCTAGTTCTTCCGCTAGGTGCTATAAGTGCGTGAGACAGACATCGATGGTGGATAAGAGCAATGATAAGAAGTGTTTCAAGTGTGGAAAGTTCGCCATGTGGCCAATGATTGCAGAGTAAAGGTGGTGACTTGTTACAACTGTGGTGAAGAGGGTCATACCCCCTCGGCCCAAAACTTAAGAAAGAGCAAGCGGTGGTAAAGTGTTTGCATTGTCCGGATCGTAGACAAAACCGATGATCGGCCGATTAAAGGTACATGTTTTATTAACGGCATACCTTTGATTGCGATTATTGATACCGAGCTACGATTCTTTTATTGCGTTAGATTGTGCTAAGAGATTGAATTTGGAAATTTCTAATATGGATGGAAGTATGGTTATTGATACTCCCAGTTCAAAGGACTACTTCATATGTTTGTAGAAATTATCCTGCTGTGATTTTTGATAGGGTTTCATGGATTTAGTGTGCCTACCGCTAGAACAACTTGATATCATCCTTGAATGAATCGTTGGAATTCAACCAGTTCATATCAACTGCTTTGAGAAGACGGCCATTTTCCCCAAGAGGTTAAGATCGAAATGAGATTATGTCGCTAAGGATGAACTTAGCCGTGAAGGATGGTGCTTGTGTTTATGTTGTATTCTCGCGATAAGCGGAAGGAAAGCAAAAGGTGATGGATCAAGAGGAATGAATTTCCGTGAGGTGTTTCCGAAGACGTTAGTGAATTGCCACCGAGAGAGGTAGAGTTTACTATAGACTTGATTCCCCGAACTAGTCCGTGTCGATGGCGCCTTATCGCATGTCGGCATCGAATTGGTTGAATCAAGAAGCGCTAGAGGAATTGCTTGAGAAGAAGTTCATTCGTCCGAGTGTGTGGGTGCCCGTGTTATTGGTTAAGAAGAAGGAAGGTTCAATGAGGTTATGTGTTGACTACCGACATTGAATAAGGTTACGATCAAGAATCGTATCCTTTGCCGAGAATTGATGATTTGATGGATCAACTCGCTGGAGCTTGTGTATTCAAGAAGATTGATCGAGGTCCGGATATCATCGATTCGTGTGAAGTCGGAGGATATTCAAAACCGCATTTAGAACGAGGTACGGGCATTATGAATATTCTGATGCCGCTTGGAGTTACTAATGCACTTGGTGTTTTCATGGAGTATATGAACAGGATATTTCATCCGATCTCGATAAGTTCGCCGTGGTGTTTATTGACGATATTCTAATTTATTCAAGAGTGATGAGGAGCATGCAGCATCTCGAGTTGTATTGGAATTGTTGAAAGAAAAGAAGCTTTATGCGAAGTTGTCCAAGTGTGAATTCTGGTTGGAGGAAGTAAGTTTTCTTGGCCATGTAATTTCCAAGAATGGGATTGCTGTTGATCCTACGAAGGTAGAAGCGTGTCTCAGTGGGAAGCGCCGAAGAATGCTTCGGAAATCCGTAGTTTTCTGGGTCTTGTGTTACTACCGAAGTTTATTGAGGGATTTTCCAAACTAGCGCTACTGCTGACTAAGTTAACCGTGAAGGGTCGTGTTTGTTTGGGATGTTGAGTGTGAGAAAGGATTCCAAGAGCTGAAGAGGAGGTTGACAAGTGCTCCGATCTTGATTTTACCGGATCCGACTAAGTCTTTTGTGGTGTATTGTGATGCATCGCTGATGGGATTAGGTGGTGTGTTGATGCAAGATAAGCAGGTTGTGGCTTATGCTTCGCGACAACTGAAAGTGCATGAAAGGAATTATCCGACCCATGATTTGGAGTTGGCAGCTGTTGTGTTTGTTTTGAAGTTATGGAGACATTATCTGTACGGTTCTCGGTTTGAAGTATTCAGTGATCATAAGAGTCTGAGGTATCTCTTCGATCAGAAGGAGTTGAACATGAGGCAGAGAAGATGGTTAGAATTCTTAAAAGATTATGATTTCGGTTTGAATTATCATCCTGGTAAAGCAAACATGGTGGCAGATGCTTTGAGTAGAAAGTCTTTGCACATGTCGATGTTAATGGTTCGTGAGTTAGATTTGGTTGAGCAATTCGTAGATCTAAGTTTGGTTTGTGAAACTACTCCGAATAGTGTGAAATTGGGTATGTTGAAGCTGACTAGTGGTATTCTGGAAGAGATCAGAAATGGACAGAAATCTGATGTTGGTTTAGTTGATAAGTTGACATTGATCAACCAAGGTCAAGGAGGCGAGTTCCGAATTGACGAGAATGGTGTTATGAGATTTGGTGATCGGGTGTGTGTTCCGGATGTTGCCGAGATTAGGAAGAGTATTTGGAAGAAGGGCATCGAAGGGTTAAGTATTCATCCCTGCTACTAAAATGTATCATGATTTGAAGAAGTTGTTTTGGTGGAAAAGGAAATTTCGAGTTTGTGTATGCTTGTTTGGTTTGTCAGAAGTCGAAAATCGAACATCAGAAACCATCAGGGTTGATGGAGCCGTTGTTTGTTCCAGAATGGAAGTGGGATGGAATCTCAATGGATTTTGTGTCTGGTTTGCCAAGAACAGCTAAGAATTGCGATTCTATCTGGGTGATTGTGGATAGTTGACAAAATCGCCACTTCATTCCGATAAGAATGGATTATCCGATGGAGAGGTTAGCAGAATTGTATGTCGAGAAGATTGTGAGTTTGCATGGTATTCCGTCTAGCATTGTGTCGGATCGAGATCCGAGGTTTACATCTAAGTTCTGGACAGGATTGCAAGAAGCTTTGGGTACTAAGTTGCGCTAAGTTCCGCTTATCATCCGCATGATGGTCGACGGAAAGAACGATTCACCGTTGGAGGATTTGCCGAGAGCTTGTGTTAGAGAAGGGTGGAGCTGGGATAGTTATCTACCGTTGATTGAGTTTACCTACAACAATAGCTTTCACCGAGTATTGGTATGGCCCGCTTGAGGCATTGTATGGTAGAGGTGTCGAACACCATTGTGTTGGTATGAAACCGAGAGAATGCCGTGATTGGACCGAAATAGTTCAAAGAAACTCTAAAAGATTAAGATGATTCAGAGAAGATGAGGACTTCTCGTAGTCGCCGAAAAGTTACCATGATAAGAGGAGGAAAGATCTTGAGTTCAAGAAGGAGAACATGTGTTTATGCGAAGTTACTCCGATGACGGTATTGGTCGAGCTTTGAAGTCAAAGAAGTTGACCACGATTTATTGGTCCTTTCAGATTACCAAAAGAGTTGGGAAGGTTGCATATCGATTGCTTTCGCCACTGCGAATGCATGATGTTTTTCATGTGTCTCACTTGAGGAAGTACATTGCTGATCCGTCTCATGAGATTCGGTAGATGATATATGTACGAGAGAATTTAACGGAAGCGTACCAGAATTGAGGATCGAAGTTGAAACAAATAGGCAAAGAGATAGCATTGGTAAGAGTGGCTTGGGAGGACCAAATTGATGGAAATGTCACTGGGAGCGGAGAGTCGATGAAGGACTCGTATCCCGAACTATTCGTTCGAGGTATGTTTTCGAGGACTAAAACTCTTTCAAGTGGGGAGAGTTGTGACACCCCAAAATAATTCAATAATTAAATGTTTATGATTTTAATTAATTAAATTAATTGAGGTCATAATTTATTTAGTTTATTGGATTATTAAGTTAATGTTGGAATTAATTGAGAGAAGGATTAATATTTATTTTATTTAATTATGATTAAAAAGGAATAAGAGGAATAAAAGGAATAAAATAAGGAAACGAAGGAAAAATAGATTCATTTGGAGAAAACAAGGCTACGAGAGGTGAGAAGAGAAGGAAAGAAGAAAAGACCTAGGAACGCGATCTCAAGAAACCACTGTGGGGTGATTTCGATCGATTATGGCTTATTATAGGTTTTGACATTCATAATATAAGTTATAGCATGTAGGAATTTGAAATTTGAGATTTTAGGTTCCATGAATGTGTCCCTAATGGTGTCATTGAGTCTAATTGTGTCGTAATATGTATGGATATGATTAGAGTGTCGAGATGAACATAGAAGATGGAAATATGGTGTTTGATGTGTTAGATGATGCAAAAGGATGTAATTTGGTGTTTCCAATGATGGAAGTCGATGGGTAAAATGGGTTTGAGTAAAATGGATGAATGTCAAAATGCGTAAAATCACTTTTAGTACGAGGAACCGTCCTCTCTGGTAGGAACCGGTTCCACGTTGAAAAATTGGCAAAACCTCGAAAATAACTCGTGAACCGGTTCCAGATATGACGGAACCGTTCCCCATTCAAAATCAGGGACGGGTATTTTAAACTTTCAGAACCGTTCCGCTCCGGTGAACCGGTTCTGTGCATTTTTCCAATTTTTTCAAAACTTCAAAATTCATAACTTTCAAACCGTAAGTCCGCTTTGAGCCGCTTTGGACGTTATTTTCTAAATTTAATGCTCTACCTTATGAAATGAAAATATTTTAGAAAACTTGAAATTATTTTGGGAAAGGGTATAATTTCTAAAGATGATGATTATTAGCTAATACATAATGACGATGTATGTAATGTGCTGGTGATGAGGATACCGATAATGTGTAGGTGAAATAGCATGGTTATGCTATTGTTTGATGTATGCATGATTGGTTTGGATATCTTGATTGATTGTTTTGCATGTTTATGCCGATGTTAGATGTATGCATGATTGTTGATGTATCATGTTGATTTTGGTGATTCGCTTATGTTAAATGAATGTATACATAGACCGATTAATGTTGCATGCTATTGATGCGTGCATATGCATTATTTTGGTGAAGTTAATTCCCATTGTGCGGAATTTGACTTGGATTACCGATAACCGATACCCGAGTGAGGATGGGTGGTTAGGCCGATTCGTGTCCGAGTGGTTATGGACGAATCGGGAACCGTATCCGAATGATGATGGATCGTTGGGTGACTTGGTCACGAAGTCGGTACCGCATGCATTGAGTCCGCATTAGTGTTTGCATAGGATTGTAACATGCTAGGATGTCTTCCAAAGGTTGCAATGCCTTTACCGTTGATTGATGATGTATGATGAATTGTATGACTATGTTTGTGTATTGGGTCTGATTGGTATTAAGTGGTGGAATAATATGCTTGTATTATATTGTTGATTGAGAGATTTATAATATGCTTTAATTATGAGAAGTCTCACCCTTACTTTACCATTTCAGATTAAATTAGCAGCTGAGGAGTCGGTGAGGATGGCTCTAGAGCTTATCTTTTAGTCCGTGTGTCGTTGTCATGCTCGATTAGATTGTAACACGGGGAACGCTTAGTTAAGAGAATCATTATCGCTTAATAGTTTTGATTTGAATTCTTAAGAACTGTGATGTTTATTTAAAATTTTGATTTTGGTATTTTACTGTAAGACATGGTCTTATAACGATTGAATTGTCGATGTTGATCCTCAGTGTAGCATGGCTACTGTTTGAATGAAGTTTGTTTAATTATTAATTGTGACATCCCTTATTATACCGTGTTAAACTCTGATTAAAGATGATTTAGATATTAATTTAATTAATATATTCGGGGTATTTAGATGGGGTGTTACACATCCTGTGCTTCCGGGCTTGGTCGAAGACTTTTGTTAGCCGCGATGCGTGGTCATCCTCGGCTTGGGATTTCACGATCATGTCGTCCATGTACACCTCGAGCAGGTCGCCGATCTCACTTCGAAACACCTTGTTCATCATTCGTTGGTAGGTCGCTCCCGCTCTTTCAAGGGCATTACGCTGTAGTAATAGTTCCCCGACTCGCCATGAAGGCCGCAGTGTCCCATCGGCCATGTCCATGGGGATCCGTTGTATCCTAAGTAAGCATCTAAAAAAGAAAGTAACTTATAGCCGGCCGAGTTGTCGACCAGTCTATCAATGTTAGGTAAAGGGGAAGCATCTTTGGGACATGCCCGATTGAGATCAGTAGTCAACGCATACGCCATTTTCCATTAGATTTTTAACAAGTACAACGCTCGACAACCTAGTTGAATACTTGGCCCGAAATAAAATTTGCCTCTAGGAGGTCTTTTACATTTTTCGCAGCTCCGCCTTTCGGGAGACACGCCACGTTGTACTATGGCCCAGCGGCCGGATCTATGGCGAGCCGATGGCGTGCACCTGTGGTCGAGTCCGCATTTCGCTGCGCCCACGCCAAGAGATCGTGATTTTCAAGGCAAGCTCGAGTTGCTTTTTGCAAGGTCGGGAGGTCACGCCGATCTTGATGCATTTGCTTGATCTTCTCCGAGGGGACGAGCTCAACCGCCGTGGATTGGTCGGAGGATCCGGCCCCGCTGCCTGCCGACTTCGTCCGCTAGAATCGTGTCGAGGTCCACCGGCCGACGCTGGGGCTCGATCCTCCGCGGTTTTGGCGAGCTCGACCGGCGTTGTCCGACCTTCCTTCTGGCGGGCCGCTGGTCGACTGTCCGTCCTCCGCCGCGGCCAGGCACCTCGCAGCTTTGATGTCGCCACAGATGGTAGCGACGCCCCTCTGGTGTAGAACTTGAGCTTCGATGGACGGTCAAGGTATCGTGAGTTCCGCCAGCTGCTCGCCCAAGATGGCGTAGAGCGAGTGGCGCCGATCACCGTGAAGCGGATTTTGACCGTCACAAGCGACGCCCCGCCGGTGACGAGGAGCTCGACGCACTTCAAGGTCGGGACGTGGAGCCGCTGAAGGTCGGATCCCACGATGGTGACAGTGAGACTCGCCGAATGAGTGTTCGAACAAAGTGTGTACATGACGTCAACCGAGCCGCCTCGCCGACTGTGATTCTGTGGACTTCAAGTTGGCCATTCTTGCCTTGATGAGGAGGGATATGGGAGTTTGGTGCCTCCGGAAGCTCCTCCAAGTAGAAAGTGATCGGCTCGACTTGCCGCGAACTGCTCGAGCGAGACCTCGCTGATCGGGCCTTGTCGATCGCCGAATTTTCTTTGGCCGAGTTAATGGATAGGCCGCTCACGGAGATGACCATGGCCGAGGGGAATTCCTCCCACGGGCGGGTGAACATAGGGCTCAAAGTCCTCGGCCTAGTTACCGAGTATGCTATCCGGTAGGGCCGAGTCCCGGTCGGCCTCGCCTCTGCCTTTGGTATCTCGCACTCCTTGAGCTTGTTTCTTGTATTTTCCGAGTCTCCCACATTTGATTAGTGTCTCGATCGCTTCGAGGACGGTCAAGTGGCCGTGACTTCGTGATACCGCAATACTGCTCGTCTGCTACCGGTTTTGCAGGAGTAGGTTTCGCCCGACCCTCCATCCTTGAACTCGTGAGCCGAGCACTCGCTAGGATTCGCCGCGGAAGCGGCGTGTGTAATCGTGAAACGCCCACTGGGCCTCGCTGCCGGGACTCCCGGTCTATCTCGCTGCTTTCATCGTATGACGAGACGAACGCCGGTCGCTTGTTATCTTGGTGTCTGTGGCATTTCCGAGCCTCGACTCGAGTCTCGGGCGCGAGCGGCCTTCTCCTCGTATGTGATATAGGCACGAGCTTTGTCGAGGAGAGCATCAAGGTGGCCGGGTTCGATGCCAACGGCTTTCCGAATCCGCACGGGAGGAGCCCTTCCAAGTATCGCTTCATCTCGTCATCACAGGAACTTGTATAGCTTCCCCGTTGAAGCGATCAATGTATTCTGAGGGTCTCATCGTCAATAATGGCCTCGAGGGAGGCCTCTTCGGTGCTCGCGGAGGCGTGAATGTGCTCGTGAACTGGGCCTCGAGTTCTCCAGAGTGTATGGACCCCGGTAAACTCTTATACCACCATTGCTGCTTTTCCGAGAGTGGGGGAACACCGATTTGATCGGTCCTCCAACGTTGAGGTATTGGAGCATAGTCAAACCGTCGATGTGGTCGATGGGATTGTCGACCCCATCATAGTGGCGGTGGCGGTTTCTCCATTCCCGAGGAATTTGGGCATTCATGATGCCGGATAGGGACCATGGGTCATCCTCGCCGCCCGGGGCGAGCGAGCGTGTTGAGTTCGTGCGAGCATGCCCGCCTTGGTTCTTCTCCGACTCATTGTTTCTTCCTTCACGCCGGGAGGTGATTGAGGTTGTTCTTGGTCTCGCCGCCGGTCACGGGTCCCTCCCTGAGCGGCGTGTCGGGCCAGAGTCATCCTCTTGTTTTTCCGCGGGAGTTTGAGAGCGATGTCGCCGAGGTGATGGCGACCATGAGTCTCGTCGCCGACGCCCGCGGTGATCGAGAGGCTTCGAGAACATGAAGGCGTTTGGTGAAGAGCATGAGGTTGGTGTTGTTGATGGCAAGAGAGGACTGGATCGGATCGGGGTGCCGATTTTGAAGACCGCGGTCAGTTGCCCGACGACGATGTGATTCAGCTCTGCGCTCTTCTCCTCGATAGGATCCAGTGGAGGAGGCGGTTTGCCCATCGCGAGGATCTCCGCCGGAAAGATGGTGTCGCTTTTGCTCGCCACATCATCGCGAGGAGGACTTTGCACGCTGGTTGCGGATCGCCATGACAAACCGAGTTTTGGTTTGCTTTGGTCAATCGAATGAAAGGAGACGGGGAAGCAAGATTCCCACAGATGGCGCCACTGATCGTACCTGACTAGAAAGTGTCTTGGTCCAATCTGCAACGGTGGCCCAAAGTGGAAGAAAAGGGGGGGTACCTGCAATACACTCCGATGCCAAAGTAAGTAGAGGCAGAGCAAGAGAGAAGAGAGTAAAAGAATGAGATACCCTCTCAAGTGAGAGGGTATTTATAGCCCCAGGCCAAGATCCGATTAGTGGGCGTAAGTCCAAGCCCACTAGCGGATTACTAGGGGGCGCAGTGGAGGCCAAGACGCGGCCTCCTCCCTAGATTGTCGCCCGGAAACCGGGTTTGTTGCGGTTCGAGAGACGGTTAAGGAAACCTAGTCATGTGGTCCGATAATATCGGGGCACGTGGCGTCGAGGACAATGGATCCGCTGACCGCCACGTGCCCCTCGTGACATTCCCCCGCCTCCAAGGGCACCGGCCTCGATCCGCCACACGTGCCTCACAGGACATTCCCAGCCGTTTTCCAAGGGCAATTGGGCCTGGGATCTATTGGGCCTAGGGCGAGGGCCAGTCCAGAACAATGGAGGTATTGGATATTTTTGTATTACACAACAAAATTTGGATACAAAATGTGTAATAGAAAATCTACCGGCTTTTTACTCGGGCTCGTACTACACTTATATTAGTACAATTGAAGGACATGATGTTGTAAACCAGAAGTTTACAAATAATAATAAATTTGTAATTTGACATGACCGGTTGGGCCATCCCGAATATATCACGATGCGAAAAAAATAATTGAATAATCACGCGGTCATCAATTAATGAGTCAGGAAATTATTCAATCAAATAAGTTCTCATGCAATTCTTGCTCGCAAGGGAAGTTGATAATTCAACCATCACAAACAAAAACTGGAAATCAATCTATCAGTTTTTTAGAGCGTATACATGGTGATATTTATGGGCCAATACACCCATCATGTGGACCATTTAAACATTTTATGGTTTTAGTTGATGCATCAACTAGATGGTCACATGTTTGTTTATTGTCAACTCACAACCAAGCATTTGCAAGATTGTTAGCTCAACTAATTTGTATAAGAGCTCAATTCCCTGACATTGAACATATAGTAGCACATGTTCATACACAAAATGGACTTGCAGAATCATTTATCAAATGCATAAAACTAATTTCAAGACAGCTTATTATAAGATGCAAACTCCCAGTTTATGCTTGGGGACATGCAATTTTGCATGTTGCAACATTGACTCGCATCAGGCCAGCGAGTTATCACACATCTTCCCCTTTAGAATTAGTTTTTGGTAAAGAACCTAATATTTCCCATCTAATAATTTTTGGATGTGCTATGTATGTGCCAATTTCTCTACCACAATGCACTAAGATGGGTCCTCAAAGGAGGATTGAAATATATGTTGGATATGAATCTTTATCTATTATAAAATACCTTGAACCAACAACAGGATATTTATTCACTGCTCGGTTTGATGATTGTCATTTTGATGAATCAAATTTTCCAGCATTAGGGGGGAGAATAAGAAGTTGAAAAAAGAGATCAGTTGGAACGAATTATCATTATCTCATATTGATCCTCGAACGAAACAATGTGAACAAGAAGTTCAAAAGATAATTCACTTGCAAAGCTTATCAAATCAACTACCAAATGCATTCATTGATTCAAAAGGTGTGACTAAATCATAAATACCAGTTGCAAATGCTCCAATAAAAATGGATATCCCTATTGGACAATCCAATGAGTCTCAACCATGTCTGAAGTATGGCAGACCAATCGGTTCCAAAGATAAAAATCCTCAAATAAGAAAAGGAGCTAAGAATAAAGATGTCCCAAGTGAGGATACATAAAATCTAAAAGAATCTTCAGACATAATAAACATTTCATCTCAAGAAGAGATTGACCAGGTACCTGAAACTCATGAAAATAAAGAGATCTCGATAAATTATGTCCAAAATGAAATACAATGGAACCGACACGAAGTCGACATTGATGATATTTATTCATACAATATAGCGCTAAATGTGATAAATGACAAAGAGGATCATGAACCAACATCTATTAAAAATTGTATACAAAGTGAGGATTGGCCAAAATGGAAAGAAGCAATTGAAGCAGAATTAAACTCACTCTACAAAAGACAAGTTTTTGGACTTGTAGTCCGAACACCTCAAGGTGTGAAGCCAATTAGTTACAAATGGATTTTCGTGCGAAAGCGAAACGAAAATAATGAAATTATGAGATACAAAGCTCGACTTGTTGCTCAAGGATTTTTGCAAAGACCTGGAATTGATTTTGATGAGACATACTCACTTGTAATGGATGCAAGCACTTTTTGATATTTAATAAGTCTTGTAGCACATGAAGGGCTTAATTTGCACATGATTGATGTTGTAACAAATTATTTGTATGGTTCACTTGATAGTGAAATTTACATGAAACTCCCTGAAGGGTTCAATGTACCAAATGCACATAATTCCGAATCTCGAGAAAAATACTTCATAAAATTGAACAAATCTCTCTATGGGCTGAAACAACCTAGGCGCATGTGGTATAACCGTCTTAGTGAGTATTTTCTTAGATAGGGATATACAAATAACTCCATTTCTCCTTGTATTTTTATAAAAAGATCAGGAAAAGAATTTGCAATAATAGTTGTCTATGTTAATGACATAAATATTATTGGAACTCTTGAAGAGCTTCCAAAAGCTATGAATTGCTTAAAGAAAGAGTTTGAGATGAAGGACCTAGGAAAGACAAAATTATGTCTAGGTTTATAAATTGAGCATTTGGACAAAGGAATATTTATACATCAAGAAGGCTATATAGAAAAGGTGTTAAAACACTTATCTATGGACAAATGTCACTCGTTGTCTACTAATGGTTGTTAGATCATTAGATGTAGATCAGGATCCTTTCAGACTCTAGAAAAGGATGAAGAATTGCTTGGTCCTTAAGTACCATATCTTAGTATGATTGGAGCACCGATGTACCTTGCTAATTATACACGTCATGATATATCATTTGCGGTCAATCTATTAGCAAGATACAATTCTTCACCTACACGAAGACATTGGAATGAAGTCAATCATATACTTCATTATCTTAGAGGTACAATAGACATGAGTCTATTTTATACCAAAATATTCAAACTCAAATTAATAGGTTATGCAGATGCAGGTTACTCGTCAGATCCTCACAACGGTAGATTACAAACAAGTTATTTGTTTACATGTGGTGGTACAACTATTTCATGGAGATCAATTAAACAAATAATAGCATCAACTTCATCTAATCATGCAGAACTTCTAGCACTACATGAGGCAAGTCGAGAATGCGTTTGGTTGAGATCCTTAATCCAACAGATACAAAATACTTGTGGTTTGTCTTCAGGAAAAATAAATTCAACGACCATATATGAAGATAATATTGCATTCATCACTCAAATGAAAGATGGTTACATTAAAGGAGACCAAACAAAACATATCTCTTCAAAGTTCTTTTTCACTCATGATCTTCAGAAGAACAACGATATAAACAACCAACAAATTCGTTCATGTGACAATCTTGCAGACCTTTTCATAAAGTCACTCCCGAGTAGAACTTTTAGTCAACTAGTACAAAAAATTGGTCTTCATCCTCGAAGAAATAATCGTTCAGCTGAAAGGGGGGAAATAAATTTATTTTAAAAGGATATTGTACTATTTTTCCCTCACTAAATTTTTTTCCACTGGATTTTTTCTAGTAAGGTTTAAAAGAGGCATCCAAAACAAACATTCAAGGGGAAATATTATGAATAATTGGATAATTTGTCTTCCAATAACTTCATTTCTTATTTAATCAATTTGTATTTATTATATTATTTGTATGATGTCCTATAAATATGACATATTTCACTGTATACGATTACACCGATGAAATAGTATAAAATTATTCTCATTTATCTCTCTACTCTTTTATCATATTTCTCTCTTCTCTTTATTCTTTATTTCTCTGTATTTCATAACAATTATAACATTAGTGTTAATTGTGGCATTATTGATTATATTAAGAGAATAGAAATTTAGCAAAACTTAAGTGACAAAACTCACGAGAAATTCTTAAATGGACATAACTAATCACAAAATTTTAATTAATTAAAAAATAAATATTTTATTTTCTCTTTCCTTCATAATCACAATTATCTCGTGAATTCAATTAAAAAAAATATAAAATATAAATAAATTTAAAATTTTCTCTATTATTATCAGTTGTTTTTAAAAATGTTAATTTATGATTGTTTCTATTAAAAATTACTACAAAACTCACATGATAGTTACTTTATGGTGTTCTATAAGAGAGTTCAACATGATCTTAGTTCTCATGAATATAGAGGTAATAGTTCTCTCTCACATATTTTTTTAGAATAACGTCAATCATGTCATTCATTTGCAGATTAGAGGTTATTTCCTCACTTGGTCCGTCCAATAAAAAAAGAGGTAACATTTTTAGTGAAAAAGAACTTAATTGAGCCATCTGGAATCTTCATTGAATTCTGTTGTACCCTTACTAAAATTAACTCTAATTGTTCTCCTCTTATGCTTTATTATAAATATAATTATACTATACATATGCATCCTTTAGATTTATGAAAATGTGATCCCACTCACCTTATTTGTGCTAAAGTTTATGTTCATACATAGATCTATTGTTCGAGTTAGGAGGGATAAAGAGGTCAAGGAAGATTTATGTACCCATAGTCGAACTTATGCTCATATCGAAGTTGGGTTATATAGTCGGAGATATATGATCGACCATGTGGGAAGAAGAAGAGGCGTTGATCGGGCTTATACTCTTATCCTCGGTTCCAGGAGTTATGTAGAGTCCGACCTTGATAGGGCAGTTACAGGGTGACCGACTCATTGAGGGCGTAACCGTTCATTTATGTATGAAGGCGCACGTTATGATAATAAGTCATCATTGGCAGCGGCATACATTACTTATCGTTAATGGCAACTCAGTTACGCATGATGAAGTGTCCCAGTAGTTATATGCAGTGATCAATGAGGTTCATGCACCTCTATATATAGGGCTCCCGACTCAGAAGTAATCAAGACACATCACTTGGAGTTTATGCACACTTGTATAAACCTTTGAATTCCTTAATATCACAAACGATTCAATCCTATCTATTTGAGGTTTTCCCGATACCCTTCAACTAGCAGAAAAGTCACCCATTTGATGTTTAGCAAGAACAGTTTACAACATAGTAGGAATTATCAATATTATGGTCATCATATAACTTCAAAATGAATATTCTATCTCAAAAAATGAATAATTTCAAAATCATTCTTAGAGGATGACAAAAATATCTTTGACGATGTCCTTGTTAATATTTTGGATAATTGTCTATGTGCTTGATGCTATGTATGAACAAAACAAATTGTTGATCATGGCTACATTGATGCTTTGATGGAGAAGAGAAAAATGTCATGATTTCTTATGATCGAACTTTGAAGGTTGAAGAGAGCTTTTGGCATGATAAGTCTAGAATCAAATGGTCTGATGAAGGTATCATGCCACATGATTCTTTCCCAAGACCGCAATTTTTTTGTGGATTTCTTAACCCACCCCATGGGGTGGAATTAAACCCTATCGATTTTCGAAAATTCTCCCAGAAAACCGGAAGTATACTTCTGGTGCGCACCACTTTCTGAAATATTTAAGTGAAAACCAGAAGTATACATCTGGTTCCATACCGGATGTATACATCCGGTTCTGGGCATGACATTTAGCAGAAAAATAGAACTAAAGTAATAACCAATTTAACAAACTATTAATTTTATAAATCGAGATAAAGACCTATAATTTATAAATCGAACAATAGAACTAAAATGTTATCCAAAATCTATTTCATAATAATAGTATTCAAAATACAAATTCGCTACAATACGAAATAAAAAAGCTAAATTAAAGTAAAATTAAATCAAACTAAACTACTGCGTATGGAGGGATGAGTTGGCCTGGCACCCTCGATGGCGTCCCTCTACTGTCTCCTATATAGCAAGGCACTCTGAGCCTCCGCCATGATGGCCTCCAAAATGCCTCTGACATCGGATCCGTCAGGAAACAACCCTCTGTCAATGTCATCCCTAGCAAGCTCCATGATACGACGACACCTAGGAAGCACGTCCTGTGCATGATCCCTCATCTTCTACTCCTCTTGATGAACCAGCATGGGTGGGTTCCCTGGAGCATCACCTATCACGTATGGATGAGACACCCCGAAGAACCGCAAAATGTAACCGAACGCGTAACTTCAGTCGTCTGGAGCCAAGACACTCCTGGCCTCCTCAAGTACGAGATGATTCTCAAAATCATCAAAAATCGCATTCATCTCCCCCCTCTTCAATGTCGGAGGGGCAGATACAGCAGGATGCCGATGAATGATTTGAGTATACCCGAACTGACGCATCACTCACTCAGGCATATAAGCAACAATCTTCCGAGTACCGCGGGCTAACCAACCTGTTAATAGATAAACCTCATCAAATGGTACCATCTCGCGGTGGTCGGTGTAGGCACTAAAGGGGATATCCTCATGCATTATCTGGTCCAGGTAAACCCAATACAGAAGTGTCGCCTGGTTGCCTCTTAGTGGGTCATATAAAAGTAAATTCATTGTTGTAATTCATAATAATATTCATAACATAATTAATAACTGTAATATAAATGTAAATTTCATACCTCTCCATCTCATATATGTCTAGCCACATGGGTGGGATAAAGAGCGAACACAAATAAGTTAGAAGGTCCTCCTCCAAAGACTTGAGGGACCTGTGGTGTTGTCGGTGTCGTCTCTTCCACCGGTGCCTCTGGTACCTCGGGTGGCACAGGTACCTCTGGTACTAGGGGTGTAGCATCAAGTCTCACCTCAGATGGTCCCTCCTGTGAGGCAGATGAGGTTCCCGGCTCAAAAATTCACGGTGGTAAGGATGGTGAAGATGTGCGTCTGTGAAAGGATGGAGGCGACAACGGATGGACTGGGAACTCCCCCGTCTTCTACGGGATGAAGATGTAGAAGGTGTAGCATTGGAACCAGAAGAAGGTGTATTCGAGTTAGCCTGTCCGACTGTCGATCCAGCCTGTAATGCGTCACTCCTCTCTTTCTGCACAAAAGCATGTTGTGAAACTCGGCCATGCCTCAAACGTGACGTTCTCTCAGACATATATCCTGTACAAGCAAGAACAAAACGTTAGCATATGACTCACAAAGGAAAAAAAGAAGAAAAAAACAATGCAGCAAGAAACCGAAAATAAACCTCTAGTTTTGTTCTTGCCCAGAAACTGAAATAAACCTCTAGTTTCTTTTGCGAGACAAGGTTACGTACAATGTGACACCCCAATTAATTCGATTATTAAATAATTATAATTTTTAATTATTAATTTAATTAGGAATGTAATTATTAATATTTTGGATTAATGGAATTAATTAAATTAAATAGAAGTGGAATTATTGGTGGTGTGAAGGGTAAAGTGAGGGTGTGAGGAGTAAAAGGCTCTACTCACATTATTATTTTATTTTTATTATGATAGAACAATAAAAGGAATAAAAGAAGGAAAAAGAGAAAAAGGAATCATTATTGGGAAAACTCACTGTACGTGCATTTGAGAAGAGGAAAAGGAAGGAGGAAACCGGAAGTGTCAGAATTCGAAGAACCCACAAGGTAAGGGGTGATTTCGATTAATTAATGCGTATTATCGGTTTTGATATTCAATAGTATGGATCATAGTATGTTAGGAATCCCAGTTTAGAAATTCTAGGGTTCCGTAGAATTTTTCCTATTGTGTCGGATTGTAGGTCGGAAACCATTAGTGTGTCAGATAATAAATAGGAATGATGAAATAATGTTGTTTGATGTTATAATGGTGTAAAAGGGTTGTATTTTGGTGTTCCTGAAAGTATAATTCGTATAGGAATGATTGGGAATGATTTGGAATGCATAATGCTGCCAAAAATAGCAGATTTTCATTCTGCAGGTCGTGGGAACCGGTTCCTTGTGGGGAGGAACCGGGTTCCCAGTGTAATTTTTTCAAAAACTGGCAAAAATGTACGTAGGAACCGGTTCCCAGTGGGGTAGGAACTGGGTTCCCATACATTTTCCAGGGGCGTGATTTTTGAACTTTGTGGGAACCGGTTCCTGCATAGGTAGGAACCGGGTTCCACTGAAACTTTTTGAAAAATTCTAAAACTTTGAAAATTCATAACCTTCAAACCGTAAGTCCGTTTTGAGCGCCGTTTTGGAAGTTATTTCTTAAATTTAATGCTCTATTTTATAAAATGAAAAGATTTCCTAAAACTTGAAATTATTTTGAAAAATGAGTCGAATTTCCGAAATAAGTGATTATTGGCTGACGCACATTGGTGTGTATGTAGCAGTGAACCTGTGATGATGGATGTATTAGTATTGTGTGAATGAAAGACATGTTTATATTGCTGATGATTGTGTGCATGATCGTTGAGATATCATGTTTTTGGTTTTGATTCAGTTATGATAACTTGGTGTATTTCATAGACTGATTTGATGTTGCATGTTGGTGATGTGCGTGCATATGCATTTTTGGTGAAGTTAATTCCCATTGTGTGGAATTTGGCTTGTATTGCCGTTAACCGATACCCGGCTGATGATGGGTGGTTAGGCTGGATTCGTGTCCGGGTGTTTATGGACGAATCGATGATTACTGTATCCAGTTGATGATGGATCAGTGTTGGGTGACTTGGTCACGTGTTGGTACCACATGCATTGTGTCTGCATTTGTGTTTGCATGGAATTGTAACATGTTAGGATGTCTTCCAGTGTTACAATTCTTTTGTTGATTATTGATTGTGCATAATGACTTGTATGATCGGGACTGCGTGTTGAATCTGAATTTATGCTAAAATGGGTGAAAATAATATGCTTGTGATATATTGTTGATTGAGAAGCTTATAATGTATTTTAATTATGAGAAATCTCACCCTTACTTTAATAATTTCATATTAAAGTTAGCAGCTCAAGAGTTGGTGAGGATGGCTCTAGAGCTTGTCATTTTAAGTCCGCGTGTCAGTGTCATGCTCTGATAGGTTGTAACACTGAGGACGTTTAGTTGAGAACTTGTTTAGCAATCAAATGTTATTTGGATTACTTTAGGAATAATTATGATTTGATTTTATTCCGTTTTGATTTGATGGTATTATTTCCGCTGTGTAAGACATGGTCTTAACCTTATTGAGTATTTTGATAGTGATCCTCAGTGTAGCATGGCTACTGAGTTAATTGGAGTTTTATTTATTTCATAATTGTGGCATCCCTTGGTTTCCGTGTTGACTCTGATTAAATCTGGTTTTAGTACTAAATTAATTAAATTATTCGGGGTATTTTAGAAGGGGTGTTACAATAGTGGTATCAGAGCATAGTTGGTCTTGTCTTGTGTCGTTATCCCTTGTGTATGCGACTAGTGTAAGATGACACTGTCGATACTTGTGTGCTGATGAGGTTGTTTTGTAATGTTACAGAACAATGGTCGGAAGAGGTAACGGAAGAAACGACGATGCTATTGCTGAAGTATTAGGAATGTTAGCTGGAGTGCTCGGCGAGAACCAGCAGGGAGCTGTTATTGGTGCTGACCGACAATTGGGGAATTTTCAGAGGAATAATCCTCCATTGTTCAAGGGTGCACATGATCCCGAAGGTGCTCAGAAGTGGTTGAAGGAGATCGAGAGGATCTTCAAAGTGATTGACTGTGCTGAAGGGCTGAAGGTGAGATACAGAACTCACATGTTAGCGGAGGAAGCTGACGACTGGTGGATTGCTACCAGAACTGAAATGGAAGAAGATGGTATTGCGTTGACTTGGGCTGTGTTCAGGAGGGCTTTTCTGAGAAGGTACTTTCCTGAAGACATTCGAGGTAAGAAGGAGATTGAATTTCTGGAGCTCAAGCAAGGCAACAAGATGGAGTATGCTTCAAGTTTACCGAGTTGGCAGTATTATGCTCATTACACTAACGATGCGATGGAGAATTTTCCAAATGTATCAAATTTGAGAATGGTCTGCGTGACGAGATTAAGCGGTATCGTATCGCCGTATCCAAGATTTTCCGATCCGTTGATCGTAGTAGGATTTTAGAGGAGGATCTTGCCAAGACTAAGTCGAATGCTCGAGGGTATGTTGATAGGAAGGGTAAGCAATGATGGATCATGGTAAGCCTTATGATAGAGTAATCGAGATCCGTGGTTGGAAGAAGTCCGTGGAGGAGATTCGTTCTTCCATTAAATGTTACAAGTGTGGTGAGACAGACATCGTATGGTGGTGTAAAAGTAATGATAAGAAGTGTTTCAAGTGAAACTCGCCATGTGGCCAATGATTGCAGAGAGTGGTGACTGTTACAACCTGTGGTGAAGAGGGTCATACTGTCCTCGGCAAAACCAAGAAGAGCAAGCGGTGGTAAAGTGTTTGCATTGTCGGATCGAGACTAAGCCGATGATCGGTGATTAAAGGTACATGTTTTATTAATGACATACCTTTGATTGCGATTATTGATCGGAGCTACGATTCTTTTATTGCTTTGGATTGTGCTAAAAGATTGAATTTGGAAATTTCTAATATGGATGGAAGTATGGTTATTGACACTCTGCGTCGGGTTCTGACTACTTCAGATATTTGTAGGAATTGTCCTATTGTGATTTTTGGTAGGGGTTTCGATATGGATCTAGTGTGCCTACCGTTAGAACAACTTGATATCATCCTTGGAATGAACTGGTTGGAATTCAACCAGGTTCATATCAACTGTTTTGCGAAGACGATTATTTTTCCTGAAGAGGTTGGTGTCGAAGATGTGACTATGTCGGTTAAACAGATGAACCTAGTGGAAAGATGGTGCTGTGGTGTTTATGTTGTATTCGCAATAGGCGGAGGAAAAGCAAAGAGTGATGGATTTCATGGTGAATGAATTTCCGGAGGTGTTTCCTAAGACGTTAGTGAATTGCCACCTGAGAGAGAGGTAGAATTTACTATAGATTTGATTCCTGGAACTAGTCCGGTGTCGATGGCGCCTTACCGTATGTCGGCATCTGAATTAGCGGAGTTAAAGAAATAGTTGGAGGAGTTGCTTGAGAAGAAGTTTATTCGTCCCAGTGTTTCGCCATGGGGAGCTCCGGTGTTGTTGGTGAAGAAGAAAGAAGGTTCAATGAGGTTATGTGTTGATTACAGACAGCTGAATAAAGTTACAATCAAGAATCGGTATCCTTTGCCGAGGATTGATGATTTGATGGATCAACTAGTTGGAGCTTGTGTATTTAGTAAGATTGATCAGAGATCGGGATATCATCATATTCGTGTGAAGTCGGAGGATATTTCAGAAAACTGCATTTAGAACGAGGTATGGACATTACGAGTATTCTGTTATGCCGTTTGGAGTTACTAATGCACCTGGTGTTTTCATGGAGTATATGAACAGGATATTTCATCCGTATCTTGACAAGTTTGTGGTAGTATTCATTGATGATATTTTAATTTATTCGAAGAGCGATGAAGAACATGCAGAACATCTCAGAGTTGTATTGGAATCGTTGAAAGAGAAGAAGCTTTATGCGAAGTTGTCCAAATGTGAATTCTGGTTAAGTGAAGTGAGTTTTCTTGGTCATGTGATTTCCAAGAATGGAATTGCTGTCGATCCTACGAAGGTAGAAGCAGTATCTCAGTGGGAAGCGCCAAAGAATGCTTCTGAGATCCGTAGTTTTCTGGGTCTTGCAGGTTATTACATGAAGTTTATAGAAGGATTTTCCAAACTAGCGTTGCCATTGACTAAGTTGACCAGGAAGGGTCAGATGTTTGTTTGGGATGTTGAATGTGAGAAAGGATTTCAAGAGCTGAAGAGGAGGTTGACTAGTGCTCCGATCTTGATTTTGCCGAATCCGGCGAAGTCCTTTGTTGTGTATTGTCATGCGTCACTGATGGGATTAGGTGGTGTGTTGATGCAAGATAAGCAGGTTGTGGCTTATGCTTCGAGACAATTGAAAGTACATGAAAGGAATTATCCAACTCATGATTTAGAGTTGGCAGCTGTTGTATTTGTTTTAAAGTTGTGGAGGCATTATTTATACGGTTCTCGATTTGAGGTATTCAGTGATCACAAAAGTCTGAAATATCTCTTTGATCAGAAAGAGTTGAACATGAGGCAGAGGAGATGGTTAGAATTCCTAAAGGATTATGATTTCGGTTTGAATTACCATCCTGGTAAGGCAAACGTTGTTGCAGATGCTTTGAGTAGGAAGTCCTTGCATATGTCGAAGTTGATGGTTCGTGAGTTAGATTTGGTTGAACAGTTCATTCAGAGACTTAAGTTTGGTTTGTGAAACTACTCTGAATAGTGTGAAACTGGGTATGTTGAAGCTGACTAGTGGTATTCTGGAAGAGATTAGAAATGGACAGAAGTCCGATGTTGGTTTAGTTGACAAGTTGACATTGGTCAACCAAGGTGAGTTCCGGATTGATGAGAATGGCGTTATGAGGTTTGGTGATAGGGTGTGTGTTCCGGATGTTGCCGAGATTAGAAAAAGTATTTTGGAAGAAGGACATCGTAGCGGGTTGAGTATTCATCCCGGTGCTACTAAAATGTACCACGATTTGAAGAAGTTGTTTTGGTGGCCGGGAATGAAAAAGGAAATTGCTGAGTTTGTGTATGTTTGTCTGGTTTGTCAAAAGTCGAAAATCGAGCATCAGAAACCGTCGGGATTGATGGAACCGTTGTTTGTTCCGGAATGGAAATGGGATGGAATCTCTATGGATTTCGTGTCTGGTTTGCCAAGGACAGCGAAGAACTGTGACTCTATCTGGGTTATTGTGGATCGGTTGACAAAATCTGCTCACTTTATTTCGATAAGAATGGATTATCCGATGGAGAGGTTGGCAGAATTGTATGTTGAAAAGATTGTGACTTTGCACGGTATTCCTTCTAGTATTGTGTCGGATCGAGATCCAAGTTTTACATCTAAGTTTTGGACGGGATTACAAGAAGCCTTGGGTACTAAGTTACGTTTGAGTTCCGCTTATCATCCACAGACAGATGGTCAGACGGAAAGAACGATTCAGTCGTTGGAAGATTTGTTAAGAGCTTGTGTGTTGGAGAAAGGTGGAGCTTGGGATAGTTATCTACCATTGATTGAGTTTACCTACAACAATAGTTTTCATTCGAGCATTGGTATGGCTCCGTTTGAGGCATTGTACGGTAGGAGGTGTCGGACACCGTTGTGTTGGTATGAATCTGGAGAGAGTGCTGTGATTGGACCGGAAATTGTCCAACAGACTTCGGAAAAGATTAAGATGATTCAGGAAAAGATGAGAACTTCCCAGAGTCGTTAGAAAAGTTATCATGATAACAGGAGGAAAGATCTTGAGTTTAGCGAAGGAGAACATGTGTTTATGCGAGTTACTCCGATGACTGGTATTGGTCGAGCTTTGAAGTCAAAGAAGTTGACTCCACGTTTTATTGGTCCGTTTCAGATTACCAAGAGGATTGGGAAGGTTGCATATCAGATTTCCTTGCCGCCGTCACTTGCAAATTTGCATGATGTTTTCCATGTATCTCAGCTAAGGAAGTACATTGCTGATCTGTCTCATGAGATTCGGGTAGATGATATACAGGTACGAGAGAATTTGACTATTGAAGCGGTACCTGCAAGAATTGAGGATCGGAAGTTGAAACAGTTGCGAGGCAAAGAGATCGCATTGGTAAAAGTGGCTTGGGGAGGACCAGCAGATGGGAATGTCACTTAGGAGCTGGAGAGTCAGATGAAGGACTCGTATCCCGAACTGTTCGTCTAAGGTATGTTTTTGAGGACGAAAACTCTTTTAGTTGGGGAGAGTTGTGACACCCCAATTAATTCGATTATTAAATAATTATAATTTTTAATTATTAATTTAATTAGGAATGTAATTATTAATATTTTGGATTAATGGAATTAATTAAATTAAATAGAAGTGGAATTATTGGTGGTGTGAAGGGTAAAGTGAGGGTGTGAGGAGTAAAAGGCTCTACTCACATTATTATTTTATTTTTATTATGATAGAACAATAAAAGGAATAAAAGAAGGAAAAAGAGAAAAAGGAATCATTATTGGGAAAACTCACTGTACGTGCATTTGAGAAGAGGAAAATGAAGGAGGAAATCGGAAGTGTCAGAATTCGAAGAATCCACAAGGTAAGGGGTGATTTCGATTAATTAATGCGTATTATCGGTTTTGATATTCAATAGTATGGATCATAGTATGTTAGGAATCCCGGTTTAGAAATTCTAGGGTTCCGTAGAATTGTTCCTATTGTGTCGGATTGTAGGTCGGAAACCATTAGTGTGTCAGATGATAAATAGGAATGATGAAATAATGTTGTTTGATGTTATAATGGTGTAAAAGGGTTGTATTTTGGTGTTCCTGAAAGTATAATTCGTATAGGAATGATTGGGAATGATTTGGAATGCATAATGCTGTCAAAAATAGCAGATTTTCATTCTGCAGGTCGTGGGAACCGGTTCCCTGTGGGGAGGAACCGGGTTCCCAGTGTAATTTTTTCAAAAACTGGCAAAAATGTACGTAGGAACCGGTTCCCAGTGGGGTAGGAACTGGGTTCCCATACATTTTCCAGGGGCGTGATTTTTGAACTTTGTGGGAACCGGTTCCTGCATAGGTAGGAACCGGGTTCCACTAAAACTTTTTGAAAAATTCTAAAACTTTGAAAATTCATAACTTTCAAACTGTAAGTCCGTTTTGAGCGCCGTTTTGGACGTTATTTCTTAAATTTAATGCTCTATTTTATAAAATGAAAAGATTTCCTAAAACTTGAAATTATTTTGAAAAATGAGTCGAATTTCCGAAATAAGTGATTATTGGCTGACGCACATTGGTGTGTATGTAGCAGTGAACCTGTGATGATGGATGTATTAGTATTGTGTGAATGAAAGGCATGTTTATATTGCTGATGATTGTGTGCATGATTGTTGAGATATCATGTTTTTGGTTTTGATTCAGTTATGATAACTTAGTGTATTTCATAGATTGATTTGATGTTGCATGCTGGTGATGTGCGTGCATATGCATTTTTGGTGAAGTTAATTCCCATTGTGTGGAATTTGGCTTGTATTGCCGTTAACCGATACCCGGGTGATGATGGGTGGTTAGGCTGGATTTGTGTCCGGGTGTTTATGGACGAATCGATGATTACTGTATCCGGTTGATGATGGATCAGTGTTGGGTGACTTGGTCACGTGTTGGTACCACATGCATTGTGTCTGCATTTGTGTTTGCATGGAATTGTAACATGTTAGGATGTCTTCCAGTGTTACAATTCTTTTGTTGATTATTGATTGTGCATAATGACTTGTATGATTGGGACTGCGTGTTGAATCCGAATTTATGCTAAAATGGGTGAAAATAATATGCTTGTGATATATTGTTGATTGAGAAGCTTATAATGTATTTTAATTATGAGAAATCTCACCCTTACTTTAATAATTTCATATTAAAGTTAGCAGCTCAAGAGTTGGTGAGGATGGCTCTAGAGCTTGTCATTTTAAGTCCGCGTGTCAGTGTCATGCTCTGATAGGTTGTAACACTGAGGACGTTTAGTTGAGAACTTGTTTAGCAATCAAATGTTATTTGGATTACTTTAGGAATAATTATGATTTGATTTTATTCCGTTTTGATTTGATGGTATTATTTCCGCTGTGTAAGACATGGTCTTAACCTTATTGAGTATTTTGATAGTGATCCTCAGTGTAGCATGGCTACTGAGTTAATTGGAGTTTTATTTATTTCATAATTGTGGCATCCCTTGGTTTCCGTGTTGACTCTGATTAAATCTGGTTTTAGTACTAAATTAATTAAATTATTCGGGGTATTTTAGAAGGGGTGTTACATACAGCCCCACCCCAAAATTCCAAATGTGTCCAAAAACATGGATTGATCGTCAAAAACAGTTTATCAATAGTGTTCTAATGACTCCTAATGATATAAACTACATAAAACTACACATTTGAAACCCTATTTCACTAATTTCAATAGAAATTACATGAACTCTAAAAATTTCTTAAAACACTTACTTGATTGATTGTAGAAGGTTTTGGCTTGCTTGATTGTGTTAGTTGTTGTATTTATCCAATGCTTGATGGTTGATGTTGATTGTTTGAGAAAAAATTGAATTTTTAGATAAAAGGTAGAAATGAGTGATTGAGAGAGTTTGAGTTTTTTTTTTTTTTTTTTTAAGTTTGATGTTATGGAGAGGGGAAAGGTTCTGGTGCCCTTTGAAACTTGAGGTATACTTCCGATTTATACCCAACATTTTCAAAGAGATTTGTATAGTATATGGTGCGAATCGGAAATATATTTCCAATTTCTAGAGACAGTAGTGAAACTTCACATGGTGCGCTAGAAGACTATAAAATCAGTTAAGAAATTCACAAAATTTTAGACATGATACTTAAAACATATGTTCTCTTAGTATTGATAATGAAGTTAGTATTGATTACATTGAGTTTGAAAATCAATTTATTATTCTTTTCAATTCTGTTTTTAATGTTGATTAATAGATGTTTTGATAATGGATTGATATAGAATAGAATCTCAAATATTGTGGATGACCAATTAATGGTATGGTTACTAGTATTCTAACTTCCATTGAAGTGTAAGATACAATCGATGCCATGATCAGTAATAATGCTCCTAGTCTTTATGGTTTTGGAGCTCATGTCTTCCAACTTTATTGGAAAGTTATTAAAGATGATGTGATTTAAGTTGTGGTTTCTTTCTATATTAATTCTTGGATTTTTTAATTGGAATGAAACCGTAATAATAGTTTTTTTTTTTTTTTATTTGGGAAGGAAAAATAAATATAAGTTTTGATGCTGATGAAATATATTTTTCAAAAAATAAAATAAAAAATTGGTTCATGCATATTTTTGGACCGAACAATTTTATAAAATTGGTTCCCATTCTTGGATTCAAATGATTTTGAGCAATTTAATCCAATTTTTTTATTTTACAGTCATTTTGATCCAGTAGCAGTTTTGCAAGGTTGGTCGGATCAGATTTAGCTTCAATTCTGCATGTGTTTGGATTGGTAGTGAATATAATTGATTCCAAAAGAATTGAGTTTGGTAGAATTGATTTTAATAGAATTTAGTTTAACATAATTAATTTATATTTGAATACATTTAAGTAAAAATTAGTTAAATAATAAATTTTAGTGTAAAAATCATCTAAAATTAATTCGGGAGGTAGAAATTATAAATACTAATTTTAAATAGAATCAATTTTATTTTAATGAAACCAAACAAATTAAAATTATTGCAGAATCAATTATGCACTCCAGAAGTATTTTTAGACTTTGTGGAATTGTTACCAAACATACACTCTCTCTTGAATAAACTAGTATGATTTTTAAAACATTGTCGAATACACTTTCTCTCGCATTTACAAAAGCTTCACATCATTCATAATGACTTAGGCAACAGAATATTAACATTTTGTTAGTACTTCATGGGATCATTAGAAAATCATCACCACCATACAAGAAGCCTTACTACAATGGTCATCATCAACCAATCATCAATTTTTTGTTAATAAATGCAAACTAAAATAAATGAATTATAAGTGGTGAGGATGTAAACTGAAAATATATTTCTAATTTTTCAGAAGTATTTTTGAAATTGCATACGGTATTTTTCACCCCCTATGAAGTGAAATAAGAAATTCTATAAAAAATATTGTCAAAACCTAAAGAGAGAAAATTGTGAAGTCAAAATCACAAAATAAATTGAACATAAAATTTGGAGAGAATAAATGAAATTATAAAGAAATATTTTGATGATAATATTTATAAATAATTATATTTTATAAGTACAAGAGTTTTCAAAGCTTAAATAAAGTTGTAACAACAGTAATAAAAAATAATTGACAAAAATTGATGATAAATAAAAATACTAAAGTGAATAAGTTAATATATATTGTATTTGAACCTATAGTTTCCACCTTGAGAAGTAGTACTCTAATAGAGAAATATTACAAAAGAACGACTAGTGTAGTAGTTAGAAACAAGTCACTAACTTGAGCATATTTTGGTTCAAATGGGATTGAATCAATAGGCGAACTGATTGATTTTGAACTCAATTAGTTGTACTGACTCGTTCAGTATGAAAAAATGATGTAAAAACGACATAAAATGAGAAAGGTGTATTGTTGATTGTATGAAGTTGATTACAGTTTGGGTGGTGTGCACTTTATATAATTTAAAATTCATTGAAGTAGATTGATCAAACACAAATAACGATCCTTGTGGCTCGGATCTGATTTTTTGTTTTTTTGTTTTTTTGTTTCCAGTATTATGGTATAAAAAACACAACTATCCATCCAAAATACCAAACCTACCATCGTTGGGTGCTTCAACTTGCATAACACATTGTTTCTACTTGTTTTGATAGTGAGAAACAAAATGCCAATAAACTACTTTCTGTGTTTGGATATCCTAAAGCCACTGCACAAAGCAATGAATGTAGGACTGTATTCATATCTAACGTCTCTGCAATCGACTACCGTGCAAAGGCTATAGGGAAGTATTGGTTCCATGTATAACCTTTTGAAGCTTTATCTTTTCCTTTTTCATTTCTAATATTGAAAAACTAGCTGAACTAATGTATCAGACTGTCTAGACACAGGCCTGCAAGAAGCAACATAGAAGAAATGCACACATCAGTTTATGTATATGAATTAGACAGGAAATATTTTTTCAAACATTTCAATTTTAAATGATCATGTGATATAAGGTATACGTCCATATATCAAAAGATTGCAGTGGTGAAGAAAACAATATATGCATACTTTTAAGATGCATTACCCGTCAAAATCCAAGGTCAAAGCTTGGGAATTCTTCCCTTTCATGCGAAAACTCCTCCGCGCTCTCTTCATTGGAAATGGGGCGAGAAGAATGAACATCCGGACTTGATATTAATAAGTCAAAATCGGCCTCATTGATACTTTGCTGAGCTTCCTTTTGTGAGTTGGACTACATATGCAATTTCAGAACCACTTAGACAAATCTTAGACGACAGATGATTTTGCAGTGTACAGAAAACAAACAAAATTCATAGAGAAAAAGTATTTTTCTCCGGTTGCCAAACAACGCCTAAGAAAAGTTCTCAACCGTATGGAAAGTACGAAATTAATGCCATAGAAATCACATGAACGTTGTGCATTCTTGGCCACTATATCGGTTACCATGCTCCTAATTGTACTCTTGGCCTTTTTAAAAAATCCCAACCAATCCTCTAAGACCAAGAGTTAATATTTTAATTGTGATGTTTAATGAACAACAGAAAGCAATGGTATGAAATGGCAACTAGAGAAAATGTAGAGAGACAAAGAGACTAGACCTGGTGGGACACTTTCACATTCTCCCTACACTGGAAACTACCACCCCCAGATGTTGCTGCAGAACCCAAATTAAGCCGTGTCAACAGTGCTACTAACATCTTAAAAGTCAAAACAAAAAACCGCTACTAAAATTTTCCAAAAACAAATAAAAGAGCACGAAATCCAAAATATCCATCATGACTTGCCTTTGGTAGGTGTAATATGAGGAGATTTCGAAGTCTCCATTGACTCACTATCCAAAATATTTTCATATGACTTATTGGGAGATCCGCAACCTATATAAATCCAACATAGTCACGTTATTATGATCTAAAAACAGATCGATATTTTACCAGGTTACACATCTAACCTGTGATATAACATTCACGAGGCTTAGCCTTAGGGTCTTGTAAAAAGGACAATATCTGATTGACTGCACAAAAACCAGAAATCAGCCACATGTACGAATAATGAAATGACATTTTGAGATAAGCAATGTTGACGAAGAGCCCTATATCATATCACAGGCATCACATTTCTGTGTCTCTGTCGCAGATTGACCGGCTTGATCGAATTTCATATTAGTCAATGGGAGCTCATAATTTATCTTATCTCACAGTTGATGTATATTATTGCCATTTGCCAAGTTATATTTTGATACTTCCCTCATTATATTAAGTTAGAGATGCCAACGCTAATATGAATATGGAAGCAATATAGTTTCAATTAGACATGACAAATCAACTTAATTCTAAAGAGGTGCATTAATAAAGATATACTACTAGATGTTAAGTCACAACTTCCTAATAGTAGAAGGAGAATAAAAAGATTGGCTTTAAGACCATAGTTACGAACCGTCACGTAAAGGTTTGACTACCGGGACTGCTTTGTTTGATTTTATCGAAGATTGAGAGTTCAAGCCTGCATCTTGCGGAAGACAAGCCCGGCTCGGAGGCTGTCCTGCATAATATAGCCATAAACAGATGAGAGTGTAAAATCAAAACCTGTCCACCAGTCATTCCATTGTTCCCTGCGGGGGGGCAAGAGCAGGAAGATTAGAGTCCAGACCAGAGGTACGAAGTACAAACCATCATGTAAAGACTTGACTACTGGGACTGTCTTGCTTGGTTTGATCTCTTCTATCTTGGAAAATTGAGAGTTCAAGCTTGCATCTTGCCGAATACAAGGCCTGCTTGAAGGTTGTCCTGCATGCCATAACCATAAACAGATGAGAGTCAAAAATCAAAACCTATTCACACCTCATTCAGACATGCTTCATGCTCATGGTTATCAGGGTGCACCCAATAGTGATAGCATGCCTTTAGTTTTTTTTCAAGACATGCTTCACGCTCATGATTATCAGGGTGCACCCAATACTGATAGCACGCCTTTAGTTGTTTTTCATCAAACAAATTAATTAATGTTTGACCATCTAATATCTTGATGCGAATTGGTTAAAGCATACAAGAAATAAATGTTGAAAATTGAATCATGTGATACAAAATTATTAATTGCATTGATTGATTCGTGCAGTGTGTGATTCCTCACATGAAACTAATTAGTAAATTGCTAACTCTAATCAATTCACGCTATTCAAACTGTGTTTTTGATTTCTAGAGCCAGATTTGGTGTTTTTTATTGTGATTTTTGTGAATGATTTCCAATATTCATAGCTTCCTTGTTTTTAGGCTTCACTGATATTAAGGAGGTTTCTTCTTCAATCCTAAATGATTATATATGATATTTCTTAATGAGATCAGCGTGTATAAAGAAATGGATGATAGTAAGTTCAAAACAATCGAGTGACATGCATGGAAGTACAGAATTGTACAACAATAAAATGACTTGAAGAAACTTCTGCGTAGCTAAGGACTAACCTTTAGCAGTAGACGGATGAAGCTCGCGACGGACCTTTTGCCCATGTCTTTGTTGTCTCTTCTCAACAACATTTTCACCATCAGTCCCTTGTTCACTCAACTTCACTGAAGATTGATGACTTCCCTCAGGTTCTCCAACATCAACTAAATGTCCAGCAAAATATACCATGGAACCAGCTTCTATAACTTCATCTTGCTTTAGAAACCTGCGTTCTAAAGGTCTTTTGCTCAAATCATACAGTATGACCTGGAAACACAACTAATAAAATTATCACTGTGCCAATAATAGATAATGTGTGTTTAAATGAGGTCTAGTGTTATTAAGAAAAGTTGAATAATTCATTTACATGGAACCAGTTTCAAAATAAACAATAAATCAAACAAATTGATGACAGATAAAGAAACATGTGGCGATACAAACAGGAAAAAGAAAATTATAACAAGTGAGAAAATTAACCTGCCGCCCATGGGATCCACAACACTCTAGTTGTAAAAAGCCGTCATGATACTTCTTTGCTTTTTGAGTTAATTGTGTTGTGTATAGGACCTTCCATTCTATATAGGAAAGGAGAGAGATATACAGGTGAACGCTGAACAGTTAATGAAGAAAAAAAAACTGAAGACAATCAAAGCAGAAAACAAATGCAACCAATTACGGGCCTAAAAAGAAACTGACCATATACAAGCAAGAAGGAATCCATAAGAAAGAAAGAATAAAACAATCAATTGACTCACTTATTAGTTTCCGTTGATTCATGATAAAACTATAAATACTATATGTGTGTGTGTGTGTTTTCACAGAATTCTGTATATCAGCTTCAATTTTAAATTTTTGTAAAGTGATTGTTTGAAACTCAGTTAACATGGTTTGCATCTCTAAAAAAAGTCATGGGTAAAATAACCACCATTCAAATGTAAGATCATGCGTAGTAATATCAGTACTCTTTTAATTATTTTTTTGAAAAGGCAAAGTACTTCGTCTATTAAAAGTGCAAATTCTGTATTTTAGAACCAAATGTCGTCATTAAGTAGAACAGCTACATGCATCATGTAAATCATATTTGACTCATTAACCAAATCATATTAGTGACTGGCACATAAAGTCTCTGCACATTTTTCTTCTACGTTAATATTCTTGCTTCAATTTTAAAACAGCTAGAAGTTACAGAACTGAGTAACAAGAAAGAAAATTCGTGTAACTAAGAATTTATTGGAAATAGGAAATGCTGATGAAATCTATAATCTTCCTATGAAATAAAAATACAAAATGGAAAAAGAACTGATGCAACTAAAAACAACTGGCAAAATACAACATATTTTCAAAACAATAAGTAAAACTATCAACTAACCACGGTCTCCAACGGTTACATGGCTATCAGTGTCAAGAGAAGTTTTCTGTCTGTCTATCTTCTCTATTCTCTTTATATTACTGCAATTGTTTCCCTTAACACTGGAATCTGGTGTATGACTTACTTGATCCTCACTAATGTCAACCAAATATGTATCAAATGTAATTGATTCACCGGGTTTTATTACATCTTCTTTTTTAAGGAACCTGCTATCTAAGAGCGTCCTACTTGCATCAAACAGCCTAGCCTGAAATACAGACAGAAGAGGGACGGATAACCATTTATTAAGCCCCTCGTGTAATCCTGACTGCAACTGGGACATTTTAAGATTTATAACCTGTTTGGATAAATATCTTTACAAACAATTATGGAAACAATTTTAGTATTTAAGCTAATCCAAGCATGCCATTGACCACAATACAAGAATAACAAACAAAAAAAAGATTCAGTATGTATGCATTAAAATAACCTCACCAATCATATCCTGAAAATCAAAGCAAATATTAAACTTTTGATATTGAAAGTTAACCTGTGTCCCCCGAGATCCGCATAAATCAAGTCGTAAAAAACCATCATGGTACTTCTTTGCCTTCTGAGTAATTTGACTGGTGTATAGAACTTGCCACTCTAATTGAATATAGAAAAAGTTATAATAGTTAGAAGATAAATATAACAACTCATTATGTCTTACAACATACTGGCATGTTCCAAATGTATCTCAACTTTGAATTTAAGAGAGTAACTAGGCAGAATCAATCCTGCATTGCCATATTTTGCACCAGAATGACAGAAAAAGACAAATAAGGCAAGCAAAGCAGAGTGCACCCAGCATTACACTAACCTTTTGAACTAGGTTTTGGTGTTTCCTGACTTATCTTTGGTGACTGATACTTAAGAATTTCTCTCTTCTTAAATTCTGCAATGTTTACAACCACACTAATTATACAACTATACCGCACTGCAAATCATATAAGTACCTACAGGCTAAGGCTAATCAATTATCATCATCCCTTGTAGCAATGACGCAAACTGCATAACCAATAAGTTGATAAGAAACATCTAATATGATACGACCAATAAGTTGATATGGACATACTGATCTTTTTGTACTTTGAAAACACACATCATGCCATCATAGTTTGGACTCCTAGACACTCAACAAGAACAATCTAAGAGCACAAAAATATTTTCACAAAGCTTAAAAGCCAAATTCTGAAATTAATGATGCTAATGTTAACCTTGGATAATTTTTTGTGATGGACTGAGAGGTTTCTGTGTCCGAATAGTCTCCTTCGCTTTAACTTTGACATCTTGTGCATCAACACACATCAAAAAGACATAAACAGTCAAATCACGATTAAGCATTCCAAATGATACCTCCAAAATTAGCAACAAAAAAACATATTTATTAAAACTAGTTGGAGTCGTTAAAGGAAATCGAAAGTCGGTCAGAATTAATTTCAAGTCTATTAAAATTAGTCAGCATAATTAAGATCATTATATAAAGTGTTTCGTATACACTATAATCGAAGCCTACAACATATGAAGCATGAACACTGCAAACACGACACCAATACTGATATGTCGACACCAGTAATAACTAGAAAAAGTAAATAAGTTAAGTATAATCACAAGTGACACTGACACATCTTTTCAGAGGTGTTGGTGCTACATAGTCCGCAACTATCTTTAACAAACTCCAACTAATTCTAACATAGATATATGTATCTATAAATTTATAAAAGATTACGAAAGGGTTCATACCAGGAGTTCTGAATCTGAAAACATTATTTTGTTTCTTATCAACCTTCAATTGAGATTCAGGCTTGTTTTCACCTTCAAGACTACCGATATCAACAAGATGACCGTTAAACGTCAAACTCTCACCAGATGCAACAGTTTCGTCGCTCTTCAAGAGCCTACACTCCAACAGTTTCTCGTATTCATCATATAGCGACAACTACACAGAAATTGGGCGAAAAAACTTCGTCAGATTTTGCAATTGAGTGAATTCAATGTGAAATTCCGATCTGAAAAACGACCGATTCGATAATATTGACGGTAATTTAAGAGAGAGAAAAGACTGAGAGAAAACCTTGGTGGCGGAAACGTTGAGAACTAGAAATCCGTCTTGGTAGACTTTGCGTTTCTGATTGACGTGTTTTGTGTAGGTTACCGTCCATCGCTTCTTCGAATCGGCCATTGTTAGTGTGAGCTCTTACACACAGAAACGAAACCTGATTTTTTATTGTTGTCGTTCAGTTAGCTTTTGAATTTTTCGAAACCAAATTTTGACCGGTGATAACGCGGGAAAGGGAAGAATGTATGTCAAACGATTTTTTTTTTTCTTTTAACTTTTTTATAGAAAAAAAGGCTAAAGAGTCTCTTTGACTAGACATGTTTTGAGCTTATGGCTTATAAGCTCATATGATAATTATAGTTTTTTCATCACGAACTTATAGCTTATTTTATTATCTAATAACTTATTTTTCAGACGTTATTTTAAGAGTCTGTGTGCTAAGACACATTTTTGAACTTATGGCTTATAACTTATAGCTTATAAGCTCATATGATATTTTAGACTTGTTTGGTAATAGTCTTTTGATCATGAGCTTATAGCTTATTTTGCTAGTTTATAGCTTATTTTTTAGACGCTATTTTAAATAGCATTTTAGCTTATAGCTTATTATTTTTTATTCATTTTTTATCCTTATTATTTTAATAAAAATCCAATTTTATCCTCAATAATTTATATTAATTTAAAATAAAATAATTACATATAAAATATCTTTTATGTCATTTTACATTTATAAGTTAGTTGAACCACTGATATTATCAAACACTTCAACTAATTTATCAGCCGTCAGCCTCAACCATCACCCATAAGCTATAAGCTATCAGTTATCAGTCATCAGTTATAAGCTATAAGATATCAACTAGCTTATCAGTCAACCACTATTTTTATCAAACAGACCCTAAATAGCGTTTTAACTTATAGCTTATAGCTTATCATTTTTTCTTTCATTATTACCCTTATAAATTTTAATAATTTTAAATATACATTTGATTATTAATTAAAAAATATCTTTTTATGTCATTTTATATTTATCAGCTAGTTAAATCGCTAATTTTACCAAACATTTTAATTAGCTTATCAACTATCAATCACAACCATCAGCCATAAGCTATAAGCCATCAATTATAAGCCATCAACCATAAACTATAAGCTATCAGCTACCTTATCACTCAACCGCTAATTTTATCAGACATAGCCTAAGTCTGAAAACAACTAAACCCGCATAATTCTCGTGTACGAGGTTTCCCTCATATAATCTCCATATATGTGTTAAATACCTCCATGGGCAATGATCAAGAATGCGAGTACCTAATCTATGCATAACACCTAATATTGTCGATTCATCCACTCATTTGTTTTCTTCCCTATACATTTGACTATAGATGCTCTTCTATTTTGCTCAACTCTAGTTTGATGTGTTTAAGAATGTTATTATTGAAGGTGCGAGATACACAAGAAATGGAGCATTTGAATTGGGTTGCATTAAATATAATATTTTCGCAACACAAAACACAAAGATAACAAGTGAATAAAAATATATGAACACAATTATTTTTATTCAAGTTCATTGTTAACTAAGTTACTCCAGTTCATCATGCAAGGTGATTTGTCTTATATTCAAGGACTTAATCCACTATAATCAACCAGATTACAACCAACCACAGTAAACCCGATTAACCCTATTGGAATATCCAATAAATTATTGATCCTTATTGTAAACCAGTATGACTACATCCAAAGTCTTCTCGATAATCCAAACTGCAGAGTCTCTCAAGGAATCTATCAACAACCATTGATTATAAAGATGTGTATATAAAGATCCTTCTACACAAGCAGATTACACAATGTTTAAGTACAACAACACAAAAGTGTTGATAGCAAGATACGGACAATAATTTCTTGCTTATTTACAAAACTATACAAAGGATTTATCTGCAGAGTCTCCCCCTAAATCTGTTAATACTCAAAATTCCATTAAAACTTGTTTAGAGTATTCCCTTGAGCCTAAGACTCGCAAAATGAATTTTGTAGTACACAAGGTAACACACAAAAGGAATAGTTCTTCATTGATGTCTCACTGACTAGAAATACCCGGTATTCATCTCAGAACCTGAATTGTTATTACAACACTATGAGTCAATAGAACATGTTTAGTTAGTGTCTTGATGACTCACATAAAACATCCGAACCAATACATTGCTTCTTTCAGAAACTAGAATCGTGCCACCAGAAGGTGCACAACATCATATCATCATAAGGTTCGACACCTGAACCAATGCCTAACTGAACATGTCTTCCGAACACATCTTATAAAATGTCTTAGACCATGTCTTCTGATCATGTCTTAGACCATGTCTTACGAACATGTATTAGAATATGTCTTAGACCATGTCTTCCAAACTTGTCTTAGAACATGTCCTACTTCATGTCTTTCGAACATGTCTTAGATCATGTATTCCGAAACATGTCTTAGACCATGTCTTTAGAAGGTTCACAACCTCTGAATGCATCTTGGTTAACAAAATTACTATACTTACATAAACTTGACAACTTCTGAAGTATCAGAGTCTGGTAAAGCATAACCTAGTTAGAAAATTTTCAGACAGTTTACAACTTCTAAACAATCTCGTGATAGTGGAACAAACGTTGCCAAAGCACATGTTGACGTTCTTCTAGATAGTTCACAACTTCTGAGATGAATGCTAATTAACACATTCCATTTGTTAAGCTTCTAGACATTTCACAACTTCTTAAGCGACAGGGTCTAATTACCATATTTTCATAAAGTCCATAACTTTTGAACAACAGGTATTGTCAACACACGATTTCCTTACTTTTAGGGAGTTCGCAACTTCTTGAACATTAGGAGAACCAGAGCTTGATTTGTCCATATTTTCATGAAGTTCACTACTTCTAAACAATAGGTATTATCGATGCATTATTACCTTACTTTCAGAGAATTCGCAACTTATGAATAGTATGTGTATCAAAGCTTGATTAAACATATTTTTAGGAAGTTCACTACTTCTGAACAATAGGTATATCAAAGCCTATTTCAACTTTTAGCTTAGTTAGAAACCTCTGACCAAAACATAGTGACAAATCCTGATTCGTTTTAGACAGTTCATAACTTCTAACGAATAGATGTTCTCAGACTCTAAAATCATCAAAGCATTATTCATGCATCTTGATCTTGATCATCTGGTTGGCATGTGATAATCTTCTAATAGCCTATTAACCTGTCTATGAAAACCAATGAACTTTTGCAAGTTCCTGAATCAAACATCAAACAAACTATTAGTAGTAAAAGCATTATAGCATGCTTGGGTCTGAGATCTTGAGATTAAGTACTATCAAAATCAAATCTCTCTTCTCCTCCCTTGTTAGAAATAAAAAGGATTTATAAGACAAAATAAAAATTTTCATTAAAAAACAAGGGATAAAGATATAATTGTTTTAGAAACAAAAGAAAAATTATTCTTAAGTTCTAATACAAATGGCTATGGCTTCAAGACATTGTAAATGTTTGGGATAATGATTATGGAAATAAGAAATAAAGTATGTTAACACACATTATACTAGAAAGAGCATAAAACAAACTTTTTATTCATTGAAAGAAAAAAGAGTACATACATGATACACTTAAGGGAAAACAAAATACAACATACAGAACAACACCAAGGACACATCATAAGCAATGGCCAAAAACTTGATGGGTGGATTTTGCAAGTGCATGGACCTACCGAACTAATATAAAAGATTGTCAAGCCCACATAGACCAATAGTCAAACCTATCGTGATTAATTGTTGTGGTGTTTATCTAAGGAGAATAATAAGAAGAATGAAATAAATAAACTTTAACAAAATCATATATTAATAAACATTTATTATAATTTAATTAAAGACACAATGTTATACTTACACACTCATCATAAACATGTTACAGATCGGGATTAACAACTCGATCTTTGCCAACACGAGCTTCCTTCCACAACACATGTGCGGGTAGTGATGTTTTGTCACATTTCGTCTCTTCTAACTATGCATTGTTACAAATAATAAGATCATCAATTATATTACATTGAGAGAATTAATAAGATCGTAGAATTTATATTTACTTACAATTTTTTCCTGTAAGCTTGCATATCCCAAACGTCCTTTTTTATATGGATATGCGGGTTTTGATGCTCTCTCGCGATTTACGACACTCACTTTCTTGAAATTCTTGTCTCTTCTTTGGCCTACAAAAGCAACCCATTCTTCAGGTGTAATGAAGCTCTCATATTTCTTTGGACGTTCAGGATCCTCTTCAACAAAATTTCCTTTCTCATCTTTAAGATACTTATTTGTTAAAAAAGTTCTCCACCCTCTGTGTCTTTTTCCAGCCAAACCCATTATATACTTTTTGTGGGCATCTTCAATGTTAAAGGACCTCTACAAAAAAACATACGCATAGAGTGTGTTAGTATATGTAATTTAAACACATTATCGTCAATATAAAGAAAATAACAATAACCATATATGATACCTTTATCTTAGTCCAAATTTTTTCTTTAGCCTCGTCCAACTCTCCTCTTTTCCATCTAGGAGTGGTGATCGAAATGTGCTTACGAACAAGTGTACCGATGTAGCTTGTCAGCTTTGCAGAATTAGACCCAATTAGTTGGTCTTCATTATTTCAATCTACATTATATGTAACTCCTCTATCTCTATCACGGATGATTCCCCTCATAATAGTTATGCCTCGTGTAATAAAGAAAAATAAAATAAAATGAAATGACAAATACAAAAATCCATAATCATATATACTATAAATAAAAAAAAATGAAATGACATATATTTAAATTTTATTGAATGATATAGGCTATAATTATATGTACTATTAGCTTTTTCACTAACGTCTCTTTCTTTTCTTGGTAGGAATATGTTCTACTCGTCTCTTAACAACGCGGACGGTTGGATTGATCCAAATACCCTCATTATGATCATTTCTAATACATGATTCATTCTCATTTTGATCATTTATGGTAAAAGATTCAATGTCAACACCAATATCGCCTTGATCTCCAATGTTTTCATCAATTACTTTGTTAGATAAAATCACTATAGACCATTTCGTACTTGTCGGATCAATGACATAGAACACTTGTTTAGCTTGAGAGGCTAGAATAAAAGGCTCATCTTTCTACCCCACCCTGTTAAGATCCACTTGCAAAAATCTTGACTTATCCATTCGTATGCCATTATTATTTTCAACCCACTTGCAACCAAATATAGGAATATGAAATTTCTCGTAATCAAACACCCAAATGCGCTCGATAACCCCAAAATACGACAAATATGCAAATTTTGGGTTTAAGTCCTTCACACTTGATATTTGCATTGCTTCAGCTACCATGGTGACACCACTATTTTGCATAGTACTTTTATCATCCTGTTCTTTGGTATAAAATGTGTATCCATTAATTGCGTATGCGCTATAAGAAAACACAACCAAATGTGTATCCAATTAGCTTCTTACCTTCTTTTTTTTCCAACAATATGAGATTTGGGGAGTCCAATTGATTAAACATTTGACAGATATTCAGTACAAAACTCATCCGTTTCTTCAACAATGTATCTTTTGGCAATACAACCCTCTGGTCGACTTTGGTTTTTCACATACCCTTTTAATATTTTCATATAACGTTCAGCAGGGTACATCCATCTCATATAAGCTGGTCCGCACAATTGTGTCTCTTTCACAAGATAAACGACAAGATGAACCATTATGTCAAAAAACGAGGGAGGAAAATACATTTCAAGCTCACACAAAGTAACAACTATTTCTTTTTGCAATGTTGGTAAGATCTCAGGATCGATCACCTTACTGCAAATTGACTTGCAGAAAAAACACAATTTAGTTATTGCGCTTCTTACTTTTTCTGGCAGAATAGAATGTATACCTATCGGTAGAAAATGTTCCATTATAACATGGAAATCATGCATTTTTAAACTCTTTAACTTGAGGTCTTTCATAGACACAAGTCTTCTAATATCTGATGAGTAGCCTTCTGGAACTTTAACTTCACTTAGAAACTTACACAATATTTTTTTCTCCTTTCTAGATAGAGTGTAAACAGCAGGTGGTAGATATGTCCGTCTTCCTTTCTTCACGGGTCCCAATTCAGTTCTTATTCCCATCTCTACCATGTCCTCCCTTGCTTTAAGGTCATCCTTAGACTTCCCTTTTATATTGAGTAACGTACCAATAACACTATCAAATACATTTTTTTCCAATATGCATAACATCAAGAAAATGTCTTACGTACAAAGATTTCCAATATGGAAATTTAAAAAAAATCGACCTCTTCTTCCACACTTGTGACAACTTTATGTCCAAAAGGCTTGCCAAACTGAATACTCATATCTTTCACCTTTTCAAAAATTTGATCACCTGTCAATGCATGCAGAGCTCTACGTTGTTCGGTATCTCCGTTGAACGCTTTTCTCCATCCACGATATTGATGTTTAGAATTTAAGAATTTTCAATGACCGAGAAAGACATTCTTCTGACAAAGTTTCAATCGCATCATCTCGGTTCCATCTTCACAGACATGACACACTTTTTCACCTTTAATGCTATACCCGGATAGATTTATGTATGCTGGAAAATTGTTAATTGTTCCAAACAACATCTCCCCTAAGTTGAAACTTTCTTTCCTATATCCATCATAAACATCCACACCGTTCTCCCACAAAATCTTCAAATATTTGATTAAAGGTTCCAAGTATACGTCTATGTCATTTCCTGGTTGTTTAGGCCCAGAAATTAACATAGATAACATCATGTACTTACGCTTCATACATAGCCACAGAGGTAGGTTATAAATCATAAGAATCACAGGTCATGTGCTATGCGAGATACTTTGAATACCGTGTGGGTTCATTCCATCAGTAGATAATGCCAAGCGAAAGTTTCTTGCTTCTTTTCCAAATTCAGGATAATCATTATCAATTTTCATCCACTGTGGAGAATCTGCCGGATGTCGAAAATTTCCATCAATAATTCTTTCATTTGCATGCCAAGTCAAGTGTCTTGAATCGGTTTCACTACGATACATCCGTCTAAATCTCAGAATTATAGAAAAATACCATAAGACTTTTGTCGGAGACAACTTTTTCTTATATCGAGGGGCACCGTATTTAGGACACTCATTTAACGATGCATACTCGTTTCGAAACAAAACGCAATCTTTTGGGCATGCATCTATCTTATCATAGCTCATGCCAATAGAGTACAACATCTTTTTGGCCTCATACATTCGATTGGGAAGAACATTATCCTCTGGTAGCATATCTTTCGTAAGGGCTAATAACTCTGTGAAACTTTTATCCAACCATCCATTGCCCGCCTTTAAGTTGTACAACTTTAATACCGCAGACAATCTTGTGAATTTTGTACAACCATTATACAACAGTTTCTCTGCATCGTTTACCAACCTCTCGAACATTTTGGGACAATCATTAAGATCTTCTTCAAGCGCTTATGCAATTTCTCCGACTCGATCATAATCATATGTATCTGTGCAATTGTTGTTTGAAGCATAGGTCCTCTTATCCCCCGATTCAACATTCCCGTTACTTTTCTCACCGTTCATATTCCAACATGTATAACTTCTATCAATTCCATACCATATTAAATGCGATGCCAACTGAACTACGTCAACCCGGTTCCCATAACAGCAATACAAACAAGGACATGTCATTCGACTGGGGTCTTTGGCGTGCGCAACAGCAAACTTAACAAATTCTGATACCCCATTCTTATACTCTTTCGACAATCGATTGGAATACATCCATGTCTTATCCATGGTTTTACTAATTAAGCTAAACAAAAACAACTAATTAGGGCACAAAACAGTATACTACGTTTCTGTCAAAACGCAAAGTATACACGGAATGGATCAGTATCAAGAAAATGCAACATACGAAAGGAAATTTAAGAAAAATTCATCACAATACCAGTAATTTAAGGAAGAAATTTACCTCGGATTTATCGAACTCAAAGAAACACGGAGAATGAGCGTCGTACGTCGAACTAGGCCGGGAAACGCTGCTAATTCAAAGAAAAGAAAACTTCTATTATAAAAAATAGGATGAATGTACATGAACGGTAAACACAAAACAATGTCAATGGTAAAACACAAAACAATGTCATAATCGATTTGAACTTTCAAAGTCGAATGCAAGTGAAACTAACATGATAAACCAAATTCAATGCAAGCTATAAATCAAACGTAACAAAATCTGGGCAGCCATGAACAAACTTAGTAACGTGCATTAAACTTCTATTATAAAAAATAAGATGAACGTACATGAATATTTAACTAAACGACATGAATGAATGACCTTTTTCTTGAGCAAAAATCAACATAGTATTATTGTTCATAACATATTCAAAATCAAATAAACACAACGGTTAACATGGTTTTTCAATCACAAATGAAACAAAAGGCGAGAAATAGTATTACAACATGAAAATCAAGTTCTAAATAGGCTTCGAACCTTCAAACAAAATTTTGGGCAGCAACTATGCACATGAACTAGAGCTTGATAATATCGTTTCAATCATGCTTAATATCAACGGTAAACACAAAACAATGTCATAATCGATTTGAACTTTCAAAGTCGAATGCGAGTGAAACTAACATGATAAACCAAATTCAATGCAAGTTATAAATCAAACGTAACAAAATCTGGGAAGCCATGAACAAGATTAGTAACGTTTTATGACACGCCTCTCAATCATATGGCACGATGTAATATGGAACAAATATGGTATGTCAGTTGTATCCGGACATCAACACACATCCGGGCAGTAACACACATGAACAAAAGCAATAACATTGTATAATACTATCAACCAAAATCTCCTTCCAACTTGACACAAATAAACCATAATCAAAATTCAACTTAAACAGTAACAACAAAAATGAAAGTACCTTGAAGAATCTGGAGCAGTGGGAAGGCGAGCAGAGAACGGAGAGAAGCAAATAGGGAAACTGAGTTCTGGAACGGAGAGAAGCTAGCAGGGAAACAGGGCGTTTTCGGCCGTGAGAGGCTGAGGACGAGACAACCGTGAGAGGCTGAGGACAAGGCGACGGTGGAACGACTTGAAATACAGCAAGAACGCAGGTAGCAGGAGGAGAGAAGAAGATGAACAGGGAACGATGAATGAAACAATGAAATCGTATTTAGGGTTTTTAATTTTAATTATAAAATTATTTATGAAAGCGCTTTTAAAAGCGCTTTCTAAAGTCCAGATATAAGAGCCATTTTTTCTTTAAAAGCGCTTTCGTATCATAGGCCTATAGTAGCGCTTTTAAAAGCGCTTTCTTAAGGCCAGCTATAAGAGCGCTTTTGAAAAACGCTTTCTAAGATTAACCTTTAGCAGCGCTTTTCAAAAGCGCTTTCTTAGATGAGATTTTTCTAAGGCCTTTAGCAGCGCTTTTTGAAAAGCGCTTTCTTAGGGTACCCTATGAAAGCGATTTTTTTAAGCAAATTTTTTTTAAGGCCTATGAAAGCGCTCTCTCTTAAAAGCGCTTTCGTAGAGGTGTTGCCAAAACTTATTTTTGGCGTAGTGTGGTGACTTTCTTTTATATCGATCATACTTTTGATAAGTTGTGCACCCCTTGTGCCTTTTATTTATTAGCATTTTCCCTATAAATATTGGGGGAGAAACCAATTAAAACATAAAATGATGAATAATATAGAGATGAAGAGAATGAGACAGTTGGATTAAAAATATACTCCCTCCGTCCCAAATTATAAGATTTTTGGAGAAAAAATTTGTCCTAAATTATAAGTCAATTTATAATTCCAATGCAACATTAATGATATTTTTCTCAATATACCATCTATTATTTATTCCTCTCTCTTCTTTCAATTCTTTTAATTTTTCTTTTCTCTATAATTAATGAAGAACAATAATATAAAATAATACATAATTTATCTTTCTCATTATTTTTTTTAATACGTGTGAAATGCTCAAAACGTTATAATCTAAGATGGAGAGAATATATATTATTTATTAATAATCCAACATCAATATTCATACAACAATACATATCAATGTAGCTAACTAACTAGAAAAAACAAATTTTACAAAACTTATAACCGATTACAATAATCATTGTCTTAAAAATACTGAAAATTGGTGGGTGACAAGTTTCACCAAAATTATAAGCGATTGCATGGTGCTCTATTTGATTCTTTTGCTATTGGAAGGAATAATAATCAGTTGATAAAATTTCTAATCAAATTGGATTTCATCCGAATGTCCCTAATAAATTTGTTTTCGTTAGTTAAAATTAAACTATTAATATCCTAAAATAAATTAATCATATTAAAATCATATTACGTTAGTGCGAAAACACCATTAACTAGAATATGTAAATCAAAGCATACATACATAAGCAAATTGCATTTACTTTGGTTAACTTTTATTTGAGATTAATTATCAAAGTTTTATTTTATACCATCATTACATCATAACTATCTATAAATATTATTTTATTAATAATTAAAATAAAAATTAAATCTAATTTATAATTTAAAATCTAAAGGTGTGACATTGTGATTTGTGAATACATTTTAATTAAATTTTTAAAATTTAATATAGAGTTAGTTATTGAGTAACGAACCTGTTATTCGAGAACCTTCTACTTCTATTTTACTTAAAATGAAAACTTAAAAGCAAATATTAATTTCCTTTTGAATTGAAATATAAGTAGTAATTGAAGCAAATATTTCATTCAGTTAGTAACCGTTTTGAAATTCTGTTACAGTTTGTGATAACAAACCACTCTTCTTCTTCTTCTTCTTCCTTTGAGCAAGAACCGGAGTTGAAAGCAAGAGAGAGAAACCATGTGCCTTTCACGCAAAACGCCTAAATCTCCTCCTTCTTCCGATGTAGCAACTGAGGATCCGAATCCTCCGAATCCTCCATTGCAGGTTCATCTTCTTCATTCTCTGAAAATGCAATGCATGTTCATACGATTCTTGAATTCTCGTTAGCAGAGTAGTTTTTGATTTTGAGAATCTAACGATTTAAAGAAAATACTGTTTGTGCTATCATCTATAGTTTTAATTTCCTCTCTTGAATGCAATTCAACAATAAATAATTGATAGATTTTAGTGAAATTACTTCTTGAGATCAAGGTTGCGATAACGATTGAAATATCTTAATTGCAGATTTCTCATATCCTTCAATTCGGTGGTGCATCGACACCACTAGTAGATTCAGTTGGTGCATCCACATCTACATCAGCAATAGCATATAGTGCAAATGCATTTCATGGACCAGCTGGAGCAGCAGCTATCTTGTCTGTAATTGATAATGAGGACATTGATCGATTCTCGGCTGTGGTATCAAATTCAACTAAATATTACAATATATTATGTTATTTACTTACATGATGATGATGATGATGATGATGCTTACTCTCATGTTTTCTTTTCTCCATAGTATGCCTTCCGCGAAGGGCTGGGAAACCTAACAGTTAGTTGTGCTGAGTATCGCGGATTACTTTTAGGACTGAGAGAAACGTCGAGGAGAGGCTATAGGAACATCACTATCCAAGGAAACTCCGAACTTGTTGTCAATCAGGTTTGTTCTACTATATTGAAAGAGACAAAGCTATATTTCAATTCAATGTTGATAACATGAAAAAATTATTCACTTTTTCTTTTCCAAATTAAACAACAGGTTTTAGGTGCTTGGCAAATCGGCCACCACGATTTAAGGATCTTATGCGACGAGGTTTTGGAGTTGCTGCGTAATAACTTTGATTCATATTCCATCGATTACATTAGTGAGGTATTTACTTACTTTTTCTTTTTAATTTGGTCTGAAATGCTTAACTCTCTCCCTGTCGTCTCAAGTGATTATTGCTTTGTAAAGTTATATGAATATTACATTCAGTTCTAAATAAATTGATATCTATTTGATTTTATACTGCAAATCTTTATGGTTTTACCTCATAGTTAACAAATAGCATGTTTTTCAATGTTTAAAGAACCGAAGTCAAGCAGTTGATGATCAAGCAATCCTGGCCATTACTCTCCCAGGTTAGACCTCGAAATTTTTTGGTTCTCTATAGGTTATTTGATTTCTTAATACTTGAGAATTCCATTGAAATGCAACCAAAGCATGTTTGGTTTGTGTTTGTTTTTCTATTTCAATTGATATATTGTGAACAATCTTTTTAGTTTGCCACAAGATTTTCTCTTTATACCTGTATTTGGTAGGGGAACACAAAACTTAATGGATCTTAAACTTTTTGTAGAGGGTCAAGTTGAAGTACAGAGACTCTGACTCAATGATCATCTGGCAGCATGCTATTATCAAAAACAATCAGCTCATGTTTCTGCCTTGCAATATTGTCAATTTGAACCTTGTTGTGTAGTTGGCCACCATTAGCAGTTTATGACATCAGAGTGTTGCTGTGATGTTTGGATTTTATGTGCATTTTTTTGAATCTCTATTTTCCAAGTTTGTTTTTAGAAGTCTTTGTTACGTGATACTGATCATCACCATGACTGAAGGTGTTTGATGTCATGACACCAAAATGAAACTTCATGTTGATACAATATATTCTTCCTTATATTTTGATGCATGTTAGAGTACTATACAACAACCAATAGATTACAAATGGTTCAGTTCATTTGGTTTTGCTTCATTGTATTTATTTGTTGGAGTTGCACTTGATGAACCTATATATCAACGTATAATACAGTTCCTTTTATTAGCCATTAGGTATATGCTGCTAAATTTATGTAACTTTGACTACACTTCACTGGACTAAATCTATCCTGATCGATAATTTTGCTATCCACAAGTCAACTAGAGACCAAAGCATATATAATGAGTTTTATCCAAGAGAATGAGCTTGAGATATCTAACTATGAAATCGTTTTTAATGATGATGCAACAAATTATCAGTGATAAGGTAACTAACAAAATTTTCAACGGTGAAATCTACATTAAATTTCATATAGTAAACAAATGGGTTATACAATGTCATCTCATACTTATGCTTCATAGAGAATAGACCCTTAATTTTATTACGAATTATTAATCTCTCTCCAATTTTGTCCCTTAAGTATATTATTACCATATTAAAGAGTCGTTAAACTATTCTACTATCCTTCAATTTCATCCTTTGTTTAGTTTGTTCATTAAGTATTAAATTGACCATATTTTTCTCTTTTAAATGTAAACATTTTAATTCCTAAAGTATAATAATTACACCAATTTAGTCCGTGTATTTTTAAATTCATCTTTTATTACTTTCTTTAATTTATTTTGACTATGGTTCGTATATCCTATTTTCTTGAAATGTATTAGTCTATAGACTATACGGCTACCAAAAATGGGAATTGAATAATTTCTATCTTAGATTTTTCAGAACTTTTTTTTTTTGAACAGATTTTTCAGAACTTAGTTTGTATATATTAATGAAAAACTTAAGGATTTGCGCAATTGCAAATGGGTGCTTCAAATAGATAAAATATACTAGTGCATCAGATCGGCATAATTTTTTTAATGGTAAAAATATATATTAAAAAGTTAATGTTTTGGGGGAATACGGGGAGAAAGGGGGCACAAGTAGAGCTGGTAAAATGAGTTATCCGGTCCGTTTTGGGTTGGTCTTTGATAGATTTGGTTTTTTGACAGGCCGGGTGTAAAAATTCAAAATTTAAACGAACTACAATTTGGTTGTCTAACCCTGACGTTTTACGAGTTTCGGTTATTCAGACCGACCCAAAAAATTATTTAATACAAATTTTTAATTAATTTTTTTTAAATTAATTAATAGACTATATATATATATATATATATATATATATATATATATATATATATATATAAATCAATTACATTCATAACATCTAAAATAAAATATCATAAAACTAAATTATTTTAATTAAATAATCAAGATTTAAGTTGAGATATTATTAATATAATGTATTATAAAATAAACATTAGTTGTATAATGTATTATAGTTTTTTATTAAAATGGACATTAGCAGTAAAATGTATTATAAAATAGATATTTGTATTTTTATTAAAAAATAATATGGACAAATGTATTATAGTTTTTATAAAAAAAATAGAAAAAAGTTAAATAAGCAGGCTACCCGAAACCCGGTCGGGTTAGCCTGGTTAATATCGGACTTTTAACGGGTCGGACTTTTAAGCCCGAAAGATAAACAAGCTATATTTTTTTTGTTCAAGCTCACATTTTTTTATGGGCTTTCGTGTCAGGGCGACCTGTTTTCCAGATCTAGGCACAAGAAGTACCAAGGTGAGATACAGTGGGAAAACAACAACCCACAATAACAAAATTGAAAAAAAAAATCAAAACAAAAAATCACAAACATAACCAACAAACGAAAAAAGCAGAGAGAAGCCACGACAACCGTCCAACATCACATCACCCTAACAGAACTAAGCTAGACTTCTTGTTATCTATTCATCGAAAAACCAAAACTAGAGCCATAAGTAGCAACACCAACAATGCTTGTATAATTATATGATTTCCGCACTTTATTGAGCATGCATATTCGATTGACTGTTAATGATAAGCTCTAACATAACTCTTTATCCTGTAATGATTCACTCCATAATCCTATCAAGTGTATGATTCAATAACGGGTCGAGATTCTCCCTTGTATAAAATTTATAAATCTAAAATTAATTTGTAGGTTTTTTAATTTGACTAGAGGTGTTATTTAAGATGTCATAAATTCTAGTACTTCTAAAGTATGTGATCTTACCTGATCAAGCTGGATCGTAAATGGTCGATGAATTGAATTTGAACGGCGGTCCAAGGTCCCCATGTTGGGCAGACTAGGAAGGCTCTGAATGGAAACTGACAGGATCTACAGGCGTAGTAGAGGCCAACACGTAGCCTCCATCCTAGGTGAACTGCTCCGAAATTCCAAGGAAGGGGACACAAACTTTTTGGAGTCAAGAGGGCCATGTGATATTCAGAGGAATTGATGGTGTTCCCTACGATGAAGAGGCTCCTATGCGAGAATACACATGAACATCCCCGAAGAGCACATCCCCGAGGGATATATGAGTGAAGGGTCTCCGACGAGTCGTGGGAAAGACGTCTGTCCTCTAGTGTTGGTCGCGTGAGACACGTTTTAGACCTCCCCGGTGGTCGAGCCGGAGGAGGATCCTGCCAGACGGAGAGCTAAGGGCAAGTCCAGCCTAGTGAATGCCTTGATGGGCTTCCCCGTGGCTGTACTGGATTGGGCCTTGTATGCTACTTGGGCCAAGAGTAGGCCTAATCCAAAATAGGAGCCCCCTAAGTCATTGCTCCTAAGTGGATGAGCTATGACTTTAAGGTTAGCTCGTGCGCTCGGGGCCGGGATCATCTAGAGTGATAATTTTCCACGCCAAGTATTTGTCCATGGTCGTGGAACCACAACGACGATGCTCTGTTCGTATCTATCTGTTCGATGTGAGTTGCTAGATATACTTCTTGGTCATAAGTCACAGTGCACCCGTAGAGGGAAAACTTGTGTTCCTCAAACTTTAGGGACGTGGCCAGATGGTCGAATGTCTACCTTGTGGCCACGTTGCGTTGTATTTAATGTGAAATGATGGCCTATGGAGTAGTGGTCATCATGACCTAGGTCGCGGGCGGCGGAGAGGTAAAATGCTGACACGTTATTCGAAGCGAGATTTTATCTTTCGTGCAAGGTTTATAAATAGAGTTTCAAGGTTCATTTGTAATGTTTTGCACTTCGCTCTCTTCTTCACCGCTTTAATGCTTCAGACTATCTTATGTCGTAGCTTCCACCGCCGCATCCGTCGGTGCATACTTCGATTTCAGTCAATCCAAGTAAGCTTTTCTTTTTCTCCTTTTTTTTACAAAGTTTTAGGATAATTTTATGTCTCAATGGAGGATTCTCCCCGTGAAATACATGGATTTATGACGAATTTAAGGTTATGGGTTTTCCTCCCCGGAACCTTCATGTGTCAGTTCAGGATACTTAAGAGTTTTCGACGAGCTTTTAGTTCTAGAACTTCGTCTTCCTAGGACCTTACATTCACGTGTCTCCTTATCAGGGACACGCGTCTGCCATGAGTCAGCCATAAATAAGTATGTAGCATTCATCTCTTGCTCGAGACCTTAATGCACTTCCAAGCAGGAATCATGTACTACAAGTCCTTGATCTGTGTCGGCCTTTGTTTCCCTTCGAGTTGTCAAGTTAGGGGTTTTTGGTCGGGAATTCGTCTCCGTCATTGGCTACGCTCTTTCACTCGAATTGTAGTGGAATGGTAGATTTGATTTAATCATCAAGTTCAATACTTTTGCTATACTTTTATAGGTGAAATATTCGACCATGAAGAGGATGTTCAAGTGATCAAAATTAAAAGGGATGACAACTTGGTCGATATCGTCATGGACCCTGATATGGATTGGGTAGGTCATGAACCTTGTGGGATAACCTTAGTTTACGAAACTACCTGGAGAAAAGCGTACACGGTTCTTGAAGATGAATGCGACCAAAAGAGTTTCGAGAGAAACTAGAAAGTCTACCGCTCAGGGCAAACAGACTGGATTTGCTCTAAGTTCATCGATGACCGCTTTCCAATGTATGAGATCCCCTTAAAGGATTTAGACTTCGTCTGCCCTTTAGTGATTTTCATATCAGCATTTTCAATCACTTGTCCCTTTGCCATTTTTAGCTGCACCCGAACACAATTTCCTTTATTTGGGCGTTCGAGGTGGTTTGTTGATATCTTTAAATCGATGCCACTATCCTCTTGTTTTTTTTTTGGATTTTTCACCTCCAGATGAAACCTACGTAGAGAAAATATGATTGAGTGTCCTTCAAACAGTCTAATAGGTTTTTAAGATGTACATGGATTATGTCCGAGATTTTAAGGACAAATGGTATATGGTGCAGCCTATCTCCCAAGAGGTCTTTGATTCGGCGTTTAATCTGACCTTAGTCATCGAAGACATGGAAGTGCTTTATGACGAGAAAGAGAATAAGCAAATAGGGAAACTCTCCAGATTCCTGCTCCATTGGTGTAATAAGCCTTATGACCATGGTTCAGACTATTATCTTACTCCAGCTGGTCGTATGTGCGAGGAAAATGAGGAAGTTTTCCTTGTCCTCAACAAATGGATCGACAAATTCTTCCCCTCCAAATGGGTGATAAGAGATGGGAATGATATCCTCTGTGAGGACGGGAAGCCCAAGTATGAGGCCCGACTGATCAATACTAAAGCCATCTTCGAGTGTCGCTCTTATAGGGATGTCGTGGCTCTCTTGCGTAAGTACTCTTGCGATTTCTTTGTTTTTTTGTTGCCATCATTCCCAAGCATACCACCTCGTTCATACTGACATGGTTTATTGTTTCAAGAAGGAACTATACAGGAATTTCGCGAGCGTGTGGTGAAGTTGACTCAAGACCAGAAGAAGGGAAACTTGAGGTTGATGAATAACACATGCTTTTGTCTCGATAAAGCTAAGGATAGTTCCAACACTTCGTCAGGATATCCTGGTCTCGAACTGACTTCATCTGCACAGGCGACTTCAGGAAAGAAGAGAAACCAATCAGAGGACAAGATTCTTGACTTGGCGGAGAACAACTTGTATACTTGGTCCTTCGACCTGCCACAATGTTTTTGCGAGAAATATTTCTGAGCGGGATGGCCTTTGACTCTCACAAAAGATGAGATCGATGTTATCAATAGCCTAGATGAGGAGGGGAGATAGAAACATCTGGTCGCAAGTGTTGTTTGTGTGAGGAAGGTCTTGGAAATGTCGATAGTCTTCTTAAGTGAAGGGGATAGCTCTTCTGCTCTGGTCGGTAGGCTGGAGTCGGAGAATATTGATCTCTAGGCCAAGGCAAAGAAGCTGAAGGCCACCCTTAATGTTAATGAAGAAAATTTCAAGGGCTATTCTGATGAGCTAAAAAAGGAGAAGGAAAAGGAAGATAAAGTGTCCGAGGAGAAAGACTCTTTAGTGCTCGAGAAAAAATCTGGAGGAAGAAATGGCTGCTTTAAAGGCTACATCAACATCGATAGTGGACGAGTCGGATACGACAAGATCCTTGGAGACTCGTGCTAATTTTGTAGCTCGAATTCAGGTTCTGAAGGAAGATTGTGTGGATGCGATCATGATGGGTTTCGATATTATGATCACGCAGCTAGGCGTGCTGAATCCCGAACTGTACACTGAAGGGGATGAAGTTCTGTCTCAAGTGGTTGATGATAAAGTTATCCCTTCTCTTGGGTCTCCTGAGACTAGCGCCAATGAGGGTAATCTTCCTGTTGAATGATGATCATTTTGTTTTCCTCTTTTGTAATCCCGGGTTTGTGTGCCTGTATTTTGTAATGTTTGGACAAAGGGTTTTTCCCAGATATTTTTTGGTCGGGCCTGCATGCCCGTATGTTTTGTAATATTTAGACAATGTCGGCCTATATGGTTGGAAATTTAAATTATGTTTACTCATGAGTTTATGGTGTAATATGTTCCTCTATCATTGGTAGTTCCATGTCATCTTCTTCTTCAAAGTAAGGAAGAAAATCATACATGTCTTCTTGAACACTCAAATCCCAACAATCTTCTTTGTCGAACTACATATTTCGGCTTATGATGATCTTTCCATTATTTGGATTATACAGCTTGTACCCTTTGGAGCTGGAGTTGTAACCTACAAAGACATATTTCTCAGTTATATCATCGAACTTTGTTCTCCTTTTGTGTGGAACATGGGTATATGCAATGCTTCTAAACACTTTGAGGTAAGAGATCCTAGGTTTTCTTCCATTCCATGCTTCTTGTGGTGTCTTTTCATGCACCCTTATTGTTGGGGAACAATTTGTCAAATAAACTGCAGAAGCCACTACTTCAGCCAAAATTCCTTCGACATCTTCTTGCTCTTGAGCATGCTTCCCACCATGTTAAGTATGGTCTAGTTCTTTCTTTATATACTCCATTTTGTTGTGGAAATATTGGCACTGTTATCGAGTGACTAATTCCATGGTCTTCACAATATTTGTTAAACGGATGTGAAGTGAACTCTCCTCCTCAGACAAATCTCATCACCTTATTGGAAAAACCAATTTCTTTCTCGACAAGGTATTTGAAATTCTTAAAGTTTTCAAACACTTATGACTTCTCCTTCAAGAAATAAACTCATGTTTTTCTATAATAATCATCGATAAATAGGAGAAAGTACTTATTCTTACCAAAAGAGTTGGGTTTGATTAGTCCACACACATCAGTGTGTATGAGTTCTAGCGACTTTGTCATTCTTGATGTTAATTCTTTTGGAAAGCTTTTGCGGAATTGCTTCCCAATTAGACATCCTTCGTAGAGTTGGTCTAGGTGATTGATGCATGGCAAACCTCTCACCATCTTTTCTTTGACAAACATTCTAGACTTTCGAAGTTGAGGTTCCTGAATCGTAGATGTCATAGCCACAGAGAATCAGTATAGCAAGCCTTGAGACACTTTGCCACATCATTTTGAATGTTCAAGAGAAACATTATATTATTTGACATAGGCACCTTAGCAATCAAGTTATGCCTACAATCTCTTAAGATAATACTATGTTCTTTCAAGTGGATGTCATAACCTTTCTCTAATAATTGTCCCAAGCTCAAAATATTATTCTTCATGTTAGGCACATAGTAGACATTGGGTATGAATAGATGACTCCCATTTTCAAGCGTATGAGACTTTTACCTTTGCCTTTGATTGGTATCTTCGAGTCATCTCCAAATGAGACATCATCAGATGTCGCTTCATTGATCTCTACGAACATTCTTTGATCGCCGCACATATGGTTTCTTGCACCGGTGTCGAGGTACCACTTGTATCTTTTCTCTTTAACTTCATTTTGGCACGCAAGTAGCAAATTTTATTTTTCTCTGCCTTTTTCTTCTACAAAGTTAGCTTTCTCTTCAACCTTCTTTGATAATCTACACTGGGATGCATATTGACCAATCTTGTTGCAATTGAAGCACTTGATTTGTGATTTTTCGTACCTCGACCATGAATTTCCTCTTCCACGACCTCTTGTAGCTTGTGGATTCCAACTCCTTTATCCATTGTTGAAGTTGTTGGAGTAGTTGTTGTAATGACCTCTTCCTTCTCCTCCATGTCCTCGTCCACGTCCACGATCTTGGCCACAACCTCATCCTCTTTGGCTCTTGTAATTCGCATAATTTGCTTCCTTTGCGTTGAGTTGTAGCAGTTGCTCCATAACCTCATTTTGTTTAATTTTTCTATTTTTTTTTTCTTTGTATGCTTAGAAGGAACACATGAGTTTCTCAATGGTCATGGTATTTAAATCCTCGTTTTCTTCAATGTTGGTGACAATGAAGTCAAAACTTGGATTTATAGTGCGAAGTATTTTCTCCATGACTTTCACCTCATCAAAATCTTCACCATTTCTTTTAAGTTGATTGACTACGACCAATAATACTCATGAAAAATAATTTGAAATTGACTCAGACTCCTCCATAAACAAACATTCAAAGTAACCTCTAAGAGTTTGAAGATGAATCTTTTTTACCTGCTCAACTCATTTGTTTCAAGTTTGAAGCTTTTCCTATGGTTCTTTGGTCGTCGTTGCATTGGATATCTTCTCAAACGTATCTTTATCCACTGATTGATAAATGAGAAAAAGAGCTTTATTATCTCTCTTTCTTGACTCCTTCAACGTATCCTTTACACCTTAGCTTGGCGAGGATTCATCTTGCTCCTTGAAACCTTTTTCAATGATATCCCACACATCTTGAGCTCCTAGAGCGCCTTCATTTTGATATTCCAATTGTCATAGTTGTACTTTGTGAGCATCGACATTTGGAAAGGGAAACCTCCATTCTCCATCCTTTGAGAACATGGTGTTATTAAAATTCCATGACATTTTGTGGTGGAATTAACATGGCACCCCCTCTTATACATGACACCCCCATAAAATGTTTGAAAAGACCAATATACCCAGACCCAAATATTTTTAAGAAATTCCAAATTTCCGTGACCAACCACATTTTTCAAATCTCTATGGCGATATCGAAAAATTCGAGGCGACTACCAGAATTTTAGTGAGACGGTAAGGAATTTTCGCAAAATTTCCAGAGTTTTTTGATTTTGTATTGTATCGTATTTGTATTATTATTCGTATTACTTGGATTATATTGAAATGCATTTTGGATAACATTTTTGGTTTTTTGTTCAATTTTTAACTTATATAATTTGTTCAATTTCTAATTTGTATAATTTTTTCAATTATTGCTTTTGTTCATTTTTCTACTACTGTCGTGCCCGAAATCGAAAATACACTTCTACACTTTGGAAACAGAAATATACATTCGGTTTTAACGCAAATATTTCAAAATATGGTGCGCACCAGAAGTATATTTCTAATTTTAGAGGGTCATTATAGAAAATGCATATGACATAATTGACCTCCATGAGATGGCTTAAAAAATTCCTTTGTTATTTATGTGTTGTTATTGCGTGTCGCAGTTACCTTATATTATACTTAGGTGTCTTTTATGATTGAAATTCATAAAGAGTGAGTAGATTTTATAACCGATGGTAAACATATAGTCTTGTAATAATCCTAAATAATGAATAGAGATATAACTCACATAATACTTATGTGGTGAATCTTAACATATTACAATCATACAAAAAAAATTTAGACACTCCAAACACTACAAAAATTCTCTAAAATTACTTAAATTCAAAATAATTAAGTCCAAATAATCAAATAATAAAATTATGTTCTAATCAAGTTTATATTTCAGCGCATAAACCCGAACATCACGTCAACACTCTTATGTTCTTAAACTGCAATGGTGGACAAGTATACAAAAATACATGTTCAAATTGACATGCTAAATTCCAAGGCAGAAACGTGAGCTGATTGTAATGTTGTGAATAGCTTTCAATTATGGCATGCGGTTAGATCATCATTAAGTTGGTGGTTCTTGTAGGTTTTGATCCGTTTTGATATTCCTTGTACCTTCTTTCGAAACTCCCTCGTACTTTAGCTATAGTACCTCCCCTATTTTTTCCTTGTACAGCCACGGAGAAAAGAAAACATGAGGTAAGCTACCTCTATCTTGTAAATAAATAATATAACATAATGAAACATTCAATAGAATTTCATACCACATTCACATCTTTATCGCTCTCTTCATGATCTTTTACAATATGAAATTTAACGGAGGTTTCACCCTTTAAGAATTTCGTACTTGTCTAATTACTATGATAATTTACTGACTCATCATATACATCATAATCATCATTAAAAACTATTTCATAGTTAGATCTCTCAAACTCATTATCTTGAAACATTCAACCTCATATGCTTTGGTCTCTAGTTGATTCAAGAAAAAAATTATGGAAAGCAAAACCAAATGAACTAAACCATTTGTAATCTTTTGGTTGCTGTATAGTACTCTAACATCAAAATCTAAAGAAGAATATATTGTATCAACAGCAAGTTTCATTTTGGAGTAATGTCATCAAACACCTTCAGTCATTGTGATGATCAGTATCACACAACAAAGAGTTCTAAAAATGAACTTGGAAAATAGAGATTCAAAAAAATGCACATAAAATCCAAACATCACAGCAACACTCTGAAGTCATAAACTGCTAATGGTGACCAACTACACAAGACATGTTCAAATTGACAATACAAGTATTAAATCTTTGACATGCTGAATTTGGTAGCCAGAAACATGAGCTGATTGTAAAGTTGGTAATAGTTTTTGATAATAGCGTGCTGCCAGATGATCAATCAACGAATGATTCTACTTCAACTTGACCATCTGCAAAAAGTTTAAGATCCATTAAATATTTTGTTCCCCTACCAAATACATAAATTGAAATAGAAAACCAAACACAAACCAAACATACTTTGGCTGCAATTAATTGAAAGCTATATATGAGAACAGAAATATTTGGAGGTCTAACCTGGGAGAGAAATGGCCCGGATTGCTTCATGCTCGATTCCTCCAGTTAAGTTCTTTAAACATTGAAAAACATGCTATCAATTTATTCAGAACTAGGATGTCATAGCAAAAAATATGATGAAAATAATTCTCAAATACCAAAGTAACTGTTTTCAAGTTTCAACTAAACAAAGCATTTCATACCAAATTAGTAGAGTAAATACATACATCAGTAATGAAATTGATGGAAAATGATTCAAAGCGAGTGCGCAGCTCCAAAGCCTCATCACATAACTTCCTTAGTTCCGGGTCGCGGATTTTCCAATAACCTAAAAACTGTTGTTTGGAAAAGCAAAATGAATAAAAAGTGAAATATAGCTCAGTCTCTTTGAATATACTAATAATGCCTAGAAGGCTAGAACAAACCTGATAGATAACAAGATCAGAGTTCCCTTTGACAATGATCTTCCTATATCCTCTCCTTAGGGTTTCTTTCAGTCCTAAAATTAATCCGCGATACTCAGCAACACCAATTGTCTGGTTTCCCAGTCCTTGGCGAAAAATATAGAGCTATATATGGAGAAAAGAAAACATGAGAGTAAGCTTCATCATTCATCATATAAGTAAATAACATAATATGTTGTAATATTAAATTGAATTTGATACCGCCGCAGCACATTCATCAATGTCATCTCGTTCTTTTTCAAACAAGATAGCTGCTGCACCAGCTGGTGCTGGTCCACGAAGTTCATTTCTACTTGATGTTGATGCACCATTTGATGCACCAGTGAATTGAAGGATATAAGAAATCTGCAAATAATTTCACTAACGTGATTAATATATTGATCTCAAGATGTAATTTCACTAAAATCTATAAATTAAAACCTTTCATTAAAATGCAATAAATGAGTATAGAATATAGATGATAGCACAAACACTAACTTCTTTAAATCGTTAGATTATCAAAATCAGAAAATGCTTCGATGAAGAAAATGAATGAGTGACCTGCAATGGAGGTTTCTTATCAGTTCCTACACTGGAAGAAGAAGAAGAAGATGAATGAGTGACCTGCAATGCAGGATTCTCAATTCCTACACCGGAAGAAGGACAAGAATTAGGCGTTTCGTATGTACGGCTCATGGTTTCTCTCTCTTGCTTTCAACTCCGGTTCTTGCTCAAAGGAAGAAGAAGGAGAAGAAGAAGAGTGGTTTGTTATCACAAACTGTAACAGAATCTCAAAACGGTTACTAACTGAATGAAATTTATTTTAGAACTTAGAAGATTCTAGAACAAGAGGTTTTGTTATATATTTAATTTATCATTACAATTTTATAAAAAGTAATTAAAGTAGTCAAGTAAAAAATAACAATTAACTCTACGTGGTAGTGCTAGTAATAAAAGGTATTTGTTTGTATATTTTTAAGTTGGTGTTGGTTTGATAATGTAATTTTAATATGAATATTTTTTGTGGTATATATATTGGACTATATAGTATTTTCATTTTATCAAATTGAAACACGTTTACCAAACGCATTTGCATGAGTTAAAGTTCTCTTCAACTTAACCATAAATCATAGTTTGAAATTGAAATAATATTAAATTTTTTAAAAGAGCATATATAACAACATATGCAAATTCAGCTAAACAATGCAAAGAATTAACAAAACAATCACTATACTTTTGTTATGATTAAAAAGATCTCTTTAATATAAGAGATATATGTTCCTTCATTGATGCATTAACAAAAAGATTAAAAATAATAGTTGATATGCAGTTATTTTATAAGTGTTATTGGGCAGTTAATGTGTTAGTGGGGAATTGAGAGTTATTTAGGATGGTTTTCACAGTAATTAGAAATTGTAGGGCAAAATACAAATTGTATGAAGTATACAAAATATATTATTTAATTAGTTTATGACTCTGTGTAATAAAATCTGAAATTAAAGAATAAAGACATTAATTAAAATAAAAATATATTATAAAAATTATAAAAATAGTTAAATCTAACTGGTTTTTAAATCTTTGTAAGAGTTATACATAAGAACAAAAATAGATCGAAAAAAAGAACAAGGTTTGGCAAAAATTGCTATTAAAATAACACATCATCTTATAATTAGGGTTTTCTCTAGGGTTTGTGAATACGATTAACGAGATTGAAGTGAAGATGTTACGTTGAAGGAGGAGTTACATTATATTACACTACACAGTAACCAAACTAAATATGGCGTCGTGTTCATCTTCATCACCGGCGACGGAGGAAGAGATGACACTGAAAGTTAAATGGACCGGAAAAGATTACACCGTGCGAGTGTGCACCGACGACACAGTCGGAAAACTCAAGCGTCGTATCTGTGAAGTAACCAACGTTTTACCCATACGTCAAAAGCTTCTGTACCCTAAACTCGCTTCTAAACTCAACGACGATTCTCTCTTACTCTCTCAACTATCCATCGATCTCAACAAGTCGTCCCTCAAATTCACCATGATCGGGTTCCATTTCTTTCGTTTCTTAGGGTTTGTTTGTTTGTTTGTTTGTTTATCAATTTATTAATCTAATTGTTTTTTTATTACAACAGTACTGCTGAAGAGGATTTGATAGTTGATCCAATGGATTTCCCTGAGATTCTCGATGATTTTGAACTTGTTCAAGAAGAAGCTATTGATACCAAAGATATGCATGTTAACAAAGATAAGCAAGTTAACAAAGATAAGCAAGTTAGCAAAAATAAGCGAGTTAACAAACAGAAGTTAACCAGACGCACTAATCTCTACAAGGTACTACTACTGTATTCAATTTCACTTCTTTTATTTTTTTTCTACATTTTCAGTAAGTCGTGATATTCAAAACTTGAGTGTAGAAATTAAATTCTTACTGTATTGTGATAATGCAGGTTCAGATTCAAAACCCTAGTCGCCAAGGAAAGAAACTCCTTGTTCTGGATATTGATCACACCATTTATGATCCTCTATCTAAAGCTGAAAATCCTCTTCAACTCATGAGACCTTGTATTGCATTCTCCACTTTCATTTATTTGTTTAATTTCGGAATGCAATGTTTATTTTCTTCTTTGCATTGCAGACCTTCATGAGTTTCTATCAGCAGTTTATGCTGAGTATGACATTATGATATGGTCTGCGTCAAGGTACATTCATTTATTCCCTTGTTCTTTTTGGAGAATATATAGCTCTTGCTGTGTGTGATTCACTGCAACTGTGTGTGATTCACATGTATTATGTTGTCTGTAATGGAATGAATGGATGCATGTTTCATCCGATGCTTCATTTTTTTACTTGCAGCATGAAACGTATTATCCCCTTAATGAGCCAACTTGGAGTTCTTGACAATCCTAACTACAAAATCACAGCATGTGTCGACGACTTGGCAATGATCACTGTCCAGACAGCTTCTCGAGGGGTCTTTGATTGCAAGCCACTTGATTTGATCTGGGATCAGTTCCGGGAGGTATGTACAATTCCATATATCTTCATTATGCAAAGTAAATAATAGAATTGGTTTAGTTGTTTGTTCTATCATAGTCATAGTCATACTTTTCCATATGACGGTGGTTTCTTATTTTGTTACAGTTCTACAGTGCTTCAAATACTATTATGTTTGACGACCTTGGGAGAAATTTTGAGATGAATCCGCAGAATGGTTTGACAATTAAACCGTTCAAGAAGGCTCATGCAAACCGGGACAGTGATCACGAGCTTGTGAAACTTACCCAGTACTTACTAGCCATTGCAGAGCTTGATGATTTGAGTCACCTTGATCATAAGAAATGGGAGTCATTCTCGGAGGACACTAGATGAGTGATAAATAGAAAACAATAACAGGAATTTGGTAAGCAAGATGAAGCTTGGATCAAAGCAGGTTTTTGGGGTTGTTTGCTCATTATATTGTTGCCAAAGAAATGTTAAAATTCACTCATAAACTGAGAAAGAGATCTTCAATTCATTCATAGTTTTTTTCATCCAAAACACATCACAAAAATCATGGGGCACATAGGAGAAATCAACATATGCGCTACTGCTACAATATTGTTTTTTTTTTTCCTTCCTGTAACTAAGTTTGCACCTACAAAGGTACGATACCATGAAAGAGACCTCATGTCTTTTATATTACTTGTTTAATCAACATTTGTGTAAGCTTCAACCTTGCCATGACATGCCCTTTGTTTTTATTTCAAAGTTCATTTCAAATATTTTAATATTTTGAAAACAACTTTAAAGTGAATAGGTCTTGGTGCATGAACTGATTTACTTTACATTGGGATTCATTGTCATTTCTATTTCTTTACACCATGTGATCCTAATTTATGTGAGTAAGTCAAGTAAATATTTTTTTTTTCCTTTTTACATCTCGTGAGTTATATCATGAGAAAATATTTTAATCATTCAATATCTTTGATATCGAATTCAACCTTAAGTCTTTTCTTTAGAGAAATTATTTATTTAAAATCACCGTCTATCATGATAATGTCGTCAACATACACTATTAAAATAGCAATGTTACCTTCGTGCGAATGTTTTAGGAATAACATGATAATGCCGTCAACATACACTAACAATGTTACCTTCGTGCGAATGCTTGAGGAATAAAGTGATATCTACTTGACTTTGGATGAAAGTAGGGGTGGCAAACGGGCATACCCGTCCCGTTTAGGCCTGCCTGCAAAAAAAAGATGGGGCGGACATAGTTGAAGATGTGGGCCTAAAATCTAGTTCTGTCCCGCCAAAAATGAGGGCGGAGCGGAGAAAGCCCGAGGGCATTGCACATTTTAAGCTTAAAAACATAAAAATTTATGAATATGCACAAGTCCGCAAAAGCCTGCGTCGAAATCGGGGGGCAGGGCGGGGCGGTCACATTATAGGGTGAGAGCCTAAAACCTTGACCCACCCCGCACTAAAGTGCAGACAAAATAGATATGCCCAACAGGCTAGGCCCATTTTGCCACCCTTAGATGAAACCATGTTTCTCAACAACATTACCAAATCTTTCTAACCAGACCCTTAATGATTATTTTAAACCATATAAATTTTCTCAATCTACAAATCTATCTCTTTCAATATTTTTCTTAAAATCAAGGAAGTAAACTCATATGTACTTATCCATGTTCAAAAAAGCATTTTTTTAACATCAAATTGATGTTGTGACCTGTTGAAATTTACCACAAGAGACAAAGTAGAATTCTGATGGAATAAATCTTAGTAACCATCACAAAATTCTCTTGGTAATCTATACCATGAGTTTGAGTACAATCTTTTGCTACTAACCTTTCTTTGTACCTTTCCACGCTTTCATCAATGTTTCATTTCACCGTAAAAACTCACTCGAATACTAATGCCTTTAATGTTTTGATGTAGATCCATGATATTCTAAGTATTTTTTCTAAGAGCATGTATCTCTTTTTCATTCCTTTTTTCTTATTCAGATCACTAATGTTTCATGAATGGTTCAAGTATAAATAAATTTGAAATTGATTTAATACTCTTTTTTTGTATTGTATCTTGTGTTTGAGGTTAATTTTGGTCCCTTAATTTGAAGAAAAAAGACTATTTAAGTCATTTAACTATGCAAATTGAATCATGTTAGTCATTTCCATTCATTTTGATAATCGAAGTCAATCAATAAGACTATGAGGCACTAATGTGGAATTCCACGTGGCTTAGACCAACTTTTGTGAGTGATTTAACGACGGAAAAAACCAGCCATTGATAGTTTTTTATTTTGATATTGTTGTTCATCTTCTTCCTCTCACTAAGAAAATTTAAAAATGTTCAAAATGTAAATAAACCTCATTTATGAATAAAGCTCTCACCTTTTGTATTCTTCCTTACAAAACTAAAATTTTGATTGTTGATTAACAGATATTTTCATAGGTTGTTCCATGAATCACTATATTGGCAATGGGACAACTTATCACAAAAAATTGTTAGAACATGTGACTCCATAAACAAGAGGGGATGAATTGTGGAGGTTTGAAAAAACAATAGTTTAAAATAAAATTACTTTCTTAATCAGAGTTTAAAAATATTTTAATAAAAATATTTGGATATGTAGTAGAAAGTAAGAAAATAAGCATATAGTAAAAAGTTAAAGGAAAAACGATAACACCATATACTTATAGAGGTTTGGTCTTAAAGAAATGACATACTCCTCTCCCTAAGAATTAATCTTGAGAGTATCCAATAATGCTTGAGAGCTTTTAGAAAGTTAATCCAACGAACCCCGTTACACAAGAGAAATGAAGTTTTAGGTTAACTCCCAACCAAACAACGAATAAAGGAATAAAGTTTCGTCTTAACGTCAAACACCAAACAAAGCTTCGAGCGTTTGTCTCTAAGACAAACTGAGATTTTGTATGGACTGATGTCGAACCAAGTTAGATTTTTAAGTTGGCTATCCTCTTAGTTGAACCGAGGTTTTATATGGGCTGACCATAAATCGAACCAAGATTTTATACCTAGATAATCTCAAACCAAATGAGCTTTTGTACAGGGTTGAGCTCAAGAATCAATGTGAATATTTTTTACTGACTATTCTTCATGAACCCAAAAAAGAACTTTTTTCAAGTGGTGGAGCTCACAAACCAAACTTACACTAATCCCCCAAAAAGAGCTTTTATACAAGTCTAACACCCAACCTAAATAATAACTTCCTAAGGAAGAATAATTTACTCAAGAGAAAAAAGAACTCCTGATAAATTTACAATAATACTTTTTCCCATAACAACTTTCTCCCTAAAATCAAGAATGTTTCTCAAATCTCTATGGCTGAAAATATGTGATAAAAAGAAAAAGAAATTATAGAGAGATTGAAAGAGAGGAAGGTGAGATATCTCATGTTTTATGGATTTTATAAATAAAAGGGAAGTCTGAAGGTGGAAGATACACAAGAAAAGGGAATTTGAATAAGGTTTTACCAAATAAAAGCTTTTTAAAACTACAAATCCAAGTTAACACAAGTATAAAAATAAATGAACACAATTATTTTTATCCTAGTTCACTGTTAACTAAGTTACTCTAGTCCACTCGCCAAGGTGATTTCACTTTCTCAAATTAATTACAGAAACCACAACAAGACTAATTGTCCTTGTAACACAAAAGTGTTCATGGTAAGTTAATGAACAAAAGCTCCTTTCTAAATACAAAACCATATAAAGAATATTTCAGAGAGTCCCCAGTCCAAGACTCGCAAAATAAATTTTGAAGTACAGAAGGTAAAAAGAGAAGGAATACTTCCCTGTTGACATCTCATAAAAGTTTGATTAGAACTGCCTGGATCTTCATCTCAGAACATGGCTTGCTATTAGAACACGATGAAGTATCAAAACCTGATTAGAACCTAATTTAATGATGGATCGCATCATGTATCCGAACAAGGTTCTTCTAGAATCTTGACCATGCCATCATAAGTATCATAGCATCATATCATCGGAAGGTTTATAGCATCTCCATATTGTCTAGATAACCATATCTTTGACCATGCTTTTAGAAAGTTCACCACTTCTAAAACATGTGTGGTATTATAAGGAAATTAACATATTTTCATAAAGTTCACAACTTTTGAAAAATGTGTGGTATCAGAACATGTTCCATTAGAATAAACTTTGAGCATTCTTCATGCATCTTGATCATGTTTTCTGAATTCTAAATAACATGTTTAAGAAAGTCAATGAACTTTCACAACGTTCCTGAATTAAACATCAAACAAGGTTAGAAACAAAAGCATTATAACATGTTTGGTTAGCAAGATTCGAGATTATATATATATATATATATATATATATATATATATATATATATATATATATATATATATATATATATATATATATATATATATATATATATATATATATATATATATCAAAATCATATAGCTTTCTCCCCTTTCTTAGAAATCAAAAAGATTGTAAAGACAAAGAAATTTTTTCATTCATTAAACTAAAGGATAAAAATACAATTGTTTTTAGAATATAAAGAAAAGATATTCTAAAATTCTAAAAACAAAGGTCTAAGGTTCCTTGTTGAACTTGGCCATGAACTCCATCAATGTGTTGGATAGCTTTGAAGACAAGCACCTTGAGCTTCAATATTTTCTTCCCGATTATCCAAGGGCTTCTAAATAAGGAGGTTGATTTGCCTTAGATCATCAAAGGTTTCCTTTATCCCACTTGGCTCTTCAGCTTCCATAACCTTCTTGCCAGAACCAGAAGTTTAAATAAAATGCAAAAAATACAATGAAGGGTGTGTGGGCTTGATTTTTGTTTGTCTTGAGCTCCAAGATAGCTCATGCAAGCTCTAAGAAAACGCCTAAGAGATATCAATGAAAGATTGACCAAGATTGGAAACTTTTTATGTGATTTCCAAATCAAATATTTTCCATTAAAGACAATATATTTTCTCACAAGTATTGACCTAATTTTTCTCCTCTATATATACATAACAAGACCAAATGAAAAGAACACGGATTGTATGCTCAAAAAACCCTAGCCAAAGCTCTCCAAAATTTTCAAGTTTAGGGCAAGATCGAATTTTGATTTCCAACCGCTCTCAAGCCAAACCAAGCATTCATTCATCCTCCTGAGCCTCCCCAGAATCGATCCAAGTCCTTAGGAAAGCAAAACCGTGCCCAGAATCAACCTCACAAAGTTGCACCAGTTGGTAAGGTTTTCTTGAAATCAATTTCAATTTCCATGTATTCTTAACATGTTTGATGCATTTGTTCATGCTTAGGATCCTTGTTAGAACATGTTTGACGTTTTAGACATAAGCTTTGAGGCTTAGATCGCATCGTTCCATTGTTAGGGCATAATTGTTTGCAAGCTTCGAAACCCTAGATACAGGTCGATCCAGACCATAAAAACATCACCATTGAACTCGCAACCCTCGAATTAGGGGGTTAGGTCCTTATATTCCATTTATTTTTGCTATTTGTGCAGGTTTGATTTTTGCAGGATCGGAGAAGACGACCGGAGCTATGCTCCGGCATCTCTGACTTCTTTGACTTCGGCGAGGACTTGTGTGGCGTGCTTTGATTGGTTGGTTCCAATATCCTGGGTCCCAACGCGTTTGATTTTTTAATTGTTTTGATTTTCATAAAATAGCATTACATATATATTTATGAAATCAGTAAAATAAATGGATGTATCACCACCCCAGTGGTTCAACATGCGTGCGTTGAGTCTCTTCTTCCCTCAAGGCATGGGTTTGATCCCTGCCTTTTGCCATTTTTTCAATATTTTTTGATTTTTACAGGTTCATGCATATAGACTTTTGGAGGCAGGTTGATAACACCATAGGCGTTTGGCCTAGTGGTACATTTTTGAGCCAGCAACCTCAAGGTCCTAGGATCAAGCCTTGGCAGGACCATCCTATTTTTTTAGCACTTGTTTCTTTAACAATTCGCTATTTCTTTTATTTCCTAACCAAGTTAATTTCTTTTCAAATAATTTTAAAAATATTTTCTAAAATCCTAAAAAATATTTTAATTTTAGATTTAGATTTTAAAAACCTTTATTTAATTTTTGACATGAAAATATTTGATTTTTCTTCACATTTAAATTATTTTTCTTAATTAAATACTAATTAACTTAGAATTAGTTTTTTCCAATCAAAATCGATTTAAAAAAATATCAATTTTTTTTCCTTTTTATTAGGATTTAGTACACTTATGTCTTCATTTAAAACATTTTTTCTATTTATTTACTGCTTTTTCGCATTTAAATTCTAGAAATCGTTGATAGGTCGCAAGGTTATTTTTGTAATAGCGTAGATTTAATTTCTCGCAATTTACTTTCCGCACCTCAAATTATGTATCTGCCCCAAAGCCATGTAATAGCTTATGGTTTATGAAAATTCTGGAAGCAGATACTTAATGTCATAGAGAATGTTATGACACCGTATCTGACAAACTATTAACAATTCACACAGTAATTTAAATAGCAGTAAAGAACACAATCAATTGTTTACCCAGTTCAATGTGTAACTACACCTACATCTGGGGGCTACCAAGCCAGGGAGGAAATCCACTATAAGTAGTATTAATTCAGGAATAAACCAACCAGTTTATCTCTTTCACTTAAGACCTACCCAATGCAACTTCAATCTAAGTCCTACTTAGATCTGAGTTCCCCCTCAATCACAGCAGTGATACTAACCTATTGATTAATAGAATTGTGAATACATTCTTCAATAAACATACTTGATTGTGCTTCAAAGCTTTAATCAAGAGACACAACACTCATGCTTCAAAGCTTTGAGTGATAAACTACCCTTACAATCAAATCCTACTCCAAGACACTTATCACAAGATAATTGCTTGGCTCACAAGAATAACTAGAACACAAATTACAGACTGCTTCTTCTTGTTCACAGAAAAGGCGCAGCCGACAGTATAAGGGTTTCTTTGATAATATAGAAGCAGTAAAGTCTTCAACTTGGGCTTCCATAATTATAGATAGGGTTAACCAAAGTTAACCTAAGGACTTGGTCTTTACAACATAACAATTAGGGTTAAACAAGGTTAACCACCAATCCACGTGAGCATATGATCCAACATAATAATCCATAATAAAACAGCTCAGCAGAATCCTGAAAACTCTCAGGAAAAGTAAATCTGCATAACAATATATGTTGCACAGAATGTCATAATATTGGTCATGACATCAGTCATTCTTTTTGCAGATTTCCAGTTTAACAGTTCATAACCAAATGAAAGATAATTCTTCTTCTGCAGAATTTATCTTCTACCCAGAATGTCATGACATCAGTCAAGACATTGACAAAATCTGGTTTTACCAAAAATTAAAGCCAAAATAAAAACACTCAGAACAGCCCAATAGAATCCTGAAAACTCTCAGGAAATCAAAACCTGCACAATGACTTATTCAGTACAGGATGTCTTAACATTGGTCATGACATCATACATCCTGCACACTTCTCTTGCAGAACCTGTTCTTCTGAGAATAGTATAATCATCTGTAATGCAAAGATTTTGAGCTGCACCTGTAAATACACTCCTTCTGCAGAATTTGTCTTCATATCAGAATGTCATGACATCAGTCAAGACATTGACACACCAATCTGGTTTTACCAAAAATTGCAGCCAACACAAAACACTTACAATTTACCTTTCTGCACCTCTTATAAACTGTCTATATACACTACTTAGATGTATGACTAATAGGATTGTATGTCAAGACTAATCAATCAAATCGTAGATCACCTAATTCATAGATAAAATATCTGAACTGAACACACTTTTCACACTTGCAACCCCCTTAGAGTATCCTCTCTTGTTTCCTTACGAATAAAATGGTCATGTCCCTCGAACGTAGGGGTACCATTAACAAAGTCCCTCGATTCAAAAATCATCACAAAGATCATAGTCCCTCGATGACCCTCCAATGTTGCCTACGAATATATGATCTCGTTCCTCGATTGTTGCCTACGAATAAGTGATGATCGTCCCTTTGAATTTTTAAAGGTATCCTCACATGTTGCCTTCAATGACCCTACGATTGTCCCTTCACATCCAATGGATAGAGTTACCTACCAACTAATGGTATGGATAACACTATCCTAAAGGAGAAGAAAAATAACAAGAAACGACCATTCTGAGTAGGTAATAAGACTCTATTGCTTGCTCCAATCCAATTAAAAAAAATACTCTTCACACCTTACTATTTTCAAAATATACTTTCAAACAAACACTTTGTATACATTCCAACGAGAATCATTACAAAGTTACATTTTTCCAAACAAATATTTTTCAAACACTTCGTATACATTCTTGAGGACTAATACAAGAATCATTACGAAGTCAAAGCGAAATACTTTTCAAATACTTTTTCAAAATACTTTTTCAAACACACACAAAAAGCAAATTTTCAAAAGTGAGCTAAGCAATTAAGAGCCCGTAGATAACTATGGATGGAAAGGGTGCTAATACATTCCCTTTTTATAATTACCTCCCTTACTCAGAATCGATAAAAGGTCTTTCATGTTCTTTTCACCTTTCTTTTATTGGATAAAAGAAAAGTCGGTGGCGACTCTTGCTATCCGCAACATTTGCGATAAAACGCAAAACAAACAAGTTAGTTCTTCCACCGTGTTACACTATCCTAGGATGGTCTCCGTGGAGGTGGCACTGCTTTAATACTTGCTCTTTTTCTTCGTTTCTTGTCTGTCTCGCCTCGTTTCTTCGCTTGTGGCTCCTGATTAGTCAAATTCCTGAAACAAAGGGAAAATACGAACATAAAGATAGAAATTGAAATAAAATAGCTAGAAATTGTATGCAAATCAAGTCAAATAATCAATGAATTTTGGAGTCATCAGCCGTACATGGAAAGCTCTTCAGCCACGTCGCTGGAAAAGGGGGAAGCAATATGTTTGTCTCTTCTGGTCGGACTGATGTCTTCAGAGAGTGGTACTTCGTCGTTATTATTATTTTAACAACCAGGGGAGACATCGGTTTCGAGATTGTCATTCTTATCATTGGGACCAGCCATGATAGGTGATGAGTTTCTTTTTGATCTTTAGTTTCGAGAAAAGAAAGATGGGGAAACGAACATTCTCACAGACAGCGTCACTAATCTTACCAGGATTATAAAAAGATGTGTGGTCGGTCCAATTGTCTATCGGCCAAGTTGCTCATCGGAAAAGGGGTTTACCTACAATACACTTCGATGTTAAAGCCAAAAAGAGTGAGAGGTAAGTAAGTGTGAGAGTTGTGAATAAGATACTGAACCCTCATGTATAAGAGGGTACTTATAGGCCCCCATCGTATGGTCAATGGACTCCATTACGGGCTTGTAAATCCAGGCCCATAATGGATGTCTGTTAGGGTTCCTACGTGGTAGTAGGGATGAGCAACATATGCTCATCGTCCTGGGTTAACCGTCATGTTATTCTTGGGTTGTGGTGGACTTGTCCATCAAAAGTGTCAATATGGTTAAACCACTTACAGAATGTGGGAGGTCGACTGGTGGCATGTCCTCGGAGTGAGGAGCACGTGGGAAATGCATCTTCGACTTGGGTCTTAATGGACTGGGCCATCGTTTGGATTATCCCCGACGTAGGGGTAGGATGGGCCGTGCCCGAGAGTGGGCCAACGATACACGCCTTCTAGAATAGGGTGTCATCGGGGTGAGAAACACGTGGTGAACGTGCCTTCAGCTTGATCCCAATAAATTGTGTCATCATTTAGGTCGTCCTCGACGTAGAGGCAAGATGGGTTGTACCCGACAGTGGATCAGTCATAAACCCAATCCAAAACATTAACATTTACGCGTCCTCTTTAGTAACACCTTATATTATATGATCGTTTTCATTAAAAAAATTAAAAAATGTCTTTTGTCTTTCAAATTGTCTGAGTGATTTATTGGATTTGATTTTGGTGTCAGTTAAATTAAAATTTGCATAATTATTTTTATATTACTTATTTCAATTTTATTAGTTAACTTTTACCATATTTTTAATCAATCAAATACATTATGTATTATACATAGTTTACTGATATTTAAAATTTGTACTTCAAATATTTCACAATGTTTATTTTAAATAAATAGATATAGGCGAATGGTAATTTAAAAATTAAAAGTGCCACCAACCACGGAAAACAAAATTAGATTTATGGAAAATGTCAAAAAAACACGTGCCCGCTCGTTACGGACCATATCCAAAGGTTTTGTACAGTGTCACACACGCAGTTACACATGCTTACGCGTCCAAATGTCCATATCTTAGTAACTAAGAAACTAAGTACTACCATATTTGCAATAAATGTATTTAAATTAACCATTTTTAATGAAATTAAATAAATTTAAGTTACTCATTATTAAATTAAATTATCATATGACTTTTATAATTTATTAAATATACTTTAATTTTCTTTTTGACATATTCAGTCAAATATTTTAAACCTATTTAATAATTAATAAATGTAAAATGTGCATTATCAAATAAATTGTCAGTTTTGATTTCAGACAATCATGTCTGGTTCATAATCTTAAATAATATTATATTGGACATATTTATAAATAATAATTTTTTTAAAAAAATTATTAAATAAATAATATATTTAATCATTATTTTATCTCAGATACAACAATTATTAAATATATTTAAGATATTTTTTATTCTTTATAAATGTATCTAAGAGGTTCAAAATTATTAACTTTTATCTATCAAGTAATGTTACGAACAAAAGAGTGAAAAAAACATGTAGTAATAGTTTATCTTGGTGGGAAATGAATCTTGGTCTCCAAGTTAAAACAAAGTGAGACACACATGAAGTTGTGTACCACCTTCTAGAAAATAGTACACGAAATCAAAACTCAATCTCCTCCTTCCACTTTCTGCCACCTCATCACTTTTACGCGGTTTTCGCATCATCATCACCACTCACTAATCACCTCACCCACCTAATCACATTTAATTAACATTTAATTAAATTATCCTAATCCCAAATTACCATAAACCATTTTCCATTTTCCATTTCGACATTTGTCACCTTCACCAAAATAACCTTCTCAACTAAGATAACTCCCACATTGCTTTCCACGAAGTTTCATTTCAACACACTATTAATTAATTTCTAATTATTATCATTATTCTTATTAAAAATTGGATATTCTCTCAAAATTGTAACTTCTTTTTACCTTTTTTATTTACATTTATCTACATAAAAATAAAGATAATATCCATTTTACCCTTTCTCATCCTTATATTAACACTTGTCACTCTTGTCGTCAATGTCAATTTCTTCAAACAAGTTTCTCTGCAATACTTTTCTTCTCTATTGAGCAAAATAACATTCATTACATATAGATACACATATAGATATAGTTTCTACAACAAACATTCAACTTTCTGAAGAAAATCAGTGAACAAGAAGAAGATGGAGAGTCTCAACAACAACAACAACAATCAACAATCGTTTTGGCAATTCAGTGATCAACTTCGTGTTCACTCATCAAATCTTGCAAACTTATCGTTAAACGATTCAATTTGGGGAAGCAACTACTCATCTTCCAAAAATGGGAGGAGAAATTTTGATATCAAAGTTGGTGGTGAAATCAACAACAACAACAATAACAACAACAGTGATGGTTGGAAACAGATGAACAACAACAACAACATGAACATGGTTGGTGTTGTTGATGTTGGGATTAATGGCGGTTTCAACAAAGGAGTTTATCCAAATTCAAACCCTTCTTATGGTAATTTTAATATTAACACCAACTTGAATGTTAATTTCAAGGGGAAGTTTGGTGGTGGTAAGGGTGAAGATGAGAGTTTTCATCTGGCTAAGTCTTCTAAGAAGAACACAAACCCTAACAAAAAACATGGAGACAACAACAATAGTGATGGGAACAAGAATAAGGATGTAAAAGGTGGTTCTGACAAGAGGTTCAAAACGTTGCCACCGACAGAGTCTTTACCTAGGAATGAAACAATTGGTGGGTATATCTTTGTTTGTAACAATGATACCATGGCTGAGAATCTCAAAAGGCAACTCTTTGGTACTTTCCTTTACTTTTCCTTTTTTTTTCTTCTTCAGTTATGCAATTGTTATTATTATCTTTGACTTATCATGTACTTTAATTTGGTTTCCATGTTTGTGCAATTTTACTGTAAATGGTAGTATTAGTTTTAGCCTAGTGATTGGAAAAGTCGGATCTCAGCATAACTAATTAGTTTGATAATTTTTAGTTATATGTAACTATGAAGCCATGAAATTTGCAGATTGCATGAAATTTTTGTTATAGATTATTGATTATAGATTGGTGTGTGTTTGATGATTACTTAGACATATAAGGGATAATAATGTGTTCTTCAATATATATCAAGTTGATTGAATCCTTTTGGAAGTGTTTGATTTCACAATCACAGTAGCCTTTAATATCAATTTTTTTTCTTTTCTGAATTTCTGAATGTTTGTGATTTTAGGTTTGCCTCCTAGATACAGAGATTCAGTTAGGGCTATTACTCCTGGTTTGCCCCTTTTTCTTTACAACTATACAACTCATCAACTTCATGGAGTCTTTGAGGTATGTTACTTGCTTATAATATCATCTTCTTTTTAACCTAATCATTTTGATTAGACTTTAATTATCCATTAAAATTTTGGATTAGGCATCATAATACAACAATTATCCGTTTATGCATTTTGGAAGTGTCATAACATATTAACATATGGTTTTGGTTTTTATTTAGGCTGCAAGTTTTGGAGGAACAAACATTGATCCAACTGCTTGGGAGGACAAGAAGTGTGCTGGCGAATCTCGTTTCCCTGCTCAGGTAACATCTTCAATCCAATCTCTACAGCTATGGATGCAGCAACGCTGCGCCTTAACGTTGTCGCACCATACAATGTAGTTGATTCGGGTTAATGTTTTACTGTGTCACTTTGAATTGCTAGTTTGTGGAAGCTAAGAATGTTTTTCATAAACATTGATGAATACAGGTTAGAGTGATTACTAGGAAAACTTGTGAGCCACTTGAAGAGGATTCTTTCAGGCCAATTCTTCACCACTATGATGGTCCTAAGTTTCGTCTTGAGCTGAATGTGCCTGAGGTATTTAATCTTCCAACTTGTTCAATATGTTGATTTTCTTTTTTGGTTTCTAGATCAGTGTTAATAACCACTAAAAATTCACACACACAATCTATCAGGTTCGAAACATTAACTACATTAAAAAGAGACAATACCCTTTTTAATGTAGTTAATGTTTTTTTTTCATGTCAACTAAGTTGTGCTGTCTTGTTTGAATTGTTTGTAGGCATTGTCTCTGCTGGATATTTTTGAAGAACAAGATACTTCCAGCAACTCTTTGAAGGTTATGCAAGCATAGAAGAGACTCAATTTACAAAGAATAAAGATAAATAAGTCATAATTAGAGATCTGGGTTTGTTTTTATAGCTATATATGGACTTTCAAATAAAGTCCTAAGATATATAAGAAAAACAAAGTGAGTGTTTTCAGTGGAGGATGTTTGGATGAATATTTGGTCTAAATATTGTGTTCTAATGTTTTTGTATAGAGGCTGCTACTGCTATACATGGTTGTCCAATTTTCTTATGTTTGGTATAAAACAATCTATCATATTTTAAGAGAATATAGTATTTATTAATATTGAACTATTTTGTTTATGTTAATTTTTATTGTTTTTCTATGATCATTCTATGTTGGATTTGACCTTCTCAAAATCAACAATTTGACTTAGCTAAATTGGACTATAATATTAGTCAACAAAGATTTTGTGCCTAGTCTTTCAAAAATAATGAACTTATACTAATGAGAAGACTTTGCCATTTCATTACATCATTACATTGGTTAAAAAAAAAACTTATTTGAAAAGAATTATTAGGTTATCTATTTCAAGAATGATGAAAAATAGACTTATATAAAGTTTATTTGAAAAGAGTTATTAGGTGATCTACTTCAAGAATGATGAAAAATATAGACTTATATGTTGAGAGTATGGATATGGTTCAATTTTTAGCTATGTGTGGTATATGGTTTGGTAATCTGAATTTCCAAATAGAAATATGCTAAAAGCATTTCGTGTCTGAACTGGACTAACACCCTCCATTTTTTCTTATTTGCTTGAAATAACTTGGACTACTAGTACTTGTAGATATTTTTATTTACCAAGTTGGTTTGTGAATGATTATAGTAATGGAAGCATTCTTTTCACTTATTGACTATAGGATTGTCAATTACACATTTTAATTTATGAGTCAATTTTGCTGTTGGGATGTCCATGACTAGCTGGCTACAGCTAATACATTGGAGTGCCTTACGGTATAAGTAAAGATAGATAGATATGGATTGTCATACTTTATTTTTTAATCTCTTAGTTGATAAAATCTTTTATGTATATTTAAAGCTTAAATATATTTGATATATTTGTTTATTAAACAGTAACAACGACGGAAATATCATATTTTTTTAGTTTTCTCTCTTCTTTTTAATTTGAGTATTCATTTAATCTCTTTTATTTATAATTTTATTAACGATAAAATGATTTTAGTTTTGAATTTTATCTTGTTTTAATTTCAATTTTAAGTCAAATTTAATATAATTCTTAAATCCTAATGTGATTAAGAAGCTATTTTCAAAACCTAAAAATATGATAACTTCTATAATCATCTCAATTCGATGAAATGATTTCAATAGCTATTTTGAATTTCATTAAGATTTAGTATTAAACATGATGCTCAATATAGATATTAATATAATCTAGAAGCTTAGACACCATCAACTTTATGCCTTTATAATTATTTAAAAAATGAGTTTCACTATAGATAACTTGAAGGAGAAATGTTTGTAGAAGATGGTGAGTGTCCAATTATGCTTCAATCAATGGTAAAATATTTACATTTGGTAATGAAGAAGTTGTAATCAATGATATGTCACTTTTAACCTTGAAAGACTTTGTTGAATAGCATTTCAAATGCAAGAGAGAGGGAAAGGGGATTGTGATATTTGAATTTCGAAAAAGATTTATTTTAAGAAAGGGGTAGAAGTAGAGAATTAGGGCGCGGTGAACAATAAAAGCGATAAAGTTTGAGACACCACCATAGATTATACTGGTGTAGTTTTAAGTCACACATACTATTATGGTCTCAAGAATTGAGAGAGAGAGAGAGAGAGAGAGAGAGAGAGAGAGAGAGAGAGAGAGAGAGAGAGAGAGAGAGAGAGAGAGAGAGTTGTGTTAGACTTTGTTCATAAACCTTATAATTTCTATCAATATAGAATCAAGAACAAAATCGTAAATAAAACCCTTAAACCCATATCCGAATACAATTATGAGAACGAAAGCGAAAGTCTACCTGAATTTGTCATTGAGAATCACTGAATGTTTACAGTTATTTTATCTTCCGATTTGTAGAGTTCCTTATGGCTCCTTGATTCTCCTCTAATGGGGATAGAGAGAAATTTTGATAAGCTATTTTTCTGTTGTCTACAAATGGGGACCATAACCCTTATAAATAACCTTAGGGTTATTTCTTTAGTATTCAATATTCTAATTTGGCCCCTCATCAAATTAGATATTGACTTATGATATCTACACAATAACTCGGCCTTTCATGACATTTATGATTTTAGCCACAAACTTAATATTATATTAATTAGACCCCTTTAAGTCTTGACTAATTAAAATAATGGCTCTAACACGTTAAATATTACATTTGTAACCCAAAATTCTAATAATCTCCCATTGGTCACATATGTAATCATATACATATGTTAGACTTTATGAGCTAAAAATTCGCCATTATATTCTTTAAGCATGTCGAAATTATCTAGTCCATTAATCATGTCACTATTCAGAACCAAAGTTATTTTCGTTATAGAAATCATAACTAAACCCATCAATGATCACCAATAGTGACGCAACTAAATGACATAGATCCATCACGAAATATGTAGCATGAAAATCACATAAATTTGGTCTGTATATGTCGATTTTCAAATGATCCTACTTTACTTTCGTGATATCACTCAATAATTTTATTGTACAAAATGTAAACTATTGAATATCAAACCTTATTAATTTGGAAAATATCTAAAATCATAGTATGCATACATAATACCAAAACATAGAACATAAAATTCATAATCGACTAACTCCCACTAAATCAAAGACTCCTCTAAAAATATAACACCTATGCGAGCAGTGTGCTCATGAAAGACCTTGGGTGGAAGACCTTTTGTAATAGAGTCTGCTATCATGAAGTTTGTTCCAAGTGTTCTATAGAAATTTGTCTACTTTGTACTATTTTATTTAACAATTGGGAACTTGATGTCAATATGTTTTGACTTGGTCGGGCTCCCATTATTGTTGGAATACATGATGATTGATTTATTGTCATAGTATAACTTAAGTGGTCTTTCAATTTTTTCCATAATTTGTAGCCCAATAAAAATATTCCTCAACCAAATCCCATGGTTGGATGCCTCATAACATACTATAAACTTTGCTGCCATGGTGGATAAAGCCGTAAGAGTTTTCTTGGAACTGCGCCAAGAAACTGTACCACCAGCTAACATGTATATATAGCCTGAAATAGATATTTTGCTATCTTGGCATCCAACAAAATATGAGTATGTATCCAGTGATCTGTAATTGGTCTGGCCTTCTATATGTGAGCATATAGTCTTTTGTTCTCTTCAAATATCTTATAACCTTATGGTTGCTTTCCAAAGATCCATTTCTGGATTGCTCAAATACATGTCTAACATTCATTGAGGAATGTCGTCTTGACATTCATTTGATGGATTTCCATATTATAATATACGACAAGAGCCATGGTTGTCCTAAAAGAGTATTTCGATGAAACCGAAGAGAAAGTCTCTTTAAAGTCAATCCCTTCCCTTTGGATATAGCCCTTAGCCACAAGACGAGCCTTATACCTCTACACATTACTGTTAGAATCCCGTTTGGTCTTAAAATTCCATTTGCAACCAATGAGTTTCACACCTTCAGGTAATGGGACAAGTTCCCAAATTTTATTGTCTTTCATGGACTTACTCCTACTTCATTGATTCGATCCACTTACCATTATTTTCCTCATGTTCAAAGAAGAAAGACTATGTAATCATCCAGAAGAGCATTTCTCCTTTCTCTAATAGATCTCCTCAAAAGTATTGGTTCTTGTAACACCTATTCTTGAGGATTTTGAGTTTGTTCTTGATGGATTACCAAACCATCTCGAGTAGGAGGAAAATCAACAATGTCTCGTGGAGGTTTCTGTTGTACCCCAAAATTTACCCTCCTCATTTTAACCTTTTTGGATTATAGTTCCATTATCATGAGCATACATGCATATCATTTATCTCATGGTTATGAGGTTAAGAGCATCTCAGGTGGTCAGAAGGTCATCTCGGGTTGGTTCTACAGACATTGGAACCATTTCAATATGTCCTCTATTGTGTCTGTTCAGATTGAAAGTCAATTCATCAAGGAAGGACTATGATAGTTCATTTCTTAATAAAGCAGAATTTAGTTTCTTTTGTGTTTCGGACGCTCTGAAAACCATAACTCCCAGCTCGTTGGGTATTTTTTGCTGATTTTTTACTGGAGAGTCCATCTCAATATTATCTTCAACTTTCATTCTCAGATTGGGATCTAATTGTGTGAATAAAGCCTCCGGAGAAATTGATCTTTCAAGTGCAATAAACTGAGTTTTATGGCTGAACCATGTTTATAGGACACTAAACAAATTCATAACTTCTAACTGGAACGTCAGAATTGAGTGGTTCTGATGCCTAAAGTTCCGTCTTGACGTTCTCTTCAAGTTTCGTGCTCAAGCCGAGAGCTAATTCCTTATGGATCAATACCAGAATTTTATTCTTTGAAGGTGTATTTAAGTCAAACCGAGCATTATTTCATCTGATGCACAATGTTCGAAAAATCACATCTCACTCGATTTTTATCGGATTATGATGGGACTGGTGTCAAAATTTCACAAATTCTGTTGGCTTCAATTTTCGTGCACATCCCGAGTTCGAATATTGATCAGAAGATCCCCGTTCGGAACATTTTCCCCAAGTGGCGCAATTAAAATTCTGCATGTGTCAGATGCCCCTAATGTGAGCTGAAACTTCAAAAATTAATATTTCCTTAACCGTTCGTCGGATCAAGCCGAAATTTTGTCTCACGTGACACAATTTTTTGTTCTGGACATCTTTTGCGTTGGACCCGATTTCAAATTCGACGCAGTTCTCGAGGTCGGGTACTATTTATGAAATTAAGTTGCATAAAGCCAATTTGGGCCCAATTTTGGAGTCCAATTCGCTCAAGCCCAATGTTCCACCTATAAATCAAATTTCGCTCTCATAATTTTGAGAGGAGAAATCATTTGCTAAATTTTCACTCTCAAATCACTCTTTTTTCTCTCTATTTTCTCTCAACTCATAAACAACACAAAAAATAAAAATAAAAACTCAAAGAACCAAAGGTTCCTCTCCCCTCTCCATAAAACCGAGTGGTTCTATTGACGCTCCAGAATCGCACCACCGCAGACCTCCCCTTCTCCGGCCAACTGCCGATGTGCGGTACTTCTCCGGCCACTATGATCGCCATAGAACCAGACAGTTCTATCTTCTCGCGTGATTTCTTGCTTCTTCAATTATCTAATTTCAATTCGGTAAGTTCAATTAAGCCATTCTTGATTAAGTGTTTTTATGTACAAAATTGCTTAATTGCTTATTTGACTTGAAATTGAATTGGAAGTAACATGCTCATGTAGTAATTGATTTTACATTTATTAATAGAGTTAATTTCACATGGTTATGGCTTGATTCTTAAACTTGAAGTTGTGTCGAGGTGTTGAAATTGAATAACATTACACATTCATGAGTTGAATTCCTTGCATATAAGGTGTTTGTGTTAATGTTTGAATTGGAAATAGTATGCTCATGTATTGATTGATTCTCATGTTGATTAATGGCATTAAATTTACATGTTAATTGCTTGATTCTTAAACTCGAAATTGTGTCGATGTTTGGTTTAATGCACATATTCATGAGTTAAATCACATTGTGTTGATAATTGAATTGGTACATTAAAATGTGATTAATTATTGGCTTATGGTTGATTTAATTCCATGTGCAAGGTGTAATACGGTGGGAGAACTGACTTTGAGATTTGTTTTGCTTTTTATCGCAAATGTTGCGGGTCGCAAGAGTCGCCACCGACTTTTCTTTTATCCAATTAAGGGAAGGTGAAAAGAACAGAAAAAGACCTTCGTTAGATTCTGAGTAAGGGAGAAGGTAATAAAAAGGGAAGGTATTAGCACCCCTTTCCATCCGTAGTTATCTACGGGCTCTTAGTTGCTTCTAGCTCATCTTTAAAAAATTGCTTTCTGTGTGTTTGAAAAAAAATGTTTTGAAAAGGCATTTCGCTTTGACTTTGTAATGATTCACGTTGGAATGTATACAAAGTGTTCGGAAATGTTTTGTTTTGAAAAGTGTTTGAACTTTGACAAAAGTGTGAGGTGTGAAAAGTATTTTGATAGAGCAAGCAACTAAAAGTCTTATTACCTACTCAAAATGGTCGTTTTCGTGTTATTTTACTTCCTTTAGAATAATGTTATCCATACCATTAGTTGGTAGGTAACCCTAATCGTTGGATGTAAAGGGACATTCGAAGGGACATCGGGTGGTCATAGAAGGCAACTTGTAGGAGTATCCTAGCACATTCAAAGGGACGATCATCACTTTTCGTAGGCAACAATCGAGGGACGAGATCATGTTTTCGTAGGCGACATCGTGGGTCTATGATCTTTGTATCGAAGGGACTATGATGATATGTTTGTAGGCAACGATGCTAGGATACCTCTACGTTCGAGGGACTTGACCATTTATTCGAAAGACAATGAGAGAGAATAGCCCTAAGGGGTGCATGTGTGAAAAGAGTGTGTTAAATTCAGATATTTTATCTTGAAATTAGAGGTGATCTACGTTCGTTTTTATCTTGCCATACACGCCTAATTACTAGCAGTTTATAAGGTGCAGAAAGTAAATTGCGGAAAGTAAAGTGCGGAAAGTAAATGTCCTACGCTATTACATGGCTTTGGGGAAGTTACATAATATAGGAGTGCGGAAAGTAAAGGCAGAAAATGTAAATCTACGCTATTACATGATAAAAACTTTGCGACCTATACATCCTTTTTAGAATTATAAATGCAGAATAAGAAATAGATAATCAGAATAAGAAGAAAATGTTAGCAAAATATTTTGGAAATTAGTGGAAAAAAGGTTTTTAGGTTAGTAATGATAATTAGATAATAGAATGATTTTTTGGGAATTTTCTGGATTGGTTTTGATGAAGAAAAATAATTAAAAGTCAATTTAATGATTAATTAACAATTAATTAAAATATCCATGCAAAAATATTAATTTTTATGTCAAAAATTAAATAAACAATTTTCTAACCTAAATGCAAAAAGAAAATATTTTTTTGGTGATTTTTTAATGTATGAGAAAATTATTTGAAGAGAAATTAAATTAAATAAGAAAAAATATTAAAATATGAGAAATAAGGTTAGAGAGGAGAATCAGAGGGCTTCTGATGGAAATCTCCAGAAGTTGGAACTTCTGGGGAGACTCTGGCTGGAGGTGCCCAGTAATTGGGATTTCGGGCTTTCGCTGAAATGCCAGTGTGCACTGGGGTTCTGGGAGAATACGCCCGTGGGATTTCTGGAGCAGAGCGCGGCATGGAGAGCCAGAAATTGAGACTTTTGGGCAAGCCTTCTGGAAAATCTGCAAATTTCAAAATGTTAAGTAAAAAAGGAGGGTTCGAACCCAGGACCTTCTGGATGATCAAGCGTTGTCTTGTCATCTGAGCCATGTGGATTATCTGTTAACAGTATAAAACAAAAATAATATAAAGGGTTTCTGGGAACCCTCCAGATCAGAAAGCGCGCGCAGGGTCATCTTCTTCAATTCAAATTTCAGACTTTTGGCTACGGTTTCTGCTTCTCCGTTGCTAAATCTCTGCAATTCATAACTCAAGCAATACGTAATATAAATTAGATGTAAGACCATGGATCGATTGCAAATTGTCCCCTGAACATGAATATGTCCTTAGATTGGTCAAAATTTTCCTATTCTGAGAGTCTCTAATTCGAGCTCATGAACCCTAACAATGGTGGAATTCAGTTTATGCATCAAACTCAAATCAAACCATCCAGATAGCTTGCAAACATCATTCTAAACACAAACAAACAATCAAAACATGTTAAATATGCATGAATAATCAAAATCGATTTTAAAAGTTTTGAAGCAAACCGAAATCGTGATTTCACATTTCTGGGTGTTTGGATGGCTTGTGAATATCTGGATCGATTCAAGGGACCTCTAGGAATGTGTTGGAATCCTTAGAGTGCTTTGAATTGATCTGGAACTAGGGCTGCAAGTTGCTTGAGAGACACAGTTTTTTTGAAGTTGGCAAGGGTTCTTAGAGGCAGATTTTTCGTTTTTGTGTCATGTGAATGCATTGTGTACTTATAGTGGATGGATTTAGGTCAAGAATCATGAGGAAATAATGTACCAATCAATGAGAAAATATTTGATTTGGTATAAAACCAAATATTGCCTTTTTGATCAAATTTCAATCAATTCTCTTGCCAATCAATGCCAATTTCGAATTTGCCAGCTTGTGTGGTTTGCTTGGACCTCAAGAATGAGAGAAAAATCCAATTTGCATTTAATTTTGATTTTCTACCTTTTATTTTAATTTAATTGGCTTTTAAATGATTTAAATCCAAAATAAATAGAAAATAAAAGATAAAATTCGTGGCCTTGGGCTTGGAGGTTCCAATTCAGCTGAGGAACAAGTTTGAACCAAGAAAAGTTAGGCCCATTTGCAAAATTTTGGCTTTTGTCAAGTATTTCTCTTTGTGCACCTCTTCAAAAATGCTCATCTTGTGCAAGGTGTATCTTTTGCTCAATTTTTAACATTTTTGAGTGTTCTTGGACTTTTTAGAAAGCTCTAGATGTCTTCTAAACAAAATATTTAGTTTCATATCAATTGAAGTTTCCATGCTCAATAACACTTCTTTACAAAAAGTTGACTTTTTGTTGACTTTGAAAAGGACCTGTAATGTTTTGATCCACATCTTCCAAATGAAGCATTTTTTGACCAAGCTTGTGAGACATGAAGTTGTAGAGAATTGAATTCTCTTCAAAATGAGAGGTGGTGGAAAAATTTCTGATAAAGTATGAGAAAGTTATGCCTGGTCAAAGTTATGTCTGGTCAAAGTTCTGTTGACTTTTGTCTGAGAAAGCCCAATTTAGAAACTTTGACTTTTGATCAAATCTTGAGTTTTCTTGATGAATCATGATCAACCCTTGATCAAATGATGAATGTTACTTCAAAATATGAATGTTGACCAAAAATTATGAAGTTTGATTGTATGTTGACCACATTTGACTTTTTGTCCAATACAATTGATTTTCAACCATCTGAGCAATTGTCTGAGGAAACTTGACTTGTAAGGCTTGAAACTTGACATGGAGATTATTTGAAGCATATGATGAGGCATGATGACCATTGGAAATGTTGGAGGCTCATCTGGACTTGAGGATAGCCAAACCCTAGTTCTGGTTGATTGCTTAGGAGAGGGTTTATCTGGTCAACCCTTGTGAAATCCTTGAGTATGGATGTATGTGATCTCTTGAGAAGTAGGAGGGCAAATTTTGGGGTATGACACAAGGTCATGTCGAAGTGTGACATTTGTTGATGGTTGAATGCTCTCATATTGTCATTTGTTGATATGAAATTCCATTCATGAAGCATTGCATTTGGTAGCAACATTACATGAGTTAATAAGCATTTTTATGCATTGTTTTGATCCAAATAATTCTGATTTTGGCATATCAATTATAAAACCAATAATGTGGATTTGTTTGCATATCATGTAATTAATTTAGTATCCAATTTCATACCTCATTTCAAAATGCAAAACAAGTAGAAATTGGAAATTAAACCGGTTCATGATTTTTTGCACTTTTCATGCATTTTTGTGAACCAAAGTCCATTTTTCATCAAAAGTCCAAGGTAGCAATACATGTCCTAGACGTTTTGGAATGTTTTAAAATCGATTTTCATGTTTTCTAAACCAAATTTCATGTGCATCATACCTAAACGGAGTTGCTGTCCAGCCACTAAAAATCGCATAAAAACGTCGCTTCCACTCAGAATTAATTAAAACTGATCAAGTTTTTGAATCCGTTGGCACATTTGTGTTGCACCCTAAAATTTAACCTCTTGATTTAGGGTTATATTTCATCATAAACATCATATTGCATTGCATTCATACATTGTGATAGGATTAAAGTTCTTTGGTTCTCAAGTCCTCTACAAGCTATGGTGGTTAATTGTGTGAATATTTTGTTCTACGGGAGTCTCAAATACTCATGTCTTTGGATTTCTCAAGTTATAAGGGTGTATCATAGCTCAAGGAATCTCTTTTGTCTTATTGATTTCCCAAGAGTTGAAGTTTTATAAAGAATTTAAGAGGAATTCGTCTGTGTCAACCATCTGATGAAATTAGGGTTTTGGCTCATTGTGAAGTTTAAAGTTTGGATAAGTCAATTTCTTGAAGTATCATCTTCCTATTATCATTTGAGTTATCATGGTTCAAATAATTACTCAATACATTAAGAAGATTTGATGTTTTGAAGTTTGATTGGCTATCTCCTAACACAAGGTGCAAAATTAGGGTTTTGGATATAATCAGGATTTCTTCAAAATTTTCACTCAAACTTGATTTCATGTGTTTCTATATGTTGTTGGTCATCCATGTTTGAAAGATTGAGGTTCAATTTTGATTGGAAGCAAGTCAATTGATCATAAAGGGCAAAATGGTTATTTTGGTCAAAATCAGTCAAAGTTAGGAGTTGACCAAGTGGGCTTTTGGTCAACCATCAATTCAAATATCATCTTTTCATATTTCATGATCAAATTCACCATTGAATCAAGAGAATTAAAGAAATTATGGTTAACTTGTTCTTGAAGTTATATAAAGTTTGAAAAATTTGTAAGTGTCCACCCTATATAACTTTGACATGTCATAACTTTCTCAATTTTTATCCAATGGTTGCATACCATAAATTTTTGGAAAGCTTGGTAAAAATTCTACAAGTTTGTAAATGTGTAAAATTTCTCAGAAATGCACCATTTGAAAGATAATTGGCTTAGATGTTTCAAGAACAAGACATGTAAAATGCCCAACAAGCTTGCCTTCTCCTTGCCTTCCGCGCGCATAATTTTGTCAAACACGTGGTGTGCAAGAAGTGAGATCTTATTTCTTTCAATGAAAAATGAATTTCAAAAATGTGCTTCGTTCATTTTGAAGTTGATATGGAAAACTTTCCTACAAGCTTTGAATCACCCCAAATGGCCAATTATCAAGCAAGTTATGATCATTGCAAGTTCATGTCAAAACTGGACAACATGCATACTCATGCGCGCGCGCAGACCTTGCCTTGCCATGGATTATTTTCTTAAACTTTGGAAGATTATATCTCACTCAATACCTCATAATTTTGCATGATTCAAAGCTTAGTTTGGAGATCATTGATAACTCTATCCATGGTCTAAGTTGCAAGGAAAATGCACAAGTCAATTTTGTTTGGCCCAAGCTCAAAGTTGACTGACCAATTAAGTTGCTTTCCATGACTAACTTTGCAAATTCAACATGTTTTTACATTTGTTTGATTTCAGGTCATTTTGGCACGTGGTAGCACGAATTTCATTCATTCTTATTTTACTAAATACGACAAAACCACTAACCCATAGAGCATGGCTCACATTCTCTTATGTTTGGCCATTTTTGGCAACTTTTACAATTTTTAAAATTCACACAAATGGTACTACCAAGACAGCTCACAATTTTGTTTCATTTCCACTTAATTCCAGTCACTCTCAACTAAATAAAACGCACTACAATACATCTCCAAGGCAAGCAAAACGCACAGCATAACAAATACCTCACTTTTCTATTTTTTTGTAAATTATCTTCTAATGAATTTCTGAAGCCAAAGACCATCATACCCTCGCTCTATGAGTTCTATATAAGCACACAAACCCCTTCACTCTTGCCCTAGACAACTCCTTTCACCAAAATTCAAATCTGAACTTCTCTTTGTTTTTGTTCGAAGCTTCATTTTCTCTTATTCCAAGGCTCATTTCTCTACTTGTTCATCTTCATTAAAGCTCAGAGGATCAAGAGAAAAGGATTTATTATTATTCAGAGGCACCAGTTGAGTTTATTTCTCAACTCAAGAGGTAAGTGTTCTAACTTGAATCTTCATTTTCAGTTGATTTTAGTTGAAATAAAGCATGTATGCGTGGGTATAGCTGGCCAAACAATAGGTTTAATGTATATCTTTGCTTGTTTGTGAAGTATTTTGTATAATATGAAGTTCTAAAAAAAAATTATTTTCATGATTTTCGTGGCTTGATTCCTTGATTTGTGGTTGATCATTTTGAAATCTATGAGTTGCTTGTTGTTCCTTGCCATGAGATCTTCATTTTGTGCTTTGAATCGTGGAAAATCATTGAGAAATGAGTAAGATACGAAGTCTAGAAGATGGATATGGGATCTGTGCAAAACGCGTGTTAGGGCATGGTTTAGAGGTTGAAGATGAAGTGAGGTGGCACGATCTGATTGGTTGTGTTCTTGTTTAAATAATTTTTGTTTTAATTGATTTTGTGATTTTATTTTCTTGATTAAAACATCATAAAAAATTCTGAAAAAATTATGGTAGGCTTAGAATATTATTTTTGACTTTGTGTTTTGTTTTTATAATTTTTGAAAATTTTGTAATTGGTGAAAAAAATCATAGTTTAATTAATTGATTTTTGTGTAATACTTTCATTAATTTTTGTTAAAATTATTTTCAAGATTCAAAAATTACACAAAAATTATCCTAGGCTCTTTGATTGGTCTATTTTTTATCTCTGATTTTTATTTTACATTTTTCTAATTTTTGATTAATTTTAGAAAATATGTGAATAATAGTTTATTTTTGCAATTTAATTGATTTTTAAAATACTTTTGAAGTACAAAAAATTCACCAATTTTATTTTGATCCTTTTACATGATATATAAATGGTTTCTGACCTTGGATTAATTTTTATAGCATTGTTGCTTTTTATGAATATTTCAAAAATACTTCCAGTAGGAGTCGAACCATAGCTTGAGCGAGTCGATACATAGGGTGATAATTTTTAATGTACAAATACTTTCATACAAACTCTCTCATTAGTTGTAGAATCTCTACTCTCTAGTACGGGTGCAGAAAATACCCTCTGTCGAAGCAAAATCAATCGAAAGCTTTTTCTCTCTCTTTATTTCTTCTGGAAAAAAAAGGAAAAGTTGATAGGGTAAGTGCCATACAAGTCAACGTCTTTCAAATAAAACAGGGAAAAGTCAATTACTCAAAATATTTTTCCTCCCCTCAGTCTACTTTGCCTCTGCAATATCCCAACAACTTATCTCATCATCAGAGAGTGAAAACAAAGTTGTCTTCATGGATTTTTCTGCGTCAGTAAGGGAGTAATACATAACATAATAAAAGTCAAATTTCTCATCAAAGTGGTCTAGAGACCAAAACTGCCTAGCTCTGTTAGCGTAACTAACTTACCTCGAGGAAAGAGGTGAGTAATACTAAATTCTGCATGAACGAAAGGGGATATAAGGGTGACCAAGAAGTAATTGAGCTTGAACTACTTCCAACTATCTGTATGAACATGGAAGATCTTGTCGTCGGCTTGACGAGGGAAACTAACACATGAACAAACTCTTTCTTTGAAGGAGGATTCATAAAAAATAAGTGGAAGATGAAGTTTTTCGAGACTGAATCCACCTGTCAATGGTATTTATATCAATATTGAAATACCCTCACAAAAGTCCAGATGACTTAGTACCTCCTACTCAAAAGCAGTGAAGGAAAATCAAACACCCAAGTTCTAAGAAATAAAATCATACAAAAGAATAGAACATTCTTTATACTTGCTGCAAATCCTCTTATCGTTAAGAATGGTGGAGATCGACCAAACATTATACTCGCCAACTTATGTGAGGTATTAGATATTAAGGATAATACTTAATTAGAATTGTTGTCTTCATTCGACTTGGTCTTCTATTAGTTATAATTGTTGTCTTCTATTAGTTTGGAGTTTAGTTAATCCCATTTTTCTTTCTTTTTAATCATATATATATATATATATATATATATATATATATATATATATATATATATTCGTGCATAAAATCTACTTTCCAGGATAGGAGCGATAAAAAGAGACCGAGATGGGTCTACTAGCTGTTAACCGAGAAATATCTCGGTGGAACCCCCGAATCAGAGTCGAGTATTATAACTGAACGCGCTAGGCATATGCCCGCAGCCTAGCTATACTGGCAGGGTAGTGCCAGGCCGGGTTGGTCGCAGTTACGGAATCCATTAAAGAGAGGTTATGTGATTCACAAGGTTAAAGCCATACCCATTCACAACAGTCATACCATGAAATTTGAGATCTAGTGGTAAATTGGAGCCGGTTTGATCTTCACAAAAGGGATAGCAACAACCTCATCGACAAAAGGGAGACTTTATGTCAAAAGATTGTAGCTTTGATGGGTCTGCTATGTAAGAGTTCATAGATCGAAAGCTGATATGAAAGGAAGGAAATATCATGTCGTAGCGTATGCCGATAAATCACGCAAAGCAGAATAAGTCCTGGGTCATTGTTCCGATATCTCCAATGAAAGATAAGTGGCTCTTTGTAATTTTCGTTTGTTTCGTTATTGTATTCAGTAAATGCTAGACGTTATTGATCCTCATGTATTCCTAATCAATACAAATACTCAGTATTTGAAGACCACATTTAAATATTAAAAGTAAACCAAAAATTGTACATGAGTTTTTCGTTATAATTTGTCAAATTTTGATACTTACAACAGTTACTGAAAGTATTGCAGGAATGATGTTATTGTCATGAACCAGAGTCATAGTCTAGTATGGGTACAAACCCTATTTATCAAATACAACGGTTTTGATACCTAGAAGTTAACAACAAGGGTCATAGTGAAACTAACTTTGAATGAGCAATATTATACATCCTGTTTCTGCGGAGTTGCACGATTCAATAAAAGGACATTGATTGCATTACAAGGAAAAATAATACAACATTTGTGGGAAGATCGTTAGCAGTGCATAGCAACCCCAGTTGTTAACGTGCTATCGGAGATACGTACAATGCAATAGCCGTGTATAAACTCGGCAGGTTATGTTGACATTAGCAGGAGGCGTCGCACCAGATATATTATAACAACGCGATTAGAGTTGTCAATTTAAAGGATCTGGGCCTAATTTCTAAGGCCCTTAAAATATAAGGGGTCTTTTTAAAAAAAATAAATGAGCCTCAAAATAAGTAGGGTCTCTAAAGTAAAGACCCTTACATTTAAAGTAAACCTAAAACCCTAAAATTTTCACATAATTTCTTTTAAAAAATATTTTTAATCAAAAATTGACTTTTTTATTTTTGAAAAAAATTAAATTTTTGTATTTTGGAATTTTTTTTCTTCGGAAAAATAGACATTTTTATATTTTCGACAAAAAGTTGATTTTTTTCTGAAAAATTCGACTTTTTATATTTTCGACAAAAAGAAATTTTTTTACAAATCGACATTTTTTTCTTTTCGCCATAAAATCGGTTTCTTCCCGAAAAAAATCAACTTTTTGTATTTTCGACAAAAAATTAATTTTTTTTCTGAAAACTCGACTTTTTATGTTTTCGACGAAAAATCGGTTTTTTTCAAAAAAATTGACTTTTTGTATTTTCACCAAAAAAATCGATTTTTTTATTTCGAAAAAAAATCGATTTGTTTTTGAAAAAGTCGACTTTTTATATTTTCGACAAAAAATCGGTTTGCTTTTGAAAAAGTCGACTCTATATTTTCGAAAAAAATCGATTTGTTTTTGAAAAAATCGACTTTTAAATTTTTGACAAAAAAACGGTTTGTTTTTGAAAAAGTCGACTTTTTATATTTTCGACAAAAGTTCTGTTTTTTTTTCGAAAAAATCGAAAATTTTATTTTAATAAAAATCGACTTTTCTTATTTTCAAAAAATGCACCTTTTTAGGTTTTTAGAAAACAAATTTATTCTTTTTTTCAAAAAAAAAAATCATTTTTTTACGAAAAAGTCGACTTTTCATATTTTCGGAATAATCGATTATTTTAATTTTCTAAAAAACATAAAGTGAGTTTCAAATTGTTTCTAAAAAATATTTTTTATTTTTCAAAATAAAATTAATTTTCAAACGATCTAGTTTCTAACAAATATGAGGGGTTTAAAAAAATGGCGTTGTCGCTCATAAAGAAATGAAATTTTCCGGTTACGTCAAAACGGTATCAAAATACGAATGAGCAGTACTATTCATGGAAAAATGGCGTTGTCAAAGTAAGATATCTGAAGGCGCTTCATCTTATTCCAACAAAGTCTCACGCTTGGTGGGATCATATGGGCGTCCGATGAAAGAATAGGTAACAAAACAAAGAAATCGAGGTAACACAAATCTTAGAAGACAAACGTCAAACGCAAATCCAGATAGACTACAAATTTATACTTCTCAACTGTTTAAAACTAATAGAGATTATTGTATTAGGCGAGTTAATTTCTCTGTTGATGGTAAAGAATCTCGTTTGCATTAAAGAAATCAAGGTGTCGTTCGTCTCCCCTGCGTGGGTAATGAGGCATCCTATAAAGAACATAGAATGTGTAAAGGATAAATAGGATGTAACCTTACAAATGGCTATGCACCAAATCAAAAAGGCAAAGAACCTTAATTGGATTCTGCCCGGCGTTTCGCCACGGTCAACCTCGTCTAGGCTCTGAACCTACTCAGTCAACCTTCCAAGGGGCTCTGCACCAAATCAATAAGGCGAAGAACCTTAATTGGATTCCTCCCGGTGTTTCACCACGGTCAACCTCGTCTAGGCTATAAACCTACTCGGTCAACCTTCTAAGGGCCTCTACACCAAATCAATAAGGCGAAGAACCTTAATTGGATTCCGCCCGACCTTTCGCCACGATCAACCTCGTCTAGGCTCTGAACCTACTCGGTCAAACTTCCAAGGGGCTCTACACCAAATCAATAAGGCGAAGAACCTTAATTGGATTTCGCCTGATATTTTGCCACGGTCAACCTCGTTTAGGCTTTGAACCTACTCGTTCAACCTTCCAAGGGGCTCTGCACCAAATCAATAAGGCGAAGAACCTTAATTGGATTCTGCCCAGCGTTTCACGATTATCAACCTCGTCTAGGCTCTGAACCTACTCGGTCAACCATCCAACAGGCTCTACACCAAATCAATAAGGCAAAGATGTAGAATCAAGTTTCTCAATATCAATAAAGATATCATGTTTTGATGAAGACAAACCTCATGGAAAAAAGGAAAAGATATTTCTCAAGGAAAAATACACTCTAAAGTTAAAACATCATGATCAAGACTTTGACTCAAGACATTTAACAAACTTTGAGAAGGTATAATAACAACGTCTCACAAATACTTAAGTTGTAGATGCTCAAAGTTCCTAACATGATTGCATGACATACACATTTGATTTCACTAAGTTTCAAAGCAAAAATTACATTTTTCTTACTGTGCAATCGATTTGCACAAACGTGCAATCGATTGCATACTGAATGAATTTCTTAAAAAAGCTTATGTTTGAGGTTGCAATCGATTTGCACAGTGGTGCAATCGATTGCATGCTGAAAAAATTTCACTTTTTAACTAAGTGCAATCGATTGCTTGCTGTATGTTTTTGAAATTTCTTCCTGTTAGAGCCCGTGCAATCGATCGCACAAAGGTGAATCGATTTACACAAAGGTGCAATCGATTGCAACCTGCATGTTTTTGAAAATTCAGAATTCATGCATGCACCATTTCATGCACCTTTTCATTAAAAGTATGTCTCTAATCTTGGCACTTGTTCATGATTAAAATGAAGAGACTTATGATATTTCTAAAAGGTGCCATGAACATATAAATACTCAAATTTTCAAATTTATTTCTCACCTCTTCCAATCAAAATTTATTCAAATTTCAAATATTCACATTCAAGTGTTCATCTTTCATATAAGGTTTTCTGCATACTTTCACATTACATAAACCAGAAAATCTTGAGCAATCTATATCTCTAATTCATTGTGAATTATGTTATTGGAAGGAAAGATCAAGTATATTGATAAATCACTCAAAGTGATATTGTTCTACAATCTTACAAACTCAAAAACTCTTATAAAAATTATACATTCTTGTTGTATTCTTGTTGTCCAGGATTGTTGGAAGCAAGTTGTGCATTGAAGAGGATTGTTCTTCTTGCACTTAGTGTTTTAGACCTTAAAGGTTTTAAGAGCATTTGGTCTCCCTATAGGTTAGATAGTAGGCATCACCATTGGTGTGAATAGGCTGTACAATCATTCTAACTATAGTGAAATCTCTTGCATGTTGTAAGGGGATTGGAGTACTCTCGATCTGTGAGGGGAACCAAGATATATTCTTGTGTTCTTTACTTTTCTGCATCTACCGCTTTCATAAATATTTGCTAGCCTATATGTATACAAGGATTAATGTCATCTTTCTCATAAAGTCATCATGATCTTTACAGAGCCATTCGACTGGGGGCTGCCATACATCTATAAATCCTTCCATGCATAAAATGGCAAAAAGAAATAAATAGAAATCGAAAAATAAAGTTGCTATGATGAACAAAAATTAAAAATTCACAAAAACAACAGAAAGTACGATTAAGAATAATAAAGACCAAAGGGCGACTGTCAACAAAAGTGTTCAGAATTTATATAAAATTCACCCACCAAAAAGGGTGATTAAATAAGAAATATCCAAGAAAATCATTTGGTCATCTCAAACGGTACTCGGTTCACCAAACGGTCGAGTGCTTGACACCATTGTCATCAGCCTTCTTAAAGCCTATACGATCGCTTAAAACTCAAAACCTCCTCGGTTAAAAGCTCCCAGGAGAAGAACCATAATTGGATTCCGCCAGAACCTATCTAAGACTACTCTCGAAGGCTTTGCACCTTCGCTCAAATCTCAAAAAGCTGCTTAAAGGCACCTATATATAAAATCTAACACCCCGAGTGTTTAAAGATATTCCCGATTTATATAACCGAAGACTCGGGTCTTATACCCAAAATAACAATACGTCTACCTTAAAGAATTCAGTTAAAAATACTGTTAGTCGACCCCTACAAGCCGATACAGAGCTCTACATCTCGTCTCTAAATCGGGCCGTCTAAACTAGAAATCTTGGGCAATGCCTCAGAAATGAAAAATGCTTAAAAGATATTCTTATGTCTCACAGCGAAATATTCAAAACGTTCTCAGTATATACTTGCAGGGGGCTCTTAAAACTTTAAATTGATTAAAACCTTCGAGTTTTTCTCACAAACTCGCTCAAATGCATATTTATGCATTAATTAAACACTCCTTTCAAGGGTAAGTATCTGACGCTCCTCTTAGAGGTATGATGAGTCTTAAAAGCTCAAAGAAATTATGATGAAAATGTATATGTAAAAGCGAGGAGCTTTTTATAATGTTTGACAACGCATGATCGGTCGTATAGCCCATATAAGCAAAAACTTTTCATCAAAAGAGTTGAGTACTTGACCGGAGTGGAATCAAAGCCTAAATTGGTCGACTACCACCATCGAATGAACAAAACCACTAAAATAGCGAGTGTCACAAAATCCCGACTATGATTTACGTACTTTGAGCTCGTTCAAGTTAAATGAAACACGTGGTCATTTAAACTCCGAATTAATGCACCTAAAAACAAAAATGGTAGCCAATAAAGCAAATTCATGCGCGAGCTATAGACTTGTATTAGAAGTCTAGCACGGGCAAAAGATTTATGCTTTTATTTTCGACCATAAGGCTTCATGTTTAGAAGCCATATGCTCAGGGGACTTATGTTAGTGCATAAAATCTACTGCCCGGACTAAGAGTGATAAAAAGAGACCGAGATGAGCCTACTAGCTGTTAACCAAGCAATATCTCGGTGGAATCCCTAGATCAGAGTCGGGTATTATAACCGGACGTGCTAGGCATATGCCCGCAGCCTAGCTATGCTGGTCGGGTAGTGCCAGACCGGGTTGGTCGCAGTTACGGAATCCATTAAAAAGCAGTTACAAACGTTATACTCCCTCCGTCCCAAAATAAGTGTCACTTTTAGTTTCCAATGCATTTTTAATTTTTATCTTCCAATTATATCCTTAAATTAATACTCTCAATTTATTATTTTCTCACTCTACATTTATGATTATTTGAATACACCAATAATAAACAAGGATAGTTTTGTAAATCTACTATTTTCTCTCTTGCATTTATCACATTTTCTTAAACGGTGTGAAATGACCTAATATGACAAATATTTTGGGACGGATGGAGTAATACTTATGTGACGGCTATTAACGTTACAAGTCATTAAAAGGCGATTACAAGCGTTACAAGTATTAATGGACAGTTACATCATCATGGTCATTAATCATGGTTACGTTATATATAGAGGCCTGATGGCCAAAGAGAAGGGACCCCGAGAACTTTTCTCTATATCTTTCTCATAGTTTCTCTCTGCTATATGTACAAGAGAGGTACCATCCATCTTATTTATAGGCTCCCGACTGCGAGATAAGTTAAATTTATATCTTAGAAGCCAAATAACCTCACTTGAGCATCTGAATCTTTTAATGTTTTAAATATAATTTTTTTAAAAAAACAACAATATATAAATAGACTAACCAGACTCTATTGCAAATTTAAATTAGTAGTATCATCTTCTTCAACATTGAGTTGTAATGAGTAAAAAAAAACATTGAGTTGTAATATGTCCAAAACTCATCATATCATCAATTGATATGTGGGACAAATGTTGCCACGTCACAAATGCAACTATATCTTCAAACTACAGTACGAAGTTAAGAAATTTACTTAATTTTATTTTTCATTCATCGACCCTATATATTTTTCATGCAGAATCCCTAGGGCCATTACAAGTAGTCTAACAATTAATTTGATCAAACAATAAACATATCCATCACATGTACACTTGACAATATCATAATTTTATTTATGAATAAAACAGTAGTATAATTGTATCAAACTATGAATCAATATTATTACAACAACAATAACTTAACAAGTAACAAAACTCAAAATCAAAGACAAGCAGGGCAATGAACCAACCCATTCTCATTACACTTAGGACACCTCTTTACTGGAGAATCACTTATTTCAACCCCACTAACCACCAACTTACAGCTTCCACCACAATCCAAACAAGGAACAAACCTAGCCCCACACCCCCACAACCTTGTCTCCCAACACCTCTCTCCACACGAGTCGCATTCAATATCCTCCCAAGTCTCCCGTTTCATTTAACTCCGTTAACTCCTCCAACCCCCCCAAATACCTCCCTTTCACAAACACCCTTGGCAAAACCACCCCAACCCCTAACTCTTCCTCCGTCAACAACAACTCTTTCACTTCCTTCAAAAACTCTCCGTGAAGCGCCACGTCACGCTCGTCGAATATCACCCTGTGATTCTCCAATAAATCCCTCGCTCTGTTGCAATTATCGAATGTTTTTCTAACTCCTCTTAACGACGTTGTGTATATCACTACAGCATCGTTTCCGTTTGGTGGAACTTTCTCCGGGTAGTTACTCAAAGGGTCCCTCCTTAACCGTTCGAAATTCGATTCTCTCTCTTCCTTTTGTTTCTCCAACATGTCTTTCTGTATGAATATGTTGTTCTTCAGTTTCGAAGACAACGTAGGTTTTATTGTTCTCAATCTATCACCACCATCAACATCAACCTCGGTTTTTGTAGTTGATTTGCTTTGTGTGATTTCTGTGTGGTTGTTGTTATTCTTCGGGCTTTGTTTCGCATCTAACTCTTCGAGTGTTCGGAAGGAAGCAACCTTACGTGGAGGCGGTGGTTGTGAGGGTGGTGGTGATGGTGGTGGTAGTGTTTGAGGAGATTTTTCTTGTTGAACAATCGGTTTGAGGTGTTGGAGTGTTTTGCTGACATCTTCCCATGATTGAGGTGATTTCTCTGTGGCGTCGAGGATGTGGAGGATTGGTTGAGGGAGAGCGGGTTTGTTTTCTTGAGAAATGGTGTTGGTGTTGTCGTTGAGGTGTTTGAGCCATGGTTCTTCGATGGAGTTTATGTCGAACACGGCGAAGCTCGTCGGTGGTGGCTGGTATACGGCGACGGCTTTGCCGTCAATACCTTTAGAAGATGCGCACCCCATTTCGTTCTTTGTATGTTAGCTAGTTGTGGTGACTCTCTCCCTCAGATACTAGTGTTGTAGTAGTGGTACATGTCTTAATATAGGAATAACTATAGAATAAAAATAGGGGATTTCTGGAGTCACTAGTTTTAGCCAATCATAATTTAAATAAATAGAGCATATTTTTGTTTTATTACTATTTTCTAAAAATATAATATTTAGCTGTAAATAAAATAAATAAATTGATTAGCAATTATCAGTTAAAGACAAAATGTATTTGTCAAATTAATGATATTTTCATGACATGTGGTTCATATTTTCAAAGGAATAATAATTACCTCATAACTTTAAACTATAATGTTTTATCACCCCCTATAAAAATCATTAAGTTAACATAAAACAGAAAATAAAAGCCAAATTAAAAAATAAATGAAATAAGCAAAAAGTTAAAAGAAAATAACTATCTTAGAGCATCAATATCCATGATACTCATTTTGGTGTCTTAAATGGGTCTCATTTAATTTTAAGTCACTTTAGTATTTGTAAATATCCATATCATTTATACAAAAGTTTAAATTGAGTCCCACCAACTCTATTATATAAGATTCAATCTTTGTAAAATATAAAGAAAAAATTTAAGATACGGTAGTATTATTTGACTATGGTGGCTTTCTTATATCATGTTTTTGGATGCAATTATCCATATTATTCTGACAAGAGTAGTACATGTAGGCAAATACGACCCCCAATATTTATGCTCTTAGCACAAGGGAACAAACTTGAAACTCCCCTGCGTCCTAAAATAAAATAATTGTCACTTTAGATTCACAATTTTATATTTAGTATATTCTAATAAAAATTCTAAATTTATTATTTTTTTATTTGTTATTAATACTAATTTGAATAAACCAATGATTAAATAGAATAATTTGATAAATTTGTCATTCTCTCTCTTTCATTTATTGTTATTTTTTAATCTGTGTGAAATGACTCATTGTGACAAATAATATGAGACGGAAAAGTATTTCATAATAACTATTACATTGTCCGACTAATTTATTGAGATAAAAATCTATTTCATAGGTATATTTCTTTTTCTTTCTTTTTTTTGGGGTAGGAGGGTACACTTCTTTTAAACAAAAAGATTTTATTTTTTTAAGTTTTATTAAATCATCTATGATAATTTATGTGTATGATGTGATATTATAATTAAGTAGTATAATTAAATTGAAAATTTTTGAAATCTTTTTTAATTCGAAAGTTTTAAGGCCTAAATTCCCAATCGAGATGGTTTGGTCGTGAGAATTTATCTTGTCACCTTCCAAATTATACATATCATTTTTTTAAGGGTATGATTTTATTATTATATCGTTGTGAAAAATCACTAATTTTTTTTTTAAAAAATTGAGTTTCCTTGTGAAATTTTCGAAATTTGAAAATTTTGAATCACATATCAGAAATTTCAGTATATTTCAAAATTTTCAAAAAAAAACCGGAAATTTGGGAGTAAATTTTAAAAAATATCTGAAATTTTCGGTAAAATACATAATTTTTTTCCAATATCGAAAATTTCAAATACATGAAATTTCAAATATTGAAGAAAAATAATTAATCTATTGGAAATTTCAGAAGGTTTAATTTTGGAATAAAATTTGTTGAGGGGTGGCAGGTATTTTTTTTTTTTTTGGGTGGTAAGATAAATTCTCCTTGGTCCTTAGGCCTAATTTGTAAGTTATTTTTTCACTCTAGAGAATTTCTTAATGCGCTTTAAGTACTTCTTAGACACTAGCGCGAAATTCCTTAAATCTTCTCAAATACCAGAGATGCATCTCTGGAGCGAACCTTTTATAAAAGAACAAACAAATTGGAAGTATAACACTGGTTCCCCAACTGAATTATAGAATGTGTGAGATCACACCATACCACGTTGATACAAATTGGAAATGCAACTACGATTCCCAAATCAATGTTGTATTTCTGATTTTATGTTTAACATATACATGACATGCCTCCTCCCCTTCCTCATTTACACCAAACTCAAAAAACAAAACACAAAAACCACAAATTTATCATTGTTCCCAATTCACATTATATTGTTGCATAATTCATCGATGTATATCAATACAGAAGGATATCATTAAGCATTACCAGAGCTAAACAACGAGAATCATCAATTGTAAATTGATTTTAAGAATTATGGAGTATTTTTTATTTTACATCCAAATTGTGTTTTAGGATATTAAACCGGTTTTTTTTTATAGATTTTTCAAAGTTTGAACTTAATATGGAAGCGTTAGCCATGCCATTTTGACGATCAGGGTGTCTTATTCATATCTGGTACGGGAGGCTCCAAATAACCCACCTAGACCACCACATGCAGAGATTTTAAAGGAGGAGCAGACTATGGTCGATCATGCCACTGGCGTGTTGCCTAGGTGTCGTCGTATCATGGAGATTGCACAAAGTTATTGATATAGGTTTGATTCTCGATGGCTTGATGTTAGAGGTGTTTTGGATTCCATCATGAGGGACTCTACTACGGAGGAATATTGTGAATATCAGGGGTCGATTCATTATTTGACATACTTAGTAGTCTGATAATTTTAGATATATTTTGTTATTAGTACTATTATGTTTTCCATGTTTGGATTATTTTGATCACTTTGAGGAGTATTTTGTGTACATTATTTTGGAACATAATATTTATGAGTATTTTGTGATTAATTCGTATTTAATTGAAATCATATTTTACTTCATATTTTGTAAACGCAACAAACTAACATGAAAATATGTTCACAATTGTCTGTACAGGAACAAAAAATATAACTATGATTCTATACCGCAGTTATTATTTTCGACACTACAAGAAAAGGCTCTCCAACGAAGTGATTTCGTGACGTGATAATCATGTGGCAAAAAAAGAAGTTGCGGTGAATTTCACGTCACTAATTATTATAATAATAAGTATTCACCTACAACATTCACATGGGGAGTCAGAATTTATTTTAAAAAATAATGTTGCGACGTGTTAATCACGTCGCAAGTGAATTTTTTTTTTTTTAAAAAAAAAGGAAAACTGTAACGTTCAAATGGGGTGAAGTAAAAGAAATTTCAAATTTTAAGTTGGGACGTGTATATCACGTCGCAACATTTTAGTGGAAAATTTTGAAAAATAAAGTGACATAGTAGCCGTTCAAGATTTGATGGGGTACTGAAGACTTTTTAGTCTTTATACTATTGCTTGGTTGCCACGTGAATATCATGTGGCAAGGTTGCGACGTGATATTCACGTCACTGATTGACCATTAATTTATTACTATTTTGTTGTTTGGCACGTGAATATCATGTGGCAAGGTTGCGACGTGTTTTTCACGTCGCTGATGCTGCTATATATTTTTCGCTTTGCTCATTTACATAGAAAATTTGTTGTTTCTTCTTCTACTACTTTCTTCTTCCTCTCAACCATTCCAATCATTCTTCCTCTATTCTTCCTTTCAAACAATCAATTTCCTTTTTAATTGTTTTCAATCATCAATTCAAAAGTATGATTTTATCTATATGTTATTAATTTTTTTAAAATTTTCGTTTATAATTGTAATTAATAAAATTTCTGTTTTTGTGTTTTGTTTGGAAGTTGAATTTTTTCAAGCTTCAATCTTCAAGATACAAACTCAAAGATATTATCAAGTTAGCTTCCAGAGGTAATTTTGTCATATTTTTTTTTCAAGATTTATATAGGGTATGTTGTTTGTTCTTAATTTGAAAAATAAAATTGACTTAATAAATATATGTTAAAATTTGATTTTTTTTTATAATCTATAGTAAAAACAAATTTATAAATATTATTAAAACTAGAATAATAAATAGATTTAATAAAAGTAATTTTAATATTAATATATATTTTATTTTAAAAAATTATTATTAATAAAAACATAATTTAATTTATTAATATATATTTTGTTTCAGTAATAAAATTATTAAAAAAAATTAGTGACGTGATTTCCATGTCACAACGTTGTAACGTGAAAATCATGTGGCAACTTTAAATTTGTTATAATAAAAAAATAGCATGTAAGTACATTTATTTGTAAAATGAAATTAATTTGCCACATGATTTTCACGTCTTTGTGATGTGAAAATCACGTGGCAACAAAAGTTGCTGCTTTGACCACTACATCTGTTGTTACAGTAGTATTATGATTTTTGTGCAAACATGTTGCGACGTGATTTTCACGTCACAACTTTGTGATATGAAAATCATGTGGCAAATGAGTTGTTACACGCTCTCCTACGAAATAATCAGTCACGTCGCAAATAATAGGTTATAACGTAATTTTAGAGGTTGTGGCGTGATTTACACGTCGTAACTAAGCTCTTTTTTTTTTTAGTGCGACTTCTAACATGATTTTTCAAACAAACAAAAATTCAAAAATACACTTTCAGATATTTTACATAAGATATTTTTATCTCTGAGATAAAAAATTCTCTTGAAACTATAAAGTTTTCAATAATAATCAAGAATACTATTAGAATGTTCAATATCAACATTTTTGTTTTTAATTTATTTTTTCAGAATTAAAAATTTACAATTGTAAAAACATTCTATTAGTTATAAGTTGGAATCTCATCATCTAATAATTTCGTTTTCTATTTTTCTTTAAGTCACATTTTTCTTCGATTAATTTAATCGTGATGAAAAATGGCGTATTCCTTTTTTTAATTAAAAATCAATTATATTTTGTACGGTTAGAAATTTTATCCGTGATAAAAAGTCATTTAATTTTGTTTTTTCTGAAATATGTAACCGTTTATATTCATTTTTTTTATATGAACTTAGGTGAATTTCATCTTTTGCTTTCAAATTTTATCTTTTATTTACGAAATTCTGTTTTTATACTAAATCAAATTCAAAAATATATTTTTTTCGTAAGCAAAAGTTAGAAATACCATTTCACTCATTAACGAGTTTCATCATCTCTTTTCTGACTTGAACAAGACAAAATATATCATAGATTCAATTTAATAATATTAGTTGTTATTATTGTTACTAGCTAAATCAGATAAAATATTTAATTTTTTGTCGTTATTATTGAGATTTAATATTTAACTATTATATTAATTTAATATAAAATGCTCATATTTAGTCAAATGGCCGAATAATTAAAACTTACAAAATAATAAAATTTATGAGAAACATTCAATAATATATATTATTTCGGTTCAGAAAGTTAAAAGTTAATCGAATTTTAAAAAAAATTAAAACATAACATTTATTAAATAATTGATCTAACTGAAATTTAAATTAAAAGATACATTAAGCCTTTTAAATCTACACAATCACTGTATTTTGGATTAAAATCATATAATTGTACATGCAAAATTTTAATTGATATATTGTTAAATTAATACTATATTTGATAATAAATTTATTTACATTTATTTATCTCAGACTGTCTAATAATGCTCATGACTACAAATTTGTGTGGATAAGCAGCAAATTAATCTGAGTTGAAGATAATGATAATATTAATTAGAAATCCTAATTAATACCTTTAGGCACTTCTTAAGTGCTTAAAATAATAATATTTTAACGCAATACTCTTTGCATTAGATTGATATAGGCGTGGTGAGTGTGCTATGAAATATATGTGGCTTTGATAGAGGATGATCCATTTGGTTAAGTTTAGGTAGGACAAAATAGTAGTCTGGATAGTGAGTGATAATGAGTGTAGGAAACATGTAAACCTCGAGATAAACTTCTGGCAACTCTGTCATTTACGTGGACCAGCAAGACACAACCACCTCCACATTATCCAGCGGAATGTTTTTGCATGGTTACGAGTGGTTCGTTCCTACTGCATGAGTGTGGTTGTGATTTCAAGACAAGACTTATGCATGTTTGTCCCCATTCTTAAGAATAGATCATGGTGATCTTTTTAGTTACTATTTTCTTAATATATTTTCTTGTTTAATAATATAAAATCGTACATAAAATCTACTGTCCGGACTAGGAGCGATAAATAAAGACTGGGATGGGTCTACAAGTTGATAATCGACAGTGTCTCGGCGAGACCTCAAAGTCGGAGACGGGTACTTAGGCCGAATACGATAGACGTATATCTGCGACCTAACTATGCTAGCCGGGTGGTACCGGACCGGCTTGGTCTCTGTTATGGAACCTATTAAAGAGCGGTTATATACGTTACGTTACTTATGGATCGGTTGCAGACGTTATAAGTCATTAAGTAATCGGTTACAAACGTTACACCATCATGATCATTAATCATGGATACGCTATAAATATAGGGCTCGACCAAGAACTATGACATTCTTTGATTCTCTCTCTTAGCTACACGTTCAAGAGAAGTCTCTTACACCATATCTAAGGGCTCTCATATGCGGGATAAGCTAGACCCCTAGCTTGGAGGTCATGCATCCCTTGTATGAGCCTCTGAATCCCTTAAGATCGTATATATAGTTTTTCTTGCAAGAACATTTGGCGCCCACCGTGGGACCTCGTTAAAACTATTCCTAGGCCACACCTTCATCCACATTTAACAGTATGTCACCGCCCTGTAAACCGATCCGGCCACAAGATCTGTCCACTTGTCATCAAACAATAGCATCATGGATTGCTAACACTCGCGTCAGCGTCAAGTGGACGAAATTTCATCAACCAACCATTACGTTTTCTTATCCTCATCAGCCACATAGCATAAGAAATAATTCAAAAGTAACTTGGATACTTGAGCGTAAATGTTAAGATACACCATAGGAGTCGTCAACAATTTAATGTGGGATCGGCTATTCGGGAATCATATTCAATGCATAAAACAAATTGAAGTCTAGATAAAGTTTCAGTTACAATTGTCTGACTTTCCGTTAATTGTGATGGTTATTAGCAGATAGCAGATAATAATGGGGAATGCACTGATGCTGCAGTGACAATATGGTTGTGCTGAACCGAACCAGATAACTATATAAAAAAATGGATAAACCCTGAAGGGTCATCGATGTCGACGATGAATACTGGGCTAGTTGTTGCGACGTCGGCTAGGAACACATGATGCTCTGACCGAAAAGATGAGTAATTTATGTACATTACCTTACCTGATTTCTATTGGGTATCATTGCCTATGCTTGGAATACATGTTGTATGAGCACATGTCTTATAATCTTTGTATTGGCATGACACTAGTTGCAACGTTTCTGTTAATATGATTGAAATAAGCTGTCTGTGGTGTTCATGTTGTCAATTACCAGGAAAATGGCCATTATGGTATTGTTGCCTATCAGGGACGTATCAAAAGTGATTTGTACACACCATATTTCATGACTTAGGAATACTTTTCTGTGTAAATGATTAATCTCCATGTTTTAAAGCCATTTCCATAAACTAATATAGTGATGAGTATACTGTCACTATTGTATGATATCTCTTCCCTGTGCTATTTAACACTCTTGCATATGTTACGTATACTCGGAAATAAAGCCGTTTTAATTGGCGGTGTATAATAACGACAATTGTTGCGATTGTGTTGAATAGTTTCAAATTAATTCACATCTTATGGATACATCAGGTGCAGGTTCATACTGGAATCATAAATCACCAGGTTATGTGGGTATATATAGATAGAAAAAAGAGGAGAAAAAAAACTGTCTCGGATAAAAAGGCTGCTGGAAAAGATATGTTAATACACGATTGTGACAGGCTGCCACCTGCTCGAAGTATTATAGAGAATCGAGTAGTGCCGACTTGTCATCAAGGGTAAAGTGGCGGTACTTGGTATAATGCAAACACAGGAAACCGATTGTTGATATCGGTTTGAAATAGGCTTCCACTATGTTAGCGGAAAGAAGATGGAAAATACATATCCAGGGAAAAACTTTGCCATTAAAGATAAGTAATCCTTGTATACACTTTTAGTTTATCTAAAATCTATTCTGGAAATGGGTAATGTATAACTTTCTGGAGTTTATGGTTTTCTAAATCAATGAGCTTAATTAACATATGTGTACGAGTATTGGTGTTGTATAGTTATCAGTGAAATGATTACATTTTACTTGTACATGCGACATATATGTGTTGATTAAAATATTATTATATTTAATATGGTGCTAACCACTCGTCGTGTGATAATTATGCAGTGTTAAACCATGTTACACGGATGTTACTGTCTGTACCAGAGTTTGATTGAACGAACAGACAGGAACAATGTTAATAACTACAGGGCCATGCTATATACCATTTCTATGCTATATATCATTTCTATGCTATATATGTGGTTTTGTTTTTATATTAAACGTGATGATATACTGAAAGCTTTGGTCTGAAGATGCCATGGCTCAATTTTTATAATCTATGCTGCTTCTACATATATGACTACGTATATTATGATAATTCGAAAAGCTATGCGATACGGTGTCCATGTATGCATAGATAGAATATACCACATCTGTTTGGCATGTGTGTAGTTGGAAAATTTGAAATTGAGAAATGTATCAATTAGTAAATATATAAGTAGGTATGCATTACGCTACAAAATACTAATGCTTCTTGGAGGAGAATATTTCTTCCAGGTTTAAACAAACTGCTCAACGATCACAAGAAAACAAGTTGCAGTCTCAATTCGTTGATCATGTCGTCAGTTCCAAACATTCGAAGGAGTCAATGGTTCGACAACTACAAAGCCGACACTGGGAGCAAGAGTTTTAGATACACGAACTAATAAGTTGTCCTCAAGTTTATTGCATGACAAAATCGATCACTTCGGACATTTTTCATCAGAAGAGCGAGCTCACAATTGAAATTATCAACGAAAGTGTTAGACATGAACAATATTATGTCTGTTTTAAATATTTGATGTTGTTGTAAAAAGGTGACAAGCAACGAAGCAAAGTCCTTCTTAGTCGGAATGGCTCTAGGTCAAAACGTTTCGCCTTGTTCTAACAAAGCCTCACGCTTGAGGGTCATATAAGGCATCCCAATCAAGAATGATAGAAGGCAAGATCAATGAAAAGTCGGTTAGATTGGATAGTTACAAATTTATTGTGTAAAATGCCATTGTATAAGGCGAGCTATATGTCTCTGTCGGTTGTAAAAAATGTTAGTGACATCTAAAAATAAGAGTGTCGTCCTACTCCCCTGTGTAGGCAAAGAGGATCCTTAGAACAATAATCTCTTATGTATTGCCTAGACGGTTCAACCTCACTAAGGCCCTGTTCCAACTCGGATCAACCTACTAGAGGCTCTGAACCAAATCAAAGGCTCTGTTCCTACTTGGAACAAGCTTAAAGGCTTTGTTCCTACTCGGAACAACCTTTAAAGGCTCTATTCCTACTCGGAACAACCTTCAAAGGTTTCAACCTCGCCAAGGCTTTGTTCCGACTCGGATCAACCTGCTAGGATCTCTGTACCAAAGGTTTCAACCTCGCCAAGGCTCTGTTCCGACTCGGATCAACCTGCTAAGGACTCTGTACCAAAAAAAAGGTTTTAACCTCGCCAAGGATCTGTTCCGACTCTGATCAACCTACTAGGGGCTCTGTACCAAAGGTTTCAACCTCGCCAAGGCTTTGTTTTGACTCGGATCAACCTGCTAGGAGCTCTGTACCAAAAACAAGGTTTCAACCTCGCCAAGGCTCTGTTCTGACTCGGATCAACCTGCTAGGGGCTTTGTACCAAAGGTTTCAACCTCGCCAAGGCTGTACGAAAGGTTTCAACCTCGCCAAGGCTCTGTTCCGACTCGGATCAACCTGCTAGGGGCTCTGTACCAAAAACAAGGTTTCAACCTCGCCAAGGCTCTGTTCCGGCTCGGATCAACCTGTTAGGGACTCTGTACCAAAGGTTTCAACCTCGCCAAGGCTTTGTTCCGACTTGGATCAACCTGCTAGGGGATCTGTACCAAAGGTTTCAACCTCGCCAAGGCTCTGTTCTGACTCGGATCAACCTGCTAGGGGCTCTGTACCAAAAACAAGGTTTCAGTCTCGCCAAGGCTCTATTCCGACTCGGATTAACCTACTAGGGGCTCTGTACCAAAAACAAGGTTTCAACCTCGCCAAGACTCTGTTCTGACTCTGATCAACCTACTAGGGGCTCTGTACCAAAGGTTTCAACCTCGCTAAGGCTCTGTTCCGACTCGGATCAACCTGCTAGGGGCTCTATACCAAAGGTTTCAACCTCGCCAAGGATCTGTTCCGGCTCGGATCAACCTGCTAGGGGCTCTGTACCAAAGAAAAAGGTTTCAACCTCGCCAAGGCTCTTCGACTCGGATCAACCTGCTAGGGGCTCTGTACCAAAGGTTTCAACCTCGCCAAGGCTCTGTTCTGACTCGGATCAACCTGCTATGGGATCTGTACCAAAAACAAGGTTTCAGTCTCGCTAAGGCTCTGTTCCGACTCGGATCAACCTGCTAGGGGATCTGTACCAAAACAAGGTTTCGACCTCGCCAAGGCTCTATTCCGACTCGGATCAATCTGCTAGGGGCTCTGTACCAAAGCCTTGGTTCAAGACGCTTCGCTTGAACCTGTTTTAGCACAGCCCAGCGTTAAGTTAAAACTCGTCTAAAAGCTCGAAATATTACTCGGGGGCTGGTCTGTTTATAAATCTAAGTCTTACTACCAATAGCTCGACAAGGTTTAAGGTATACCTGCCGAGATGCTAGGGTAAGGTTAGAAAACGTGAACAGAGGATTGTATCTTCTCAATAAAATCTTCATGGCTTAAAAAAGAGCCATTTGACTTGGGGGATACTATATTACACAAATTCGTTCACGAAATCAAAGCGTTAAAACAGTATGAAAGTGGAACGAGCGGCACTCGTTTTTCCAAACAGTTGGGGGGCTCGTCATCATCATCAATCTCTATAAATCTTACATGGTTATTTAAAAACTTTAAAGTTTCCTTATGGGAATTCTCTACCCAGGAAAAGAACCATGAACGGATTCCGCCGAAATCTATTTTAGGGTATTCTCGGAAAATTTCCATCAAAAAGCTGCCTAAAGACATCTATAGATAAATCAAAACTAAACACTCCTGAGTGTTCAAAATATTCCATGCTTAAAAAGCTTTTAAACTGGTCCATAAAAGTCGGTACAAGGTATACAAATCGGAATAGGGCTCTATACATCGGTGGTATCTTTGGTTTTGGATGAAGGTATCTTTGGTTTTCCTTGCGCCGAAACAATTAGACAAAAGGACATGGAAGAGATTTTTCTTCATAGAGAATTAGGCGTCGGTGTTATGCACTCATACATTCGGTAACCCGATCAATATATCATCTAATATTAATTATGTTTTTATTTAAGGTTGTTATATGACAAATTGATGCGCGGGAATCAATTGTCAAACAGATTCCATTTCGTGTCTTCCTCTTATGTCAGTGGAGCGACAATTGTTAGGGAACCAGATTCAGTAAGAGAGCACTTAGTCGAGAGATTCATGACAACCGGCAGTACAGAAATCTTGTATCTTTGGACATATAATATTATTTCTACAGGGTTAGATTTTCATTATAGGTTCATTTTAATATTTGTATTTTTTGCGTAGAAAATTTTCATCTAAACTGTTGTTTTAATTTATAGACGTCACTGGTTGTTGGTTGCTATCGGTCTTATAAAAGAAGTGGTCTATTATCTAAATTCGATTGATGGTGATTGGACAAATTATCCATATATGAAGTTAATGATTGATACATAAGTGAGATTATTCTAAATTTTCGTGTTTACTTGTATATTTAATTATTTCTATGAATTTGTTCTAAATATATATATATATATATATATATATTGTTAGACCAATACAAGTATTCTGATGTCAAAGAGAAGCTCGGGTACCACAGTATAAATCAAACAACATTAATTGGATCAAAGTGCAGGTATATTGATTTCCACAATTTTGCTTATAATATTTATGCTACTTGATAAAACAAGACAACTATATATTCTTATTTGTTTTTCTATGCAGTGTCCTTAACAGCAAAACGGTATAGATTGCGGATACTTCGTTTTGAGGTTTATCAAAGAAATCCTTCAAATGAATCAAATAGAGATTCCAATCACAGTATGAATTTATAACTTATGGTTTGTTTTATTATTTATCGGATATTTTATATAATTTATTACTTTTAACTAAATCATGCATAATATGTTTTGTTATGTAGTACTTCGATGAACACAAGTGTGCATATTACACGAAACTTCAGTTGGAAGAAATCAAAGAGGAATTGTGTCAATATTTTATTGAGCAAAGAATCATATAAGGTATGAATACATTATTGTGTGAAAAGTGTTATGAATACGTTATTGTGAATGAATATTATTGTGTTATTATGTTCATACTTTGCAGGACCAGGACCTTGAATACATAATTGACCGTGTTTTGTTCATACATTAGGACTGATTCAGTTATTGTTATGGCTGATTTTGTTAGGGTTGATTTTGAAAGGCTGATTTTGGTAATGTTAAAAATATGTAAATAATGGTGTATATATATTTTGAATTACAATAGTGTATATATATTTTGGATAACAATGGTATATAATGGTATTTGTATATAATCTCTTGTTGAAATAACGGAATTACGATTATAAATTACCGGTTTATGAATTACAGTTTTATGAATTACAGGCTTATGAAATAATGTTGCAAAAAATACAGGTTTATGAATTATATAAATTATAGGTTTAAAAAACCCCTAAGAAATCGCTTTTTCAAGAAAAGTGTTGTCTTAGGCCACCTATGAAAGCGCTTTTTGAGAAAAAGTGCTGCCTAAGGTATACCTAAGACAACGCTTTCAAAAGCGCTGCCTTATTATACCTTAGGCAACGCTTTTTCTCAAACAGCGCTTTTATTGGTAGCCTAAGGCAACGCTTTTCTTGAAAAAGCGCTTTCTAAAGATACCTACAAAAAGCATAAAAGGCATTCTAAAGTGGGCCTAAGAAAGCATTTTTCCAGAAAAAAGCGCTGCTAAAAGCCTACTTAAGAAAGTGCTTTTTAGGCAAAAGCGATGTCTTAGATATACCTATGAAAGCACTTTTGCCTAAACAAAAAACACTGCTAAAACCTATAGCAGCGCCACCAACGGCAGTGCTTTTAAGCGTTTTTAAAGGCCAAAAAAAGTGATTTCGTAGGTCTTTTTTGGCGTAGTGATAATTTTGTAGGACCAAAACATGCCCATTTTTTTATAAGGACCAAAAAAAAATTTGATAATTTATAGGGACCAAAAACATATTTAACCCTATAGTTTAATATTTTTAACTAAATCATACATATTATGTAGTACTTTGATGAATACAAGTGTGCTCATTACACGAAAGATAAATTGGAAGAAATCAAGGGGGAATTGTGTGAACTTTATTGAGAAAAGAATCATATAAGGTATCGAAAGTTGAAAAGTGTTATGAAAAATTAAGTTTAATTGTGTGGGAGCGAAGTTAATTTAATTGACCATGTTGTTCTGTTCATACCTTGCAGGACCAGGACCGTCCGCTCGTCGGAGTTTGACAAATCCACTTGTTATTGTTAGGGTTGATTTTGGTTTTGTTATATGAAATGGTTTATGCGAATTGAATTATAATGGTGTATATATTTTAGATTATAATGATATATAATGCCTATGTTTACATAAATGTTAGTTTGTTGAAATAAAGGCTCATTGAAATATAAGTCTTGAATTACAGGTTTATGGGATTATTTTCAAAAATATGCTTTCTAAAAAAGAAAGCGCATTTTAGAAAAAGTGTTGTCTATAGTACACAATAGAAAACATAAAAGGCTAGACAAAACGTTGCTAAATGCCCACTTTAAAAAGCGCTTTTCAGAAAAAGCGATGTTACAGACCTGCTTTAGAAAGCGCTTTTCAAGATAAAGTGGTGCCTAAAGTATACATAAGACACTGCTTTTGCATAAAAAAAACGTTGTCTTTACCTACAACAACGCCACCTTAGACAACGCTTTTAAGCTCTATTAAAGGTCTAAAAAAGCGCTTTCTTTTTCTTTCTTGGGTGTAGTGAGTTGAACATTTCACCTCTAATTTCAGTTATTAATGAATTCAAATCTATAACGATACTTTAACTTGAGGTTGGATATTTTCTTTTATATTCTATTTTTATTTTGCGTTGAGGTCATTTTGAATATTTTAAAAAAATTGTTTCAATTTTATAATATTTCAATAAACTTAAAAAAATTGGTATAATCGATTTTTTGAATATTCCAACAAACCTTGCTACGCACCAAATATTTCAAATAATTTGATAAAAACGTATATCAGATATTTGGTGCCACTATCGAATTATTCGTAGCTAATATTTTTTTTAATAAAATATTTTAGTAAAGAGAAAAATGAAAGAAATATTTTTTGACATTATCATGGAGGTGGCAGGTCCAATTTAGGAGTCCTAAGTAGATTAATGAAATAGCATTCCTACAACCCAATACCATAAGCCCTTGGAGTGAAGCAAGACTTACTTGGTATCACTTACCTTTGAACGTGCATGTTTGAAAAATTTGTTATTCACACTCATCATACCAAAATTAAACTAAAAGGAAAATAATAACAGTGTAAAATATTTTTATATACAGTAGGTTTTAACCAATGTTGTTGACATTTTTACATGCTCGAAAATTGTTTGCATTTTGGACACGAGAGGGTCACGGGCAAAATAGACAAAAAGAATAGTATCTGTGAAGCAACAGGATCAAACTAATCCTTAATACTCCAATAACTCTATTGCCTTGCCCCATTCATTGAACATACTAGCTATGCTCCTTATCCAACTAGTGGAACGTCCCAAATAGTTGATAGCATAGGTGGATGCAGAGTCTCTGGCGCTGATATTTGAAATAAACCTTCCTTTCTTTATAATAAATAAACAGAAGAATCTACCTATTATTCTGTTGTTTTCTCTTTACATCACTTGTTATCACAAAAGTCCAATGTTTTTACATTTTTCAAACCAAATCTCCAACGGTCCAATTTCACGTGAACGCCGCTAAGAATAAACAAAACTATAATAGGACAGTAGCTAACGTGCAATGACACGATGAGGACAAGGTTTTTGTCCAACACAAGAGATTTCAAACCTATAATATAAACAAAATTTCACAACTCTATTTCTATGTTACAAAACAACACTGAAAATTTATCAAATGGGAAATTGTTCTGTCAAGGGTGCTACTACTGGTGAATGCCATCACTCTATCCGAATTCTAACCGACACCGGTTCTATTTTACAGTTCAAAGGTCCTAAAACAGTTGCAGAAGTCCTCGAAAGTTATCACGGTTACGGTGTTTTTCGCCAAGGCCATCCGTTACAAGAGAAAGAGAGTTTAAGCTATGGTTTTCTCTATTATCTTCTTCCACTGAAGGATGATCAAAAAGCTGGGAGTGATGAGAGAGTAAAAAACTCGGTGCGCGTTGCAGCGTGTGATTATATGGAGAATAATGGTTCTTCTGCTGTTGAAGTGTTGCCATATTCAGTTAAGAATGGTGTGTGGAAGGTGAAGTTGGTGATTGATACAAGACATTTAGAGGAGATTTTGTCGGAACAAGTGAATACTGGAGCATTGATTGAGAAGATGAGAATGGCTGCAACTGCATATTCTACTTGTAGTCCTACAAGGAGCAGAAGAACCATGAGTGGTTGGAAAGTGGGATGGAAACCAACATTGTTTAGTACATTCTTGACGCCGGTTAAGTCCGGAAAAATTGCTGTTGCTGCTGCAGATGGATCAATTTTGGATTTGGATTCTTGTTAAGAAAAAGGTTTCTGGTTTGTATTCAAGATTTCAAGAATGAAATTATGTGTATGTTAAATTGTAAGTGTTAGGTTTTCCCTAACTACAAAGGTCCATAGAGGACTTATCAAGTATGTTTAGAAATGTGAATATTTGGATGACTAGTCCAAATATTGATGATATATATAATTAATGCAAGTGTCATTCAACACTTTTCAGCGTCACTCTAATTTTTATTTTTGTTGTGAATCCTTATAAAACTAAATGACCTAATCGTTGGCCTAGAGCAGAATGTAGCTCCATATTATTACTTGAGTGTATTAAAAATTTTGTCGTACTCAACAATTGGAACCGCTAAAATGGTGTTGTTGGTTGAAAATTAAGCATATGATGGAGTGAATTGTTTTAACAAATTGAAATCTTTAAGCATTGGATTATACAAATTGAGACATAGTCTTGGTGCATAAAAGAAATTCTCATTGCACAGATGTGGCAAATTAACATTTGTTTTGAGTGGTACATAAGGTCTATAGACAAATGCTCAATCATTAGGCCCAACATGGAAGACACGAGCCAGACGTGAGAAACATGTGAGATTTCAGCAAACATAAAATATGTTGTCCCGACTTTCAACCTTTTTCCCACACTCTCATCTAATCAAATGGTGATCCTCTCAATGCATTCGGTTGACTAAGAGCAATTTTAATTGTCAATCCTATATAAGTTTCATACATGCAGTATTGGGTATCTCCTTCACTCTCATTCAAAATTGCACTCGAATATTTCGATTATTTGTGTGTCATAGATTGTGGCTTGTAGTAGTTTGATTTCATGTTGTTGGTTTATGCTGTTATGTATATTTAGTATTACTTTTTGCTTTTATTTTATATTTGTCAAAGGGGAGAAGTTTATAAGATATCTCTCGAATTTTTATGTGTATTAAGTATTGAATGTACGGGAGCTTAAGAGCTCACAATCTTATGTCTGTTTGTACACTATTCAATGATGAGAATCAAATTATTTAAAAAAAAGGGGGCTGAAATTGAACAATGAATTTCATCTCTATATTTTGATGTTTTTGTTGAGGGGGTTCACTAAAGAGTATTGATACATAGTGTAGGACTAAATACCTTTGTGAGAGACACGCCGCTTATTCACCTAAATCTTTAAGATGATAGGTAATTGAATTCACCCACTTATAAATGTTCAAGTCAGTTCAAGTACATTCATATCTAATGTGAGATTATTTTCCCACTCACTTACACTTGCATTATTATTCTAACACCCCCTCAAGTGTGAGTTCACAATGCTCCCCCACATACACTTGTACCGTCGTTGACACCTTGCAACGGAACACCACTTCCTAGACATTTTGATACAAGTAAGTAGGTCTCTTTCTCGAAACCAAAAGCTCTGATACTATTTGTTGGGGGAGTATTGTGAGAGACACACCACTTTTCCATCTAAAACCTTAAGGTGATAGGTGAGGAGATTCTCCCACTTATAAATGTTCAATTAAGTTCAAGTCATCACATTATTATCCAATGCGAGACTATTTCTTCACTTACTCACACTTGCATTATTATTCTAATAGTTTTGTCGTATTTTTGATATTTTTAAAGTGTCATGAGTTAAATATACAATACCCCTATAATATAGGCGAAAATCGCTTTACCCCCTTGTAAAAAAAATTAGATCGCTCCAAAAAATATTACAAGAGTGTAATCCAAAAAAAAAATATATTATAGAGAGTAAAGTGAAAATCGCCTACATTGCATGGATAAAATGATATTAACTCAAATATCACTTGTTTGTAATTTCACTTTATTGATTCATCATAATTTGATTTTATCATTCATTGTAGTATTGTACCTTGAGCTATTCTTTACACTCATTTAAATTGAAACAATAGTAATGTTTTTCATTTATATTTTGAGCAAAATGGCCAAAACTCAATTATTGATGGCTTGAATAGTAAGTTAGAAGTCTTAAAGCAGAGTATTTTTAAACTTAAGTCAAATCATAACTTTGGCTGATTTGAATAAGAGTAAAAGAGAAATTTGGATTTTGGTGTAGTGAATGTAATTCGAATCAAGAATATGCATGATTGGAATCAAAAACACATTGATGTGAATCACAACTATGGATGATTTGAATCATGACTAAATTAAATCCTTTGAAATCACGTATGGTTGTATGATTTGAATCATGTAATTGTTTGATTCGAATCACATGATTTAAATCATGATTTATAATTTATTGATTTATAATTTATTACCTTGATTCAAGTCATAATTTTATTTGATTAAAATCATTATTGTAGATCTTACTTGAATCAATTGCTTAATTTTTCAATATGCAATACCCTTGCGAGGTACTAGTATTGAGCTTAATGGAACTTTAGATTTTATGAACTTACTCTAGATTGCATCAAGCAGTTCGTTGAGATAGATCAGAAAAATATCTCCTTAATAAATAAAAATGGAGAAAGTAAAGTGTAGTCTCTAGATCACTTAAACTATAAAACCCAATTATAAAAATCAACTAAGATATCATATTAAATATATTGTGGGTCAAGATGAATATTATTAATATATAAAAGAGATATCATATTGAAATTTAAATATGGCAAGTAAATAAAAAAATCTAGAAACCAAAAAAATCATTAACGGAATTTAATTAAACTAATTAGTATCACAATCACTTTTTCCTCTGTTTTTCATAACCAAACCCTCAAAACCTTTGTCTCCTGAATCTAAAATCTTAGCTTTTGGTCGGTCGGGTGAGTGAGCGAGGTAGCGCCGCAAAAATGGAAGATACGGAAACGAAAGAACGAATCGAGGAAACAGTTCTGAAGATCTTACAAGAATCAAACATGGATGAAGTCACCGAATCCAAGATACGTAAGCAAGCTTCCAATGAACTCGACCTCAACCTGTCTCAGCCTCCTTTCAAAGCGTTGGTCAAGCAGATCATTGAAGCTTTTCTCAAACAGAAGCAGCAGGAGGAGGAGGAAGAAGAGGAAAAACCAAAGCTCAAACAAGAGGCTGTTTCCAGCAGGAACAATAATGTGTATGATGATTCGGGAGATCTCGTTGTCTGTGAGGTTTGTTTTATGGTTTCAGTGATGAATTGAGTAGAAATGGGTTAAGGGTTACTCCTGAATTTTGTTTTGTTTTGGTTTTGATTTTCAGCTTGGGAAAAAGAGAAAAGTGACCATTCAGGATTTCAAAGGGAGGACTTTTGTGTCTATTAGGGAGTTTTATAACAAGGATGGCAAGGAACTTCCTTCTTCTAAAGGTAAATTCTGTTATCACATGTTGTTTTATGGGACTGATATTTAGTTAAGATTGGTTTACATGCCATATTGTCAATTTGAATAGTTAGAGGCATAGAAGTGTCGATGTTGCAATTGGTAAGAAAAAATTCACCCAGCTGATAACTTCATTTTGTTGAAGCGAATTGCATTCCAAGAATTGTGCTCATGTGGTTCTACTTTTGATTTTGCGAAATTGATGTTTTGCTGAATGTCATGTCGTGCAGCTCGTGCTCACATGTGATTCAACAAACCACTCTTTTTACCAAGAATTTCGAAGACTTTTGTATTATGAAATGCTCTGCTGACTTACATCTGATATTTTGGAGTTGGAGTTAAATAAACACCAATTGAAGTTATGGATCAAACCATGAACTGGATTTTGATTAAAATGTTCACTGGTAGACTTAATTTATGACACCGTTAGATTATGATGCATTGTAGTTCATGTTCATGTAGCCAACTCCAACTCCACCCAGTGGAAAAAAACTTAGATTCTTGTTGATTTGATTTGCAGTTTTTTCCTTGTAGATTACATAATTCTGTTCTATAATTGATGGCACTTTCCAAATTCTAATTTTTGTGTGTGCTTCAGGAATAAGTTTGACTGGGGAGCAGTGGTCAGCCTTTAAGAAAATTGTGCCAGACATAGAAGCAGCCATTCAGAAAATGGAGTCGCGTGTATAAGAATGAAGATTTAAGTCTACAGATCAAAGTATTCATCTCATTATCAAGTGAACGAGCAAACCACATTCTTCATGGTCTCAACTCTTAAATGGACGTGGCTTTGTTTTTTTTCCGTTTGTAATCTGAATATCCTGCATCATTGGTGACCTTTTGATACCGGCCCATTTTGTTCAGTGTATTGCAATTGGAGTACAAGTAATTTAGGAAGACTTTAGAGAAGGTGCAATGAATGCTATTAGATACAATAATCTGGTATTTCCTTCCATATTTTTCTTGGCTTATTTTCTTCTGTCATGTTTTACCAGACACAGGCTTTATTCCTGCTAGTTCATTGTGGTGGCTAAGGATAAGAGATAACAGAATGAGTAGTAATCTTTCATCAATGGTAGTGTTAATTTACCCTTGCCAAACTTGAAATTTTATGATTAGCATTCTGATATGAACATTTTCTTCTCGATTATGGTCATAACTACAATCCTGCATATAAACTCTACTATACTTTATCAACCTAGAGTTTACCTTTTGATGACCCTGTACTCAACATTTTAGGATTGTGCAAAGGAATTGTTCTTTCCACTCTTATTTGTTCTTCCACACTACTGTGAAATCTCACAAATGCTCTTAGTGTTTGGAGATGTATTTTTTGATGCACTGTTTTGCACACTCTTCAGCATAAATTGGTTAATCATCTTTAATTTGGCAAAATATTAGTACGGCCGGTGATGCGCCTCAACGATGAATACCTTGCTGCAATACTCCATCTACATGAAAGGTGTACACTTAAGTAATAACTTCTAGTTGGAACTTTTAGGCGCAAATATGCAACCAGCTGCAATATTCCATCTACATGAAAGGTGTACACATCGTACAACATATGTGTTTATGAAAGTGCATCTTTGAAATATTATTTTTGGGCTAATTTTTTGCAAAAGTAAGAATGATTTACTAATTTATGGTGAAGAGAGATTGTAAAAAGATGTGGAGATAAATCTCCAAACTCTAGAAGTATTTTGGAGTTTTTAAGGGTGTTGTGGACACACTAAGAGTGCATCACTCTTGTACAACATCATGTCTCCTTGATCAACCATTATTCCAAAAAACTACCTTATAAAAAAAATTAAAGTTATTTATTGATATTCTTAAATAACTCAATATTTTTAATTATTGTTTAAAAAATAAAATTAGAAACTCATCTCCTTTTTTATTTTCTAAAACACATGATTCATCTTTCATCCACACAAAATCATATTTTTTCTTTTTTTCATTGAAGATGATTAAAAATTACAGTTTTGGTCTCCTTGTTTTGGTTTATTCACGATTTTAATCCCTCTATTTTTTTAAATATTTTTGGTCCTCCATTCTCACTATGGCTCTAGAATACGCTTATGTGTCATATGTTATATGATGTGGCACAAAGTAATATGTTTAATTATTTTCTAGATCAGGTTTTCATATTATAAAAATAATTTTTTAAATTAATTAATTAATTATAAATAAAGTGAAATTTCATTCATTTTTCATAATGCAAACTCCATAAAGTAATGATGGGAAAAAATGGAGAAGACACGACATGAAGTTTCAGATTCAGTCGTAATCGAATCCAACAAAGATTTCGATAACTTCTATTTCATTTTCAGGTAATCTCAAGTTTTGAGCTTGTTCTTTTTGTTTATCATCTTCGAAAACCCTAATTTTCAAATGATTTCACAGACAGAAATGTCTTACTCCTATGGCCAACCTTCTGCTAGGTCTAAGGAAGATCAGAAGTATTGTTATAGGTATGTTGTAATCTGAGACTTTGTTGTTTTGAAAACCTCAACCTTTACGCATGTTTACTATGATGTGATTATTTGTTGTGTTTGTTCTCGGTATTTAGTAGATGAATTGAGATTTTGTATTTTTTTATTTTTGTTTAGGCCAGCTCATAAAAATGCAGTTAAGTTAAGGATTAATCAAGGGGGTACTTTGTTCATTATCCTTGCAATATCTATGTTAATGGAAAGGTAGAAGAAATGAAATGGGAATTTGATGTATATTATATGTGTTATATGAACTTTATTAAGGTTAACAACAAATTGGGTTATGTAAGCATCAAGAGTGTGTGGTACTATCACCCAAAGTTTTCATTTGAGCGTGGGGTGAGACCTCTTAACAATGATGCAAATGCCTTAAAATTCGGGGAAGACATGAATGGTTACGAAAATGGTCATATCTACGTTGAGCATGTAGTAGATGAACCTGATGTTACATCTGAAGAAGAAGAAGTAAGAAAGTATGTTGACTCGGTACATGATCCAATTGAGATCGAGTCGGATGATGAAGTACATGTGGTTGAGAGGGAAGAAGTAAATGTGTAAGATAGGGAAGAAGCAAATGTGGAAGAGAAGAATTAAAATTGAAAGAGAGCGAATGAGTAAATGTGGAAGAGAGGGAAGAAGTAAATGTGGAAGAGAGGGAAGAAGTAAATGAGAATGAAAGTGAGGAAGATGAAGATTTTGTGCTAGATGAGACTGCATTCCACACTGGCAGTCACTATGATTTGTAGGTAAATAACATGTGTGAGACATTCAACATATATTCGAGTATAAAGACAAGCTCATCATCACTTTACTCGAAGGTATAAAGCATTACATTACAACTAGGATAGTGAAGCAAAATAATCTCATGAATTGATTTAGAGGCACAATTTATTTTAAGGTGGAACAAAAAATAGAAAGATTAAAAAGGGAAGTTGGGGATTGGGCAACAACATGTCATAGGATGATTCATTCAATATATTTAGTGTGACCAATGGTATTGTAACTTACGAGGTGAACTTAAGAAGTCAAGATTCTAAGATCAGCTCAACATTTAATCGAGATTTAAATAAATAGCTATGAAGTCAAGATTATCAAAGAAGTAGCTGATAAAAGCTTTTGCTTGTATCTCAATATCAAGAATGAAGATATCAGAAATGAAGATGCTTAAAAACATAGATCTCAGATATCAAAAATAAATAATTCAAGATCAGAAACCAAGATGTAGCTGATATAAGTTGTTGCTTTCAGCTCAATCCAAAGATCAGAATTCAAGATACTAGAAAGAAGGAATTCAAGATCAGAAACTAAGATATAGCTGACATAAGTTGTTGCTTTTAGCTCAATCCAAAGATAAGAATTAAATAGATCATAAAGAAAGAATTCCACGTCAAAATCAGATGTACTTATATAAGCTTTTGCTTCAAAAAATAGACATCAAATATGAAGCTCTAAAAAGTTATCGTCAGAAAAAAGAGATCAGATCAAAATGAACTAACTAGAAATTCAAATGTACTGCCATATGATTTTGCTTCAGAAATCAGATATCTGATATGCAACTCATAAAAGATGATAACTCAAATCAAAGATTGGAACCACCCGGCTAAACTTCTGATTGATAGGGGTGTATCAATGGAGTCGCCATCGAACGTCTTTTATCTCACGATGGAGAAAGGAAGTCATCGAGTAAACCTGAAGGGGAGAAATCGCGGTCACCCCACACGCCCGTAGTACTCTATGGTATCCACTTCTATTTTCTAGCTAAAGGGCGTGTTGTATCTATCTATGCTCAAACGTTACAATGCATGCAAAATAAAAGAGAAAATAAAGAAACCACGGGGAAAAGAAGGAAGTATTTACAAGTTGTGCTCTATCGAGCCCCGTGACAAGATGCCTACGTATTCCCTCGTTGTTGTAAGATACTTTCGTGAACAAAGTATTTTTGATTATCGATTCCATAGGGATTGGTGTATGTTATAGTCTTTCAATAGAAAAGTGTGTTTTAAGATGTTGTAACCAAGGGTTTTGTTATCTATTCTACTAGAACCATGAGTTTCCAAACAACAACTAAATTAGTTCTTTCAAAGAGAGTTATGGTTTGGATTAAAGAGAGTTTGAGGTTGTTTTCAAATTAAGGAGGCATGTCATGATTAGTTTCGTTGATCTAGTTTCATACATATTCAATTAATCAAGTGATGAACATAGTAGATGATTTTTATAAATACATATCCTCTCAACCTTGTAGATTTCCCACCAAGATTGTGAATGTTATTATGTTAATCCTTGCATGATTCCTCACTACAACTATTAACATGATAATCATTAAGTTTAATATTTTGTAAACACTAACTCACAAATCTATTCCTAGCATTTGTTTATTAGAGGATGAATATCCTAGGTCTACTTTGAAGTATTCTTTTCCAAGCAAAACTCAAAGCATAAAGATGAAGAACAAAGATATTCAACTATATTAATCATCAACCATGTTCATACACAAATGGATTAAAAGAAATACATACTATAAAGATCAACTACCTCTAATCTTGACACAAAAAGAGCTTAGCCACTCATTTCCATGGTTGCTAGCTCTCAAGATTGTTGGTAGGAATGATGAAAATCAAAGATTCAAGAAGGAAAAGCTATGGTGTTCTTACTACTTCTTGCCCTAGATTTTTACAAAGATGAAAAGATAATGATGGTGGAGTGTTTCTTCCTTCCTTTACAAGCCAAAAAGTCAGCTGAAATGATGGGTTGGTGGCTCAAAAGTGAAAGCATGGGTTCATCCTTTTCGCTTTTTCAGACGCTTAAGCTTAAAGCGATCATCTGGCACTGTGAGCGACCTGTAGCATGCTTCCTTCTTCCAAAATTATCTTCAAAAAGAATCATCCCTAAAGCTCTTCAAGTGCCCTTGAATCCAAGCTTAAGAGAATTAGTAAATAAATTCCTATAATTAAGAGTGAAATAAGTTAAATAACATATATTAAACAAAAACTAAATAAAAACCTACTTAAACAAAAATACTAGAATAAATAATACTAATTAATTAAAAAGACATTGTTAAGAGCCACAAAATAATGTACAAAATAACTACAATTTGGTCCTTAACACTCGTGCAATGGGAAAGTCAGAGCACCGTAGTTCGGCTCACTTGTTTTGGTGGATGTTGTGTTTTTTACTTATGAAAAAGGTTTTGAACAAAAAAGATGATTAAAAATTACTGTTTTGGTTTATTCACGATTTTAATCCCTCTATTTTTTTAAATATTTTTAGTCATCCATTCTCACTATGGCTCTAGAATACGCTTCTGTGTCATATGTTATATGATGTGGCACAAAGTAATATGTTTAATTATTTTCTAGATCAGGTTTTCATATTATAAAAATAATTTTATAAATTAATTAATTATAAATAAAGTGAAATTTCATTCATTTTTCATAATGCAAACTCCATAAAAGTAATGATGGGAAAAATGGAGAAGACACGACATGAAGTTTCAGATTCAGTCGTAATCGAATCCAACAAAGATTTCGATAACTTCTATTTCATTTTCAGGTAATCTCAAGTTTTGAGCTTGTTCTTTTTGTTTATCATCTTCGAAAACCCTAATTTTCAAATGATTTCACAGACAGAAATGTCTTACTCCTATGGCCAACCTTCTGCTAGGTCTAAGGAAGATCAGAAGTATTGTTATAGGTATGTTGTAAACTGAGACTTTGTTGTTTTGAAAACCTCAACCTTCACGCATGTTTACTATGATGTGATTATTTGTTGTGTTTGTTCTCGGTATTTAGTAGATGAATTGAGATTTTGTATTTTTTTATTTTTGTTTAGGCCAGCTCATAAAAATGCAGTTAAGTTAAGGATTAATCAAGGGTGTCGCACCCCAAAATTTCCCCCTTTGTTTTACCTCATTGTTTCGTTGTTTGTTCTAATCATAAGACGTCCATTCATTGTGGCTTCAGAGGAGTTTCTACTGGGAAATTTTCGTGAAATTTGTGTTGGATTTCAAAGGAAAGTTTGGTTTCGGTACTGATTCAATTTTGATTCAAACTATCATTCAAGAGGTTTCGAATTATTTGGTTCAAAAGGAACTGTTTGGAATTATTTGTCCGAAAGGAATTATTTGTTTTTTTTTGGAATTTGAATTCAAAAAATAATTATTTATTTTGGAATTTAAATTTTAAAAGGAATACTTTGTTTCTTGTGGGATTTAAGTCCAATGGAGGGAAGGATGTGTTCTTGGGTTTTGATTTCTTTAGCGGAGAAACATTAGTTGCAAAGAGTTTCGTTTCGTAATGAGTATGTTATTCGTTTCACTAGTTTCAAGCAAGTACATTAATGAGGATCCAATCTAAGGATGTCGTTCAAGTTGGTATGTTATTTGTATCAAATTGCATTGCTTTTTGCAAGAAAAGTTTGGAATTGTAAGTTTGAATTTGAAACATTTATTTTATCAATTTGATATTACAAGGTATTCTAAATTTTTACAAAAAAAGTACAAAGATGTCCTAATTCTATTCTAATGCTACGAGTTTCTAAGGCTTGTTCGAGCGAATTATTGTCTTCCTCCGAGCCATCCTTCACATCCGAGTGCTCCTCTTCATCTCCATGTCGTGACATTCGACCGTTGCCGTCATTCATGAAAAATAAGAAAGAAAGGAACATGATTAGCAATTACAAAACATAAACAAAGTTTCATACGAAAATCAAAAGAATTATTCTTTTCCAGACTCATCATGAGGGTTGAGTTAGGGAATCAGGTTTTGAAAGGTTAATTGTTTCAAGCGACCAAAGCCTCAGAACTAAAGTTCTTTCATCGGCCACGACCTCCTATTGCAAATCACAACAACCTTTGTTGTTGGTTCACAAAGGGAGGTGTGAAGTGGAAAATCAGAAAGCATCATATTTTCCCAAAAAGAATTCAGCCCAACAGTATCACAATTCCAAAATCAGTTCAGCCCAAATGAAAGTCATATGATATCAACATTTTACCCAACAAGCCATGGTTATCAGCATAAAGTGAAAGATTTTCACCCAAAGAGAACAGCCAGCAGTATATAGTAACAGAGGAAAAGCATAGCAGCAGACCAAAAATGGGAGTTATATAGCAGACCACATAGCAGGCAGCATAGCTAAAAGAGGAAAAATGGCAATAACTACAAGCAATCACAGAGGCAACAGGATGTGTATCCAAGGAGAGACAGATGGGAATTGCACAGAAGAGATAAAAGAAACAACAAATAAGCAGGGACCAAGGCAGATGTCTGTCCAAAGCAATCAGAAAAAATAGCATAATGGATCAGAAGATAACCAAGGATACAAGCATGATATCTGTTAAAAAAAGATAGCAAAAAAAGATCAAGCAGGGAAGCTGTTCAAAGTTCCATATAGCCACAGTTCAAACAAGAACCGGAGAGGGGAATCAGAAAGAAAAATCCCAAGCATAGCATCTGTGTCTTTGTTCTAACACCAAAAAAACCAAGTTCACACCATATCTGTTCCAAAAGCAAAAAATCAAAAGAGAGCATCTGTTCAAGAAGCCAGCAAGAAGAATATCAAAAACCAGAATGTGAAAGCCACAGAAAACCAAGTTTTAGAACCAATCTCAAGGCAAAAACGCAAGGCAGTATTTGTTCAAAAGAAAACCAAAACCACTTTCACCAACCCAAAAATTCCATCGTTCAAACTGAACCCATCAAGCCATACCAGTTCCAAGAGGAACAACCAGAAGAAAAAACCGAAAATACAAGTAGCCAAGCCAAACAGAACCAGAAACTGATCTAAAACCATCATTCCAATTAAACTAGCAGCCATTCCATACCAGAAAATAAAAACAGATAATAACCCAGAAAACGAACCATAACCCCTGTCTCAAAAACCAGTTCCAGAAACCAAACGCAAAAACATCATGAAACCCTAAGTATTGCTAGTCATCATCTTCATAAACACATAGACCCTTCAGAGAATAAGAAAGAAGAGAGGAAAAGGCAGTAAATCGAAATGATCTCACCGGTTTGGACTCCGAAGCAGGGTCTCCGCCGTATCATCATCGCCGTCGTAGCAACCAGAACCGTTAGGTTTCCTAACCCCCTTTCAATTTCGGTCAAGTCTGTTAACATCTACAAGAATCAAACCACAAATAACGCATCAGAGTAGAAGGAGACAAGCAAGAAAAGCAACAGTGAGGCCAAATCACAACACAGTGAGATTTCCGAAACCCAAATCGGACCAACATACAACCGGAAAAAGATGAAGATTGTAAAGCGAGTTCCGTTGAGACCCATGAGAGACCAGTGAGGAACAAGGCGGCGGTAGCCGTCACGGCCAATCTTCTTCGCCGGAGGATTTAGAGTATAGGGAGGAGGGGATTCGACGAGGGTCTTTTGTGAAAGAGGAGAGGGATCGTGGGAAATACTGATTCATTTTCCCAATTGTTTTTTTTAGTTTAATTTTAATTCTTAATTAGAGTTTTTATATATTAATATTTTAGTGTGGTGGTGACAAGTGTCACCACCTTGGTCTTTTATTTTCTTTTCCTTTTTTATTTTATTTTATTTATTAGATAAATTATTTTGGTTTCTTGAAAGTATTTGGTAAGTACTATACTACACCGCCTTGCCCATTGGAGTATCGCGAAAAAAGCTTCTGCGGTGAACTCATGCTGACCAGTGACGCGGAATCAGATGGGCTACTTCACCAACTTGGGCTTTTCTCGCTTCCGACACTCCAGGCTCACTGCAATACCAGGCCCATTTCTAAACTCTTATCTTTTAAATTAATTTATTTTATGTAGATAATTTATTTGTTGCGATGTACTAAATAATAATTGGTTCTGATAGTTTTTATTTGATGATTTATCGATTAAACTATTAGTTGATTCTTCATCAAACAGAAAAAATCATTTCTAATAATTATTTAAATTTCCGATTGTATTGTTTTGATATTGTTTGTTTATTTGCTCATTCGGTATCTAGTCACCATTGTACACTTTGCACACGACCAACATAAAAATTAATCTGATTCCGCTTCGATTGGCTCGTAAGTCGATTTCTTAAAGGGTCTCATGGTTGGGGATGGGCATGGTCATCTTCACGAGGTTGGTTAAAGCCCTTGTTGCTTTAATCAATCATAACCCGAAAATAACATTGGTCTATATACCAATTTTCCATGCACCAGGGTCTCATGGTTGGGGATAGGAGCACCTATCCTCACGAGGTTGATTAAGTCCATATACTTAATTAATCATAACCCGACTCTATTTCTCACGCAACGCATCGAGTTCTAAGACATTTTCATAATTAAATTACAAACCTCGATCCAACGTCGAGTGCATTTTCAAATTTCTTTCATAATAAAAACTCAAGTACTTAAACCGTTGGATGCTAGTCCAATTGTTTAAACACTTGTAAAAAAATTGAACTTCGAATCTTTAAGTCGTTGGATGCTAGTCCGATTGTTTAAAGATTCTTAATAACGTGAACCTTGTTTCACTTCACTCTTTCATAAGAAAACTTTTGGATGATAGACGACTCGTTGGGCATTGAGCTCATCTTGTTTCTAGTATTTGAATCGTAGGATGCTAGTCCTATTGTTCGGTACTTTTCACCCACCTAAAATCAATTCAACTCACCCAAAGTCCTTTTCTCGCTCATATGCGATCATCAAACTCTTTTCCGACAAAGAGTGTGTAATGGCCATTTCAAATGCGAACGAGGACTTAAGATTTTCAAACAAACCAAACAAGTCCAAGTTCAAGCATTTGAAATGTCTAAATGCACGATTTTTCTTATAAAATCAATACAACAAACTTAAAACCTTTTTGAGAGAAACTACGGAGTTTTGACTTTCCCATTGCACAAGGGAATACGTAGGCACACGGTTCTGAAACCGTGCCAAACTCAAAATAATAATAAACAAACCCCGTTTCTTTTATTTCTCGATCTTAACTCATGAAATTAGCAATAAACACACACACAAACACTTAGAACTAAATGGGTCCCATCGAGTACGATGGATGTAAGGGGTGTTAATACCTTCCCCTTACATAACCGACTCCCGATTCCATATTTTTGGTCGTAGACCGCCTTGTCCGCATTTGTGGGGTTTTATCTATATTTTCCCGTTCATTTTGGAACAAATAAAATTAGGTGGCAATTTCACTAGTTTTCGAAATTTAAATGATTTTTGAAAATCGAGTTGCTTCAAAGGGGGTACTTTGTTCATTATCCTTGCAATATCTATGTTAATGGAAAGGTAGAAGAAATGAAATGGAAATTTGATGTAGATTATATGTGTTATATGAACTTTATTAAGGTTAACAACAAATTGGGTTATGTAAGCATCAAGAGTGTGTGGTACCATCACCCAAAGTTATCATTTGAGCGTGGGGTGAGACCTCTTAACAATGATGCAAATGCCTTGAAATTCGGGGAAGACATGAATGGTTACGAAAATGGTCATATCTACGTTGAGCATGTAGTAGATGAACCTGATGTTACATCTGAAGAAGAAGAAGTAAGAAAGTATGTTGACTCGGTACATAATCCAATTGAGATAGAGTCGGATGATGAAGTACATGTGGTTGAGAGGGAAGAAGTAAATGCGTAAGATAGGGAAGAAGCAAATGTGGAAGAGAAAAATTAAAATTGAAAGAGAGCGAATGAGTAAATGTGGAAGAGAGGGAAGAAGTAAATGTGGAAGAGGGGGAGAAGTAAATGTGGAAGAGAGGGAAGAAGTAAATGAGAATGAAAGTGAGGAAGATGAAGATTTTGTGCTAGATGAGACTGCATTCCACACTGGCAGTCACTATGATTTGCAGGTAAATAACATGTGTGATACATTCAACATATATTTGAGTATAAAGACAAGCTCATCATCACTTTACTCGAAGGTATGAAGCATTACATTACAACTAGGATAGTGAAGCAAAACAATCTCATGAATTGATTTAGAGGCACAATTTATTTTAAGGTGGAACAAACAATAGAAAGATTAAAACGGGAAGTTGGGGATTGGGCAACAACATATCATAGGGATGATGCATTCAATATATTTAGTGTGACCAATGGTATTATAACTTACGAGGTGAACTTAAGAAGTCAAGATTCTAAGATCAGCTAAACATTTAATCGAGATTTAAATAAATAGCTATAAAGTCAAGATTATCAACGAAGTAGCTAATAAAAGCTTTTGCTTGTATCTCAATATCAAGAATGAAGATATCAGAAATGAAGATGCTTAGAAACAAAGATCTCAGATATCAAAAATAAATAATTCAAGATCAGAAACCAAGATGTAGCTGATATAAGTTGTTGCTTTCAGCTCAATCCAAAGATCAGAATTCAAGATACTAGAAAGAAGGAATTCAAGATCAGAAACTAAGATATAGCTGACATAAGTTGTTGCTTTTAGCTCAATCCAAAGATAAGAATTAAATAGATCATAAAGAAAGAATTCCATGTCAAAATCAAATCTACTTATTTAAGCTTTTGCTTCAAAAAATAGACATCAAATATGAAGCTCTGAAAAGCTGTCGTCAGAAAAAAGAGACCAGATCAAAATGAACTAACTAGAAATTCAAATGTACTGACATATGTTTTTGCTTTAGAAATCAGATATCTGATATGCAACTCATAAAAGATGATAACTCAAATCAAAGATTGGAACCACCCGGCTGAACTTCCGACTGATAGGGGTGTATCAATGGAGTCGCCATCGAACATCTTTTATCTCACGATGTAGAAAGGAAGACATCGAGTAAACCTGAAGGGGAGAAATCGCGGTCACCCCACACGCCCGTAGTACTCTATGGTATCCACTTCTATTTTCTAGCTAAAAGGTGTGTTGTATCTATCTATGCTCAAACATTACAATGCATGCAAAATAAAAGAGAAAATAAAGAAACCAGGGGGGAAAGAAGGAAGTATTTACAAGTTGTGCTCTATTAAGCCCCGTGACAAGATGCCTACGTATTCCCTCGTGCAATGGGAAAGTCAGAGCACCGTAGTTCGACTCACTTGTTTTGGTGGATGTTGTGTTTTTTACTTATGAAAAAGGTTTTGAACAAAAAATAAAAACACACAAAGGCGAAAAGAGTTTGTCTTGGTTGGTTGCTTTTACCTTAAAAAAAGAGCTCAAACCATTATTAAGCGTTTTGTTTTCAAAAGAGAAAAGAAAGCAAGTTTTAGTTTTAGTTACATGCAAGGATGCAAAAACAACTAGCAAAAACAAAAGGGAGGCTAACTAGTACTAGCCTTAATGTTGTCATGCAAAGATTGGACCTATGGTTGAGGATGTAAGGGAATCTTTACCTATGTCAACATGCAAAGGATGTAAATCCTAATGTCTAGGATCAAGAGCTATCCTAACGGAGCATCCCTAGGGGAAAGCTATCCTATATCCGTCTTGGTTGTAGAACCAAGGGATGCAAGGGAATGAAGCAAACAAGTGCTTTGGCAGAAGCACACAAGCAATGCAATGCACAAACAAATATCAAATAATTGCAGGCATAGCTTACGGAGAAAATGATGCAAGTTCTGCAGTAAATGTGAACCCCAGGAATGAGTGGAGAGTCAGAATAGGGAACTCTGGCCACTTTTGTAATCGACTCGATAGGAATAGTAACACGATTTGCGTGCACCATACAAGACACAGACTAGAACTACGGGGGACGATTGCCGACCCTTTCCGCTTGCCCATATATATTGACTCAATAGCAGGAAATATAAAAAGCGGACTTTTCTTGGTGGTGCCACGTCGAGTGTCCTAACCACTTCTGACCTATTCAAGCACAATTGTAAACACACAATGAAAAATGCATCCCTATGCACGGATGAGGACTTTAAACAAACCAAAGACAATTAGCAAACAGAAGCGCCCTAAATGTGTCTTTAAATAAACCAGGGGGTTCCTAAACATGCTCCAACTACGGAATCCCCATCATGCATCTCTATTCCTACTTCTCATGGCAAAAAAAAACTGTAAATCCCTACTTCTCATGATATCTAGGAAAGTTGTAAGAGAATGCAGCAAATAGTGTAGAAACTACCAAATAGATATAGAATTCAAAGTGCACTACGAGCTAAAGAAATACTCCGGAAAACTTCAAGTATTGCAGCCATGCAATAAGAGTAAACCGGTGAGAAGCACTCAAGATATCGAAAACACACGGAATACGCGTTCATACGCATCCGAATTAATAACACCTGCAAGAGAACCACGCAAAAAGACGATAGAATGTACGTGTATGCGCACAAGTAAAAGAATATGTGTATACACATTCCACTCAAGATGCACCTGCTAGAAGGGAGTTAGACCCAAAAAGTAGATAATAGAATGTATATGTGGGTATAAAAACACAAAATACCTGCAAGAAGGAAGTTAGACCCAAAAAGCAAGCAAAAGGTATGTATATGTGTGTATACAAACGTAAAACATCGAAGTATTGTGTCATATGTATTTACGACACAAGCTCCTGCATCAAATACATCTCAAACAACGTCTAGGAATGCTAGAACATATGATGTTTGCATTTGGAATTAAAAAAGAAAAGAAAATTCAGTTCCAGGTCGCGCAAAGCCTGGTATCTGGCGCTAAGCGCGACCCAAATAGAACATTTGGTTCTAAGTCTGCTCCTGGTGGCGCTAAGCGCGACCTGCAACACAAAAGTCACTGAATTTGGCGCTTAGCGCGCTTCTGGTGGCGCTAAGCGCGGCCTATAACCTGTAGAATTTCCTGTTTTGATCCGAATCACTTTTTCATGATGTTCTCATGCCAAAAGTCAATCCATACAGTCAAGTAATCATAGAAAAAGGTTTATTAGAAGCTTTTAAACTCAAGAAGTGTTGTTTGGATGTTAAAATGCAAACAGAGAGTGAAAACATGGCAAAGCCACCAAAAAAATTCCAAACATGTGACGAACATGTATGTCGAAATGACGTGCGAGCAATGCAAGGAATGCATGTCAAGGCAAAGCATGAATTATCTACTTGATGAGAAATTATGCATGGCATATGAGGAATGCATGTTGAGGCAATAATTAGAATGTTCATATGACAATCAAATACATGAACATGTGAGGAATGCAAGTTAAAGAAACGATTACAATGTTCATATGACAATCAAATGCATGAACATGTTAGGAATGCAAATTAAAGCAGCAATTCCAATGTTCATCTGACAATCAAATGCATGAACATGTGAGGAATGCAAGTTAAAGCTACAATTCCAATGTTCATATGACAATCAAATGCATGTGAGGAATGCAAGTTAAAGCAACAATCCCAATGTTCATATGACAATCAAATGCAGGAACATGTGAGGAATGCAAGTTAAAGCAACAATTCCAATGTTCATATGACAATCAAATGCACGAACATGTGAGGAATGCAAGTTAAAACAACAATTCCAATGTTCATATGACAATCAAATGCAGGAACATGTGAGGAATACAAGTTAAAGCAACGATTCCAATGTTCATATGACAATCAAATGCATGAACATGTGAGGAATCCAAGTTAAAGCAACGATTCCAATGTTCATATGACAATCAAATGCACGAACATGTGAGGAATGCAAGTTAAAGCAACAATTCCAATGTTCATATGACAATCAAATGCACGAACATGTGAGGAATGCAAGTTAAAGCAACAATTCCAATGTTCATATGACAATCAAATGCATGAACATGTGAGGAATGCAAGTTAAAGCAACGATTCCAATGTTCATATGACAATCAAATGCATGAACATGTGAGGAATGCAAGTTAAAGCAACGATTCCAATGTTCATATGACAATCAAATGCATGAACATGTGAGGAATCCAAGTTAAAGCAACGATTCCAACGTTCATATGTCAATCAAATGCATGAACATGTTAAGAATGCAAGTTGAAGCAACAATTCTAATGTTCATATGTCAAGAATCAATATATGAACATGTTAAGAATTCAAGTTGAATCAACAATTCTAATGCTCATATATGCAAAGTTATGCATGAACATGTTAAGAATGCAAGTTGAATCAACAATCCTAATGCTCATATGTCAAGAATCAACGCGTGAACATGTGAAGAATGCAAGTTGAATCAACAATTCTAATGTTCATACGTCAAGAATCAATGTATGAACATGTTAAGAATGCAAGCTGAATCAACAATTATAATGCTCATATATGCAAAGCTATGCATGAACATGTTAAAAATGCAAGTTGAATCAACAATCCTAATGCTCATATGTCAAGAATTAATGTGTGAACATGTGAAGAATGAAAGTTGAATCAATAATTCTAATGTTCATATGTCAAGAATAAATGTATGAACAAGTTAAGAATGCAAGTTGAATCAACAATTCTAATGCTCATATATGCAAAGCTATGCCTAAACATGTTGAGAATGCAAGTTGAATCAACAATCCTAATGCTCATATGTCAAGAATCAATGCGTTAACATGTGAAGAATGCAAGTTGAATCAACAATTCTAATGTTCATATATGTGCAAAGTTAATGCAAGCAAGTTATGCCACAAAGAAGTAATGAAAGATCATGTCAAATCTAAGTTGTACATTAACACAAACACTTGAGATGCATATGCATGGATTATGTACAATGCACAATATACCTAATGATCAAGATGTCTTTCAATCTACATGTCAACATATTTCGAATGAAAATTATACCTCAAATCATCATGAATCAATGCACTCAAACAATCTAAATGCTCTCTAAGCATGAGCACGTAAAAGATGATGTAAGATGCACAAATTTGTGGCCTAGATGCAAGGAAAATACAAATGCACAAGTGTATATGTGTGCTATGTACAAAAAATCCTCACACCGACAAAAATAACGTTGCAAAAATCAATTCAATTCAAAGATGAATATTCAAGAATCGGAATCCACACGGAATTTGCAAGCAATGACAGTATTCAATTTCAAGAAAAGCTAAAAGCCAATAATAGCTTAAAATAAGTGCTTAATTGAACTAAACACTTACTTGAACTTGAAGTTTGAGTCAAATTGAAGAGGAATTCCTTGTGCTCTTCAAAGAAAATACCAAATCAACATCGGATTGATGATAATTCTTGAAATCAAGCTTGAATTCTTGAGGAATTTGGAATCTTCAATGGAGAATTGAAGAAGATGAAGAAGAATTGCTTAAATATTGAAATTGAAGAGAAATCAAGAAGAATTGGCTCTTCTAGATCAGATTCGAGCAGAAGAAGGAGAAGAGAAGCAAGATCCAAAAGTTTTGTAATATTTGGATCCGATGAAGTATATTATTTTTGTATTTAATAATATTTATCTTTATCTTGTAACTTAAAAGAGGACGAAAGATTTTAGAGATTACTTCGACTTTAAAAAGAAATCCCTTTGTATGATTATAAGTCAAGGCTTATATTATTATAAGTCAAAGTTTATATGTTGTAATTTAAAAGTAAATTAAAATTTCAGTTCTATATTTTTTCTTATATAACTCTTAATTTTTAGTGGTACTAATATTATATACTGAAACTGATAAATGTAAATCATTATGAGTTATATAACTCTTACTTTTTAGTGGTATTGAGATTTTTTTTTGGTGTGTTATAAAAATGAGATATCTAAATTATTATGAGTTCATGCTCATGTTAAAAGTGAAATAGTTTGAAAAGAAATCTATTAAAATATGAGTTTATGGTAAAAACAAATGAATTCGAAGCAATACGGTTCTGGTTTGACAATAAACTAATTATTTCATTTAAATTGTTGGATCTATAGAGATGATTCAAAATAATTATTTTTTCTTATTCAATAGTTAATGATTAAATTATAAGCATGTTTGTGAGTTTTAATTCTACTCAGAGAGTTCATGTTTGTGTTGATGTTAATTTAATAGGTATATATGTATGATTGAATAGATGACATAAATTATCAAACTGTATATAATATTTGCTATTTTGTAGATAAAAGAACAACGTGATAGTTATGATCATGATGAAATAAGAAAATGTAGTCAACAACATAGATTTTTAAATAAGAGTACCTTAATAATTAATATCAATGTTTTATTTTATTTATGTTTTATTTATTTTTTAATTTCATATTAGAAACAGTAGAAACATAACGATGTTAGATGAGAAGCCATATTAGATGGAGTTTGTTTCATATTTTTAATGTCATTATTTAAGGAATATGCACGAGATTTATTCCGTCAACTTTAAAATGGTTGTTTGGTTTGAATTGAAGCTGGCAAGAATGTATCTTTAAGAAAAAATTAGATCAAAATTAAATGATAAAAATTTTGATTATATAGTTGTACATCATCAATCAATTATTATTATGTATTTAAATTAAATTATTTATTTATTTTAATTTTTTTAATGACATAAAACTGATTTACTATTGAATGTCAGTTTAAAATTAACTCAATGTTTAACCTGCTTAAAAATTATGCATATGTTGGTAAGTGAAACTTGAAAGATTAAAAAAAAAACAATACACACGCAATATTAGACATTTAAAGTTGATTGATAATAATTAAATTGATAAATTAGAGTTACTTTATATAATGAGTTTGGACTTTAATATTTTTGTTATTAAATCAAAATCATTGGATTAACTTAATAGCACTAAAAATATTTTAAGAAACTAATATTTAATAAAAAAATAAGTATAACTCTTTTTAATTGAGAAATGCCATATTTTTTATAAGTCTATTTTTTTTAAAGAGTCTTATTTCTCTTCTCTTTAATTATAAATTTGAGGTCCTTTATTGTTAATGGGTCTGAAATCCTAAAAACATAATAATAATAATAATAAAATAAAATAAAAAATAATAATGATGATAATAATAATAAAAATTATTATTATTAATTCTTGTATTTTATTTATAAAATTAAACAAAAAAGTGATAGAAGTTGGTTATCTGAATTTTCTTTAATGGTTAGTTTGGGTTTATTTTAATTTACTGTAAAATTAAGTTTTTCATATTTGACACTATTATAGTAATTTGTTTGTGCAATTTTTTAGAGTAATACTATATCAAATTTAAGAAAAAAATAAATTATATTTAAATATATTTATAAATTTAATCATAATTTTTTTATTAAAATTTACCGCACCCCTTAATAATTTGATCAAGATCCATCACTGGTCAATATGTTGATTAAACTCTTAAAAAAATTCTCTTTATTTTAATATATAACTTATAAATAGGCTTTTGTATTACAATTTAGTTTTGTATATAAAGTAATGAATAAATTATTAGAATGTGAGCTCTTTATATTGAATAAAATATATCTCACATTATTCTAAAAATATAAACAAAGCAAAAAAGGTAGGTGGGTTTCATGGAACAAATTTCATACACACATGTGAGGATGGAAGAAAAAGAAATCAAACATAAATTAGTTTATAAAAACAACTCATATCAACATCTTCATGTGCTATACAACATATGCATGTGTTACATGAAGATTTAGATGATCCAACTAATGACTATATTTTTTATGCCACATGCTATATGATCATGTGTTACATGAAAATATATATGGACACCTATCAACATTCAATGAATAAATCTTTATTTGTTACATGAAATATATTCGTATTACATGAAGATGTAAACGACAAACAATTAATAAATATGTCTTTGTACATGAAGATCTAGAAAAGCAACAGCTAACAACCAAATAATTATATATCCCTTAGCATTGATATAAAGTAGAGGAACAAACATCATTTGTGAGAGATACACCATTTGTCCACTTAAAACTTTAAGATGATAAGTGAGTGGGTTCTCTCATTTATATATGTTTAAGTCTCCACATCCATATCAAATGTGGAATTATTTCCTCACTTACTCAAATTTACTATATATTCCAACATGGATCACCAATATAATATTTAAAGTATTAGTATCATTATTTTAATTAGTCAAAATTTTAAAGGATCTAATTAATATAATATTAAATTTGTGGTTAAAAACATAAATATCATATGGTCAGATTATTGTGTAAATATCATCAGTCAATATCTAATTTGACGAGAGATCAAATTAGAATATTGAATACTAAGAAATCACTCTAATGTTATTTATACGGGTTATTGGTCTTCATTTGTAAACAATCAAAAAACGACTTATAATGAATTCTCTCTCAATCCCCATTAGAAGAGAATCAATGTTTCATAAGGAACTCTACAAATTGGAAGATCACATATACGCAAATATTCGGTGATTCTCAATGGCAAATTCAGACACCTTCCATTTTCATTCTCATAATTGTATTCGGATATGAGTTTAAGGGTTTTATTTAGGGTTATGTTCTTGATTTCTATAGATAGAAATTATAAGATTTATAAACAAAATCTAACAAGTGGTATCAGAGCTAAAATCAATATTTTTCTGTGTGATTTTGAAATTTTTTATATTAAGGTTCCAAAATTATGATCCGTTTTGATCTTCTAATTTGCGAAATATTTATGTTTTTTTATGCCGGTATATTCATCGATTATATTCTCTCGGGATGTTTTGTTGTAACATTTTGTTTCATAATTTATGATTAGCATGTGTTTTGCTTGCACGGTGAGAGGAGTAAAAAAGCGCTGATTTTTAACTCTCCTTTCGTAGTTTCTTCTTTTCCACGGTGCAAGAACCAAAAGTGGTTCCAAACAAATGCTAAATCATTAGCTCCGTATCATTTGTTGTCATACTACTCGAAGACCCGTGCGTCCGCACGGATACGTTTATTTTTAAATAATATTTTGTTTAATACTTGCAATAAAATGAAATGTAAGGTAGAAATTAGAATATAATAGTAAATAGAAATCAAATTAAAGAAAATATTAAAATTATAGGACCAATAATTACTCACAAAAAAAATTACAATGAAATGTAAGTTAAAAATCAGAAAATAATAGTAATTAGAAATCAAATTAAAGAAGACATTACAAATGTAGGGCCAAATAATTTCTAACAAAAAGAATAACATAGACGAAAAAATGTTGTTTCCGCTTGAAAGTAATCATCACCCATATTGTGTATTTCATGGAGATGCAAATGTTGTTCCGGCCTGATAGTAATAGAAATTTCAAATTTGTAATTTTGAATATTGTGGTAAGTGTATATGAAAAAATAATAACATTACGAGAGAATTTGTAGAGAAAAAGGTAGATAAATATAAAAATGAAATACATAAAGAGTAAGAAACTTTACCTAGACAACATTATGGAAGACCTCCTTAAAGACCACATTGGTTGTATGATCTAATGGGAGTTTGTCTTTGTCGTGAATTAAAATCTTCAAACCTGGCTTGCTTTTGACTCTAGACATGGAAACATATAATTGTCCATGACTAAAGACGTCTTTTGGCAGATATAAACAAACAAAATCCAAAGATTGGCCTTGAGATTTGTTTATAGTCATGGCAAAAGATACAATAATTGGGAATTGTCTTCTAATAAGCTTGAAAGGCCAAGGAGATTGTGAAGGAGACAATGACATCCTTGGGATGTAAATTGTATTACCAATATGGGTACCAGATATAATGCTAGCCTCAATGACGTGATTTGCAAGCCTAGTTATTGTTAATCTTGTGTCGTTGCATAGACCTTCAAATTGATCCAAATTCCTTATGAGCATAATTGTTGTGTCAATCTTTAATTTCAAAGAATGACTTGGTAAACCTGATGTCTTTAAACAACTTAAGAATTCAAGTGTTAAATGCTCGAAGGCCTCATTGTCATTAGCTTCAGATCGGTCTATTGAATCACTGCTCAGATAATCCTTTACATCACCTGGATATAATAAAATTATGAATGACATGAATATAATAATAACACCAAAGTTCCATTTTTATTAGTAGAAGACATTGTTATTCGAACCTGGTAGTAGATTAGTAATGTAGTCGTTAATCTCATCAACAATCTCTATAGTTGAAGCTAAAATAGCCCGACTTTGTAGATAATTTGAATCCTTGAAATGTTCAATGAGATTAGGGTAAGTGCTTGTAACAATCTTCTCAATTGGGTCCAAATAATCAGAAAGAATTAATTCAGGTGGAATAGTAATATCAGCATATCCATCATTAGGTTCAGATATTTTACCATCTCCCACTTGTAAAATCCATTTTGAAAAATTCTCAATCTCTTCCTTATTGTTATATTCTGAACCAGTTTGCCAACGCATATTTTTGGTGAGTGTTAGAACCTTGCAATGGTCCCAAATATATGAAGCATTAATTGTTGAATGTAATATATCAGACCTAGTTCCTCTTGGTACAACTGGTAGAATCTGTCGAAAATATCCACCAAACACAACTACCTTGCCTCCAAAAATCTTGTCACAAACAACCTCACCATTACCCATTATATCTTTCAAAGACTTGTCAAGAGCTTCAAAGCAGAACTTGTTAACCATAGGAGCCTCATCCCAAATAATCAATTTTGTTATTTGCAATAACCCAGCAAGATCGGATTTTTGGCAATGTCACAAATTGATGACTCAGTACAAGGAACAGGAATTTTGAACCTTGAATATGTTGTTCTTCCACCTGGTAAAAGTAGACTTGCAATCCCACATGACGCAACATTCAAGACAATGTCACAATTTGATCTTAAAGCCGCTGAAAGTGTTTTTCACATAAATGTCTTACCAGTTCTACCGTAACCATATAAAAAAAATACCCCTCCATTTTGTGCAATCGCAGCTTCCATAATTTCATTGAAGATATCTAGTTGTTCATCTGAAAAACAGTAAATCTTAATGTTATATGTAATAACATAATTGCATATAATATTTATAAAAATTAAAAATACGCTTTGGGTATGTGTCAAATATAATATAATGCATTCATTTGAGTTAGAAAAAAGTTTATATACGTAAGTGTTTATATAATTATTAATTGAGTCATTAATCAATTGTAGGAAGCAATAATTTCATTGAAGATATGTAGTTGTTCATCTAAAAAATAAAAAATCTTAATGTTATATGTAATTAGATAATTGCATATAGTATTTATAAAAATTAAAAACATACTTTGGGTATGTGTCAATTATAATATTTAAAAAAAATGCATTCATTTGAGTTACAAAAAATTATATATACCTAAGTGTTTATATAATATCAATTGAGTCATTTATTAAATGTAGGAAGCAATGATAGAGTAACAAATATAATGTATAAAAAAAATTATCTTCTATAAGGGTAGCATATAAAACATGCATATAGTAGGTAAACTCTAATTTATTTAATAAAAGAATTAATTAAATGTAAATGATTCAGTATAAATACTTTATCACATAGTAGTAGAATAATAATAAGTACTCTATGTTTATCATTACTGTTTAGTCTTGAATTCACGCATGATATTTTGGTTAGTATTCCAAGTTAACATTGCTTGCAAGCTTGAACGCCGGTCCCACCAAGAGTGACGTGAATCAAATCATCACTCTATTTAAATGCCTATGGAGTTTCATTTTTCCAAAAGTTATTTTGCATGTCCTTATTTTCACGAAAACCATAAGCCTGTAACTTCTCCTTCACAACAATAGCCTACAATGCTATCGTCTTATCCTCTTATTCCAGATAGCTTGACTTATTTTTTAATGTTTCGTTCATTCATCTTTCTAGATTGTTGAGCTTCATACTAATGCTAATTCGTTGGATGTTGTGTTTCAGTTATACGGATGACTCTTCGTCGGAGGACGGATTTTACAGGTTGGTTAAAATGAAACCCAGTTATTGTATTATTCCGATTGCAATTTTAGATATTTCTGCATGTCATTCACAATACTGTTAATCGTGTTTCGGGCTCAGTTCTGATGATGAGTTCGATGATGGTTACAACAATGCTGGAGACTATACTTGGGAGGTTAAGATAAAGTCTGCAAAAATAGCTAGGAGCAATGTATTTGTAAGTTTGTTTATACTGTGTTTGCATGTTGTTGATTAGAGCAGATAGTCATTTCTAACAATCAATTTACTACAACATTTTCCAAGAAAGGTAGTTGAAGAGGTTTTGTTGCCCGAACAAAGTTATATAGAACTGATAGATGAGGAGTGTATGAAGTCATATGATTGTCAGATATTGACTGCTAAGAGGAACTCTTTGGAGATGTATATTGGGAGGTCGTGGTATGCATTTGCAAAGGACAGAAAACTACGTGCTGGTGATGTATTGATGTGCACAGTAATGAACCCTCCAGACCGAATGTTTGTGGAGCATGCTGATCGTCGTTGAAATCGTTCTGTATGTTTTATTTTGTGGAGTTTGGGAATTTCTGATCATGTGGTTTGGTGGTTTATCATGCGTTTTGTATGTTGAAATTCTATGCTTAGCTTTTGGGTTATGAATATCATTAGTATTAAGTTGTGTAATGTTTGTCTTTATGTCATATTAATGTAACTTTGTTATGTTGTTGCTTAAATCTAATGTAGAACTATAAGTTCCAGACTTTAGTAAAGGTGTTAACTTCTAGACTTGAGTTAACTGTAAATGTAATGTTTTTTGTTATGATAAAGCCAGACTGCATGTATGTCTGATAATTAGTGTTTTAGCTTCTGCTTTTTCTTATTAGTATGGTATTGGCTTATTAAGTTTTCTTGTTAATAATAATTGAGTTTGAAAAAGGCTTTTTGTAATGATTTAGTTATGTATATAATAGTTACAATGTTAGTGACCATATGTATATAATAGTTATGTATATAATAGTTAGTATGTTATGTGTTCCTAATTAATTGATAGTAGTGTTTAAAAGTACCTGATATTTAGTGTTTTAGCTTCTGTTTTTTCTTATTAGTATGGTATTGGCTTATTAAGTTTTCTTGTTAATAATAATTGAGTTTGAAAAAGGCTTTTTGTAATGAGTTAGTTATGTATATAATAGTTGATGTTAGTGACCATATGTATATAATAGTTATGTATATAATAGTTAGTATGTTATGTGTTCCTAATTAATTGATAGTAGTGTTTAAAATTACCTGTTAAAGATTGGAGCAAAGTTGCATAAATCTCCTTTTGAGCTGAAACATCATATTGCCTTTCATCATATATCAACCTATTTCCAAGAAAATCAAGCACATAATCATTAGGATAGGGCATTGGTCTAAACTCTTTCAAACTTCTCCTGTTTTTTTTAAGTTGTTTTTCTATTTCTAACAAAGTCAGTTGTTGTATTTCTTCATCAGATAGTAACAATTCTGCATAAAAAGAAGTTTAAAAAGTAACAAATAATGTCAAATAAGTGTATGTATTAGGTTAATTTTTTATGTTTTCAAATAGATAGTAATTGTACCTGTATTATTTGACAATCTTCTTTGGTCGTAAAGAATATCATCAGCTAAGAACCTCCAAGTGTTACGCCAAACATGTTCTGGTCAATTCATAGAAGCTGATATCAACATTGTAACAAAGAGCTTGCGCAAAAATATACCAGATCCCCATTCATAAGCCTCTCTTATTGCTTCTATAAACTCTCTGTCATCTTGTAGAAATCCCATTGCAAAGCATGCTTCTCTAAAACTTGGATGTTTATAACCATCAATTGTTTTGAGATCATCATAACTTGTTGGACCTTTTTTTACAATTAACAACATCCTCATGTAATATAATTCTCCTGTTGTAGGAGGCACCCAAACTAACCGCCCTATTGTATACCCCCGTTTCCTTGGTTTCCAACACCTTGTTTTCTTGACATAAACAAATTTTGAAACAAACTGCCCATATGTCAATAATCTAGCTTCCTCATATTGTGCATTAGCGGCGAACCATGCTGTAAACATAGACTCAGTAACACTTGCCTTTAGTAGCACATTACCCATTTGTTCATGATCTTTGAAATATACTGAATTCTCTCCTTCCATGTGAAAAAATAACCTCTCAACTACCGGTTTCCTACCATGAATTGAGTAAGAAAAGATTCTCCAACATGCTTCACTTGGGGAAACATATCTACAATCAAGGTATTGTTTGATTTCATCAACATTACCTTCGACGTTACTATTATTTGGAACAATAACAGCAGATATTCTATCTGAACCCTTGTTGCTATGCTTGAATAGATATTTTATTGAAGTACTTTGATTGCACCACTCCATGTTGATATGAGCTTCATACTTCATTAACAAACTTGGGTTGTGAGGAACAACATGACCACTGTGAAATGTGATACCATTCTTTCTATTGTATGACCATTACTTCTCCTTCTATACATTGGATATCCATCTTAATCAACAATTGTAACATCTTGAAACTTTTTTGGATAATACTTTGTACACTTTCCATCTTTCATGCATGGGCATTTAGGATTAGCTAAACCACAAGGGCCATGTAGCATGTTATTCTTAACCAAATCATATAATCTTGGATCTTGTAAAGGATCTGGTACCTCAGCAGATATTATTTTGTCAATATCACTTGGTTCTGGGTATTTATTGGATAGATGCAAGAAAATAAGCATGTGAGCATGTGGCAAACCTCTTTTCTGAAATTCAATTGTGTACATGTCTGTGAGAGATGAGTAGAAATTGCAAAATTAGTATATGGATTTAATTTTGATATGTTGTAAAAATTAAAATAAATAGGCAACGTAAAAGATGCACTTACATGCGAGGACCTTTCCTAACATTCCTTTTTTAGTGACATCAGCTAAGAGATTGTCAAACTTCATTTTGAATACTCGAGAAATTATATCTGGCCTATCATGAGGCTTTAAGTTTAGTGGATGAAGGGATCTTTGAATTTCAGGCCAATTAGGATTACATGTGAATGTAATAAAAAGATTTGGAAACCCCACTTTACTACATATGGCCATGCCATTGTATTATAGTTGATCCATAAACCTTCGACTACCAACATAAGATGATGGTAAAATAACTCTTTTTCTTGTGCTAGAACCAGATGTTTCTTTGTTGTTTGCCTCTTCAGTGAGGTTGTTAAATTTTGTGACTCTAAGTTTGGATTGGTTGTTTCGAAGCCATTGTAACCTCTCTCCTTCAAGCATGGTGTAACCATCGACCAAAAATTGTTGAAATAACCTCCTAGAAGATAGAAGTGTTTTACCCTCTGCAGCTTTTGTTTGTAATCGAAAAGCCAACCATTCTCTAATTGTAAGTCTATTTCTTGGATTGTCATCAAATATGTCAATATCTCGGTGAGCAACGTTTGGTCTATAACCATCTTCTCCATATGGAAATATTAAAGGGTATTGGTAAGCTAAATAGCTAGCATGAAATTCTTCAATACGTTTCAGCTTCCCACCTTGTTTTTGCATAATGATGTCCCTTTCTTCAGTCGTGTCAATGTCCCCCACAATTAAAGCAGCTACCTCAGAAACAGTTGGTTGATTGTAAACTCTACCGTCTGTAGTTCTGTTTGCAATTAATCTTAGCTTCAAATTGTGAATGTTGCTTTGGTTTAGTCTGTCTCTTGCCATCCGAAAACTTTTGGCATGGATGTTATGTGTATACAACATGTGAGAAAGATCCTCTACAAAATTTTTTTAATGTTGTTTTAGTTCCTATAATGACAATAAAAATTGGTTATTAGGCAGCAACATAAATAAGTTTGATTGGGCCATTATAAAGGAATATTTGCATACCTTAGTCCATTCATCCTGTTAGTAACTTCGTTTTCGGTGTCATAGATGTAAAGTTGTGCAAATTTTGGTGGTTGTCCTTCCTTAGGCAACAGAGAGCCTATTCGATGGCATGTTTGACCTTGAATCCGTATTGTTGGTGGTCCTTTACCATTATTGAATTTGTTGTCCAACTTTGCACCAGGTGACGTAAAAGAAAACATCATGTTATAAGTGTGCAAATTTTGTTGAAAGTTTTTACTATCTTTGGCGTCTCTATCAAACAACAAATGTGATAAAACAATAGGAGGATGTTTTAATAATGGAAGTTGAACCTTGCCATTTCCACAACATAGGGTATACTTTGGATTTATAGAATGCCTATGTTTTTCCATTCTTTCTTGATACCACATCAACCCATTACATTGTCTACACTCAATAAGTGCATCACCCAAATCGCAATAACCTGTTAAGAGGAATAATACAAATAGTGAATAGGAGACCTTTTATAAATTATATAGAAGCATGTCGCACCCAAAATTTACCCTCCTTACCATAATTTTTCTTGGAACATTCGTTCATGCTTTATTTCTTGTGTCCACCAAAATTAATTGAAACGTCGATTCAAGTTGATTCAAATGACTCGAAACGAATAATTTGTCAAGATTCATGGTTTTGAGTTTCTTGAAATTCATGATTTATGGTTTCAATTATTCCATTTTTCGGATTTCTTTTAAGCTTGTTTGAAGGTTTTGATCTACGCAAGTATTTGAGTTTTAGGCCATTTTTGTACATCTAAGTCCTATATCAATTGCAAGGTACAAGGAATATGATTGATACAAGTCCACCCAAACTACAATTTACAAAAAGTTGTAAATTTCTCAAGCCCAAAAGGAAATTCGAAGATTCCAAGGCAAATTGTTGTTATACTTTAAATTAACAAGGCGGTCCATAAGTTTGAGTTCAAAGGAAATTTTGAATTCAATGCAAGAAGGCATCGTTGGTCTCTTGTTGTTAACATCTTAATAGCCGCTCAAACGCTCAAGAGATAGATTCGAACTCAAATCCTGAAGTTGTTGAATTTATTTGGCACAAAGAGAATTCTTGATAATTCAAGATTATCTCTTAAAACTCTAACGGTTTATAAGACTTTGCAAGTTTTTCATGTTCACATTCAAGGCGTTCCTCAAAGCGCTCGGAAAAGTATCCAAGGAATATATAAAATTTTAATCACAACTTCTTCACAAAAGAAAAAGAGGGAAAATTTCAACATTGGCAATTTGAATTTAAATTTCCATTCATTTATGTCATGGAGATTACAATTTGTTACAAAAGCAATTCTAAATTCTACAAGTTTCTAAAGGTTCCCTAATCTAATGCTACGATTTCTAAAGTTGGTTCAAGCATTTTGTCGTCCTCCGAAGTTTTCTTCACGTACGGTTTGTTCCTCTTCATCTCCATGTCGTGCCATCCAATCGTTGCCATCGTTCATGAAAAACAAGAAACAAAAGAGCACAAGTTAGCAAGCATAAAAATGAAACAAAATGCGGAATTATCAAAGAATTGTTTGTCAAAATTCATCATTAGGCGTTGGCGGGAATCAGGTTAATTGATAAGCCTCAGAATCTTAAAGATTAATCATCGGCGAACGGCTTGCTTGCAAATCGCGGGCTAACCCGGTTCACAAACAAGCATAACAGGCAGCAAGCAAATCGAGGCAATAATATCCCACAGCAGGCATAACATACAATATCCCATGGTTTAAGGCAGCAGACATAGCAACAACAAAGGCAGCAGGCATAGCAACAACAGAGACAGCAGCCAGCAAGCATATGTATCAGCTCATGATGATCAAGGTAACAAGTAGCATCAGTTAATCCAGCAATTTAAGCCCCAAAAGTCAATAAAAGTACAAGAAATCATCACAGCATACATTGAGCCCAGCACTTCAAGCCACAAAAGTCAAGAATCAGAGCAGAGCAGAGTAGGAGGTTCAGGAGCAAAAGTCAAAAGCTAAGCAAACATCATTACAGCATGGCCAAATGCAGAGTAGAGCATGGGGTTAGACCAATAAAACAAGCAACTGGGACAGAAAAACTGGGACAAACTAAGACAAGGGTATTATCTGTTCAAGATATATCATAGAGTGAGAGAGAAAGAGATGAGTTAAGAGAAAAAGCATAGTACTCTGTTCTGTATTCCCAAGACCCAAACCCACAAGTGCAGTGTCTGTTCTAACATTCAACCAACATCAAACCAAACAGAAAAAAAATCAAGTGTAGCATCTACTCTTGTCATTCAAACACTAAACCAGAAAACACAGACAACCATTCAAAACCATAAAACACCAAATAACACAGCAACAAGCCCAGAAATCGTAAACACAAAGCAACATAGCAATAAACATAATATCATCATTTTCGCCGCCAACAACCTTCAGATTCAATTTGTTTCAGAAATTATAATCCGAAATATTGAGAAAGAAGAAGAGTGAATCGAAACTGTCTCACCCGGAACGAGGTCGAAAAGCAAGCCATCACGGTTGAAGCGTCTCCGAGGCTCAGTGTTAGCCTAGTGTACACATATGGTGTGAATTCGCTTTTTTTGGAACAATCGGATTTGTTTTGAAGTGGAAGCATTGCACTCGGTTCGTTAGCACGCGGGAGTATTTCAGACCAGCCAAAGATCAGATGGATTTCTTTCCACACCGTCCAGGATCACGGCAATACAGGTTATTTCTGAATTTTTATCTTTTTTTCAATTAATTTATTTTATCGTAAATAATATCTTGTTGCGATGTAATAAATAATTGTTGGATCTGATAGTTTTTGTTTGATGACTTATCGATTAAACTATTAGCCGATTTTTCATCAAACAGAAAAAATCATCTCTAATGATTATTTAAATTTCCGATTGTATTGCATGGTATTTTGCCTGTTTATTTACTCATTCAGTATTTATTCACCAATGTACACTTTGCACACAATTAAATTTAAAATCAATTCGATTTCATCCTGATTGGCTCATACGCCGATTTCTTAAAGGGTCTCATGGTTGGGGATGGGCATGGCCATCCTCACGAGATTGGTTAAAGCCCTTGTTGCTTTAATCGATCATAACCCGAAAATAACATTGGTCTACACCAATTACCATGCACCAGGGTCTCATGGTTGGGGATAGGAGCACCTATCCTCACGAGGTTAATTAAGTCCATATACTTGATTAATCATAACCCGCTTCCATTTTCTCTCAGCACGCGCATCAGAATGCTTTCATAATTTAAAATTCTAAACCTCGATCCAACGTCGAGTTTCTTTTCAAAACAATTTCATAAATACTCTACTTCTCTTCCCCTCCCAAACATATGGTAGTCGTCCGAAGATCGACCCTCGTAGTATGTTTGGTGTCTTAATTGAATTAATCAACGTGAACCATGCTTCACTTCACCTTTTCTTAACAAAAGCTTTTGGGTAGAAAAAGATGATTCGGATGTTTCTGTCCACTCATCCAAGTAATTGGGGCGTTAGCCGTTGAACGCTTATGGTCCAATACTTGTCTCCCACCTAAAAACAACTCAACTCACTCAAACTCCTTTTATCGGTCATACGCGATCATAAAAACTCTTTTCAGATAAAGAGGGTGCGATAGTCGTTTCAAATGCGAACGAGGACTTAAGCTTTTCAAATAAACAAAACAAGTCCTAGTTCAAAGCATTCGAAACGTCTAAACGCATAATTTTTCAGATAAAATCAATGCAACCATTTAAAACCTTTTTAAGAGGAACTACAGAGTTTTGATTTTCCCATTGCACAAGGGAATATGTAGGCACACGGTTCTGAAACCGTGCCAAACTCAAAATAATAATAAAGAAATTCCATTTCTTTCTCTTTTATAACTTAGAGATTAGCGAATATACACACACACTTAGAACTAAACGGGTCCCATCGAGTACGATGGATGTGAGGGGTGCTAATACCTTCCCCTTACATAACCGACTCCCGATTCCACTTTTTGGTCGTAGACCGTCTTATCCGTTTGTTTGGGGTTTTATCTATATTTCCCCGTTCCTTTTTGGAACAAATAAAATTAGGTGGCGATTTCACTGTTTTCGAGAATTTGAAAAGATTTTTGAAAATCGAGTTGCTTCAAAGCACACAGTGAAATAGGACTTCTTTGAAATTTTATTGAACAGGTTTAGTCTAAAACTTACCTTGTCGGTTTTTGTCATATTTGTTAGCAGAGGCAAAAGGTGGCAACATATCTTCGTTGTCTAAGGAGGAATCATCATCTAATTCGGGAACTGTTTAAACAACTTTTACCGATAGTAGGCATTAAGTAATATTGGAGTCATATTATATTGACATGTTTAATAAAATGATTAGGATGTTTAATTGATTTGGTAAAAGAGAAATGTATTTACCGTAGAATGGATCATAATCAGAATCATTGTCATTTTCGTCGTCACTATCAAAATCCAGGTTAACTGTGGGTGTAAAAATCGGACAAGTAGGAGTAGAGGTTGAACCAAGTGTATTTGAACGACGTGAAGTGCTAGGATAATTGTTGGTTAGGGAAAGTTTACAGTCTTGCCTGTAATGGAACATGGGTTATAAATGCAAAACAATTTTCCAGTACCATAGAATGTTATAAGTAGTGGAAAATTTACTTATTGACTTTTTCCGACAGTGGGGAGGGACACCTATTTGCTGTGAAGTCATATGTATAATTATTGTGCATAACATTAAAGACTCTATCATGAAATCCAGCCTTATTCGTGGGACGATCCCGATTTCTTTTGATTGCTTGAGTAGTAGGATTGGTCGTATCGTCGTATGAGGCACCTAATAGGAAGGCATATATAAATGGAGGACATAACAAATAAACCATCTATAAAAGCATTGTGATGAGCAAGTGATGTACCATGTTTTTGACAATAATTCTGCTGATAGTGAATTATAGTAAAACATTGCAGTGAATAAAACTCACAAATGTGACACAAAGGAAAACATTGCAGTGAATTATATATATATCTATGTGTGTGTGTGTGTGTGTTATTTCACCAATACTGTAACTTTAAGTACATACCATGATTTGTAAAGTAGTTTGAATTTTCCTCATTTTGCTTTTGAGTTGCAGATGCTGGTACCTTCGGAGGAAGCATTGTAGCTTGTGTCGCTGAAAACATGTTTTCGGATGGGATCACAGGATTTAGAATATTTCTTGTTTTGTAAGGAATATGAAAGAATATGAGGTGAAATTGGTTAAATGTGAATATTAATAAGATATTATTAAATTATAATAATGTTTCGCATACAAATTAACATGTGATGTGATAGTATTTGTATGAACGGCCCGCATTAGGTTGAATACTCTATCAGATAATCCAACATTCTTCTTAGGACGACCCCTGGATCTTTTGATGGATTGGTTACTTGGCAAGCAGTTCAGCGAATTGAGGTGCCTGTTGCAAAACCATTCACAATTGTATTAAGTTTATTTGTATTCAATTAAGAAAGTGGATGCAAAAACCTTCAATGTGAACTTACGTTATTGTATGCGCAGTTTGATTTGTAATATTGCTCTGAGTAGTTTGAGAGGACAGACCAGCAGTAGTAGAGAGGACTTGATTTTCAATTTCTCTATTCGATGCAACTTTTGATAACTTAGATAATAGGTTGGTGCCCATGTTATGAATGTTAAAGATCTTTGCTGGTGTTAGACATTTTACATTTGGTTGAGTAGTTTCCCTCAAATTAGTGGAGTGAGGATATGTATGGCCATTAACAACATCAATGTTTGTGGAATTTAAAGATGCATTTGTTAGGGAAATTTCAGATAAGGGCGTCCTATTGGATGAACTTGCAGTGATTGTAGTTGCATTGTCATGCTTCCGACGCTTGTTTTGGTTATGCTTTAGTATTTGAAAACGTCGAAATCTTGTCCTCTTTGTTGCAAACTTCTTCCATAAAGTAGCATTATTAATAATTGTAGTGTCATTAATTGGCCTACAAATGGAATAAGAATAAGAATTCTAAATTATAAACACAATAGTTGTATTATTTTGACATGTAGTATGTAATGGTATACTCGGGAGCAATATCATTATTTAACCGGATGTCCATTTCGTTTTGCCAAAATGTTAACCTGCATTCCAAGTTTGACAGTATTTGACACAATAGTTATTTATCTTTGACAGTAAAACATTGACGCATCCACTATAAAACTTTGACAGTAAAACATTGTAAACAACGCTGGGCCTAGAACAGTAATGGTCGAACAGAGCATTCAATGAACCAATTGGAGGTAATAGTTGGGACATACAAGCAGTTATTTTTTAGAACTATAAAGAGTTATTGGTATAAGTTATAGAATAAAACTCACAACTTTGTTTGTCATGCAAAGCAGGTTGTGGAATATGATTATCACGATGTTGTGGCGAGACTTGTGGCAGATAAACACAAGTTTGCAAGCCTTGTGGCTATTATTCTCACCATGGTAGTTGTTCAGCTTGAAAAGGATGTAAAAATAAGTCAACTGTGTTGGTTTTTACTAACTTGTTAAACAATGTAAAATCTTGTAAATATTATATTATAACATTGTATAGAAAATGTATGATAATTGTAAATATTTAGTCTATTGTAATATATTTTGGTGTAACCAGACTGATGCCATTGACATTGTGATGGAACCAATTGTTACTGTTATGTTGTTGGTGAAAGAAACTATAAGGTACAAAAAAAACAAATCAATGCTTGTTCACACATTTACTATTTATTCCTAGGATGCAGTACATAAAAGCAGGAAAGCATAAAGCTCACTGTCAAAAAAGATATCACAGATCCAAAAAGTGATTATTTGCAGCTATCTCAAGAGAAGTCTTGCTGTCAAATGCTCATACTTTATGTACTGAATATATAGGTAGAAAATAAAATAAAAAAAACAGTAGCATAGTACATGTGCAGGTACTGTCATGAAGCAAACATTAATTGTGGGCAGGTAGTTTTATTACACAAAGAGTTGAAAAAGACAAGAATATTATAAACAAATATGGTGTGACCGTTTTCTAAAAAATGGGAAGTTGTGTTGTATCAATGTATTATAGAAAAAGTGCAGAAGTCCAACATGGTACAAATATCTAACAACTACTAAAATAGTGTAAGTATACTTTTAGGATAAGGAAGTGTTGTATTGGAAAGGTACAATCGGAGGACCAAAATATAAAGTCAGCAGCAAAATGGAAATTACAGAGAGTGGTATAAAATGTTATCCACGTAACATTCTTAGATTCTCAAACAATGAAGGGAAGATTATGCTCAACACAAATAGCAAAACAATACAGTATGCCATGTGTAGTTGCCATGTGTATAAATAGTCAAGGTGATTTGTATCTGCTTTAAAATGATTTTCCCTATGAAAGAGAGCTCTGCTATGATCAGTTATAACATCCAAAAAGAACAATTCACAATAGGTTGACAAATGATAGATAGATAATAATTAAACAGAATTCTTAGTGTTAATGCATCCATAAAATCCAAAAAACTAAGCATATGGAGACAAAACAATTATCCATATAAATGGAAAATTGACTACAAGGTTGTCATGTTGAAATGGATGTTCACTGTGCTTCTATATAGAAAAGACATAACACAAAATACATGTTCAGTTAGGTGTGTAACCAAACACCTAACACAAAATAGTTTCTACTTATATGTTCATTGTGCTTCATTTAATCTTAGAGTGTCTTGCACTCTTGGTCCTTGCAGCCTTGGTTGCAGATAGTTTTGGTGAGAGCATTTCCGCGTTGTCCGGTTCATCAATTGCTTCATCATTTGAAACTCTCTTTGAAGGAGTATTGTTTCCACATGGTTCTGGACTCGCATTCTGGTTTGCATATGGAGTACTCTGGTCGGAAAAAGACAAAACATATAAGTAGAAAGTAAATATGTAATAATCCTAACATATTATACATGTTTAAAGAGTTACATCAACAGTTGAGGATTATGGAAGTGAATTCTCATGGACCATGTCTTGCAGCCCGACTATTTCTTTTCCCTTAGCCGAGTGTTCAGTGATTGGTTGTTCACAGATTGGCGAGCTTTCAGTTAACTGAACATGATAGTGGCATTGAGTCATTGATTTAATTACCATTTATTTGATAGATTATTTACATGAATATAAAATTTGGCATATTAACAAAACATACCTTCGCCTCAATAATGGCATCTTCTATCATAGTGATAACATCTTGGTCACATGTAATTTTGACCACAGAAGCTTGACTATAGTTAGGCTGGTACTTTGCACGGATAACAAAAGTCTTCTTAAGCAGGATGTCTAGGTGTTCTGGGTATATTTTAGGATGGTCCTCATTGGTCTACAAAATCAATTTTAATTTGAAATTTCTATATATTAGGAGGTTATAATTCAGAGTTTGTATGTTTTTATATGTCTAAAGAAGGAGGATATCATTAGTAAATTATGAATGACAAGTATCTGCAGATTCCATATAAAGTTGTTATGCTAATGTAATAGGATAATTGGAAGCTATGATTATAATGTAGTCTGCAAATTTGTTGATGATTTTATGAATACGGGATTTTTTAATTAATTGAATGTATTGAAAATAATAGTATGAATTAGCATGATTAACAACGGTTCAAACCTTTTTCATCAACTGTCTCAGGTCAAAAGCTGTCATCCCAACCAAAGGAATGCATTCTTTATCCCAAAAAACAAAAAACCCAGATTTCTTGTCATGTTCAACTTCAACTTCAAGCTTATACCTAAGAAGTGTGAAAGGTGTTATACTTAGTTAGTTCAATTCCAACAAAAAGTTATGACAAGAGCGGGTATAATAAGAAGGAAAATGTCAATAAAAAGTGATACTTGGTTATTGGTCTGGGCATGTTTCTTGAACAGCCGCACTGGAATGGACAACCAGGTGTTTGGTTGGTTTTGTTACATGTCGCACAGAGTTCATAATACCACCCAAAACGATTTGGTCTGAAACGCTTAGTTTCCCCAACAGTATTAACAAACGTCTCCTACAATAGCAATGAAAACAGGATGTAATTCATTTGAGAGAATCATGAAGGCAAATCATGTAAAATGCAATTTAAACCTGAGTCAAACAGATCATATCTCCAATTGATATGACATCTTGAACATTGGAGAAGCATTTGTCATCAAACTAACCATGAGAACACGAACTCACTGATCGTGTTTGGGAAGTCATTTGTGAAGGTTTAACATCAACACATCTGTGATGTAATAAGAAACTACTTAAAAAGATAGAATTTTTAACAAGATATTAGAATATTTGGATTATGCATAAAATATTAGGTACCTAGCCTTGAAAGCTGCCACTTGAGGATGGTCCAAATTAATCAGAAGTTTGGATCCATTCCAAGCATTAGAGATGTAAAGTTTTCCATTTGCTAACGCATGCGCAAGAAAATCCAGCAAACCAAAAAGAAGTCATGTCAAATAAAATATTTGTGATTGAAAAAAAAGACTGGAAACAACAAATAACTACAGATCTGGAACTATTGGTTACCCGAACTTTGGCGACACCAACCGTGGGTGAGTATGATAAATGTTGGCTCAATATCAGCAGTATACGCCATGAATTGATTTGCATATGATTCCCAGAGTGTAAGGTCAACTTCGTTTTCACTATGTAATGAATGTAAAAATGTGTTATGATAGTGATAATAACCAGGATAAAATACCCCCTATCTGCCAAACGCTACCAAAACAAAAGGTAAATTGTTTACAAACCATTCATCTGTCAAGGTCAGATTAACACATGGTTTCTTCCTAGCTTCAACTACTTGACTCCTTGTCACAGTTTGTAGGATCCCAATCACATCTGAGAAATGGAAAAGTATACAAAGTTAAAAATGGTAAAAGTGTAAAAAAAACGTGGTAGACATAGGAAAAAGATTTTATAACAGCAGTTACCATACACACGGTCGACATCAAATTCACCATTAAGGAAATCTTGGAATGGCTTGAACTGGAACGTGTGAGGTGGTATTTCAGGAATGTCAACCTGGGTAATCGTTGTTCCAGCACTGAAAAAGAGCCTAAAGTTGTTGTCACAAACCTTCAATGGTAGGTCATTCTACAACGGTTCACCATTATATATCATGTAAGTGTTGTTCTCCTGTAACAGTTGTTTCCATGTCTCAAGTTCTCGAGAACGGATAACAACATGTATTTGATCACCCTTCAAATTCAAGGGAATGTGTCATATAAAACCAACATAACAGAAGTCATTAAAAGAGGATAGTCAAAACAAAGATACCTTTGAGTCCTGAATCACAACTTCGATGTGATGTTGTCCGTTGCGTTCTTTAACAGTCCACAGATCCACTACACGAATGGCGAGCTTCCAAACATTGTTTTCAGGCTGCAAGTCACTGATTGAAATAAGTGGCCTTGACATGGTGAAGCAGACTAAGATTCACAAAAACAATAATATAAGTTTAGGGAACATGAAAAGAAGCACTGCAAAACCCTTAAAACTAACAAAATGCATCTATATAAACAACACAGAAGAGAAGAACAGAAACCGGCAATAGGGCGATGAGTGGAAGAGAGACAACCTGGTTTCTGGAAAAATGAAGCTGGTGCTGTAGAAGAAGATGAAGACAAACGAGTTTATGACAGCTTGTGCTGTAGAAGAAGATGACTTCTGCTTTATGGAATATAGATTGTCTTTGTGGTGTAGTTGATTATACATTGGATATAACCCAAAGTCATGTTGTTACCCAGATAATTCTTTCCCTCCATTTTTGGTTTAAAATAAAAATGACACTTGGCAAATCTGTGGAATATGATTGACCATGTATTGTGATATATTGAATTACCATAAAACCCTTTTATGAGTGCAAAATTAATTTGTAGGAGAGGGTAAAATGGGGAATGCCTAAGCATTCTCCATTAATGGGTAGATAGTTGATAATTGTCATAGATTCAATGCGTAACGACCCTTGTTTTGTTGATATGGTGCTTTGTTGATGATTATCATGAATATCTATCACATATATTTCGGGTTTAAAAATTTAAGAGCTATAAATTAATAATCATAAATGACATAATTGAGATAGCTAGAAGATATAATATCTCGTATGGTATGCTATGTGTTTCTGTAAATGTACGTGCATTCAAATTCATCGCCGTAAAATAGGACACTACAGGTTTGGATTTAATATGAAATAATAGTAAAAAGGTTTTATTATTATAATATTATTTATCCTTATTAATATATAATATACTATTTTAAATAGTTTAATATTATAACTAATAATATGGTTTCTTATTACTCCATCCGTTCTTTTTTAATTGACGTTTTAGCCAAAAGCTCTCCAACCAAAATACATGAATTGCTATAATTTTTTTCCCATTCTACCCTCATTCTCTTTCCAAATAAAACTCATTAAATTATTTAATTCAAATAATTAATTTCATATTTTGGGGCACACAACTCTCTCTCTTCCGTAACTACTCCTAAATTTTTGAAATTAATCTTGCATGCTATAAGAATATGTACTGCTGTTTCATTAAATATTTATTTTTACTATAAAAATATTTATTGCTTATTGTTTCAATGAATGGCTAAAGGAAAACTTAAGTTTCCCACCGTAAAAATACTTATTCCCTCCAATTATTTTAATATAAACGTAAGTTTCCCACCATAAAATTAAAACCAATGATGAGGTTGAACCAATAATAAAAGGAGTAGTATATATAATATGGTTTCATATTATAAGTTCAAAATATTTACATCTCATCAAATATGGCTTTAGAGGAGGTTGAAGCAACTAATGACATTGATGAGTCCTATGAAGATAATTTACAAGAGGAGGTTGAAGGAAACAATGACATTGGTATATTTTTTATTTCATGTGTGTTTGTTTTTTATGTGGTGGTTTCTATACTTAAATTCACAGTGATATTTCATGTGTGTTTATTTTTTATGTGGTTGTTTCTAGTAATTTTGTTATTTTTTTTAAAAAAATTATAGTGTATGTTGCAGAAAATTTTGAAGCAGAATCTAGAGAAAGAAAGAAATTAAGAGTCTTAAGCAATGAAGAACGCATGTCTATTTATCATGAGCTACTACAAAAAAGCGTTGATGGACAATTACGTAAAGGAGCTACAAATGAGGTGGCTTCATCAAATTCGGTTCCTATAAGAACTGTTCAACGTATTTGGAAAAGAGCAAAAGAAAGTGAAACACGTGATGTCTCTCATAGGAAGATAAAAAATTGTGGACGTAAGAGAATTTCAATTGATGAGAATCAAATTCGTGAACTTCCTTTCAGTCAAAGAACAAACATTCGATCTTTAGCTTTTGGGTTGAAAACCAATCCAACATCGGTGTTCAGGCTTATAAAATCAGGGCTTATACGGCGTAATTCAAATGCCATAAAACCATTATTGAAAGAAGAAAACAAAATATCTAGGCTGGAATTTTGTTTATCAATGCTTGAAGGTACACCACATGATCCAATGTTTAAAGGCATGCACAATATTATTCATATTGATGAAAAATGGTTTTATATGACTAAAAAATCCGAGAAGTATTATTTGCTCCCAGATGAAGATGAGCCATATCGAACATGTAAGAGCAAAAATTTCATTGCCAAAGTTATGTTCTTAGTTGCTCAAACTCGGCCACGATTTGACGCAGGAGAAAATGAAACTTTTTCGGGTAAAATTGGTGTTTTCCCGTTTGTTACCCATGAACCGGCTCAAAGGTCAAGTATTGAGTTGCAGGAACAATGGTAACAAAAGCAATAACCGGTTAAGAGAGATGTGGTAAGATCATTCCTTATTGACAAAGTCCTACCGGCTATAAGAGAAAAATGGGCAAGAGATGACTTGAAGTCAACAATATTTATTCAGCAGGATAACGCAAGGACACATATAAACCGTAATGATCCTTTGTTCTGTGAGGCTGCTACCAAGGATGAGTTTGATATTCGTTTAATGTGTCACTGCAAACTCTCGATTTAAATATCTTAGATCTTGGGTTTTCTCGGCTATACAATCATTGCAATACAAGAAAGCACCAAAACTATTGATCAACTTATCGATGCAGTGGTGAAGTCATTTGAAAATTTTCCTTCAATTATGTCCAATCGTATATTTGTATCATTGCAATTATGCATGGTAGAGATCATGAAAGTGACAGTTCCAATAAATATAAAATTCCTCATATAAATAAGGAAAGGCTAGAAAGAATAGGACAACTACCAATTCAAATTAAGTGTGATCCAATATTAATACAAGAAGTCAAGAATTACTTAAACATGGAGTAACACTTATTGTAAGTGGGATGTAGTCACATTTGAGATTTTCAAATAGAGTTTTTTTTAAGTTTATGGATTGTTCTCCTAAAATTTAGTTTATGGAGTAACAAATTTAGTTACAGTAACTTTTGCCATAAATATAGTTTATGGATGTAGTCACTTTTATCATATGTATTGTGCGTGAGAATTAAGTTTATATTTTCCTAAACTTTTGCCATAAAAAGTTACAGTAACTTCCTAAACTTTAGCAAATCTCCTGCACGTAACTTCCTAAACTTTTGCCATGATTTTTTTTAATGTATCAATAAAAAAACAATAAGAATGAACTTAAGAAATGCATTCCTAAATTGTAGCAATAACAAGGAATTCTTCTCCATACTTATTTTATAAAAAAAATACCAATAATAAGGACTTCTTAAATAACAACTCCTACAACTTATGCACTTAAGCCAAATCTAAAATGAGATACTCCATACTTAGTCCACAAATATTTTTCAGTAAAATTTTGGAAGAAGTTTTTTTATCATCTTTTTTATCACAGGTCGAAACTCAGTATGGTGGGAAGATTCTTCTCCGTTTTTTTCTCCTTCTTCTTCGTCTTCTTTAGGAAATTTGTTCAAATCAAATTCATAATCTGCCTCTTCATTTAAATCAAAATCCAGTACAACTCTTGATAATACTTCTTCTTCTTCGTTGTCATCTTGTTCTTGAATCTTGTCAAAAGAGTCTTCCACGATTTCCCCTTCTTCTTGCTCCAATGACTCTTCCACTCTTTCTTCTTTTTGAAAATCCATGGAGTCTTTTGTTGTTCCACCACAGCTCTTTTGTTTTGTACGGGATAATTTAAACAATGGTACTAATCCTTTTTATAGAATTATTAGTCTTCAATTGAAAAATTTGTTCCTTTGACAAAATTTAATGCTAAACATTTTTCTATGTAATATTGGAATATAATTTGAAGTGAGTGTGAAGTGAGTTATTACATATATTAAATTTTCATGGGAATAGGAATACCTATTAAGAAAGAGAATTTTATGGAAAATGTGAAGTGAGTTATTACATATATTAAGAAAGGAAAATTTTATAAAATATAAAGTGGACTTATTTAAAAAGTAAGGGTATAATTGGTAAATTGTAACCTTAAAACATCAAAACGACACTTAAATAGGAACAAAAAAAAACTTCTAAAACGACACTTAAAAAGAAACGGAGGGAGTATTATATAATTAATAAGAATTCAATGTCTTATTGTTTTTTTTTTAATCAATTTTGTTCAAATTTGAACTACGATTTGTAATGTTATACAACAACTAGTAATAAAGTAACAAACTCGTGCGTTCGCACGAGTTCTGGTGTGAGACGCGTATTTGTTTTAATTATATATTTTTAATAGAAAAATGTCTGGTACCCGTGAAAAAATAATAATTGAATATATAATTAATAAAAAAAGTATTTTTGATCAATAACTTTATGTTCCTGTTAATAATTAATATTTTGATCAATAACTTCATGTTCCCGCGTACAAATATCATTTTTGCTTAGGTATCATTATCAAAAATATCTGGATCAATAGTAAAATATAATAATAAATTTTATAAATTATGTAATTTTTTAAATAATATATTAAGACATTAATGTGTTTTGATTAGTATCTAAATGAATGATAGTGAATTTCATATTCGTGTATAAATATTTTTTTTCTTAAGTATCGTTATAGAAGATATTTGGATCAATAGTAAAATGTGATAATAAATTTTATAAATTATATAACTTTTAAATAGAATATTAAAACAATAATGTGTTTTGATTAGTATCTAAATTAATGATAGTGAATAGAAAAATATCAGGTACCCGTGAAAAAATAATAATTGAATATATTATTTATAAAAAAATATTTTGATCAATAACTTCGTGTTCCCATTAATAATCAAAATATTGATCAACAACTTTATATTTCCGTGTACAAATATTTATTTTTGCTTAAATATCGTTATAAAAAATATCTGAATCAATAGTAAAATGTGATAATAAATTTTATAAATTATGTAATTTTTTAAATAGTATATTAATATATTAATGTGTTTTGATTAGTATCTAAATTTATTAATAGTGAATAGAAAAATGTCTGATACCCATAAAAAAAAAAAATTAAATATATAATTAATAAAAAACAACTTTATATCTAGTGTTTTAACTTCAGATAAAAACAATTTTAAATATTTTTATTTAAAAAAAAATGCAAACCGACATATTTTTGAAGTTAATTTTTAAGAAATTAATAATAACTTAAATGCAGATTACTTTTTATTTATAGCGATCTATTCATTTCGCATTTAATTTTAAAATATCTTTATCTTCTAGAAAAATATATTTAAAGTTATAAATATTCTATTCAAATACAAATTTACAATATTTAAATGACACATATTATAAAATTGAAAACATGATATTAATATAAAATTTGCAAGTTATTGAAATATATACTGTGTCCATTTGATTTTAACTATCTTTAATTGTTAAAATAAAATTTCTAAATAGTTACAAATTTTAGAGTGTTTTAAGTAATAATAATTATAGAGTTAAATACAATAATAATAATTAAAACATATTTTAAAAAATATTGTAACTATGAGTGAATGATATAAAAAAAACTAGATAATAAATTTCATAAAAAGCAATAAAATATTAGATGTTTTTTCTTTTAAATTTATTTAATTATTTTTTATTCTCATTCAATGTTCAATTTTTTTAAATTAATGTTAAATCTATTAATTGATTGCTCTATTAATTTGTCTATATTTTATTGACTACTATTTGATAAAATAGTATGTCTATTATGATGTATATCAGGTTATCAATCAATGTAATCAATGTCTGATAGAGTAGCTATAGAAAACTACTCCTACTAAAATTTGAATTTTCTATCTGTTCAAAACTACATACACAAATGTTCACAACTATACGGTAGATTTACTATATATAAATGATAAATATAAATATGCAGTAAAAAGTACAATTTTTGTATAGTTTCTATAAAGTAATAATTTCTTTCATAGTTGAATACTCTCTTGTCCCATTTTGCAACTCATGTTTGTATGTAGGAATGACAATGGGGCGGGTCGGGGGCGGGTTTAGTTAACCCCGCACCCGCAATCTCAGTAGTAGATCCGTTTCGGTCCCCAAATCTGTCAGGGGTGGAAATTTACCCCCAAATCCGCCCCTAATAGATAACGGGTCACCCGTCCCTCGCACCTGCCCACCCGCGAAAACTGTTTTTTTTTAAATAAAAAAATACCTATTTTTTTCCCCACAAACAACATTAACAAATACATCAAAAATACAAAATTCGCCCTTAATTTGAGTAAATAATTGTAGGATTTAATATTCAAACACCATTCCAAATATTTTTCTATCATAACCCTTCAATCAACAACTATAATTGGTTGTGATTTATTAAAAGAGTGTAATCTTTCAATATATCAAAGTATAAATCACTCCCAACAACCAACAATTTTTTGCAAAGTACAAATACAAAATTAAAACAATACAATCAATAAAAGAACCATTCCAACAACATGGAACAAAATATACTATATCATCATAACAAAAAAAGTTCCAAATAAACAACAAATTTCTAATAATCTTCATCTTCGAGGCGGGAGTTGGAAATAGAAGTAGCACCATCGATCAACAACTCACTTGTATTAAAAAATAAAAGTTAAAACATAAAAATTTAACTTGACAAATTTAATACAAATAGTATGAATAATACCTTCATCATCAGACTCCATTTCAGTTAGTAAAATAGCATTTTTATTTCTCACGTTAGATTTCAAATTACCTATCAATATAGTAAAATATAGTCAATGATAGTCTTGACAAGTAAAAATAAAAAATATAAACAAGAAAGGTCTGTACCATTATTCTCAGCACTCCATAACCAACTTCTTGCACACATCAAAGCTTCTAAAGTGGTCCAATGAAGTCGACTTCGATGAGGGCTTACGATATGACCACTTGTACTAAATGCAGATTCAGAAGCCACGGTAGAAACAAGAATTGCCAATACATCCCTTGCAATTGCTTGAAGTGTTGGATACTTAATCCCATTCAACTTCCACCATAATAAAATATCAAAATCTGGACTTCTTGGTAAAACTTCCTCTTCCAAATAAACATCCAACTCTGTTTTAACAGATGAAGTTCTAGCTCTTTTTTTTCTCATGACATACAAATCATAGTCTTTCAAACCATCATTACTAACATTACCAACATTAGCATCCAACATTTCAGATTCACTTTTAGAATTCTTGTTCATTTTTAATTGATAATCATAAAGCAACTCGTAACACAACTGTCTGATTGACTTAACTTGAGAATCAACATCATTCTCATAGAAGACTCCATAATAATATTCAAGCAAATCAGTTTTATACCTAGGATCCAAAACAGCAGCAACCCCCATTATTTCATGAATCACACTCCAATATTTTTCAAACTTTACCAACATATTTTTTGCCATTCTTTTTACCAATTCGTCAGAGGATTCAATCCACTCAAGTAATGAAACTTTAATCTGACAAATCTTAGGAAAGTATTCATTGGCAGTTGGATACTTAGTTCCAGAAAACACTTCAGTGATAGAATTGAACAATTTCAATTTTACACAAATCTCTTTTGCAAATTTACAATGTAAAGTTGTTGGCAAACAAGTGTACTAAGTTACACGGATTGCTAATCTATTAAATACCTCTTCATACAAAATAGCAACATCAAGCATCTTGTAGGTAGAATTCCATCTAGTTGGACAATCTAAAACTAAGTTCTTGGTGCAAGGTATTTTAAATTGTTTACATGTATCCTCAAACCGTTCCTTCCTTTTAGGAGTTACTGTCCAAAATGCAACGCTATCTCGAATCATCTCTATTCTATCTTTCATAACTTCTAACCCTTCTTTTACTATCAAATTTAGTATATGTGCACAATAACGCATATGAAGTAAGGCCTCGTCCCTTAATAATGTCTCTGGTTTTAACTTAGCCTTAATTTTTTCAATCATTGCATCATTTGTGCTACAATTGTCCAAAGTGATAGTAGACAATTTTGAATCAATGTTCCAATCCATCAAACATTCAACCAATACACCACGAAGATTTTCACTAGTATGAGGTGCAGGAACATAAATGAACCTAACATAATAAGATTCACAAAACTAGTATAAATGTGATTTACTTCAAAATGTGATTCACAAAACTATTATTAGAAGATAATATGCAATTAATCTATTATTAGAAGAAATTAGATTTACCTCAAAATGTGACTCTGTAAATTCCAGTTTCCATCAATGTAATGAGCAGTGACAGCCATATATCCCTTTTTTTGATTGCTCGAGGTCCAAAGGTCAGAAGTAATGGCCACTCTTCCTTCAAGATTTTCTAACAACTTCAAAGTTGATGATCTCTCCATATTGTATACTTTGAGTATCTCCTTCTTTATAGTACTTCTATGAGGAACTTGAAATATTGGTTGGAGAGAAGTTGAGTATCTTCTAAAACCAATATGATCCACTATTGAAGGTGGATATTCATGCAAAATAATTGCATGTGCAAGCTCTTTCTTAGAATTTTCTGCATCATAAATTCCAGTACTCAACTCTCGTTTACCTTGCATGGATCTAGGCGTAAGAATTATTTGTCCTTTATCAGATGGGTTCAAAATCTTCTCTTTAGGACAACTTCCCAAATGTCCTTTTAAATGTGATGTCCCATCATTTGATGATCCATTAAGCTTCTTTGAGCAATAATTACATTGAGCCTTATCTTTTCCGTCAACTTTGACCTTTGTAAAATGATTCCATACAAAACTTTTCTGTCTGGATCGATGACTTGTGGTTGTTTGGCTATCAACCTCCATATTATTATTTGGAGTGGGAGGAGGAACATCAACTAATTGGTTACCACTTTCATTGGAAATTGGTTGATGTGTACTTTCTTGTGAGATAGGTGGACATCATGTTTGAGAGGTATCTTCATTTTCCATAACTAATTATCCTGTAAAGTAATTAAGTTATACATTAGAATAAGAATAAACTAAAATTTATCACAATAGGATAAGGATAATGCTTGGAATAGGATAAAGACAAGAATAAGAATAATTATAACCATTAGAATAACAAGTATTCAAAATTATTGTACAAACTAAACTGGTCGGTTGTAGGCTACTGATGGTGCCAAGTCGGTTGTAGGCTCCTCAACTGTAAAGCCTCCATTTCCTCCTATGGCACCTAATGATGGAAACCAATCTCAATTTTTGAAACAAAATCATCAAACTGCAGATAAATCCATTCATTTTCAGCCTTATCCGCCAGCCCAGCATCAGCTCCTGGGCACACTTCTCAAGTGTTCTCTGGAAGCTCTCATACTCAAGACAACGTTCTTATCCAGCAACATCAAGGAGTTGTTTCATCTAGATACTCAAGACAATGCTCTTATCCAGCAACAGTCAAGCTAGCAGCACAAATCCTCAGCATCAACCTGTCATGCAATATACAGCCGACCAAATAAACTCTAATCCTCCCATTCAGCAACGTTCTGCCTTTGGAGTTAGTCAAGGGATGATGATGGATAATACTATTTGTCAGCCCAGAATTGGAGGCTGATAAGAACCAGAGATACCAGACAACATTACAGTTTGCTAATTTTTGCCAATCTTCTACTCCAAATACAGCAGCAGCAGCAAAATCAAGGAGAACATGGGCCAGAAATTCAACAATGATAATTGTTTTCTGTAAGTAACATCCTATAGTTAATTCTTTTAACCTAGTGATATCCTTTTTAGATCATCCCTGCAATTCACTTACCTTAATAAAAGAAATTCTGACCATATTTACATTCTTTTCCCAAATTCTTTTTGTCAGAAACATGTAATTGTGTTACATAGAGCCAGGAATTCAACTATAACTGTGTTACATATCGTTCTGCTACCAGAAACAGGAATAGGGTACTGGCATAACAAATACAAATTGCAAAAACCTAACCCTACATAGACATGTTCAAAACAAATCAATCCAAAACAGATTATGAACTCGCCTAATTATTAGAACCCAACAGGTTAAAACCTAATTATACATAAGCTTAGGATTCGACAATAATAGAGTACTGGGTTCGAGTATTCGACAGAAGCTACCGGATCTAACAAGTTCAACAAAGTATTGGATTCGAGTATTCGAGAGAAGTTCAACAACATTTTTAATAACAAGTTAAAACCTAATTATACACAAACCTTTAATTCAAGAAAGAGGACATAAATGATATATCTAACCTTTCAAATCCAGCGACTGAAGTTGATGGGGATGTTGTTGTGGATCAACGCCGTTGTGGATGAATGTCGTCGGCCGTTGGGGATGTTGTTGTGGTCCTTGTGGATGAACGTCGTGTCGCCGTCGGCCGTTTCTGGTGATTCTGAAGAAAATGTTTCACGCAACGCATGCAGAGAGAGAAAGTAAATTGCATATAACATATTATTCTGAGAAAATAAAGCAACATGAAAAAATCAAATTAAGGGCATTATGGTAATTGCATTAGTTCGGGGCGGGGCGAGTGCGGGTGCGGGCGGGTCTCAGTGTATTACCGCTCCCGCCCCCGAACCCGTAGCTAGAAACCGGGTTTTACCCGCACCCGTATCCGAACCCGTTTTAGACGGGTTTTCCCCGTTAATTTCAGGGCGGGTCCGAGCGGGGCCCAACAGATCTGGGTATTTTTGCCATGCCTATTTGTATGAGTAATGATGGTGTAGTTGCAATGTCTATAGAAAATCTAATGAAATTAATATAGAAAAAAATATTAGTATCAGAAAGTTATTTGGGGTAAAGGGTAAGGAATCAACATCACTGCATATCAGAAGCATTAATATCAAAGATTTTTCTGCATAAGAAAAGAGTATCACTACATATCATAAGCATTGACACATTTAAAATTTCATGAAATATACAAATATAAAAAACTAATATGAACATCTTACAAAATCAACATCCAATATCACAATACAAAGTCACATTTAAATTTCATAAAATATTTCAAAGTCACAATTCAAAATCAAAATCTTACAAAATCATCTAAACATATAAATCAAAGATTCAATACTTTCAACAAATTAAAAATCACCAAAAATCCAAAAATCAAATGCAATAACACCTTAAAAGCTCTCATTCATTTCTATAAAATATTCATACTAAAGTTTACATAATTAAATATTGAAAATAATATATAAATATATATATATATATATATATATATATATATATATATATATATATATATATATATATATATATATATATATATATATATATATATATATATAAAACCATTTTTATCTTTTATTTTTTACCTCTGGAACCATTACTCGACCTTTGGGTCGGCTTCAAAGATGACTTTTGTTCTTTCTGCATCTACTTCTGATTCTTCCTAACCCATGATTCATTAGCAGCTTGTTAGATGGATGGACAACGAAAAATGAAATAAATCTTTTAAAGAAGTTAGAAATCTTTTGAAATCTTCTGAAAATAATATAAAAATAAGAATAAATTAGATTCAACTATAGGAACAACTATGATGAACTTAGGAAGAACATATTTCTCTTTTTTTTAAAGAACCACAACACTGAAATATACCATTTCTATCAAGGAATAAATCATTTCCTATAATTTCTATACAACTAAAGTCAAACCCCCAAATTAATTCAATCGGAGCATGGAAAGAAATAAAATTTATACTCTATAGAATCAAAAAAGAACACGAAATCAAATCATCCATAAAAGAGAATTAATAGATCTGTAGAATATTTTTTTCCTAAGATTGTGATACCCTAATATATAAACCAATAAAAAATAATAACAAAAAGATGGGGGAAAATTACAAGGAGATGAAAAGATGGATAAAAAATTACCTGGAGGAGATGAAAAGATGGCTAAAAAGATGGGTAAAAAATTATTTGATTCAACTTTGAGATCTGAAACACAGAAAACTCGTAAGAAATCGGAAAAAATTAAAGCATGTTAATTGAAAAAGGAAACATCAACAATGAACACAAGAGTTTGATTTTTACCTGATTCAACTATGAGATCTGAAACACAACTCAGCTTCCTTCTATCAAACCCTATTAACACAAACATGAAACATAATCAGAAAAATAAACACATAGTAACAACTCACCTGTAATTTTACATGGTCTAATTTCATATTTGAAAATTTTTGTTTCTTCTCGCTATAGTCTAGATCTGCAAAATTAACACCAAGAATATTAATGAAATGCAACAAAAAAAAAAGTTCAAAAATCATAAAGATTGAACCATTAATTTTAAAAGCAAGATGTGAGGGAAGAAAGAAGAGAGAAGGTTGAGATAAAAGAGAAAGATGCATAAGCAAAGAGAAAGAAAATTGGAGAGAGAGAAGAAGAAGAAAAAAAGAGATAAAGTAGAAAGCTGGTTGATGAGCTAAGACACGTGGATGTGGTAATTGAGAAAAGGGGTAAAATAGTATTTTCTAAAGCATATAATTTTCTTATATTGTAGACTTAACTTTTTGAGTAAGTAATTAAAATGAAAAGATTGGTTAAAGTGACAATTTTATGGAAATTGCTTATGAAAAATGTTAAATAATTTTTTTTTTTGTATGTATGTTTCTCATGCGAGTATCAATTGACCCAATGGACAGTTGGTGGTTGGCCGATTTTCATACGCACTTGTGATGATAAACTATGCTAATTATTAACGTCTTACATATGAATAATGAATCAATCCAAAGAGGGGTTTAATATTCGACATATTTTTTATTGTTAATGTTTGATCGATACAGCAAGAGTATCACTAACAGTTAATATTAGTGTCTAAAGATTCAATATTGATGGTGCACTAGGTATCTTGAGATTGATTATGTCTTTATTTGAACAAATTGATAATTTGATTTTTTTTGTGAGTATATTTAAAATATTTAATTTTGTTTTTATTTTTTAGCTACAATTACTTCAATATATGCTAATCTAAATTCAATTCAGGTCCTTACTGGGACAAATCGCATGAAGCATGGTTTGGTTTATTCTGAAGTCAATTTGCTTTAGTACCTGGAAATACTTCGTGGTTAGACTCTGGTGCAACTACTAACATTAGTGTTTCAATAAAGGGTTGCCTAAACTACCAAAAGCCAAATGGTGTTGAAAGATACATCTGTGTGGGAAATGGAAAATCGGTGGAGGTGGAAGCTATATGGAATTTTAGATTATTACTGTGTACCAGATTTTATTTGGACTTGAAAGACACTTTTGTGGTTCCGTCATTTAGACGGAATTTAATTTTGGTTTCTTATTTGGGAAAATCAGGTTATTCTTGTTCATTTGGAAATAATATGTTCAAGTTGTCTTTCAATTAAAATATTGTTGGAACTGGTTCACTTATGATTCATAATAATCTCTATTTGCTTGATAGAATAGCAGCCTTGGCGAATCCTTGAATGTGAAATCATGTGGTAATAAGCGTAAAATTGATGATAACAATTCAGGAGCATTATGGCACAAATGCCTATGTCATATCTCTAAAAATAGAGTTGAGCGACTAATTTCAGATGAAATTTTGGATTCTATTGACTTCAGCAACTTTGATGTTTGTGTTGAATGCGTTAAAGGTAAACGGACCAAAACAAAGAAATATGGTGCACATGGAGTTACAAAAGTCTTAAAATTGATACCTACAGACATTTGCGGACCATTTTCTACACCTTCTTGGAATGGTCAACAATATTTTATATCATTCATAAACGATTATTCTAGATATATACATATTTCTCATCCATGAAAAGTCTTAATTATTGGATGTGTTCAAATCATTTAAGGCTAAAGTTGAGAATCAACTCAACAAAATAATTAAGAAATTCAAATCTGACAATGACGGTGAATATTACAGCAGATATGATGGTTTATGTGAACAATATTCATGGCCTTTTTCCAAATACCTTGAGGAATATGGAAACATCCCACAGTACACCATGCCAGGATTGCCTAGAATGAATGATGTTGCTGAAAGACGAAGCCAGACTCTTAAGGATATGTTAAGGAGTATGATTTGTCATTCTATCTTGCCAGAGTCACTATATGGAGAGACACTAAAGACTCCAACTTACATTCTAAATAGTGTACCGACAAAAGAAGGTTTCAAAATATTTTACGAGCTTTGGACTGGGTGAAAGCCTAGTTTTAACATTTTCATGTGTGGGGATGTCCAGTTGAGGCAAGGCCTTATAGGCCAATTGAAAAGAAATCAGACTCCTGAATAGTGAACAACTACTTTATTGGTTATTCTTAAAGATCTATGGGCTACAAATTTTATGATCCCAAATTAAATTCAATTTTTGAGACAGAAACAACCACATTTTTTGAGGATGTTGAGTTTGGGGGAAAGAACAAGGTTAGAGACTTTGTTTTAGAGAAAGAATCAATAACAATTCTAGAACTGATTCATATAATTGCTTTTGATCAAGAAAAGTATGGAACCTACTGTCATACTCCAAAATCTGCCCTACTATCATTCATTTCTATTTGGATATTTAGCCTTGATCCATCTGCTTACCTCTCTACCAATCATTCATTTTCATTCATAAAAGTACTTATATGCATCCACGTGTGACTTTTCGTTAGTTTTTTTCTAAGAGTTTGTGTGTGTGAATTTCCACTTGTAGCTCGAAGCATGTGTATGATTTATTGTATCAAAGATTTAAGGTTTTTATGTGATATGGCCCATTTACTTGGCAAGGTGGTTTCAACCAAAGTCGTGACCTTGACTTTTCTTAAATAGAATTAAAGTATTACATAGTATGGGCAAAGTTTTCTTTTTGAATTTGGAAGGGCATTCATCATTAAGAAAAATTGGAAGTTTGAACATTCAAAGACTTCAATCAATAATCTTTTAAGTTTCCCTGAGTTTAAATTTCCAAGTCACTTCATTACATAACTAAAGGCGTTCTTGGTTGAAAGGATGGAAAAGTATAATTTTTTTCCCAAAGCCAACAGTTCAAGCATGCATTAACTTGAGAATAAATTGAAGGTAGCACTTGATTCAAGCATAACAAGTTGGATATGATGCATTTGTTTTCTAATGGTTATAAAAGAGCATCTCAAATGTTTTTATGCCTAAACTTCAAGATTCATCAAATGAACTTCAAGATTCATCAAAGGTTACAAAGAGTAATTCAAGTGGCTTATAGTTCAAATCTCAACTTGCATCAAAAAATAATTCAAGTTTTATGGTTTAGTTATTATTTATATTATCATTTCAACTTTACAAGAAGACTGTCAAGTCTCCTTTTTACCTATCTTCAAACTACACCATATCACAAGAACCATCCAAGTTTTCAATACCTAAATTTCAAAATCACATCATCATTATTGACTTCATAAGGTTCAAGCAAAGTATTTCATAATTGGGAAGTTTGAAAATTGATGTTGAATTCCATACAATGACAAGTTTCATTTCACATTTGCTTTCCAAGGATAATACAAGAACACTTTGAGTTGCATTTTTCTCAATGTCACAAGAGTTCAAGTTTCTTATTGCCTAAGTTTCAAGATACACCATCATCAATTATACAATGCTTAAAGTTTCATTAATTTACACAAGTACAATTCTTTGTTTTCTTATGGATGCTAAGAACCGAGTCTTGTATTGTTCTTCTTTGGTTTCACTTGCTTGACGATCCTCTAAGCTCTATGAATGGCCTACCTCTGTTTCCTCTTGTTTCTCATTATACATAAAGAAGGAAAAAGTGGGGTGTGATTAGAATCAAAGTCATCAATATTATTCACTACACAAAAACATAAACAAAACAATTATCAAATACAAAGTCTAACTGCTCAAGACAGACTCGTGATTGACAAGGTTTTAGAAATTACAAGTTCATTCCAAATTAACAAACTGATTCATACAAGTCCAACCCATGATTTTTGCAAGTATTCCAACAAATGAACATTGTCAAGCCCATTTCATCATCATGATAATAACTGTTAGTGTTTTTTTAGTTGGCATTAATTTTGGTAAAACTAGGCTTTAGCAATGTCTTGATAAATGTCATGACATTCAGAGATTGAAGATAAATCCTACTTGCTAAGGATGTTAAAAGACATTTCAGGCGGAAGCTAAAGTCGTCCGAAATTCAGAAAATAGTCGATGTCATAATGATGTTATGACACTCGGTGACATTCTGCTAGAATCTTTTCTGAGACTTTTCGAAGTTTGTTGAGCTGCTAAATATTTTTTTTCTGTTATTAGAAAGCATGCTCACGTGGCTGCTAGGTTAATCTTAATTAGACCTAAATTGGTTGTTGAAAAGACCATGTTTTTAGGATTAAATTAAGTGAACCCTAGCTATCTTTATGGAAGCCCCGAAGTTTCGGATCGCTTCTATAAAAGGAATTCAACCCTTACTCTGCTGCTGCGCCTCTGGAATTTATTGAAGATATAACAGGTTGTTAATTGTGTACTGTTAGGAGATTTAACAGTGCCAAGCAACTATCAATTGATAAGTGCATTGGACTAGGATTTGTTTGTAAGGGTAGTTTATCACTCAAAGCTTTAAAGCACGAGTGTTTGTCTCTTGATTGAAAGCTTTGAAGCGAGATCAAGATAGTTTATTGAAGTGTGTCTTCACAATTCAATTATTCAATAGGTTTATATCACTGTTGTGATTGAGGGGGAGTGAGTAGGAACTCAAATTTAAGTAGGACTTAGGTTGAAGTTGCATTGGGTAGGTTTTAAGTGAAGGAGATAAACTGGTTGGTTTATTCCTGAATTAATTCTACTAATAGTGAATTTCCTCCCGGCTTGGTAGCCCCGGATGTAGGTGTAGTTAGACACCGAATTGGGTAAACAACTTATTGTGTTCTTTATCGCTATTTATATTTTTGTGTAAATTGTTAACAAAGTGTCGAGATGTGTCATAACATTCTCTGTGACATCACGTATCTGCCGAGAATTTCAATTGGCATCGAGCGGGCACCACCTGTTATTTCAGGTGAGATCTAGGGATAATAGTTTCGGCGTAATGGATAAGGAAGGAGGATTTGGAGGTAGACCATCTGTTCTGGATGGGTCTAATTATGATTACTGGAAGCCTCGTATGGTTGCCTTCTTAAGATCAGTAGATATTAAAGCTTGGAGAGCTGCTGACAAAGGATGGAAACATCCCACCAAGCTTGTGAAAGATGGGACTACTATCTTGAAACTAGAGTAAGAATGGAGCAAAGAGGAAGAGGAGCTGGCTCTGGGGAACTCTAAAGCATTGAATGCTCTATTCAATGGTATTGACAGAAATATCTTCAGACTGGTTCATCAATGTGAACTGGCCAAGGATGTTTGGGACACTCTCAAAACTACTCATGAGGGGACATCCAAGGTGAAGATGTCAAGACTTCAGATGCTCACTACCAAATTTGAGAATTTGAAGATGAAAGAAGATGAGACTATTCATGAGTTTCACATGAATATTTTGGAGATTGCCAACGCCTCAGGAGCACTTGGTGAAAAGATATCAGAAGAAAAGCTGGTGAGAAAGATTCTCATATCCTTGCCTAAGAGGTTTGCAATGAAAGTGACTGCAATAAAGGAGGCTCAGGACATCAGCACCTTGAAGGTTGAAGAACTTATAGGATCTCTTATGACTTTTGAGATGGGAATCAATGAAAATGTTGACAAAGGGAACAAGAGCATAGCACTTATATCTAAGACTGAGGAAGGATGCAAGGTGGAAGATGAAGAGAAGATATCTGAAGCTATAGCTATGCTTGGAAGACAGTTCAACAAGCTCATCAAGAGGATTGATCCAAAGTCAAGGTCAAATGTCAAAGACATTTCATCTGACATCAACAAATCTTATAACTCCAACAGAAGATCCAAGCCAGAGGAAAAAGGAAGTCAAGGCAGTGGAATCCAATGTCATGGATGTGAAGGATTTGGACATATTAGAGCTGAATGTCCTACCTTTCTTAAGAAACAAAAGAGAGGAATGACTGTTACTTGGTCTGATGGTGAATCAAGTAGTGACTCTGAAAAGGAATCAGCCAAACTTGTCACTGCATCTTCTGAAAGTGGCAATCCTGATAATGACTTTAGTGATGAGGAAGTGACCTTTGAAGAACTTGCTGATACTTACAAGAAGCTGTGTATCAGAAGTGGTGAAGTATGTCAGCAAAATGAAAAACAGAAAAAGTTGATTGAGAAGTTGGAGGCAGAAAATGTGAAGCTGGAAGCTGAGAAGAAGGAAAATACAATCACTATAAGTCATCTCAACAGTGAGATTGTAGTGTTGAGTTCCAAGCTTGATCATATGACTAAGTATGTCAAGATGTTGACCAATGGGACTGATAAGCTGGAAGAAAGTCTTCAGCTTGGACAAAATACTGGAAATAAGCATGGTCCAGGATATGTGGCTGAAAAGGAACCTGTTAGTGACAAGAAAAAGAAGAGGCATGGGAAACCAAAGCCAGAGCAGATGTCACAACATAAAACAGGAAATGTTCCTGGCTTAGGGCATGTAGATGCAAAGAAATTTGCTAATAGCAGGAAGAAGACCAGACCTAATAAGCCAATGTCAAAGCAGATGTCACAACATTGGGGTCAACATCAGGATCAGAGAAACATGAATAAGAAGTTTCAAAGATGGAGATGTCACCATTGTGGAAAGTTTGGACACATAAAACCCTTTTGCTATAGGTTACATGGGTACCCTAATCAGACTCCCTATGTTAAGCCTAAGAACATCAAGGTACCCTACACTCAAAAGTGGAAGAAGAGGACTGCAACATTGATAGCACACACCTCTCTTAGAGTGTCTGCCAAGGAAGATTGGTACTTTGACAGTGGGTGTTCCAAGCATATGACTAGTATAAAAAACCTACTGAATAATGTCAAACCTCACTCTACCAGCTTTGTTACTTTTGGAGATGGAGCTAAAGGAGAAATCAAAGGTGTTGGAAACTTGGACTGCTCTGGAGTTCCAAATCTAAATGGAGTGTTGCTGGTAAAAGGCTTGACTGCTAACCTCATAAGCATAAGTCAGCTATGTGATATGGGATTCAAAGTAACTTCACTAGGTCTGAATGTCTTGTAATCAATGATGAACAAGAAGTAGTTATGAGAGGAGTCAGATCAAAAGACAACTGCTACATGTGGGAATCTGAGAACACCAACCTCTCTTCTGTGTGCTCTACAGACAGGGATGAAAATGAGGTAAAGTTATGGCATCAAAAACTTGGACATCTGCATCTCAGAGGAATGAAAAAGATCATCACAATAGAGGCTGTCAGAGGGATACTAAAACTCCATATTGATGAAGGAAGGGTCTGTGGTGAATGTCAGGTTGGAAAGCAAACCAGAATGTCACACCCAATGTCTAGACATCTGACCACTACTAAAGTGCTGGAGCTGCACATGGACTTGATGGGGCCTATGCAGTTGAAAGTCTTGGTGGAAAAGATATGCCTATGTTGTTGTGGATGACTTCTCCGATTTACTGGATAAACTTCATCAAAGAAAAATCGATGTGTTTGATGTCTTTAAAGAGTTATGCAAAAGACTTCAAAGAGAGAAGGAAAGCGTATTGTCGAATAAGAAGTGACCATGGAAAGGAATTTGAGAAACAAGTTTGATGAATTACATTCCTCGGAGGGATCAATCATGAGTTTTCTTCTCTATAACACCTCAACAAAATGGGGTTGTGGAAAGAAAGAATAGGACTATCGTAATCGCCGAGCAATGATTCATGCTAAGAAACTTCCTATTCATTTCGGTGAAGCTATGAATACGACTTGCTATGTTCACAACAGGTCACCTTAAGAAGGGAACTTCCTCCACCTGTATGAACTATGGAAGGAAGAAAACCAACTGTGAAATACTTCCATGTGTTTGGTAGCAAATGCTATATTCGACGAGATCGTGATCAAAGGAGAAAATGGACTCTAAAAGTGATGAAGGCATTTTAGGATACTCCACTAACAAGAGCATATAGGGTATTCAACTCCAGAACCCAAGTTATGATGGAGTCTATTAATGTCATTGTTGATGATCATCATCAGGAACACAATGTTCCATATGTTGTTGAGACATGGTTTGAGACATCAGCTCAAGTACCTGATAAGGAAGATGTACCTATTCCTACTCCACCAAAATCTGAACCAGAGGAAGCAAACAAAGATCCTTCCATCAGAATTCAGAAAGATCATCCAAAGGATCTCATCATTGGAGATCCAACCAAAGAAGTTGTTACAAGGTCCAGAGAAACTGTCTCAAACTCTTGCTTCGTGTCAAAGATAGAGCCAAAAAATGTTAAAGAAGCTCTATGTGATGAATTCTGGATTGGAGCAATGCAAGATGAATTGAACCAGTTCAAGCAACATGAAGCATGGGAATTAGTTCCTAGACCAGAAGGAACAAATATCATTGGTACAAAGTGGATCTACAAGAACAAGTCTGATGCAGAAGGGACTGTCACCAGAAATAAAGCAAGACTTGTTGCTGAGGGATACACTCAGCTTGAGGGGATTGACTTTGATGAGACCTTTGCACCAATGGCTAGACTGGAATCAATCAGGCTTCTACTAGGGGTTGCTTGCATTCTGAAATTCAAATTATTTCAGATGAATGTGAAAAGTGCCTTCCTAAATGGCTACTTAAATGAGGAAGTATATGTAGAACAGCCTAAAGGATTTGTGGATCCGAGTTTCCCTGAACATGTCTACAAATTAAGGAAAGCCCTATATGGACTAAAGCAAGCCCCTAGGGCCTGGTATAAAAGGCTAACCAAGTTCCTTACAGACAAAGGATACAGGAAAGGAGGCTTGGATAAAACACTCTTTGTTAAGAATGAGGAAGGTAAGATAATGGTGGCTCAAATTTATGTGGATGACATAGTATTTGGTGGAATGTCAGACTCAATGGTGAAACATTTTGCCAATCAAATGCAAGCTGAGTTTGAAATGAGTCTCATGGGAGAGCTGACCTACTTTCTTGGACTGCATGTCACACAGATGGAAGACTTAACATTCCTTTCACAGAGCAAATATGCAAGGAATATTGTCAAAAAGTTTGGAATGGAGAATGCCAGCCATAAAAGGACTCCTGCTCCCACACATGTGAAGTTGTCCAAGGACACAAATGGTGAAAAGGTAGACCAAAGTTTGTATAGAAGCATGATAGGGAGCTTGTTGTATCTAATGACCAGACGACATTGCATTTTGTTGGGGTATGTGCAAGATACCAAGCTGAACCTAAAGTAAGTCACATTAACCAGGTGAAAAGAATTCTGAAGTATGTGAGTGGAACCTGCAATTATGGTATCCTATATTCCCATGGATGTGAACCCATTTTATTGTGATCTTGTTGGGCTAGTAGTCTTGATGAGAAAAGTACTTACGGAGGATGCTTCTTCTTGGGAAACAATCTTGTTTCTTGGTTCAGAAGCAAAATTGTGTCCTTGTCCTCAAGTGAATACATAGCGGTGGTAGTAGTTGTTCTCAAATGGTGCGGATGAAGCGGATCTTTGTCGAGTACAATGTCACACAGGATGTCATGACATTATACTGTGACAATCTGAGGGCTATTAAAATATCAAAGAATCCTATACAACACAGTAGGACTAAGCACATTGACATTAGATATCACTTCATCAGAGACCTTGTGGAGGAGAAAGTGATTAAATTGGATCATGTAGTCACTGAACTTCAACTGGCTGACATTTTTACTAAGGCTCTCGATGCTAGTCAATTTGAGAATTTAAGGAGCAAACTGGGTATTTGTCAGTATGAGGAATTGTAGTAATTAAGATTGCTTCCAAGGAAGGGAAGAGACCTTTTATTAATTATAAGTGGGTCATTTGATTATTTCCCTCTTATTTTTATAAGGTTCAAGAATATGAAAAGACTCCCCCATATAATAGCCTCTTCTATTGAAAGTATCATATCCTCTCCTCCCAAAAGATACTCTCAAATTCTTTGTCATTCTTGGTTTCAGTTTCTCAACATATCTCAGAGAAATATGTCTTCCTCATCCTCTTCATCCCAAGACTCTGACTGCCCATCTCCTACCATGGCAGAGATAAGGGCGAACGTTGCAGCTCTAAATGTTGAACTTGTGAAGTTCTCTCCTCAGCATTCCGTGGCAAATGCCTCTCAGAAAACCGAGAATCTGCATGCACGGAATACCCAAAGGTCATCAGTTTCTTCCACTGGTAAGATCTCTGGCTCATCCTCATCTGTTCCCCCTAAGATAGCCAATAGAGAAGGTACTCTGTATGTGCAAGAAACCATTGATAGGATAGTCACCAGGATCCTAAATGAGAATCTCTCTGTACCTGGCATTTCTGTTCCCCTTAACCAAAAGCCTGCTAGCCGTAGTTTAGCAACTGATCCAGATGTCAAAAAGAATGTTATGACATCGGATGATCACGTCCAGGCATCTCCTGTGGACCCTGATATTGCTACTCCTGCTGATTCCTCTGTCAAGGCAAATGGTGGTATCTCTGATTCTCAAGTTGAGAAGATGACCAAAGCTGGATCTGCCTCAAAGAAGCATAGAGTTAAATCTGTTGGTAGCTCAAGACCCAAGAGGACACAAATTGCCAAGAAGAGGAAGGTTCCTGAACCTGTAGAGTCTGATCAGGATTTTGCTTTCAAGACTAAGGCTGAAGTGACAATCAGTAATGTTGTTGATGATAATGACAATGCTTCGATTTTCATCGGAAAGGAGAGCAAGCGATCATTCTTTGTGATTTTGTTTGTTATGTTTGTTCTTGTTCTTTTTCTTGGTTCTTGTTCTTGTGTTGCTTTTTCCCAATTTTGTTTGGATGATTGTAACTTATTGTTGACAGCATTATACTCTTGATAATTGTTGGTACCTCCTTTAATTATTTGCTTGAATTCTTGGGGCAATTGTATTGTTTCCTTTGGCCCTTTATGGCTAAAAAGGGGGAGAAGAACCATTATGTGAGTGGCTGGGAATTTTGGGAAATTGTATGGACTGTTTAAATTTTGTACGTGGGCAATTGTGGGAATTGTGGGATTTCTGTATGGGTAGAATTTATCTTATCTCTAGGTTCTAGTTTCTTTAAGCTTAGAACTAGTTTGTCTTCTGCTGCATAGGTACTCTGATAGGTTAAGTAGTTTTAGCCAAAAATGTGCCAAAGGGGGAGTTTGTTAGTGTTTTTTTAGTTGGCATTAATTTTGGTAAAACTAGTCTTTAGCAATGTCTTGATAAATGTCATGACATTCAGAGATTGAAGATAAATCCTACTTGCTAAGGATGTTAAAAGATTTCAGCGGAAGCTAAAGTTGTCTTGAAATTAAAAAGTCGATGTCATGATGTTATGACACTCGGTGTGACATTCTGTTCTGCAGAATCTGTTTTTCCTGAGACTTTTCAGGAAGTTTGTTGAGCTGCTAAATATTGTTTTTCTGTTATTAGAAAGCATGCTCACGTGGCTGCTAGGTTAATCTTAATTAGACTTAAATTGGTTGTTGAAAAGACCATGTTTTTAGGATTAAATTAAGTGAACCCTAGCTATCTTTATGGAAACCCAAAACTGAAGTTTCAGGACTGCTTCTATAAAAGGAATTCAACCCTTACTCTGTTGCGCCTCTGGAATTTATTGAAGATATAGCAGGTTGTTAACTATGTACTGTTAGGAGATTTAACAGTTGTATTGTGTAATTCTAGTTTCTCTTGTGAGCCAAACAACTATCAATTGATAAGTGCATTGGACTAGGATTTGTTTGTAAGGGTAGTTTATCACTCAAAGCTTTAAAGCACGAGTGTTTGTCTCTTGATTGAAAGCTTTGAAGCGAGATCAAGATAGTTTATTGAAGTGTGTCTTCACAATTTAATTATTCAATAGGTTGATATCACTGCTGTGATTGAGGGGGAGTGAGTAGGAACTCAGATCTAAGTAGGACTTAGGTTGAAGTTGCATTGGGTAGGTTTTAAGTGAAGGAGATAAATTGGTTGGTTTATTCCTGAATTAATTCTACTAATAGTGAATTTCCTCCCTGGCTTGGTAGCCCCGGATGTAGGTGTAGTTAGACACGCGGGTAAACAACTTATTGTGTTCTTTACTGCTATTTATATTTACTGTGTAAATTGTTAACAAAGTGTCAGATAGTGTGTCATAACATTCTCTGTGACATCACGTATCTGCTGCCAGGAATTTCAATAACAATCTCAAACAGAAAAAAGAAAATTTAGTGTACCTAAGAACATAAAGTCCTCACAGATTGCAAATGGGAAGTTTGATATCAAAATATCTTAAGCCCAAATACTCGTAAAATAAGTGATGATGTGTTGTTGTTGTGGTAAGAGAATATGATGATTTTTGGGACTTTGAAACTACATTAGTATTGAAATTGAAACTAGAACAAGGCTGGAAAAGACGCAAAATCGCAACTGAGAAATTGCTGATTCGCTAGTGTCGTCGGGCAAACCACTCGCGAGTGTTGGGGAAAGCTAGTCGCCTCTGTTTTGTCAGGAAAGCCAGGCGGCGAACGTCTAGGTGAAAAAACAAGACTGCTGAAAAATGTATAGGGGAAGGACTCTCGCCTCATCATCGCTGGTCGAATGTGAGGAGGCAACGCCTAGTGAACACATGCATCATCGAGCGACCCTTAATGGTTATGTCTGCTTCGTCGGGCGAGCAAATTGGGGCAAATTACTTTTAAAACTTTGAAAATTTATATATTTTGATGTGGGTGTCCATTTGACGCACTATTTGAACCTACATAAAGATAAAAATATTTTCTATCGTGTAAAAATGTTTTCAAGTACAATTGGTAATTATTTATCGGGGGTTTAGACCTTCCTATATGAAATATGTACACTAGGTTTGAGTTATATGTGTGTGAATATGCATGATGGTGTTGTGTTGATTTATCTGATGTATTATAGATTGTATGTTGTATGTGTTATCAGTTGGTGTCCTCTAATGGTGTGTTGCATTGATCGACATGGATATCAATGTATGAGATGTTGTTGCATAACTATGTCACATGCATTACATGTTGTGGACTTTAGTACTATTTAATCCTATTTATTGGCTCCAATCCTATATAACGTGGATCAGGAGTGGCATGAACCTCAATGTTCACGAAGTTGGTTGGCCCTGGTCCTAGATGGCGTGGACCGAGAGCGATATTGGTATCACATGCATCGAGTCTGTGAGTCGATCTTATTGCATTGCATTGCATTGTCATTAAATTGATATTTAAATTGTATGATTGGTGTATATAATACATGATAACTTGATGATGTATGCTGATGATTATGCACAATTGTGTAGTTAATATGTAATACGACTGTTGTTGTTATGTGAAGGTGTGAAATATGAAATGCGTGGATATGCGTGATTTAATTTATGTATACTATTTATTATGCATTCTCTTATATTATTGTGATATCTCACTCTTATGTTGGAATGATGATTTATACGACATCATGCAGATAGTCAAGAGTAATCTGAGGCTATAAGGATCGGAAAAAGTTGAACTTCATTTTATTTTTCGAGTTGGTGTCATTGCTCTGATACATAACACCGACGAAATGAACGCTTTATTGTTTTGTATGGTTTAAATGATTTGTATGGAGTCATATGAACTCCTTATTTTTTGAATAAATGTTAGTTTATACTAAGTGAGAATTATTTGTTATGAAATATGATTCTTTTCCGCTACTTAATAAAATTGGAAGTTAAGGACTATGATATTTTGTTTTGGTTCACCCGTTATTCATGTTATGTATCTATACTTATTATGAGTAGGTTTATTATGTTTTGAACTATAGCATCCTAATTGTTTGTTAATTGATTAATTTTAAAGAAAAAATTATGCTGATTTTAAACTACTATTATTCGGGAAAGTTAGGGTGTTAAAGGTCAAATCTTTGTAACATTTCAAGAAAAACACTCAAAGTACCAACTTTTGAGAGAAATAAGTTGATTCCAGAAAATGTATGCGCATGCATCAATATTAATTCTAAGCAATTTACATATTTTTAAGTTTCAAAGTATTGTCTTTGTCCTTTTCTAGCAATTTATTTCGTTTGCTACTCGTTATTTCTTTACAATTTTGTTTCTTATCATTTCAAACACCAAAACCATACCAAATATAACACTATGTGTGTGTTTGGAATTAAGGTTGTAGAATAAAAATCACGATGCAAGGCCATTCTCACCGCGGAAATTAAAAGCTACAAAAGGTAGCTTCAATTTAAAGTGCTTCTGGACAACTTCCTGCTGTGAAATCAAACACTTGCTAAGTATAAGATTCCTGTAGCCGATCCTATAAGTAAACTTCAATTAAGAGGCTAGAGATTATTTCTAAGAAACCAGTGTGAACAATACACAACACATTGGAAAATTTTGTCCTTTTGTCATCTTTCCTCACAATCAGAACATCACTAATACCGTCAGCTGCTAGAGTATTGTCATTTGCAAATTTCACCATATTCTTTATCGTGGGATTTATATTGACAAACCAATCGTTCCTCCCAGACATGTGTGATGAGAATCCCGAATCCAAGTACCACTGGTCCTTGAATCTATCATCATCTCGAGTTGTTACCATCAACATCATCTTTTCTTCATATTTTGCAAACTTTACATCACTTTCTTGATTCTTTCGATTTTTTAGACAATCACTAGAATAATGACCATACTTTTGACAATTAAAATAGTGGATGTGACTCTTGTCATGTTTTTGACCACCACCTATGCTTTACCTTCAACATCACCACTTTAGTTGCCTTAGTATGAGGGTCTTCTTTGTTTTGGCACAATTCTTTCATGCTGATCTTCTCTACTAATGGAGTTGTTGTAGCCTTCTATATCTTTATTGTCGAACCACTTTCCTCCACCTTTCTTTTTTATTGTTGACTGCGCCTGCAAAGTCACATCACTTTTCGACTTGCCTGCAGCTCTTTCAACCATTTTTTGTTCATGAGATTTAAGTGTTCCTTAAAGCTCTTCTTTTGTCAATTTCAACAAATCTTTTGACTCTTTTATGGATACCACCACACGGTCGAACTTCAAATCCAATGACCTCAAGATCTTTTCCACAACTGATTTTGTTATCAATTCTTCTCCATATACCTTGATTTGATTCACTAGTTTCGTAATCCTAGTGAAGAAATCATTTATGGTTTCACTTTCTTCCATCTGAAGAAATTTATACATTTTTTTGTGAGTTTGTAACCTCACCTCTTTCACCTTTTCTATACCTCCAAAAGATATTTCCAAAATTTCCAAGCTTCTTTCACATATTCTATATCATTGAGTTTTTCGAAATTGTCTAGACTCAAACATTGATGAATTATAAAGAGAGCTTTATAATTCTTCTTCTTAAATTCTTTGTGTGTTGCCTCTTCTTCGTTTGTTGCTTCTTTTGCGAGCGATTTTAATCCTTCTTTCACAATATCCCAAAGATCTTGCCAACAAAACACAATCTTCATTTGATTGCACCAATTCTCTTAGTTATCAACTTTCAGAATCAGAAGACTAGTTGAAAAATGCTCGTTTGGATGATTCATTGTCATTGTGACTCTCTTCCATTTAATCGCTCAATCGAAGCTTTTGACAACAGATGTTAGAAATCCACCAAAACCTATGGAGAATTTCTATCAATCTTGATGAACAAGATTTTTATCGATACATAATAACAACGAAAAATTAAGGAAGAAATAAAATTAGGGTTTACAAAAATAAGGGGAAGAAGAATATTATTTTTTGCAGAGTAAATATTTGTCCACAAACTGTGGAAAATATTTATTCACTTTGCTACTGCAAAATCATATGAATTCAAGTTGTGTACAATAATAAAGACTACTCCCTCTATTTATAATTTTAGGTTAGCTTTCTTCCTAAGCCAAATCTCAAAACACAAAAGTCCAAGATACTTATTTTAGATCTAAGTCAAAATCCTATGTCGAGGTTATCTCATTTGACACATTGAGTCACATACCTCGACACACTTACAGACTAATTCGACACACCCTTCTATCGAGCAACATGCTGCTTCGACACAAAGGAATTACATTCTCAACAAAAAAATTCATCTTTCCAACTCCCCATTGGCGAGATGACAATTACACTTAATGATGTCGTTTGTCTTCTACGCCTTCCCATCAGGGGGAAGTTACTTGATCATTACAAGATTAAACACGATCAGGCCGAACAGATGGTGGTGATTTATTTGGGAGCTACCCAAAGGATGTCCTGATGAAGTGTGAGAACACCAAAGGTGTTCATGCTATTTTTTTTTCATACTTACATAATCTATATGCGGAAAGGTGGTGATGATGTTGTTGCCCTAGCACATCCCATTCTTTTTGAGCCACAAAACTCGTTAGGTTACAACCGGCAAAAGAGGAGATAAGGGGTTAGGATTAGACATACACAATAGATTATGTTTTTTTAATCTATATTCAAATGTTTTTTCTAGTATTTTCTATACATTCAGAATTATGTTTGTAATATTATGACTTTCTGTTTTAATTAATGCATTATCTTATTTTGAGATGTTAATGTTTGAATTAAATCATGGTTTATGACATTGTTAGTCGGATTAAAATAACTTTAAATTAAAAAAATACAAACTTATACATTGTTTCTATCCACATTACATGAAAGAAAGTTTTCAGAGATGCATATCTAAAATAATAGTTTTAGAGATACATATCCAAATACATCCCAAAAATATTTGCAGGCGCATCTTCGAACCAAATTTTGATAAAAATGATTTATTACGTTTTCAAAGATGCATCTTCGAAAATTTCAAATAACATTTTTGAATTTTCAGAGTTGTGATTCAATTAACAAGAGTGAGTAAAGAAATTACCTATATCAATTCCCTAAATTATTTCACATAATGTATTGGGCTAGAAACTAGGCACATCCCTATAAAGCCGGCCCAAAAAATGTTCAAAGGGGGAAAATCTAGACAAATTTGGCGCCATTTTTCCTTTAACATCGAACCCCCTTTCTCGCACCTCCACCATTGCTGCTTCTCTCACTCCATCTTCCTCCAAACCCTAACTCGCAGCTTCAATGGCTTCAACTCCCAAGAAGTCACAACTTCACTCTCCTTCAAAATCCAAGCTCCGATCACAATTCTCGCCAGTTGCAGCACCGGTTACTCCAAACTCCTTCCCTGCACGTAGATCCACGCGCTTGAATTCACTCCTCACCGATTCTCCTCAAACTCCCAATCTCGTTGATGCATTCAGCGAATCGAAAAACCGAGATGAAACTCCGAAGAGAGGGAGGAGAATTGGACAGTGTACTGAGCCTGCTGCGAAATCACGTCTTGATTTTGATTTCTCTCGCAAAGAGAAAGCTGGAACTCGCAAGAGTGCGAGTAAACTTGAAAATAAAAAAGATAAGAGTGAATCAGACGTAGTTCCGTTTGTTCTTCAATCGCTGGATAAACCGAAATCTGCGAAGAGGAAGAAGGAGAAGGAGGATGAGAAAACGGTTGAATTGAAGAAGAAGAGAAATGGGAAGGATAGGTCAGTTAAGGTTTTGTTTGCTCCGACATCGCCTGAACAATCGGAAACTAAGAAGAGGAAGAGGAAGAATGTGGTTGAGAAAACGGTTGTTACCAAGGGTAAAAGTGCTGCGAGTAAAGGGGGGAAAGTTGCGAAGGTGCAGTATTATAAGAAAGTTGTTTATGATGGTGGTGAGTTTGAAGTTGGGGATGATGTTTATGTGAAGAGGATAGAAGATGGTAGCTCTGATGAGGAAGATCCTGAAGTAGAGGAGTGCAAGTTGTGTTTTTGCTTTGGAGAGGAGATTATGATTGAGTGTGATAGTTGTTTGGGTGGGTTTCATTTGAAATGCTTGAAGCCGCCTTTGAAGGATGTTCCTGAAGGGGATTGGATCTGTGGGATCTGTGAGGGTCGTAAAATGGGTAAAAATGTTGATTTCCCAAAGCCTCCTGCGGGGAAGAAGCTAGCTCGCACAATGCGGCAGAAGCTTCATTCAAGTGATATGTGGGCTGCTCGTATTGAGAGGTATGGTAATTCACATAACGGTTTGCTGTTTTTTCTTGTATTAAATGGAAATTACGTTGACACTGATTATGGGGTTTATTTACATTGTTGTTTTAATGTGATCAGTATATGGAAAGCCGTGGACGGCAGCTATTGGTGTCGGGTACGCTGGTATATGATCCCAGAGGAGACTTCTGTTGGCCGACAGCCTCATAACTTGAGCAGGGAGCTATATCGAACCAATGATTCTTCTAACATTGAGGTAATGGATCTTAAATGATTTGGTTGTTGTATACTGTATTAAAAAGTGCTAGTATGAGTAAAAGTGTCCTAGCCGTAGCAAATTGAACTTATCATGTTTAGTGGCTAACCTTGATAATTTTGGAACATCTAGACAGCTTAAGTTTTCTTCTCCATAGTCAATAGTCCATTCTCAATTCAAGCCTCAATCTTTCTCTGAAAAAATACTCAAGGTATCTAGATGCGCGGAAAAATTATTGAACTAGAGTTTAATTGGTTAAACAGTAGCTGTCGACTATGGACTGATTGCTTACTTTGATATTTTGATTACATATGACTAGTTTGGCTTAGCATATCCACAATCATGTCTCTCTACATATACCTCAACTTTTATATGCCTTAATGGCTCTTATCAAACTTTAATATCCTTAGGCTGGTTTACATGTTTCTTTAATGTACTCCTGATTTTTTTTACCTTTTGCATTCAATATAATCAGATACAATAAAAGGGGAATACCTTTCTAATGATGAAATAGTCTGTGTAGATGACACTTGTGTTGTTAAACGAAATATAAAATTGCATCCTAAAATGTGGGGAATAACTACATTGAAATTTAGCGCGCTCTTGAAATTTATTCTCGAAAGAGTTGAAAATCCCAAGCCAAAAGAGTGAGTGAATCTTTAGGTAAGTGTTTATGCACAACAAGTGGTGGCTTTTTCAAGTTTCATAGAATTCGTAATCTATTTCCATTAGTTTGAAATGTTAACTATTTTGTTGAAGTGTTTATGTGAATGTAGGCAAGAGGTGCCATACAATGTAAATTCTATTCTTAGTGTGTGTGATTTTTTTCTCAACATAAAATTGAACTTAACTTTTGGTGCTTTTCATGACTATTATTGTTAGTATTTCAATAGTCAAATGCATAAGGTTCAGGGTAGTAAGAACTTATCCTCCTTTTGCTCTTCATGGTGCTTCTTTGTTCAATATAGATGGAATCTGTTCTTAGACATTGCTATGTCATGACCCCTAAGGAGTATGCCAAAGCTAGCAATGAGGGAGACGATGTTTTCTTGTGTGAATATGAATATGACATCCATTGGCACAGTTTCAAACGCCTGGCTGATATTGATGATGAAAGAGAGGTAACTGTCTTAGAAAATATATGCACAAGGACCATTCTTCTTATATTAACTATTTAGCAGTGCTAATATTGATGAGTTTTTTTTCCCGCATGTTTGAATGATGATAAAACTGATCATGCAACTGTACTAGTAGTACTGACAAGTGTATATTTTACATGGCAGAGTTCTGATGAGAGTGACGGGGATGAAGACTGGAGAATCAGCAAGGAATCAGACTCTGATTCAGATGAAGATGTTGACTATGAAGAGGAAAATCTTAAAATTGCACAATCTCAATTACTGTCAAGCCATCAACTAGCTGCAGTATGAATATTATTGTTCACTTGAATAGAATTGTATTCCTTTTTTTTTTTTTTGTGTGTTCATGAGTTCCTATGGAAAGTTAATCTGTATTTGATACAGAATCTGCACAAGGGACGTTTCTTTGGACTTCAGAAGATAGGAACAAAAAGAATTCCAGAGCATATAAGGTCTCACAAACAGACCAATCTTGAAAGAGCAAAGGCTTCACTGTTGTTAGCTTCGCTGCCTAAATCGTTACCTTGTAGAAATAAGTATGTTGAAGTTTGACCATTATTTTTTAATATGTCACTACCATTGTTAAGTTACTATTTCTAATCAAAGTATACTTTTATTTAGAGAAATGGACGAGATAACTACATTCATTAAGGGTGCTATTTCTGACAATCAATGTCTGGGACGCTGTCTTTACATTCATGGTGTTCCGGGAACTGGCAAGGTACAATTTTCTAGATCTAACTGTTTTTTAATCTAATAAGTAATATCCAGTGAGACTTTAGTTTAGCTATCGCGAAGCAAATCTTATTGTTTTACTCATTTTTTCCACGGTGTAACTGCAGACAATGAGTGTACTCTCAGTGATGAGGAGTTTGAGGTCAGAAGTTGATGCAGGAAACATTAAACCGTACTGTTTTGTGGAGATTAATGGTCTGAAATTGGCTACACCCGAGAATATTTATAAGGTAAAGTTCTAAAAAGTTATACTGTTTTGAGTTTTATGACCACAATCCTAAGTTGTCTTATGCTTCCCGCTTACAATACTGTTTTAGGTCATATATGAGGCATTAACCGGACACAGGGTTGGATGGAAAGAGGCTCTTCGTTTGCTAAATGAGAGGTTTGTTGAAGGGAAGAGAATTGAAGAAGAGGCTGACCGACCTTGTATTTTGCTTATTGATGAACTTGATCTTCTTGTAACCAGAAATCAGTCGGTAAGCAACAAATCCTATTGGAAGAAACTTACAATTAGGTCCACATTCTCTATTGGAAACGGATTGCTGACTTTCCTTTTATCACAGGTTCTGTACAATATCCTTGACTGGCCTACCAAGCCACATTCCAAGCTAATTGTGATAGGTAAGATTTAAGCTCTTGTAAATTATATACAAAATTATGGTCTTCCAGTCTAAACATATGTAATATATGATAGTGGGGATCACAAGAAAGCTTATAATTATAACAACTACAATGCCTGTGTAGTGCAAAACCTCATTCTTTTGTAATAATGTAATGAATTCAGGGATAGCAAATACAATGGATCTTCCAGAGAAGCTACTTCCTCGTATATCAAGCCGAATGGGCATCCAAAGGCTTTGCTTTGCTCCATATAATTATCAGCAGCTTCAAGAAATCATTTCGAGTCGCCTCAGTGGAATTGATATATTTGAAAAACAAGCCATGGAATTTGCTTCAAGAAAGTTTAGTCTCCAAATCATTTTAAAGATTGGCTTCCTTTAATCTTTTAAGCACAATGGACACTTTTTTTTTGAATCAAAAAGAAGAAATATATTAATTCAAAAAAACCAATACAAAGCAAGGTGATCCTATGGGGGATCCAACCAACCTAAGGACTAATTACATCATGAATTCTATAAGATGACTTCTAACTTTATAATTGAGCCAATCTTTAAATATAATAACTTTACAATGGACACTTCTTTTGGTAATAGCTTGTTGATTTGTTATTGACATGATCTTTAAATATTCAGGTTGCAGCTATCTCGGGAGATGCACGCCGTGCTTTGGAAATATGCAGACGTGCAGCTGAAATTGCAGATTATCGTATAAAGAAGCTAGCTTCAAGTCCTGATAATGTTGCTGCAGGTATGTCAGGTGAACAAGCTCTATTTTACATGTCATCACAGGAGAAAAGGGGACCATATAATTTTTCCTACTTTTTGTTAAATAAATTTTGTATCATGTTCTAAATGGCATGCTCTCTATTTACATGTTGCCAGTTAGTTACCAAGCCTTCACAAAAGTGTCAATTGATTTTATACATACGTAAATAATAAGTGTCTATATTAATAAGCATGCGCAAAATATAGCCACGTATACAAATAAATTAAAGATAAGCAAGTAAGTCATACAAGTCTTCTCCCGCATAAATAACCCGATTACTTGAAAACAAAACAAAAATGAGTTATTTCAGAATTTATAAGATTTTAGATCCAAGACTAAACTTCATATTGTGATGTTTTGTTTCGTCTACAATATGATTGAAGCCTGATATTGTAAATTCTTTGATCTCTTTAATTCTAATGTCACTCTGCATCAATAAAATGAATTCTGTCACATGGTAGTGGCAAGAAGTAAACTGATTCTCCGTGTTTTTTTTAGAAAATCAAATATTCAACTTTTTGCCTACCCCAAGTGTAATTATTATCATCATACACATGTTCGTAGTAGGTGCTTTATGCCATCCAAGCTTTATTGATCTTGCTCTAGTAGTTGGCATCTAGTTGCCATCCAGCAATGGCAATAAACACTGCTTATAGGGTCAACATTGTCTTTAGGAGCTTCAAACCTCTCACTTTCAGCAATGGATGATTGTCGCTTCAATAGGATGACATGACACTAGAATAAGATACTTGGAAATTTCATTCTGTAATTGAGTTGGGAAACCTTGAAGCGGTCCCTATCAGATCAATATAGAGACTAACAATCAAGAATCCATTTTCCCAATAGAAACTACTTGGACATTTAGAAACGTTGGACGACATGTGGAATAGTTTGTGGTTTTCATGGCTCAGGTAACACCAATGTTTGAAGGTCATGATGGAGGTGCAAGCACCTAAGCCACCCAACCGTCACAAATTGAGTTCAATGACACATGCGTTCGTGCAGATATTGAATCATAGCCTCACTATAAGTGTCCAAAAGTTAGCGTCACCCTCTGCTTAAAAACCATTTCGCAACACAATTGAATGACATAGTGTCGGAAAAACCACTCGAAGGGGAATGGGATCCAAAACAGACAAACAGTCATTGGTCATGGAGGAGTCTAAAGTAAACACTAAATATCCCAAGACACTTAAACTAGCGTGAGTCTTGGAGAGGTATCCAATTCTACTTAGTGGATAGCGGAGCTAATCATGACTTTATGCCCAAGGAGTTGGTTATTTCATCAAGAAGAATATGTGTCGGGCCTTGGAAATAGGAACTGATGTGTATCACATGAGTTTGCAAGGAGTTGGAGGTGCAAATGAAGACGTATACAATTGTAGTAGATGCTTGTGTAGGTCTTGAGAGTTAGACTCTATATTCGATTTTTGTCGAATAAAAGTCAAAGAAGACGATGCCTATAAGATAGTTTTTAGGACAAAAACCCCTTCTACCTTTCAATCCACCATGAGTTCAATGTTTCGTGTCTTCCTATGAAGGTGTGTGTTGGTGTTCTTTGATGATATTCTGGTTTTTAGCCCTTCTTGAAACCTACACCTAGCTCACTTGGATGAAGTCTTGAGATTCTTGTCTCCAAACAAATACCTTTTTGGACAAACTTCTATTGTATACTTTGGACACATTATCCAACCAAAAGGTTGAGAAAGTTCCCGCCAAAATTGAGGTGGTCCTCGATAGGCCAACATCTAGAGATGTAAAAGCGAATAGAAGTTTTTTGGGTCTAACTTGATATTATCTAAGGTTCATGAAGGACAATTGAAAATTGGATTAACTGATGACATCCCTTAGCAAAAAGGATGGTTTCAAGTGATTTGTAGAGGGCAACAAGCCTTTAAGTGCCTTAAACAATGTCTATCCTCTTATGCTGCCATAATGTTATTTTAGCAAGGAATTTGTTAAAGATTGTGACATCCTTGGCTACAACATAAGGTGATTCCTATGCTGGATCGTAAACCTATAGTTTATATATCAGCAAATAACTTTCATTTGGAAGTCGGCCTAAGAACGTATATGAAAAAGATATTATGGCATTGGTGTTAGCAATCCAACATTGGCAACATTACTCAATGGGAGAGAAACAATGTTTTTAGTGATCATAAGTCTTAAACACCTGCTCCGACAAAGGGTCATAACTGCAAACCAACAATATTGGCTTTCCAAGGTGATGGGATACCAATTCAAGGTCATCTTCTACATGCCTGGTCAAGAAATAAGGCTGTTGATGTGTTTTCTTCCCATGAAGCTATTCTAGAAGTCAATACTGCTAAGAATTCTACATTGGATGTGATATGTCCCAACACATGTTTATAAGTTGAGTTTTGTATATACTGAGTTATGTATGCCCAACCCAAATTCTAAGATGGTATCAATGCCATTGCGTATCCAAAATTTGTTTGATTACATGCTATCACGTTTCCACTATTGAGTCACTCATGTCACACTCATATTGTTCAATCTTGAGCGTGAGGGTGCGTCTTGCGTGTTAATAGTCCCTCCCATATTGGATGAGATATGATCTGAACCTAAGTTTATATCTGGAGAAAATCCCCAACTTACAAACTAGTTTTGTAAAGGTTGATTTAGACCCAATCCAAATTCTAAAAAGTATTATTGTGATAAGTCTATATTGGATAAACGTTCCCAAGAAGCACACTGAATCTGTTGGTGTTATCCAAACAATCTGTTGTCTTAACTCCAACCCATCCCTGTGGGAGGCCGCTGATGTTTTACTAATACCTTCAAGAGGCTAGCAACAGCCTCTTTTGAACTGGAATGCAAAATCACATACTGTAGTTTATTCGAGTTTTGGAAGTGTGTCAGAAGAACAAGTATCAAACCCTATGGGTATTATAGTGGTTAGTATTTGTACTAAAAATTCAGCCACTTAGGTCATACAATAATAACATTGATATACGGAAAGTGCCCAACCAAATTTTTTTTTCTTCAGTAAATAAAAATTCATTATATGAATTAATCAAACCAAATTATATAGTTATCATCTATCATAACCTCTGTCTTTAGACAGGCTTATGATTCTCTACTGAATTACAAACAGCTGACTTAAACTCCTACCAGATTGAATTCTAGCCTGAAGCTGAATAATACCCATATTACCAAAATTTAATGTCGGGCCTCTTCAGTGCTACACCTGGTTTCCCCAAAGTCGCTTCACATGCTATATATATATATATATATATATATATATATACTTTCAGGAGGCAATTACATATATCAATATCAATTTATTGAATACACACCTGTTGTTCCACAACAATTACCATAAAGTAATGAAAAACATGTCAACCATAATACTTTGGTCTTCCATAGTTATTCTGCTGTTACCTTATGTGTGCCGGCTTGATATTATTTTAAAAGTCAGAAATATTTCATCTTGTCTTCTATAGTGGAATGTTTTTAGCACATGTTAACTCTAATTCCTGTGTCTGCTCTTAGGCTCACTAATTCCTGTGTTTGCTCTCTAGGAAAGGGACTTGTTAGCATGGCAGACGTTGAAGCAGCCATTCAAGAAATGTTCCAAGCACCACATATTCAAGTGAGTTGAAAATTACTGCGTGCTGATTCTTTTCGTAGACATTTCAAATATTTATTCCCCCGTATCTTACGAGTCTTGACTGTCAACTAAGTCATGAGATGTAAAGTTATTGATGATACAAGATACATTTAGTATAAATGTTTTGGATGTAACTATGATACCAATTTTTTGAAAAGCAAAAGTGATCTGTTTCTTTAACTGAGGATCATACCATGAACATATAATTTATTTTGTTTTTTATATGGCCTTGGCATTAGTAATTATGAAAGAAAGAACATGCATGTTATTTTTGTTTGTCGGATGTGACGGCTAATCTTGTGGACAAGTGATCATAGGGCATAGTAATAACTTAAATACAAATTGGTGATAATGCTCCCCCTTTATATATAAATATAAGCCTCATTTTTCTTGCAAATTCCATGACATTACCTTGGAATGATTCATACGCACTTGTATACATTCATTTACCTGTCAGATTAAACTGGCTAACCTTTTATTTCAGTCTCACGTAACATAAATCTTTTTTCCTTTTGAAGGTTATGAAAAACTGTTCCAGACTTAGCAAAATTTTCCTGACAGCTATGGTGCACGAGCTTTACAAAACTGGAATGGGGGAAACCACTTTTGAAAAGGTCTGCTTCTGAAGCTTCTTTCTGTTAACTTATTTTACTCTCATTTCAAATTCAGAATTTCAGATTACACATTGAGTTTTTTTTACCTTTACATTGAAGAGGTGAAAACGTGAAATATGCTTACAACCTTAGTCCTTAGTTCCTTTTCAGTTTAATAGCATTGCCTGAAGTTTTTTTATGCTTGCAAATGACTCAATATTAAATTTCTAGGTGAACTTAGAGGTTTTATATTCTGGTGTTGATTTTCTACTAGAAAAGGTGTTGGTTAGGAGCTTAATTTAAATTTGTTAAGTGCTCTTATGTAAGGTTTCATTTTAACAATGCAGTTGGCAAACACGGTTTCATGTCTCTGTACCAGCAATGGAGAAGTGTTTCCTGGATATGATATCCTCCTGCAAGTTGGGTAAGACTTATGTTTGTTTCCTACATGTTTCTGATTTGAAGTGGTCATAGAAGGGAAAACAAGGGCAGGGAAGGGGTTGTCCTGCTTGTTTCTCAAATACAAGTAACAGACTGTTTAAATGCTAAGTGCACAAGAATCATCCTAGTTGCATGTCTATTTTATCTAAGAAGCCTGTGTTCCAATTTCTGCAGCTGTAAGCTGGGCGAATGCAGGGTCATTTTGTGTGAAGCAGGTGCTAGACACAGGTTGCAAAAGTTGCAGCTCAATTTTCCGAGGTTATTTCTCAAAGCCCTTATTACTTCTTAAGAGAATCTTTTAAGTTCAATAAACCAAATCAATCATCATTTTCCTTTAGTTTTGATCTTAATTTTGCATTCATTGGATCCTCATCTATTGGAAAAATAAGCAATCCTTATGGGTACTGCTAATAGTTCAAGAAGTTAGTGAGTAGTAGTTTGGTGAATCTGTAGATACATAGGTGCACACACTAAAGTTTAGGAATGTGAATGCAATCCTAGCTAATTCACGACAAGTTATATTCACATCTTGCCGTCTTTTTAACATGCATAAAAGATAAAAATCTGAAAGATGTGGAAAATAAAATTTGCTCATTCCTCAACCAGTTATTTTCAGTATAGAATTTTTTACCCTTAATTATGTGTCACACTAGTGAATGTAATTCCATTAATTTGACTGGTTTCATTCTACTTTATGACAGTGATGATGTAGCCTTTGCACTGAGAGACAACAAAGATCTACCTTGGTTGTCCAAATATCTAATGTAGGAATGGGAAATTGATTCTGTTCTTAAAGAAACATTTTTTATTCAATTATTTTATGACTTACACAATTTTTACCAATGCCGGCACCATTAAAATTCAAGTGTCTGCTAGCATTGTTGTATGTTGGGTCCTGGGCGGTCCGTCTATATATTAGACCTTGTATTATTACCTGTTGCAGCCCACATAAGAGGCGCATCTCAGCCACACTATTAAGACACTCTTGTTTCTTTCTCATGTCAGAATTAATAATACATTTCATTTATTTCAATTTTCTCAGTTTCTCCTTTTCTCCCTGGTTCGATTTCTAAAGGGTGTTCTGAAATAATTGATGCTACCACTTATGTTCTATGAAAAAGGAGGCTTTTTCTTTTTCTTTTTGTTAAATTATTTCTGAACAAGGCTAGGCCAGAAACTAGATGTGAATCATAAGTAGTGGATGTAACCTTGATTGTCGATTAGAAATTGCATGTTTGAATTATAGTTTACAATTTTTGTCAAAATAAATCGAGTAATGGGGATTTCTGAATTGATGCTTTTATGTAAAAACTGATTGTGACAATATAATTTGTTGGACTTCTATCTAATTTTTTTAGGTATACTTAAACAACTAATTGTACAACCTTTCTTGAAAGTTTGCTATAAGTATTAAATTATAAGAAATTCATGTAGGTTATTTCATGAAATTTTACCTTTCTTGACTGCTTAGCTCTTATGAAATTGTGACCAAGACTCCTTGGGCTAAGTACACACCACCTTATACTTTTCTCTTGGGCGAGCTATCAATTGATTGAGGGTTACACGTGGAGAGTGTATTGAGGCGTGCGCTTGATGAGGCTTAGTCTTGTGTAGCCTATTGCGGCCTTTATAAATATATCACTACACATTCTCTCAAGCACGAAAATTTGTAAAGGGTGAAGTGATTAAGTTCCTTCTCTTAATAGTTTTTAAGTACTTTATTTGCTTCAGGTGAGTTTTGTAGTTATGAGCAAGTCCCTTAATTAGATTTGAGTCCTTTAATTAGGAGTGAGTCCATCAGTTAGAGGCGAGTCATCAAGCCCCTTGTCAGGTGTCTCTGCGTAGAATGTGTGTTAGTTGGGAGATATCAAACATTAGTCAAATTATTTTTTAGAGATGTCAAAACATCAATCAATTATGGAAATTTGATCGATTGGTGGGAATGACGCATGCACAACATTTAATGTTGCTCATGATGATTCTTTTGGGGAAAACCAATATAATTTATTTTCTCACACCTGTCCTTGATGTGCGGAACTCGTTTTTTTACCTCTTACAACAATTGTGCTACCAAGAAAATATGTTGTTCGCACTCTTTGTTTTTTCATATAAAGAGTTTTATTTTTTTAGAAAAGACCTTTTTCTTTCCGTCTCATTTTACAAGTTTACTATTTATTTAGAGAAGTTTCATAGACAACTCTTCTATTCCTTTTTTAGCCTAGAGTTTCTCAATCTTTTATGCATTCAAGGATTGTAGCCTTTTTAATATCTTTCTTAAAAAATGATGGATAGGAAGAATACCAAACACGTCCATGTTGAAAATATTGTATTCTTATATTATTATTTGAATAGGATTGCGATGTTTCGTCAAGATATTAGATTTCTGAGTATGAGGTACAAATATGATATAATTTTAGAGTCTTGTTCAGAAATGGAAAAGGTATACATGACTACTTTGGAGGGTTTATCTACCTCTTATTTTTGTTTGCATCTCCCCATCATTCATGAACTGAGATTTTTAATACCTTTTACGCCTTTTGAAGTGGATTTCTTGGCGACCGCTAATGTATCCCATCCCAAATCACACAAAATGTCTGTAGAAATAATAGGGTCTTTGAGATCTTATGTTTCCATCTGGATTTCCTCCCCACTATATGGACGTTCCTTTATTTTTATGGCATAGAGATTCTCCCCGTATGTGGTTGGGTAACTCTACGCTCATTGCCCGGTAGGAATATTCATACGGGTTAGAGGGAAAAATGACGCTTAAATGGTGACCACAAAGGCGATAATTGTGTTGGTTATATTGATTGACAGCAATTTCAGTAAAATATTCTGCTCAGAAATACCTTGAAGTTTACTAAAGTAGCAGATGTCACAGCAGATGTCCTAACATGTGAAACTGACAGAAGTGCAAAATTTTTAGGAAGTCAGTTTGTTAGTTATTTGTATGCTCCGATTAAGGAAGCTTGAGAAACGCCTTCAGCAACATATTTGGAGATTTAAAGTCTTGCTTTAAAGGAGAAAAGACAGGAGGCGTTGAAGACTTGTGAGTAAAGCAACCCTAGTTGCTGTTACTCTATTTAAAGGCTGCAAACCCTGTTTTGCAAGTTGGTCGTTCCAGATTTAGAAGTCTAGTTTTTAATTATTGATTGTTCATTGTGTTGGTTGTTAATTGTTTATTGTGAGCCTCTCGAGTATTTCTACTTGAGAAGGACGACTTTTGAGTTGTAAGTTTTCAATCACCATAAGCTTTGGAGCAAGTGCGATTGTGTGTCTTTGAAGAGTGTCTCCAGTTTTAGTTGAGTTTAGTATCACAGGTTGTGATACGGAGGGAATGAGCGGAGGTTCTCATGTCTAAGTGTGGTATCTTAGGTAGAAGGGCCATTGGGTAGTTTGATTAAGTGAAGAGGTGTAAACAGGGAAAGTTGAGCTCCAAATTAATACTGCTAATAGTGAACTTTATCCCTGGCTTAGAAGCCCCCAGACGTAGGTTGGTTAGAACCAAACTGGGTTAACAACTCTCTGTGTTTTTATTGCTTTTTGCACTCTTTAAATTCTGTTATGTTCAGTTGTGTTCATAGAAGATATTAGTGTCGTGACATTTCCTTCAACATCTCATATCTGATACCAGAATTTCAATTGGTATCAGAGCATATATCTTGCTCTGTCTTTGGGTGAGATCTAGGGAAGATATTTTCTGGTAATATGGACAAGGAGACAATATATTTGAATAGACCACCCATCATAGATGACTTTAACTATGACCAGTTGAAGCCTCGTACGACAACATATATAAAGTCCTTGGACAGTAGGGCTTGGAAGGCTATTCTGAAAGGATGGAAAAATCCTGTGATTATTGGAGCTGATAATCGACCTACTGGTGAGCTGAAACCTGAAGAAAATTGGTCAAAGGAAGATGATGAACTAGCCCTTGCAAATTCAAAGGCACTGAATGCTATATTCAATGGAGTTGACAGAAACATCTTCAGATTGATTAATACATGTGAAGTAGCTAAAGATGCTTGGGAAATCCTCAGAATTACTCATGAAGGCACCTCCAAAGTTAAGATGTCAAGACTACAACTAATCACCACTAAGTTTTAAAATATAAGAATGAAGGAAGAAGAAAGCATTCAAGAATTTCATATGAATGTTCTTGAGATTGCTAATGCCTGCAGTGCCTTGGGAGAGAAGATACCAGAAGAGAAGCTGGTACGAAAGATTCTCAGATCTCTTCCTAAGAGATTCGACATGAAGGTTACAGCGATTGAAGAGGCTCAAGAAATCAACAACATGAAAGTGGATGAGCTAATTGGTTCTCTTTAAACTTTTGAGCTAGGCATTAATGAGAGGTTAGACAAAAAACCTAAGAGTATAGCCTTCAAGACCAATATTGAAGAAGTCGAGGAATTTGACCTGGATATTGAAGAAGGACCCTCTAATACCGCTGTCTTTCTTGGAAGAAAACTCAACAAGGTGATGAAGAGAATGGAAGATAACTCAAGACCAAATGTCAAGAACATCTCACAAGACATCCAGAGGTCAGAAGACTATGGCAGAAAAACCAGACCAGATGACAAAATCAACCAAGATAGAGAATCAAAGTGTCAATGTTATGAAGGATTTGGTCATATCATAATTGAATGTCCTACTTATCTCAAGAGAAAAATAAGAGGACTAGCAGTAACATGGTCTAATGAAGACTCTGAAAGTGAAGTAGAAGAAGATACACCCAAGGAAAATACAACATTAACTGGGATTTGCAAATCAGATGGAGGAAATGATGAAATCCATAAAGAACTGGAGAATCAAAAGAAAATGATAGCTAAATTAAAGGTAGAAATGAAGAAGGACCTGAATACCATCTCAAAGCTGGAACATAAAGTAAGTCTACTCAAGTCTGATCTAACAAATTTAACCAAATCTGTCAGAATGCTGAATAACAAATCAAATGTATTGGACAATATACTTATGACTGGAAGAGATGCAAAAGATATGAGTGGTCTAGGATATAATGAAATAAACAAAAAGAGACACCACTTAAATATGAATAATTTTCAGTCTAAACCTCAAATGTTGAAACAAATGTCTCAATATCATGGAAGAAGGAATATTGAACGCTCCAAAAGAAGACACCAGCACTGGAGATGTTACTATTGTGGGTGATTTGGTCATATAAAGGCATTTTGCTACAAGCTATATGGATATCCAATGTCTGATTCTTAACTCAAGATCAATCAAATCACACACACACACACACACACACACACACACTGAAAGAAGCAAGAAATAGTGGGTGCCCAAGGCTGCTATTAATAGTCTCATAGCTCATACATCTTTTAGAGCCTCATCTAAACAAGACTGGTATTTTGACAGTGGATGTTCAAGACATATGACTGGAGTTAAGAACCTATTAGTGAATATCAGATCCCACTCTACTAGTTTTGTGACATTTGGAGATGAAGATAAATGAGAAATCTAAGGTGTTGGAAAAATGGATTGCCCAGGAATCCCAAATCTTGAAAATGTATTACTAGTCAAAAGGCTAACAACAAATCTGATTAGCATCAGCCAACTCTGTGATCAAGGCTTTAAGGTAAACTTCACTAAATCTGAATGCATAGTTACAAATAAGAAAGGTGAAGTAGTGATGAAAGGTGGAAGATCCAAAGACAACTGCTATTTATGGATACTTGGAGACTTAAGCCTATCCTCAACTTGCTCTCTAGTCAAGGAAGATTAAGTTAAAATATGGCATCAGAAGTTGGGACACTTACACTTAAAAGGAATGAAGAGAATCATCTTTATGGAAGCAGTGAGAGGAATCCCTAAACTGCATATCGAAGAAGGCAGAGTTTGTGGCAAATGCCAAGTCGGAAAGCAAACCAAAATGTCACATCAGAAGGCCCAACATCTCACCACTACGAAAGTCCTAGAACTACTTCACATGGACCTAATGGGACCAATGCAAGTAGAAAGTCTTGGTGAGAAGAAATATGCATATGTAGTGGTGGACGATTACTCCAGATACACCTGGGTGAATTTCATCAGGAATAAAACATAAGTATTTGATGTCTTCAAGGACCTCTACCAGAGAATTCAAAGAGAAAAGGACAACTATGTGATCAGAATCAGAAGTGATCATGGAAAGGAATTTGAAAATAACAAATTCGTTGAGTTATGTTCCTTTGAAGGAATCAGTCATGAATTCTCATCACCCATCACTCCTCAACAAAATGGGATTGTAGAGCGCAAAAATCGAACGCTACAAGAATCTTCCAGAGCAATGATTCATGCAAAGAAACTACCTTACCACTTTTGGGCTGAGGCCATGAACACTGCATGCTATATTCATAACAGGGTAACTATAAGAAAGGGTACATCAACTACCATTTATGAAATGTGTAAGGGAAGAAAACATACTTTCAAATACTTTCACATCTTTGGAAGTAAATGCTACATACTGGCTGATCGAGAACAAAGGAGAAAACTGGACCCCAAGAGTGATGAAGGAATATTTCTAGGATACTCCACTAACAGCAGATCATATAGAGTCTTCAAAAACAGAACAAAAGTCATGATGGAATCCATAAATATTGTCATTGATGATAGAGGATGAAATGGAGAAGCTGATGTCTTAGACAATGTCAAAACATCCCCAGAAGACACTCCAGTTGCTGCCAGAAACGAACACGAGGATCCTCATCAAAATAATGAAGAAATTCCAGAAAATCAAGTCAACAAAGGACCCTCTACCAAAATTCAGAAAGACCATCCAAAGAGCTCATCATAGGAGATCCAAACAAAGGCGTGACGACCAGATCAAAAGAAGTCATCACCAACTCATGTTTTTTCTAAAAAATTGAGCCAAAAAATGTCAATGAAGCCCTGAAAGATGAATTCTGGATCAATGCCATGCAAGAAGAACTAGAACAATTCAAGAGGAATGAAGTCTGGGATCTAGTCCTAAGACCAGAAGGCATCAATGTTATTGGCACCAAGTGGGTTTATAAGAACAAGTCTGATGAGGAAGGAGTAATTACCAGAAACAAAGTAAGAATTGTTGCTCAAGGATACACTCAAATAGAAGGCATAGACTTTGATGAGACCTTTGCTCAAGTAGCTCGTCTTGAGTCAATCAGACTACTACTAGGAGTTTCCTGCATCCTGAAGTTCAAACTGTTTCAAATGGATGTGAAGAGTGCATTCTTAAATGGTTACTTAAATGAGGAAGTATATTTGGAACAACCTAAAGGATTTATTGATCCCACAACTCTCAACCATGTATACAAATTGAGGAAAACACTATATGGGTTAAAGCCAGCTCCCAGAGGTTGGTATGAAAGGTTGGTTGTGTTTCCATTTGGTTTTTGTTTATCCCTCTTTTTATATAATTTTGGCCCTTAAGTGCATGACATATAAACTATTTTGGGTTGCACTTAACATTAGATATTAAGTAACTTAGCTGAATCTAGTATTTATTTCTGTTATCCTCCATGAATTATTTTTTGGTTTGGCCAAATTATGGCTAAAAGGGGGAGAGTATGAGTGATTAGACTTTAAGTTGAGGGGGAGAAGCTGTAAATTTTTGCAACTGTGAGCATTTATGCGTGTTTTTGAGTGTGTTGTGTTTGTGTTTTTTTGTGTGATTTCACTTGTGTGCAGCTGATGTGATGACTATGCTGAAGGGGAGCTGCTGCTATGTGTTAGTTATATTTTTGCTGCTGCTACTGTTGTGTTCATTGTTCTTTGTGTGCTTCTTGTGCTGAAAGTAGAAGCTGAAGTGTTAATTGTTGATTGTGTATCAACAAGAAGAGAAGTTGTTGTGCAGGGGGAGCAAAGTTTTTATTTGTCAATTGGGAATTTGTGTGTGCTGTGTGCAGGGGGAGTAAAATGCTGCATCTTTGAACGTTCTAATTGATGTTTGAACATCTGTGTTAATTGTCCGCTGCTATCTCTGTTTTTGATTGTGATGCTGATTTTACTGTGCTTCTCTAATGTATGTGCTTGAATGCCTATGTTTATTATGATGATGTTTTAAATTGTATGGCTTGCACCCCAAATAATGTTTTAGCCAAAATTTTCCAAAAGGGGAGTTTGTTGGTTCTATTGATTGACAACAATTTTGGTAAAATATTCTGCTCAGAAATACCTTGAAGTTTACTGAAGTAGAAGATGTCACAACAAATGTCCTGACATGTGAAACTGACAGAAGTGCAGAATTTTTAGGAAGTCAGTTTGTTTGTTATTTTTATGCTTCGATTAAGAAAGCTTGAGAAACGCCTTCAACAATATATTTGGAGATTTAAAGTCCTTCTTTCATGGAGAAAATACAGGAGGCGCTGAAGACTTGTGAGTAAAGCAACCCTAATTGCTGTTACTCTATTTAAAGGCTGCAAACCCTGTTTTGCAAGTTGGCCGTTCCAGATTTAGATGTCTAATTTTTAATTATTGGTTGTTCATTGTATTGGTTGTTAATTGTTTATTGTGAGCCTCTAGAGTATTTCCACTTGAGAAAGACGACTTTTGAGTTGTAAGTTTTCAATCACCATAAGCTTTGAAGCAAGTGTGATTGTGTGTCTTTGAGTAGTGTCTTCAGTTTTAGTTTAGTTTAGTATCACGGGTTGTGATACTGAGGGAGTGAGCGGAGACTCTCATATCTAAGTGGGTATCTTATGTAGAAGGGCCATTGGGTAGTTTGATTAAGTGAGGAGGTGTAAACAGGGAAATTTTAGCTCCGAATTAATAATTCTAATAGTGAACTTCATCCCTGGCTTGGAAGCCCCTAGACGTAGGTTGGTTAGAACCGAACTGAGTTAACAACTCTCTGTGTTTTTATTGCTTTCTGCACTCTTTAAATTTTGTTTTGTTCAGCTGTGTTCATAGCAGATATTAATGTCGTGACAGTTCCTTCGACATCTCATATCTGATACCAGAATTTCAAATTGCTTCTCTTTTTTATATGTTGTGGACAATGAATCCTTAGTTCATCAAAGGAATAAACTCCAACGTCCTTTATTCTGTTGAACGGGAAGTGATTCAAGTGTTAAGCTGCTTTCAGCTTATGAGCTCTCATACCTTAATCACCTTGGACCGTGGAGATGGTGGAGGAGTAAAGAAGTACCTTTGTAATATTTAGGGTATGAAAGGAACCTTCTTAATTTATTTCTTCCTTACTATGTTATACATTTTGACGTTTTTGTTTTGCAAGGGGCATGTCTAGAATCTCGCTCATTGAGATGAGAGAGCACTTGGTTCAGATGCAGGCTAAACAAAGACTACGATCCCTCTCCATCTTAAACTAAAGATTTATTAGGGGTTGGAAGCAAAAGGTATGCCAGGGCATCCCATGATGGCAATACTTGCCCTCTAAAGAGTTAAAAATGGGATGAAGAGCAATTGGGGAGCCTGTTTTGACAACTAGGGATCATCGACCTTCGTTGTGGAATGACCTTTCTTTTAGTGAAATTGAGTTATCATGGCACTTCCTCCCATTTATAGAGAAATTTTCGGGTGACTACTAATCACTCCATAATAAATCTCCCTTTTATCTGACGAGGCTTTATAAAGTTCAGATGTTGAGATGTCTTCTGATGGAGAGGGTCAAGCGGGAAAAACAACTCCAAACGATTGATGAGTTGCAATTTAAGATCAATTTTATAATAGGGTGCATTCAAGAGAGTTAAAAGGCAATATCAATCACGGAAATGAAGTGGGATGACTTGAAATCCCTCGTCAAGGATTTGGCCTTTAAAGCACAAGAATATGCTAAAGAGGGGAAGCATATGAAGGGGTCACTCGAAAAAGCCTTCATTTGCATAAAAGATCTTGAGAATGAGGTATCATTGCTCAAGGATGAAGCGGGGTTCGCTTCCAATCAATAATTTGAGAGGGTGAAGGAACATGTAGCCTTCTTCTGCCTAAACATAAACTTCTGTCGGATGGACCTGTTCAAGGTGGTTTGGGATGGTCATCTGTGTGGAACCTTATTTTGTATGTTAACTTAAAGTGATGTATCTTTAAAGGACAACCACTTTTAATGATTACAACAAATGTGAATATAAATCAGTCTGAAACGTCCAATTCAATCGATTGGATCGGAAACAGAGTAGGCTTTGGTCTGGTCAGCATTGTAAAATCGCGGGTGGAATAAAACTAGAGTAAAGCCGTAAAAACTGGATTAAACCACCAAAACCGTTAGAACCAAAGAATCATAATTGATTTTGTAAAACCGATCAGTTCAAAAAATTCATATCAATAGCCAATTTTAGTAATTTTTTAATAAAAAATTTAAAATAATTAATATATACTAATAACATTTTCCCTTCACAAAAAATATACTATTTTTTTTTTAAAAAAAGAGCAATACCAATTTCTATGTTATAATAACATTATATTATGTTACTATGTCTACCATTGATTTCATGATATTAAATTTGTAACAGTATTTAAAAGAAATATTTTATAAATTTGTGAACATATGAATATGATTATGTGACTTATCCATAAATTTAGGTTTATATTGTTAATTTATTTGATAAACGGTCCGACCAAATATTTAACCGGTTAAGCCAAAAGAACCTTGAACCGAAAGTCTTGTCAGTTCGACCTCTGATCCAATTTTAAAACATTGATTACAACTAATGCTTAAAGATGAGAACCAAAATTCTAATGATAACAAAAGTCAAGCATAATAGGTTAAAGCAGTAAAATACGCAAACCAAATTATTAGGCTTTGATGATAAACTTGAAACTCTAATGATGGCAATCAACTGAAGTCTAACTTAAGCCTCGTCTTAGCTAACTCAAGCAAATGTCTACAAGAAAGGAACATCTGAAAAGTCTCAAAATATATGAAAGCATGGGAAAGTCTACCTCGATGTGTCTAAGTGAACATATTGTAAAACATAAGGGTATTCTCATAAAAGTACATGGCTAAATCACACAAACAAACTTATTTTCAATCTTATTTTTCTCAAGAAAACATTTTTAAAAATGCCTTTAAGTCGTGTCGTATGAGTTGTGAGCTGTTAGAATAGCTTTGGCAAAGTTTTGTCTTTGCCAATCAATTGACCCAGTTCAAAATTGAGCTCTAAGCGATTAGGACAACATCTTGATGATGGGTAATAGCTAAATATCTTTCCTTCCCGTTTTGAGGTTGATAACCGATGAACTTATGTTAACCAATTGATTGGAAATATGTACCAATCGATTGACAAGTCATAAAAAACCTTAAAATCAATTTCTTTTTTGAGTCAACCTCTAGTCTATAAATAGAGGTCCATTTACACTCTTTTTAAAAATCTAGAATCGTAATTTCATTTCTCACATTCTCTCTAAAAATTCTTTTTGTTTACTTTCTCTCACTAAAAGTTTAGTCGAAGTGCTTTTCAAGAAGGTCGTTTTGTGTGTGAGGAAATTATAATTTTGGAATGGTAGTTTTGTAAGTTCACCAAGGAAGTTTTATTTTTACTCTGGTTGAACATTTTATCCATTTAGGAATTGTTTGTTTGGGCTCGAAGCTAAATCTGTAAAAACATTGGTTTGAAATTTGTGTGATCAAGCCTCCATTTAGGTTTGATATCTGTTTTTGATAATATCCCTCGTGTTCTTTATAATATTTTGGTAAAACCAAGGTTAGGTTTGTGAGTAAATCCTGATATTAAAAGCTTTACAAGGTTCAAAAATAGTCTGTGGTAAAATATTCGTTTAGAAGCTTTAAGACTAAGAACTCCAAGATTCTTCTATGGAAAGAGTACTAACAACTTCAATCCACCATTTAGAAGGAAAACTTAACGCTTTACTCCTAGTTTGATGTTTGGTTAGAAGTTAGTCATAAATTTCATTTTTCTTGTATAAGGGTTTTCATGAGTATTTTTTGCACCCCAAAATTTACCCTCTTGATTTAGGCTTATGTTTCATCATAAACATCATATTTCATTGCATTCACATCTCATGATAGGATCCAAGCTCTAGGGGGTTCTCAAGACTTCCACAAGCTAAGGAGGTTGATTGTGTTAGCATGCCCTTCTGAGAGAATCTCAAGTTTCTATATCTGTGGCTCTTTTAAGTCACCATGATGTATTATGCCTCAAGACATTCCATTTGTCTCATTGATCCCATAGGAATTGGAGTTTTGAAGAGAATTGGTGAGAATTCATCTGTGGCATTCATTTGATGAAATTAGGGTTTTGGTCATCTGTGGAGTTTGAAGCTTGGATGGGTCACTTCCTTGGAGTATTATCTTCTTATTATCATTTGATTCATCATGGTTCAAAGGATTGCTCAACACATTCAGAAGGTTTGAGGTTTTGAAGCTTGATTGGTCACCTCCTGACACATGGAGCAAAATTAGGGTTTTGAGCAAAATCATGATTTCTTTAGATTCTTCATTCAAACTTGATTTCACTTGTTTCTATATGTTGATGGACATATATGGTTGAAATATTGAAGTTCAATTTGGAGTGGAAGCATCCCAATTGATCACAAGGGGCAAAATGGTCATTTTGGTCAAAATCAGTCAAAGTCAGAAGTTGACCAAGTGAATTTTTGGTCAACCATCAATTCAAAGATCAAATTTTCATTTTTCATGACCAAATTCATCATTAAATCAAGGAAATTGAAGAAATTGGAGTTAACTTGTTTTTGAAGTAATTGGAAGTTTGAAATTTTTTCTAAGTGTCCACCCTATGAAACTTTGACACCTCATAACTCTCTCATTTTTTATCCAATGATTGCATGCCATACATTTCTGGAAAGCTTGGAAAAAATCCTACAAGATTGCCAATGTGTAAAATTTCTCAAAAGATGCCATACATTTGAGAGATGTTTGAGTTAGAAGTTTTGTGCACAAAAGTTGACCAAGGCTGGGCAAGCATGCACGTTTCTGGGCATTTCTTTGAGTCATTTCCACAAACAGGTGGTGGGCATAATGTTGATGCTTATATCTTTTGATTGGAATGGAATTTTTGAAAATTACTTCGTGCATTTTAAAGTATGCCATGAGAGCTTTAAATGGAACTTTGAATCATGTCATTTGGTGCAAAATTGATCAAGATACAAGGCTCACAAGTTGAGTCCATGGACCTGAAATCATGCATGCCCGTGCACGCCAAGAACGCGTGCGTGCCCAGATTTTGTGCCCAGATTATACAATCCTTGTGCATAACTTTGAAGAACCATATCTCACTCATTTTTGATCCATTTTCATTGAACCAAAGCTTGTTTTGATCCTCATGCTATGAACTTTTGATATGTATCAAGAGGCCAAAGAATGCCTAAGCCATTTGTGAGAAATTTGAAGGAGAAAAAGTGACATAAAGCTGATTTTTGGATAGTTTGATTTTGTGCACTTTTCAATTTTGTTTGTGCAAGTTTGTTCAAGCCATCAAGCCAGGGATCGAAGCAGCCAGCTAGCATGTGTTCCTTGTCATAAAAAGCCAAGCACATTTGAGCACATTTTGCTCATATACATTTCATGCACTTTTTGATTTTTCTCATTTTTGGCAAGCTGGAGGATTCTTCACGTGAGCTAATCATTCACTCATATTCCAGCTCACCAAAACGCAAGCAAGCAAGCATGAAATGTACCAAAACGCAAGCTACATGAAAGATACCATTTTTATGATATTTTTGCAAATAACAAATTTTGATTGAAAGGACCAAGCTACCCTCTCAATATTGAAAAAATATAAATTGGAAGCTTCCTCAGATGCAAGCAGGGTCTCTCTCTCTCTCTCTCTCTCTCTCTCTCTCTCTCTCTCTCTCTCTCGTTTTCAGATCCAAAAACTCTCCATTTTTCTCAAATTTTCACAAACTTTGAAGTTGCTACAAACTGAATTTGAAGTTGATTTTATTGATTATTATCACTCCATTGAAGATCTAAGAACAAGAGGCATATTTGGATTTATTTTCCAAATCAAGAGGTATGATTCAAATCATAAATCTGGAATTCTAGCTTGTATTGGATGAAATGGATGATTTGTATGCGTGGTTAGCTGGCAAAACACTAGGTTTGATGTATAATTTCAACTGTTTATGAAGCATATTGCATAGCATAAGTTCTGAAAATCCAAATTTAGGATGATTTTTGTGATTTTCGTGCTCAGCTTTCTGGATGTGTGATGAATCATTTGATGTTTTACAAGTTGTGTGTTGTAGCTTGCCATGTGATCTTCATTTAGAGCTTTGAATCATTCATTTTGGTTGAGAATTGAGTGAGATATAGTTGCTTGAAACTGCTTGCATGAAAACTGAAAAATACGCGTTTAGGGCAAGGGCTGGAGGTAGGAGACGATGAGGTGGCGCGATCTGAGTGGTCCATGCATTTTTGGATTTTCATTTTGATTATTTCATAATTAGCATTTTGCATCATTTAATTTTGCATTAAAAAATCATCCAAAAATCCCCAAAAAAATGTCATAGGCTTAAAATGATTTTAAACATTTTGTGGAATTTTTTCCAAATTTTTAAAAATGTTTTGACCATTTAAATAAATTCTGACTTTAATTAATTTCATTTTCATTGAAAAATTCTCAAAAAAAACTTTCCAATCTTCAAAAATTCCACAAAAAATATTTCAAATCCCTCATAATATTAATGTTGAGTTTCTGAATTTTATTTGATAATTTTGCATTTTTGCATAATTGAATAAATTCATGCATTTTAATGCATTTCATGCACATTTAAATCATTTTTAAATACTTCCATGCATTAAAAAAATGAGCAAAAAATATATTAGTCCATTTAAATCACATCTCATGCATTTTTAAATTTTATTTCATGATTCTTGCATTTTTTCTTATTTTTAATCATTTCATGCATATTTAAATCATTTTTAAATACTTCCATGCATTTTAAAAATGTATAAAAAATATTCTGGTCCATTTAAATAATGTCTCATGCATTTGTGAATTCTATTTCACCATTCTTGCATTTTTTCTATTTTTGAACAATTTCATACATTATATGCATTTCAGGCACATTTAAATCATTTAAAAATACTTTCATGCATATAAAAAATGAATAAAAAATATACTAGCTCACTTAAATCATACTTCATGCATTTCTGATTTTTTATTTTATAATTTTATCATTTTTGCATAATCAAACCAAATTTTGAATTAAATACATGCTTTGCATCATACATTTTGCATTTTATTTGCATTCACCATTTTTTCTTGAAAATAAAAATGCCAAAAATATTTTTAATCATGTTTAGGAGGTTGAGTCACTATTTCCAATTTTTATAGATTATTATTTCTGACTTTTATATTTTATACTAATTTTTCCTTGTTATTTGGTCATATGAGCATAAATATCCATAGTATTGACTATTTGAATTTTGTTTTGACCTTTCCATGACTTTTCAACTTGGGCAAGGATATATCCCTGACTTGCAAGGAATTTGAGCCCCTTCTTTCATTTTTATTTGAATTTTATCCTTCATTTTCTTATTTTCATGGAATTTCAAAAGTGAACATACCTTTGCCTAGTGTAATCGGGATCCAACTTCAATTGTGAAGTTTATGGACATGATTTAAGGCCAAACCTTGGGTGTGTAATGATCATTTGAGTGCTCTAAGTAATATGTGACATGTTTTCATTCATTGAATATACTATGTTGGTCACTAAGTGTATACCATGAGCACAAATTCTTCTATGGTTCTTAAAACCTTCTTTAGCTAATGTTTTGATTCTTAGACCCCTCTCTTGCATAGTTTATGTTTCTAATTGATGTTTAGAGGGAATGATACCTCAAGGATAGTCTTCTAAGACTTTAGAGACACTTGACCTCAAGGGATCACTTTGATCTTTATTTAGAAGTTTGATTTTCATACCATTGGTTGCATCCTTGTGCATGGATTGTAAGGTGAGGAATGCATTCATGTAATTCTTTAGGAATTTACTTCCCACTCCCTTATTTCATCCTCATAGCATATTTAGGGCCTTGATTCCAGTATGCTTGATTCATTTAAGCCCCCTAATTTGCTCAAGCTCATGGAACTTTTGTTGATTAGAATATTACCTCAAAGGGTGATACATATCCCTATATGAGGATCTAGTGTGTTCGGTCATCTCAAAGGGAGGCAAGGATCCCTGTATAAGAATCTAGTATGTTTGATCGTCCCAAAGGGCTTCAAAGACCCCTTTATAAGGATCAAACATTGTTTGATCGCCTCAAAAGGGTGGTAAGGATCCATCTATAAGGACCCAACGTGTTTGATCGCCTAAGAGAGAAAAAATGACCCTCTGCGAGGATCCAACTTTATCTCGCATCTGAGGGTATTTTCCTTCAGTTTCATATAAAGAAAAAGGAAAACAACAATGCAAATAACTCAAACTAACAAAATGAGAAGTTTCCCACACGAGGCACCCGAGAAAATAATGCTTCCTTATAAAAGCAACTTTTCCTTACAAACAACAGAGATGATACTTGTTTGAATCAGAAACCATAACAATAAAACAAGCAAACAACGATAAAAATGGGCGTGCTCCGGGGGATGACTCTTTACCTTTAGGGACATGTTCACATGGCTTGAATCTCTGGCCTACGCGTTTGTTGTTCACACTTAGAGTTCAGAATCTTTTCAACTTTAAACTTTCCACATAACATTTCCTGGTGACTTCTTGGTCTCATTGGATGAACCCGTCTGTTAGAGAAAGAGCATTTCATGCATAAATATAAAGTATACAAGATGCCACCTAAATTATTAAAAGTTGGTCGCTCTATGATCCTTAGAAAACCTAACTAATGAACCCTTGAAACATTTTAGGTCACTTGAGTCAAGGAAAAGTGTCTCAAATGCATCCTAGTAGAGAATATTTGTGAATTTACCTTTGATCTATCAAGACATCTAATTTCTCAGTCATCACACCTCACAATGATGACCATGGAGTCGTCGTGGTGAGGATGTACATTGGCGTATTTTTTATTTTAAATTTAAAATTATTTAACATTACAATAAATCATGAAAATTATATATCACCAATGTATATTGGGCTAGTGGAAACGACATATGATGTGGCTCAATGCTTTTGGTGTTTGATTCTTTAAAGAATTAAATTGGGTCCTTTTTTTGTCAATGACAAATTTGAGTTATGGAATTTTTGTGAGGGACGAAACTGAAAATTCACTCTAGTTTTAAATGGAAAAAAAGTTATGTTACTAAAAATTATAATATCAAGTTGTAATCAGTAAAACGACTTAAATAAATTATTCTATCAACCAATTGTTAGTTAGTTCAGTAGTGATGGACGTTAAATTTAATAAAGAGAATCACAGTTCGATCTCCACAACTCCAATAAAAAAAACTGAAATTGAAACATTTAATACTAGAACAAAAAAAATTCTATCCTATCACTGTAGAGTTAGTTAAATATGAATTAGTCAAACAATGATCCTTAACATGTTGTGGCACATATCTAGCCAATCCTTGATCATAATGATCAAAATTCCTCTCTCTATTCTTTTATTTGATTCTTTCAGTTTTATTACTTCAACAATCTCATACTTTTACCAGGTTAAGGAAGACATGGCATTTCCAGCTACAATTGTTGTTCTTCCTTTAGGCACTCTTTTCATTCTTTCAGGCCTCATTATTAACGTAATTCAGGTCAAATTCAATTCTCAATCATTCATTATATATCATTTATATTATTTTATGTACATTTAGATCAGGTAATTACTCCTCAATTAAAGAACTTTAATTGATTTAGCCCTTACGATGCATATTGATATCAGATCCCATAAAATTGTATCTTGCCATTAGTCTGTTAAATAAATTCTTATTTCTTATAGTGCAAAGTTTTTCGTAATATTGAAAAATATTTTGCCATTTAGAATGTATATATGCATGCACACATTATGCAAGTTTGATATTATTTAAAAAACATAAGTCACCCTATATGGTAATTTCACAGTGTTGCTTAACCGGTCCTAAACTTGTTGTAACATATATTTAGTTATTCCTTGATCACAATAGTCTCTCTCAAATTACTCTATTTATTTATTTTTGTTTGATTCTCTAAATTTTATTACTTCAAAAATATCAAACTAAATTACTAGGTTAGGTAATTGTATTTTGCAACTTGTTAGTACAAGAAATTCTTATTCATTTTTATGCAACATTTTCATAAGATTGAAAAGTTGTCATGTAAACCTAGCATCCTTATCCAGTAAGTACCTTAGTTTTTTTCCCTCCCATTAAGAGCGTGATTATCGGTAACTTTCTACGGTTCCTTCACCATTAACTATATAAAGGCATGCTTATGTATCATTTTTGTTCTCAAGTGTTTTGAATAGAATTATGAGGTATTACATTATCAATCTCTTTGTTTCTCTAAAGCAATGTGAGTGTCAAAAGTATTTGAAGAGTGTGAGGATCAAAAGAGTTTTCAGTATGTCAAAATATTATTGTGAGTAATTTTGTAAAAGATTGTTTGGTCTGGTCCCAAATCAAATTGAAGAGGGGTCAGATGATGAACTGGTGGATTGCACTTTATACAAATATATCATTGGTTCATTGAGGTATTTTTGCAGTACAAGACCTGATATTTGTCATAGTATAAAATTGGCTTGTAGATTCATGGAGAAACCAAGGTTATGTCATATACTTGCAACAAAGAGGATCATAAGGTACATTAGAGGTACAAGTGACCATGGAGTACTAATGTCAAATTAACAAAGCACAAGAATGGATGTTAATGTGTATGATTATTCTGATTCAGATTGGAGTGGTGATCAAGATGATAGAAATAGCACAACGGGATACTTTTTTTATGTTTGGATTAGCACCAATCTCATGGAGTTCAAAAAAGCAAGAAATTATGGCTTTGTCTTCATGTGAGGCGGAGTATATTCCAGCCTCACATGTTGCATGTCAAGCATTTTAGTTGGAAATGTTGCTTGAAGAGTTGAAGTGAAATTGTGAGCAAATCAGGTTGCTAGTGGACAATCGGTCAACAATTGATTTTGCAAACCATCCGATGATCCATGGTAGGAAAAACAAATAAAAATGAGGTATATTTTTTAGAGACCAAATTAATAAAAAGAGATTGAGAATTGAGTATTGTGAGATTGAATTTCAATTGGTTAACATTCTAACAAAACACTTGAAGCAAACAAGATTTGAAGGCTTAAAGGATTGATGAGAATGAGAAACTTAAGCAATTTGAATGAAGAAGGGTGTTAAATGTGTAATTCAATTTTCAACATGTGGTTAATGCTAGTTCACGATGTGGTTACTGACATGGTTACTAATAGTCCATCATGCTATTATTGATAGTTTAACATGTGGTTACTTATGATTCAATAGTTTAGAATTTGGTTACTAATAGTTCAACATGTAGGTACGGTTAATAATTCAACATGTTGTTATTACTAGTGATGCATGTGGTTACTGTTAATTATGCATGGTTACTAAGTAGAAATTAATTCGTTAATAGTATGAAACTACATAAAGGATGTAACACATGTTTGTAAAAACTCAATTCCTTTCCAATAATATTTATCTTTCTCTCAATTGCTCTTTGTTCTATTCTATTTTCCTAAATTTGCAAATACTTGTAACTCAAGTTATCCATAATTGTTATTTCACCTAATCGTATCATAAAGATATAATTATATTAATTTGCAGGTTGTCGTCTATGTCCTTTTTCGTCCAATATCAAGATATTATTACAAAAAAGTAAACAAAGTGCTCACTGAAGTACTATGGTTGGAGCTCATATGGCTAGTTGATTGGTGGGCAGGCGTTAAGGTTTGTTTGATCGATTGTCGTATCTCCATCAATGCTTTTCGTTTGATATATCTGACCCTATATATTGACGCGCGCCGACTTTATAATGCAGTCTGAGTCGACTGCATATTATGTGTTAGATTAAGAATATTGGTAGGAAGGAAGAAGAATCTAACTAGTTGAATGATCTTAACATTGCAGATTGAAGTATATGCAGATTCAGAGAGTTTTAAATTATTTGGTAAGTTCTTATTTTTTTTCTTTAACATTCTGTTGCTACAAGGTCTCACAAATTCGCATTCGAGAGAATTTTAGGTAAAGAAAATGCACTTCTAATCTGTAATCACAGGAGTGACATTGATTGGCTTATTGGATGGGTTCTAGCTGAGGTAAATTATTTCATATTCTAATATAATCAGTTAAATTACATCTTTGTTTTGATTTTTTTTTATATCACACCGCTTCGTCTGTGACAGCGTATGGGTTGTCTTGGTAGCACGGTCGCCATTATGAAGAATGAAATCAAATACCTTCCTGTAAGTATTCGTAATCATCTCTTCGCAACACAACTGATATGGTTTCTGATAGGGTTTTCTAGATCGAAACCATTGCAAACCGCACCTACCGAGATGTATATTAATCTTTTTCTATGAAAACTCTATCTTAATTGATCTATGCAGGTTCTAGGTTGGTCAATGTGGTTTGCTGATTTTTTATTTCTGGCAAGAAATTGGGCTAAAGATGAACAAACACTGAAGGTAAATCGAAATAAATCAACCAAATATCATATATGTATTTAACATAATGTTTTTATCAGAATTTTATTTATATCTCGATTTTTGTTGGCAGACAGGTTTTGAGCAGCAAGTGCACAATCCGGTTCCTTTTTGGTTGGCTCTTTTTGTCGAAGGAACTCGCTTTACACAGACAAAACTTTTAGAAGCTCAGGAATTTGCTAGGTCTAGAGGAATGCCTATACCCAAAAATGTTTTGGTTCCTCGTACTAAGGTGAACAAAATTAATGGTTAGAAGTTAGAACAAAATTGATGACTTACACATTTTGATTTTGTTTAAGCTGATAAACATCTTTCACTACTGATATAATCTTTCTCCAGGGTTTCGTCACAGCTGTGATGCATATGCGGACATTCGTTCCAGTCATTTACGATGGCACGTTTGTAGTTTCAAAGACCGAGCCTTCACCTACAATGTTGAGAATATTTCAAGGCATTCCTTGTACGGTAAGGCAGTGAAAACATTGACAGAAGTTAACGATATCTAGATTATACGCAATCCTACAGCTGGGCTATTCCTCTGCTTTTCTATTCTTTCTTCAGGTAAAGGTTCAAGTTAATCGGCACAAAATGGAAGAACTTCCGGACACCGCTGATCGTATTGCACAGTGGTGCAAAGACCTTTTTGTTGCCAAGGTATTAGTCTTATTCTCATGCATGAGATCCATTATTGTACTATGGTAAACGAGCAAAGCTGTGTATTTTCTCACCAATCAGGATGCTTTACTGGAGCAATACAATACTACAGACATATTTAGCGAATTTGAACTTCAAGAAAGTCGCCGGCATAAAAGGTCTATAATGGTAAGTCGACATGTTTGGTTTTGAGCAAAGATTTACCAAACAGGAAAAACCACTGATGCTAATTATTAACAGGTTGTGCTAAGTTGGTCTTGTCTCCTTGGCTTCCTTCTTTACAAATTCTTCAAGTGGTCTTCGCTCCTATCGACGTGGCAAGGAATTTTGTTAACGGTGGTTTTGCTGATCATTGTATCGGCTGTTATGGAAACACTCATTCATTCATCTCAATCAGAAAGTTCTAAACCTGCTAAATTACCTATACAAGACCCTATCAAGCAGAGGCTTCTTCAGAAATGAGAAAGATAAGATTCACCGTGAATTAATGTTAATCCCGTTACATGTTTCTATCTCAGTAGGCAACAACATATGTACATTCACAACATATGTACATTCAATGTTCCTTCGTCCGTAGCTTTTTGGTTTGAAAATGCAGAATTTGTCAGGTAGAATAATGTCAATGATATTCAAACTAGTTCACTTGTTGCGTGTAGTATTATTTTTGGATCAAGTAATCAGAATAATTAGACAAACCAAAAAATCTGTCAAAATCTAAATACTATTGATTTAGATGATTACATTGCATGGCCCTATATTATGAATGCATTGAAAATTCGTATACATGTCCAAAATCCTTACAGAATATAGACGAGAAACCGTGACATCGCCTTCTTCCTTAATGCCTTGGTTTTGTTTCACCTTCATGGCTGGTTGGTATATTCTTTGCAAAAACCTACCGCCTCAATTTCTTTTCGTTACTGCAAAATTTGGCACCATGATATATTTTGCTGATTAGAAGAAGCCAAAGAGGGTGAAAAATCACAATAATTGATTTTTTTGCAGCTTCATACAATATTAGTCACAAAATTTAGAGATCTTAAATCTATCATACAAAATAATCAAACTTGTTGCAGCTTCATAAATGATAAATAAGATAGTCCATATATATGAGAAAGCCGATGCATACCGGTTTTGAATCAGTTGCGGTTCTAGGAGAGGGTGTTTTAACTTTACCACTACCAGAGACAACCTCGTCCATGCTTTGTCCCTGTCGTCTGTATCTACCACCGGAAGCAACAAATCCAGGGCATGGTCTGTAAGCTTTTATAGGCCACCATCCAAAGCCAGGGACAGTTGCAATCCCACCTTGCATCCTTCCTTCACCATTACATCCTCTCTCTATTTCTTCTTTTCCACATGCTTTACAACCACTGTTAAAACATGTTCAGAAACTATATACCTTAAAATAATTTGATGTCTTTCTACATTACAGAGACACTATATGGCAAGTTTTGATAAAAAAGGGAAAATGGATGATACCTTTGTTGGGTTGAGGATTTTGATTGATTGGTAACAGGAAGCTGTTCTTCTGGTGAAGAAGAAATGAGGGAAGTTGGAGTAGAGGAAGGAGAACATGGTGAGGGGGGAACAAGAATCTTAGGAAAACAAGGGGAAGCTGTAGCTGACCATGGATTTTTTGGCTTGTGCAATTGAACCTGATGGTGATAATGTTGAGGAGTTGGAACTGAAAGGAAAGCTATTGTCATTCTTTCTCTCTCCCTCACTTTTTCTCTCTTTCTCTCTCTATTAGGGACTGAGTAATGTGAGCCACTCTTTTAATTCTACTTATCCTAAATTCCAAAGTATTTCATCAGTGTGAGGATGTTAAAAGAGTTGAACTCCTCTTCTTTTCTCAAAAGAAATTAAGGCTCAATTCAATCCAATTCCAACAAAAAAAAAGTTTGATATGTTTAATAATAGTTTAAAAAATGGATATAAAAAGTTACATATATTTCCTGCTTCATTAATTATTATATTACCAATAAAATAGATTTTCAGCTATAAATATCCATTTAATGGTAAAAAAAATCTATTAATCCCCTTACTAATAGAAAAAAACAAGATTTTCACTTTTAGAAGTTGAATGAGCAATTTTAAAAATGAGTATTCCTGAACATATGACCTAACGTTTGGAAAAGCATCATTTGTTAGCACAAGTTTGGAAAATTGTCTCAACAAAAAGTGCATACACTACACTACTAGAACTGGATTGCACACCAAAATTAGAGTATGCATTTGCTCCCGCAACTGCACAGCCTTTGTTTTTCACAAGTCTTGCCGACGCATGCGACTTTGATTCACATTAATCTTTTAATGTATTTACTTTAATCCACTTAATCTATTTTTCACTCTTTTCTAACCTCATTTCAATTTCCTGTATTATATACAGTATGAAAACAAAAGATTCAAAACTCAAAACAAAACTTCCAATTACGAAAAATAATTTCAAGCATCTTGCTTTTGCAAATAAACCTTTTCTGAAACCAGTATCAGACATAACAGTATATCATCTCTGTTACTATAATTATCCATGCATAATTTGTTGCTCTACATTTCCATTCATCACAGAACTGTGATGATGAACCATATACCACCGTCCACTTTGGAACTCAAACACATTGGTTACATAGAACGGCCCTGTATCCATGTCAAGATATGTTTTCATGGTAACCCAAGCCATGTCAGTCAAGACACGAGCTCGTACATCCCGAACCTGAAAGTTCAATCCTTGATCCCAGTTGAAAACGAGTTGCCAGCCCCGCATTACTCCATTATACCTGTAGCATGGAATATTGGGTTAATGTTATTCAGACCAGAATGACATAAATTACAATGAAGTACAAAGAATTGTCCATATAATTTCACAAACTTGCAACATCTCTGAAAAATTATCTTTCTAATATATAGGATCTATTTCCAATATCTTAAGATCAAGTCCCTAAGTTACCAAAACCCAGTTGACCTGAATCTAATACCTGAGAGTTTAGTAGTTCAATCAAAATATCTAAGCTAGAAAAACAGTTTAAAGAAAAGGTTCGGAGTGGAAACTTACACGAGAATAACATTAGAACATTCACTTGTTTCTAGTTTAAATTTAAATACATTCACTTGTTTCTATCAATTTTATATACATGGGACCTAACAATTTCTTTCAAGTAACACAGGGTATATATCATGCAAGTGCCATAACCAAAAAATCAACACACAACAACTTAAACAAAAATATGAAAAAGATATATCCTGCCAATTGAAAATGGATAATTTTATAAGAGAAAAAGAGACATTTACTCATGAAAGAAACATACCCCGAAAAAAGTTCTCCTGAGGCGTGGACGCATTTCACATAATCTGCATTTAGCCAAAAACGACGCATTGCCGGAATGGACTTGTCTCTTAAAATATTGAAAAATTCTGTATTAACAATCACAATTGCTCTTGTGGCAGCATAGTAAGCCTTCCACCCATTTCTTGGAATGACGCTACTTTGTTCCAATGTGAAGTCCTAAAAAAAATATCTTAAAAAGATTACAATAGAAAGATACACATGGAAAAATGAGAATCACCAAAAATCATCTAAAAAATTCAGCCCAAGTAATCACCGAAACTCTCAAAAAGATACACCTGGCAAAATGAGAATCACCAAAATTCAGCCTAAGTAATCACCTAAACTCTCAATTAGACCGGACAAATTAGATGTTTAGGTTCGTGCCAATTTACTATATGACTTCATCCTAGAACATAATGATCATTTCACCAAAGTAGTCATTCTAGGTTAGTGGCGCACAGCAACCGACCCCAAAAGTGGGATAGCATATGGCGGGATGACCGCTCATAAAAACTAGTAGTTCAAGCAAGATAAGAAACATAACTGGCATGCAAGTTTGAACTGTTTACATAGTTATCCACAAGGGAACAACCAACAACACCATACAAATCCATTTTCCTCTACAACCTAAATCACACCATTTAAGGGCAATAGCAATTTGAAAAAAGGACATTACATGAACCAAGTTGAATCATCCCTCTTCACCCATCACAAAAAAATAAAATAAAATGAGAAAGCAATGAATTGAAGACCTTATGATAGAGGGCTTTCCAGGCATTATCATCATTAGCAGCCTTGCGCATCAAAGAATTAGTCATGGAAAGGCGACACAAACTGGGATAATCCAAGTAACTGAGGGCGTGCGTAGTAATTTCAGGAACAAGCTCCTCCATCATAGAAGAACCAGAACCAGTGCGACGATCAGGCAACACAAGCGGCGAAAGAGAAGGACTGATCTCCATCATTTCCGGAACAGTACTTCCGTTCAAGTAAGGCAGAGAATCGGAGTTGTTGCAGTGGTTGAATGGCGGCGGCGTGAATCTGGGGAGTGAGAAGCGAAAGGAAAAGGGTCGGAAGAGAGAGAAGAGAGCGAGGAAGAAACAGAGGGTGGTCAGTGTAACGGCGAGGAGGAAGGGTTCTGAGAAAAGAGAGAACATGTCGATTCGTAAGACATGAAAAACCCTAAATTGGTGGAATTGGAAACCCTAAATTTGAATGAAAGGGGGAAATGAAAAATAAGAAAAATTGAAATTGGAGAGAGTGGATACTACTCGCTTGCTCTCTCAACCCAAACCCTTCACAACTGCTGCGTTCATACTGCCTTCTCCGTCAAATGTTAGTAGTAACAACGTTCTTCATTGGTTAACATATAATTTATTATTTATTATTTATTATTTAAAATAAAATTGGCAAAAACTAGTAAATTAGTATATGGGTTAAGTAGATCACTTTACATTATCAATTGAAAAATAATAGAAGTAAAAGAGAGGTAGAAATGTGAAATTAAAATAAATGATAAAATTTACAAAGATTAATGTATTTGAAATTCTTAAAAGCAATAACAAATATTTATACTCTAATCTGTCATATAATACAACCCAATATATATTTTAGTGTTGATATCCATTTTCCTCTATTATATGGTGTTAATATTTTAGTGTTAAATATGAAGCTATAAATAGATTGAGTTCGTCTTTAAAGGTTGTTGTAATGGTTTGAAGGCACGAACGCGAGTTCAGGTGTGATGTCGTGTGGACGAAAAGCTCAGTTTTGTGGACACCGATTTCTAATGAAAAATCATATTTTTGGATCTAGCGCAAACTCGTGAATAAGCTATTAGAAATATAAGTTCTGAGGGTTAGCTAAATGTGTTCGTTAAATATCTCAATCTCTTTCATTCCTCTTTCGTTGTTATTTTTATTTTTTGATAATGAGTAATTTGTATTTTGCAAGAATGATGATGATTGATAGTTTTTTCATTGGGATGATGAATTATTTTCTTGCAAACAAGTGTGTAACACGGTGGGAGAACTGACTTGTTTGTTTTGCGTTTTATCGCAAATGTTGCAGATAGCAAGAGTTCCCACCGACTTTTCTTTTATCCAATAAAGAAAAGGTGAAAAGAACAGGAAAAACCTTTTTTATCGATTCTGAGTACGGGAGGTAATTATGAAAAGGGAAGGTATTAGCACCCTTTTTATCCGTAGTTATCTACGGGCTCTTAATTGCTTAACTCACTTTTGAAAATTTGCTTTTTGTGTTTATGTGATTTAAAAAGTATTTGGAAAGTATTTCGCTTTGACTTCATAATGATTCTTGTATCAGTCCTCAAGAATGTATACGAAATGTTTGGAAATGTTTGTTTGGAAAAATGTAACTTTGTAATGATTCTCGTTGGAATGTATACAAAGTGTTTGTTTGAAACTATTTTGAAAAGAATTGTGAGGTGTGAAAAGTATTTTGATTGGATTGGAGCAAGCAATTAAAAGTCTTATTACCTACTCAAAAAGGTCGTTCTTGTTATTTTTCCTTCTCCTTTAGGATAACACTATCCATACCATTAGTTGGTAGGTAACTTTATCCGTTGGATGTGAAGGGACTGACATAGGGTCATCGTATGGTCATTGAAGGCAACAATGTAAGGATACCTTAGCAATTCGAAGGGACGATCATCATTTATTCGTAGGCAACAACCGAGGGACGAGATCATATATTCGTAGGCAACATCGAGGGTCATCGAGGGACTATGATCTTTGTGATGATATTGAATCGAGAGACTTTTGCTAACGATACCCCTACGTTCGAGGGACATGACCATGTTTTTTCGAAAGGCAACAAGAGAGGATCCCTAAGTGGTGCAAGTGTGAAGGGTGTGTTCAATTCAGATATTTTATCTTGGAGATTAGGTTATTCTAAGATTGACTGATTAGTCTTGCCATATAATCCTATTATCCATACATCTAAGCATTGTAAATAGACAGTTTATAAGAGGTGCAAAAAGCAAAAGTGCGGAAAGTAAAAGTGCAGAAAGTAAACCTTACGCTATTACAAGACTTTGGGGCAGTTACATTATTGGAGGTGCGGAAAGTAAATTGCGAGAAATTAAATCTACGCTATTACAAAAATAACCTTGCAACCTATACATTGGTTTCTAGAATTTAAATACGAAAAAGCAGTAAATAGATAAAAGAAAAATATTTTAAATAAAGACATAAGTATACTAAACCCTAATTAAAAAGGAAAAAATATTTTTGGAGTTTTTTGTGGTTGATTTTAATGTGAAAAAGAAATTAGAAGTTAATTTGAAATTAATTATGAAAACAATTAAAAGTGATGAGAAAAATAAAATATTTTTGTGTTTAAAATTAATTAAACATTTTTTAAACCTAAATCTAAAATAAAAATATTTTTTAGAGTTTTTTATAATAGTGAAAATAATTAAAACAAGAAAAGAAAAATAGAGAAAAAAAGTTAGAAAAAATCGAAAAAAAGAGAAAAGTTAGAAAAAGGAATGGAAAAAAAGGTTAGGGACGCCAAGGATCGAACTAGGTACCCCAGGGTGACTAATCAAACGCGTTGCTATCTGAGCTATTGGATGTTGTTGTCTTTGAATCAGAGCCATCAGATTATATATGTTCCTCGCGTTTCATTTGGGTATTCAACATAAGTCAAACCGTGGGACCCAGTATTATTATGCTAGCCAATCAGACGACAGAACGATGCCACACAGGGAGTTAAAAGGTCAACGCCAGAATTCTCCTCCGGAGCTAGGGCTCCGGTCATCTTCTCCGGCTAACACAAAACCTAAAAATCTGCAAAATGCATCAATTAATAAAAAACAAAAGTCCAGATCGATTATATTGGTCCTTGCGAACACGATGGTGGTGTTCTTTCGTCCTGAAACTGTCTATAAATTATGACTCGAAGCTTTTCCGTTTTAAAGCCCTAACAATGGCAGATCATGTTTCGGCCATTAAAAACTCGCTACGATTGTTCTAACCTGCTCTAATGAACCTCAGGAAACGATTAACAATGTTAGTTCAGGCAAAAATACGATAAAAAGCAAAATACGAATTTTAAAAATATAATGCAATCAGAGTTCATGAAACATGCGATTCAGGGAGTTTTGGCCATGGATTTTGATCCATACTTACTCTATATTACCTCAGGAACATGAATGACTGCTTGGAATTGTTTGAAAATGGCTGCAAGTTGAAACTCGATGGTGCAACTTTTCTTTGAAATTTTGAACTTTCAAACCCTAATGCTTGGCTGCTGAATTCTGTCTTCTTGATGTCTGAATGTGTTATATATTTATAGGGCAAGAGAATTAGGTCAAAACTTGAGAGAGAATATATGTCATTCATGGAAAATATTTGATCGAAAAATCAAATGTAATGTTTCTAAAATTGTTCAATCTTCATGCAATCATCCCTTATACGATTTGGCCAGCTTGCTGTGACTTACTTGGACCTCAAGATATCTAAATAACAAAGCCCACACACCTTGGCCTCTTGTCTTGCATTTTATTTTATTTAAAATTGAATATTAATGGAATAATTCAAAATAAATTAAATAAATGATGGAAGGGCGTGTACTTGGACTTAGAGGTCATGGGTCATCTTAGAAAAAAGTTCAGATCATAAAAACCTAAGCCCATTTGGAAAATTTTCAAGTTTGATCAATACTTTTTTCATGCACTTCTTCAAATTTCTCAAACTTGCCCAAGTCATAAGTTGCTCAATTTTTATCATTTGAGAGTGTTCTTGGACTTTTTAGAAAGATCAAGATGTCCTATAAATGCTCCTTTTGGTTTAATCTTCATTGAAGCTTCCATGTTCATGTACACTTCTTTTGAAAAAGATGACTTTTTGTTGACTTTTAGAATGACCTATAATGTCTTGACCCATAACTCTCAAATGAAGCATTTTTGGCCAAAGCTTGTGAGACACAAAGTTGTAGAAAATTGAATTCCCTTCAAAATGAGCTTTGATGGAAAAAATTTGATAAAGCATGTGAAAGTTATGCCTGGTCAAAGTTCGTTGAATTTTCTTGATGAATCATGATCAACCCTTGATCAAATGATGAATGTGACTTCAAAACTTGATGTTGACCAAAAATGATGAAGTTTGACTGCATGTTGACCGCAGTTGACTTTTTGTCCAATACAATTATTTTTAACCCGTCTGGGTAATTGACTGAGCAATCTTGAGATATGAGGCTTGCAACTTGACATGGTGATACTTTGAGACATGTGATGAGGCATGATGCTCACTTGATACAATAGAAACCATTTTGACTTGAGAGAATCAAAACCCTAGTTATGGGTTGATTGTTTTAGGAGAGGGTTCATATTATCAACCCTTGAGGAACTCTTGAGTATGAAGATGTGTATTGACTGAAAAATAGGAGGGAAAATTTTGGGGTATAACAATTTCCCCTTCTCAATCTTCTTGTACATGAAGGGTTAGATTTGTATTCTTGTCTTTCGTGACCTGAAGGTAGAAGATGATTTAGCACTCGAGTGCCCTAGAAATTTGCACTCGTTGGTGTATGGAATGAGACCGTCGACTGACCATATACTGGAATGGACTTATAGATGACATTTGGAGAAGATGATGTTGGGGAGTGAGTCGTACGTTAGACTCCATGCTTGTTTTTGAATGGGGTTATTAGTACGCATTGATTTTTAACTAGATATGCAGCATTCTGAAGGTGAAGAGATAACAATGTGTAGTCAGAGATGGGCTTAAAGATGCCACCCGGAGAGATAAGGACGTGTAATCGGAGATGGGCTTAAAGATTCCATTTGGAGTAATTTATGATAAACATTCGTCAGGATGTAGATAGTTTTCCCATCTTGTTACGAGTGTTAATCTGTTGCCTGCTGGTAAACCCGTGTGGTCTCGGGACTGCATACCGTTTAATTGTGTCAATTAGTCTCCCCGTCTTGTTTCGAGAATTGATCTACAAGTTGTTTTGTTTGGCATACCCGTCTGGTCTTGAGCCTTCATACTGTTATGGTCGTACAAATAGTTTTCCCGTCTTGTTTCGGGCATTAATCTTTGAGCGTATGTTTGGAGATTTGTGAATAATTTTTTCCTGTTTAAGAATTTAAACTTGAAAGAATGAGGTTAGTTTTATGCATATTATGATGCATGCGAGTATGTAATGATGATCGAGAATGATACATGCACATGTTATGATTTTTATGAATAATGTATGAATGTAGATGTTGTGGTATTTCAAAATATATCCATCTTGAAAAAGATGGGAATGTTCTGCTGGAGATCTCCGACTTCTGCTTAGGGATATAATTGTTGGAGACCCTGACTGGGGGGGCAAGAGAGATGTGGATTCCTCCAATGCACTATCTGACCAAGTTCCAGGTCTGGATATTGATGTTGTTGGAAGATGATAATCTTTGAGTGATACTCAACTGGGGATGAATATCTTGTGTATAACCCTTGCAGATGTAGTTTTGAATAGCTTATTACTGCTTGGATACTGACATAATAAGTTGATGATAGTTTGTTACTGCTCGGGGACCAACGTAACAAAGTTGACGTTCGCGGCGTAGGGACTGACGTGACAATGTAGACGATCACTGCTCGGGGACTAACGTGATGAGTTTAATAGGATCACTACTCAGGGACCAACGTGATGAGTTTGATAAGATCACTGCTCGGTGACCAACGTGATGAGTTTGATAGGATCACTGCTCGGGGACCAATATGATGAGTTTGATAGGATCACTGCTCAGGGACTAACGTGATGAGTTTGATATGATCACTGCTCGGGGACTAACGTGACGAGTTGATAGGATCACTGCCTGGGGACTAACGTGATGAGTTGATAATTGTCTTACTACGGCTCGAGGACCAATGTAACAAGCAGAAATGTAAACCCTATTGTAAGGGGATGATCTTGCTGAGGATATGATAGTGTAGTAATCTTGTTGGGAAATCTGTCTTTATCGAGGGAGCGATGGCTCTGTGGGGATTGTAGAGATTATTCTGTGCGAATATTTCTGCGAAATTGATTTCGCAGGGGTGTGTTGGTGACTTGCGTTGTCATTCGAACTCCTAGATCCTGTAGTAACTGCCGTTTCTGTTTGCTTTTCGTGCATTTGTGAACAAATATTTATTGTCAGATGTATATAATCATTCAAAGTAATCATTGGACTTATGCAAACAAAACAGATAAAAGTAAAAAAGTTTGAAATTGAAAAAGGGGAATTATATTGATTTTGAAAAGTAAGCCTATAGACAGACAATTTGTGTATAAAGAGACAGATGTCCTAGTAAGAGGAAACCTTCAGAAACATTTGGAAAATAGTAAAAGCTATGTGTAAATGATCCCATCGAGTTTCGACTCTGCTATTGCTCATATATTTTCGACTATCTCATCTCCTTGCTGCTAGAAGAAGGTAATTAGATTGATCTGCGCCATTTTAATCTTGAGGTTGAGAGTGGTGTAGCCTATAATTAGATGATCTTGACGAGACATAGTCATACACTTTAATCCCTAACTTTTGTCTAGATCACCCTTTTGGGTTTTCAGTCTACCAGAATACCCTTTCTTGCCCAAGCCACCTTTGCAGGTTTTCGACTTGCCGGGTGTACATTTTTTATATATGTTCCTAATTTTTTCCCGAACCCTTTTGGTTTGCCAGGACGCCCTTATTTTTGCCTAGGCCAGTCAACCTAGCGGGTCTCGTTTATGTGTAGTATTTTTTGACTATGTATGCGCTCACAGGATGCGGGAAGTCTTCTCCATCCATAATGCTCAGTATCATGGCTTCGCCGAAAAAGATTGTCTTGACTACAAATGGTCCCTCATAGGTGGGAGCCCACTTGCCCCTGGGATCACCTTGTGGTAAGATGATGTGCTTTACTACTAGATCGCCAACTTGGAACAATTGGTGCTTGACTTTCTTATTGAAGGCTTTGATCATGCATTTATGATATATTTGTCCATGGCAGATGGTTGCGAGTCGCTTCTCATCGATCAAGTTTACCTGGTCAAGTCGAGTCTGACCCATTCGTCTTCATCTAACTCCTCATCTCTCAAAACTCTAAGTGAAGGAACCTGAACCTCAATGGGTAGAACCGCTTCCATATCATACACGAGAGAGAATGGGGTTGCCCCTGTAGTTGTTCATACTGAAGTGTGATAACCATGGAGAGCAAATGGCAATATTTCCTGTCAATCCTTATACTTCATTGTCATCTTCTGTATAATCTTCTTGATATTCTTGTTGGCGGCTTCCACAACACCGTTCATCTTTGGCCCGATGAGCCAAATAATCAGCCACTACACTTTCTTTGATCACTTTCTGAGTAGTGTATTGAATGTCGTATTCGGTCAAGATTATTTTCCATCTTGATATTCTTCTGGAGAGAGCAGGTTTCTCGAATATGTATTTTATCGGAACCATTTTGAGATCAATAAGGTAGTGTGAGTCAACATATATTGTCTTAGTCGGCGAGCATCCCAAGCCAAAGCGTAACAAGTTTTCTCGAGCAGTGAGTATCTTGTTTCATAGTCGATAAACTTTTTGGTAAGGTAGTATATTGCATGCTCTTTTCGACCAGACTCATCATGTTACCCCAACACACACCCCCATTGAATTCTCCAACACTGTTAAATACATTATTAGAGGTCTTCCTTCAACTGGTGGAATCAAGATAAGAGGTTTTGTAGGTACTCCTTGATTTTGTCAAAAGTAGTCTGGAAATTTTCGTTCCATTCCAGTACTTGATCTTTCTTCAGTAACATGAAGATTGGATCACAAGTAGCAGTTAGATGCACAATGAATCTGGCAATGTAATTCAGTCGTCCTAGGAAACCTCTGACTTCCTTCTCTGTGCAGGGAGCTGGCATTTCCTGAATAACTTTAACCTTAGCGGGGTCAACTCCAATACCTTTACCACTGACAACGAAACCCAAGAGTTTGTCGGATCTGACTCCAAAGGTACATTTGTTCGGATTCAGTCTCAATCTGTATTTCTTCATTCTATCAAACACCTTACGTAAATGATCAAGATGTTCTTCTTTGGTTTTTGATTGAGCTATCATGTCGTCAATGAGACCTTTATCTTGTGATGGATCATATCATGGAATAAAGCTACCATAACACGCAGATATGTTGTGCCAATATTCTTCAACCCAAACGACATGACTTTGTAACAGAAAGTGCCTAATTATGTAACGAAAGTAGTCTTATTCATGTCTTCGGGAGTCATCTTGATCTATTGTAACCGTAGAAACCATCCATAAAAGAGAAAACTTTGTGTTTAGAGGTGTTGTCAACCAGAACATCAATATGTGGAAGCGGAAAATTGTCTTTCGGGATCGCCTTATTCAGATATGGTAGTCTACACATATGTGCACTTTGCCATCCTTTTTAGATATTGGTACCACGTTTGCAACCCACTATGGATAGGAAGTAACAGATAAGAAATATGCATTGAACTACTTCATGACTTCAAATTTAATTTTCTCAGACATTTCAGGAGGCATACGAAAAACTTTCTGCTTCACAGGGAGAAAACCTTATTTCATTGGTAGTCGGTGTACCACAATGTCGATATCTAAACCCGACATGTCTTCGTAGGACCAAGCAAAAATCTCGATGTAATTTTGCAGCATTTGGATCAATATCTCCTTAACAGTGTTCTCAAGACCTGCTCCTATCTTGATTTCTTTTTTGTCTTCGTCAGTACCTAGATTCACAACCTCAACCGATTCTTTGTGTGGTTGTAGCCCTTTATTCTTGCTGTAATAGTCTGGAAAGTTCTCCTGGTACTTCACAATTTTCCTCACCTTCGTCTTCGGCTTGGTAGATCGAATTATCAAAGTCATATTTAGCAATAACAGAGACGTTATCAATGAGATCTAGAGTGAACATGGATCTGTAGTTTATTATGTGGGTGTGTGTAAGAACACATAGCTTTTGAAAAGGTGATAAAGTAAAAAATAGACAGAGACCACAATATTTGAATGCAAAAGTCCAATGATTTATTGAATGAAAATATGTGAATGACAATTAATAACCCTCACAAATGAACCATTGTGCCCCGGGCAAGGCACTAGGCTTAAAGTCTTATTGTTCAAAGCGTAAAGCAAAAAAGCATAAAACAGAAAAAACAATTACTCCTGTCTAAAGGAGATTAGCATAACATCCTTAGTCGTCCAATTGTTGAGTCCATCGCCGGGAGTTGGGAAGATCCAATTTTTGATGTCTAACTCATGATCATCATTTTCTATAGCATGAACTCCATTCTTGTTGATGCGGAATGACGGTCTACCAGCATGTTCGCGACGTATCATCTTCTGACCTTTGGAAGTGAAGCCTGAACCAGTATTTTCAAATTTGAATAGAAACTCGGGTAGCTGACCCCAAACAATACAACCTCCTTCTTCAACTACAACTCTGACATCTTCCAGTGATGCCATCTTCAGTGGAACTCTAGTAATCTCATGAGTGACAGGAGCGTTAATATGCATGACTCATGGAATTACTTCGAAATCTTGACAGGGAGTCTCAAAAAAATCGCCTTCCATTTTAATGTATCGAAATGACTGCAGATGGCTTACCATATACTCTTCCTTTCCTCATATTGTAACAATATTCCCCTTCACTAGGTACTTCAACTTCTGATGCAGGGTAGAAGTAACAACGCTTGCCCCATGTATCCAAGGGTGTCAGAGCAGGCAAGAATAAGCTGGACGAATATCCATCACAAAGAAAGTAGAGTCAAAATTCTGGGAATCCACTTTGATCGGCAGGTTGAGCTCTCCAAGCACTATTCTCTTCGAACCATCAAAAGCTCTTACGATTATGTCTGCGACACGGTGGGAGAACCGACTTGCTTGTTTTGCGTTTTATCGAAAATGTTGCGGATAGCAAGAGTCACCACCGACTTTTCTTTTATCCAATTAAGGGAAGGCGAAAAGAACAGGAAAAGACCTTCGTTAGATTCTGAGTACGGGAGGCAATTATGAAAAGGGAAGGTATCAACAACCTTTCCATCCGTAGTTATCTACAGACTCTTAATTGCTTAGCTCATTTTGAAATTTGCTTTCTGTGTGTGAGTTTGAAAAGATGTTTTTGAAATGCATTTCTCTATGATTTCGTAATGATTCTCGCTGGAATGTATACGAAGTGTTTGGAAATGTTTTGTTTTGAAAAAGTATTTAACTTTGTAATGATTCACGCTGGAATGCATACAAAGTGTTTGAAATTTTTTGAAAGTAAGTGTAAGGTATGAAAAGTATTTTTGAATTGATTAGAGCAAGAAAAAAAGTCTTATTACCTACTCAGAATGGTCATTTCCATGTTATTTTGTTTCCTTTAGAATTAGGTTATCCATACCATTAGTTGGTAGGTAATCTTATTCGTTGGATGTAAAGGGACATTCGTAGGGTCATCGTATGGTCATAGAAGGCAACATATAGGGATACCTTAGCATATTCGTAGGGACGATCATCACTTTTCATAGGCAACAACCAAGGGACGAGATCATGTATTCGTAGGAAACAATCGAGGGTCATCGAGGGAATATGATCTTTGATTCGAAGAGACTGTGATGATATTGTTTGTAGGAAACTGTGCTAATATATCTCTACATTCGAGGGACATGACCATGTGTTATACCCCAAAATTTTCCCTCCTACTTCTCAAGACAATCCACAAGGATTTCACAAGGGTTGACCAGACAAACCCTCTTCTAAGCAATCAATCCAAACTAAGGTTTTACTCTTCTCAAGTAAAAATGGATTTCCAACGCTTAAAATGGTCATCATACCTCATCATATGCTTCAAGGGATCACCATGTCAAGTTTCAAGCCTTACAAGTCAAAATTGCTCATCCAGTTGCTCAGATGGTTGAAAATCAACTATATTGGACAAAAAGTCAATTGTGGTCAACATACAATCAAACTTCATAATTTTTGGTAAACATCAATATTTTGAAGTAATATTCATCATTTGATCAAGGGTTGATCATGATTCCTCAAGAAAAGTCAAGATTTGATCAAAAGTCAAAGTTTCTAAGTTAGAGTTTTTCAGACAAAAGTCAACAGAACTTTGACCAGGCATAAATTTCACATACTTTATCAGAAATTTTTCCACCAAATCTCATTTTAAAGGGAATTGAATTCTCTACATCTTCATGTCTCGCAAGCTTTGGCTAGAAATGCTTCATTTGGAAGTTATGGATCAAAACATTACAGGTCCTTTTAAAGTCAACAAAAGTCATCTTTTTGCAAAGAAGTGTTCATGAACATGGAAACTTCATTGAAGATGAAACCAAAAGGGATGTTTAGAGGACATCTGGAGATTTCTAAAAATTCCAAGAACACCCAAAAATGTTAAAAATTGAGCAAGATACAAGTTGTGCAAGTTGAGCATTTTTGAGGAGGTGCATAAAGAGAAATACTTGAGAAAATAAAAAAAATTCTAAATGGGCCTAACGTTTCTTGATTCAAACTTGTTTCTAATCTCAATTAGAACCTCCAAGCCCAATGCCACACCCTTGAGGTTTTTATTTTATTTATTTTGATTTTTTATTCATTAAAGGTCAATTTAATTAAAATAAAATAGCAAAGAACAAATCAATCAATGCAAGGCTGAATATTTGACATTCTTGAGATCCAAGATACCTATTAAATAGACAAAATTTCGAAATTGAGTGATTGGCAAGAGATTGGTACAAGATTGGAAACATTTGATCAAAATTGAAAAGATTGACAAATCAAATATACTCTCAATGAATGGGATATATTTTCTCATCCATTATCAACTTGGACCCATCCTTTATAAATTCAAAGGGTTTCTAAACCCTAGAGGAGAATTTTTTGCAGCTTGAAGAACCCAAACCTAGCTTCAAAAAACCGTGTGTGTCAAGTAATTTGCAGCCACAGTTTTTCACCAATTCAAGGCATTCCAACACATTCCTGGAGGTCCTCTGATCCATTCCAGACACTTATAGATCGCAAAAGCATCCAGAAACCGGATATCCATCATCAAGGTTTGCCTCAAAAATTTCGAGATTGAATTCATAGCTACATGCATTTTAAATGTATTTTGATTATATATTCATGTTCATGATGTTATTTGCAAGCTCCTGTATCGTTTTTGAGTTTTAGCACAGGAACGAGAATCTGCCATGGCTAGGGTTTATGAGCTCGAATTAGGGATTTCTGAAATAGGAAAAATTGGGTGAAACCAAAGGCTCTATCACACTCAGGGGGTCAAACCGAGTTGATCCATGTCCCCATAAAAAATTTATATTGTGTATTTCTTGATTTTGATTTCTTGCAGGGGTATAGTGACAGATAAAACTGTGGCTATAGACTTTTGCTACGGATACAAACCGTAGGTAAAAGTTTGGGCATTTCAAACGAAGAAGACGATCTCTTCGCGCGCGTTTTGTTTTAAATAGTTTTCAGAAATTAATTTCGTTTATATTTATTTTGTTTCATTATTCAGACAACTAACATGCCTAACTCAGGTGGTAAGGCAGCGCGCGTGTGAGGGAGAGGAGCAGGGTTTAATCCCTGGCTCCAGCATTCTTTTTTACCACTTTGCCAAACTAACCAATTTCTCATTATTTTTCTATTTTTATTTAATTGTTTTCAAATTTTTTTTAACACATTAAAAAATCAGTAAAAAATATTTTTTTCATAATTAGGTTAGAAAAACTTTAATTTAATTTTTGACATAAAAAAAATATTATTTTTCATCTTTATTTTATTTAATTGTTAATTAGTCGAAAGTTAACCTTTAAATCATTTTTTCCATATCAAATTAATCCAGAAAATTCCCAAAAATATTTTTCTAAGTTAATTAGGTTTACTAACCCGACAAGTTTTTTCTCTAACTCAAAATCTTTTTTACTAACATTATTTTCTATTATTTAGAATTCGATCCTTCTCGTAATATTTTTCGATTATTGTAATTGCTTCCAAGTTGTAATAGTTAGGTTTAATTTCTCGCATTTCTTTCAATATTATGTAACTGCTCATGGGATGTAATAGTTTAATTAGGGTTTACTTTCCGCACTCCTTATTATGTATCTGCCCCAAAGCCATGTAATAGTCTAGGGTTTTACTTTCCCGCACTTTACATTTTTGCAATTTATTTTCCGCATATATTAACTGCTAGTAACTAGGCGTGTATGGCAAGATTAATTTAATCAACGTAGCTAACCCTAATCCAAAGATAAATATCTGAACTTAACACACTCTTTTCACACATGCACCCACCTTAGGGTATCCTCTCTCGTTGCCTTACGAACAATGGTCATGTCCCTCGAATGTGGGGATATCTTAGCTAAGACGCTTACAAACATATCATCATAGTCCCTTCGATATAAAGATCATATTCCCTCGATGACCCTCAATTGTTGCTTAAGAATACATGATCTCGTCCCTCGATTGTTGTCTACGAAAAGTGATGATCGTCCCTACGAATACGCTAAGGTATCCCTACAAGTTTCCTTCTATGACCATCAGATGTCCCTTCGAATGTCCCTTTTACATCCAACGGATAAAGTTACCTACCAACTAATGGTATGGATAGCGCTACCCTAAAGGAAAACAAAATAACACGGAAATGACCGTTCTGAGTGGGTAAAATAAGTCTTTTTTGCTTGCTCAATCAAAATAATTTTTACACCCGACACTTTTCTCAAAAAATCTTTTTCAAAACACTTTGTATACATTCCAACGTGAATCATTACAAAGTCCTTTTCCAAAACAAAACATTTCCAAACACTTCGTATACATTCCAGCATGAATCATTACGAAGTCAAAGTGAAATGCCTTTTCAAAATATTTTCAAACACACACACACACAAAGAAATTTATAAAGTGAGCTAAGCAATCAAGAGCCCGTAGATAACTACAGATGGAAAGGGTGCTAACACCTTCCCTTTTCATAACTGCGTCCCGTACTCAGAATCTAACGAAGGTCTTTTCCTGTTCTTTTCGCCTTCCCTTAATTGGATAAAAGAAAAGTCGATGGAGACTCTTGCTATCCGCAACATTTGCGATAAAATACAAAACAAACAAGTCAGTTCTCCCACCGTGTTACAGAACTGGCGACTCTGCTGGGGAAGACACCCTAAAGAGAGGTTACCTTAGGGTCTTTAGATCATTTTATTGCTTTCATTGTTTGACTTGTCTGCTTTATCTTAAGGGTTGCTTGGGTATTATACTTGTGGGGGATCCTACACCCGAATCCAGGTTTTCTTGTGTATCGCATATACATTCATTCATACAAGGTAAACTTCAATTCATTGCTCATTCGCATATGTTGATAATCAGAGTATGTTTCATCTTTCCAATAGAATGTCAGCTTTAAGCAGAAAAAGTTCAGCTTTCCACTTTCTTCACTGAATTACTCCTCATGTAAGAATAGAGTCTCGACCCTCTTTTTGAGCCTCAGTGATTTTTCAAATCACCCTTCCCCAGATTAATCATGGTTCGAACTCTGGTCTACAAGCAGAATTATTACCTTGTCCCTCTTAAACTATGATTTCTAATTGGAAAGCACAATTATGTCAGGAAAATATCATTTCTCCAGCGGTGTTGTTACGATCTTTTCCTAACGACAGGAGATAGTATCTTCCCACAAGCAGTTGGTTTTCCCCATCAGTTCTGTTAATGCCAATTTGGCCTTCTTTCAGAAACCCAACGAGGAATCTCTCGTTATAGATTAACCTTATCTCTCAAGCAAGTTAAAGACTTATTGTTGAAATTTTCAATGAGTGATTTACAAGCTCGTCATTTGGAAGTTCCTTTGGGGTGATTTACAAGCTCATTGCTGAACATTTCTTTTTGGTATTCCTTTGGGTGATTTACAAGCTCATCACTGAATAGCCGTTTATCTCCAATGGGTGATTTACAAGCTCGTCGTTTGGAAGTTCCTTTGGGTGATTTACAAGCTCACTGTTGAATATTTATTTTCGATATTCCTTTGGGTGATTTACAAGCTCATCGCTGAATAGCCGTTTATCTCCGATAGGTGATTTACAAGCTCATTGTTGGAAATTCCTTTGGGTGATTTACAAGATCACTATTGAACATTTCTTTTTGGTATTCCTTTGGGTGATTTACAAGCTCATCGCTGAATAGCCGCTTATCTCCGATGAGTGATTTACAAGCTCTTCGTTTGGAAATTCCTTTGGGTAATTTACAAACTCACTATTGAACGTCTCTTTATGGTACTCCTTTGGTTGATTTACAAGCTCATTGTTGATTAGTCAATTATTTCCGATGAGTGATTTACAAACTCATTATTGGACGTCTCTTTGGATGATTTACAATCTCATTGATGATTGGTCCTTTCGGTATTCCTTTGAGTGATTTACAAACTCATTGCTGATTAATTCCAATAGCTGGTTGCAATAAGATTTGTTATTTCGATGAATGGTATCCTTGTCGTTATGGGAGGTAGTTTGTTTAAGATCTGTTATTCCGATGAATGGTAGCCTCGTCGTTATGGGAGGTAGTTTGTCGAAGATCTTTCATTCTGATGAATGGTATCCTCATCGTTATGGGAGGTAGTTTGTCGAAAAATTGTTATTTTTATGAATGGTAGCCTCGTCGTTATGGGAGGTAGTTTGTCGAAAATCTGTTTTTCCGATGAATGGTAGCCTCGTCGTTATGAGAGGTAGTTTGTTGAAAATTTGTTTTTCCGATGAATGGTAGCCTCGTCGTTATGGGAGGTAGTTTGTCGAAGATTTGTTATTCCGATGAATGGTAGCCTCGTCGTTATGGGAGGTAGTTTGTCGAAAATTTGTTTTTCCGATGAATGGTAGCCTCATGTTATGGGAGGTAGTTTGTCGAAAATCTTTTTTTCCAATGAATGGTAGCCTCGTCGTTATGGGAGGTAGTTTGTCGAAGATCTGTTATTCCAATGGATGGTAATCTCGTCTTTATGGGAGATAGTTCGTCGTTGATTTATTGAATACTCCAATGGGAAAAATTTTAGCTCACTGATTATAAGATTGATTTGTTACCTTTTCCAGATGAAGTATACTAGTTAAAGAATGACTTCCATCCTGTCTTTGGTGAAACGCCAGAGCTCTTTGGAAAGTCAGTCTATTGTTGATGTTGTCTTCTTACCATATTTTGGTCAGAAATAATTCTTGGTGTTTATTCGGGGTTGATGGTTTACTATCTTTAGAAAGTTGGTGTCACTCCCTTGTTTTTGCTAACTCCTCTGTGAGGAGATAGTTCATCTTCTATCTAGAGATTGTTGCTATTGTTCGCATTCCCTAGTGGAGTCATGTTTTTCTCTCTCCCATAGGATTGAGCTTCTTTCCCCAGTAGTTCATCTTCTTGGATGAGTTGTCTTTCCTAGCATGTCTTCATTATCTTTGCTTCCCCCAGCGACATTCTATTTCCCATGTGAAGATCATCTTATTGCATTACATAAACATTAAGCATTGCATGACATCTTAGGGCCAAAAATAGAGCTAGTGCTATATTTAAGTATCTTCTATCCCGTCGAGGCAAAAATTCTCTTCTTATCTCCGGATAGAGGACACTTAAATAAGGGCAGCTGTTGTACCCCAATTTTTGACCCTAAGATCCCTCATCATATCTCATCATCACAATGCATTAAGATCATAAACAAGGTTTGGGCTCTGATGGTTGTCCTATTCCTAAGTTTGCTCTTAAGAAATCACCAAGCACCCCGACTGTGTTCTACATGCATGATTGATCTGCATTTATTTCATCTGCTAACCTCTGACTAAAATACAAAAAAAAATATATTTGCTTTTGTCTGTATATTTGTGTTTTGTAGGTATCAATCTAAGATATCAGGCGAGTGTAAGTTTTTCCGATGTTTTTTCCCAAACTTGATGTAAAATTAACTTTTCAAAAAACAAACAGGGTGCAATCGATTTGCACATTGGAGCAATCGATTGCTCACTGACCAATTTCAGCAAATTCTCAAAAAATAACTTAGTGCAATCGATTTGTACTAGAGTGCAATCGATTGCACTACGCTGAATTTTGAAAAATTTGGCAATTTTCAAGTTTGTGGGCTTGGGCTCCAATTTCATTTTTTATTTTCTTTTAATTTCGAAATTAATTACTAATTGATTCATTTTTGGCTCCAAAATCAATTTTCAAGCCTAATTCTAATTTTCAAACCAAACTCCAAACCACCACTCATTCCCAAACCAAAACCTTATAAATAGAGGCCTCCCCTCATTCAAATCTCAAGCTTTTGATAGCCAAATACACCTTGTCAAAATCTCTCCTCATTCTCTCATTTCCCCCAATTCTCCCAATTCACTCAAAGCTCTTTCTTCTTCATAAAGATTTGTGAATTTTTCATTGGAATTCTCTAATTCTTTGAGCTAAACCTTCATCCACTCTCTTTTTATTCTTCAATTCTTTAGATCTAGGCTTGTGATTCTGATTTTTGAAGTTGAAGTGAAGCAATTTGAAGTGTAACTCTTGCAAAATTTTCTCAAGATCTACAAGTGGTGAGTGCTGATCTTCATCTTTCACTATGTGATCTCTTGATAATTGTTGTTGTTTGATTCATTGAGCAAACTTGTTTTTATTTATATTGATGTTAAATTCTCAGAAATTAGTTGGAATTTTTGTGCTCAATTGAATCAAGGAACACAAGGTGTTTGTGAAAAGTTTTGAACAAGAATTTGGCCTTTAAAAATGTGATTTTTCTGATTTTTACAGTGTGCAATCGATTGTCACCCTGCTGCAATCGATTGCATGTGACACGTTTTAAAAAAAATTGAAAAAATTACAGTGTGCAATCGATTGCACAAAGGCAGAATTGTGATTTTCATTTTTTTTTGACTTGTTTTGGAACTTTATTCTCCTTTTACTCCATTCTTTTGATGACTGCCTTGGATTGTAGTCTTGTACACCTATTTCCTTTTTAATCTCAATGGACTTTGGGTGTTTATGAGGTTGGAGAAATATATTGGTGATTCAATTCTATCAAAGAATTAATTATACAATTGATTCTTGGTGCTTTGAGTCAACAATATATTTTGTGCCTTAATTCACCAAGATGAGTGATTGAACTTAAAGATGGAAGAAATTAGAGAAGATAATCCAAGTTGATCTATCATTATTTTTTTATTTTACATATATTGACAAACATTAGAAGATGATCTACATATCATTCTTCTCGTTTGCTTTTTCAACACATACATCACCATTGACCAGCCTCGTTGTAGGGTGGCTTCTACATAAGTCACTTGGCGATTGCTTAACATATCGCTACATTTCTTCTTCTTCATCTTATTTCCTTTACTCGAACCGAAAAATGACCAATTGGTGGCATGAACTTTAATGTTCAAAAAAGCCCCAAAAGATGACTTGAGCTTTGATTTTGGTTCAACACTTGTGGCGCTTGTCGTGTGGTCGCGTTGATTTCTAATCAAGATTTTGAGAAGTTTCCACTAACCTTGTCCATTTGAAATTCTCAATTATCTTTGATCAATAGATATGACAATTCCAAAACTGGTGATATACTTGACAAAAAACAATTGAAACTTGTCGTGTGGTCGCGTTGATTCTATCAAGCTTCTGTCAAGTCTTCATGCGTAAGTTTCAAGATGGTCACCTTACTGACGACTAACAATTAACAATTCGATGATATACTTGACATGTTTCAAGATAGTCATTTTGCTAACCTTTATTAATTGCTTTTTTATTTTTTGCTCTTTACTTTCCGCATTTACTTTTATGCTCTTTATTTTTTATGCACTTTAATTTTAGACTTTACATTTTATGCCATTTTTTCTTTGCTCACTTGAGCATTTTATTTTCTATGTCATTTCTCCTTTGCTCACTTGAGAATTTTATTTTCTTGTCATTTTGAATTTGCTCACTTGAGCTTTATTTTTCTTTTCCAAAACACTTAATAATTCAACTTAAACATAAAAAACTCTTAATTGGATTTGGTTACTATCCTTGTACTTGGAGCATGATCTTCGGACTTAGGGTTAGGACCTCCATCTCAGCTTGGAGATTTTTGTGCCCTTGGTGTTATTATGTCTTGTCTGGTTATTATCTTTGTATGCAGATTATTCCGTTATATTTGATTAAGAGTGGATTTTCTCAAAATACAGCCGTTACTCTGCCCGTTTTTCTTAAGACAAGAGAGTTCATCTAAAGCATTGACTTATCTGAAGCTTGGTTTTTTGTCTGGTTATTTGTTGTTTATGTGTTAATCCAAAGGATGAGATGTGATATTGGCTTTTGATGTCAAGTACTAGTCTTCTCACCCGGTTAGATCTTTCTTTACTCTTACCTTTTACTTTATGTACATAGGTTAGCCTCTTCATCTCCTCCCCATTCTTTAATTTTCAAAATCTTCCCTCTTTTTCAAAGGATTCTTGTTTTCAAAACTCGAACTGCTTTCATAAAAAACTTGGTCTTAGGTCCATGAATTTTCAAAACTTCTTTTCTTAATAAACTTTCAATTCATTTAATAATACCTTGACTTTTCTTTTCATAAAACTAAAAAATACCTAACCTCACTCAAACTTTTTGAGCTCTTTGTAGCTTTTCTAAACTAACATTTTCTTAAAAATCAACCAATACACAATTTTGGTCTTTTTTAGCCGAACTACTTGGTTCTGATTTCAACATTGCAAATTGTTGGTATGTAGGCCTGGAACTCATTGAAAGTTCTATCAAACCAAAAATTATAAAAAATACTTATTTTCTCCCCCATCATCCATTTTGTACGTATACTCTTTTAGCACACATATACAAATTTTCAAAAAGGTTCATGCGGAGTACCGTAGATGCTTTGGGTGCGTAACGCCTTCCCTTTGCATAACTAACCCCTGGTCCCAGATCTCTGATTTTTTTAAGGATTTTATTCGCTCTTTTTCCTAGTCTTTTGGATAAAATAAAAGCGTGGTGGCGACTCTTTTGTTATTTTTTAAGTTAAGTCAATTCAATGACTTATACTCGCAGTTTTTGCCGCTACAATATCCAATACTCCTTCAGAATATTCAGAGTCATCTACTTCCTCTTCAGAATCAAAAAATAACAATCATACAGGTTCCAAATCAAATTCATAAGCCATCAATAACATAGGTTCCTCGTTAGAATCTCCTCTTTCTATTTTTTTTCTTCTTTGTTTGACCAACAATCTTTATTGAAAATCATTTAAAAAAATATTTTACAAATTATATATCTTTGATCCTAAAAATAGTAGAAAAGAATGGATTGAATATTTGTTTAATTGTTTATTAATGAAGTTATATTTTTTATTTATAAATTTAAAGAAATCAATTCATTCTCTTTTTTTTTGTTTTGTTTTAACATGAGAATCTTGTGATCTATCTAAAAGCAAGAACTACCGATTATACATAATTCATCTGCTCAGAGTTAATATTGTATTCTATAGCTAAAATTCAAAGAAATTTTCCCTGCTTAGTTGATGGCTTAACAAACTTCACATAATAAACTAATGTTAAAGATATGACATTCACGAACTCAACTTAATAGTATTATTAGACATATTTTTCTTAAAGATATGATATGTTTCTTGAGTAAATATGTTAAGTAGATCATTTATTGTATTATATTTTTAATTAAAAAGTAATTAAAATATAAGAAAATTAAAAATGTAAAATTAAAAAAATATAAAATTCACAGTAAAATAATGAAATTAATTGTAAAGCAATAAAAATTTATTTTCTAATGATAAGATCAAATTACCTAATATATATATTTTATGATAGTTTAAAATTAATATCTAAAAGAAAATAGCAACCTTCAATAAAATTAGAGAAAACAAAATGTTATTATAAATAAGAAGACAGAGATTTTTTTGTTTACACCAATAATAAGAAAACTATTACTTTAGTATTTTATTTACTTTTTCAAAAAATCATTATCATTAAATCAATAACAAATTATATTAAATCATTGATAGTATTTTTATAAGTGCAATCAATATAAAAAATTATATTAACATATTTTAAAATTTTTTAATACTTTATCAAACAATAGATACTTCTATTTATTTTTTATCTCACCCTCCTCCTTAACTTAACTTCTTCAACAACATATATATATATATATATATATATATATATATATATATATATATATATATATATATATATATATATATATATATATATATATATATATATATATATGAGGAGGACTCAAATTACACCCGAAGAGTTACACCATGATTATATGTTACAATCCAACGGTTGATTTTAAAAAATATTAATCCGAAGTGACGTTTTTGAGCGAGTATAACTCATGGTGTAACTCTTCGAGTGTAATTTGATCCCTCCTATATATATTGTGATTTTTCAAAACCTATGTCTATAAAAATAATATAGATAATAACTAGTATAACAATTAAATTAAGAATGAAATAAAATAGAAAAAAATAAAGTAAGATACATTAATAATAGTTGTGAAGTATGTTTGAATCTCAATCATAAAAACCAATTATAAATGTGAAGTTACTTTCATATATTTATACACTTAACAATTTTAAAAAAAAAGCGATTTAAAATTTCAAACAAACTCTAACAACACAACTATCAACTTCAACGGTAATAAAAACATGACTAAATAGTAGTTGTATAACAACACAACTATCAACTTCAACGGTTAATAAAAACATGACTAAATAGTAGTTGTATGATGAATATATGGTTTGAGAAACATCACTAAAAATTAATAAATTATATATAAAAAATTAGTAAAAAATTTGTTGAAGAAGTTGAATTATAGAGAGAGTGAATTAGAAGATGAAATAAAATATCTATTGTCACATGTAAACTTTTTTTCTTTTGTTGCTACAAAGTTTACACGTAAAAAAAACTTAAAGTTAGAAAATATTAATAAAAAAATACAATCAACATGTGAGAAAATAATAATTACAAGATGAATAATTGAATTAATAGAAATAATATAGATGTCGTAAATCTTAATATTAATGGTAGAAAATTAGTAGCGATTACAATTCAATTAATTAATATAATAAAGGTTTAATTTTTTAAGGAGTGGTGCTATATGATGCAAAAAAGATATTCTCATGAAATTTCGAATTTTTAGTGTATTTAAAAACTACTTTAATTAATTGCACTCTTTTTTACTATATGATCTTTGTATCGAAGGGACTATGATGATATGTTTGTAGGCAACGGTGCTAGGGTACCTCTACGTTCGAGGGACTTGACCATTTATTCGAAAGGCAACGAGAGAGAATTACCTTAAGGGGTGCATGTGTGAAAAAAGTGTGTTGAATTCAGATATATTATTTTGGAAATAGAAGTGATCTATATTCAATGTTATCTTGTCATACACGCCTAGTTACTAGCAGTTTATAGGGTGCGGAAAGTAAATTGCGGAAAGGTAAATGTCCTACGCTATTACATGGCTTTGCGGAAGTTACATAATATAGGAGTGCGGAAAGTAAATCCTAATTAAACTATTACATCCCATGAGCAGTTACATAATATTGGAAAAGAATGCGAGAAAATAAATCATTACTATTACAACCTGTAAGCAGATACATAATAATCGGAAAATATAAGAAATTCGCATAAGGGAAAATATGTTAGTAAAAGAAAGTTTTGAATTAAGAAAAATGTTTTTTAGGTTAGTAATGATGATTAGATGATAGAGTAATTTTTTAGGAATTTTCTGGATCGTTTTTGATAAGGAAAAGCAATTAAAAGTCAATTTAATGGTTAATTAACAATTAATTAAAATATGCATGCAAAAATATTAATTTTTATGTCAAAAATTAAATAAATATTTTTCTGATTAAAATGCAAAAGGAAAATATTTTTGGTGATTTTTAGATGCATGAGAAAATTATTTGAAGAGAAAATTAATTAAAAGGAAAATATTAAAAGAAAATAGAAAAAGGTGTTAGTTTTGAAAAACTGGTAAAAAGAAAGTGAGGAAGCCAGGATCGAACGCAGGACCTCCTAGATAAACCAACAAGCGCGTTGCCATCTCATTGCGCCACGCATGCCTCGCCTGAGTTCAGACAGGTCAACGACGCCGGAGCTAGGGCTCTGGTCGTCTTCTCCGGCGGCCTCCTCACTTGAAACCTGCAAAATAACCAAAATAAAGAGCAAAGAGGGATCCTACCCCCCTAATTCGACGGTTGCGAACACGATGGCGGTGTTCTTTCGTCTTGAATCGGCCTGGAAAGTGAGTTTCGAAACAAACAGTTCTAGAAACCCTAACAATGGCAGTTTATGGTTTCTGCGTAAAAGCTCACATGTAATGCATCAATCATGATCTAATGGATGTCCTGAGTTCATACAAACAAAAACAGTTAACAAGGCATGGATTATGAAAATCGAATTCAAGAAAAATACCAAACCGGCGAGACTTGTGTAGCACGATCTGGAATGGTTTGGCTTCGTGTAAGGGTATGGATCGATTACGGGAAAGCTCAGGAACACAATGGAATGCTTGGATTGCTTTGAAACCTGCTGGAAAATAGAATTCGAAAATTGCAACTTTGTGAGAAATTTGTGATTTTTATGGTTGCTTCATGAGGCTAGGGTTTCGTCCTTTGGTCTTGTGAATGCATTAGGTATTCATAGAGCAAGAGATTGGAGCAAAAAGAATGAAAAAAGATATGGCTTTGAATGCAAAAATATTTTCTTGTTAATTTCCATCAAATCTTTCCAAAATTTGATTTTCTCTTCATTGTATGAGTTTGCACGAAATTGGCATGTCTTGTGGGCTTCCTTGGTCCTCAAGATTGATAAAAATTCAACCCAACTTATTTTATACATTGTTTTCATATTTTATTTAATTTAAAATTGAGTTAAATGCTTTTAAATTCAAAAATAAATCAAGAAAATAGGAAAAGGTCGTGGCAAGGCATCAAGAGGTCATAAATAATATTATGATCAAGTTTGGATCATAAAATTATAAGCCCACTTGGAAAAAAATTGGATTTTGTCAAGTATTTCTCTTTGTGCACCTCTTCAAAAATGCTCAACTTGTGCAAGGTGTATCTTGCTCAATGTTTAACATTTTTGGGTGTTCTTAGACTTTTTAGAAAGCTCTAAATATCCTCTAAACAACCTCTTTGGTTTCATCTCAATTGAAGTTTCCATTCTCAATAACACTTCTTTACAAAAAGTTGACTTTTTGTTGACTTTGAAAAGGACCTGTAATATTTTGATCCATATCTTCCAAATGAAGCATTCTCTGACCAAGCTTGTGAGACATGAAGTTGTAGAGAATTGAATTTTCTTCAAAATGGGCTTTGGTGGGAAAATTTCTGATAAAGTATGAGAAAGTTATGCCTGGTCAAAGTTCTGTTGATTTTTCCTTCAAAAACCCTAATTTGGAAAGTTTGACTTTTGATCAAATCTTGAGTTTTCTTGGTAAATCATGATCAACCCTTGATCAAATGATGAATGTTACTTCAAAATATGGATGTTGACCAAAAATTATGAAGTTTGACTGTATGTTGACCACTATTGACTTTTTGTCCAATACAATTGATTTTCAACCATCTGAGCAATTGTCTGAGGAAACTTGACTTGTAAGGCTTAAAACTTGACATGGAGATTCTTTGAAGCATATGATGAGGCATGATGACCACTGGAGACGTTGAAAATCCATCTTGATCTGAGGATAGCCAAACCCTAGTTTGGGGTTGATTGCTTAGGAGAGGGTTTGTCTGGTCAACCCTTGTGAAATCCTTGAGTATGAATACATGAAATGTCTTGAGAAGTAAGAGGGCAAATTTTGGGGTATGACAATAATAATCGGAAAAAGAAAAGAATTTCGCATAAGTGAAAATATGTTAGTAAAAAAAGATTTTGAGTTAAGAAAAATATTTTTAGGTTATTAACCCCAATTAGATGATAGAACATTTTTTTGTAATTTTTTGGATCGGTTTTAATGAGAAAAAGTAATAAAAAGTCAATTTTATGGTTAATTATTGATTAATTAAAATATGCATGCAAAAATATTAATTTTTATGTTAAAAATTAAATAAACATTTTTCTGACCTAAATGCAAAAAGAAAATATTTGTGGTGATTAGAAATTAAATTGAATAAGAAAAATATGAAAAGAAATAGAAAATTGTTAGTTTTGCAAAGTTGTAAAAAAGAAAGTGGCATTGCCAAGGATCGAACCCCTGACCATGCCTTCAACACGCGTGCTGCTTGCCACTGAGCCATCCTGCACTTTATGTTAGTTAAATGAAACAAAAAGAATATAAACGAAATTGATTTCTGAAACCCAAAACGCGCGCGAAGATCTTCATCTTCCCCATTTAAATTTTTGAAAACCACGCTTTTACCTACGGATTCAGCCCGTAGCTAAAGCCTATAGCGACGACTTTTGTTCGTCACTAAATCCCCTACAAATTTTCAAAATCAAACACAAGCAATATAAATTCGTTGTGAATACATGGTTCGATTCGGTTTTGTCTCCTGAACACGATGGTGGTCTTAGTTTTGTCCAATTTTGCATAGAATAAAAAACTCCAATTAGAGCTTATGAACCCTAATCATGGTGAATTCCGATCCTGATGTCTAAACTCCAATTAACCTATGCAGAAAGTTTCGAAACTCCATTCTAAACACAAACAAAACATCAAAACATGTTAAATATGCATGAAAATCAAAAATCGAAATTGAGTCAGAATGTGCAAACCGAAATCGTGTTTGTGTGATTCTGGACTTGTTGATGGCTTGTGAGTGTCTGGATCGATTCAAGGGACCTCCAGGAATGTATTGGGGTGCTTAGAATTGATTGAAACAATTTGAAGCTAGGGCTGCCAATTGCTTGTAACACACGAATTTTTTGAGCTTTGTTAGGGTTCTTAGAGGCAGAATTTTCGTCCTTGTGTCATGTGAATGCATTGTGTACTTATAGTGGATGGATTTAGGTCAAGAATCATGAAGAAATAATGTACCAATCAATGAGAAAATATTTGATTTGGTATGAAACCAAATATTGCCTTTTTTGGATCAAATCTCAATCAATTCTCTTGCCAATCAATGCAATTTTGAAATTGACAGCTTGTGTGGCTTGCTTGGACCTCAAGAATGAGAGAAAAATATATTTTGCAATTAATTTTGATTTTCTACCTTTTATTTTAATTTAATTGGCTTTTAAATGATTAAAATCCAAAATAAATAGAAAATAAAAGATAAAATTCGTGGTCTTGGGCTTGGAGGTTCCAATTCAGTTGAGGAACAAGTTTGAACCAAGAAAAGTTAGGCCCATTTGCAAAAATTTTGATTTTCTCAAGTATTTCTCTTTGTGCACCTCCTCAAAAATGCTCTACTTGTGCAAGGTGTATCTTGCTCAATTTTTAACATTTTTGGGTGTGTTTGGACTTTTTAGAAAGCTAAAGATATCCTCTAAACAACCTGTTTAGTTTCATCTCAATTGAAGTTTCCATGCTCAAGAACACTTCTTTACAAAAAGTTGACTTTGAAAATGACCTGTGATGTTTTGATCCATAACTTCCCAATAAAGCATTTTCTGACCAAGCTTGTGAGACATGAAGTTGTAGAGAATTGAATTCTGTTTAAAATGAGATGTGGTGGGAAAATTTCTGATAAAGTATGTGAAAGTTATGCCTGGTCAAAGTTCTGATGATTTTTGTCTAAGAAAGCCCAATTTAGAAACTTTGACTTTTGATCAATTCTTGACTTTTCTTGATGAATCATGATCAACCCTTGATCAAATGATGAATATTACTTCAAAATGAGGATGTTGGCCAAAAATCATGAAGTTTGACTGTATGTTGACCACAGTTGACTTTTTGTCCAATACAACTGATTTTCAAACATCTGAGCAATAATCTGAGGAAACTTGACATGGAGATCCTTTGAAGCATATGATGAGGCATTATGGCCACTAGAAGTGTTGGAAACCACCTTGATCTGAGAATAGCCAAACCCTAGTTTGGATTGATTTATAGAGAGGGTTTGCGGTGTGTTGAGAGTATGGATATGTGAAATGTCTTGATAAATAGGAGGGAAAATTTTGGGGTATGACAATATGCAAACAAGGTGGCCCTACATATGATTCATTGTGCCTTGGGCAGAGCACATGAGGTATTGCATGATAATAGAAACAAAAGAAAAATTACTCTTCGGCCATCGTGACTGGGACGCAGTCTTCCGAGGTCCAGTTGTTGAGCTCCATGCCAGGGACATTGGGACGAATCCACTTGTCAATATTGAACTCATTGTCAGAATCATCCACGACGTTTGCTTGCCCGGAATCGATGCCAGCACTAGAAAACCTCACAGGAGTAGCCAAGTTGGGTGCTTGAATCACAGGGGCGGTCAAACCCAACCCAAACTTGTTGAACTTAGGTGCTACCTCCACCACACGGCCCCAACCTTCAGGGCGTCCAACCTCGACCACAGCTTTTGCATCTTTCAAAGATGCCATGGAAGATTCTGGTTTGTCTTTCTTATCCTCCTTCTGTTGAGGGGTCTTCAACATGTGCACCGTCTCAAAGCCTTGAAACGGGGTCTCATGAATCTCACCATTGACCTCGACATAGCGAAAGGAAGCAAGATGGCTCACGATGTATTCTTCCTCGGCACAGACTGTGATAGTTTTCCCTTCAACGGGGTATTTCAACTTCTGGTGAAGAGTTGATGTGACCGCTCCAGCTTTATGAATCCATGGACGACCTAAGAGGCAACAGTAGGCAGGTTGAATGTCCATGACAAAGAAAGTTGTAACAAAAAGCTGAGGGCCAACTTTGATGGGGAGATCCACTTCTCCAAAAACAGACTGTCTCGAACCATCAAATGCTTTGACAATCAGATCACTAGGACGGACTTCGAGACCACCATAGTCAATCTTCATCAGTGCAGATTTGGGAATCACATTGAGTGAGGAACCAGTATCAACCAATATCGGGACAAAGTAGTGCCCCGGCATTCCATGGAGATATGCAAAGCTTTGTTATGGTTCCGACCCTCCGGTGGTAGATCACAATCAGTAAAACCCAATCCGTTGTTGGCCGATATGCTTGCACACACGTTTTCAAACTGTCCAATCGAGATCTCTTGTGGCACGAAAGAGGTGCTCAACAGCTTCATCAAGGCATTTTGGTGCACCTCTGAATCTCGCAGCAAGGAGAGAATAGAAAGTTTTGCAGGCGTCTGAGCAAGCTGGTCAATTACCCGGAAATCACTCTTACGGATGAACTTCATAATCTCCTCTATATCCTTTTCAAAGTCAGGATTGGCACTCTGCAATTCTGGTTGCTTCATAGACTTCTTGCCCTTAGCTTTGGCAATAGCTTCTGCCTTAAGTTGTATTGCTGGATCAGAGAAAATTCGCCCGCTTCGGGTCATACCACCAATTCCAGCAATGTTATCAATATTAGCAACGTCCAACACATCATCCTTCTCAGTTGGGGAAGAGACATCATCATGTTTCACCCCATGGTAATAGACATCGGATCCGTAATGCCATGACACAACTTTATCACTCTCGTATGGCAAAGGACCAGGCTTGGTAATCGTCAATGGAACAGGTTTCATTGGTGCAGATATCACAATCGGAGAATAAGGTATGGTAATCACAGATACAGCCCGTGTCTCAATCTTCTCATCCTTTTGGATCCGATCGAATTGCAACTGACCATCATCAATCAAGTACTGAATACCAGTCTTCAGATCCGCACACCCATTTGAACAATGTTCACACCTATCACAAACAGCTACGAAACCGGGAAAGACACCTCTCTTGATCAAATACCCCTTGACAAAAGGCAACGGTGTTTTCACCAAGTCAACATCCATGATCAGATTTAGGACCTCCCCATCCTCCATCACAGCTTGGACGGCCCCATGACGTGGCATCAGATTCTGTGTGACATTCAGTCCAGCAACCTGTGGTCGAGCCTCTAATTCAATAGTCTTCGAATCGATAAGGTCTTGCACTTTGCATTTGAATGCATAACAATTCTCAATGTTATACCCCAAGGTTCCAGAATGAAACTCGCAGCTAGTATTGGCATCATAGTTTCTGGGTCGTTTATCCAAAGGAGGAGGTGCAAACGCGGGCTTGGGAATAAGCAACTTAAGATCATTCAAGCGGACAAACAAATCAGCATAGCTCATAGGAATAACATCAAAACTCCTAGGAGTATGATTCTCTTGTTGTCTCTGATTCTGTTGACGAGGTGCTTGCTGAGTTTGAGGTTGAGAAGCGAATATGGTCACTGCATTGACCTGAGCTTTGCTTCTACCACCATATACAGCGCTGGCTTCTCCCTTTTCCTTCTTGGGATAGCCGATGTATGCCTTCTTAGCACCGGAAGAACTTCCTTCAACCTGTTGGATTTTGCCGGACTTCGGCCCACTCTCGATCCGCTCGCCGTATCGGACCATCTCAGTAAAGCTCGCAGAGGTACTGCATGCAACATAGTAATGTCCAGACAGAGTGTTGGTGGACATATCAATCATTTCTCGTTCGACCATGGGTGGTTGAACTCTAGCATCAAGTTCTCTCCACTTCTGAGCACACTCTTTGAATGTTTGCCCCAACTTTTGAGGCAAACCCAACAATTGTGTGCGATTAGGAGCCATATCAATGTTGAACTGATACTGCTGAAGAAAAGCATTCACAAGATTGCGCCATGTCTTGATATGGCCTCGTTCCAGATGCGTATACTACTCTAGAGATGCCCCGGTCAAACTCTCTTGAAAGAAGTGCATCAACAACCTCTCATCTTCAGTATAAACTGCCATCTTGCGGAAATATGCAGTGATGTGAGTTTTGGGACAAGTTGCCCCATTGTACTTGTCAAACACTGGCACTTTGAACTTCGGAGGAAGCCTCACTCGAGGCGCCAATCCCAAATCAGATAAATCCAACCCAGACAACTTCTGACCCTCAACAGCCTTCAACCGCTCTTCAAGAAAACGGTATCTGTGGTCATCTGCGGGGAAGTCAATTTCGCTACCATTCGCAGAATAAGCTTCATCCTACTGATCAAAATTTGGGCCCTGGGAACGAGGACGACCCCGAACACGATGCCCTTGCATCCCATCATCGAAGAAGAACTGTCCCTAAGGAGGAGTAGGTGGTGGAGGTGGAAACCGCCCAGTGACGTGTACACCTGGACCACGAGGGTGGTTGTTGACACCCAAATCAACATTGTTTGCTTCAACACGGGGTTGACCCACAGAAGCATCGTCAAACGGATTGCATCGACCGTCCTCTGAACGAGTCCTCTCAACCAAAGGCCTCAGCTCTTGCTGACCCTGATTCATATTGGTGATGACTTCCATGAATTGAGCCATCTGCGCCTCCATCTACGCTTTCATCGCGGCCATAACTGCCTGAAGTTATTCCATCTGTCGTTTCTCGTTGCTCCGAGTCGAGTAACGGTGGAAGTTTGCAATCTTTCTGCTAAATAAAAGCAGAAGCCGAGGATGAGAACTCCGGATAAAACCTGTTATGCATGGTATGTATATATATGAATGATATGCATGTTATGCATGTAATGGCATATTTGAACATTTCCAGGACTCTTAACACTTTGACTCAAGTTTTAAGATTTAGCAATATAATGGATACTGAAAAAGTCTAATTATCATTGAATCAACGAAGATTATAAGCATTTGAATCAACTGTTTTTTTGCAAATCATAGAAAAAGGAGTAATCCCCATCAACAGGCCTGATGGCGATTTCCATACAAAACAAATAAAGCATAGATCTAGATATCAGACATAGGAAATCCTTTTGCCTCTGGTGTACCCATCTAAACCTTGAGACGTTCCAACTCTCCGACAGCAAGGGATAGTTGAACTTCTTTCTCTTGGATACGGAATTCATGTGCCAACTTCTGATTATGCATTTGCTTCTTCAAGTCTTCGATTTGAGCCTTGTACTTTTTCTCCAAGCCAACGACAACCTTTCGGTGTTCCTCCATAGGAATGGAGAAATCTCCAACCCTAGATCTCTTATTGGTTGAATCAGATGCTTCTCCTTTGAAATATTTGAGCTCATGAGCCAACTGGTTCTTTGTTTGGGTTGCAACAAGACAATTCACCGCTAACGTCTCCTTCTCTTCAAGCAAAAGATGATTCTGAGCAAGCACACGCTCATAATCTCCTTTAGAAACAACATCTGGAATTGACTCTGGCGGATAAAAAGTCGCTGCTCCGGTAATGGAAGGCCACTAATGATCACTATTCTTGTCTTTGATCCATTGGATGTAAGAAGCATAGGCCGTGGGATCTTTCTTGCCAAAATAATGTCCTCCTTCAAGACGGATGCTCTCCCATGCTTGAACAGCTCTAGCCATCACCCCGGTAACATCAAGCACATCATAATATAGATTTTCCCGCACAAAACTCGCATCAGGAGGTCCAACCAAAGCATAATCCAACTGTCTCACAGCAAGAGTCAGATTGTAACTGATGCCTCCCCTTATGCCCACGAGAGCGACATTAGGAAAGTCTCCGCACCGAATAATAATCTTCTCACACTCGATCTTGGACATCTCGCGTCGACTCCAATTGATATCGTGGGATGTGAGACCCATCAATCTAGGAATCCACCTCATGGTATACCGAGTGTCAACAAAAGCACCGTTTCGAGGAAGAAAACCTTGAAATCAGTGGTATAACAATGGCGCACAGCAATTTACAACTCCACCCTTACCTTTGAAGCTTCTGGATTGGATGGAATGATAAACATCTCCTAGCAAAGTCGGAACAGGATTTCTTTGGATGAAGATGGAGATGGCGTTCATGTCAACAAATTTGGGCTCATTCGGGAACAAGCATAACCTGTAGATACAGCAAGCTAAAACGGCATTGAAGCCCTTCCAATCCTTCTTGAAGACTTTGGCATTACCCTCCCAGAGAAGAAAACCCAAATGAAAGCCCTTCACGGCATCCTTGCTTGTGACATTGGCGGATACCACAGATTTTTGAAAATGAAGAGCCTTGACAATCTGATCATCGGTCGGTCTCTCCATAGAGGCATGAAAAGGCACTTGATGCAGAATAGGAATGTCTAGGATACTAGAATACTCTTCCAATGTGGGCATCAACAAATAATCAGGAAATACAAAGAACCTCAACTCACGGTCATAGAACTGGAAAAGGGCTTGGAGCCCGTCCTTCTGATATTCGATCAAAGAAGATTCTCAAGAGCGGGAAATTTGTATACCGGATGACGTCTCTGATTGTTCTTCTTTTTAGTATCCATCTTCCCAAACAACCCAATCGGCCAAACTCAAAGGTTAAAAATCCTGAAAATAGACAAATATGCATGTTAAATTATGCAAAAGTTAAAAAATTCCATGAATGCAATGTTTTTGAATCATGTATCCTGTATATCGGAACCACTGCTGTACTGAACTCTCAGACAGGTGTCACAAAGCTGGAAACTTGTCACCCAACCAAGATATCATATAGAAACTGGAACTGAATGTCACAGGTTCAAAGGTCTGGCATCAAACTGGAATCCCATAGAAAATACCAGAAAATACCAGAGCATACCAAATCACCATCAATAACAAGGTCACCGGCAGTAACAAGTCACCTACAGTCACCAATAGTACCTGTAGTAATGATATCCCGCCTTAACTCATAGGGTGATTCTAGACTCAACGGGAAGTCCCTAATGATAGTCAGAATCGACGATCCTTTATCGAGTACTTCGCTGACTACACAATAAGGTGTAGGGTGCCAATCGAATCTCGTCTGAATTCGGTACTCCACGCCTCCTCACACGCACCACGGGATGCAGGATTCGACATGGACATCCATCTAGCCTATGTGTCACTGGCCGGAGTAGTTGGCCTTTTACCTCAAGTAACACCCACCCAGATCAAGAGATAAACCAGCACATCAACAGTCCAGATACAAGATATATGAAAGCAGTAAATATGCCACATAGAATGCAATGCAAAGCATACAAAGGATGATAAAGCGATAGAGCAGATAAACCACTAATAGACATGAAAAACAAAGCTAGGATCAACTCCTGATCGGACCAACAAGAGGTCAGATGATGATCAGAGTCGAAAACACCGGCCGCGATCGTATCAAATAGAGTCGTCATTGAATGTCTTTTATCTCACGAGGGAGAAAGGAAAACATCGAGTAAAGGGAGAAATGTCCTATGACCGTGAAATCGAGAGAATCTAGGTAAGGGAGTTAGTTACACGAGGGAAGGATTAGCACCCACACACCGTAGTTATCCACTTTCTATTTCTAGCTAGAGGGTGTGTTATATATATGCTTAATCTCTATCATGCATGCAAAAGAAAAGAGAAAATAATAAACCACGGAGAAAAGAAGGAAGTATTTACAAAAGTTTGCTCGATCGAGCCCCGTGACAAGATGCCTACGTATTCCCGCGTGCAATGGGAAAGTCAGAGCGTCGTAGTTCGACTCACTTGTTTTGGTGGGTTTTGTATTTTTTATTTGTGAAAAAGATTTTAAACACAAAAAGAAATGAAAGCGCACAAAGGCGACAAGAGTTTGTATTGGCTGGTTGTTTTTACCTTGAGAAAGGAGTTCAAACCATTATTAAGTGTTTTGTTTTTGAAAGAAAAAGAAAAGCAAATTTTAGTTTTAATCACATGCAAACAATGCAAAAGAAACTAACAAAACAGAAGGGAGACTAGCTAAGCGCTACCCTAATGTTGTCATGCAAAAAGTTGGACCTATGGTTGAGGATGCAAGGGAGTCTCTACCTATGTTGACATGCAAAGGATGTGGATCCTAATGTCTAGACTAAAGAACCAAACCTAACCAAGGAAACCTGCAAGAAACAAGCGAACACACTTCACAAGTAGAGTTGTCCTAAACGGGTCCTTAAATAAATCAGAGGGGTTCCTGAACATGCTCAAACTACGGAAGCCCCATCATGCATCTCTATTCCTACTTCTCATGGCAAAGAAAGCTGTAAAGCCCTAATTCTCATGATATTTAGGAAAACCGTAAGAGAATGCAACAATAAATTACCGAACGGATATAGAATCCAAGAGCACCGCAAGCTATAGAAATACTCCGAAAACTTCAAATCATGCCGTGAGAATTGTTGTTCAAAGCACTAAAATAAGCGGAATACGTGTTGATATGCATCCCAAACGATAATGCCTGCAAGAACGAGAATAGGGCAAGCAAAACAAGATAGGAATAGTGTACACGTGGGTGTACAAGCTCAAGCAAAACCTGCAAGAAGGGAGTTAGACCCAAAAAACAAGTAGAAGAAAAGTACGTGAGTATCAAAGAAACGAGGCGCATACACATGCGACGTATGTCCCTGCATGAAATGGAGCACAAACAGTAGCCAAACATAGCTAGGGTGACTATTGTTCACCATTAGAATCGAGAAAAAGTAAAAATGAACCGTTGAACGCCGATATCGCGCGGCGTCCTGCAACATAAAAAGTCAGAACATTTGGCGCTTAGCGCGCTCTGGACCGCGCTAAGCGCGACCTGCAACAACAAGATAGGAATACGTGTCGATATGCATCCGAAGCGACAATGCCTGCAAGAACGAGAATAGGGCAAGCAAAACAAGATAGGAATAGTGTACACGTGGGTGTACAAGCTCAAGCAAAACCTGCAAGAAGGGAGTTAGACCCAAAAAATAAGTAGAAGAAAAGTACGTGAGTATCAAAGCGAGGCGCACGCGATGTCTCGCATGAAATGGAGCACAAACAGTAGCCAAACATAGCTAGGGTGACTACTGTTCACCATTAGAATCGAGAAAAACAGAAAAAATGAACCAGTGAATCGCGCTAAGCCCGGTATATCGCGCTAAGCGCGACCTGCAACATAAAAAGTCAGAACATTTGGCGCTTAGCGCGCTCTGGACCGCGCTAAGCGCGACCTGCAACCTGCAGAAATTTCATTTTTTATCCGAACCACCTGTTTATGATGTTTTCATGCGACAGTCCGATCCGTACCGTTAGGCCATAATCCGACAACAAATAAGAGCTGAATGAGCGTGCATGAAATGCGAATCGAACGATAAAATCAATGTTCACATACATGTAAGGATGCATGAACATGCGAGGAATGCAAATCGAATCGATAAAACCAATGTTCAAATACATGTAAGAATGCATGAACATGCGAGGAATGCAAATCGAAACATACATGTAAAGATGCATGAACACGTGAGGAATGCAAATCAAATCGATAAAACCAATGTTCACATACATGTAAAGATGCATGAACATGTGAGGAATGCAAACCGAATTGATAAAACCAATGTTCACATACATGTAAAGATGCATGAACACGTGAGAAATGCAAATCGAATTGATAAAACCAATGTTCACATACATGTAAAGATGCATGAACATGTGAGGAATGCAAATCGAATCGATAAAATCAATGTTCATATGCGCGGCAATGCAAGCTAGTCATGACATTTTGAGGTTTTCTTTCAAAGAATCTAAATCATGCATTGACACAAACACTTGGAGTGCACATGCGACAAGTTCATGCACCATGCACTAAATGCTTAGATATCTACATATTGAATGCAAGTTAGGCTTCAAATCACCATGAATCAATGTAAATCGATAAGCTAGATACTCACCGATGCATCAACATGCAATAGATGATGCAAAATGTATGATTTTATGTCTTATGTGTAAGAGGAAAATAAATGTACAAATGTATATACATGCTATCCACAAGAAAATTCTCACTCCGACACGCATAAGGCGGCAAAATCCAATTCAAATCAAGGAATTCAAGAGAACAAGTTCAAGACTTAGAATCTACATTGAATTTGCATGCAATTTCAGTGTTCAATTTCAAAAAAAGTTGAAAGTCAAGAATAGCTTAAAATAAGTGCTTATTTGAACCTAACACTTACTTGCACTAGAAGCTTGAGTCAAATTGAAGAGGAATTCCTTGTGTTTTTCAAAGAAAATACCAAATCAATGAGGAATTGTTGATAATCTTCAGAATTAAACTTGAATCCTTGAAGAAAAGCTTGAATTTCAATAGAGAATTGAAGAAGAAGAAGAGAAATCCTTAGATCTTGAAATTGAGAAGAAAATCAAGAGGAATCTGATCCTTCCATGTTAAATACATGCAGAAGAATCAGAGGAAGATCTTGATTGGAATAGGATGTGCTGCGAAGAGGAAAAATCAAAAATTGCAGGTCGCGCTTAGCCCAGAGGTCGCGCTTAGCGCGGTCTGTGAATGAAACCGATGGTGAACGGATGGCCGGTGGCGGTCTGTGGTGGTTGCTTGGAGGGAAAGTTGCAGTTTGAGCTTTTTGAGTTTTTTGTGCTTTGGATTTTTGAGAGAATTGGTGTGTGTGGTAGTGGAAAATTAAGCAAATGATTGTGTTTTTTTTATTTGTGAAAAGGAGAATCTATTTATAGCTTTGGATCCATAATAAAGCCCAAATTATGATTATCCGAATAATTTTCGTAATTAATCCAAAACAGCCAAATCCGTGCGGAATTCAGAGTCGGAATGTAAACGAAAAGTGTTCGGAATGCAATTTTGCTTGCGCGAATCGAAATCCCAACTTGATCCAATGAATGGTCAAGGAAATAGGAATTTTTGAAGTTTCAAAGATCGTTTGGACCACGATACGCGTAATGTCGCTCTGGGGAAAATGTCTCAGATGAGGATCCTCTGATCGAAATTTGCACATGCGTATCTCTGGGACATTCGAGGTTAACGAAATTTGTGAAATTTTGGCACTGGTCCCATCCCGTTTCGATGAAAATTGAGCGAGATACGATTTTCCGAACTCCGCGTATCAGATGAAAATCGCTCGGTTCAACTCAAAATCAAACTCAAATAATAAAATTCTGGCACCGATTGGTGAGGAATTAGCTCTTGAGTTACAACTGAGAGTTGTAGAGAACTTTGATACAGAATTTTAGAAATCGGTCCCATTCAATTTCGAGTTTCCAGCTAAAAGGTAGAGATCCTTCAGTGGGCAGAACACAAGGTTCAACACTAAAATTCATCTTGATCTACTGGACAGAATGACTCCTTTGAGAGCCTTCTTCACAAAATCTGCTCTCGACCTTCAAACGAAATTTGTAGATAATAATGAGAGGGAAATTCCAGTCGAAAATCAACAGAAAATACCCAAGAAAGTGAGAGATACGCCTTCTGGAGTGCCCAAAATGCGCCGAAAAACCAAAATCTACTTCATTAAGAAATGAATGAGCAAACTCTCTTTTGGTCGCGATTCGGAATACCTATAACCTGATACTCCTTGTGGCAAATGCTATGCATGCTATTACATGTATGTTTTATGCAATGAATTTATAAGCCAGGGAAATGCGGAAAAGAGGAGGGTACAACAGTTTGAGGCTGCCAATTTTTGGGAAAGAATTTAGAGCATATACCATTTTTCATGTAAAGGGAAGATCTGTTTGCCAACCCACATGGACCATGAATCATGTGTGTCTTTACCAAATGATGTAATTGCTTATCATCAAATTCGCCTGGTATTTCTGCTGAAATAATGTTGTTGATGTCATCCGGAGTGGGATACTTGTTATGCTGATGCATGAAAAGCAAAATGTGTGCATGGGGCAAACCTCTCTTTTGGAACTCAATGGTTTATATATTTGGAAAAAGTTAAAATACAGTAAAATATTAATGTAAATTGATTGATATAGAGTCAGGAACAATTAAGTATTACATATTTAATTTCTTGTAGCTCACATGCAACAACTCTTCCCAACACATGCTTCTTTGTTATATCACACAGTAATCCGTCTAACTTTATTTTAAAAACCCTTGAGATTATATCAGGACGATCTTGAGGTTGTAAATTCATGTTGTTAAGTAAGCTCTGAATCTCTGGCCAACATGGATTGCAAGTAAAGGTAATGAATAGATCGGGAAATCCAATTTGGCTACAAATTGTCATTCCATCAAAGTATAATTGTTCCATGTATCTCCGAATTCCAACGTATGTTGACGGCAATACCACTCTTTTGCCTTTGTGGGCTCCTTCATTTGAATATTCTTGGTCTACTCCTGACAAATTGGAGTATTTGGATACTCGTAATTTTTTTTTATGCTTACGTGTATAATTCAGTCTCCGTGACTCCACCATAGTGAATCCATCAACAAAAAATTATTGAAACAATCTCCTTGACCTGAGCAGTGTGTGTGCTTCACGTTGTCTGGTTTGAATGCGAAAAGCAAGCCATTCTCTAATAGTAAGTTTGTTCATCTTTCCTTTTTTTTTGGGAACAGTTTCTCTGTGTAGAACACCAAGTCTAAATCCATCTTCCCCATGCGAAAACAAAAGTGGATATTGTAATGCAAGATAGCTCGGATGAAACTCACTTATTAGTTTTAGTCTACCGCTTTGTCTTTCAAGGATAATATCCCTTTTTGAGCCTATATCAACATCACCAACAATAAGCGCTACAACCTCAGACACAGTAGGCTGGTTGTAAATTCGTCCGTCCTTTGATCTATCGGATATTAACTTTAATTTGAGGTCAGGTACATGACAATCCTTTAGTCTATCTGGTGCCATTCTAAAAGATTTAGTATGTGTGTTGAATTCATCAAGCATGTTCTGTATACGGCTAACAGTTTCTTCCATAATATTAGGAAATAAAACATATGCTATGCATGATAATAGCAAAAGAAATATAAAGTAGGGTTCTTAGTTGGCTTAAATTGCATCCTATGCTGAATCTCATTGTCAGTGCCGTATATATAAAACTGAGCAAATTTTGGTTTTTCTCCATTCAAAGGCATCATGCTACCAATTCTATGGCAAGTCTGCCCTTGAATTCTCATGTTAAGTGGTCCGTTTCCAGTATTAAATCTATTGTCAATTTTCATTCCAGGAGACGTAAATGCAAACATTATGTTGTACAGTCTGCAATTCTGCTGATAATTTCTACATAGTACATCGTTTTCATTCGACAATAGATGTTTAAGAATCGGTGGTGGTGTTCTCAAAAGTGGCAACACAACTTTACCCTTTCCACAACATAATTGGAACTTAGGCACTGCACTATGTTTTCTCTTGTCAGTTTTCTCCTGATACCTCATTTGTGCTCCACAATGAGTGCATTCAATGCAAGGATCACCAATATCTGAATATCTTATATATATCAGATAGAATCAAACATCATATCTTTTATACACACTTGTATATTCATAGATATCAAACGGTATGACAGTGAATATAAGTTATGGTTTGCGATTAATAATAATTTCGACAATACATACCAGCATTGGTGCAATCAATTGTTGGGACATTTGCAGAATGGTCTTCATCGTTGTCCAAACTTGAACTTGTATCATAATCCGGATTTTCATTTATGAATTCACATGTACTATCGCTTATAGATTCATCGGTTGAATATTCTGCAAATGATTGGTGACTTGGATTCACTGCTTCAGTATTTGTGCACAAATTCGTATTGTGGGAAGTTGAATTCCTTTCTATAACAGTTGAAAAGCTTTTCAATAAATTCGCAGTCGTTGAACGAATTACAGTTGGATCCATATGTTTGTTGGATGAAGATGCATAAGAAGTCGGTTGTCCATATGAATTATTGTTGCATTCAATACTTGAGGAGGAGGTAACGCCACTCAGAGGTGTTTTTGCATAAAAAGGGAGAGGCAAACAAAACGAAATACTCTCACCGGGGTTGATCTGCAGATGACAACGATGCTTGTTGTTTTGGGCACTTTTATGCTGCATAATTGACCTCTTTCTACGACGTGCTGAAGCAAAAATTTGTTTGGGGGAAATTGTATCAGTAGAGATGCATGAATAGTTGTGGGAAGATGCAGGGTTTGGGGTTGTGCACTGGTTAAAACCAACATTCAAATACTTTTGTTGTGAATTAAGCATTCCAACTGCTGTTCGTGCAGAAACATCTCCACCCCCATTGACAACAGCATAAGTGATATCAGACAGTGGCTGTCTTATTTAGCTGATGGTTGTGTTCAAATGCATTTTCATTAACCCTATTCCTCTTAAATCTTCTTTCATTAAGAATATGCTTCCTCTTTTGTCTTGCAAGTGATGCAGAGTATTTCCTATCTCCAAAATGATTGTTCATAGTTGACAAAAACTATGCTTGATAAAATGGAACTCTTCATAAGTATAACATTATGAATGTAATAGTAAAGAATCTATATGGGATTGTTTAGTTTTGCAATTCAGAACATTTGTATTTAGATTGTAAGTACTTAGATACTACATCTGTACATTGAATAGCATAGAAGGTATATTGTATTGCATTAGTCAAGTTGATATATTACATTAATTGTGTTTCATCATTATAGGATATACTACCAAAGCTTGACAATTATGGGTAAAGGGAAAAGAAGTTAATGTGACATCAATACAGCATGTGTTGTTTATTAGTTTCAATGATGATATGTGTATCAGACAAACTTAAAACAATTATTAGAACACCAAAAATTATTATATGACATTAGATATTGTTATGTTGGAAACTCAAAAGTGATTTTGGAAACCAAAGATTAATCTTTTGGTGTTTTATGTTTTTGTAATGTTTTTTTTAACATATAATAATGGTTTGATGTATAATGTTTTTACAAAATAATTCAGTGTAAAATATTTTATTTATAATAAGTTAAAGTAATTTAAAAATGATGCTATTATTTTTACAGCATTCTTTAATTAAAAATTAAAATGTGATAAATAACCAAACATAGTTTATTTGTCAATATGTTAAAATAATTTAATAATGTCAATAAAGATGCCTCCTCATATTCAGGGGATTTGTAGGTAGAACTCTAACAAGGATGCCTCCTCATCCTGAATGGATAAAACTGGCTATGCAGAAGGTTTGGAAGGAATCTTAGGATAAGCGGGACATTGCCCAACAATGGAGAAATTTACCTTGAAGAACCTTCTCCTTCTTCTTTCCTCCTTTTGGCTGCCACATGCAAATTTCTCCATTGTTGGGCAATGTCCCGCTTATCCTAAGATTCCTTCCAAACCTTCTGCATAGCCAGCTTTATCCATTCAGGATGAGGAGGCATCCTTGTCAGAGTTCTACCTACAAATCCCCTGAATATAAAATAGTATCATGATCATCTATACACACAGACAGATTTGTAAAAATCCTAAATCTTCTCATTGCAAATGATGAAACATGTGTATCAAAACTTTTAACTTATCCGCGAGAAGACCATCTTAGAGTCTGTTTTGTCATCGTATTAACTCACCGGAGCTGGATCAGAACGTCGTTTCAAATGTTGACCGTCTTCCTTAGAATGTTGTTATGTGAAAAATCCAAAGCGTGGAGTTTGATGAATTGAATATGACGTTTTGTATTATATTGGTTGACCCAACAAGCAACCATTTGTTACATGAGTCACTATAAATGACAGGTAGAATACAAAAGGTTCTGATCATTCCATTTGAAGGACCTAATAGTTGATTTTTGTATAAAGGACTAAAATATTTAAAAAATTAATATAAGAGGACCAAAAGTGCATAAAATTATTTAAAAAGAGGTGAGAAAACTTCTTTCCTTTGAGAAAAGGAAGTAAAACTTCAATTTGTACGTTTGCTTCTCTTGAACGGAAAAAAATCAATTTTTTGCGTAAAAATAAAAAAATTGATAAGAAAAGTTATAAGATGTATTAGAGTAAAACTTGAACGGAAAAAATCAATTTTCTGCGTAAAAATAAAAAAATTGATAAGAAAAGTTATAAGATGTATTAGAGTAAAACTAAAATTAGAAAGAAAATAAGGGAGAATGAGTTGAAAATAATAAATGAGATAAAAAAAAAAACGAAAATAAGAGAGAATGAGGTGACAATTATAAATAAGATAAAAAAATTATCGATCTTTTTAAAATGAGTAAAAAATAAGATCAAACTCAATCTTTTCTTTCTAAAGCAATAGCAAATGAAATAGTAAATTCAATAGAATTTATAAAAATCAAACAAAAGAGTATTCAAAATAAATGGTAAAAATCAGGGGTATTCAAAACAAATGAAACAAATATGCAGAAGAAAAAGTCATACATATATTTAAACCAGAAGAAATCAAAACTGATATAAAAATGAAATCTAAAATGAAATAGAAAATATGAAATCAAAGCTGATATCAAAAAAGAAACGGATAAAAACGAAAAATGACTAAACTTTACAAATAAATTAAACAAATAATTAAAGGAAATTACATGAGTTTCTAATGGTTGGATCAACCACAGAAAATTGAAAACTCAACAAAAAAGGAGATGAAATAAGTAAAAAACATAATAACTAAGATTTTCTCTACCCACGAACGTTTCTTTTTATTTTGTTTGATTAAAATATAATAGATATTTGAGACTTAAAGAACGCTTCTAAATAAAACATTTCTCTGCCCACGTACGTTTCTTTTTATTTTGTTTGATTAAAATATAATAGATATTTGAGACTTAAAAAACGCTTCTAAATAAAAAACATTTCTCTGCCCACGAACGTTTCTTTTTATTTTGTTTGATTAAAATATAATATTAAAGGCATTCTCTATGTAATATTAGTTATAATATGTAATTAGTAGGACCAATTTTAGGGGTTGAGTTGGATGGATATTTAGAAGTTATGAATGATTTATTTAAATAAGTGAGAAGCGTAAAAAAATATAAAATATAAAACACAAAACATAATATTATGTCGGATCAAAGAATCAAAATGGTTCTTTGGATATGGATGCTTGAGTTGCACAACTCTAGAAATTAGTACACCAAAAACATAAAACACACTACAAAATATTATGTCGGATCAAAATAACAAAATAAAACACCATCAATAATAAATGTAGGAAGAAGAACATAAAACACACAACAAAGCACCATCAATGATAAACCAATCAGAAAATCATAAACGACGAAAAACACAAAAACTAACGAAAAGTGATTCATACCTGATCAAAACAACCACCGGCATGGAGAGCTCCATCGAAGATGAACAAATCTAATAACATACAAGTTATTAACAAAAACCAGAATGAGAGAGAGTATTGAACAAACCAGACTGAATGGATGTGAGGAGTAATAAGTCCTTTATTTTCTCAATTGTTCTGGCCATGATAAACAAAAATGATTCAAGGTAGAAAGAAGAAAACAAAAAATTGATGAATGGTCTACTTTCCATTGTATAGAAAGAAAGTTAAAAGAAAATGAAGAATAGAGTGTGATGGAGAAAAGGAGTTTGATTAGACCATTCAGAGTTTTGGAAATCTATCAAATTATGATATGCATTGGAATAATGCAAATATAAGGGTGGGTAACCAAACATTTAATGTGAGCATCAGAAATAATAAATTATAAAATATAGAAGTTGAAAGAAGGAAGTAAATGTAATGTTTTAAACGAAACATGTGTAATAATTAATGGTTAGTTGGTTTAGTGGTGATTTACATAATCATGGTGTCTATGAGGCGCGCATCAATCTTGACGTGGTGATATCTTGCGACATCCCGATCAAATCTCATTGAATTGAATCATTTCACTGCTCTTGCAGCTCGCTGAAGAAGGTCGCCTTGGATTTGTACTGATGCGAGGAGGGGTGCCACGGAAACTTGTGAATACAAATATTTGGATTTCTCTATTTCTAAACTTTTACTTCTTTTACTTTACTCTATTATAGCACTATTATCATTTATTGCAATTATAGTATTCTTTTGTTTTTGTTTTAGTCTCTTTAAATTTCATTGTTTGAATGAATTCAAAATCTTTGCAAATTCAAAAGCTGTAATTTTTTAATTTACAAACAAAAAAATGTCATAACTGTATCATATGGACTAAATAGTATTAAATTATTTATTTATTTGTTAAATCGAATAAGCTATTGTAGTTCCATCTTGCCACAGATTTTTAAGATTTGGCAAATTTGTTAAGCACATTTCCGGATATTATTAGCAAGTACTTCTATCATTGTTAATTATAAGACCCTTCTTCAATTTTTATCTTTCTTTAATGAGACTCTACAAATTTTTAGATATATGTTTGACACATCCTTTGAAAGCATGATCAGCATACTGTATAAATTATGCCAATATGCTTGATACAATTTATTCAACTAATCTTTTAAAATCTTGTAAAAAAACAACTAATTTTTTAGTACAACATAGACATGCCTATGGTATACAAAACACTGGCATAATACAGATGGTATGGACAATGTATAGCCGAAAAATTACATATACTTCTCTTCTCATTGAAAAGCATTGAATGTTGCCTATCATGCATGATCCTTGAAAGAATATTTCCCCAGAACAAATTCCAATTCTGAAGCACTGATGGGCCAAAAAAATCCAGCAACCAAATCGTGTTTTTAAAACCGAATTGAGAAAGATCTCACACAGTTTCTTCCTTCAATTGATTTTGTATGGCGTACTCCATATATTGCGCTTTTTCTTTCATGAAAGGAAGGTTGCTAGGTATTTCCTCCTCCAAAAGATGTAAAGGTGTTTGAGGAGGGTATTTGTTCAAAATGAAGTCTATTTCCTCACCACTCATTTCCTTCTGATTGAGAAGAACCTACAATGCAAATTTATATATGAAAAAGAGCATAACACAGAATGTTAGTTGAATTATCTTCAGTTTTCACCAATCGTATGAAGCTGGTATAATATCCGCTAGAACGAAAATGGTTGCAGAGATTATACTCCAGTTAAGTTACTGAAATACGTTTGACAATTCACGAACATAACTCAGATCTCGCTCTAAATTTACCTTAATAGTTTTAAGCAAAGCTGCATGGTGCCCCCTTAGTAGAGACACAGTCTTTCGGTACATGTCACGTATCAACTCTTCAGATCTTTGTGCAACTTGAGCATCAAGATTAAAATTTAGGGGAGGGTCAATCAGGTCGTAATGATTATAAAGAGACCCTTCAAAATCCAGCCTTGGTCCAACAAATTTAACTGGCTTCTTCCAAGGGGGTGCTTCTCCGTGTATGACCATTGGATCCTCCAAATTCCAACTGCAAGTAGAAAGGGAGAAAGGAGTATGACAGAAGAAACTAAGCATAAAAGTAACTACAGAATTTTCAAGTGGTTATGCTAACATGGTTAGTATTTTGCGAGCAAGCCAGGACGCATGTGCAAGGTATTCGACGGAGGCTTTTGATGTGTCGCGTCCATAGATGACTTCCTCAGCAGCTCTACCTCCAAGCAGAACCTGTATATCAAGACAGATTCAAACTGAAATAAATAACTTAAGGGAGGGGAATTAGGAAGCCACTTCATATACTCGAGTAATTTACATGCCTGAAGACGATGCAACAATTGAGGCCGGCGTTCAAACATATATGATTCATCATCCAGCCGTCGGAATACCAATTGAGATAATGTCTGCCATATGGTATCTTTTTCCGTTAGAAAATAATAACAAATAGCCTTATGTATATAATATAGAAATCAAACAACCTTAACTAGATAATATTTCAGATTGGCTCCTAGCGGACTTTTCTTCCTATTCATTACTAAAACTTTCAATTGCCATATATTTCCAATATAATTTCCAATTCTACAGTATACCGTACATTCCTGTCTTTTCTCTCCTTTCTAATTCACACACTTGGATTATCATACTATTTCGTTCAAGATTCTCCAATGTTACAGTAGTGAAACTGTGTATCAGTATCAGATGTCTTTTCTTAATCATGGGTATAGGAAAGATTGACAAAAAAGCATCTAGGAGATATTTGACGATAACATATAGTGAAGGAAGCTGAACAAGGACCTGACCACGAGGTACTATTGAGATGCGCTCGCAGTATTCGACTTTTGCATTCTCATATCGCTGAAGAAGATGAGAAGTTATTGCAACTCCCACTTCAGTAGTTGCTCTACGACACTGTCCCTGAAAACCTAATTCTATTCCAAGACATTTAGGTCCTACAGTAAGTCTGTCAACTGCTTCATCCATATCTGACCGAAGAATTGAGTTATGTTGCTTTCTGACAGCCACAAGAGCTGCTTCTTGGATCAATTGTGCTAATCTTGCTCCAGACCATCCTGGAATAAATAAATTTGTTCAGAGATTGAAATGAAAATTTCAAAGTTAAGACAGAGAGTCTGTACCAGGTAGGTTCTGAGCATAGCTGAACAAATCAACAGAATCTGACAGTTTTACTTTGGTAGCGTGAATTTTCAAAATCTCAAATCTTCCTTTTGCACTTGGAGGGAGAATTTTGATCTACAGGAAGAAAAAAGTAAGTGATCAATGATCATTAACAGTGTATTATCATTGAAACAGTTACACATGACACAATAATCAAGTAAACTTATGATAGGATAGGTAAGTTTAACGTTAGCATTTAATAGGAAAACAAAAGAAGATTCACTTTCCATTTGTGATTATCGTAATACATCAAAACAATTTACCCAGAAAGGAATAAGTAACTCGGCCACAGAAAAAAAACCTTTCTATCAAGGCGACCTGGCCGAAGAAGTGCAGGATCTAACAAATCCCTACGATTGGTGGCAGCGAGAAATATGATGCCCTTTCCAGTATCAAAACCATCAAGCTCAATCAACAATTGATTCAATGTAGTTTCTCTTTCCTGGGTTGCTGCGTTATACTGGTTGTCTGTTGACTCCTTGAAAGTACCTTGTCGCCTGATCACACGCAGTTCACAATCAGATGGGGAGACTGCTTAGGGGGCTTAGCAAGTAAGTTCACAGCAGGTGTAAAATATGCAACATCTCTAGCTTGGCAATCGTTTTGATAATTTTAGTTTCTCATAATGAACTTTCATAATTCAAGAACTGAAGCAAAACAATCAACTACCATGAACTAAAGTAAAAAGTAAAAAAACTACTTTTACTAAAGACGCCCAATGCCACATTGCCTCTCCTTACTCACTCGTCACTTCATTTCGCTTAAGGTTGAGTAGCGTGGGTGTTAAAAATTCATTATTTCAACTAAACATGTGAACATGCCTGGACAGACAAACACGCTGTTCATACTATAAATCATACAGTCATACCTAGTAGCCAACGCATCAATTTCATCTATAAATACAACTGATGGTTTGTTTACCTGCAAAGAGAAACAGATAAATATTTGAGTACCTGCCAATCACTACCATACAAACCTGAAACTTAACAATGTACACCAGTTTCAAAAAATCAAACAGAAAAATTTATACTCAGCCATATCACATGTTGAGCACCACCTGTCCATATAACACAAACCATCCACCCATTTTTAGCAACAAGTGAAGCAGAGGTAATGAACTTACTGAACTTACTATTAAGAGTCCCACATCGGACAATATATGGCCTGAACATGTATTTATAAGTGGGGGGTGGGTGATCAGTGCATTTTGATGCACAATCTTTTATGTTTATACTTGGACATTTCCATAATTTTTTTTGCTTATTTTTCATTTTTATTGTGTTTTCATATTCTAGTTTGATTTTGCCTTTATTTGATTTTCGTATTTTATTTTTAGCATTAACAGCTTTTAATAAAAAAATCATAACTGGAGGTATGAGAACCGGATTGACGCATTCTGATATTCGTTGAAAAGCTATGAGAGAGAGCTACAAGTTTCATGTTGAAGCAAAAAGCTGATTCGGAGTGTAGAAACCTCGAAAAATTTGTTGAAGTTCCAGACTTAGGAAATAACTACTTTTGGGCCATTTTTTATGTTTTGCGGGTAGGATGCTATTAGGGCCCAAATTTCCTCTTAATATTTAAACAAACTTCAGAATTAGGATTCATATTCTATTCACTATTCACGAAATTATATCATTGAGCCGCTAGGATTCCATGGAGAACTAATTCTTAATGATCGATCTATTGTTCATGTTACCACCAAAACTGAGGTTTTATAATTTCGATCCAAATTCTTTTTCCTTTCAATATTCTTCTATATGTCTTGTATGCTTAATTCGAGTTTTATAGAATGTTGTTGATTTAATTTGATTGGTTTATGTTTTCTTGATCTGTTTCGCATTTTAGCGTTGCTTTACCATTAAATTGCTTATGTCGAATCATGTTTGCTTAATTCATGAGTGTTTAATTCTTTTGCTTAATTCGGATAATAGGAATATAAACCGCATAGTGTCAATTTCGCTTGTTTGGTGCTATAATTGAATAGGGATTAGAATTAGCTTATGGATTGGATTTATAATTACCGATGATAAGGTGGGAACCCGAACAGTAGGTTGATTCGTTTAACCTTATTTGATAACCACTTATTTGCATTGTTTTCTAAATTGAATCTTAAACTCAAAACCCCTCATTTTTCTAATTGGTTGGTTAATTCTTACACGAATCCTTGTGATACGATACTCGAGTCATTGTCGCTAACTACAATTTTAAAATCACTTGTTTTAATCTGCGCGCAACACCTGATCAGAGGGCAATCCTCACCTTACAAGTCGGTTTTGTAAGGTCAAATTAGGCCCAACCCACACATTCTAAGATGATATTAGAGTCTCATCTAAGATCCATTGGGTCACCCATCATTTAGTTCCACGCTCCAGATGCAATTCCTGGCCGTGAGAGGAGGTTTGGTTGTTTGGTGGTTGCATGACCCACATGCCTTCCTCTAGTCCTTCTCTCATGAAAGTCCAGTATGCTCCAATAGCATCAAGCCTATCGTATTCCGAGAACTAACCCCATGCCTTCCTCTAGTCCTTCTCTCATGAAAGTCCAGCGCACTTGATATGAATCCTGATATCGGAGACTTCTAATTCCACCAGCTCCAATAGCATCAAGTCTATCGTATTCCAAGACATAAATGTAACCCCGGGAAGACGGAGTATGTCATGTGATATTAGTCGAGGATTTGGAAATTTTACTTATATGCTCAAAGGTGACCCTTGACAATTCATGGGCAAGGCAGGAAGGGCCGTAACTTTAATTACCATACCGAAAATATCCAAAAATAAACAGCCATAGGCAACTCCGATATAGCCCTTTTTCTTCCTCTCAGAATACCTCCAAAATGTTGCTGATAAAAAGCCAACGCTTGACTAGCTTTGGGGTGAACGATAGTAAGGTTTGGGTGAACCATGACATGGTCATTCTGCAATTTGGAACCACCGAACAAGATGTGGAAATTCAACACAAAGAAACGGGCACATTCTCTCTCCAATCCAATAGCAAAAAGGGAATGAGAACAGAACAGGAATTGGAACAACTATGACACCACCTCCAACACAACCCTTGTGACCCCCGCAACGACCGCCACGCATCCTCTTTTTCTTGCGGCTCTAATACCATCTCAGAATAGGATGTGTGGAGATCGTCGCGGGATCACGGGTGTCGTGCTGGAGGTGGTGTCATGGTTGTTCCAATTCCCATTCCGTTCTCACTCTCCTTTTCGCTGTTGGATTGGGAGTTGGAGAGGGAATGTGCCCATTTCTTACTATTGAACTTCCACATTTTGTTTCGGTGGTTCCAAAAGGATTATATCAGAGTTGCTTATTGGCGTTTATGTGGAAACTAACACATATCTTCCTACCTTCCCTGTGAATTGTCAAGGGTCACCTTTGAGCATATCAGTAAAATTTACAAATCCTCGACTAAGATCACAGGACATACTCTGTCTTCCCGAGGTTACACTTCTATTCTCGAAATACGATAGATAGATGTTATTGGAGCTGGTGGAATTAGAAGTCTTCGATTTCAGATCCATATCAAGTGCGTTGTACTTTCATGAGAGAAGGACTAGAGGAAGGCATATGGGTCATGGAACCCCAGCCAAACAACCAACCCTAACCCAATGGGGATGCTCCCCATTATGACCCAATAGTGGTATCAGAGCCGATGGTTCAATTATGGCATGTGTTGTGTTTATAAGAGGGGGACAATCCTCACCTTACAAGCCGGATTAGTAGGATCGAATTAGGCCCAACCACACATTCTAAGACGGTATCAAAGCCTCATCTAAGATCTATTGGACAACCCACCATTTAGTTCCACGCTTTAGATGCAATTCCTAGACGTGAGTGGGGGTGTTAGGAGTCCCGCATCGGACAATATATGGCCTGAACATGTGTTTATAAGGGAGGCAATCCTCACTATACAAGTCGATTTTGTAGGGTTGAATTAGGCCCAACCCACACATTCTAAGACTTACCAACAAGAAAAGAGAGGAAGAAGCAAACATAATGAATATCCTTCTTAATATCAGCTATCTTTCTTGAGAGTGAGGAACTCAACGATTATTATTATATTGATAAAAATTACCATATGAATATAAGGTCATTGAAAATGTTCAATATATTCGATATTTGATTAAACAAAGAAAAAAAATGGACATATATTGTTTTTTTTAAGTGATCAATACCCTTAAATGGTTACCTAACCATTCACGAGAACAAAAAGACTAACAATCAGTAGCATGCAATGCTTTATAAGTTAATTGTAGATTTGCATGGAGAAACAAGAAGACATGATTCAAGAATGTGACCACATTAGCACAGTAGCACTTAAGCACCACTAGATTGCTTAAAAAAAGAGTGATGCTAGGAACACCCACTTTATTCCTCTCTCCAGCACTCACTCTTTTATTGAGTGAAATCTGTCTCACAACTTTATGAGGGCCCATATTTAAAATGGTGGGAACCACGTGATTTTCACACAATAAGAGAGTGAGTGTAGGGAAAAAAACGGTAATCCTAGTACTCCAGTTAAAAAAACCCAGAAAAAGAATTAGCAGAATCACCTTGGCTCTTTTAAACAAATCTCTAATACGCGCAGAACCAACACCAACTAAAAATTCCACAAATTCAGATCCAGCCATTTGGTAAAATGGAACACCGGCTTCTCCAGCTATAGCCTTGGCTACCAAAGTCTGCAAAAGAATGACAAAACTTAAAACACACTGACTACACAAATTCTTACATCCAGCCTAATTTAGGAATAGCTATCTAACCTTGCCACATCCAGGTGGGCCCTCCAAAAGAACACCATGTGGGGGTTTGATCCCCATTTTATCAAATAGCTCGGGATTTTTTAGGTACCTCACCAACTAAAGGGAACAATACATAACCTTCATAAGTTTTCATCCATTAGAATAAACAGTAAGAAGATAGTACAAAATTGAGGCATTAAAGGAAAAAGGGTGGGAAAATCAGGGAAATAACTACTGAGGGAGGGGGGGCAAAGTTGTATCATTCAAAATGATTAAATACAATAGCTAAAATGTTAATACAAGTTATGGCTTCTTCAAAATGATTAAGTGTTATAGAATGTTCATAATTGTGCACGGCCACAAATTAAGTTGAAACTTTCCTATTTGTAAGCTGTTGAACCAGACGGGAAAGCAAAATGAGAGGTGTTCTGGGTCTAGTAGAGTTGAAGAAATCAATGGGCTAGGACAATAAGAGCAATTGTGTGCAGCCCAAGCTTCGGTTATGAATGAACTAGGGTGGGAGGGGAAGTTAAATAGTGGATGGGGAACCCCAAGTTGAAATGAGAATGAGACATGGCAAAGCAATATATAAAGAGAAAAGGGGACATGTCACATCACTGTAAACTAGTTTTACACTAACGTCTAATGACAATTCAAAATTGTGATTATTTTAAAATTGCAGTTACAAATAGGGCTTACGTGGCAATATCACGAGTTCTCATTGGTTGTCGGTGTAAAACTATTTTACACCAATAATGCATCTCCATTAAGAGACTAACATATAGCATTGGTCAAACAACAACTTTCAAGAATACTTAAAAAATAAAAACAGAACAATATGCTATCATCAAAAATGTTCTAACTTTTTTAGAATACTTTAACTGAAACTGAAACATATTTGTACCCTACAAAAGATCAAGTTCGATATGTCAAGACTTTGCTCTACGGCCTTGTATAAAGAAATACCTCTTGAAGTTCATCTACAGCATCATCAATTCCAGCCACGTCAGAAAACTTTACTCCAGTTGAACCCTGAAAGAATATTATTCCAAAGCCAGCAACTAAGAATGTCATTAAAAGACGGACTAGAAAAATAAAAATAAAAAGATTTTAAGAATGGAGAGATTAATGTAAAGATAGGCGTTAACACACATCAACACGAGCTTCAGCTTTTGATAACGAGAAGTTCATTCCCTGCCATAGATCCTGTATATTGAAGAAATATTTCTTAGTGTACTTATCAGCCAAATCTATTGAACAAAATTGGCTCAGAAATTCATGCATAACTTTGAGTCAATCACTTAGTCACATCACCTACCCACTTCCTGAAGTTTTTGGGTTTTCTTGAAAGAGTGAAGCGAACAAGAAGGACCATACCCACAACTATAGGCAGGGTTATTCTCATGATCTGGACACTGGAAGATAAACCGCCAAAAGTGAAAATTTCATACATCTTAGACATAAATCCACCGTCCATGAAAAAGTCAAGAGCTCTATCCCAAACCCTATCCATCATTGAAACAGCAACTCCAAGAAAAATCTTGAGAAATGGTTTGGCTATAGGCCACGCAACATAGACAGTTACAGCAAATATAAAACTGGTAACAGCCAATACTGCTGCTGAAAGGAAGCCACCCACTAGCATTGCTGCTAAACCCACTACTACTGTCACCGCTCCAAGCTCGGCCACCACTCTACTAGATATGAAAGATGCAACCGGATGAGGGTAATCTGACATTGTTCCCACCCAAGACTGCAACAATATAATTTCAGAGTTAAAAGAACAAGTATTATTTGATCATCCAAAAAGGGATTTAATCCTCACTACACTGAATGACTTAAGCTCTGAGTTTCTAAGTACAAACTATACAAAATATTATATAGTAACTTGCGGTTTATTTGGTTTGAAAATGTGTACTCTTAATCACTGAGAGTAAGAATAATTGCAAAATTGTGGGATTTTACGACTCAAGTTGGAACTTTAACTACCATGGAAAAATGCTTTCTGTTTTCACTTTTAATTACAAAACTATAACCTTTTTTCCAGTCTGTTCCCTATTTTCAACGATATGTACATGAAACAAAAAAAAAAACGGAGTGGAACATGATGGAATGCATTCCAGCATTCCATCCTCTTTTAATATTATTCCATTACACTCTCCGCTCCGTTGTGTTCCATCAATCCAAACATAAAAGTGAAAATATGAAACAAAAACAAACAGAAAACATTTCCATAAGCTAGACATAACCTTGGAACAAGAAAATGAAACTTTAAACAGCAAAGCTACTTGATTTTCCTCTATTAGCACCAACAGTGTCAATGCATCATATATCAAATTATTTCAAGTATGCTAAAAATAACTAGATCAACAACCGTAATACGCCGACTCTCTATCTCATTTCGTGGTCCAGAATATTCCTCCATAACCGCTTGAGCTTCACTGGTATCTGCCCTAAGAACCCTACAACATTTCACACAAACAATCTATCACATAAAACCATATAAAACCGTATATAAACAAACTAAGACATCAACTTTGATTTTCTTTTACCATTTAGTCACTTGCAGTCTTTTATCACCAGGAATCTCCTTCAACTCCACAATGTAATCCTTATACCCAATTCCATAATCTTCCTTTGAAGTCACCACCTTGATTTTATCCTTACTCCAGGCTTTAGTAAACTCCTCAACACTCATTTTCGGTAAAGTTTTCAAATTCTCATTGAACTCTTCCTCTTCAGACAAGGGAGTACCGAAAATCTGCTCCGGCACGTAGAGTTTCCCTTTATACTCCTTAAGTAATTCATTCAAATACACAGAATCTTTCTCTCCAACCTCATCATTCTCACTCTGGGAACTCTTGAACCTCTTCAACAACGCATCGAAAATACCCTCGTTTGATTTTTTACCCAAATTCTCTTTTTGTTGTAAAGTGTATAGCTTGTTACCGATGAGGTGCTTGGGTGGGACTTGGGTTGGGTTTTCCTCCAAGATACGCTTCACGAAATCGTCGGGGATGGGTGAGGGAGAGGATTTGCAGAGAAATGTGAATGGTCTCCGAGGAAGAAGTTGTCGTGTTGGGTGGGTGTGAATGTGATAGGAATTGTTGTTGGGGTAGCAGAGAGTGTTCATGTTGTTATTGCCAATTCATGAGATGGTGCTGAAAGGGTTTATGGAGTTAAATTGCAAAATTCTATAATCTGTAACTGGTTTCATACATTTCCCACCCAATCCGATAAAACTCATCTCGCTGGTTTTGATAACCGGGTCGGGTAGACGGGTACCCTGATTGATAATCCATTTTGTGTTCGAAAATAAGGGATTCCTAATTTTATTTAACTATGTTCGAAAAATACTCTAAGAAAATTTGAAATTGTCTCTCAAATTTTAGAGATGTGTCTCCGGATGTACTACTATGTGTTTTAATCAAATGTTAAATTGAATAACATTTAAGATATTTTTCAAAATTTATTTTGAAGATACAACTTTGAAACAATTCAATGTACACACCGTGCATTCTTCACTGGAATGTCTATTTTAAAAATAAATTGATACGAAAATGCATATCTGAAATCACATCACACAATAGTTTTTATTTTGATTTAGACATGCTTTTATAAATTAGATGATATGTTATAGCTATATTATCGTAATTAAACCATACAATTGATACGAAGAAAATGACATATAAAATAATAAATTAATAGTGCACAATAAAGTCAAAATAAAATACAATAGATGATAAATCCATAGTACAAATATTATAAACTACTATGAATGAGGGACTCAGAACTCCTTGTTCCTACGATGCCTCATGGACAACAATATCTTCCTTATCATGGCATCTACAACATCCTCTGGCCTCAAGTCATCGTGAAAGAATTCTTTGTCAATGCATGCCTGCCAAATCTCCATGATACAGCGACAACTAGGCAACACATCAACAATATGATTTGCCCTAGTTTGATCCTCCTTTAACATCTCGTAATGAGCTGGCATAGGTGGATTTCTCAGAGCATCATGTATCATATAAGGATATGGCATCTTGAAGAACCACAACATGTAACTGTATGCATGGTGAAATCACCCGGCTGAACGTCGACTGATAGGATATATCAATGGAGTCGCCATCGAACGTTTTTTATCTCGCGAAGGAGAAAGGAAAACATCGAGTAAACCTGAGAGGGAAGAAATCACGGCCTTACGACCGAGAGATCTGGGTAAGGGAATCTGTTGTGCGAGGGTAAGGGATTAGCATCCCACGCGCCCGTAGTACTCTACGGTATCCACTTCTATTTTCTATCTAAGGGGTGTGTTATATTTATCTATCACTTAATCGCTACAATGCATGCAAAAGAAAAGGAAAATAAAGAAAATACGGGGAAAATAATGAAGTTTGTACAAGTTGTGCTCGATCGAGCCTCATGACAAGATGCCTACATATTCCCTCGTGCAATAGGAAAGTCAGAGCGTCGTAGTTCGGCTCACTTGTTTTGGTGAATTTTGTGTTTTTTACTTATGAAAAGGTTTTAAAAACAAAAAGAAAATGCGCCTGTAAGCGAAAAAGAGTTTGTCTTGGTTAATTGCTTTTACCTTTAAGAAAGGAGTTTTGAACCATTATTAGGTGTTATAGTTTTTCAAAAGAAAAAGAAAGCAATTTTTAATTTTAATTACATGCAAGGATGCAAAAGAGAGAAGCAAAACAAAAGGGAGACTAACTAGTACTATCCCTAATGTTGTCATGCAAAGATTGGACCTAAGGTTGAGGATGAAGGGGAATCTCTACCTATGTTGACATGTAAAGGATGTATATCCTAATGTCTAGGCTCAAGAGCTATCCTAACCGAGCGGTCCTAAGGGAAAATTATCTTATATCCGTCTTTGTTGTAAAACCAAGGGATGCAAAAGAGAGAAACAAACAAGTGCTTTGGCAGAAGCACGCACGCAAAGCAACACACAAATCCTATGAGGAACATGCAAAGGACCAAAGTCATTTGCTCTCGGTTCTAAACTGAGTGACACATTAGCCATCAACATAAAGCAATAACATCATAGGGGGAACATGCAAAGGCCAAAGTTGTTTGCTCTCGGTTCTAAATCGAGTGACACATTAACCATCAACATAAAGCAATAACATCCTAAGGGGAACATGCAAAAGGCCAGAGTCGTTTTCTCTCGGTTCTAAACTGAGTGACACATTAGCCATCAACATAAAGCAATAACATCCTAAGGGGAACATGCAAAGGGCCAAAGTCGTTTGCTCTCGGTTCTAAACCGAGTGACACATTAGCCATCAACATAAAACAATAACATCCTGAGGGGAACATGCAAAGGGCCAAAGTCGTTTGCTCTCGGTTCTAAATCGAGTGACACATTAGCCATCAACCAAAACAAGCAAACACAAACACAATTAGCAAGTAAATTTGGAATGCCTGTTACAGGTCTTTAAACAACGACTTTGAGCCCAACGCCCATATCCTAAGCATGAAAAGAAAAAAATATATAAGGGATGTAGCTAGTACCACACAAATAACTATCCATAAGCTACTGCAAGCTAAAGAAATACTCCAGAAAACTTTAAGTACTGCAACCAAGCAATAAGAGTAAACTGGTGAGAAATGCACGGAGGCATCAGAGCATATATGGATTGTGTGTTCGCACACAATTGATACATAAACACCTGCAAGAAAGGAGTAAAACCTAACAAGCTGACAATAGAATATACACACACGTGTACAAGCGGTAGAATGTGCGTTCGTACGCATTCAAGGATTAAAATGTGCATTCATACACATTCCAATTAAAAGCACCTGCAAGAAAACCACAATAACCAGACAATAAAATGTACACGCACATGTACAAGCGGTAGAATGCGCGTTCGTATGCATTCAAACAAAAATACTTGCAAGAGTGGAGTAAAACCAAACAAGTAGACAATAGAATGTACATGCATGTGTACAAGCGATAAGATGCACGTTCATATGCATCCAAACAAAGGTACCTGCAGGAATGAAGTAAAACCACACAAGAAGACAATAGAATGTACACGCATGTGTACAAGTGGTAGAATGTGTGTTCGTACGCATTCAAACGAGCAGATAACCTACAAGAAGGTGTCAACATATTCGTACACATACAAGCATTAGAATGCGCGTTCGTACGCATTCAATATCGGATAACCTTCAAGAAGGTGTCAATCCAAGCAAACAGACAATAGAATGCACATGTATATGTGCAAGCGCAAGAATAAGGAAGCTAGGAGTCCATTTCTCATGCGAAAGAAGTCAAAGTACCTTACACATGAAATAAAGTTTCAAAATTAACAAAGTAAGTGCTAAAAATAAAGCACCGAATGCAAAACCGATTACAAATATGATTATAATCTAGTATAAGCATGTAAGAAGTGAAATAAAATCATAAAAATCGGAATGGGAAGGCGGTTTTCTGAAATTGGAGCGAAAAAGTCAACTTCTCGGAATCGATTAAGAATCGCATGGTTGCTTGCAAAAGCGTCAATAGATTAAAAAACGTAAGCGTTTTTAATTAATTCCGAGTGGAAGTGATATTTTTCGGACCTTAAAGTGACGGGGAAGCCACTCCGTTTGGGCACATTGCACTTGAGATTTGATTATGAAACCTCCAAAATCAGTTCCGGAATGTGCCAAAACGTGGGGAACATGTACTGTTACTTCGTACTTTCAAGGAAAAGTGTGTGTCGGTGTACAAAAGTGTTAAAAAATGCTTATGGAATTCAAAATTCATGTTTTGAATTAAATTCCGATTCGATTTTTGTTTGGTTTTGAAATGTGAGATGGATTGAATTTTAATTCACTACATATAATCAAAAAGCCAAAAAAAAAGTGCAACACAAGCTATGTACAAGTTTGATTGAAAATTGAAACTCAAAAGTGTGTAAAAATGCATGTTTATGCATGTTTCATGTACGTGTATGGTGTATAGATGAATGAAATGCAAACAAATTTCATACCATATACAATCATCATGTGTTCAATGTAAATCAACTCTAAATTCAATGCATGTCATGAATTATGTCATATAATAATCAAGTATGCCTATGCATGAACATGTAATGATGCAAATTATACTCTAAGCATGAGATGAGTTTCATGTATATGTGTTATGTACAATGCAGATGTACCTAAATATCAAAATGCAATAGATGCTACATTTCGACACAAGTAAGAATGCAAATAAAGCCTTAATTCACATGTTTCAATGCAAATCAATCAACCTATATGCTATCTAATTCATGAGCATGTGATAGGTGATGCAAATGTTCAATCAAAGTGTATGTGTGTGTTATGTACAATTTCCTTCACACCGACACACTTTAATGTCACAAAACCGGAATCAAATTAAGGAATTTGACAAAACAAATTCAAGAATCGGAATCCACACGGAAAATGCAATCAATTCGACTATTCAATTTCAAGAAAAGCTAAAAGTGAAAAATTACTTAAAATAAGTGCTTAATTGAATTAATCACTTACTTGAACTTGAATTTTGAGTTGAATTGTTGAAGAAAATATTGAATCCTAGGATCCAATTGATGATAATAATCGTAATCGGAGTCGAAATCAGAAGAGGAAAACTTGCTTTCTTGAATATTGAAGAAAAGATGAAGAGGAAAAGCTTCCTAGTGAGAAATATAGAGGAGACCGAGCTCCTTGATGAAGAGGAAGGGCGGTCCGGCCTTGGAGGTGGCCGGAGGAGGCAAGGCGGCCGGAAGAGGCGAGGGAGGGCGGTGTGGAGGGAAGTCCGATCGGACTTGTGAAAAGCGAGGGAGGTTTGGGTGGTCTTGGCGCTTGGAGGAGGAGGACCGGCCGAATTTTCCGGTGAGGAAGGGCGGTCGAAGTAGTTGGCCGGCGGTGGCAGGCTGGTGTAGAACGGATGCAGGGAGATGGCCGGTCGGAGCTGGTAGGGTGGTGCATGGTTGAGGCTAGGAAGGAAGGTTGAGACTTGGCTTGGAGGGAAAGCTTCTTGATTTTTTTTCTCTTTGTTCTTCAAGTTTTAGAGAGAATTAGGAGAAGAAAATTATGATTTGAGAGAGCAATTTGAGAAAATGATTGTGTGTCCTTGAATTGTGAAGGAAAAAATTTGTTTATAGTGTGAAAATTTGGGCCTTAGAGTGTTTTGGATCCACAATTAAGCCCAAATTGCGATTATTCGGATAATTTTCATAATTAATTCAAAACAGTCCGATCTGTCGAGAATTTGAAGTCGGACTCTAAATGAAAAATGTCCAGAATGCAGTTTTTATTAAATGAGTCAAAAGTTTAACTCAATCGGGCGAATGGTCCAAGCGATACGAATTTTTGAAGTTTCAGCACAGTTTTCGGGCTTCTGACACATGCAGAATTTGATTTGCGCACTTCGGAGAAATTGCCTCGAAATAGGGTCTTCAGATCAAAATTTAAACTTGAGTATCTCAGAGACAAATGAATCCAGAAAATTTTTTGAACTTTTGGAACTGGTCTTGTCGAGTTTCAATAAAAATCAAGCGAGATATGATTTTTCGAAGTTCACGTATCATATGAAAATTGCTCGGTTCAGCTCAAAATCAACTTCGAAGAATAAAATTCTGGTATTTATTGGTGAGGAATTTGCTCTGGAGTTGTAAATCATAATTGGATAGGATTTTGATACAGAATTTTAAACACCGGCCCCGCTCATTTTCGATTTTCCAGCTAGGAATTACGAAAGTTTTAGTGCACTGAGCGCACGGTTCAACACTAAAATTCAGTTTAATTCACTTGAAAGATTAATTTCTTTGGGGATCTTATTCACATAATTTGCTTCAAGATTTCAAATTAAAGTTGTAGATAATAATGTGAGGGACCTGTTTGACAAAAATCATCAGAAAATACTTGACGATCTGAGAGATACGCCTTCCGGAGCGCCCGGAATACACTAAAAACCCAAAATTCACTTTATTGAGAAATAAGCAAATTGATTCTTTTTCTTGACGAAACGGCCTCCAATCTGAACTGATACACTGGAGAATAAATTTATATGATCCCAATGCTCATGGAATCAAACCAAAATAGTCTTCTGACCATAAAATCTTGCGATAGCCATATGAACCGAGAAATATCGATTTTTGGCTCAAAATGATATGAGATAGCCAAAACGCCGTTTCTTCCGCAATTTGAGATACCTTGAACCAGATAACCATATGATAAATGCTATTTCTGTGTATACATGTATGCTCATGATAATGCAATTATAAGCCAAAAACCTCGAAATGAAGAGGGTAAATTTTGGGGTACAACGCATAGCTTCAACCGTTGGGAGCTATGGACTCCATGCCTCCTATGATACCATATGATTAAGATAATCATAAAACATAACATTAATATCTTTATGTGTCATAACAAGAGGATCAGACACAATGGGGTCTCTCTGAATAAACTACATGTAGTTGAACAAACGCATGACGCACTCTTGCAAATGAGGATATGTCATACGTGAACTGAAAGCCAAGTGTCAATAGTAGAAGACAGTGTCCTCTAAGGGACGTGTCTCTTGGCGAGTGACGTAATAATGGAAGTGTATGCCCTCGACTACCAAGCGGTCAAGATACACTCGATATAAGCCTAATTACCTCTAAGTTGGACGAATTCATAAGCTTGTGGCATAACCTCGGTGTATGTCAGAATATATGACCAAACAAATATGTGTGGGAAGTGCCGGAGGATCCAAACATGAAAATGGAACAGATGAATCATTACTAATGGTGTTTCAAAAGTGTTATGAAAATGACACACAAACACTAAAAGATGCAAAAATATTATAGTCAATAGTGTAATGTTGTTAGCCATTTTTTGATCTTCCACATATAGCCCTCGGATAACTTAGAGTACAGGTAGACTATAACGCTCTAGAATGCTTTCAGGATTACCGACTGATCCCACAAACCAACACGGATATTTTATCATGCTTTGTTCTTACTCACACCTTGTTTTTGGAAAACTTCCTAGAAGGTTACCCATCCAAATAATACACCAAGTCAAGCACACTTAACTATTGACTTTTGATTTGTTATGCTACTGTAAAAAAATGCATCTTGTTGGTATAGGTAGTACAAATCAATCCTTATAAGTCTTCCTTAAACCATACAGCTACATCCCTACACAGCCTCATGATCCCTATCATTTCAATGTGAAAATTCGACGACCACTCCTCGCTCTCTTCGGCCTCGGGTGTTACATGAGACCCAATTTCTCCACTTCAAAATATATATTATCGTGTTAGCTTTCTAACGCAATTGACGGGCACCTCAAATAGACTTACGAAACTCAAGTTACGCATGAAACAAGACGGACAATCTCCTTCTATGTCTATCTCTGATTTTTTGCATTTTTTCTCCTTATTAAACATATTCAAAAACTCACTTATTTCTCCTATTTGAATTCTAACCACCCCAATACACATCGATAAACATAGATACGACTCAAACATTACAAATTAAACTCCCGCTTTATCATAAGGCAACAATATAACTTATCAATTACTCCCACCTTATCAACAAGGCAAAAATATTTTACAAGTTATACAATTTTATATCATATACATTAGAATAAAAGGGAAATCTCATCAACTGACCGCCTCAAAGGACTTTGCTCAAACCATTTTTAGCCATAAATATTATGTTAGATGACAAGCTACGATCTAGAAGGGGAGTTCAATAGATCACAAAAGAAATTTTCTATTTAAAATTATGTCTTAAAACGTTTAAAACTATGGCACGCAGAAATAAACACGAATCGACAATCGTCTATCCGAACCATTATAAAAAAGAACCACCATGTATTAAATCGATAGAACAAGTTTACGTATGATAAGAAAAACAACCAATCTATTTCTAGCAAACCAACTTTGAATAAACCACACTATAGAAATCAATTTCCAATGAAATAATTAACAAAAATTATGTAAGAAAATTTGTCGAACACTTGGAGTGCAATCAATACAAACAAATTTTTTGTATGTTTTTGTTGATGTTAGAAACCAAATACATTCACAAAGATTATAATCAAATCAATAAAATAGTTTATGGTATTAACCTAAGAGATTATCTTGATGTATCGATCGCACAATCAAAGTTTTCACAATTTGCAATAAAATATTAAGTATAGAGTAGAGAGAGAGAGAGAGAGAGAGAGAGAGAGAGAGAGAGAGAGACACACACACACACACAGAGAGAGAGAGAGATAGATTTGTTTAGGAAGCTCCCTAATAGGCCTTGCTATGGGTACGTCTACTCCCAATTTCATTCGGAATCAAGATAATGAAAACCAACCTTTTGCAAAATGTTTATACAAGAGAACAAGTAGCAATCCAACTAGTAAAATCCTAAGTATGTTGTTGATCATATCTTTTTTTTCTTCCCTTGATCTTAAGCTCGTTCAAGTGAACCCGATACTTCCAATTTGATCTTTCGTCTCACGCTACTCCTTTGCACGAACCCTCGTTCTTCAAAAATTTCACCCGGATTAATCCAAACTGTGAATGCATCATGATCCAAGATTTCCAATTTGATCCTCCTTCTTGTGTTACTCCTTCGACCGAACCCACTGTTCTTCGAAACTTTCGTTTGGGTGAATCTAAATTACGTAATTTTTTTCCAAAACCTTCAAATCATTAATTAATCTTGATGGAAAAACCCGACTTGGTTTTATTATTTGAAATCCCCAAATATTTTTCAATCCAATCGATTACAACGAATCATAATTGGATGTTATCACGCTATCTCAATATGCCACCCAAACAAATAATAATTGCATGTAATTTGTTTGTGTGTATGCATAGAGGGGGATTGAGATGATGAATAATGCTTTGTATATTTTGGGTTTATATTGTCATGAAATGATTCATGAATGAGTATATATGTGTGTGAGAGTGTACATGAGAAAATAGAAGAAGAAGACTTGGTTGCAAAATTATGATAATTGACATGTGGATATGAGGGAGCCGACTCCTTTAGGACAAAGAGGAAAATATGAAAAACAACTTCAGTAGGAGATGACTTCTTCGAAGAGGGGGTTGACTCCAAAGACATGGGAGTTGAATCCTTTTTACTGGGAGCTAACTCCTTTTTGCTGGGAGCCTACTCCTTTTTGACATAAACATTTGTTTTCAATTTTGCTTCAGATGAAGTCGACTCCTAACACGGGGGTGTCGACTTTAAGCACAATTTTACATAAAATTTCATTTTTTTATAAGCTTAAATGCACTTTTGGTCCCTCTATATTAATTTTTTAAATATTTTAGTTCCCCTATAAAAAAAAACCAACTATTAGGTCCCCAATATCATATATCATATTTTTTTTTGAGGCCCCCCATGACAAAATAGTCTAATTTGCATATGTCGCATTGAAATTATGAAATGACATTTTTTAATTGTTGCCACGTCATTAAAAATAGACCCATAAATGTATATTTTAGAATTAAAATTTATAATATATAATTTCTAAATAAATATTTCTAAACAAAAATAATAAAAATAATTAAAAAAGTTTAATTATTATAAAGAAAACTTTTTAAAAAATAAAATAATTAATTTTTAAATATTTATAAGGACGTGACATCAATTAAAACAATGATACTTCATAATTTTAATGCCATATATGCAAATTAGACTATTTTATCATGGGGGACCACTACAAAAATATAAAATATGATATTAGGGGACCTAATAGTTGGTTTTTTTTATAGAGGGACTAAAATGTTAAAAAAATTAATATTGAGGGACCAAAAGTGCATTTAAGCCTTTTTTTATATATTTTTAACTTGTCCATAAGCTTTTGACTCGATCCATATCTGTCCTAGTATGATAATGCAATATACACATAGAGAGATACTGTCTAATATACAAATACTAGATATTTCCTAGTTTTGACATCATTCAGAAAATCTAATAGAGGATATTGCATGCATACATTAATCAGATATAAAAGAAAAAAAGTATAAGACATGAATGCATGAACCCTCGTTATCCCTCTATTTAACCCTCCCATGTGAATAACCCCCCTTACCTCAAAATTGCATATCTATGCAGCTTTTGGCCTTTAGGATTTTCTCTTCGTTCCTTCCCACGATCACTAAAAGTATTTTGCATCTTTTCCCAAAATTTCAGGATCTGACTAAGGTTTTCCTCAACATTATTATTTATTTAACCTAATTTGATCCATTCCCCTCTCACCCTTCGATTACTTTTGCAACCTTATTCTTTCTATTTTTCTAAAAATTATATTTTCAATTATTTTATTATTCAAATTAAAATATTACTCTAAAAACTCACTTATTTCATTAAATCTCACCACACCCTCGGTTCTTACTCAATTCACCCCTTACTCCTTATTTTTAATAAAAATTCTATTTTTTTTATAAACTCTAAAATATCTATAAATTTCTAATATTGATTAAATATAATTAATTAATTAAAATACTCTATTAATTATTTAAATTACTCCAATACCCAAATAAAATTAATAATAATCTCAATAATACTATTAAAATTGAATTGAGGTGTTATGTAGACCAAAGGTACGGTCTTCTAGTTGTACTCATGGATTTGCTCGAAGTTATCGAAGTATCGCAAGTAGATGACATCCACATAAGTGACACTCTTGTTCATAAAATTGGATGTGTCAGCCAAATATAATAGGTATGCTCTAAGAGTGAATGATTTATTCTACACAACATGCTCGTCACCACAAGGAGTGTACTCTGCTCTATGCAGTTGTTGTGTATACATCTTCTTCAAGAATCGAAACCTAACATGACACCCTCGTGTGGCTTCTAATTCCTCCATGGCATCCATTGAGTCAAATCCCACATAGTTTACCATCATCTATAGTGTATCACCTTTGTTTATCTCGTCATGGTCTAAAAATTTCCCTAATTAAAAGATGCAGCAGGCACTAGACATCGTCTAATGTAATAGATATTTCACCATGTGGAAGAAGAAATGATGACGTCTCCATGTGTCATCTCTCTATAAACGCAAACATCATACTTGGTTAATTGTAACATAACTGGTCCAACACAAGTCTCTCAAGACAAATATTCGCAAAACATCCTGAAATCACTAGTCATTAGGTTGTTGCAGGCTTATAATCTTCTTGTCATGGTTGATGAATTTTAAAGCATCATGTAGACCGATACATTCTGGAGATGCATCTCCGGGTTTCGGAAATCAAAACATTGGACATTTTTAAAGATGCATCTTCAGAGTCTATAAGCTAAAATATTGTCAATGGAAGACAAGTAGTCCCCCTATTCTAAAATAGTGCATTGATCAATAAAACTACCTATAAAACACGTTCCTTATTTACATAATATGTATAAACTATATATTACATTACCTAATCCTCAATTTCTACAAATGTATATAGAAAATCAAAAAAGTTAGAAAAATAAAAAAACTTACAAATTGTGAGTTGAGTGAGCTCTTTTATCAACTTGAAGTTAACGAACGAAGCTTTGAAGTTGGTTGCTTTGAAATTGGTTGAATGATTTTGAGTGAACGTGAGTTGAGAGAGTTTGGAAAATTTGAGAGGTTTAAAGAGTGTTTATTTAGAAGTGAGGAAGGAGAAAGAATTATGGCTTGTGTTTGATTAAACAACATTCAAAGCTGAATTTCTATAACTTACACAGAGATGCATTTACCTAATTTTTTTATATACGATATATTATTGAAGTTTTCACTCTCTCAAGATAAAGAAAAATAATGAAGGAACCTGGATTATATTATGCTGGGAAGTGCTCCAAAAGCTTATAACAACGAGAACAAAAACTAAAGAAACAATATATCAAATAAATAATCATTTCTAAGAAATTAAAACTAGTGAAATGTAAGGATTGTTTGATAGATTAATGAAATTATTGATTGATCTAAGACCATTTTATAGAATGGGCAACATAAGGATACAATAATAACAAGACAGTTGTATTAAACAACTTTAAGGCGGGCATTTTTTTTTATTTTTCACCACCGATTTAGTCTGGTTCAGGGTCAGTTCTGGCATCAAATGGGTCCAGCTCCCTTTCAATCGCAGTTGCAGAGGATCAAACTGTGGTCCTCTCTACCAACTCCAGCGTCAATCACCACTACAGTAACCAACGATTGGTATGGCAACACGACTCTGTTGCTCCAACACATGATCTTGTTTTCCAACACTTACTGACAAAGTCAAAAAATTTAAGTATTCTGGGTAAAAAAAATTGTCTCTGATTTTTACTAATTTTGTCTTATGTTTTTATTTATTTTATCTTTGATTTTGTCTAAAAATTAACTATTAAATTGACATGAATACAAAGGAAATAGAGGTTGACTTCGAGCACGTGCCCGAACTCTAGGCTATAAAATCGCCTCTGTCAACAATATCTAGTTACATTTTCTTACCGATCCTTTACAATTTAGCGACTTTTTTTGTCCCATTTGCACTGAACACTTTGCATTTCGATCTCAAGTTTTCAATTGTTTGTATTTTGTCTTAAAAATATTTATAGAAAATGTAGTAAAAAATACGTCTGAAACTCTATTAAATATTGCAACTTTGCTTGAAAGTAAAAGACTAAATAATGATTATTTTACATCTCATCAACAACATATCAAATCTAATTAGTTGATCAATTATTTCATTGATACTCTATTTTTAGAGGGAAATATGAGTGAACATGGTCTATAAGGGGGTGAATAGACTTTTTTTTCTCCCTAAAACTAGTTTTAAAAAACAAAATTTATCATAAATAAACGAGGCAACATATTAAATGAAATATGTGTTGGATCGACATCACGAGTTATACTATATTTAGAAGATACAATAAAAGACGAAACAATGAGAATTCCAGACAATCAACAAATCAATCAATATAAATTTTATTTATAAGAGGTGTCCAAATTGAATTTCATCAATCAATTAACCAATCTAATATTACAAGTTATATCCATATATAATCACCAGAAATAGTAATCATGTGACTTAATCCATTTGAGACATATGTTTACGCATAAATCGCAATAAGTAGATAAACCCAGTAACATGTGATTGTACAAAAGCTATAAAACTTATTCATGCAAAACTATATAGAAAATTAAAGAGAGGGAGAGAGAGAAGAATGAATCAACATTTACACTGGTTAATTGTATTTGTCCTTATGTTGCGCCTATTTCAATCTCAAATGGTGAGTTATCGAAAATTCGTAGTAAGGATTATGTGGAGTATATTTTGCCGTCACAAAATAAAAAATTATGATTTAAGTGAAGTATATTACACTTTCTTAGGACTGTGTTACTGCTAAGGGGGAGTGGTGACTATGGTTGCTTTATGTATGGAACTATTTAGGTGGAGCATGATAGTCTGTCATGCTTGTTTGGTGCTTTTGCAGATCTTCAACTCAAGTTTGTTGAATTGTATATTCCCTTTGTTGTCAATTGAAGGTGAACGATAGTTGAGCTTGACAACTCTTTGATTTTTTAGATATCGCATTAGGTTTTTTGAACGAAAACTTTCAAAAACAAATTCATATTTTCAGTTTATTCACTCTAAAATATTTTCCAAAACTTTATTCCAAATTGATATTGGGCCCAATCCTAATAAAAACTTTGAAGGCAATCATCAATAATAGGTTATTTAGTGATAAGAAAAAAATAGCAATTAATTAGGCGCACAATTAATCAACTACTAGAGTTAGTTAAGTGAAGTACTTACTACTTACTAGTCATAATCTTCATATAGAGATATAAAAGGGTAATTCAGACAATTCACTTGAATCAGTTAGTTTTTCTCCCGCCAAAACTCATAACCGTTCCACCATTCTGTTTTGTAACTAACTGCTACCGTCATGGCAAACGCCTTCTTCTTCCACCTCCTCCTCCTCATACTGAGCCTAAGTATCTTTACCGTTACAGAAGCGGCGGCACCGCCACCACCTTCATCCAAAGGAGGAGGCACCGATCAGCTAACTCTATTCTCTCCGTGTCTTTCTTACGTTTCATCTCCTCCAAACAACCTGACAGAGACACCTTCAACTGAGTGCTGCGACGCTTTCTCATCGGCGCTCGCACCTAACTCCCTCTGTTTCTGCTATCTCCTCCGTGACAATCACATCCTCGGCTTCCCTCTCAACTCCACAAGGCTTCTTTCACTCTCCTCCCTCTGTCTTTCGCCTCCACCAACCATCTCTTCTCTCGATTTTCTTTGCGGAGGTTCGTTCGTTCTTCGTTCTTTCTTTTTCATCTTCCTTTAATTTAGATCTATAGTACATAATAATTAACTATAGATATTGATTGCGTAGAAACTGAAAATTGTTATTTGATTCACATTATTACAGATTCGCCGACTCTTCCTTCTCTCGGTAGCGCTGATATTTTAGCAAATCCCAACAATTCTTCAGTAACAGGTGCTTTGTTTATTTTCTGCTTTCAATTTTTACACTTATCCGATAGAAATTCATCATTCGGTCATATTATAACTAAATTAAAATATCTGTCTGATTTAGCAGATGATGGTATTGATTGACCGTATAAAATTATTTAACAGTAAAATTGACGATGACATAATGCATGTGGTTAAACAGGGTCAGTATCGAATGGTTCAGGAGGGAAAACCATAGCCGGCAAGGGCAATGGAGCAGGGACATCAAGATTGAACTTTTCATCGGTGAATAGTTCAACTTCAACTCCCATTGATGATCATGTAGTCTACCCCATTTCTTGGCTACTCTGTCAATTTCTTGCATTTATTTTTAGTATGCCTTCACTCTACAACCTCAACATACTCCATTAATGCTCAAAAAGCCAAGATAGTGGTGGACTCTGTCAAACTCGTCTTGTTTTAGTCAGTTGCATAATTCAAATTAATAAGTAAAATCTGAACAAGAAAAGTTGGAGATATATGATGATGGCACATTAATGTAGTTTTGGCTTGGAATAGGCACTTTTGATATCTGATGTTACTATGTGATTTACATTAGTTGTTTACAATGTCCAAGTTATAATTTGTTATACTAATGTTCTAATATAAGTCCACTGAAATTCTTGGTTGCAAGTTGCAACAAACACTTATAATTTCCTGTTAGGCTAAGAAGTGAACACTATTACAATTTTGGTCTAGATTCAACTTGCCTCGAATCCATTCTGACCAGTGAATTTTTAAAACTGTTTTTTCCCAGCTCCTAAAACTTTCACTAATCACTCTTTTGCGTAGTAGTATACTGTTTTTTCCCAGGTTCTAAAACTTTACAAATCCCTCTTTTGCATAGTAGTATGAACATTTTTTAGCGTATAAATTATACAAATTTTGTAGAGTGGAATTACTTAATGTTTTGGAAGTTGGATCTAACTAGAGCCATAACTCAACCTCCATTCGTCTACCTAGAGGAAAATGTAATTACTTTTGAGTATACAATCTCTAAACTCACTAGTTTTTCCTAAATCCTACAAAATGTTATGCATATATGTATGATACACAGACTTATCTCATTGTTTTTTTGTTTAAATTATTATTATATGTTTTAATTTTTCCTTCTGAAATACAAACCATTAATTTTGAGGTTGCAAATTTAAATCTTATTTCCTGCTCATATTAGGATCCCGTCGCACTGCCAGGAAACAGGAATCAACAATATCAAAACACAAGTTCACAAAATTGAGCAAATATTTTTATTTGCTCCCATTTTAATTCACCATTTTTCCTTGGTACAGCAAACATAAGACTTATTTTGTACCATTGCATTATTACAGAATAAATCAATTACAGCAATACATAATACTTCATTGCATTCTGGGTGTGCTTGTTATAGTTTTTTATTACATTACATATACACTGGAACAACTACAAAGAAAACAGAACTATGAAAGATGGAATTCCCCCGCCATAGAATCCACCAATGACCTACCGAGTTCATGAGGACTATATATGATCTTCATCCTTTCACTTTGGGTGCCTCCCCTTTTAGCTAATAATATGCACAATAATTCTCTTTTCTATGAATGTGAGAAAGAATCACACTACAGTCCGTAGCACACTCTCCTGAATACTCTTTCTTAGAATCAAACCCCCTTGTGTGCAATGTAGCATCATTTTCATGGTGTGAAATCCAATGTATATGCACACCAATCCGATAAAGCAAGTTTCTAAAACGATGAGCAATGACACCTAACAAAAAGGTGAACTAACAATAGCTCGAGAAAAATTGTTGAGGATGAACTGATGCTAAAGGAATCAATTTTTCCTATTCTGTTGGGCTGCTTCAACATACTGCTCCGCAAGTTTCTTTACTTTCTCACCTTCCTTTATGAGGAAATTAGCATTCTTTGATTTGCAGTGATATTTCATAACCTTTTCAGTTGTTTTTGCAACAGCCCACCTGTACTGCTCCGCCGTGATCACACCACTCTTGCACAGTGGCCTGATATGCTCCTTGATGTAGACTTCTACCTATACGAAGAAAAAAAAAAAGACCAGCGCTATTAAGGAAATAGGGCAATTTGACAGATAACCAAAGAAATTGAATATTTTTTAAAAATCAACAAAAATGAGCTAGAGAAATTAATGAATAGGATAGCTTTGAAAAAAATAGTGTTTTCATTATTTTTATTTATTTTTAATTATAAAATATAAAATAGCCACCTTGTTTTTATTGTGTCCTATTTTCAAATATTTGTATTGAAAACAGTGACGTTTTATTTTATAGATTGTGCAAATCTTTACAAATAAAAAACAAATGAAAATTCTAATTATAAGTGAAAATAGAAAATAAAAACACGTAGTAACATTTTATTAAACTAAGCATATTCTAATTATCTAATACCTTCTTTGCAATTTGATTTTCATTGTTAGACTGCTGGGCAGGGATGTCAGATTTCTCTTTCTTCCTTTGAATATTTTCATCAGTCCCAGATACATTGGAAGATTTGTCAGTGATGGTAGGGACAATCACGTTTTCTGTGAGATTCTCATTCCTTAATTCAGCACCATTTACTGCTTTGTCTAAGACATGTTCTTCGTCCTTCTGGCAGTTATTATTCTCAATTTGAGATTCAGTCTTGCCCTCTCCATGTAATGATCGTAATTCACCATCTGGAAACTTTTTTATAAGTGGTTCTTTATCAGGGCCATATAATTCTTCAAATTCGGAATCAGCTGGCTCAACAGTATCCTCACATGGTAGAAGCCCAGAAGAAACCGAAGGCTGGCCAATCTCTGCATCAATGGAAGAATCCCTGTGGTCTGCATCATTTTGACGGTTTGGTGAGCAAGATGCATCTCCTGGCACTTCATTATTTTCAGACCCCTTACAGTCTGCATCCAAATCATTATTTGTTTTCTTCAAGCTCGTGGTGGAGAAAACAAGTTTCACTTTTGGTTCACTTTGCTCTTGTTTTAGATTTGGGACCTTTGTAACACTAGCACATATGTAATCATCATCTTCCAAATCATACTCAAAATCACCATAAATATCCAGCTCTGGATGAGAGTCTAGTTCAAGTATATCATTGGGCCCTGACACTTCATCTTCATTACATATTTCATTGTTCTTCTGTGGACTGCTTGGTGGCGAATCAAACAGACCAGCATTTTTCAACGCTAACTGAACGTCAGGGTCAGACGAAAGATCATCAGTATTTAGTTCTGATGGGTCAGTATGCACAGGAGACGAGGTTGGTGGAGTTGTGTCTGTGTCTACATTCGATTTTGTTTTATTAGTGCGATGCAATAGTTCTTGTGAACAAAGATTCAGATACACTGGCTTGCTGCTTGATCTGTCAGCAACCTCCTTTTCAATATTAATTGCATCTGCAACAGCCAACTCTGTGTCTGCAGTTCTGCGAATGACTGGCAGATTTGCATTCTTCAATAAGCGTTCCGTCAGGCGGTAAAGTTGGGCCTGCTCAATATATTAAAAGTAACAAACTCTTGAGAGAGCATAAATATGGCAAACACAAACATTAGTAGAGAAAGAAGGCGGCTTCAATTGGATGTTGTGTTTTGAAAACATCAGAAAAGAAGTAGAAGCTAATTTAGTTCCGTAATCAGCAGGAAGGAATATATGTCCTAATGATCCCCCAAAAGAATAGAACTCAAACAAATTTTTCAAAAAAAAAAAGTGTTAGGCTATTTTCATATCAAGTTTGCTTCTCCAACTATAACACGTGTAACTTGAAAGGGCGGAATTGGAAATCAAAGCTACAGCATACCTGCCTCACGGATACAGGAATTTTATTGTGGCGACAAGGTGACAACGGTGGTCGCATGTTAGTTGGTAACTGGGACTACTCACAATGAAGAAAACATGAAAAGTTATAAATATACGACACCAACAATAATGGTAATAAAATAAACAATTGCATAAAAAATTTAATTAAATAAAATACATACAAGCAAAGGATAATTTCCTTTAAAAACTGCATCGTCTTCCTGGCTTTCATCTGCTGTGCTCTTGCTTCCGACAGCTGTTTTCCTCGCAAGAACCTCCAAAGCCCATTTTCTTTTATCACCTTTCACAGAATCAGATTTAAGGCCTGACTCCTTTGTGCCAACTTTGGCACCGGCAGAAGATGATACTGATGTTGCTTCTGAGTGACTGCTCAAATGTACTTTACCAACTGGACCATGTGCAATCTTATCAACTTTTTTCTCAGATGAACAAACTTTGGTCTTTGATAAGAGGGAATTTACCTCTGTTGCTTTAATAGTCTTGTTATCAACAGATTGATTTGTTCCTTTTGCTGAAGGGTTATTTTGTTTAGTTTGCTCTGAGAAAGGTTTGACATCCTGTTTCCGTGGGAAAACAGATGTATCTGCTATGTACAATCTGGAAAGAATTGGATTCTTGGCTTGACAGCTGGGAGTTTGCTCTGATTCTGGATTCTCTGAACTTTTTCTTAAAAGATCGAGAACTGATTTTAATGTTTCGATCTTTTCAGGCTTTGAAGCTCTCATGCAACGATATTTCCAAAACTCAATTTCACAATCCCTATCCCATGCACGCTTTCTCCTTCCATTGGATGTCGCAAAAATTTTCCTAGTTAGATTTTCCCGTACTTTCCCTTTTTGCAACATTGACTTCTTTGCCTTCAGAGCTGTAGGGGTTAACTTATTTACAAGTTCAGTTTTAGGCCCTGTTATAGCAACCCTAAAAGCTTCAAGAAGATTTTTATCAAAACGGTTGTCCTCAAAGTTTATAGAGGATTTGTTGAGGACAGCTTCTCTAATTTCCTTCCTTAGATTTTGGACAACTGAGGATGATTCTCCATTATCAGAAACTCTTTTCATAATCTTTTTAACCCTCAATCCAGCCATGTTTCCTTTCTTTTCAGCTAACTTTTCACTCGCATTAGTGTCACACAGTCCCTTGGAAAGCCTACGGTTTGTCCCTTTAACTATATTCATTATATCGGGAGCCGCAATCTCCTTCGTTGGAGAGTGTTTTAGATCAGGACTTTTCTTAGCATTGTCGGAAAGTTGAGAGTCGGCTGAGTCATTAGCACTAATAATTTGATTGCCGGCTGCTCTAATTTTCTTTTGTGAAGCTTCAACCAATAGTCCGGGCTTGGCATCTTCATCATCAGCTTTTGTATGAACCTGCTCATGACTGTAATATCAAGTAAGAAATTGGAGGGACGAATAATTAGAAGAAAGTCTGGATTCTAACATGACAAAGCATCCATCAAATTTATTTCAACAAAGTATGCATTTAAAGATCTGAAATAATCAGTGCAGGTTTCGGAAGGATAACAGAGTAAGAAGAATATCTAGGCATTGGTTCCTTCAGTTAATTTTTCCTTTTGTCTTGTGAGTTGTGAATACTATGAAAATTCAAGATTTAAAATGCCCTGAATTGTTATATTATATGTCCATCCAGAAGCAGAACTTTCATAATGATATTTATGCCAATAATGGAATAACCACATACTTCAAAGGCAAGCATGATGCTAAAAAGCAGACCAGATATATAAGAATTAGGTTTAGATCTCTTAGGTTATAAAATAATATATAAAGTTCTGTGCAACAGCGCATGTAGGTTCGCCAGGAAATAAATAGCTAGAAGTAGTGATTAGAAACTGTAATTAATTGATATTGGTAACTGTTAATAGGATGTGTTATGGAAAATCATTAAGGACACATTAACTCCTAAAATCAAGGATGATTAATTGGATGCTTGACTTTTGAGTAACTGATTCCTGTTAAAACCCTTCGACTATAGCAAAGTGTGCTTCGGCTTATAGGTTTATCATTAAACATTCCTGGCAATGCTAGACAGTGTTGGAATTATAAATAAGGGGGAGAAGAGAGATTTGAGGTTGTCATAACCTTCCATACATGAGAATGGAGGTAGAAATGAAGGGGAACTATCGGAAACAAAAAAAAAAAAGAGGGGTAGGGGAAATAGAGAGATATCCAATCGATAAGTGACCTTTTAGGCCATTAGACAGGGAGGTTTGCAAACCCTCAAAATTCTGCAGTTTCTACCATTTATTTTACTGTTGTGAAAGATAATGGTTTCTGTAAAAGTGGCTTGTCCCTACTTGTCATGTAAAAAGAATCCAGTTCCTACCAATTATCTTTGTCTCAGCACAATCCTCTTAATACTCATAATGACTAAGGAGCGCGGCATATCTTACCTGTAATCAAAATGCTTCCTCTTTCTACCAGCCACTCTGGCGCTGTCCTCACAAGCATTGATTTCCATTTCATCTCCTGATAACATTTTATTAGTGACATTATAAAGTTTAAAACTGATTCAAATGCTCCTGAGCCCCCAATATGATCCACCCATGATTCTTACAGTCCAAGAGTGGTCTAACAATAAAGCAAGCAAAATGAACCATATTTCTCAGAATGGTGTAGTACCTTTTGAAGGAAAATCTTCAGGACTTGAGCACGGGGCATCAATTGCTTGATCTTTTGTTTGGCTTGTGTCTACATTATCAACTAGAAGTGCATTAAGGTTATAACAATTAGACTACCTTACAATTGTAGAGCACACACACGCAAAAACTTAAATGATATGTTTTTCAAGCTAACAAAAAAGAAGTGATATGTAATACAGTTTACCAGTTAAAAAAGAGCCCACTGATAAACCCAGATGAAGACCCATATCAGGTTCAGTTATGCATGGACTAGTTTTGGCTTGGGACTCATCAAATAACTTGGTTCCATCAAAGCTACTCAGCTCACATCTTGTTCCATTATCTCTTTTGTTTAAATCATTATGCATGAAGGATTTAGAAGTTGGTTGTGATAAGGACAGCTCTAGCTCTTCTCTCTTCATGATTGGCGACAAAGTTGTCGTCTCTGCTGCCCGCAGCTGATTATTAGTATCAGGCATTAAATTACATGATTCGGTAAACAGATCCCCATCAACTTCAGGAGAACTAAGGCCTCTCTCCTTTGTTTCTGGAACCCATTTGTTTCGGTCAACCATTGAGACAACAACAGCTGTCTCTCCAGTATCAGCAATGGAAACAGACACTATTCCTGAAAAGGAATCCTCAGCATGACATTCACTGTTACTATTATCTGGGTTACACTTCAGGGTAGCCTCCTTTACTGAACTGGTATCTTTTTCTTTAGAAACTTCATCAACCTCGCATCTAAAACAAACCCTGAATTAGAATATTATAGTACAAAAAACAAGATACAATATACTGTCAGCAGACTAATGTTATGCAATTAAATGAGATAAAGAAATTTAGGTAATGAAGTTAAAGTTTTAAATGAGACTAACAAGAGTAAATGTGAATAACTAATTATCATAATAAGTGTGTTAGTTGTTATTTGTTAATTTTGCTGATACTTTGTTACGGAGAGAGTAAATTATATGCTTAGGTTTCAAATAAAAGGAAGTTTGCCTGGGAATTTTGTAGGTGACAATAATAAGATACAGGTCAGCAATTAGGCTTTTTTTCTTTCTTTTGATAGTTAACCACATCTTAAATAGTTTCTAATTTAACATTTAGAAATAAATTATCAATTGTCTAACCAATTTTCTCAATATTAGAGACCTATAGGCCAACTGTGTTGTGTTGTGTTGAAATTATCATGTGGTGTGTTGTTAGTAGCCAATATGAACTTTACATGTTAACAAATAGTACAAGTGGAAATTTGAGATCAAAGATAAATAATAAAACAGCAATACCAAATAAATAAATAGTACAACATGAATGCCATACTTGTTCTTCTGCCGTTTTCTGATTGGTAAAAACTGTTACTCTTTGTTACCGGTGCATTAATAAATGATCCCGATGTAATATATAAATGTTGTGAGTAACTAACTGACTTAAATTTTTTTCAAAATTTATGCATAAAATGTTTGTGCAAAATAACAACGGTCATAATAAAAAGAAAGAAATTATAAGCACAAAATATCCAACAAAACAACTGGCAAATTCAACTTACTGTGGGCATAACCATGTACTTTCAGATGTACCTTCAGTATCAAATCCCACGCAGAAGGCGTGATACCTGTCACAATGCAGGTAAAGCAACAATCAGGGGGTATTTTACTAACATCATCTCTCTTACATTCTTGATCTACTATGTATTTAAAATGAGTTGGCCATTCACGGCCATTGGCCACACTTTAATAAGGTCAGGGTCATCTTAACTATACAAGTACATGTCTGATTGTATGCATGACTTGCATCAAATTTTTGAACCCCCTTCTAGACTTAACTATCTATCTATTAGTGTTTGTTATTGTGAACTTATGACAAAGGTAATCAGCAAAAGTGATAAGCTGACTAATACAAAACAAAACTCTGCCAAATGGCTCTTGTGGATGAGCTCTAACAGAATCATAGATGTATAAGACAATAACCTACTTAAATTCCATCCAATTGACTCAAAGACATATTGAATCAAAAAAAGATTTTTAAAAATGCATATCTGAAACTTCCTAACCTAATCCATTCACTTTCTCTTACCATAGATCACATGAATCGCAAGCAATTGATGTATCAAGACCAGAATCTTCTTCAATACTTGCCAATCCATTTCGAATTTTGCATCCATCGCCGTCCAAGCAAGTAACTGCCTACAAAATGATGAAATACCTAAGAATCAGTCTTATATAAAATTAAAAATAATGACTTCTACAAAGTAAAGTGCTACAAGGATTTTGTTATTTAAAAATATAAATGGAGTTAGAGAAGCATTAAGTAACTGAGTTGAAGAATTAGAAAAATAGTAGTTGCTTGTCGTGCACCAAAAGAAAAGATACATCTCAATATGTAGTTATAGTATCTGTAGTACAAATAGTGGTTTAGGGGTCAATGCAGTGAAAGATTTTCAGTCAGTATATTTGTGTTCTTTATTTTTTATAATCACCATTTAATCCTCTTCAGTCTCCCCATTATCTCTTACCATACCATGTAAACAAACTAAAACAACAAACACATTACGATAAATAAAACCATATCAATTATGACACGTGCTTTTATTAGAGTAGATTGTATTTTATCTTCTTTAGTGAACTGACAGGTGTCAGTCTTATCCAATTGTTACCTGCTGTGACAGGTCACACTGTTTGCATCTATATAAGCAAACAGTATGCTATTGTGTAATTCAACTTTTGATAACAGAAATAGAAAAAGTTCAGTATGATTTCTTTTGAATTTATCATGGTATCATCGAGTTAGTTACGATCCATGGCTTCGCTTTCTCCTCCCAATACGCCGTCTTCCGCTCATGTTACTTCACCGAACTCGCCGGCACCGGCGATACTTGATGAATCGCGCAGCCTCCAGTTCTCTCTCAAGATCGCGTACAAACTTGACGAGAAGAACTTTCATCTATGGCGTCAGCAGGTGGAGCCGTACATCTACGCTCACAATCTCACCGATCTCGTTGTGTGTACGCGAATTCCGCCAAAGTTCCTCAATGACGAAGCTCGCCGTCAAGGTACGGTTAATCCTTCTTACTCATCGTGGCTCCAAAGTTGCTCTTGTCGTCGCTTCAGTCCACTCTTTCGAGCGAGATCCTGTCACGCGTTCTCGGTTGCGCTCATTCGCACCAGCTTTGGGATCGGTTGTAAACTCGCGCGCGTGCGCGTCAACTTCGCGTTGAACTTCGTGCCCTAACTCTGGATTCGCTTTCAATTTCTGATTATCTGTTGAAGATTCGAACTATTGTTGATGCGCTAGCCTCGATTGGTGATCCAGTGCCAGTTTCGCATCATATTGATGTGATTCTTGAAGGTCTTCCTAGTGATTATGCCTCTGTAGTTTCGGTTGTTGAGAGCAAGTTTGGAGATATGGATTTAGACGAAGTTGAGATACTGTTGATTGCTCATGAGCTCAGGTTGAATAAATTCAAAAAGCAACCAGTTCCGGATTTGGCTTCTCTCAACCTTACTCATGCCACATCTTCTGCTCCCTCCCTTGACACAGCACAGTCTGGCAGTATAGACTCTACTTACTCCTACACCAGAACCTGACTACTCTACTTTTCGTGGAGGCAGATCTAACAGAGGTGGCAGAGGTGGTAGAGGTAGAGGTGGCAGAACTTCTGGTGTTCAGTGTCAAGTGTGTTCCAAGGTTGGACACTCCGCTCTTAACTGCTGGCACAGGTTCAACCAGCAGTTTCAGCCTCAAATGCCTGGTCAATTTGCTCAAGTTCCCTATGTTGCTCCTTGGTTCACTCCTCAAATGGCTTATGGACAGTTTCCTGCTAATGTGTGGACCAGGCCTTCTACTCCTCAGGCCAGACCTGCTCTTGCTTTGGCTCCTAGCACATTCATTGCTAACACTGCTCCCTCTACTTCAGCTGCTTCGTGGTACCCTGACTCAGGTGCCTCCTTTCATGTCACTAATGATGCAAAGAATCTTCAGCAGCTGACACCTTATGAAGGCCATGATCACACTCAGGTGCCTCCTCTCCTTTTCAGTCTCACACACCTCTCACACTTAAAAATCTTTTACATGTGCCATCCATCACTAAAAATCTGATAAGTGTCGGTATATTCTGCAGTGATAACCATGTCTATTTTCTTTTCACAGCTGATACATGTCTTGTGAAATCTCAGGTGTCTAATGCTGTCCTTCTGGTTGGTAGAGTTGGCTCAGATGGTCTTTATGAGTTTCCCATGCTTGATGTGTCCAAGTCTGCTCAACTTTCAGTCTCCACAAATAAAGTTTCCCCTAGTATTAATGCTACTAGTATTTCACCTAATTTGTCCAATGTATGGCATTTAAGATTAGGCCACCCCAATATAAATACTTTTAAACTTGTACTTCAAAGTTGTAATGTTCCATTCAATTATAAAGTACATGATTTCTTCTGCTCCTCTTGCTGTGCTGGTAAAGCTCATAGGCTTCACTCACCACCTTCACACACATCCTATCTTTTTCCTCTTGAACTTGTCTTTTGTGATCTTTGGGGTCCCTTACCTCAACCATCTTCTCAAGGGTTCAATTATTACATGTCTTTTGTAGATGCCTTTTCTAGGTTTACCTGGATTTACTTGCTTAAATCTAAGGCTGAAGCACTTAATGTGTTCAAACAATTCAAAAGCCTAGTTGAGCTTCAACTTGGTCTCTATCAAGGTTGTGCAATCTGATTGGGGTGGGGAACTTAGGCCCTTCAGCAAGTTCCTCACTGACCTAGGCATTGTGCACAGACTCATCTGTCCTCATACACACCACCAAAATGGTGTCATTGAGAGGAAACACAGGCATATTGTGGATTTAGGGCTGACTCTGCTGAGTCAAGCCTCTTTACCCTTAACTTACTGGGATTTTGCGTTCTCCACTGATGTTTATCTGATAAACAGACTGCCCTCTGCATCTGTGCAGTTTCAGGTCCCTTACTCTCTGCTGTTCAAAACTGTGCCAGACTACAAGTTCTTAAAGGTTTTTGGCTGTGCCTGCTTCCCTTTGTTGAGACCTTACCAAGCCCACAAACTTGAATTTAGGTCTCATGAATGCCTATTTCTAGGATACTCAACCTCTCACAAGGGCTATAGATGCTTATCTCCAACTGGCAGAATGTATATCTCCAAAGATGTCTTGTTTAATGAGACTAGATATCCTTATCATGAGTTATTCACCAAGGGTGTTCAATCCAAGTCCACAACCTCAACTAGCTCACAATCTATGTCCTCTCTGCAGTCTTTACTGCCCCAGCCTGATTTGCCTAAACATGTTCCTATGACAGCCATTCCCTTTACTTCTTCATCTCCAAATTCCTCCCTTTAGGCTTCTTCTATTCCTGCCAGTGCTTCTGACTCAGGCCAGCCAGCTTCTTCTCCTGGTCCTAATGTGGATCCTGAGTCTTCTATGTCTCAGTCAAGTGCTGCCTCTACTACAGGTTCCAGCCAACCAACTTCTTCTGCTGATTCTGCCATTGATTCAAGTGCCAGTTCTGATGCTGTCTGCTCAGACTCTGTTCCTGCCAATGCAGTTCCCATTGCTCAAGTTCCTGTTAATGCTCACCCTATGCAAACCAGAGCAAAGTCTGGCTTTGCTCAGCCAAGATTAGCTCCTAAGCTGCTCCTGGCCCAGACTGAACCCAAAACTGTTAAGCAGGCTCTTGCTGATGTCAAATGGAAAGAGGCCATGCAAGCAAAATTTGATGCTCTTTGCAACAACAAAACATGGTCCCTTGTGCCTCTTCCTCATAACAGGCAAGCCATTGGCTGTAAGTGGGTATTTCGTGTGAAAGAAAATCCTGATGGCAGTGTTAATAGGTATAAGGCACGCCTTGTTGCCAAGGGGTTTCATCAAAAGCAGGGGTTTGATTTCAATGAAACCTTTTCCCCTGTTGTCAAGCCCATCACCATCAGATTAATTCTTACTATTGCCCTTACTAGGAGCTGGCCAATTCAGCAACTTGATGTTAATAATGCCTTCCTCAATGGCTTATTAACTGAAGAAGTGTACATGGAGAAGCCACCTGGCTTTGTGGCTGCCAATTCCTCTCTTGTTTGTAAATTGCATAAAGCTCTATATGGCCTCAAACAGGCCCCCAGGCAGTGGTTTGAGAGGCTGCAAACTGCTCTCCTAAAGCTTCATTTCAGGCCCAGCAAATGTGATCCCTTGCTTTTCATACTTACCTCAGCTGGCCATACAGTCTATCTCTTGGTATATGTTGATGATATCATCATCACTGGCAGCAGCTCTGGCCTCCTGAAGGACATCATTGCTCAACTTAATTCTGCCTTCTCTCTTAAGCATCTAGGTGCTTTGGATTATTTTCTTGGCATTGAAGTCAAGCAGGCTGCTCATGGCTCATTGGTGCTTTCTCAAGTCAAATATCTCAGGGACTTACTGCACAAGACTCACATGTCTGAATCCAGTCCAGTCAATTCTCCCATGCAAACTTCTTGCAAACTTACCAAGACTGGTTCTCCAGCCTTAGCAGACCCTTTCATGTACAGACCTGTTGTAGGTGCCCTTCAGTATGCCACCATTACTCGACTTGACATTGCTTATGCTGTCAATAAGGTCTGCCAGTTCATGTCTCACCCCCTGGAGACTCACTGGATTGCAGTCAAAAGAATTCTTAGGTACCTCAAAGGTACCATACAATACATCATGGCCTGCTTTTGTCTCCTCACTCATCTACTCAGTTGCCCTCTCTACAAGTTTTCTGTGATGTTGACTGGGCCTCTGACCCAGATGATAGGAGAAGTACTTCAGGGGCTGCTATCTATTTTGGAGGCAATTTAGTTTATTGGTGGTCCAAGAAATAGCAGGTGGTAGCTCGGTCCAGCACTGAGGCTGAGTATCCAAGCTTAGCTCAGGCCACTGCAGATTTACTATGGCTGCAAACACTCCTACAAGAGTTGTGTATCCCTACTAAGCAGCCTATTATTCTTTGTGACAATCAATCTGCAGTTTTGTTGGCACATAATCCCATCCTGCATTCAAGAACTGGCACATAATCCCATCCTGCATTCAAGAACTAAGCACATGGAGATTGACTTGTTTTTTGTTCGTGAAAAGGTGCTTGCTAAACAGCTTACTGTGGCTCATATTCCTGGGACTCAAGTGGCTGATGTCCTGACCAAGCCTCTCCCTTCCACCAGTTGAGTTGAGACATAAACTCAAGAAAGAGTATTAGATGCATATTGCACACAAGACACAACTATAAACTTTCTGTATGACTCTAGAAAGAGTATGTGATGTATGATTCTGAAAAGATTATAAACATTAAGAAAACACTAGAAATGAACATACAAATCAAAAGATCTTTGCATGTAAAATATGCACTCCCAAAATATTAGAGTATCTGTTAGTAAGTTAGGAAGGGTATATTTGTAATGTTACTGTGCTGAGTCAGCACAGTGGTGTAGGCACTATATAAGCTTGTCCTAACAATCATTGTAACTAACTTTCCTTTTCTGTTATGAAATGAGATTCACTCTCTCTCTCTATTTTCTCTTGCTTTCCATCCTAGTTCAGTTTCTAACACAAAAACCACAAGAAATGTTGGAAGTTGGGTTGCATCAATCTGAAGTAACCAGATGTGAACATGTTTTGCCTAGTATTCTGAAGTTGTATTATACGTAAAAAAAAAAAAACAATTACATTTTCATCAATGTAGTAAGAGGGAAATGACAAACTGTTATTCTTCCCGTCAATCGACCAGTCATCATCTCTGCACTCATGAAGGAAAACAATTCAAAGGTTATATATTTTCATTTAAAAATGCCAAAAGTAAAGCATTAATCAAAACTAAATAATAAAACTCTAAAGTATTATTCTTTAAATTGAGTAAATTGGCACAGTCTAGAAATAAATGAGCAAATTTCTCAAATTTGGGGCTTTCAACTTAAACACATTCATTGCTAAAAAAACTTAAACACAATACCATAGGAAGTTTAATACATGTGGATCAATAAATATTAAAAATTTGGTTGTCATTCATACAAACATATGGTGGAAAGCTTACCTGAAGAATGAGCCATCTTCGACTTTATTGCTCCCTATGGTATCATATACCTTCACAATTTTGAGTTTGATACAGTTAGCCATGCACCAAATTTCAATAGTATTTTCAAGATACTAAATGCATAAATAACCTTAGAAGTTTCATCGTAACACGCAAAACAGCAAAATGCATGGTCCAAAACAGAAAATAATGTGAGCAAAGCAAATTCAATTGTAAATTCAATTGTAACCTGAAGAGCTATAATAAAGCAATGAAGATAAATCAGCATTCCGCAAATTTATATCACTCACTGGAACACAGGTAATCAACTGAAACTCATTCTGGCAAAGTGGGCAGAGATTAGTGATGGTAGCCCAGTTGTCAATACATACAAAACAGAACCTGTGAAACAAATAAACCGTTCTAAAAAAATCATGTTTACATTCCAACATGTACACTGAAACATGAAGGAAGGGAATCATCAACATATAATGAGAACTGGTAGATAAACATTGAAAACTTAACATACTGGATATGAATACAAATAGAGTCCCTTATACATGCGGAAAAGAGATCCTCCCAAACATACACAGAAAAATCTTCTTCCTAAAGGTCTTATACTAGAGTCTAATATGACAGCGAATTACAGTAAGTAATTTGAAGGGGCTAATAACAGTAGCCTTAATGTCCTTGTTGAAAGAGTATATTGCTGATGGTCAAATACCTAATAAACAACAATCAGAAGCTGGCATCTATACAAATGAAAATGTATAACCACGGGAAGTAGGATAGAAAAGCAGAAAACAGTATTTTCTTCTGCCAGATGGTAGGAAGAACGCCTCTGTATCTACGAGATCTTTTTCATAAGGAAACTTATATCGGTTAGGTTTTTTCATAGTACAATACTACGCAAGAAGAAAAGCCCATAAGAAATCAATGTTGTTCAGCCAACATTTCCTATGTTCATTCTTCCACAGACACACAAGTGGAATTTCACCATACCGGCCGCTCTGGGAGGCTGTTATAGCAGATTATTAGTGTTTGTTATTGGTAAGTTACTCACTCTCTATCACACAAACGGAGACCCTTACTTTCTACAATATACTATTTAACTCGCATGTTACACTTAAGCATACTTCAGATCATCTTGATTCTTCCCCATTAAAGGCAATTCTTTCACGCTCTGTCACACACAGAGAAACCCTTACAATTCTCCAATATATTGTATAATGCCACACCCTTTTTTGTGCCTTCACATTTCGTCAACAATTGTACTTACCCATGTAAATCTCAGGTTTACTAATAAGATGTAAGGTACAATGACAATCCACAATGTATATCATATATCAAGATGAAAATAATAAACAGTAAACTTATAATTTAAGCTTCCCATATTGAAGAAGAAGAAGAAGAAAGAGGGAAAAATAGAAATACCAGTGCTGACAGCAATCCAATACTCCCCTGTCAATAACCATATCCATACATATTCCACATCTTTCCCCTTCAGCATCCAAATTATCCTGTTAATTCATTCATAATAAGGGTTCAAGTGAAATTAATACTGTAATCTTATTCATACTTAAATAACCGTCGGTCACGGTCGCATGAAAGTTATCGCGACACTGATTGCAGTCGTAGCAGTGTGAATTAACTACGAATTCATTCGAGGGAGCTAAAACTAAACAATTAACAAGCATAAGCATATGAGTAAGGGTTTAAGAACTGAAAAGTGATAAGAATTAAGAAAGAGGGAGCGATAAGAGGTTACATTGTCGTTGGCATCAAATGGATCCTGTGACAGTGTGAGCGTATCGTTCGTCTCAAAATCTGATTCCATTGAGAAACGAAATTGAAGCACACGACGATGATTCGAGAAACGGGAACGGAAGTCGTTTGGCGTAATTGAATTTGTGAAAGTGGAACAAGGGTTTTGATGAAACGAGGGCGAAAAAAGCAAACAAAACCGATTTCGACAATCAGGCAATTAGTAATTAGCAATTAGCAATGCTTTAAATTGTTTCAAACTCGTTTTTTTTATTATGATAAAACATATTTTTCAATAAACAACTTGGAAATTTCTTCACCCAAACCTCTTAAAATCAAATATTTTTTTTTTTTTGTGCAATTACAAATTCGCCTTATTTTGTATGTTTTATTATTTTAAACGTTGACATTTGAAAAAATAAATTTAATTCGTAAGTGCACCTGTGAATTCACCTTTTTGGATGAATTCGTAAGTGCATTTACGAAATGTCTCTTTGTATATTAAATGTTATATGGTCATCTCTTCATATTATCTCATTCGTTTTTAACATCTCTAAACACAAAAACCCTCCAAACTTCACCTAAAATCAATATAAATTTTTTCTCCAAATCAAGTTTCAAGTGTGTGATCGTAGCAAAGTGAGCATTTGAAGCTACAAGTGTGTGATTCTATCAAGATGTTGCAACGTCCACAACTTCCCATTTATAATAATATGTAATTTAATTTTCTGCATCCACTATATAATTTCTTCGAATGAATTAAGTTGAATGAATGGTATAAATTGTGTTAAATGTTTATGAATTCTGTCCAGACAAAAATTCGTAAGTGAGCATAAAAATTCACCTTATTTTAAAAAATAAAACAAGGTGAACTCGGCACTTGCGAATTCGCCTTATTTTAAAAAATAAGACAAGGTGAACTTACAGGTGCACTTGCGAATTCACCTTATTTTTAGAAATTCTTGGATTATTTCGTAAGTGCGCTTACGAAGTCCACCTCCAAGGTGAATTTATAAGTGCACTTACGAAACCTGAAGGTATTTTTGGTTTTTCACCAGGGGTGGGAAGAAACTCACTAGGTTGGTGAAGAAATTTCCAACAACTTTTACTTTACTTATACCTTTGAATATTAATCTTTTCAAGCTATAGGGGTGTAATCGGTTTCGTTTGGACTGGTTTTTTGTCAAAAATGTCTGAAATGATGATATCTTTATCGGTTTGGTTTAGTTCGATTTTTAAAAAAAATGGAATCACACCAAACTAACTTGTTTGGTTTGGTTTGGTTTGATTGATCAATTTTTAACATTTTTTTATAAATATTATATTCATCAATGTATTATTTGCTATCATGTTTTTTTTTTTTTTTTAATTTTATGTTTTTTTTTCAAATAATACATTTCATACAATATATATATTATACTATATTTTTCAAACAACTTACAATTTGTTCTTCATCCATATGAAATATTGACATAATTTTCATACGTCATGAGATAAGTTCACTATTGAATAATAAAAGTTGGCACTTGGCATGAAAGTGTTGGGAAGAGATTTGAAAGCTTAACAAATAAAGGACAACAATAAAACAAAAGATTTCAATACACATAATTAATATGTTTCACACATCAAACACACATAAAAACTATTTTGTAACAAGACTAGAAGAAATTTCATTGAAGAAGAAACGTAAAAGGTAATAAAAATAAGAAAACTAACGAAGAGAACTTGAACACAAGTAAGGAAACCGTAACCTATAAGAATGGCAATGGCGAGAAAAATAGTGATGGCGGACAACAATAGCAGCAGTTCGGCGAGAGTAAGTTTTTATGGCTTATGATTTCTATACGTTTGGAGTTTAGTTTTGCCAACCTATTTTGTTCAAAGAAAGAAAGTGTTAAAAAGAAGGAGAAGTGTTGGACCGATATAAAGTTTGGACTTAATTATGAACTAAATAAAAGAATAAGTAGGTATTTATAGTCATTGGTTCGGTTCATTGGTTTGGCGGTTCCTAAAAACTAAAATTGAGAATCAAACCAAACCACGTCGGTTTTAATTTGTTTGGTTCGGTTTTTTAAACCGAACCAAAAACATTCGATTTTTCTTTGATTTTGTTTGGTTTAGATTGTCGATTTAATTGGTTTTTTCTGATCTGCTTACACCCCTATCAATTTATATAAGAATCAAATACATTAATAAATCAAATATATTTAAAAAAGTAAAAATTATTTATAATAATATTCAGGTGTAATTTAAAATTTATTTTTATTTTGTTCTTAAATTTTATTTTATTTTAAAAAAGCAATATAATTTAAAAACTACTACTTATAGCACAAGATATTTCTAAGATGAAACAATAGTTCACAATTAAAAAAAAGATCAAAACAAAAGTAAAAAAAAAAAATCAAAATTTATATTCTCTAAACTAAACCACTTCAAATTCAAATTATAGTTAAGAAAAATAGTTTTTAAACACCATAAACAATTTTATTGGACAACTACTTAAGTGACCTCACATTTTGTAGTGGCCAAAAATATAAACTACAGGTGTGTGATATCTCTATAAGAGTAGAGAATATTAAGAGGTTTAAGTAGTTTTATAATAATTTATGAGATACAAACTGTCCAAAATGAAGAGGTAAGAAAACAAAGCCTTCAAAATAATGAAACCCTTAGGAAGCTGAACAATGCGGTTGAGTCCCTAGTGACCCACAATGGGCATTAGAGGCCCAAATCTCCATGCTTTCACAAACACCTCTAGGACCCTCCCTTGAAAATCATGTGGACATTGTAACAACTAGTAATGCAAAACAAATTCAAAATCCTAAGGTAGTAATAATGAGGTTGAAGAGAGTTACAATGAGGTTGAGAAGAGTTTTGGTGAGAAAAGAGTAGAGAATGAGAAAAATACACTGACACCATCCGAAAGGGAAGTTGTCGAAGAGGTAGAGAAGGAAACATCTATTGTTGTTCCTCCTCCCTATAACCCATCTATTTATTTTTCGCAAATATTTGTGGAAGCTAATGTAGGTTCTCAATCCAAAATGTATGTGGAGGGATTGAAAAATATGCACACCAATGCATCTTCGTCTGAGGTCCTGCATAAAAAGAGAAAATTTAAGGACCATGAAACTAGGGAAACCATTGGCGTTAAGAAGGGAAGGTGAACATTAGAGATGATGGATGAAATAACTAAGCCCGAACTCGAAAAGCTGATACTTAAGATAGATTCAGAACCGCCACCACGAGTTTAAAAGAATGAACCACCCCACTGAAGAAAGAAAATAAAAGGTGAGGAATATGTGAGATGGCTTGATAAGTGGCCATGGAAAAAGAATATCACTAAAAGTTCAACCGAGGAGTGAATATTTAGTTTCCACTTCCCTTTTTCATCTTTTATCAATACATTAAGGACAATGTACAATTTAAGTATGGGGGAGGAAGTATTTCCGTTTTTCTAGTAATTTTATATTTTCTTTGTAATTTCCCTTCTAGTTATTTCCCTTCAATAAATTTTGTCTTCATCAAGTTATTTATGCAAAATTTGTGTTGTTTTTCCGATTCCCCTATTTTATTGAGCCCCAACAAAAATTTTACGGTTTTATGCATAACTTGACTCACTCGACAAGTACGTAGGTTGCCAATTTTTAAACTAGTTAGAAACTTTAGCAAGATTAGACGAAATCACTACCGTCTTGACACTCTACAACCCCAGAGTATAATAGACTAGTTAAAATATCTATTATTCTGAAACCCTGAGTTTTAGTATTGAAGTAACCCTGAGTAGTTTATTATGCAGTCAACACCGTCTTAAACATAAACTACGCAAAAAGTCGATGAATATAAGTGGATGATCTCGATTAATTATTTAGAAAAATGTTACATGGTTTAAGAAAATAGGTAATGCACCAATTAAATTGGGCGATCCTCAGCCGATCGTTTAATCCAACGGACGCAAACCTTACTAAGTAACATAAGAGTCCATTATTAGGTGGTTTAGAAGCATCTGGTACTAGACTTGGTAGGGCAGACTACGGTCTGATCCCCCGTATCTTGCAATTGGATAGAAAAGGTTGCCACATTATTGTGCTAGAAACCATTGTGCTAAAAAGATCATAACCACTAACTAGCTGTTCTGCTATGTGCGTGTAAGGATAAAGGGCTTAATGTGATTGCGCTCGAATGAAATAGGTAAAACAAGATGATTACTTGGGGTGAGCTATGATAGCATTTGTAACTGGTTTATGTAGGACAACGTTATATAGTGTCATTACCGTAGTGCTGGAGTATAAATCGAGCTTTTGATTCTTTGACAAAAACACGATGCAACCGTGTAAAAGTTGATTTAAGTCATGTATGTGCATCTGACCAATGTTTAGAAAACATCGTACTGAGCACTTGCTTGAGGACAAGCAAAGTTCAAGTATGGGGGAGTTTGATAACACATAAATGTATCGTATATTTAGCTTAATTTACTTAAGTTATTTCCCATTTTTTATCTTAATTTAATTGCTTTGAATTGCTATTACGCTGATATTTATTTATTTTGCAGATATGAATTTGTGAGAAAAGAAGAAAAAAGGGTGTAAAAAGAGCAAAAAGAACTAAAAGAAAAAGACAAATGAAATTCAGCCCAAGAATGTGTGGCCCAATTGCCTGAGGCGACCGTCCCCAAGCCTAGAGTGCCTGAGGCGACTGTCCCCAGCCCTTCATTTTAAGGAGGCGCACGCCTCCAAGCTAAGGGTGGCCCACAAGACCAAGTACTCAATTGAGACGCACGTCTCAAAGACTTTTTCTTCTTTCCTCTTTTGCCATGTCATACACTAAGGCGTCCGTCTCCACATTTTTCCTTTATTTTCGCCCACGACTCAAAAAAAAAATGCAACCCCACTCTCTCCATGATTTTCCCAACTTCTCCAACCATGACCTCCACTATCTCCATTACCTCTCACATGATAACTTCCAACAATGCTCACTATATAAAGAAGGGAGTATTCGTGAAAAAGGGGTTGGACCATTTTTTGTGCCATCCATAGTTTCTCTCGTTCAATTTTCCTACTTTTTATTCCAGTAATATTTTCCAGCATTCAAGTTCAAGTTCAAGTTACTATTTCCTTCTTCTTTTCATAGTTTTAGACAGATATTTATTTTCTCACAATAGTTTCTACACCGGAAACTATAGCGTAATTTTTACTAGATCTAACCTTATGTTAGACCATAGTATTTTATTTCCTTATTTTTATTATTATTTGATCGAATAATTTTAAGGAATAGATCCAACTGATTTGTGGTGGAGTGTTCATACATTTCAAGTTCAAGAATTAATTCAAGTATTATTTTCAAGTTTCTATTTTTATTTAATTTATATTTTTATGTTTCTTGCTTATAAATTATTGAATATGTCTAAATATATAAAATTTAACTATTTATGCATGTTTAACTTAATAACCATGTTTGGCTAAACCGATTAGATACCAGTATGTGAATTAATCGAACTAAAAGAGATCCGAAATAAACTGGCCTAATATTATTTTGTTAAAAATACCTTTTCTGGTTTTAGTATCTAATTGAATTTATTAGAAGGTTAGGAAATCAACAGAGTGAAAGTTTGAGATTTAAAAAACCAACTAAGGTTAGAAATCAAAAGAGCGAAAGTTTGAGGTTTAAAACCGGATAATGGATACTAGACATTGATTTTAAAGACAGTGGAAGCATTTTAAAACCGATTAAATCTTATTTATTTTCAAAGAGTGTTCTTAAGTTTGGCGGGATAGCGAGAGCATACGTTAGGATTTAAGTGCATAATCTGATTCAATAGAGCGAGAGTTTGAGATAGGATTTTTAAATAAATATTGTTTTCTGAAAAGAGTTTTTATCACTTAAGAACCAGGCCAGTAGAACTTCGAATTCTCGAAGTTTGACGAATTACATACCGGTATCCGTTTAATTAATATTTTTATCTAGATTTAAGTAATTTCTCTTTAATCATCATCCCAAAAGAATTATTGGCCTTAGCTATATATAGTAACTTAGGATAACAGTAGATCGATTTATAGTCCATGTGGATTCAATATCTTTTAAAACTACGCGATAGACTGTGCACTTGCAGTCCGGATTATTTAGACTATTAAAGTCGCGATCAGTTGCTCCTAAATTAAGCACTTATAGTGATGCTGATTGGGCAGGGTGTCCTGATACTCGACGATCTGTCACTAGTTGGTGCATGTTCCTTGGCTCTCCATTGATCTCATGGAAAAGTAAGAAACAAGTGAGAGTCTCTAAATCTTCTATTGAATCTAAATATCATGCCATGTCTCCTGCTTGTTCTGAAATAATTTGGCTTCGTGGTCTTTTGGTTGAACTTGGATTTCCTCAAATAGAGCTAACTTCATTTTATGCAGACAATACAAGTGTCCTCTAGATCGTTGTGAATCATGTTTTTCATGAACACACCAAACATATCGAAGTTGATTGTCACTTAATCCGCGACGCATATGACGACAGTATTCAATTGTAGGTTGTAGATATTCTTACCAAGGTTGTTCCGCGTCCACGTCATTAGTTTTTTGTAAGCAAATTGATGCTCATTGACCAACAACATCAATTTGGGATGGGATGTGAATAAAAATTAGTTTATTCATAGATTAAGGGGTTGTTCCTAGAATAAGGGAAATAAATCAGAAATTGATTTGTTCTCATTAAATGTAATTAATTAGTGTAATTAACCGGGTTCTTCTTCTTCTTCTTCTGTAGCTTCTTTTTCGTCTTCTCCTCCTTCTGAGTCAAACAGAGAAAATAAAACATGTGAATGAAGATAGATTTACCTTCCTCTTCTCTTCTTACTTGTATAACCCTGTAACCTCTATATATACCAGAAATAATAATGAGAGATGCATCAAGCAAAAAATTATTAACAGAAACACCCGAAAATATATAATCTGGACCACATTTTCAAAGTTATCCGGTTTACAAAAATACATATCGCAACACTTTTTGAAAGAAAACAATTTTGTTACTTTAGGTCACGATTTTAAACTGTTGCTGAAATTTGTTTAACAATTTTTCTTTTAATCGGAACAGTTTCAAAAACTATTCTAATTTGCTACAATACATGCCATAAGACTTTTTTTAAGTGTTATGGAACACAAACGTAGGAGTGTAAAATTTAATTTTTCGATGGATAATAAAAAGTAAAATAGAAAAACTGATTAAAAATATTAAAAAATAAAACTTAACATTTTTAAAAAATGGTAGAATAACGAGTAAATTTTTCCAAACTTATTTCTTTCTCATAGACTAAGAATACGGCCCAAATGAATTTAATATAATCATTTACAATCACAGAGTAAATGATTATACTAAATTGTAAAATTGTAAGCCTTGATCAAGCATGATCTGAATGGTGCATATAATCAGATCATCCTTATCCATATTCTCAATTTCTAAAATTGCAAGCCTTTGATCAAAAGACCAAGTTTCATACCAATTGTTGAGTAGAATATAAGTGCATAACGGTTTAGAAGTGAGTCTAATAGACTTTTTCTCAAAAACTAATTTTAAAAACATTTTCTTCAAAATCAATGTTTTAAAAAAGTTGTGGTGAATTAAAAAAAAAACGCATTTGAATTGATTTCACAAATTACACTAAAAGTGTGTTTGCTTCAAATTATAAAATAATATTTTTTTAAAATCATATTTTCAAGATTATTATTCATTGGAATGTGGAACCATATTCTCAAAGTTTTCTGAAAATATTTACATATTTTATTTAATTAAAAATAAAAAATATAAAAAATATAAAAAAATAAATATAAATGTTAGGGTGTATTTGTTTGATGAATTAACTTTACAATTCAAAAATGTTATTTCTAGAAATGCTATTGTTTGGAATATAATTCTCATCAAATTATTTGACAAGTTATTTAGTTTTTAGGAACATTTTAAAATTTTATTTTATTTAATTTTAAAAATAAATACAAAAATATTAAAATAATATATAAATAGGTAGTTATAATTGATTATTTATTATTCCCATCTTTTAAGCATGTGAATAAGTATGAGAAGAATGTACAAATAATATTTCTGAGAATAAAATAATATTTGAGAATCATTTTTTAAAACTTGAAACAAATATGAGATTGATGCATTTTCAATGTCATATTTTCGAAAATGTAATTTTAATCTTTGAAACAAACACACCTTTATATATGAGAATAAATATAAAAAAAATCATATGCAAACATATTTCTAAAAATAAAAAGTACTTGAACATGATTTTAAAAGATTTAAAATAAACATGAGATTATTGCATTTCTCATATCACCTGGAATCAAGCACACCTTTAAGTCAATTGGAATTTATTAAGTAGTATTTAATTGGAGTTGACAAAAATAAATATATATATTTTTGAAATGGAGGGTTTTTTGGGGACAAAAGCACCGTCCATCCAATTCTTTATTTTTACTTTTCCATGGAAGTTAGGTCAAATTGATTAGGCCAAAACTTGTTGTTTACTTAAAATGAAATATATATTATTCTAACAACTTCTTCTTCTAACTATTTATAGAGTATATACTTATAAATTTCAAGTAATTTAATCTAGAGTATTATCTATACATGTGTTTAGAAAAAAACAATAGAGTGCAAGTTTATGGTGTAACATAATTTGTGGTAGTTAGGTATGTTTTGTTAGGTTTCTAAAAAAAATGAAAAGTCTTGTTAGTTTAATTTAATTTAATGGATTATTGGATAGAAGCAGCTTTTGAGAATAGCGAGAGGCAGCATTGAATTGAATTAAACATATAAATATAAGAAGACGCAGTCAGTCACAACTTCTCCACATTTCTGTAAGTTTCTATTTCATTCACAAAACATATCATTCATGAGTTGACTTTGTACACAATCTTGTTTAAGTTTCATGTTTTTTAAATCATGTTTGTTTTTGTGGTGGCAGATCCTATTGTCTTGGAATTCAACTGATTATTGTATGTCCATTTCCATGAGTTGTTTTTGCCTCACCAGAAGCAGATCAAAAGTTAAGCACGAACATTCTTCCATACTTGCTTCCGAGACATCATGTAAGTCAACATCTTCCTACTTGTTGTTTTGAAATATGAAACACAGACACAGAACCAGACACATCAGTTAAATATAACCACATGTGTCAGTGTTTGATCGCTGACATGTTTCAAACACCAGATACGTCTTTAATCTAAAATGATAGTGCTCCATAATTGATTTCGAATTGAATCCTTGTTCTTGAAACTTTCATGACAGTTACTGTAAATGAGGTTGAGGCTTTATTTGACTTGTTTAAGAAACTAAGCAGTTTGATTATTGATGATGGCTGCATTCACAAGGTATATTCACATTATCACGAGTGGTTTCATCACACTTTAATATTCTGTCTCATCTTATTTATATGAAAAAAGTTAATTTTTAGATTCATTGAATAACTAATGTACCATCTATAGGTATATTAAATTTTCTCTCAAATTTTCTCTCATAAAAAGAGTCCGAGTACTATTTTTTTCAAAAATATTAGTTATACTTGCTAAATTCTGCAAGACATTTATTTATGTGTAGGAGGAGTTTCAACTTGCACTTTTTAGAAATAGAAGCAAGCAGAATCTACTTGCAAGCAGGGTACATTATACATACTCTAACTTGAAATTCGCGGTTTTACATGACGATGTTGCAATCTAAGAAAGCTTAATTATGCAGGTATTTGATATGTTTGATATTAAGCGAAATGGAGTTATCGAATTTGGAGAATTTGTTCGCTCATTAAGCATCTTTCATCCAAGGGCATCTGAGGACAAGAAAATTGAATGTATGAAAATAATTTTGTATCCGAGAAATCAAACATTCTTTCGTTTCTACGAGTTTCTAATTCTTTTTCCTAGCAGTCGCGTTTAAATTGTTTGATCTTGGAAAGACCGGATACATTGAACATAGCGAGGTGATTATGTTTTAAGCTTTCCATTGTCTTCCATTATGCTGTTTTGAGCATCTTATGACCCTTTTTTGTTGGCTCATTGAAGTTAAAGGAGATGGTGTTGGCTACTTTGAATGAATCAGAAGTTACCATCTCAGATGATATGGTCGAATCCATTGTGGAAAAGGTTATTAGCCATTGTGTTCATTCGATATCTATATATTCCTCGATCTAATCCTTATCTCTTACTTCTCTTGGCTTGATTTTTTCAGACAATGACAGAGGTTGATTCAAAAGGAGACGGGAAGATTGATATGGAAGAGTGGAAAGAATACGCGACAAAAAATCCTTCTCTTCTTAAGATCATGACTCTTCCATATCTAAAGTAAGTCCCCATTCTACTCAATGAAATTTTAACATGATTAGCAAAATTCAAAATTTTTCGACCGCATAAACATTAGACCTTTACATAATTGATCGACCGAAATTTCTGCCTGCCAGGGATATAACTATGGCATTTCCAAGCTTTGTTTTGCACACTGAAGTGGAAGACTAGCTGCAAACAATCTACGACGAATGCACACCCTAACGATTGCATCTCTAGAATATAAAGTATTGTAACTGTGTTTAATCATGTGTCGAAAGCACCATTAATTATCAGCTATTTTTTATAGAAGATTATGAGTTGTAAATTTGTATAATCATGTCTGAAAACACCATTAAGGGTTAACTTTAAAGGATTAACTTAACTGTATGCATGCATGGAATGATTTTATTGGAATATAAGAAATGGAATCAGATTCGGTCCGAATGTATGAGGCGTCGATAGAAAAAAACCGATGTTTGAATACAACTATTCATGAGCTTGGAAAAAATGTATGACTCCATGTGCATGGAACAAATTCCAGTTGAAAGTGGTGGATACAAAAGAGCATCAGAGTATATATGGCATATGTTCCTCTAGTCAAATCACCAATTGTCTTGTCTTAGATTAATGGATTCTATGTCTATATATATGCATACATGGTTAATTAAGATCATTCTTAAAGTATTGGAAACAAACAAGTTTTTTTGATGGGCTGTTCTTGCACGAAACCGCGAATTCGGCGAGAAGATCCCGCGATTCTTGCCGAACAAACTTATTGTAAGCTTTTTATTTCGTTTCAATCACATTCTAGAGATTGTATTATGGATTTCAGTGATGGATAAATTAATATTGTAGCTTTTTTTTGTGTCTATATGCATACAATCTTCCAGTTAATATTTCTGAAATTGAAGCATTATATGATCTCTTCAAGAAATTAAGCAGCTCTATGGTTAATGATGGGCTAATTAGCAAAGTAAGCTAGTTAATACCATAATTAAGATTGTGCAAGAACTTATTAGGAGTGTAATTAATAAATATGGAACATATATATGCAGGATGAGTTTCAGCTTGGTTTATTTGGAAGCAGCAAGAAAAGGTGCCTCTTTGGAGATAGGGTCAGAACATAGTATATATTAATACTGATTTGTGTATGTTTATGCCGTACACAGAGCCGTCTCAAGTTTTTGGAGATTTAGTATAAATTAGTCATAGTTTAACCATGACAGAACAAAATAGAGGAGTTATTTAACCACGGTTTAACCGTGACAAAGATTTTAAGCCATGGTTAAACTGTGACAAATTTTTGACCTGTGCAGTCGTCTGCCTTGTACGCCCTCAAAGACGGCTCTGACCAAAGACTATTGTTATTTAAATTTGTAAGCAGGTGTTCGATTTATTTGACTCGAAAAATGATGGTATGATAGATTTTGGAGAGTTTGTTAAAGCTTTAAGCGTTTTCCATCCTGAAGCGCCGCAACCACAAAAAGCAGCTTGTAAGAGTTCCTATTAGATAAAATCATTTTATACTGTCAGAGCATATGAAATAAACCATATATGTTATAACACATTTGGAAATTTGATAATAATATGTTTGATGGCAGTTGCATTTCGATTATACGATATATGGCAAAGAGGCTTTATAGAACGAGACGGGGTAAGAGAGATGATATTGGCACTTCTAAGAGAGTCTGATTCAGTTCTTTCTCATGATATAATTGAGCTTATAATTGATAAGGTATTTTAATTTTTTCTTCATATCTCTATAAGGATTAATTATCCATTTTGAGCATGTTAATATCTAGTCTGTGGTTATTGCATAGGCCATTAAAGAAGCTGATTTGAAAGGAGATGGAAGGATTGATAGAGAGGAGTGGGAATATTTTGTTGCTCAAAATCCATCCTTACTCAAGAACATGACAATTCCATATTTGAAGTATTGTCCAATTTTTCTTTCATGCACTAAAAAAAACTTCACAAGTTTTATGAACTAAGACTTGATTGTGTAATTTGCAGGGATTTGAATATGCAGTTTCCTGGTTTTTATGAAGTAATATCAGAAGATATTGAAGATGACACAACCAGCATTCCTTGAGAAAGAAAATGTTTCCTATTCCTTTAGAAGAACTACAATTTATGGCTGTCATCATTTATATTTGAACATATTTGGAGAATTTATTTGTGCTATAATCTATTAAAGTTGAACACATATAAATCAACATTTTAAGTGGAAGAAGATCAATTATTGGAATGGCCGGGCATTGTTTAGGGCGGCATGTAAAGAAGTTATGGTTAAATTAATGATTCAAGCTATTCTCTTTTATTTCATGAGCATATATATATATATATCTAAAAGAGATTAGATATATATTTAAGAGATTAGATTTATGGATTTCTTATTTATAAAGTATTCTATTCTCCAATGTGAGACTCACACTCACACGTTCACACTTAATATATAAGTCATGGCCGTCCCTGAGATTTTGAATGCCCGATTAAAAATATGAATTTTGTGTTCTTTTTCTCAATTCATAATTTTTTTACCAAATTCATAAGTATCAAATAAACAGTCAATTTCATATGTATATAAAATAGAATAAAAAATTTGGTGCCCCAAAAAAACTGGTGCCTTATGGCACCGCTCCTCCCGAACACCCTCTAGGACCCTCTTGATATAAATAATCTCCTCATCAAATTTGAGTTCATCCATTCTAATAAGCATGTTCTTCCTCAAATGATTTTTTTTCATCCATGTTTACCGACACTCTCGTTGCTTCACCTCAATGAACCGCATTGCCTGAAAAACTTGATCAAAAAGACTGTTGATATTAGGAGTCTGATCAAACTAGGCTTTAATACCACTTTTGGATCATGAGGGGGTCCAAGATTCTCACATTGAGCTTGAAACAATTGCATAAAATAAATTGGTCAACACATCTTAACTCAAAATCTTAAAGTATTCAACATTCACTTTTTCATCCAATGTGTAACTTTTTACTCAGACTTGATATATCAAGAATCTCCTCCTCAATGTGAGTCTATCCAATCTAATGGGCGTGCTCCTCCTCAATGTTAGTCTATCCATTCTAATGGGCATGCTCCTCCTCAATGTTTTTTTTCCATCTATGTCTATTTACACCGTTGTTGACAAAAGGAAACTCATTTCATATCTTTAACCAAAAATCGTTCAATAGAAGGAGGATTCGAATTAAGAACCATGCATCGAGATTAAGAATTGGCCGCCATAGCTAAATTATGAGCTACACAATTTGTTTGACAGTTTATAAATTTGACCTCAAAGTCATTTCGAGAAACTAAAATATTATGAATACTAGAGATTATCAAACTATATTTTGAATTATCGTAGGAATTAGCCTTCAAAGCTTGGACCAAACCATCAGTTGGGAGTCAATTTCAAATGTAATATGATGCAAATTCAACTGAATTGCTGCTCAAATTGTTTCCTTCAAAGCTAATGCCTCCGCTTCCACAATAGAATAACACACCTTATCCCACGATGTCACTGTCACCACAAACTCGCCAAGACAGTTTCTTACACACCAACCTCTATTAGTAATTCTTAAGTGGTCATCGAAACCCGCATCAACATTACATTTCAAACATAGCTATTAGGGGAGGTTCCAAACAATCTGATACTGAGGCCTATTGTTGTCACCTGCATCGACATTAGATTATGACCGACCTTTTCACTCCTTTATCAAAACACATTTTTCATTTATGGCACTTTTATAAAACGATTTAACATTTTTCTAATATTTATTAGGGTTAAGATATTAGGAGCATGATATTCATTCACAGAGACGTACTAACAATTGTGACAGTGTTAAAAGTACATTATAGAAAATACATTATCCTTTTCTCTATTTATTAATTTCCTATAAATTATAAAATTTGGTTTTAATCCTTATTAAAAAATATCATATTTAACAAAATTTTAGGCTTTAGTGTTAAATTAATGCGTATTTTTAAATATTATTTTACAAACATGTTTAAAATGTCGGAGAAAAGTTTTCTGAAAAAAATAATTTAGAATTTGATTTCTAAATCAAAATTTTTATTACTTTTATCATTGTATTTTGAAATTTAAAAAATTCATATTTAATTTTTTAATTAAAAATAAAATCTAAAATTTAGTTAAGAAATTTTTTCTAAAAACTTTAAAAATTAAAAATTATTATATAGATTAATTAAAAATGATATTTAAAATATTTATAAAGAGAAAAAACATATTTGATCCATTAAAAAATAATGTTAGATTGAAATTGATATTAAACGAAGAACCCTCTAGAACAGTAATTTAATTACAAATATTAACATGAGTAGAAATTCAAACATAGAGCGTTTCACACGAAGCGTCGTTAACCTATTAACGACAACATAAGCAACAACACAGACAGTGGCAAAAGGTGGCAATTAAGGTTTGGTTTGGTTTGGTCTCAAAACATTATATATAACCCATCCACGGCTACAATGACGCTTTCTCTTCCATTCCAAAATCTTACACACTTAATCGCTTTTCTCGGAAGAGAAAAAATCTCCCCCTCACAGATTATATAGATTCATCACTTGTTTCTCGGAATCGCTTCCATTCTTAAGCTTTTCTATCTCCTTCATTCTCCTTTGGTTCTTTCCTTTCGGTTAGAATCCCCTCTCGCTCGCTTTCATTCCTTCTTTCATCCTTTCGAGAGCATCATCAACTTTTTCACTCCTTACCTTTTTATTCTTTCATTCCAAATTCTGCTATTCTATTATAACATTAGGGTTTTCACATTGAAATATTCAAATATTGAAAATATTGAAAGTTTGTTAAATGTAGTTTTTTTCATTCTGTAACTGTGTATTGTTTTTATTCAACCCAAGTAAGGGAAAAAGAAAAAGTAGTTTTTTTTGTTGTTGTTGTTGTTGTTATTGAATAAAAGTTAAAATTAGGGTTTCGATTTTCGATTTTCGACATTGAAATATGTCGGTTGCTTTGAGTTCAATTTCGAAAGAGAGGGTGTATTGGGAGGGTCAACCAGAACATTGTTCTGTTGATCCAATCCTGATATATCTGACTGTTGACAGTGTTGTTACCCCTATGCGGGTTTTGGAGTCGGATTCCATTGCTTCTGTGAAGTTGAGGATTCAGCAATGTAAAGGTTTTGTGGTGAAGAAACAGAAGCTTGTTTTTGGTGGCAGGGAGCTTGCGCGGAATGATACCCTGATTAGGGAGTATGGTGTTGGTGAAGGCAATGTTCTTCATTTGGTTTTGCGTTTTTCGGATCTTCTTTTCATTGTTGTTAGGACAGTTTCTGGCAAGGAGTTTGAGTTTCATGTTGATAGGCATAGGAATGTGGGGTATCTTAAACAAAGGATTAGGAAAAAAGGGGAAGGTTTTATTGATCTTGAGGAGCAAGAGCTTTTTTGTAATGAAGAGAAGCTTGATGATCAGATACTTTTTCATGATATATGTAAAGGGGGTGACGGTGTAGTTCATTTGATTATTAAGAAATCAGTTAAGGTTAGGGCTACCCCTATTCATAATGATTTGAATCTTTCTCTCGAGGCTTTGATACCGAGTGAGAGAATTGATCAAAGAGGGTTACAGTTACAAGTAGATGAGAATAAGAATAGGAGCAAACCAATTCAGATAGCAAAGTTACCACCCGGTGTTGGTTTCTGGTTGGAACCTATTGCTGTGAATCCCAAGATCAATTTTTTGCCTTTCCTTTGGGACATGATTAACTCCACATATGAAGGTTTGAAGAAAGGAAATCGTCCTATTAGATCCTCCGAAGGAACAGGAGGGACTTATTTTATGCAAAACTCGACTGGCCAGGAGCGTGTTGCAGTTTTCAAGCCCTTGGATGAGGAACCAATGGCTGTGAACAACCCAAGAGGCTTACCATGTTCATTGAACGGCGAAGGTTTAAAAAGAGGAACAAGGGTGGGAGAAGGAGCTTTAAGGGAGGTTGCAGCTTATGTATTAGATCATCCAAGGAGCGGGCCGCGTTTGGTGTCAGGTGAAGAAATCGGGTTTTCTGGTGTTCCTGCTACTGTTATGGTGCAGTGCTTACACCAAGAATTTCACCACCCAAATGGGTACGCATGCTCATCAAAACACATCAAGATTGGGTCGTTACAGAAATTTATGAATAACGATGGAAACTGTGAGGACATTGGACCCGGCGTCTTTCCGGTGGAGGAGGTGCATAAGATATCTGTTCTTGATATAAGAATGGCTAATGCAGACAGACATGCTGGGAATATTTTGTTCAAAAAGGAGGCAGCTGGCCAGATTAAGCTCATTCCCATTGATCATGGTTATTGTCTACCAGATAAAGTAAGAAAAACATTCTCCTTAATTTCTCTTATGTGTTACTTGTTTCATTTTCTTTGTTTGATATCTTGAGAGTTGATTGAATTTCCTGATACAAAATTACTTGTTGAGCACACGTTATGATTACAGCGTACTGTTCTTATAAGCAGCCAGTATGTTTGTATGTATATTATTCGGGCATTGCATGATCCATAGACCACATTAGTCCACTTTCGGCTAAAATTTAAGATCCTTCCCATTGATTTAATATGGACTCATATAGTATTTTTCTCTGCAGTTTGAAGACTGCACATTTGATTGGCTTTACTGGCCGCAAGCACTCCAGCCTTACTCACCTGAGACAATTGATTATATCAATTCTTTGGATGCTGAAAAAGACATTGAAATTTTGAAACATTATGGATGGGATATTCCACAGGAGTGTGCACGGACGCTTCGCGTTTCTACAATGCTGCTCAAGAAAGGGGTTAAGAGAGGTTTTACTCCCTATGCTATTGGAAGCATCATGTGTCGGGAAAATTTGAACAAGGAATCTGTAATTGAAGAAATTATAAGCGAAGCACAAGATTCCTTGCTTCCTGGCATGGAGGAATCAGCATTTCTTGAAACCATCTCCCAAATCATGGATTCCCGTCTTGATAAGCTTGCACAATAGACATTTTTATTTTCTGATTTATATTGGTAAGGTAATATTTATATGTAATATGACTTCTAGTCCATTTTTGGATGGACTGTGCAAACTGCAGGTTGCACCAACAAAAATGTCATATGGCTTGATGTGATCTGGAACATAGGCCTGAAGCTCTTGTTTATTTCTTGCTTCTGAACTGTTTTCAGGATTGTATTGTCATGTTCAACAGAAATTAAAAGGTCTGAATAAGTTGTCTTATACTAAGATGAGGTTTTGTGTATCGTAGGATTGATTGTAGATGCTTGACAAAAATAAAAATGGATTTGTCATTTGTACATAATAAATACCGTGTTAGCTTTTCTCCTTGAATGAAATTTATTCTGCTTGCAGAAAAAAAAGAAAGAAAAAATAATAGCAGCAATGTGGTCTGATTTATGATTCATGACAGCAGGGATAGTGCACTAGAAAGAATCCAATGCCAGTGTTGGTTGTTACAATCATTGGAATCTTATTAGAGATTGATAGTTAATACGTTTTGTTGGAAAGTTTCTATGGAAGTAGGCATCTCGCCAGGTTTTGTGTGTTATCCTTTTACTGTCTGTGGTATGCATTTGACAGGTAGATAGATCATTAGCCATGTCGAATTCTCCCTTGAGTTGCAATGTTGTTGAACATCAATAGTCCACTAGCTACTAGTACAATTTATGTCAGCACCAAGACACCCTCTTTGCTGGTCAGATTTCCTTGAAACGACGAGGAAATATGTAAGACAATATCCTCATCAACTAGCACATGCCAAGTACCTTTTCTAGACTACTCTTAAGTTTAGTGATTACCTTTTTCCTTGACTGTCTTTAGATCTTTTCCCTATTCAACAACAATGACACAAACTAAATTGAAACTTACATGGTGGTTCCGCAGGCTACCTCGGTGTGCCCAAGCAATGATCTCTGTATCAAGGAGCTCTTCTCTTCTTGGCAGTGGTCTAACGCTGTCACAACCATAGGGGAAGCGTCTAACGATGTCTAAGTGTTGTTTCCCCGTCATTGCCCATATTTTCTCTAAGCTCATCTTCCCGTCCCTCTCTTAGAAATGACTGCTTAGGAGGTGGTACAATTTACCGCAATCAATGAATCAATGTTCAGTGGTTTCAAAACTTGTGTGAGTGAGTTTCATTCTTTCATTTTAAGCCAGACATTTTTCCCTTTCAAGCTTATCACTTTTGGTTGAATGACTATCTCGACCCTCAACTTCAACGAGTCAAGCTCTCACACTTGGTTGAGTGAGAATATTAGTCTTCACCCTTAGCAATCCGAATTCTCCTTCCAAGCTCTTAGAATTGGTCGAGTGAGAACTTTAACCTCACTTTCCCTCCAAGCTTGTACATTGGTTGAGCGGGAACTCTAACCCTCAACATGTAGGCAACTTAACCAATGGCTAGAAGACAAAAAATCTAACCAACTAGGAGAAATATATTTAATCGATAAAGGAAACACATATGTAGTTCTTTTACTAATCCAAACCAAGATGAGGCTACCAAATTACCAATAAACACGACAGAAATGCAAATGCTTTACAAGTCTTCCAAAAACACAAATTAAAACACCATATATGACACCACTAGTTGATGGTAGTTGATAGGTACAAAAAACTAACATTTCAAGACATAATAAAAGGACAAGGAACAAGTACATCTCACAACTTGCTTTTTCATCGAAAATCCTCCAATAAGGAACATCAACAATACAACACCAAAATCAACACAATCTTGAGATTTAAATAAGAAGCAAACATTCTTTGATCAATCATTCCCATGAGCCAACTTTGATATTCTAACACACAATTGCAAAAAGGTTGATGAACAAAACCAATGATATATAAAAAACTTAGCAAGTCCGAGTGTAAAATCAATGGTTCTCCAACACTTAACACAATACCATTAATAACATAATAAAACTCGGGTACCATATCATGAATCCAGTAAGTAGAGAGAGTAAGAGAGAAGATTCAAAAATCTTGTATATTAAATGATAGCAATGATACAAAATAAAAGAGCTAGTTACAAACAAGTTTATCTACTACCTCATATACTAATTAACCAATGAACCTAGCTACCTATATTTTAGTTAGAATAAAACTTTGCTTGAATAAGATCATTCTTCACTCAATTGATGCAGAAACTTTCAACAACTCTCTTCACTTAAGTGATGCACACACACAAGGTTTAAGTGTTCAAGTTTGTTCCTCACACTTTTGAAATTGAAAAGAAGAATATAGATTGACTAGAAGGAGAGAATGGAGAAAGAAGAAGAGAGTATTCTATTGATCATTCTCTTACAAAGTTAGAAGATACTTATATTGAGATTACTTACGAGCGAAGTAATCTCATTTTACCTAGCTAATTTTTTAAAACAAAATTCTGTTCCATAACAAAATTTCTACAACTAACTAACTTGTTACTTGTTTCACAAGTAACACAAGAGACACTATGAAATACACTTTCAAAACACCACATAATTCGTTGAGTCTAGACTTTATACATTCGTCATGCTTCTCAACCTTTTGAACAATTCAATTTGTACAACTTTGGTCATGATGTTAGCTATTTGATTCTCACTTATATAATGCTCCAAGTACAACTTTTCATTGCTTACTTGTTCTCTAAGATAGTGAAATATCATTTTAATATATTTTCTTCTTCCATGTGTTATCGGGTTCTTAGCTAAGTTGATAGCAAACATGTTATCAATTATCATAGTCATAGCTCCATGATTCTTGCCTTCAATCTCATCAATTAAATTCACCATCCAAGCTGCTTGACAAACACAAAGAGAAGCAACTACGTAATTGTCTTCACATGATGACAATGCTACAACCAAATCCTTTTTTTGAGTTCCAAGCAATCAGTGTACCATCTAACATGAACATATAACCAGCTGTAGATTTTTTATCCTCAGCATCAACACACCAACTTGAGTTAGTATATCCCATAAGTTTGCATTTCTTTCTTTCATCAGGCGCTAAAACAATATTCCATAATCTAGTGTGCCTTTAAAAAGCCCCAATATCCTTTTTGTAGCTACTAGGTGTGACACATTTGGCTTGTGCATGAATCTACTCACCATGCCTACACTGTATATTAGACCAGGCTTTGTGTGACAAAGATATCTCAATGACCTATTATGTCTTATATACTGTGTTGGATCAACATCATCTTTATTTAAATCCTTTGTCAGCTGTAGTCTTGGTTCAATTGATGTTAAAGCAGAATTACAACATTCCATCTCAAATATCTAAAGTATCTCATTAGCATATCTTTTTTGGTGCATTATCAACCCTCTACCACATTTGTATAAATCAATTCCAAGGAAGTATTAAATATTTCCAAGTTCATACATCTCAAATTCATTGCTCAAGTTAACGTTAAAATCTTCAATCTCTTTCTTGTAGCTTGCTATGATTAACAAATCATCTACATAAAGACAAAGTATTAGCAAATCACATTTGCTTCTTCTGACATACACACCATGCTCAATTGTATAATTCACAAACTTCTTTTAGGTCTGCTTGTGCCTTCTTGAACTCTACTACCTTCTGGTCGCATCTCATTGTCAGCTTCACTACTTGGTTCATCACACATGATTGTCACTAAATCCTTATTGCCATTATCATTCCTGTCTGACTCTTTCAGCTCATTAATGATCACATCTCCACTGATAAGAAATTCCTATTCACAGGATCAAACATCTTGTAGCAACTAGTTGAACGATATCTAATAAGGACCATTTGTCTTGACTTATTATCAAGCTTTCGTCTCAACTGGTCAGACAAATGTCTATGTGCAAAAGGCTTAATCTCAGTCAATTGGCTTAAACTTAACTTGACACCAGACCACCAGTCCTCAAAGTCTTGATCTTGTGACCATTTTGTATCTCCACTATGAATTTGAATTTAGTGAACACCTCAATCACATCACTCTTCTTGATCAAGTATGTTCACAATTCTATGTTGAAATTATCTATGAATGTAACAAAATATTTGTTACCTCTAATTGAATCCACTTGAATAAACCCACACACATATGAGTATATGAATTCAAAAGTCGCGTTAGAGTTTCTTTCTACATATTTTATGAAGCTATTCTTATGTTTCTTAGCCTGGACACATTCCTCACACACTTAATTTAGAATATGGATTTTTAATAGATATGAAACCATGTTTCTCTTATTCAGGTGGATTATGTCTCTAAAGTTGAGGTGAGCAAGCCTATAATGCCATATTTGTTCATCTATGCTGGTTGCAATTTCTAGGAATTTGTGTTCCATAACCTCGAGTTCAATATTTAAGGTTCTATTATGAGACATAGGTGTCATCTAGACTAATATTCCACATGAGTCATGTACTCACATAATCATGTATTTTATGATCACTTTATAGTTTTTCTCAATTAATTGACCAATGTTGAGAAAATTAATTTTCATGCCTGGAATGTATAACAAATTTGAAATCATTGATTTCTTGCCATATCTTCTCATGATCAGGACATCACCAATGCCTTCAGCTGCTAAAATATTGTCATTTGTAAACTTACTTTGTTATTTATGGAAAGGTTTATATTGACAAATTAGTCTTTTCTACCAATTATGTGTGATGAACATCCTGAGTCCAAATACCATTAATCTCTATTATTTTCTTCCTCATTTATTGTCACCATAAATAACACATCTTTATCTTGTTTTGCAAGCTCTGCTTCACTTTCTTGGTTGTTTTTCTTGTTTGCATAACACTCATTTGCATAGTGACCATATTTCTATCATTTGTAACATTGAATATGAGTTTTGTCAAGCTTTTTTTCCCCACCTTTTATCCTCTATTTGTCAAGCTTTTCCCCCCACCTTTTATCCTCTATTTGTCGAGAAACCAGTTTAGGCTGGTAGCTGACAAGAGTAAAATGGCTCTTTGAAGGTCGTAGCCTGTTAACAAGCAATTTTGGAGTAAGAAATACTTCCCAAATAACTATCAACTCTTCTTCTTGGTCTGGGGAAGGAGCATAGAATTTTCTTGTGAACCATTCAAGGCAAAGCAATCTATTAGCAAAGAGAGCCATCAAATGGGTAAAATCGTAACGTTTGGCGAACATCATCAAGAACCAAGTAAAAGAGTTAGGGAGATGCACTTCTTCCTCACGAGGAGTTAAGAGAGATAATATCTTCCATTCAACAGTTCTATCCTTTATAACATCATCCTCTTCATTAATGGTCTTATCTCTAGGTTCTTCCAAACTTGGGATTTCTTCATCTCTATCTTAGCTAACCAAGCATAATATGCTTTGAGGTCTTTGGCTAGAGATGTAGCTCGAAATACTCTAAGAGCATTCGTTATATAATCCAGTTTGATGGACTCATGGACATCCATAACTTCATTCGAAGACTTCACTGGGTCATTTTCAGGAGAAGGTTCTATTTCAGGAATGGGTTTACCCTTATCATCAAGTTTTTTCTTGCTAGCTAAAGGCCTAGAACGATGATAAATAAGAAAAACTCTGAAAGAGTTGTAGCATCTGCATCAGAATTAGGTAAAGAACCCATGAATGTGTGCTTTTCACTAGAGATAGTTAAAGGTATGAGTACCCGAGATTTATAAATCTTTTCTTTCTCTTCAAGAAGAGTTAGTTCTGGAATGTATTCTTGATTTCCTACTTGTATCGGCTTGGAAATCTGGACAATAGGTTGAGAACCATCTACTATTTGTTGTTGCTCGAGGGTTTTTGATGTTTTAGGCGTCATTGTTGAAATCCTGAAGCTGATAACTCGAAGGTTAAAGGTTGAAGAAAAAGAAAGTTTGAGGAAATTGTTTCAGTTTTTTGAGAAAGCTGAAGGTGTAGAAAATGTTGAATGTTGGAGATGTGGGTATTTATAGAAACAACAAAACATTTTAGTTTTCAATTTGAATGATGAACACAAAAGTAAGTGGGGGTCACGTGGAGCTTTCTGATAGGAGGAAGAAACGGTTGTGCAAGTTACCACCTTGCTCCTAGTTTATAGGAGTAATCATCACCAATAGCTACACACGTTTGATGAAACGTTTGGGAAAAACGGTCATTATGACCATGACGTCACAGGAATGTTGGTGTTAACGTCTAAAATAGTCTTTCAAAAAACATCATTTGTTATCTAAAAAAACATTTTTGGGGGACAATTTGTTAACTGTGATTTCAACATTTTCAATAAAAACATGTTTAAAGCAAAATTTGAGAGACAAGTGTTGGTAGAAGAGGTATTTTGACCGAATTTGCACAGACGAAGCGATATAAGGCGAAAGACTTAGCAGATTTCCTGAAGAGTTTTGAAGTGGGTTCGACAGATATTCAAATAAACTTGTGACAAACTTGACGCTTATTTGATCTTCAAAAAAGAGATACGTGGAGCCTATTAAAGGCTAGAGACATGCAAACGAGAACGTGTCAACCTCTCAGAAGAAGACCGTTCATGGTAGTTAGTTTCGAATTATTATATATAAGAGTTTTTATGTTAGAATTTCGTGTGTTCACTTTTGTACAAATCACTCAAATAAACTCAAAGTACCGATTATTAGAGAAACGAGTTGCTGAGAATGTACGTATGAAACACCAATTTTACATTCAATGTCATCTATTATTTGATTAAAGTCTTTTACATTTCATTTAAGTCTTTCGAAATAAGAATTTCTTCGATAGAGATTCATACCCAAAAACTTTAGAAAACACAAAACAAACACAACCATCCTATGATCAATTTAATCGATCCTGTAAATAATAAAAATCTCTAGGATTTAGAAGACTAACATTTGTTTACCAAATTTCAAGGTAAACATGAGGGTTAAAAAGAATGTCGGAAATAGAGTTATCCACTGATTATTAGGCTCATATAAGAGCGGAATCTAAGCCATTATCCGGTATCGTATCCCAGATCAAATCATATACCTTGTCCGACGTTGGATCTTAGATCATTAAGACAATTAATGATCCTTCATTATTCCATCCGTTGAAAGACTCTATAAAAGAATGATCTCTTACGGAAGAATATGATCCATAATTTTACAAAACAAACACATAAAAAAAGTGATCTTCTTCCAACCAACATCGAAGAGATTATCAATTTTATTCTTTGACACAACCTCAATTTTTTCCTTCAATTTCGATCAATTTACTTAAGAACAAGTTAATATTTTGACAAAATTTAATAGAAAAAATAAATTGACTAACATAACATTTTTTTAAGTAACTAAAAAGTAATATTTATTTAATAAATGTTTAAAGAATCTCAAGACTAAAATTAGCAAGGTCTTAAAAACATGATTTGTGACTGAATAAACGCCGCGACAAAATAATACCAGCACAATATTGTTATTACTTTTTTAAATGTTAAAAAAAAGATTAATTAATTTATATCACAACAACAATCACAATCAATATCGTGTATATAGACCAAAAATCGCAAAAAGGGTAAAGATATAACACTTCAAAATAGGGATGTCAATGGGGCGGGGCCGGGGGGACACTTCTCCATCTTTTTCCCCGCCATCAAATTCATTCCCCGTCCCCGTCCCCGATCTCCATCACGGGGGAATTTCTATCCCATCCCGTTCCCATGGATCCCGTTCCGGGATCCCCATAGATCCTACATTTATTCATTAATATTTTATTTTTTTAAAATGTTTATATTTTCTATAAAAATAAAAAGCACAAAGAATTCACATATTTATTATGTTATTAAAAAATACTAAAAATGAATACATGAATATTTAGGGTCTAATATTTACATTTCTCTCTCTTAATAAATACATGAATATTTATTTATTTATTTTTATAAATAAACATAAAGGAAATGACTAAAAAACCTAATCTAAAATATATATATTAAATTAACTATATTAAAATAATAGGTGGGCGGGGTGCAGTGTATTCCCGTCCCCGTCCCAAATGCTCTCGGAATTTTCTCCCATCCCCCACGAGGAAAAATTCCATCTTTACGAATTTCATGGGATCCCCATTAACAGGTCTAAACTGACATCCCTACTTCAAAACCCTATTCATCATCATAAAATTGTTAAATTTTCATATACTTTATATTAAAATTAATTGACATATTAATGTAAAAAATTTGACAATATATCACAACCACTCATAAGTACTATTTTAAACAGTTTAAAATCGAAGGAGCCACATAGCAACGGTTACATTGTCTGATTGATCCAACGATGGAAAACACTCTATCTGTTTTTTCACCAAAGATAGACAATATGTATGTCTCAACCCAACCAAACCGCTCTCACTCAATCTAGTCAACAAAATGCCCACTCCAAGACAAAGATGTCCATTTCCACTATTTAAAAACACAATAATCTATACAAAATTTATCAATGAAACAAAAATACCTCAATTCTAGTCTGAAAATAATGCTGTTCCCAATAACACCACTAAATAAACCAAAATTAAATAGGAAAAAAAAAGTTAAAACAAATTATCAAAGTTCACTTCTCACACTAGTGTTTGGTTTTTATGATTTGTTACACTTGTTATTTTGACAAAGCAGTTTTCTACTTTTCTTATAACATAACATGTGGGGCTTGATTTGGTTTGTTTTAATCAAATGGTCTTTACCTTTTCTCTAACCTTATAATTTTCTTCATTCACATTCACATTTTCCTCTCAACATAAGATCCACCACCGGAGCCCATGGCGGATGGACCCATCCTCACCACCACCGCCTCCACCACCCGACCAAAGCGACCACGACCACCATCCGGCCGCACCAACCTAGCCTCATGTGTCGTCGCCACAATCTTCTTACTCTTCCTCATCATCGTCATCCTCATAGTCTACTACACAGTTTTCAAACCCCAAGACCCCAAGATCGCCGTCAACGCCGTCCAGCTCCCCTCCTTCTCCGTCACCAACAACACCGTCACCTTCACCTTCGCACAATACGCCTCCGTCAGAAACCCTAACCGAGCCGCTTTCTCTCACTACGACAGCTCTCTCCAAATCCTCTACTACGGTAGCCAGGTCGGGTTCATGTTCATCCCCGCCGGCCAGATCGACGCCGGGAGAACACAGTACATGGCCGCTACATTCTCTGTCCAGAGCTTCCCGTTGTCGGCACCGCCGAACATGGGTCCCACACTAGCAAACGGTGACGGTGTAGGGTTTAACTTCGGGTTGAGAGTTCAACCGACGATGGAGATTGAGTCCAAGCTGGAAATGGCGGGGCGTGTTAGGGTTTTGCATTTCTTCAGCCATGAAGTTAAGGTTAGAACTGGTTGCAGAGTCGCCATTGCCGTTAGTGACGGTTCTGTGTTAGGGTTTCATTGCTAAGTTTTCTTTTTTGTTTTGTAACTGTAGAATTTAGTGGTAAATCTATATCTAAATATTATATATATATCAAAGTTAATTGTTAGTGATTTTGAGTAAGAAGAGTATGAAAATCAAAATGATTTTGACATTGTTTGTACTATTGTTTGTACTAAGTTGTAAATAATGATTTTTTTGTTTGTTTGTTTATGATTATTATTATTAGTTATCTATGTGAATGGGAAAGTGGGGACAGAGAGGGAAATGAAGTGAAAGTGTTGTTTGTGGTACTTTATCGAAACAAGTTAAAGGGAGTGGAGTGGGTGATGAGTGTGAAGAGAAGATGGAACTCGAAGCACTATAGGTAGGTACTATTACTAATTAATTGTAGGTTAAGCAAGGTTGGATGCTATGACTTTTTGCATTTTACATTACTTGTTGAGAGTGATAGGAATTGACAAAATGATTCACTTTATGCAAAGAGGTTTGAATATATTGGAATCAAATTGAGTCATCTTAGAGAGAGAGAGAAGAGTGAAATGCGGCTTTCTTTAAGGAAGTTGATCGGCATTGTGTGGAAGTATCTAGTTATGTCGAGTTTCTTTTTCTATCTATGATGACTATATAAGATCTTGGATTTTTTTCTTTTTCTTTTGCACTCCTTCAAACTTGTCCTAAATCTCTACTTATTGATAAAGACGTTTCTTGATTTTATAATTCATAGCTAAAACCTTTTCTTGATTTTAGAATTCATAGCTGTTTTGAGAACTTATGAATTTAAAATTTTAAAGTTAAGAAACATAACGAACTAGAACATTTCATTAAATAAAATGAAATTAAACGAAATGTTATATGTTAAATACAAAATAAATTGTGAAAAATAAAAAATAAAATCAATTTAATACAAAAAATATAGTCTTTGCAGTGAAGTGGACATTTGGTACAACAACATAAAGGTGGAACTACTATATTAACACTCAAGTACACCTTCCGGACACATTTATAAATAACAGTGGACACATTTATAAATAACAAAAAGTTTTTTAGATACATTGAATCGACTAGATACATCATTCATTCAATGAATCTAAAAATGTTTTTATTGTTTACAAATGTGTCCAGAGTAATACAATATTAACACTAGATATAAGTTAGAGAAGGAATACCTTAAATCTCACGAGAGGTGTCTTGTATATAAATTATAGTTATGGACGTTTGCTACCATTTTGGGGTGAGATTGTCTGATGACATCTAACGACAAGCATCTGTTCCTTGTGAAGATCTAGGGTGGAGCTCCTAAGTGAGGTTGCGTTGTACTCTTAGTGCTTAGGAGCGAATATGTTTCATGATTAAGCCTCATTCTTTTGGGTTAGTGATTAACACATGACAGTTTTTCCTAAGGTTTGTTGTGGCACAACGATGAGAAGTCTTTAAAAAAATTGGGTCGCACTTATTTCTTTGGGTCCGTCGCATAAAGAAATGGTAAAGATTTACGAGTCAATGTGAATAACCTTGGGAGCAAGTACATAAAATGTCTATCTCATCATTGAAATATTTCGCAAGATTGCTTTCATATGTGTCCCTAGTTCCTTAGACTATTGATCGTACATAAAATCCACGAGCCGAGATATGTAGCCGGCTTAACCAGGGTTAGAATAACTATTCTTAGCCGGGACGAGAGATTGGTAGAGCCGACGTCTATAAGACGAAGGAAGGTGAAAAGACTGATTCCGGGCATACAACCTGGTCCTAGGAGTTATGGAGGGCCCGACCATTATGGAGGCGTTATGCCTAAACCAGGTCATTAAGGATGTAACTGCAATCTTTATACCTGGCGGCGTGCGTTATATTTCTGGCCATCATTAGCAGCGGCGGACGTTATAAGTCTTAAAGATAACCCCAGTTACGTAACTTGGAAGGTCATTGACGTTACAGACAGTGATTAATGAGGTCTCAACACCTCTATAAATAGGGCTCCCGATTGAGGGATAAGCAAGACACATAGCTTGGAGCTCAAGGCAACTTACTTGCAATTTCGAATCCCAAAACATACTCAACTAATTATTCTAGCAAGAACAACTATGGTGTGGCACTTCCTTGTAGGGTTCTCAAGCCTACTCAAATGTTATTATAATATTGAGGCAAATCTAACTATGGTTTTTCATTTGCTTGTTTTCTTTTATTTAGGACTGTTGGTTGAGAAATTGATTAAAGCAAAGAACAATTTAGCGAATGCAATGAATCGAGAAAATGCATAAAAAGTGCAAGAACCGAAGAAGAAAATAAAGATAGGTAGAACAGGAGTCACGAGAAGTGAACAATCGAGTTTCCATCACGGTGGAAATATAAATGGTTTTGTAGGCCCATCATTAGGGATATTAACACATGACATTCTTCTCTTGATCTTGTTGAGACATGTCGAGATGAACTAGGAGGTTAGGGATCACCTAAAATTTCAGAACTATTTTCTAATTCATGACAAATATTATCTTTTTCACGTCAGTTGAGAAGACACTGTTTGAAAATAGCGTTAAGGTCTCTTCATTCCTACTGATGTTGCTTTGTAGAACTGAGTGAAGGTGGAGTCAATGGGGACAAATTTCTTCTTTAACAACACTCGGAAACTAGAAGATGCTTAAATAGATGTTGGTTCATCCTTTAATTAGTTTGTTTCCCATGTTGAACCCAATCAAAGGATATCATTCAAAGGGGCTATATACCTTTCTTTAAATTCCTATTTTCTAGGATATGACTCAAGTTTCCTTTGAACAACTTCGAGGAAAGGGTGTTGAACCACTTGAGAATTACCATTTCTCAAGTGTACTCAGTGGCTTGGCCGTTTATTAAAGTGTTCCTCTATTGGTGTGAGTCCGAGGATGGTGTTGACCTTGAAATTATTCTTTCATATCTTAAATATGACTCACACTTTGGAAAACAAAGACCAGGGGAAAGTGTTTCTCTCACTCTGTCACCCGTTGAGGATGTTAGATGTGTATCTTGAGAGTTGGAAAACTTCAAGAACTGTTACTTTTTGTTGACCCCCTTAAATCAAGAGGCTCACTCTTTTTTTTTCATCCTTCCAAAAGGCGACAATTCCCTCGATCTTTGGTCCATTTGTTCAGAGCCGGTGAAATGTAAAGACAAGATTAAGAAATGCATGGTTCGACAATATTTTTTCCATGCTATGAAAACATATGCCTTTGCCTCTAACTCATTAGCCTCATAGGAATAGTCTTTGAAGGATGACTAAGTTGCCTCTTGGGAGAGTTCGGGTTATAAATAGGTAGACAGTCCTTTGGATGTACCACCTTCAAAGCAAAAAAGACAATATATTAATACATGTTCGGTTGTGGAAACACCTACCGTCCTCGAGAGAAAAAACCTTTTTGATGAGAAATGGGAACTATTTTTATGTTTGCCTTTATTAATCACAATATTTTTGCTGAGTGTCTTGTTATTTCGTTTTACAGATAACATGAGCATGCTTGAAAATATACTTACACTACTACAAAAAACACATTTCACCTCGAACGCAAAATGTACTTAACATCGGCTAAAGAAGTGAGGTAACGAAAGACGTCACGAAAAGTTGTCACTTATCACCTCATTGATTTAAAAACCGAGGGGTAATGTTATATGCACATGGGTTCGAACCTCGGTAGCAACACTTTTATTATTTTCAAAACTAGTGTATCTTATATCTCAATTCATCTAGAAATCTGAAGGGTAAGATTATTTCTTTTTAAAAATATTATTGCATCGTTTATCCATAATATTAAATTGTTTGCAAAAAATATTAAAATAAAAATCGAATTCATTATAGATATAGATAAAACTCAAATTCTCTAAAGATTTAGACTTAAGATTTTCGCATTATTGAATCTTGGAGAATATCAAATGTTGGTTGCAAGATTATTCTATATGGATCTTGCATGCATTTGTTTCTCATGAAAAAAATGGTAAGATAATTAAAATCAATATTAAAATATATGATTTTCGATTCAAATAAATATTTAAGAAAATAAACCTTGAACCCAAATAATTTTCGCTCTTGCAATCCATCATAAAGAACTTTTCCAAGCGTCTTTAGGTTTCAAGCGCTTCTTGTTTCATTTAGGTTAGAAATGTTAATATTCAACATGCTTTTATAATGAATATCTCTTAGGTTTCACATGGATCACTAATGACACAGTCTTGAGCGTTGATAATCATTAAATGGACGACACAAATTTGTTTAAGGCCGATGAAAGTCCTAAAAAAATGCTTAAAATATACCTCTGTTCAAATCAAACACTGAGGTGAATAAGCTTTATTTTTTATTTACATTGTTTACACAAAATATTAAAATACATTGTTTATCACAAATATTTGGTAAAATCCAAATTTGTTGCATATCCAAAATGCACTTATAAAGTAATGAAGTAATAAAATGAAATAAAATAACGAAACACCTCAGTTTTGGTAAAAAAAAAAAAAAGAAGAGGTAAAATAAAAAATTGAAATTAACGTGTCATGTTTCAATTTTAATTTTTTACCAATCTCTATTTATCACAGTATGTTTATGAATAAATTTCTCAATATTGTCAAGCGATGAAAACAATATTATTTTCTTTGATTGACAACATATGAAGGTTATTCCAAATATACAACAACTACACCAACACCATTTTGTGAGATAGATTGCAAAGGTAGAAAAAATATTTTGTTTTAGATAGAAGAAAATTGAAGATTTTTTTTGTCCTCCAATTCATCTCAAAAAATGATGCATGCGAGTTTGGGGCGCCTTCATATAAGTAAGGATTAGGATAAAATTTATTTAACGAGTACTTTTATAGTAAAATCTGATTATTTTATCCCTCGATTATATCTAAAATCAAAGGGTTATATTATTTAGTTTACAATTATAACCAAATAAAAACATAAATTACAATAGTTGGGATTCAAAGTGTGACCTGATTTTTTTCTCCTCGGTTATATATAAAATTGAGGGAATATGTTATTTTTATATTTTAAAAAATTAAATATAACACGCCTTGACATTATACCTTACTTTTTCTTTGGCTGAGGTGAAAGCTTCGTCATGAAATATATGATTTATTGTAGTGTTAAGAGGAAGAAGGCTCGTTCGACCAATGATGTTGCTCCAAATCCCTCTCGACTCTTACTACGGTCCGGGTTGAAATGAATGTGGTCCTTAAATAAAATAAGACTATGTCTGCTGACCATGGTGAGGAGTTTTCACTTGGTAACGCCGCTAAGAATAAGGAGATTTTTCAGAGGCATGTATGATCTCTATATTCATGAACTGGACCAACTTTAATTAAAAACTTGGTGGTCTCGATAAAGAAATAAAGACCCGTGACATTCTTTCAGAGCTTGACCCAACAATATCTTCCTTGAAGGAACCCTTGGCAGAAAAGGAGAATGTTAGGTTTTATAGTGTTGGCTGCATTTTGCTAAAAACAAGTAATTCAGGAAGACTTTGGTGTGTTCTTAGTTTGGAGATAGTTGAGGAGCAGTACTACTTGATGGGGAGTAGTAATTTTGTATGAGTTATTGTTTAGGGCGAGTATGATGTTCTTATGATGTTGTGATGTTGAATGTGAGGTGGTCTGATGTTTAGGAGAGCATGTTGTTTTATTGTGAGGTGATCTATTATATAGGGGGACCATGATGTTCTTAATTCTTGAATGCTTAATGTCATATATGATGTCTTGACATCCTGTCTGAAGAATTTTTTTGGAGAGTTTATGTCTCTCTAAAAATGTGCTATGTGAGGCTGTGATTTATCCATTTCTATTGTGTATGTCTCTGATGTGAACTGGTGTAGTTCCTATTTTTTGTGCATTTCTTTGAAGATGTTATTTTGAGGAAATGCTGAAGCTTTATCCCTCTTGTTCTTGGATGTTTATGTTATTGTTTGGTATTTTCTAGATGTTTTATGCAAATTTTATTTTAACCAAAAAATTTTAAAGGGAAAGATTGTTAGGTTTTGTTGTGTTGGTTGTATTTTGTTAATACAAGTAATTCAACAAGATGTTCTAACATATTGGTACGACGTCGTATCCCGACTTCTTTCTAGATTTAGAAGATTTGTTTCAGATTCTCTAAAGTTTTATTTTACATAGTCTGAGGTTTCAGATACGTGCGTGAAGATTTGTTTCAGCATGAGATATCTGGAGATTTGTTTCTCGATGTTGGATGTCGTAACATTCAAGCAAAACACTATATTTTGCACCAGAATATTCTGTTGAATATTTGATTTGACTTGCATATTGTTTAGCCAGATTTGATCTCCAAGCCCAAATGTTTCTCTGGCTAAAAAAAGAAAGATTCTAAACCTAAGCAAGATGGAAGATGCAACTGTGAGAAAATTCATTAGGGTTTAGTTTGTTCTTTTTTATTTGTGAGCCATTCTTGTATCGTTTTGATGCTTGAGTTGGACTGAATTTTGAATTGTAATTGTGAATCACTCATGAGCTTTTAAGCAAGAATAAATTTTGTTTCATTGGAAGTGCGTCTTCTATTTGTTCTTATTATTATCATCATTGTTTTGTGATTAAAGGGAAGTGGGATGAGTCTCATATTTAGGAGAGTCTTAGATAGAAATATCCCGTATAGTGATTAGATGTGAAGTTAATATAACTAGAGGTTGTTTAGAACTTCAAACTAATATTGTTATAGTAGATTTCTTTCCTGGCTTGGATGCCCTGAGATGTAGGTGACATTGCACCAAACTGGATTAACAATTGAACTGTGTTATTTACTTCTTGTTGTTTACCTCAACTTGTTTATGGTTCTGTTTGTTTTTGTGATGTTTTAATTTTGCGTTCGACATTACATTTGACATCCTGATGTCGTGACATCGTATATGACATATGTTTTATGAAGTGGTAGAATTTCAAAGGAGAAGGTGTTCATCACATCATACCACCTTTTTGAGAATACTATCATCAAGACATGGTCAACTATATTGACTCCGATGATTGTGAGGAGTCTTGACCAGAGCCTTGGATGACATCAGTCACCGATACTCTTCAAGGGAGATGATTTTTTCCCGTTGTTCATTCACTTAAGGGGCCTATAGTGTAAACTAAAATCTTAATAGAATTGATTAGAAGAAAAATAAAACTTGAATGAAACATAATACAATACATCTAAGGCATAATATACATTTTCCTTTCAGATATCTATGGCCACATGTTCTAATAACACAATACAAATGTCTCATATAAGCCTCCTAGATATACCTCAGACTCTCCTTTTTCTCCTTGTAATAACACAATACAAATGTCTCATATAGGCCTCCTAGATACCTTTTTCTCTTGAGGCACCTCCACCTCGAGCAACTCCACATTAACCTCTTGGACATAAGACTCGTATTATGGCTAGTATGGTCCAGCTTTATTGGCACATATCTTACGCGCAAACTCCTTCTCAATATCAACAGCTTTATTTATTTAGTTTATAAAAAAAATGTATAGTTAAAAAAATACATCAATACATTTTAGTAATTTGGAGTTTCTGTTATTCTGTACATTTCGCTAGATAGAAGCAGTCAAGGTAGAAGATCCAACATTCTTAAAGCATCAAAACACATAATCTAGTTGTTGTTATAACACAAGCAATGTTCATGTCCTAGTTTGAGATAAGATAACAATTACCAATACAATAGTAGTTACAATGAAGGTTGATTATAGTCTAATGTGAACTTCAAATAATTAAGCTAATTCAAACACTTAACTTATGGAACAAAATTACAATACAAACATACTTTACAACAACAAATGTCGAGCCTTATTCCACTAACTGTGGTCGGCTACATGAATCAAATTATGCTATAATGTTCCATCAAAGATCATGTTTCTATGAATTTTCTCAATCTTCACACGAAATCCAGAATCATTCACCCCTGATAAATCACCTCGAATAAATTACAATAACTAGATGAACTATTTGTAATTGTAGAGCTTGTAGTCAAGTTTCAAGTCAGGTTTCCACCACTGATGAATCCCATGGGCTTCTTTGAAATCAGATGCAGGTGCAGCATTAACTGTCAAAGAAGCCGAAGGAATGAGGTGCAACGGTTCAGCATATTCCTTCCCGAACGCGCCCATCAATAGTCCACCGAGCGAGTTTTGAGTTGCTAGCCTTTCAATCACGCCCGCGCCAATGTCCTCCATGTTTCTCCTGTGTTCAAAGTATCCAATATACTCCGAACATAAATGATCAGATGGATTCACAAATAAACACGGAACCCACGCAGCCAAAGCGGTAAATGGATCGAAAGAGAAATCCTTCGGCTGTTTGGCTTTCATAGCCAATGTGAGTCCGGCTGTTATCACGCTTCCAGCAAATCGAATCCCATGTTTTACTCTCTCATCCTTAATCTTCTCAAGTGGGGCAGATACAAATGGAGGGTTGAAAAGAAAAGATTCGATAAAATTTCCATCCTTAGCCATGGTTTTCCCGGTAAGCATCGCCATTGCTGATCCTAGGGAATGTCCGGCCAACCAAACATTTGAATCACCTACAGTTGCTACTGTGTTTCGAACAGCTTGAACAGCTATGTTAGAGCGCGTAGTTTGATGAAGTCCCTGTCGGATGAAATGCATATCTAACTCAACATCGCGTGAAACCGAGTGTGCTTTCGTTAAAGTCCCTCGAAAAGCAATCACGTAACGTGGACTTCGATATAATGTGTCGTTAGATTGAGATGACGGAGGCTTGAACTCGTAGATTGCACCAAAGATAGAAGAATCAACATCATCTACAAGTGGACGAAGTAATTGAAAATGGAAAAATTTCCACCAAGGAGGCGCGAGAGCATCCGAACCTTGGCGATTTTCTTGCCGGTCCCTTTCTAGAATGTAAACACCTTGAACCAAACAAGCAGCAACTGACATTCGATGATATGGATTATCCCTAAATCAAATATTAAACATAAAAGTCCATTACACTAGTTAGATATTGATATTCAAGATGATATCAGAGTCTGATTCAAGATCCGTTGTGTGTTAGATCACCAACTATCAGATTTCCATTATCAAACCATATCCACTATTTATATTCACGCACCAAATTCAATAGTATTGGACGTGAGGTGTGTTAAGAGTCCCGCATTTGAATCCAAGTAGAGAAATAAAGGAGAACAAATTTCAAAGATGAAGATTGATTTGAAGATCTTACCATAAAACATAAGTCAAATGCAAAGGTCCCGAGAGGTCAAAACTTTCCCTCTCAGAGGCCATGGAGCTCTACAGCACACCCTTCTGGCCTTTCTTCTGAGATTGCAAAACAATTCAAAATTTGATTTTTAAGGTATCAGATTCAGAATCACATTTTGGTCAATAACAAAAAGAAGATTCTGAAACACATTTCATGGTCAAATACGGAATAAAAAAGTAATAATCATAGAATATTCTCAGAATCATTATTGTTATTATATGATAATGATGCAATAGGTGAATGAGGAACTGCAATGTGTGATTTGGATTGCGATTGTGTAAGCAGATGAAAATGAAACTGAAACTGTGTTGTTAGACGAGAAATGGAGGAAAATGAAAATGAAAGATGATTCTTACGTTTGAATCGGAGAAGATGAAATGAACGTCGGTTGTTTCGGATCTGTGAAGGTACAACGTCGTATGCTCTGGTGGTTGTCTCCTCGTGATGATGAAATGGAATCTACCGCACGACCACACCAAATTACTTTTGTACTTCCTTACATACATGATACATCTTTCCTTAAACATAGGTTTACTTGTTTCAAGACAAAATTTGTTTTTAAAACATTTTTTTTCTTTTTAGAGAACAGAATGAGAAGTTATATAAAATGGACACATAAATTAATATATTTTTGTTTTATTCATAATTTAAATAAATAAAAGAGAAAATGGAAAATGTATTAATAGCATAAAATATATTTACAGGTTAGTCAATGAAAAACATGTTTTCAGTCAAGTCATATTTTTAATGTTAAATAACATGGCTAATATAATGATTTTAAGTGTTGTATGTGTAATTAATTTTATATTATCTGTACATTATCTTTAAACTCATAATTTTTTTAATTTTTTTTACTATTATAAGACAATACTAATATTTAATATGAATAGTTAAACAAATAGTATTCTTCTTATTTTATGATGAGAATGATAAACGTGAGTCGAATACTTTACGAAACAAAGGACGGGGAAGCTCTACAATGATTAGAAAAATGGAGAATTGATCATTTATAAGTGAGAGAAACCACATATCTATTATCTTAAGATTTTGAGTGAGTATTTGGTGTGTCTTTTACAAAGTTGTGTTGGTATTATGAGTCTTTGATTCGAGTGAATGACAGACTCATTTGTATCGAAAGTACTCCCCATATGGTGGTGGATATGAGGTGTCCCATTGAAGAGAGTCAACAACGGTACATGTGTATCTGAATGAAAGAGTTTTTGCTTGAGGGAGGATATTGTAGATAGACTTGTACTTGAGGGGGCATATTGAGAATAACAAGTGTGAGTTAGAAACTAGTATTTATAAGTGAGAGAACCCACACACTTATCACCTTAAGACTTTGAGTAAATATGTGGTGTGTCTCTCACAAAGGTGTGCTGCTAATAAAAGGAAAAAGCTTCAATGTAAATGCTCCCTCATGTTGATCCTCGAATTGATATCATCATTAGTCTTTGGTTTGAGTGAAGGATCAACTCATTTGTATAGAAAGTATTCCCCACAAGGTGATGAATAAGAGGTGTCTCGTTGAAGAGTGTCAACGGGGGATATAAATGTATATGGATGAAAGAGCTTCTATTTGAGAGAGAGCATTGTGGATAGACCCACACTTGGGGTGGAGTGCTAAGAATAACAAGTTTGACTTAAAAACTGAGTTTAAAATATGTATGAAAGTAGTTTATTGTAATGAATATTGTGAAACACAAAGAGTATTATTTATGACACAAAATGGTGACGTGTTTTTAAAGCGTAAAATGTTTTTCTAGATTTTTTGCTAATGTTTTTTAATATAAACAAAAAAGGTAACAAAATTCTTTAACCAATTATACTTTAAAAAAGTCCAATACGTGTAGGGATGGCAGGCATACCCAAACCCGCGGGATCCATCCGCACCCGAACCCGAGTCAACGAGTAAAAACCCGAGTTAACTGGGTTTGGGTTCGGATTCGGGTGTCACCCGATATTTTAGGTGCGAGTTTAGGTTCACTCAAACCCGCACCTGAAACCACACCCGTTTAGAAATTAAATTACACAAGTACCTCTAAATATACATAAGTGTAAAAAGTTAAGATCTTAATTTTAATTGTAATGTTATCAAACTTGATAGAAAGTTGTAATTTAATTCCTTAATTTCTTTGAGAGACTTGATGGAATTCTTGTGTTTCAAATTTCAATGTTGTTGTTGTATTTTTTGTGTTTTGTTGCGGGTTCGGGTTTGGGTGGAAAAATCTGAACCCAGCGGGTGTGGGCGTGGATGTTATTTTACCACCCGAATAGTCTTTGGGTTTGAGTTTGGGTTCGGGTGGTGATTTCGAGTGCGGATTTGGGTGGTGACATCCCTAGTCATTAAGGGTTGTCAAAGACTTTAGGGTTTGTTGTAGTAATTAAAACTAGCTCGTGTGGGGGGTGAGAAGCTATGTATCTCTAGTATTTGTGTGAATATAAGATTGTCTTTTCTTTTCTTAAGGGGTGAGGTATTTATAAGAGTTTCTAGGTCTAGATCTCAGACCCCTAGAAAACAACAATCGCTTCTAAAAGTGGGGAATATGAAGGGGATCGTGGGTGAATCTACTTGACTCTTCCTTCATATGGATTGTTAATTCGAGCACGTCAATGCATGAGTTTGCTTGCTTCAGGCAAGTCACACGAGATATGTGTGACATATTCGAGAAATAAGTGTTACATTTAGTAAACGGGCGATCAAATTGATACATGCGTGACTAGGACACGATTTAGGCTATACATTATTTTTTTGCCCCTGTCTCCCCTTGTTGGTCCTTCAAAGATATACCAATACACAATCCCTCAGGCAAGAGGGCTTGAAAATGACAAAGTGATCTATTATGGCTTTTCCTCCCTTTATTTAGATGAGTCTCTCAAGTATGACGTGAGTCCTACAATTTTGAGGTGACTTCCTCATGTATAGGGAGAGTCTTGGATATTTCTCCGGGTGTTGATGACATGACCCATGCATCCACTGAGGGAAATCCTCAAACGTTAGTTGATGGAAAAGCACATGAGGTAGGGACACTAAATTGGCTTTTTTCTCTCTCACGTATTAGAAAACGTGCACACCCCTTTGTATTTGATGGGAAACCTTGGAGAAATTTGATTACCCATAGTCACCAAACCTCTATTATAGTGATTTAACCCTAACCCTTTCACTTTTTGCACACTTTCGTATTGAAGCTCTTTGTAAGCCTTTTTTGTCTACTTCATTGGTTATTCAACCTTCTCAAGCTCAAAACCCCTTTTACAAGTACATGTTCGACACTTTTTTCTCTCTCTTCTCTCTTTATGGCGATAATTAGAGATTTAGACAAGAGTGTTAACTTGATGGAGCCCTTGACTCGCAACGAGCGAATAGACATGTGGAATCACTATTATATAATTACTAGACATTGTGATATGAAGATTGATTGTAAATTAGTTCAAATGGCATGTTAGGTAGTTATGAGACTTCCATTAGCCCTTATAGCAAGAACATTGGTGGTAGCAATAATGAATTTTTTTGCTTTTGTTTTCATATTAAACAAAAAGACAATGGACGCCTCTAAAACTGAGCTCAAATATGTCTAGGATTTCAGGTTCATTTCCATCAGTGAGGAAAAGATAGCATCTTTTTAGCAATTGGTCAACCTCTCTTCTTTGAGTGATAAAGAAGAAGTCATCATAGAGACATGATTTATGACCTATATGGCTAATATGGTTGTCTTGGACCACTCATTCAGTCCATACTTACAATTATACCTCTCATTCATTTGCAACATAGGGGCTCTGATCCCTTTTTCCCGTTTGAGGCGGAGGCCTTAAGGGTGCTCAATGCATCCTCCTAAGTCACGCTACTAGCTAGAGTCTAAACCAGATCTTTTGGGATCATATGTCGATGAATAGGGGATCTTTATCGCATGGATGTTCTTCTCTTTCCATTGAACCAAAGTGGCCGTTCGAGGTGACCCTAGTAACCTTATATGGAAGGATTTGTTCAAATCACACTCTAATAACTAAAAGAATTGGAATGACAAGTTTACGAGAGTAAGAGCACGAGATGACTCTTCCACATTTGTTACTGGGATGGATGGTGCCCTTCGTTTTCCTGTAGATTAGACTGATAATCAAGTGGTGGTCACTAGGTATGAATTTTATTACCTCGTTGTTGATGAGGTGGACCACATTTTGGACGAGTTTGAAGGTCATGAATTTCTACACCATAACCGTTTCGGATCAGACAGTAGATAAATACATGAGCAAATTTTTAATTAATTTTAATGTACTAACGACTGTTACATAGGAGTTTTGTTGGTCATATGGTGCACTTTTTTCTTCCTTTTGCAGAAAAGATGTCCATAACCTCATTGGATGAAAGGAATGAACACCTGGATAAAATAAAGTCAAACTCTCCGGACTAGACAACCCCTAAAGTCACTTAGACAACTTGCACACCAGAGGCTTACGTAATAAATTGAAGGTGAGGCATCTCCTAAGCTCCATGATAAAATAACCTAGAGGTGGGAAGTTAACTTTTACCTTCGCTCCAAGGGTAAGGTAACTTATATCATCTCTACAAAGGAGGCGGGCGTAAATACATCGTTTGCAAGGAAATATTTTCCACCTTAGTCCACTATGGGGATTAATCCTAAGTTTGATGCCATTAAATTTCACTAGCGTTTGCCTTCACTTTCTTTGAGAAAATTCTAGGTGATTACAAGGATAGGAAAGACATAACCACCACATACCTGCTCTTAATCTTCTGTCACCTAGCGGCTTCCTGATAAACTTGAAGGACCTTCTTTCTGCCTCACAATCTTGGGAGGGAGGGCCTCACCATCCTAGCATGCTTTGTGTCACATCTACCTGTATTAATAGTCAAACCCATATGGAAGTGTGGGGGTAGACTTGTCTTACACGTGGAAGAAGCATGTAAGAAGAAGATGATGAGTTGGTTTTTTCAAAAATGTCATCAGTAGTTGCATTGAATGATACCCACGCTCTTTTTTCCTCTAGAGCACTCAAGTTTTCACAATTGATTGACATTTTGACATTTAAAATTTCAATCAAGACAAAATTTACATACCCAACTAATGCATGGATATCCAGGAAACATCTTACCAGATATAGATGCTTGTCTTTCGAACTGAGGCACTATCATCCCCTTAAAAAGTTCTCCTTCAGCTAGGGGGCTCACCCCAATTTAAGGAACTAACATTCCCTTAAAAAGGTCACCTTCAGTTGAGGAACTCCCGCTACTTAAAAAGGTCACCTTTAGTAGAGGGACTTGCCTCTCCTTAAAACGCTCTCCTTTAGTTAAGGGACTTGTCTTCCATTTAAAATAGTCATGTGTCAAAATTACTAATATGTCTCTTATCAAAAGGCTCGCCATAGACTTCGAGATATGACGTGAAAGAATTCTTTAAAACACTTTGTCCTTTTATAAGTCTCAGAGCCTGACGGATTGTGTAGTGTTATACTTGTGAGACTCCCATATAAGGGAGACACAAGGTTCCCTCTATGCGATGTGTTTCATGTGTGGTACCTTTGCATATATGAGGGTTCTACCTCATAATAGGATACGTGCATAATGCCATTATCCATCCATCAGTCAAGCAGACTGAGTCATATCACGACTTCCTAGAAAATAGTTAGGCAACAACCTCCGTCAGTCATTGGGGGCAGTTACCACCTCTTAAGGTTTCCTACACCTGAGCCCAATGGCATTTCTCTTAATGGGAAAAAGACATATCACAGCTTAACCAGTATAAAGCATACCACAGAGCCTCTCACCTTACATGGGTTAACCTCTCTCATACCATAATTAACACCACCATATAGAGCTTCCCACCATTGTGGGAAAGCCCTAACCATCCTAATTATTATATAACTACTAAGGCCTTTAAGTATTACCCTTGTAGGGATACCACACTCGTGTACTTTTTGACTAGTACACAAACTAATTAACTATAAAGAATAAAGGGGATCTAATATCCCCATTTAAGCTAGACTACATATATTTATGATGCCAAATTTGGAAATAAAGTAATGAAAATGAGTGAGATAAAGAGCCTTGGTGATTATGTCTACTAGTTGTTAGAATGATAAAATGGGTAGGAGATAAAGTGGCAGTCCAACTCGATGTATTTGTTCATTTTATGAAAAAAGCATTTAGATGCAATGTGCCTTGTTGAATTGCTATCACAATAAAAGAATGCAATTAATTTGTCGTGACATCTGACCTGACATTATAAAACAGACAAGGTAGGGTATACAATTAACAATGCAGGAAACAAAAGAACACCAAGAGTTGTTAACTCAGTTCGGTTCTGACCAACCTACATCTGGGGGCATACCAAGCCATAAATGAAGTTCAATATCAGTAGTATTAATTCGGAGTAAACCTCCATGTTTACACTTCTCACTTGATCAGACTACCTAATGACACTTCTACCTAAGATACCACACTTAGATATGAGAACCTCCGCTCACTTCCAATCACCTCAGTGATGTCTATCAGTCACTATCACACCAGAAACTGCATCAACTGCTTGGCTCCTAACACAATCAGCTTGGAGATACCTCACTCCAAACACAACTAAAATAGTTTGAAGATACCACACTTCAAACACAATACAAAACAGTCACATATGTGACACAAACCAAACTTGGAATTGCTTCACAGCTTCTTCCAATGACACAACTACACTCATTGCTTCACAACTTCTGAGTGAGTAAAGTAAACCTCTTGCCTACAGGCTTCGAGGCACAAATCAGTGACCATCCCACAATCCGGGTGATTCACTTACATGACTAACCCTAAAGACTACATCTTTCTAAAACCGGTTAGCTTACTAAAACTAGGTTACAACTGCTTATTTATAACCTATTACCCAACTAGATTTGGACCTTCAAAATAACAACATAAGTTGTAACAAACTTCTGCAGTAACAAACTTTCTGCAGAGATAAACAAGCAGATTACTTCTGCTACAATCAAGGTCCTTGTTGATCTTTATCCTTAGATCTTGGACCTCCACATATGCCTTCACAAACACGCCACATATGATGCATAATATTCCCAGAATACTCTGCACAATTTAAAACAGAATTGTAACAAACTTTGACAGTTCGATAACGTGATGTCTTGATGTTTGATGTCTCGACATCTCATATGATATGTTGTTCTAGATGTTGAAACTTTTCAACACAACATGTTTATTCATTAAATAAAACTTCAACCTGCTTTCTCCTTACAAGTTATAAATCATATTTAACCTATTGCTGCTATATTAGTTTTACCAAACATAAAGTCAATCTTAAAAATAGAGAATCAACAGATGCCATGCCCTATATTCAACTTCAGAGGAGTTTATAGAAATAATAATTTTCTTTTTTAATTTCCTTGAGATGATGAAGTTGCCCAAAAAAATGCAAAAGTCTTTTAAATATATTTTGGTATAGGTGAGATATATCAGTTTTTCGACCAGCTTCCTACATGGGGTGGTGTATTGTTAGATCCATGGTTTTTGGATCAACAATAATTTTTCTAAAACATGATTCATGACAGATGTTGAGGAAGATGTTATAACATCTTGATCAAATTGATACATTGGTGTATGAAGGTTGCATTGAAGACATATGTTCTGACAGATTTGTAATATGTTAAACCAACACATTAGTACACGTTGTTTTAAAATTGACAAATTTGATTTGATTTTGATATTTTGACTGGATATATCTCAATAATTTTCGCAGATCAAGAAGAAGATTTAATCTAGAACAAATGATCTAATCTCCAAATGTACATAAGTTTCTAAAATTGGATGTTGAGACAATTTAGGAAACTTGATGTTTTGTTCCAAGATTTAAGGAGATTTTTCTGCATAATTGGTGCAGCCTTCAGCTTGTGGATCAAGAAATATTTAACTGAAGATTTTGAAGCCCACGGACTTTTGAGGAGTATTTAAAGAGAAACCTAGACCTAATGTGATTTAACTTTTCACAATTGCTAAACGAGGAGAAGTCTAAGTTTTAGGTTTTGAGAGTTTCTTGTATTTTTTGTAAGTCACTCGTGTATCTCTTAATATAGTTAGATAGACACTTTGTTACTTGATTGTTTGTCAAATTATTGTTCTTAGTTGAAGTTTTTAAGCAAGATTAAGTATTATTCTCACTCATAAGCTTTTAAAGAAGGAGTTTGATATTGTTTATTAGAGGTGTATCTTTTGTTTTTAAGTCTAGTCACAAGGAAGTTAAAGAAAATAATTTTCTCAAAGATTGTAACATTATCAGAATCGACATTGATGGGACTCGATTAAGATAGAAAAAGAACCTCATAGAAATGGCATACTATGTACAAATATACTTCTAATGTGTAAATCAAACAAAAGAAATCTTTTGATTAAAGGCTTTAATTCTAAGAAATATAATTTCTTGTCCCTAAGGTCAAGATTAGTCCTGTCAAAAATTAAAGTAGAAGCAAAGCACAAACATCAAAAAAAAAAAAAATTGAAAAAAAAATGACTTGGTGCGCGCCAAAAGTATATTTTTGATTTTTATGAATATTTTTGAAATTTCAAAAGTGTGTAAAAAGTACATGAGATAGATTAAAAAATTCACTTTTTAATTTTAGTCAAAATTTGTGGAGATATAGTTATAATTCTCAAATATGTGATTGATTTTGCTATAATAAATACGCGTCATGAAATTCTTGAGTTGACATTTAGATGTTCTTTCTGCCTTAATTGAATGAGGATATGTCTTTATAAGAAAATTATACTCACAAATAAATTTATTAAATACGATATAAATTATATTTAAATACGTTAGAATTTCCTAAGACCTTAGAGTTTCCTACTCAAATTAGGGATGTCAATGGGGCGGGGCGGGGCCGGGGGGACACTTCCCCATCTTTTTCCCCGCCATCAAATTCATTCCCCGTCCCCGTCCCCGATCTCCGTCATGGGGGAATTTCTATCCCCATCCCCGTTCCCCGCGGATCCCCGTTCCCCGCGGGGATCCCCATAGATCCTACATTTATTCATTAATATTTTATTTTTTTAAAATGTTTATATTTTCTATAAAAATAAAAAGCACAAAGAATTCACATATTTATTATGTTATTAAAAAATACTAGTATTTGACATTTATTATTTTTTATTAAAAATACTAATGGAACACAAAATAATAATATTTTTTTTATAAATTTCTATAAAATGCTATAAAATTCAACAAAATGAACTATAATACTTTTTAAAGTAACAATATGCCTAAACAACTAAAAAAATCCAACAACATAATTATGCTTAAAAAACTATACTTCATCAAAACTATACTTCAATTGATTACAAGTTTCTTTAAATTTCTCCTCCCTCTTTGGTGTTGCTACCCAAAAACCGACACTTTCCCTAATCTTTTCAATTGAACTAGAAATTGTTTGCATGTCATCTTTCACTATCAAGTTTAATATGTGCAACGCATATGAAACAATTTCCCTTTAAAATAAAAGAAGAAGGTGACATCTTATCAATCAAATGGTCAATCAGAGCATCATTGGTGCTACAATTATCAACGGTTAATGTTGACAATTTTCTATCAATATTCCAATCCATCAAACAATCTACCAAAAAATCACAAATGACCTCAAGAAGATGTGGCGTAGGGACATAAATGAACCTAAAATAAATTATAATAAATATCACATAAAATAACTATATTATAATAATAACGTAAATGGAAGGGAAAAGTTACACGATGATCCGATTCGCAAAATCCAATTTTCATCAATGTAATGAGTCAGAACAAACATATATCCTTTGTTCGGTTGCGATCCACATATTAGTAGTTATTGCAATGCGGCTTTTATTCTTTGCAAGTATTTTCATTTGCTTTGACTTCTCACTTTCATACAACTTCATTATATCATTCTTCATGGTGTTGAGAAACTATCTTGAACAAAGGTTGAAGAGAATGGCTATAATTTCTAAAACCAATATGGTTAACCATCATGATGGGATATTCATGCAATATAATCATCTTCATGAGTTCATTCCTAGAAACATCTTGATTAAATGTATAATTTCCAACCACAAATGATTCATGTCTTTCCGGATTTTTTTTTCATCACTTTAAGCATGGCTTGTTTTGGACCTCTCTCTGCGTTTGGACATATGCTAATATGATCAAATAAATGTTTAGTACCATTTTTGTATCACCACCAATTTTCTTATCACAAGATTTGCATATAGCCTTCCAAATGCCTCCTATTTTTGCCTTTTAAAATAGGGCCAAGCATCCGATTTTAATCCCTTTGTTAGGACTTGTAGTGGGTTCAACGGAGCTTGGGATCTTGATTTTCTATATTTATTTCATTTGGAGTAGATTGAACTTCCGTGTGAGTGAAACTCCACTACTTTCTATAGGAACTTCATTCCCTTCCAAAGCAACATTAGGACTATTAGATGATTGAACTTCACCAACCATTCTTTTACCAAAACCCGCACACAAACACAAATTTTAAAAGGCTACATGGAAGTAGAACAAAAATAATAAATATATGAAAAAATAATAAATAAATGAAATAGTAAATACATGAAATTCACACAAAAAATAATTAATAAGAAAAATCTTATATTTCTAAATATATGATGCATTACACATATTTCTAAATATGCCTTATTTATCAGAACTTTTCAATTAGAAATAATAACATATATTAATTAATTATATACATTGAGAATACATTTATTTACCTATATACATGATATATTTACTCGTAAAAAGTTATATGTTATTATTTCACTTAATGGCTTTGGTTTTATAATTAGAAATATAAGATATATATTTTTTTATGGGTGATAGCATGATATATTATTGTTTATATGTTATTATTTCATTAATAATTAGAAATATAAGATATTTGGTTTTTTTTATGGGTGATACCGTGATAGCATGATATATTGATTCATTTAAAAGTAATATCTTTTGTTTAATATAGAAAATTAAATTATAGTGTGATATATTAATAAAAATAGGAAAAGTATATTTTAATATTTTTAAGGAAAAATGACGACATTATTTTAATTACAAATGCATAGTATAGATAAAAATGAACACAAAAATATTTAAAAGGAGATAAAATGAGTAATTTTTGATTATTTTATATTTTTTAACATGCAAATGATTTGATAACTCTAAAATTTCTAAACAATTTAATTTAAATTTAATCAAAATAATCAACTTTTCCTATAAGCAATTACATGAACAGGTTTATGAGAATCAAGGAGAAACAATCTACTTTTTTCTATAAACAATAATATAAACATTTATGAGAATCAAAGAGAAATAATCTATTTTTCCTATAAATAATTACATGAACAAATTTATGAAAATCAAACCTTATTGATGAAATTGTAAGAGTGTGAATAATAGAAGCACACCAAATAGAGAAGATGGAATTGGAAGAGGAAGATGAATGGAGATTTGATGGAGAAGAAAAAGGAGTCTAACGTGTGAGACTCTAAATGTCTCAGAAGAAAATGAAACGCTTCAACTTTTTAGGGTCTAATATTTACATTTCTCTCTTAATAAATACATGAATATTTATTTATTTATTTTTATAAATAAACATAAAGGAAATGACTAAAAAACCTAATCTAAAATATATATATTAAATTAACTATATTAAAATAATAGGCGGGGCGGGGGGTGTATTCCCCGTCCCCGTCCCCGAAATGCTCTCGGGGGAATTTTTCTCCCCATCCCGGGAAAATTCCCATCTTTGGGGCCACGTTCATGGGATCCCATTAACAGGTCCAAACTGACATCCCTAACTCAAATCACCCTTGCAATATCGTTATGTGATAAGCAATCAACAGAACATATTACATCTAACTCATAATTCTAGGAGAAAACAGTATATAAAGCTTAGAGAAATGTTATGTTTACAGTTAACATGACACTTACACAGTAATATTATACGGTTTTGTTTTTTTAAACATATAATTATTATTTCTTTGTTCTTACACAGATAAAACACATACTCATATTTTGTATTTTCATACGGTATAATGAATGGTGTATGAGTTATGGTGTCAAAATAACAACCCTTTAGAATTTAATATAGCATATTTCAGCTTCTTTTTATCTCTTTATCTATCCGACTTCCATATTTCCGCTTGAGAAAGAGTATTAACTAGTACCTAACACAGTCATAGACTATTTCAGTAACTAAAGAGTATTAGCATTGACTTAGTCATAGGGGAATGGATTTGCTATATTTAGCATTACTATAGTATTGATTAATTTAGAGTTTGTTTCTTTTAGATTTTAAAAAACTTTCTTTTTTAAATATTACAAAAAATATATATTTATTTTTTCTAAATTAAAATGTTAATTTTGACATCGAATAATATGAATATATATTATTGAAGATCAATAGTCAAAATCCGGATAATATAAATATATATTATTGAAGATCAATAGTCAAAATCGTGATTTTTTCAAAATGTTATATTTTGAAAATGATTTTTAAATTTATTTGAAACTTTTTTAAAATTAGGTGATTTTTTGAAATCTTTATATTTTTTGAAATCTTTATATCCAAAAAAAACTTTTAATGAAAAGATTAAATATCTAAAATAACATTTTGAAAATAATTATTCAAACTAAATTTGAATTTGAAATTTTTTTTATACATATTATGTAACACTAAAAAAATCATTTAAAAATAGAAGCCAAAACTATGATCTTAGTCATGGGGAAATGAATTTGAATGGATGTTAGAATATGTACATAATTCATGACTCAAATCGAATAAGGGGTAATCGAAATAGCTTAGCTATTTCGATTTGTTACCTTGGATAGCTATTTCGATCTGTTATCCTGGATGCTAGAAATCGAAATATAATGGATCTTAGATTTTGGGCTTTAGTTCAGTTTACACTATTAGGCCCAGAAAATGTGTATATATAAGGAGCATTTCCTTATATGAAAAACAATGCCTTTTTGATCATTTTTCAATATACATAATATCAATTTTACTTCTCTCCTTTTTCTTCTAAAAACTTCTTCTTCCTCATCACAATTATATTTTCTTTCATCCTCTGTTCCAACAAATTGGTATCAAGGAGCTCGGTTGCGATTCAAGGAGAATCAAATGGCAACCGGAACAACAACGTCGACACGATTCCAAGAACCTACCTTCAAAGGAGAAAACTACCAATGGGTTGCACAAATGAAGGTTATTTTCGATTTCAAGATGTTGTTGAAATCTTGAATGATGGTGTATCGAGTCGAAGCAAATGCGACGAAGCCCGAAGTCGCATAAAGATCGAGGAAGAAAGATAAGCATTGTTCTTGATTCATCGCATGTAGACTCGATGTTTTGAGAAGATAATTGAAGAAGAATCAGAAAAGAAGCATGGGACAAGTTAAAAACTTGTATGGAGGAGAAAAATGAAGAAGGTGAAGTGAGAAAGCAATACGAATTGATGCACATGAAGGATGATGAATCGATTCGCATACTTCTCAAAGATTGTGACATTGACGAATCAAATGAAAGCATGTGGCGAAATCATCACGACCGCAGAAAATAGAAAAGGTATCGAGATCCTTAAGCAGATTTTGACTATATTGTTGTGACAATTGAAGAAGCAAAGACTCTTTCCGAGATGGTTGAAGAACTTCAAGCTTCATTAGAGGCTCATGAGATGAGACCAAGCAAAGAAACTCGAAAGAGAGAAGGTGAACAAGCATTGCAATCAAGATTCAAAGAAGAAAGAAAAATTGAAGTTTCAAAGCATCTGCGCATGAGAAGTCAAGCAAGAATGCCGATTCGAGAAAAGGTATGGGCAACAAGTATTCGGGAAGAAAGTTGACAAGAAAGATAAGCAATGCTACAATTGTCAAGATTTTGGTCATTTCACGAGACCGCAAGATGAATGATGATGATTAATTCTCAATCGAAGAGAAACCAACATGTGGTATCTGGATTCAGGATGTAGCAATCACATGACTGGCAACAAAAATTGGTTCACCAAACTAGATGAGTCAGTAAAAAGGGTGATAAAGTTTGCTGATGGAAGACACATCGATTCTGCTGGCAAAGGAGATATTTCGATTGCCAGAAAGGATGGTGGAAAAGCTACTATCACTGAGGTATTGTATGTACCCTCTATGACAAGTAACTTGATAAGTGTAGGTCAATTACTTGCAAAAGGATTCAGGATGAAACTTGATAGGAATGAGATGAAAGTCTATAGGGCTGATGGGAGGCTGATCATGAAAGCGCCATTAGCAGAAAATAAAACGTTCAAAGTTGAACTTAACACATCAGATCACAAATGTCTTGCTTCGATGACAGAAGAAGACAAGAATTGGCTATGGCACCACAGGTATGGACATCTAAACTTCAGAAGTTTATGCATGCTCAATCAGAAGAAGATGGTGGTTGGTTTGCCTTATGTGAAGGAACCAAAGCAAGTATGTGAGGAATGCAAAGCTAAGCGCAAGGAAGGCATTCAAACATGACTTGCCCATGAAATCCAAACGCAAGTCGGAGCTAGTTCACTGACGTGTGTGGACCATTCAAGTAAAATCAAATGGAGGCAACAGTATTTTCACGCTCATTGATGAATTCACCGACATATATGGATTTACATCATTGAAAAGAAAAGTGAAGTATTCACACGCTCAAGAAGTTCAAATTGCACGAAAAGCAAAGTGGCAAACCAAGAAGCGAGAACCGACGGTGGTGGTGAATACATCACGAATTTGCCAAATTCAGAATGGGAAGGTATAGAGCACGGTTATTGCACCCTATACACCTCAACACAATGGCATACGAGAGGAAAAGTATATACCGAACATGACAAGAATGTTGAAAGCTAAAGAAATGCCTAAAAGATTTTCAAGCAGCTCAACAAGCAGATACATTCTAAACAGTGTCCAACAAAGAGGATAGTTGGAAAACACCTCACGAGGCTTGACCGGATCGGGCAGCGTAAGTCACTTCGAGTTTTGGATCAATGTGTTTGCATGTACCAACAATTGAGAAGAAAACCGGATGATCAGTGAAGCTATGGTTCTTATAGGTTATCATTCGACGGTGCGCATGTCGATTCACCAATCAAGATAAACTAATAATCGCAGAGATGTTCGAATCGACGAAAGCAAAGGTCGATTGAGTCAAGTTCAACATGAATCGACACTATTATAATGTTCAAGAAGATCCTCAATGAGTCCTCGAATAGTCAAGTGAACAAGGTAACACCTCAACTAGTCGAAATGAAGAACCACCGAGCAAAGTGAAAGAAGGTCGACAAGAACAAGAACCGAATCAACTAGGCTAGCCGGATATGAAAGATTCTCGATCAAGTGATTGATGATAATGGTGATCTAGTTGAAGAAGCCATGATGATGGTTAACCAATCGATTTAAATGAAGCAATGGGTAATTCGAATCGTGCGAAGCCATGAAAGAAGAACTCAAAGCCATTGAAAAGAACAAGACTGGGAGCTTGTCGAAAGAACGAATAAGAAGCCAATTGATGTAAAGTGGATATACAAGGTGAAACGGCCAAATGGAGAAATTAAGTACAAAGCAAGACGGTGGCTGAGGCTTTCTAAGCCGTGAATGACTTCGATTTAAGTATATGCACGGTTGCTAGGCTTGAAACAATTCGAATAGTTGTTTCGACAGCAGACATGTGGGATGGAAAATGCATCAACCGGATGTAAAGTCAAGATTCCGAATGGACCATTGAAGAAGAAGTCTACGCCACTCAACCACCGTGATTCGACGTCAAAGGACAAGAGTCGGTGGATGATTACTGAAAGCTCTCTATGGTTTAAAACAAGCTCCTCGAGCTTGGAATAAAAGAATAGATAGTTTCCTAATCGTAGGTTCACAAAGTGTGTCTCTGAACATGGAGTGTATGTGAAAGATGTCGACGGTGTCACTCGAATCATTTTATGCCTCTATGTAGATGACTTACTAATTACTGGAGATAAAGAAGCGGAGATAGCAAAAGTCAAGTCACAGCTAATGCAAGAATTCGAAATGTCAGATCTAGGTAATCTCTCATATTTTCTAGGAATGGAATTCAAAAATCAAGAAGGAGTATTCGATCAAACCAAGTATGCTCAAGACATTCTGAAAAGATTCAACATTAGCAACTGTAAAGAAACTGTCACTCCACTAGAGACAGGAGCAAAGCTGAAGAAAGAATCGAATGATAAGTTTGTTAATTCGCCATTGTACAAACAGATCATTGGATCCTTGAGATATCTTTGCAATACAAGGCCCGATATTTGCCAAAGTGTGGGTTGTTGGATTTATGGAAAACCTCAAGAGTGTCATCTTAATGCAAAGAAGAGGTGTTAAGATACATAAAGGGAACCATCAACCATGGGTGTTACCGCCAAAGAAGTCAAGAGCAACACAAGCATCAAGTTCATGGATATACCGATTCGACTTGGAGATCAAGATGAAAAGAAAAGCACCGCAGCTACATCTTCATGATCGTGCTCCAATCTCCGGAGCTCAAGAAACAAAGCATTGTGACTTTGTCATCATGTGAAGCAATATGTACATCATATGCGATGTCAAGCATGGATCGAAATGTTACTTGAAGAACTCAAGATAATGAAGCCAAAGAATATAAAGTTATTTGTTGACAACAAATCAAGAATTAACTGCTAATCATCCAAGGTGTCATGGTCAAGCAAACACATTGAAAGAAGGTATCATTTTCTGAGAGATCAAGTAAACAAAGGGAAGATCGAAATAAAGTACTGCAAGACTGAAGTTCAACTAGCTGACATATTCACTAAACCTCTGAAGAAAGTCAGATTCGAAGAGCTGAAAGGGAGCATAGGGATGAGAAGTCTCGAGAACATGAATTAAGGGGGTGTGTTAGAATATGTACATAATTCATGACTCAAATCGAATAAGGGGTAATCGAAATAGCTTAGCTATTTCGATTTGTTACCTTGGATAGCTATTTCGATCTGTTATCCTGGATGCTAGAAATCGAAATATAATGGATCTTAGATTTTGGGCTTTAGTTCAGTTTACACTATTAGGCCCAGAAAATGTGTATATATAAGGAGCATTTCCTTATATGAAAAACAATGCCTTTTTGATCATTTTTCAATATACATAATATCAATTTTACTTCTCTCCTTTTTCTTCTAAAAACTTCTTCTTCCTCATCACAATTATATTTTCTTTCATCCTCTGTTCCAACAATGGACACCAAGTTTCAAAGGTAGACAATTGTTCCCTCTCCTTTCATAATCTCTCTGGTTATTTCAGTAACTAATTTATTAAAACTTCTTCCCTCTGACATTCAGTTGAATTTACCCATACATAAACTCACTTCTTCAACTTGATATCCATTCTTCGGTACGAACAGAATCGTGAGGTTATTGAGTACATTTTCTTCTACATTACCAAGTAAAAATTAGTTTGAATTTGAATATTAATGACTATGTTAGCCAATGCTAAAGCTTGGGTGTAATGGTACATTCTTGGTTATAACTAAAATTGGAGTTGGATTTGAAAATGAATTTAGAAAAGCTCGTGTTGGGCCTTGTCAACGGTATTTGTCAAACAAAGCGAAACCAAATAGACAACTTTGTAGTGGAGAGAATATTAATGTGCATCTTTGGAGTGCACATTAACTTTGTAATGGAGTGAATTAAACAGCTAATGCAGTATTAATTCTCAAAGACGTGGTTTTTAAAAACTTTTGGAGTGCACATTAACTTTGTAATGGAGAGAATTAAACAGCTAATGCAGTATTAATTCCCAAAAGCGTGGTTTTTAAAAACTTAAATGAAATTAGTAGAATATCAAACCTTCTTTTATGTAAAACCTTTACTCTGTTTTGTTTGCAACTAGTTCTATGAAATTTAAGAAATTGGAAGAACTGATAGATGACATATCCGTATAGGGATAAAAAGCATTCAATCGTCTCACTCAAAAAAACACTTCTTTAGCTTTTAGAATTACAGACATGATGTTAAGACGATAAAACAAATTTTAGTTCTAGATACTTGCAATATAGAAATAGTATGAAGAATGAATATAAATGGTTATACTACTCCCTATAGAATAAACTTGATATGTATATGCATCTACTTAGACCAAGCAACTGCATCTATTTCAGCTTGTGCACTTCGGTACAACTCTAGTCTCTTAGCAAGGCCAGTACGACGTTCCATAATTGCTGGATCCTCATTCAGTAATGAGGACAAACGCTTGGTCTGAAAATGCAGGCAGTGAATGGTTTAAGTTATGCAACTATCAAAACCAAACTAAAAGCAGCTCAATAATTTTTGGCTTTTAAATGATCTTTTTGAATAATGGAAAGCATAATCCGTAAACTTGGGCTTGCAAATTTATTCTCACCTCCATTTTTCCTAGATCGGTGAAAAAGTGATCAAGTAGGCTTCGTTTTGCCTCCCTTACTTGACAATAAACAATTGACTTAGGAATTGAATGTCTCAGAGTGGCGCAGACCATATTGACGTAGGACAAAATTGTAGTTCCTGTATTAACAGAGTGAGATTGAATGGTCAGTAGTAAAATTCCATTTAAAACGATGATAGAGGACATGCTATATTATAATAAGACCTACCAATTCGCCTTAGATAAGAATCATTATATCTATCAAAAATTGAATGTGTGGGGTTGCCTCCCTTGTCCACATCCTGAGGAAGCTTTCGAAAGAAGTCAACTGTAAGATAGCCAGACTCCATATCAACCAGTTGTAGTGTTGCCTTTTTGCTTTCATCCCTCATTCTATCTAGCGAATCAATAGCTGCAGCCCCAACCTCAGCCCGTAAACCGGGATATTGCTTTAAGTCCTGAGAATCAACAAAACCAATGCCATAGAATTTAAGGCAAAATTGTGAGACTAAGGCAGGAAAATTTCAACCATGTTAGTTTAATCACAAGTAATCATTAAGTTTTACAATAAGGGCACGCTAGCCTGTGCAATAGCAGCAAGAGATTAGCAATGAAATAACAGAAAGGCCAAAAGTAATTGGCCCAACATTTAAGGCTAGTCTACATTAACTTGAAAATTCCAACAATAGATACATTAGCATTCTCAATGCCCATGGCATTATAAAAAGATAACCTACATTAAAATTGCAATTTCATATTTTATTCATGTTTTAACCCAACAATGAACAGATTTATGATGTAATAAACTACAGTTATCATTATTTAGTCAAATGCACTTTTCATATGTACATGTTCCATAAAAAGAATAGACACAACTATACAAGTGGATTGTATTTTGTACTTTGCATTAAGAATTCATAAATAAAATTGCATGTGTACATGCTAGATTGGATCAAATTTTAAAATAAAAACTGAACATAGTAAAAATTGGTTGTTTTTTCTATTCAGTTTTTCAATTTTTGATTTAATTTTTCTGGTTTTCTTTGGATTTATTTGTTTGTGAACACCCTCCCTGACCATAAGAAACACATCTAAGAAACAGGAAGGCTCCTATTTTTAGAGAAAATAATAGTATAAGACCATATATCACATCAGTATTTTGTTTTTCAAAATTTATGGCAAAGCATTAAGAATCCTCTTTCTCAAGCACTTCAAGAATTCTGAAAGCAAATAAAGAGGGATAGTTAGAACACTCAACCAAACAACACTTCAAACCTCTCTGAACATTTTTTATTTCTAAAACTGAAGTAATTAAAATGATGTTGCAAAATGAACCTTGTCACTAAAGTGCCCCGACAAAGTGAGAGAATCATAAGTTATACAATTTATTGAGCACAAATATAGCAGCAGGAAATACAACAAGAACATTAAATGAGAGGTCCCAGGAACAAACCAGAGTCTCGCTAACAGCTTTGTGAACCAGGTCCTTTAATAGGGAATGAACCTGGAAGAATTCAATCCAAAACGATATTTCAATTAGTGTGAACAGAGAGATCAGCAAAGATTAAAGCAGGACACTTAGATAAATCAACTACGACAAAAACGCATAAAACATAACAACAGTGTCAAATTTAAAACATCCGTTGATTTACAAGCCATTTGACTAGGTTGAGGGAGTATAAAGTATTTTTTTTAAATGCTTGCTAATAAAAGAAACTAAATCAACTTATAAAAATAAAAAACAGGGGTTTTCTTTAATCAAGTTTTTTTTTGTTTTTTAAAACATTCTTTATGGCACCACCAATAACACATAAGGTCTCAACTCTCAATAAAAAGGGTACAAAGTTTCAATTGAGAAGAGTGGCAAAAATTCAATTGCTATTGATGATTCTCTTGTGAAAATCTTACCGCATCAACAGCTGCCTCGGCAGGGCCCCTGATAGTAACTAGAGTGGACTCAATGAGACGACGGTATCCTTGTTCTGGAGCTATAAGATGAGGTTGGTACCCATCAGCTTCTGTAATAAGTTTCCTTATATTTTCCATTGAAAGTTGCTTGTCGAACTGCAATCTTTTTAATGCGGCAGGGAGCTGATTGTCAAAGACATTATAAATTTTATCACCACCAGGTCGCCTGTAGGAGATTGACACATTAATGAAGTTAGGATAAAAAAAGAGAAATACAGCACAAATAAACAATCAAATTGCACACTAAATTGGTAGCTTGGACCAAAAAAAGTAAAACACATACACGCCATCAAGATGGTCTTTGAATATTTGATCAAATGAGCGACATATTTCCATTATTGCATATAACTTTCCCTGCATGTGATAGGCAATCAGTCATTAGAAAATTCCAACATGAAACACTTAATAGGGATCCCTGAAAATGGTGTGTCTATTATATATTCATCTTCCCATTACCATAAATTATTTCAGTACATCAAAATAAACGGTTACAATGTGGATCCTGGGAAAAGTCTAGAGGAAATCAAAGACTTTTGAGCGAATAATTGTATCAGTAACCAATGATTTTGGAACTGGGAATTTAAACTGGCTGAGAAAATAAGAGCAAACTTACCCCAGCATCAGCTGCAACAGGCTTTCCCAAACGAGCCAATTCAGATTCAATTTCACTAATTGTTTTGTTGATAAGAGACTGAATGCCTGGAATTTTGGACTTGATTACTGTCTCCAAATGCTGAGAAAAAAAGCAAATGTGACTTTAGTCCTTGGAAGCTACTAAAACAAGATTTATATAAAATTAAAACCCCAAACATTTCAATCAAATGATGCTACAAATTGTTTCTGATGTACCTTTGAGAGCATCTTCGCAAGATGCTCAGATCCCATTCTGTTAGCTAGGTGTTTATATTCAGGAGTACTATTAAAGCCTCACGCCTTGCAGCAATCATGTCAACATTCTTGTTTATGTCTGCTTGTGATCTATTCACAACACCAATCCAGGGAAACTTTAACCTATATGCTCTCCCTTCCAACATCTGAGCAAGCAGAAGTATATAAATCATGGATCAGTACGGATTCAAGAATTTACTTCTAATGACTGATTAGAATAAACCATCTTATTATTATTCAGGGTTATGTTATAAACTTAAGAGGGGGAGGGGGGCAAAGATTATTCAATTTGAGGCTTTGGTCAATTCTGCAGCAAGATACTTCAACATGAGAAATTGTGAGCTTTATGATCAATTAATCCAACTCCTTAGGTCTTGTAAATATGAAAATATGTCTAGAGTCCATCCTTTAGCAAGTATTTCTCATAGGAATAAATAAGAATACAGAGTCAATTGAAATCAAGCTCATATGATAATATCCTCAAAATGGAAAACTAAAAGTTAATTTTGACGATTGATACTCCCTCTATTTCTAAACTTCTGATGTTTTGGTTACACATATATTAATAAATAACAAAAATATATATTTAGGCTAAAAAATCTTTACGTAATACTATAGTATTTGTCACTAATAAACATCTAGATTCTAAAACATCAATAACAACAGTTTGAAACAAAAAGAAAGGGCTACAACACCAGTAGTTAAAGAGCAGAAGGAGTAATTAGTATTCTCACTTATCTTTTAGAATCCATGTAATAAAGGCCAGTCTGAAGAAATGGGAAAACTAGCACAGGCTTTATGAGGAAGGTATTGTATTTCATTACTTACAAAGAGCGAGTGTTTGAAATGCTATTTTCACAAATGGGCTTATAGGCCCAATCCCCATAACATTCAACCTCAAGCTGGAGCATATAGAAAATATGCACCGAATAAACTCAATCTAAGGCATTTGAGAGGCTTGGTGAGAATATCAGCTAGTTGATAATTGGAATTAATCTAACTATGGACAATGAAGTGAGATAGAGGAGCAACTAATAATTATCACAAAGCAACTCTGTAAATTTCTACTAATCAATAGTTGCTTGATCCAGATACACTCACATGAAAATTGAGACCAATGCCATAGAATAATATCCAACCTCAGCACTAGGTTTACCAATGAGCCTGACTTGCTGGAGGTGGATGAACTATGCTTTGATACCCATGCAAAATTGTATGTATAAATTTCATTACTTGCAAAGAGTGAGTGTTTACAAGGTTGTATACATATACATAAATGGGTCCATGGACCCAATACCAAGTACTCCAACACTAGATTTAGAGTTCAACAATAATAATTATAGACATTGAAAGATCTTTGACCCTTTTCCATTGTTTAGAGCATATTTGACCTTGTAACTAATTATAACCATGTTTTGCATCTTATTATTATATTACAATAAAATAATAATTTGACTTACATCAACCGCATCGGTACCTTTGTCCATTAGATCAATCTTTGTCAAAACTCCAATGGTCCTTTCCCCTAAAGTTTAACAAACAAAAAAACAAGATTAGAAAACTAACTAATTATTTACATTAAGTAGTCCAATACAGTCAGCTTGTTCTAAAATAAGTCAATAACGCAAAAAGATAGAATCATGGCTAAATCTGCATTTTAATTTTAATTGTAATTGTAAATATACAAGAACTGAATCACTGATTCTCAACAAGAATTGAATTATTAAATGCATTTAAAATGAGGGGCCTCTAAAGCCAAAAGAAAAGATATATTGGAAGTACCAGTAGGATCCACTTCGCGGGAAATTTTAATTGCATCAGATGTTGCAATATCTTGATTAGCCGGTGAAATAGCCAAAATTATACAGTTCGGCTGCAAAACAACATCAATTTCAGCATATTACATATTCATACACGGGCAGACTATTTTCAAAATATTCCACCAATAACTTGCCTCAGTTGTTGGAAAACAAAAATGTTCATAAAGTTAAGCACGGCGAGATTTTTTGCATATCAGAGAACTAGGCCAGATAAACTTTCTAGCACAGTTATATATGATTTTATTTAAATTAATTGATACAATTTGATCCTTAAACACTTTATTTCCTTTAGAAGCTTTAGCACTTGTATGAACACTACCTTCTCAATGTAGGAGCGAACCATATTCTCAATGTCATGGACAATACTGTCAGGTTGGCCCTCTGTAGTATTGCAAAAATATACATTAGCATCTCGTACATTAATTTAAAAAATCACTAAACAGCCTTAAAATTTGGACAAGAAAGATATGTCAATTTGTTGCGTACCTACAGCTACCTTCGTAAGCCCAGGAAGATCAATGAGTGTCAAGTTAACAACTGCAACAGTCAGAAGTAGTCAACAATACTTGAACACTTGAATAAAAAGAACAAATAGACCACAAGACGATTATGCATTCGATAGAAACGTGGGATGCGACCGTAGATAATTAAAAAAAGTTCAAACGAACCATTGGGAGAATATATGCTAAGCTGAATAGGTACAGTTGAAATCTGTTTGCTCCGTCCTGTCTCTCTATCGGTTTCATCTTGAATCTCTTTCCTCACAGCAGCTACACAAATTAGATCATCATCATTAACATCCATATAGATACATTATACATACATGGAAACATTTTGAAAGTGATCAATAAAGTCAAATAAAATTCAAATCAGTCAAACCTAATCATTTGCCTAAAAGCTTCAACAATGAAATGAGAAAATGATAGTGATAAAAGAAAAAGTACCAAAATCAGTGAATCTTTTCCTCGGAAGGTGAAGAAACTCCGCATACTCTCTAGTTCCTTCATCACTCTTGTGAAGCTGCAAAACCAGCGGTCGCCTAGTAACGATCCCTGCAAAATAACGCTATTATCAATAAATTTCAAATCAAAACCACCGATCTTAATTTCAAGAGTGTCAAATCGATAATTACCTGATCCACGAGGTAAGAAATCTTTGCCGACAACACTTTCCAAGACGGAGGACTTTCCAGAACTCTGAAAGAAAGAACAAAATCCGTTATGAGGATTGAAAAACGAGAGAAGAGAATAGAAGGATCGGAGAGAAAGATGATGACCTGGCCACCGACGACGGCGATAGCAGGAAGAGAATCCCATAGAGTAGGGAGAGCACTGGCTTCACCGTAATCACCTAAGGCGGTGCAAGCTCTCTGAATTTTGTTGACTAGAGAGATTAAGTTCTCCATCTTGATTTCTCAGATCGGATCTATTAGAGGGATGAGTTTCGGTGAGGGTTATCGCCGGAATCTGTTGGATCTCCGGTGACGGTTACGGAGAGGTAGATTTGGTGGTGAAGTTTGAGGGTAAAGCGCGTTTGTGTTGTATGGAGGAGTGTGTGAGGACTTGGTTTGAAAAAAAGTTGATGTATGAGTTAAAGCAACTCACCCAACGGGTTACGGGACAACAGCTAAATGTGATTATCGCTAGATTTTCGTTTCCGTGTCCTTTCATTCATGGAAAGTATATTTTTATTTTTTATAATAATATTTTTGTGTTTGTTTGTTTCTCTATTTTTGAATTTGAATTTGAATTTTAAAGTGATTTTTATATTATTTTTTATAGAAAAATGCTTTTACTTTTGGCTTATTGATAGGTGTTTAGAATGTTATTTCTTTCTTGAAATAGATTGTTCGACAGAAATAAGGTAGTGTTGATTAGTCTAGTATGTGTGTCGAGTTTATATACGTTGAATTGTCGAAGAAGTTGTCTCGACTAGATTTTGATTTAGACATATTTTTGTAGTTAACAGAATTAAGTATTTTGGATTTTTTTATTTTACGTTTTGATTTAGAGAGCAAGCAAATCTAAAATTATAAATAGAGAGTAACTCTTATTGTTGTACACACTTGAACATTGCAGTTGCAAAGAAATATATTCAATTTGAATAGTAGAGAGAAGCTCTGCAGAAAATTCTTTTCTTCCCTATTATGCTAAAACCCTAATTTTTTTCTTCTTCCATTATCAATGTATGCGTAATCATCTTGTAATCAAGGTTGGTTGATTCACTTGATTGGAAGTGAAAAACAAGAAGGAATTCAATTGATTGATTGAATCTTGCTCATCAAGATTGATTCAGAATTCTTCGTAGGTTTGATGCAATCCCGACATCTGTTATCTAGAGCACCGGTTGAGCAATTTGTGGGAGGCGAAACTCGATGCCAATGAATCATTCGAATGGTTATTTTCTAGCGAGTCTCCCTATTCTAAAGGGTTAGAATTATGAGAATTGGTGTAAACAAATTAAGGTTGTTTTCTGTTATCAAGATCTTTGGAATCTCGTGAAAGAATGAGTAACACCACTTGAAGATGACGCGACAGATGAAGAAAAATTTGCACATAAAGAATTGAAAAAGAAGAATTATAAAGTTCTCTATATAATTCACCAATGCATCGATCCAGATAATTTTGAAAAATTGGGTGATGTTGAATCAGCAAAAGAAACTTGGAAAGTTCTAGAGAAATCGTTTGGAGGCGCAAAAAAGGTGAAAGAGGCGAGGTTACAAACTCACAAAAGAATGTATGAATTGATTCAGATGGAAGAAAGTGAAAGCATAATTGATTTCTTCACTAAGGTTACGAAATTGATGAATCAAATCAAGGTATGTGGAGAAGCGTTGTCAGGAAGATCAGTTGTCACAAAGATCTTGAGGTCACTAGCTCCAAAGTTCGACCATGTGGTAATAGCCATAGAAGACTCGGAAGATTTATCGACATTGACAAAGAAATAGCTTCAAGGGACGCTTGAATATCATGAACAAATAATAGCTAAAAGAACTGAAGGAAAGTTGAAAAGTGATATGGCTTTGTAGACACAATCAACAAAAGAAAAGGAATGCAAAGGAAAATGGTTTGACAGCAAAGATAAAGGAGGCTACAACAATTTGACTGGTTAAGGAAATCAACAAGAAAGAAATTGGTTAAATCAGAGACAAACCTCGTACCAAATCAACCAAAAAGGTGGTGTTGAAGGCAGGGGAAGAGGTGGTGGTCGAGAACCTAATAAGATTCACATTCGGTGTTTTAATTGTTAGAAATATGGTCACTACTCTAGTGATTGTCTTGAAAACAAAAAAAAATCAAGAAAGTGATACAAAGTTTGCAAAACATGAAGAAAAAGAGATGATGTTCATGGTCACAAAAAGAAACGAAGAGAGATTCAAGGACCAATGGTACTTGGACTCAAGATGTTCATCATATATGTATGGAAGGAAAGATTGGTCTGTCAATATAAATCCTGGATAAAGAACATGGTGAAATTTTCAAATGACAATACTCTAGCAATGAAGGTATTGGTGATGTTCGATTATTAGGAAAGATAGCAAAAGATCTGATTTCTAATGTATTATATATAGCAGACATGAAAAGTAATTTGCTACGTATAATGCACTTGGTCGAAAATAACTACAAGGTGTCGATCAAAGACAAGATGATGAGAGTTATCGACTAAAGTAGAAAGTTAATCTTTAAGGCTCATATGTCTCGGAATAGAACCTTCAAGATTGAACTTAATGTGATGAATCACAAGCGTGAGAGCAACTAGGTATGGGTGGATATGACATTATAGACTTGGCCATCTCAATTCAAAGACATCAGAGACTTGAAAAGGAGAATTAAAGATTACCATAAGTTGACATTTCAAACGAAGTGTGTGGGGAATGTGTGTAGGCGAATTGGCACAAGAATAGCTTTTGCAAAGATACAAGAAGCAAGTCAAAGATAATTCTTGAAATCATATACTTTGAAGTATGTGATCTTATCCAAATGGATTCGGTTAGGGGGAACAAATATTTTGTCACATTCATAGATGATTTTAGTCGAAATTTTAGACTTGATCAAGAAGAAAAGTGAAGTGATTGAGGTATTTGTCAAGTTTAAATCTATGATTGAAAGACAAAGTGGTCGAAAGCTCAAGATTTTGAGGACTGGTTATAGTTTGGACTTAATTTTATTTGTAAACCATAATTAATTATAAAATAGTTTTTAAGTATAAGAAATTTTAACCCGTGTCTCGCACGAGCATACACACTAGTAGCAAGTAGCATTCCTATAACTAAATTTTAATGGTATTGTCATTAGGTGCATGCCATGACTTATCACAAATTCACAATTATAATTGGTAGTAGGGGTAGACGGAATGGAAATCAGTTTAATGTTAGGCGTTAAGGAATTGATTTTATTAATTACTGTATTAGTAAAAAAAAATGTCATTAAGTATCATTAAAAACTTAAATGATTTTGCATTCAACAAAATAACAAATTCACCATAAACTTGCATTTCTCCATTGCTTTCTTTGCCTCTTTGGATGCTCACCAAAATCTCAATGCTACTTTTACAACCACCACTTAAATTGTAACTCTATATTTTCGAATATAATATAGCATTTGATTCACAAAATTATAACGAATAAATCGACTCGAATCGAGTTTTAATTAAATAGATGAATTTAATTTTGTTTTAATTAAATAGATGAATTTAATTTTAAAAAAAAGTAAGCCTAAATCTGGCTATTATCTATCAAAGGTTTTAATTTTGAATTTGACCTGTCACTTTTAAGTCCAATAATCATAGTTAAGTTTTAGACATATCAATAGCAAACGTTAAAATAAATTAGACAGTGAGAAGTCTTAAACAATTAATTAACAAATTATTATCATACATTAAGGGAAAAAATCAACGGCCAACAAAATACATAAAATTTTCAAGATTCAAGGTGATAACAAAATCAATAATCAATAAATAAAATTGTTTCAAATCTTTAAGATGATTTTCTCATATACGTCATTAAGACAACCAGACCCACAATCCAAAATTTCAAATAATAGGACCTCAAATTATTTGATCTTGAATTGTATAAATTAAAACTTATAAAATATGTATTGAAAAGTTTACAAATGGAACATTTACAATCTCACGACTATGTATTCTCATATAAATATATTCTTCTCATATATATAATTTCTTATTTCCAAAATAAATAAAAAATCAAATATAAACAACAATAATATTTAGATCCGCTTCTGCAGAAAGATGAACAATCACCTTGCTATCAAACTAATATGCAACATAGATGATAATGAACAAACGTTAAAAAGGATATAATGTTTCATTATTTCGGTTTAGAACTTTTTTCAAAAGTTGCTTCTCTTCACCAAGTGATATAAACTTCATTATAGATAGAGATACTTAACATACGAAAATAGAGTTATACACAATCATTTCTCTATCATTTCAATTATTTAAAATCATCCTCTATTTTATTATTGTATGAGCAAAGTGTAGGAAATATTTTTCCTATAATATATTATCAAAAGATAGATCTAGTGTGTTTGTGTAATTTACATTAAGGAATCCAAAATGTCTTTAAGGGGATTCACGTTTAATATCAATTGCATGTAATATACAATAATTGATTGAGACGAATTAAACCTAAAGGTTGTTTTGAATTCACACGCATTGTATTTTCAAGTGCAATCTTTATTTTACATCTTTGTTTCAGTGCTGCTACGTATTCCCAATAACCACAGTATCCAACAATATTTAAGTTCAATTATTACTTAATCAATGACAAAGTTATCCAAAGAAATGACATTTAATTTTGTGAAATTGGACAAGTTTGATGGAGGAAACTTCATCCCTTGATAGAAAAAGATAAAATTCTTGCTTACAACTTCAAAAGTGGTATATATTCTGAATACAACAAGACCAGTAGAAAGGAAGAAATATATTCTGAATACAACAAGACCAATAAAAAAGGAGGAACAAATAATAGCTGAAGAGAGGAAAAAATAGAACAATGATGATTATAGTTACAAGGGCCATATTCTTAAAAGATGTTAGACATCTTGTTCGATATCTATAAAACATTCATTCTAAAAGTTCCATTTGATAAATTTGAGTCAAGATAAATTAAAAATATACTACAAGTAATAAATTTCTTGTTTCCCATATTCTATCATTAGAATATAAGTTGTAACCCACAAATTTATCATCTTATTATTTACTCACGCTATTGTTGTTGGTAAATTCATTTACGGATGAAAAGCAATGGATAAATGGAAAGAGAGAGATTTTGTGGAAAAATTACAGTTGGGTCTTTTGACTGAAAAGAGTGGTAGTTGGTTGTTCAAATATGCAAAATATGATAATAAAACAAAATGTAACAATATTTTATAAAGTTTTCTTATTTTAGCAAGAAAAGATTTCACCAACTGCGTTATATTAACAGCCTTCAGAATATTTCTTAATTGAGAAAAATTCACAAGACTCATTTACCAAAATCAAATCAAAATAAAAATAAAATAAAAAGGTCGTTTTATTTTCACTCCCTATAAATACCACCACTCATAATATTATTTTCACTCCCTATAAATACCACCACTCATAATATTGTTGTTGTATCATTTTCATCCTTATTACTCTAAAGGTATAGTTATAATAATTATTTTATTTTTATTGTTGTTTTTATTTGGTGTCTCATTTTTCTCTTTGTTTATCTTAATTATTTATGTTTTTTTTTTTTAGGTTTTGTTTGAGAGTTGGAAGAAAAGAAAAGAGAGGGAGAATTTTGAATAAAAAGAGTAAAATTTTTTTGATTGGAATAATTTTTTAAGATTTATTTTTATTCATAATACACAAAACTCTCAAATTTGATAATTAAACTCAAAATTTATGTTGAGGAGAGTTTTGAAGTGTTTAGACAAATTACTCAAATATAATTTTTATTATTATAGTATTTTAAAAATTAAAAATAAATTAATGATAAGTATTATTACATTGTTTTCCAAAAAAGATTGACGAATTTTCTACATTTAAATTTTTTTTTTTTTTAAACTTCATCTTCCTCCAAACTCTCGAACAAAACCAAAATATTTCTTTAACTTTTTATGGTCAAACATTTTTGTCTATCTTTAGTCGAATGCAATTTGATTATAATATATTTTAAACTTTGATATAATTTTTTAAACATTTTATTTGTCATTTATAATTTTTAATACACTTGTCTTAAAAAATATTCATGTAGAAAAATCAATTTAGCATATTTGGCCTCTTTCTTGTACCACATTTCGGGTATGCCAATTTACTCTACTTGGCTACAAAAATTCATGTAAAAAATAAAATATAACACATCAATCATACAATATAATATAGCTAGATGAGTACTTTGACAACTTTGACACTTGGCAAATTCTCAACTCTTCTATTATATTTTTCAAGTTGCTATAAAAGGAAAGTTTTATTTAATACTATAATTCAATTATTTTCTTAAATAAAATAAATATAATAGAAAAAACGTTGTTTGTTAGAAATGTGAAAATTTGAATGCTTGCGCTATTGGAAAGAGCAACCGTCGGCTACCTTTCCTATTCACCCATATTTTATTTATTTCCTCTGCCTCATCACATTCCAACCTTGATTTTAATTTTGTAGAAATTAATTTTCTCCAATTTTCCAAATCTTGATTAATGTATTCATCCATTTATTATGACGACTCTAACAGTCAATTTGGATTTATACTCATGGATAGTCTAAGAATGTAACATCTCTTCTCCCCCTCTCTCTGAAACCATAGCCACCGCCCCTTTTCCGAACCCATCTTCGTCAACGTCTCCTCTAATATAAAAATTTTCCATATTCATACTCATCATCTTATTACTTTTTTGTAGAACCAAATTAATTGTGATTTCTTGCTACAACCGCCGATCCTCCTTCTCCTCCTTTTTCGGCCATCACACCTTCAAACGAATAAATGATTTGTATTTTTGCAACCCCATACCTTGGCCTCTCTGATGGAGACAAATTAAACCTAAAGGTTGTATTGAATTCACACGCATTGTATTTTCAAGTGCAATCTTCATTTTACATCTTTGTTTCAGTGCTGCTACGTATTCCCAATAACCACAGGATCCAACAATATTTAAGTTCAATTATTACTTAATCAATGACAAAGTTATCCAAAGAAATGATATTTAATTTTGTGAAATTGGACAAGTTTGATGGAGGAAACTTCATCCCTTGATAGAAAAAGATAAAATTCTTGCTTACAACTTCAAAAGTGGTATATATTCTGAATACAACAAGACCAGTAGAAAGGAAGAAATATATTATGAATACAACAAGACCAATAAAAAAGGAGGAACAAATAATAGCTGAAGAGAGGAAAAAATGGAACAATGATGATTATAGTTACATGGGCCATATTCTTAACAGTATGTTAGACATGTTGTTCTATATCTATAAAAACATTCACTCTGCAAAAGTTCCATTTGATAAATTCCATTCAAGATAAATTAAAAATATACTACAAGTAATTAATTTCTTGTTTCCCATATTCTATCATTAGAATATAAGTTGTAACCCACAAATTTATCATCTTATTATTTACTCACGCTATTGTTGTTGGTAAATTCATTTACGGGTGAAAAGCAATGGATAAATGGAAAGAGAGAGATTTTGTGGAAAAATTACAGTTGGGGTCTTTTGACTGAAAACAGTGGTAGTTGGTTGTTTAAATATGCAAAATATGATAATAAAACAAAATGTAACAATATTTTATATAGTTTTCTTATTTTAGCAAGAAAAGATTTCACCAACTGCGTTATATTAACAGCCTTCAGAATATTTCTTAATTGAGAAAATTTCACAAGACTCATTTACCAAAATAAAATCAAAATAAAAATAAAAGAAAAAATTCGTTTTATTTTCACTCCCTATAAATACCACCACTCATAATATTATTTTCACTCACTATATATACCACCACTCATAATATTGTTGTTGTATCATTTTCATCCTTATTACTCTAAAGGTACAGTTATAATAATTATTTTATTTTTATTGTTGTTTTTATTTGGTGTCTCATTTTTCTCTTTGTTTATCTTAATTATTTATGTTTTTTTTTAAGGTTTTGTTTGAGAGTTTAGAAGAAAAGAAAAGAGAGGGAGAATTTTGAATAAAAACAGATTGAATAAAAAGAATAAAAAAATTTTGATTGGAAGAATTTTTTAAGATTTATTTTTATTCATAATACACAAAACTCTCAAATTTGATAATTAAACTCAAAATTTATGTTGAGGAGAGTTTTGAAGTGTTTAGACAAATTACTCAAATATAATTTTTATTATTATAGTATTTTAAAAATTAAAAATAAATTAATGATAAGTATTATTACATTGTTTTCCAAAAAAGATTGACGAATTTTCTACATTTTAAATTTTTTTTTTTTTTGAACCTTCATCTTCCTCCTCTCGAACAAAACAAAAATATTTCTTTAACTTTTTTTATGGTCAAGCATTTTTGTCTATCTTTAGTCGAATGTAATTTGGTTATAATATATGTTAAACTTTGATATAATTTTTTAAACATTTTATTTGTCATTTGTAATTTTTAATACACTTGTCTTAAAAAATATTCATGTAGAAAAATCAATTTAGCATATTTGGCCTCTTTCTTGTACCATATTTCGGGTATGCCAATTTACTATACTTGGCTACAAAAATTCATGTAAAAAATAAAATATAACACATCAATCATACAATATAATATAGCTAGATGAGTACTTTGGCAACTTTGACAATTGGCAAATTCTCAGCTCTTCTATTATATTTTTCAAGTTGCTATAAAAGGAAAGTTTTATTTAATACTGTAATTCAATTATTTTCTTAAATAAAATAAAAATAATAGAAAAAACTTTGTTTGTTAGAGATGTGAAAATTTGAATGTTTGCGCTATTGGAAAGAGCAACAGTCGGCTACCTTTCCTATTCACCCATATTTTATTTATTTCCTCTGCCTCATCACATTCCAACCTTGATTTTAATTTTGTAGAAATTAATTTTCTCCAATTTTCCAAATCTTGATTAATGTATTCATACATTTATTCTGACGAATCTAACAGCCAATTTGGATTTATACTCATGGATAGTCTAAGAATGTAACATCTCTTCTCCCCCTCTCTCTCTCTGAAACCATAGCCACCGCCCTTTTTCCGAACCCATCTCCGTCAACGTCTCCTCTAATAGAAAAAAAAATTCCATATTCATACTCAACATCTTTTTACTTTTTTGTAGAACCAAATTAATTGTGATTTCTTGCTACAACCGCCGATCCTCCTTCTCCTCCTTTTTCGGCCATCACACCTTCAAACGAATAAATGATTTGTATTTTTGCAACCCCAAACCTTGGCCTCTCTGATGGAGACAAATTAAACCTAAAGGTTGTATTGAATTCACACGCATTGTATTTTCAAGTGCAATCTTCATTTTACATCTTTGTTTCAGTGCTTCTACGTATTCCCAATAACCACAGTATCCAACAATATTTAAGTTCAATTGTTACTTAATCAATGACAAAGTTATCCAAAGAAATGACATTTAATTTTGTGAAATTGGACAATTTTGATGGAGGAAACTTCATCCCTTGATAGAAAAAGATAAAATTCTTGCTTACAACTTCGAAAGTGGTATATATTCTGAATACAACAAGACCAGTAGAAAGGAAGAAATATATTCTGAATACAACAAGACCAAAAAAAAAAGGAGGAACAAATAATAGCTGAAGAGAGGAAAAAATGGAACAATGATGATTATAGTTACATGGGCCATATTCTTAATAGTATGTTAGACATCTTGTTCGATATCTATAAAAACATTCATTCTGCAAAAGTTCCATTTGATAAATTTGAGTCAAGATAAATTAAAATATACTACAAGTAATAAATTTCTTGTTTCCTATATTCTATCATTAGAATATCCGTTGTAACCCACAAATTTATCATCTTATTATTTACTCACGCTATTGTTGTTGGTAAATTCATTTACGGATGAAAAACAATGGATAAATGGAAGGAGAGAGATTTTGTGGAAAAATTACACTTGGGGTCTTTTGAAAAAAAGTGGTAGTTGGTTGTTCAAATATGCAAAATATTATAATAAAACAAAATGTAACAATATTTTATATAGTTTTCTTATTTTAGCAAGAAAAGATTTCACCAACTTCGTTATATTAACAGCCTTCAGAATATTTCTTAATTGAGAAAATTTCACAAGACTCATTTACTTAAATAAAATCAAAATAAAAATAAAAGAAAAAATTCGTTTTATTTTCACTCCCTATAAATACCACCACTCATAATATTATTTTCACTCACTATAAATACCACCACTCATAATATTGTTGTTGTATCATTTTCATCCTTATTACTCTAAAGGTATAGTTATAATAATTATTTTATTTTTATTGTTGTTTTTATTTGGTGTCTCATTTTTCAATTTGTTTATCTTAATTATTTACGTTTTTTTTTTAAGGTTTTGTTTGAGAGTTTAGAAGAAAAGAAAAGAGAGGGAGAATTTTGAATAAAAATAGATTGAATAAAAAGAATAAAAAAATTTTGATTGGAAGAATTTTTTAAGATTTATTTTTATTCATAATACACAAAACTCTCAAATTTGATAATTAAACTCAAAATTTATGTTGAGGAGAGTTTTGAAGTGTTTAGACAAATTACTCAAATATAATTTTTATTATTATAGTATTTTAAAAATTAAAAATAAATTAATGATAAGTATTATTACATTGTTTTCCAAAAAAGATTGACGAATTTTCTACATTTTAAAATTATTTTTTTTTGAACCTTCATCTTCCTCCTCTCGAACAAAACAAAAATATTTCTTTAACTTTTTTTATGGTCAAACATTTTTGTCTATCTTTAGTCGAATGTAATTTGGTTATAATATATGTTAAACTTTGATATAATTTTTTAAACATTTTATTTGTCATTTGTAATTTTTAATACACTTGTCTTAAAAAATATTCATGTAGAAAAATCAATTTAGCATATTTGGCCTCTTTCTTGTACCATATTTCGGGTATGCCAATTTACTATACTTGGCTACAAAAATTCATGTAAAAATTAAAATATAACACATCAATCATACAATATAATATAGCTAGATGAGTACTTTGGCAACTTTGACACTTGACAAATTCTGAGCTCTTCTATTATATTTTTCAAGTTGCTATAAAAGGAAAGTTTTATTTAATACTGTAATTCAATTATTTTCTTAAATAAAATAAATATAATAGAAAAAACTTTGTTTGTTAGAAATGTGAAAATTTGAATGCTTGCGCTATTGGAAAGAGCAACCGTCGGCTACCTTTCCTATTCACCCATATTTTATTTATTTCCTCTGCCTCATCACATTCCAACCTTGATTTTAATTTTGTAGAAATTAATTTTCTCCAATTTTCCAAATCTTGATTAATGTATTCATCCATTTATTATGACGACTCTAACGTCAATTTGGATTTATACTCATGGATAGTCTAAGAATGTAACATCTCTCCCTCTCTCGAAACCATAGCCACCGCCCTTTTCCATCTTCCAACGTCTCCTTTAATAGAAAAAATTTCCATATTCATACTCATCATCTTATTACTTTTTTGTAGAACCAAATTAATTGTGATTTCTTGCTACAACCGCCGATCCTCCTTCTCCTCGTTTTCCTGCCATCACACCTTCAAACGAATAAATGATTTGTATTTTTGCAACCCCATACCTTGGCCTCTCTGATGGAGACGAATTAAACCTAAAGGTTGTTTTGAATTCACGCATTGTATTTTCAAGTGCAATCTTCATTTTACATCTTTGTTTCGGTCGCTACGTATTCCCAATAACCACAGGATCCAACAATATTTAAGTTCAATTATTACTTAATCAATGACAAAGTTATCCAAAGAAATGACATTTAATTTTGTGAAATTGGACAATTTTGATGGAGGAAACTTCATCCCTTGATAGAAAAAGATAAAATTCTTGCTTACAACTTCGAAAGTGGGATATATTCTGAATACAACAAGACAAGAGAAAGGAAGAAATATATTCGAATACAACAAGACCAAAAAAAGGAGGAACAAATAATAGTGAGAGAGGAAAAATGGAACAATGATGATTATAGTTACATGGGCCATATTCTTAATATGTTAGACATCTTGTTCGATATCTATAAAACATTCATTCGCAAAAGTTCCATTTGATAAATTTGAGTCAAGATAAATTAAAATATACTACAAGTAATAAATTTCTTGTTTCCCATATTCTATCATTAGAATATCCGTTGTAACCCACAAATTTATCATCTTATTATTTACTCAGTTGTTGGTAAATTCATTTACGGATGAAAAGCAATGGATAAATGGAAGGAGAGAGATTTTGTGGAAAAATTACACTTGGGGTCTTTTGACTGAAAACAGTGGTAGTTGGTTGTTCAAATATGCAAAATATGATAATAAAACAAAATGTAACAATATTTTATATAGTTTTCTTATTTTAGCAAGAAAAGATTTCACCAACTGCGTTATATTAACAACCTCCAGAATATTTCTTAATTGAGAAAATTTCACAAGACTCATTTACCAAAATCAAATCAAAATAAAAATAAGAGAAAAAGGTCGTTTTATTTTCACTCCCTATAAATACCACCACTCATAATATTATTTTCACTCCCTATAAATACCACCACTCATAATATTGTTGTTGTATCATTTTCATCCTTATTACTCTAAAGGTATAGTTATAATAATTATTTTATTTTTATTGTTGTTTTATTTGGTGTCTCATTTTCTCTTTGTTTATCTTAATTATTTATGTTTTTTTTATGAGGTTTTGTTTGAGAGTTTGGAAGAAAAGAAAAGAGAGGGAGAATTTTGAATAAAAACAGATTGAATAAAAAGAATAAATTTTTTTTGATTGGAAGAATTTTTTAAGATTTATTTTTATTCATAATACACAAAACTCTCAAATTTGATAATTAAACTCAAAATTTATGTTGAGGAGAGTTTTGAAGTGTTTAGACAAATTACTCAAATATAATTTTTATTATTATAGTATTTTAAAAATTAAAAATAAATTAATGATAAGTATTATTACATTGTTTTCCAAAAAAGATTGACGAATTTTCTACATTTAAATTTTTTTTTTTTTTAAACTTCATCTTCCTCCAAACTCTCGAACAAAACCAAAATATTTCTTTAACTTTTTTATGGTCAAGCATTTTTGTCTATCTTTAGTCGAATGCAATTTGGTTATAATATATTTTAAACTTTGATATAATTTTTTAAACATTTTATTTGTCATTTATAATTTTTAATACACTTGTCTTAAAAATATTCATGTAGAAAAATCAATTTAGCATATTTGGCCTCTTTCTTGTACCATATTTCGGGTATGCCAATTTACTCTACTTGGCTACAAAAATTCATGTAAAAAATAAAATATAACACATCAATCATACAATATAATATAGCTAGATGAGTACTTTGGCAACTTTGACACTAGGCAAATTCTCAACTCTTCTATTATATTTTTCAAGTTGCTATAAAAGGAAAGTTTTATTTAATACTATAATTCAATTATTTTCTTAAATAAAATAAATATAATAGAATAAACTTTGTTTGTTAGAAATGTGAAAATTTGAATGCTTGCGCTATTGGAAAGAGCAACCGTCGGCTACCTTTCCTATTCACCCATATTTTATTTATTTCCTCTGCCTCATCACATTCCAACCTTGATTTTAATTTTATAGAAATTAATTTTCTCCAATTTTCCAAATCTTGATTAATGTATTCATCCATTTATTATGACGACTCTAACAGTCAATTTGGATTTATACTCATGGATAGTCTAAGAATGTAACATCTCTTCTCCCCCTCTCTCTCTGAAACCATAGCCACCGCCCCTTTTCCGAACCCATCTCCGTCAACGTCTCCTCTAATAGAAAAAAATTTCCATATTCATACTCATCATCTTATTACTTTTTTGTAGAACCAAATTAATTGTGATTTCTTGCTACAACCGCCGATCCTCCTTCTCTTCATTTTACATCTTTGTTTCAGTGCTGCTACGTATTCCCAATAACCACAGTATCCAACAATATTTAAGTTCAATTATTACTTAATCAATGACAAAGTTATCCAAAGAAATGACATTTAATTTTGTGAAATTGGACAAGTTTGATGGAGGAAACTTCATCCCTTGATAGAAAAAGATAAAATTCTTGCTTACAACTTCGAAAGTGGTATATATTCTGAATACAACAAGACCAGTAGAAAGGAAGAAATATATTATGAATACAACAAGACCAATAAAAAAGGAGGAACAAATAATAGCTGAAGAGAGGAAAAAATGGAACAATGATGATTATAGTTACATGGGCCATATTCTTAACAGTATGTTAGACATCTTGTTCGATATCTATAAAAACATTCATTCTGCAAAAGTTCCATTTGATAAATTCCATTCAAGATAAATTAAAAATATACTACAAGTAATAAATTTCTTCTTTCCCATATTCTATCATTAGAATATAAGTTGTAGCCCACAAATTTATCATCTTATTATTTACTCACGCTATTGTTGTTGGTAAATTCATTTACGGGTGAAAAGCAATGGATAAATGGAAAGAGAGAGATTTTGTGGAAAAATTACAGTTGGGGTCTTTTGACTGAAAACAGTGGTAGTTGGTTGTTCAAATATGCAAAATATGATAATAAAACAAAATGTAACAATATTTTATATAGTTTTCTTATTTTAGCAAGAAAAGATTTCACCAACTGCGTTATATTAACAGCCTTCAGAATATTTCTTAATTGAGAAAATTTCACAAGACTCATTTACCAAAATAAAATCAAAATAAAAATAAAAGAAAAAATTCGTTTTATTTTCACTCCCTATAAATACCACCACTCATAATATTATTTTCACTCACTATAAATACCACCACTCATAATATTGTTGTTGTATCATTTTCATCCTTATTACTCTAAAGGTATAGTTATAATAATTATTTTATTTTTATTGTTGTTTTTATTTGGTGTCTCATTTTTCTCTTTGTTTATCTTAATTATTTATGTTTTTTTTAAGGTTTTGTTTGAGAGTTTAGAAGAAAAGAAAAGAGAGGGAGAATTTTGAATAAAAACAAATTGAATAAAAAGAATAAAAAAAATTTGATTGGAAGAATTTTTTAAGATTTATTTTTATTCATAATACACAAAACTCTCAAATTTGATAATTAAACTCAAAATTTATGTTGAGGAGAGTTTTGAAGTGTTTAGACAAATTACTCAAATATAATTTTTATTATTATAGTATTTTAAAAATTAAAAATAAATTAATGATAAGTATTATTACATTGTTTTTCAAAAAAGATTGACGAATTTTCTACATTTTAAATTTTTTTTTTTTGAACCTTCATCTTCCTCCTCTCGAACAAAACAAAAATATTTCTTTAACTTTTTTTATGGTCAAGCATTTTTGTCTATCTTTAGTCGAATGTAATTTGGTTATAATATATGTTAAACTTTGATATAATTTTTTAAACATTTTATTTGTCATTTGTAATTTTTAATACACTTGTCTTAAAAAATATTCATGTAGAAAAATCAATTTAGCATATTTGGCCTCTTTCTTGTACCATATTTCGGGTATGCCAATATACTATACTTGGCTACAAAAGTTCATGTAAAAAATAAAATATAACACATCAATCATACAATATAATATAGCTAGATGAGTACTTTGGAAACTTTGACAATTGACAAATTCTCAGCTCTTCTATTATATTTTTCAAGTTGCTATAAAAAGAAAGTTTTATTTAATACTGTAATTCAATTATTTTCTTAAATAAAATAAAAATAATAGAAAAAACTTTGTTTGTTAGAGATGTGAAAATTTGAATGTTTGCGCTATTGGAAAGAGCAACAGTCGGCTACCTTTCCTATTCACCCATATTTTATTTATTTCCTCTGCCTCATCACATTCCAACCTTGATTTTAATTTTGTAGAAATTAATTTTCTCCAATTTTCCAAATCTTGATTAATGTATTCATACATTTATTCTGAAGAATCTAACAGCCAATTTGGATTTATACTCATGGATAGTCTAAGAATGTAACATCTCTTCTCCCCCTCTCTCTCTCTCTGAAACCATAGCCACCGCCCCTTTTCCGAACCCATCTCCGTCAACGTCTCCTCTAATAGAAAAAAAAATTCCATATTCATACTCAACATCTTTTTACTTTTTTGTAGAACCAAATTAATTGTGATTTCTTGCTCCAACCGCCGATCCTCCTTCTCCTCCTTTTTCGGCCATCACACCTTCAAACGAATAAATGATTTGTATTTTTGCAACCCCAAACCTTGGCCTCTCTGATGGAGACAAATTAAACCTAAATGTTGTATTGAATTCACACGCATTGTATTTTCAAGTGCAATCTTCATTTTACATCTTTGTTTCAGTGCTGCTACGTATTCCCAATAACCACAGTATCCAACAATATTTAAGTTCAATTGTTACTTAATCAATGACAAAGTTATCCAAAGAAATGACATTTAATTTTGTGAAATTGGACAAGTTTGATGGAGGAAACTTCATCCCTTGATAGAAAAAGATAAAATTCTTGCTTACAACTTCGAAAGTGGTATATATTCTGAATACAACAAGACCAGTAGAAAGGAAGAAATATATTCTGAATACAACAAGACCAAAAAAAAAAGGAGGAACAAATAATAGCTGAAGAGAGGAAAAAATGGAACAATGATGATTATAGTTACATGGGCCATATTCTTAATAGTATGTTAGACATCTTGTTCGATATCTATAAAAACATTCATTCTGCAAAAGTTCCATTTGATAAATTTGAGTCAAGATAAATTAAAAATATACTACAAGTATTAAATTTCTTGTTTCCTATATTCTATCATTAGAATATCCGTTGTAACCCACAAATTTATCATCTTATTATTTACTCACGCTATTGTTGTTGGTAAATTCATTTACGGATGAAAAACAATGGATAAATGGAAGGAGAGAGATTTTGTGGAAAAATTACACTTGGGGTCTTTTGACTGAAAACAGTGGTAGTTGGTTGTTCAAATATGCAAAATATTATAATAAAACAAAATGTAACAATATTTTATATAGTTTTCTTATTTTAGCAAGAAAAGATTTCACCAACTTCGTTATATTAACAGCCTTCAGAATATTTCTTAATTGAGAAAATTTCACAAGACTCATTTACTTAAATAAAATCAAAATAAAAATAAAAGAAAAAATTCGTTTTATTTTCACTCCCTATAAATACCACCACTCATAATATTATTTTCACTCACTATAAATACCACCACTCATAATATTGTTGTTGTATCATTTTCATCCTTATTACTCTAAAGGTATAGTTATAATAATTATTTTATTTTTATTGTTGTTTTTATTTGGTGTCTCATTTTTCAATTTGTTTATCTTAATTATTTACGTTTTTTTTTTAAGGTTTTGTTTGAGAGTTTAGAAGAAAAGAAAAGAGAGGGAGAATTTTGAATAAAATAGATTGAATAAAAGAATAAAAATTTTGATTGGAAGAATTTTTAAGATTTATTTTATTCATAATACACAAAACTCTCAAATTTGATAATTAAACTCAAAATTTATGTTGAGGAGAGTTTTGAAGTGTTTAGACAAATTACTCAAATATAATTTTTATTATTATAGTATTTTAAAATTAAAAATAAATTAATGATAAGTATTATTACATTGTTTTCCAAAAAAGATTGACGAATTTTCTACATTTTAAAATTATTTTTTTTTGAACCTTCATCTTCCTCCTCTCGAACAAAACAAAAATATTTCTTTAACTTTTTTTATGGTCAAACATTTTTGTCTATCTTTAGTCGAATGTAATTTGGTTATAATATATGTTAAACTTTGATATAATTTTTTAAACATTTTATTTGTCATTTGTAATTTTTAATACACTTGTCTTAAAAAATATTCATGTAGAAAAATCAATTTAGCATATTTGGCCTCTTTCTTGTACCATATTTCGGGTATGCCAATTTACTATACTTGGCTACAAAAATTCATGTAAAAATTAAAATATAACACATCAATCATACAATATAATATAGCTAGATGAGTACTTTGGCAACTTTGACACTTGACAAATTCTGAGCTCTTCTATTATATTTTTCAAGTTGCTATAAAAGGAAAGTTTTATTTAATACTATAATTCAATTATTTTCTTAAATAAAATAAATATAATAGAAAAAACGTTGTTTGTTAGAAATGTGAAAATTTGAATGCTTGTGCTATTGGAAAGAGCAACCGTCGGCTACCTTTCCTATTCACCCATATTTTATTTATTTCCTCTGCCTCATCACATTCCAACCTTGATTTTAATTTTGTAGAAATTAATTTTCTCCAATTTTCCAAATCTTGATTAATGTATTCATCCATTTATTATGACGACTCTAACAGTCAATTTGGATTTATACTCATGGATAGTCTAAGAATGTAACATCTCTGCTCCCCCTCTCTCTGAAACCATAGCCACCGCCCCTTTTCCGAACCCATCTTCGTCAACGTCTCCTTTAATAGAAAAAATTTCCATATTCATACTCATCATCTTATTACTTTTTTGTAGAACCAAATTAATTGTGATTTCTTGCTACAACCGCCGATCCTCCTTCTCCTCGTTTTTCTGCCATCACACCTTCAAACGAATAAATGATTTGTATTTTTGCAACCCCATACCTTGGCCTCTCTGATGGAGACGAATTAAACCTAAAGGTTGTTTTGAATTCACACGCATTGTATTTTCAAGTGCAATCTTCATTTTACATCTTTGTTTCAGTGCTGCTACGTATTCCCAATAACCACAGGATCCAACAATATTTAAGTTCAATTATTACTTAATCAATGACAAAGTTATCCAAAGAAATGACATTTAATTTTGTGAAATTGGACAATTTTGATGGAGGAAACTTCATCCCTTGATAGAAAAAGATAAAATTCTTGCTTACAACTTCGAAAGTGGGATATATTCTGAATACAACAAGACCAGTAGAAAGGAAGAAATATATTCTGAATACAACAAGACCAAAAAAAAAGGAGGAACAAATAATAGCTGAAGAGAGGAAAAATGGAACAATGATGATTATAGTTACATGGGCCATATTCTAATAAAGATGTTAGACATCTTGTTCGATATCTATAAAAACATTCATTCTGCAAAAGTTCCATTTGATAAATTTGAGTCAAGATAAATTAAAAATATACTACAAGTAATAAATTTCTTGTTTCCCATATTCTATCATTAGAATATCCGTTGTAACCCACAAATTTATCATCTTATTATTTACTCAGTTGTTGGTAAATTCATTTACGGATGAAAAGCAATGGATAAATGGAAGGAGAGAGATTTTGTGGAAAAATTACACTTGGGGTCTTTTGACTGAAAACAGTGGTAGTTGGTTGTTCAAATATGCAAAATATGATAATAAAACAAAATGTAACAATATTTTATATAGTTTTCTTATTTTAGCAAGAAAAGATTTCACCAACTGCGTTATATTAACAACCTTCAGAATATTTCTTAATTGAGAAAATTTCACAAGACTCATTTACCAAAATCAAATCAAAATAAAAATAAGAGAAAAAGGTCGTTTTATTTTCACTCCCTATAAATACCACCACTCATAATATTATTTTCACTCCCTATAAATACCACTCATAATATTGTTGTTGTATCATTTTCATCCTTATTACTCTAAAGGTATAGTTATAATAATTATTTTATTTTTATTGTTGTTTTTATTTGGTGTCTCATTTTTCTCTTTGTTTATCTTAATTATTTATGTTTTTTTTTATGAGGTTTTGTTTGAGAGTTTGGAAGAAAAGAAAAGAGAGGGAGAATTTTGAATAAAAACAGATTGAATAAAAAGAATAAATTTTTTTTGATTGGAAGAATTTTTTAAGATTTATTTTTATTCATAATACACAAAACTCTCAAATTTGATAATTAAACTCAAAATTTATGTTGAGGAGAGTTTTGAAGTGTTTAGACAAATTACTCAAATATAATTTTTATTATTATAGTATTTTAAAAATTAAAAATAAATTAATGATAAGTATTATTACATTGTTTTCCAAAAAAGATTGACGAATTTTCTACATTTAAATTTTTTTTTTTTTTAAACTTCATCTTCCTCCAAACTCTCGAACAAAACCAAAATATTTCTTTAACTTTTTTATGGTCAAGCATTTTGTCTATCTTTAGTCGAATGCAATTTGGTTATAATATATTTTAAACTTTGATATAATTTTTTAAACATTTTATTTGTCATTTATAATTTTTAATACACTTGTCTTAAAAAATATTCATGTAGAAAAATCAATTTAGCATATTTGGCCTCTTTCTTGTACCATATTTTGGTATGCCAATTTACTCTACTTGGCTACAAAATTCATGTAAAAATAAAATATAACACATCAATCATACAATATAATATAGCTAGATGAGTACTTTGGCAACTTTGACACTAGGCAAATTCTCAACTCTTCTATTATATTTTTCAAGTTGCTATAAAAGGAAAGTTTTATTTAATACTATAATTCAATTATTTTCTTAAATAAAATAAATATAATAGAATAAACTTTGTTTGTTAGAAATGTGAAAATTTGAATGCTTGCGCTATTGGAAAGAGCAACCGTCGGCTACCTTTCCTATTCACCCATATTTTATTTATTTCCTCTGCCTCATCACATTCCAACCTTGATTTTAATTTTATAGAAATTAATTTTCTCCAATTTTCCAAATCTTGATTAATGTATTCATCCATTTATTATGACGACTCTAACAGTCAATTTGGATTTATACTCATGGATAGTCTAAGAATGTAACATCTCTCTCCCCTCTCTCTCGAAACCATAGCCACCGCCTTTTCCGAACCCATCTCCTCAACGTCTCCTCTAATAGAAAAAATTTCCATATTCATACTCATCATCTTATTACTTTTTGTAGAACCAAATTAATTGTGATTTCTTGCAACCGCCGATCCTCCTTCTTCATTTTACATCTTTGTTTCGGTCCACGTATTCCCAATAACCAAGATCCAACAATATTTAAGTTCAATTATTACTTAATCAATGACAAAGTTATCCAAAGAAATGACATTTAATTTTGTGAAATTGGACAAGTTTGATGGAGGAAACTTCATCCCTTGATAGAAAAGATAAAATTCTTGCTTACAACTCGAAAGTGGTATATATTCGAATACAACAAGACCAGAGAAAGGAAGAAATATATTATGAATACAACAAGACCAATAAAAAGGAGGAACAAATAATAGTGAAGAGAGAAAAAATGGAACAATGATGATTATAGTTACATGGGCCATATTCGATATGTTAGACATCTTGTTCGATATCTATAAAACATTCATTCAAAAGTTCCATTTGATAAATTCCATTCAAGATAAATTAAAATATACTACAAGTAATAAATTTCTTCTTTCCCATATTCTATCATTAGAATATAAGTGGTAACCCACAAATTTATCATCTTATTATTTACTCACGCTATTGTTGTTGGTAAATTCATTTACGGATGAAAAGCAATGGATAAATGGAAGAGAGAGATTTTGTGGAAAAATTACACTTGGGGTCTTTTGATGAAAACAGTGGTAGTTGGTTGTTCAAATATGCAAAATATGATAATAAAACAAAATGTAACAATATTTTATATAGTTTTCTTATTTTAGCAAGAAAAGATTTCACCAACTGCGTTATATTAATGACCTTAGAATATTTCTTAATTGAGAAAATTTCACAAGACTCATTTACAAAATAAAATCAAAATAAAAATAAAAGAAAAATCGTTTTATTTTCACTCCCTATAAATACCACCACTCATAATATTATTTTCACTCACTATAAATACCACCACTCATAATATTGTTGTTGTATCATTTTCATCCTTATTACTCTAAAGGTATAGTTATAATAATTATTTTATTTTTATTGTTGTTTTTATTTGTGTCTCATTTTCTCTTTGTTTATCTTAATTATTTATGTTTTTTTTAAGGTTTTGTTTGAGAGTTTAGAAGAAAAGAAAAGAGAGGGAGAATTTTGAATAAAAACAAATTGAATAAAAAGAATAAAAAAAATTTGATTGGAAGAATTTTTTAAGATTTATTTTTATTCATAATACACAAAACTCTCAAATTTGATAATTAAACTCAAAATTTATGTTGAGGAGAGTTTTGAAGTGTTTAGACAAATTACTCAAATATAATTTTTATTATTATAGTATTTTAAAAATTAAAAATAAATTAATGATAAGTATTATTACATTGTTTTTCAAAAAAGATTGACGAATTTTCTACATTTTAAATTTTTTTTTTTTTTGAACCTTCATCTTCCTCCTCTCGAACAAAACAAAAATATTTCTTTAACTTTTTTTATGGTCAAGCATTTTTGTCTATCTTTAGTCGAATGTAATTTGGTTATAATATATGTTAAACTTTGATATAATTTTTTAAACATTTTATTTGTCATTTGTAATTTTTAATACACTTGTCTTAAAAAATATTCATGTAGAAAAATCAATTTAGCATATTTGGCCTCTTTCTTGTACCATATTTCGGGTATGCCAATTTACTATACTTGGCTACAAAAATTCATGTAAAAATTAAAATATAACACATCAATCATACAATATAATATAGCTAGATGAGTACTTTGGCAACTTTGACACTTGACAAATTCTGAGCTCTTCTATTATATTTTTCAAGTTGCTATAAAAGGAAAGTTTTATTTAATACTATAATTCAATTATTTTCTTAAATAAAATAAATATAATAGAAAAAACGTTGTTTGTTAGAAATGTGAAAATTTGAATGCTTGTGCTATTGGAAAGAGCAACCGTCGGCTACCTTTCCTATTCACCCATATTTTATTTATTTCCTCTGCCTCATCACATTCCAACCTTGATTTTAATTTTGTAGAAATTAATTTTCTCCAATTTTCCAAATCTTGATTAATGTATTCATCCATTTATTATGACGACTCTAACAGTCAATTTGGATTTATACTCATGGATAGTCTAAGAATGTAACATCTCTGCTCCCCCTCTCTCTGAAACCATAGCCACCGCCCCTTTTCCGAACCCATCTTCGTCAACGTCTCCTTTAATAGAAAAATTTTCCATATTCATACTCATCATCTTATTACTTTTTTGTAGAACCAAATTAATTGTGATTTCTTGCTACAACCGCCGATCCTCCTTCTCCTCCTTTTTCGGCCATCACACCTTCAAACGAATAAATGATTTGTATTTTTGCAACCCCAAACCTTGGCCTCTCTGATGGAGACAAATTAAACCTAAAGGTTGTATTGAATTCACACGCATTGTATTTTCAAGTGCAATCTTCATTTTACATCTTTGTTTCAGTGCTGCTACGTATTCCCAATAACCACAGGTATCCAACAATATTTAAGTTCAATTGTTACTTAATCAATGACAAAGTTATCCAAAGAAATGACATTTAATTTTGTGAAATTGGACAAGTTTGATGGAGGAAACTTCATCCCTTGATAGAAAAAGATAAAATTCTTGCTTACAACTTCGAAAGTGGTATATATTCTGAATACAACAAGACCAGTAGAAAGGAAGAAATATATTCTGAATACAACAAGACCAAAAAAAAAAGGAGGAACAAATAATAGCTGAAGAGAGGAAAAAATGGAACAATGATGATTATAGTTACATGGGCCATATTCTTAACAATATGTTAGACATCTTGTTCGATATCTATAAAAACATTCATTCTGCAAAAGTTCCATTTGATAAATTTGAGTCAAGATAAATTAAAAATATACTACAAGTATTAAATTTCTTGTTTCCTATATTCTATCATTAGAATATCCGTTGTAACCCACAAATTTATCATCTTATTATTTACTCACGCTATTGTTGTTGGTAAATTCATTTACGGATGAAAAACAATGGATAAATGGAAGGAGAGAGATTTTGTGGAAAAATTACACTTGGGGTCTTTTGACTGAAAACAGTGGTAGTTGGTTGTTCAAATATGCAAAATATGATAATAAAACAAAATGTAACAATATTTTATATAGTTTTCTTATTTTAGCAAGAAAAGATTTCACCAACTTCGTTATATTAACAGCCTTCAGAATATTTCTTAATTGAGAAAATTTCACAAGACTCATTTACCAAAATAAAATCAAAATAAAAATAAAAGAAAAAATTCGTTTTATTTTCACTCCCTATAAATACCACCACTCATAATATTATTTTCACTCACTATAAATACCACCACTCATAATATTGTTGTTGTATCATTTTCATCCTTATTACTCTAAAGGTATAGTTATAATAATTATTTTATTTTTATTGTTGTTTTTATTTGGTGTCTCATTTTTCTCTTTGTTTATCTTAATTATTTATGTTTTTTTTTTTTTTTTGAGGTTTTGTTTGAGAGTTTAGAAGAAAAGAAAAGAGAGGGAGAATTTTGAATAAAAACAGATTGAATAAAAAGAATAAAAAAATTTTGATTGGAAGAATTTTTTAAGATTTATTTTTATTCATAATACACAAAACTCTCAAATTTGATAATTAAACTCAAAATTTATGTTGAGGAGAGTTTTGAAGTGTTTAGACAAATTACTCAAATATAATTTTTATTATTATAGTATTTTAAAATTAAAAATAAATTAATGATAAGTATTATTACATTGTTTTCAAAAAGATTGACGAATTTTCTACATTTAAAATTTTTTTTTGAACCTTCATCTTCCTCCTCTCGAACAAAACAAAAATATTTCTTTAACTTTTTATGGTCAAGCATTTTGTCTATCTTTAGTCGAATGTAATTTGGTTATAATATATGTTAAACTTTGATATAATTTTTAAACATTTTATTTGTCATTTGTAATTTTTAATACACTTGTCTTAAAAATATTCATGTAGAAAAATCAATTTAGCATATTTGGCCTCTTTCTTGTACCATATTTGGTATGCCAATTTACTATACTTGGCTACAAAATTCATGTAAAAATAAAATATAACACATCAATCATACAATATAATATAGCTAGATGAGTACTTTGGCAACTTTGACAATTGGCAAATTCTCAGCTCTTCTATTATATTTTTCAAGTTGCTATAAAAGGAAAGTTTTATTTAATACTGTAATTCAATTATTTTCTTAAATAAAATAAAAATAATAGAAAAAACTTTGTTTGTTAGACATGTGAAAATTTGAATGTTTGCACTATTGGAAAGAGCAACAGTCGGCTACCTTTCCTATTCACCCATATTTTATTTATTTCCTCTGCCTCATCACATTCCAACCTTGATTTTAATTTTGTAGAAATTAATTTTCTTCAATTTTCCAAATCTTGATTAATGTATTCATACATTTATTCTGACGAATCTAACAGACAATTTGGATTTATACTCATGGATAGTCTAAGAATGTAACATCTCTTCTCCCCCTCTCTCTCTCTCTGAAACCATAGCCACCGCCCCTTTTCCGAACCCATCTCCGTCAACGTCTCCTCTTATAGAAAAAAAAAATTCCATATTCATACTCAACATCTTTTTACTTTTTTGTAGAACCAAATTAATTGTGATTTCTTGCTACAACCGCCGATCCTCCTTCTCCTCCTTTTTCGGCCATCACACCTTCAAACGAATAAATGATTTGTATTTTTGCAACCCCAAACCTTGGCCTCTCTGATGGAGACAAATTAAACCTAAAGGTTGTATTGAATTCACACGCATTGTATTTTCAAGTGCAATCTTCATTTTACATCTTTGTTTCAGTGCTGCTACGTATTCCCAATAACCACAGTATCCAACAATATTTAAGTTCAATTGTTACTTAATCAATGACAAAGTTATCCAAAGAAATGACATTTAATTTTGTGAAATTGGACAAGTTTGATGGAGGAAACTTCATCCCTTGATAGAAAAAGATAAAATTCTTGCTTACAACTTCGAAAGTGGTATATATTCTGAATACAACAAGACCAGTAGAAAGGAATAAATATATTCTGAATACAACAAGACCAAAAAAGGAGGAACAAATAATAGTGAAGAGAGGAAAAATGGAACAATGATGATTATAGTTACATGGGCCATATTCTTAATAAAGATGTTAGACATCTTGTTCGATATCTATAAAACATTCATTCCGCAAAAGTTCCATTTGATAAATTTGAGTCAAGATAAATTAAAATATACTACAAGTAATAAATTTCTTGTTTCCTATATTCTATCATTAGAATATCCGTTGTAACCCACAAATTTATCATCTTATTATTTACTCACGCTATTGTTGTTGGTAAATTCATTTACGGATGAAAACAATGGATAAATGGAAGAGAGAGATTTTGTGGAAAAATTACACTTGGGGTCTTTTGACTGAGTGGTAGTTGGTTGTTCAAATATGCAAAATATGATAATAAAACAAAATGTAACAATATTTTATATAGTTTTCTTATTTTAGCAAGAAAAGATTTCACCAATGCGTTATATTAATTTTTAATATTTCTTAATTGAGAAAATTTCACAAGACTCATTTACCAAAATCAAATCAAAATAAAAATAAGAGAAAAAGGTCGTTTTATTTTCACTCCCTATAAATACCACCACTCATAATATTATTTTCACTCCATATAAATACCACCACTCATAATATTGTTGTTGTATCATTTTCATCCTTATTACTCTAAAGGTATAGTTATAATAATTATTTTATTTTTCTTGTTGTTTTTATTTGGTGTCTCATTTTTCTCTTTGTTTATCTTAATTATTTATGTTTTTTTTTATGAGGTTTTGTTTGAGAGTTTGGAAGAAAAGAAAAGAAAGGGAGAATTTTGAATAAAAACAGATTGAATAAAAAGAATGAATTTTTTTTTATTGGAAGAATTTTTTAAGATTTATTTTTATTCATAATACACAAAACTCTCAAATTTGATAATTAAACTCAAAATTTATGTTGAGGAGAGTTTTGAAGTGTTTAGACAAATTACTCAAATATAATTTTTATTATTATAGTATTTTAAAAATTAAAAATAAATTAATGATAAGTATTATTACATTGTTTTCCAAAAAAGATTGACGAATTTTCTACATTAAATTTTTTTTTTTTTGAAACTTCATCTTCCTCCAAACTCTCGAACAAAACCAAAATATTTCTTTAACTTTTTTATGGTCAAACATTTTTGTTTATCTTTAGTCGAATGTAATTTGGTTATAATATATTTTAAACTTTGATATAATTTTTTAAACATTTTATTTGTCATTTGTAATTTTTAATACACTTGTCTTAAAAAATATTCATGTAGAAAAATCAATTTAGCATATTTGGCCTCTTTCTTGTACCATATTTCGGGTATGCCAATTTACTCTACTTGGCTACAAAAATTCATGTAAAAAATAAAATATAACACATCAATCATACAATATAATATAGCTAGATGAGTACTTTGGCAACTTTGACACTTGGCAAATTCTGAGCTCTTCTATTATATTTTCAAGTTGCTATAAAAGGAAAGTTTTATTTAATATCGTAATTCAATTATTTTCTTAAATAAAATAAATATAATAGAAAAACTTTGTTTGTTAGAAATGTGAAAATTTGAATGTTATGCTTATTGGAAAGAGCAACTCGGCTACCTTTCCTATTCACCCATATTTTATTTATTTCCTCTGCCTCATCACATTCCAACCTTGATTTTAATTTTGTAGAAATTAATTTTCTCCAATTTTCCAAATCTTGATTAATGTATTCATCCATTTATTATGACGACTCTAATATCAATTTGGATTTATACTCATGGATAGTCTAAGAATGTAACATCTCTTCTCCCTCTCTCTCTGAAACCATAGCCACCGCCTTTTCCGAACCCATCTCCGCAACGCCTCTAATAGAAAAAATTTCCATATTCATACTCATCATCTTATTACTTTTTGTAGAACCAAATTAATTGTGATTTCTTGCTACAACCACGATCCTCCTTCTCCTCCTTTTCGCCATCACACCTTCAAACGAATAAATGATTTGTATTTTGCAACCCCATACCTTGGCCTCTCGATGGAGACAAATTAAACCTAAAGGTTGTTTTGAATTCACACGCATTGTATTTTCAAGTGCAATCTTCATTTTACATCTTTGTTTCGGTCGCACGTATTCCCAATAACCACAAGATCCAACAATATTTAAGTTCAACTATTACTTAATCAATGACAAAGTTATCCAAAGAAATGACATTTAATTTTGTGAAATTGGACAAGTTTGATGGAGGAAAATTCATCCCTTGATAGAAAAGATAAAATTCTTGCTTACAACTTGAAAGTGGTATATATTCGAATACAACAAGACCAGAGAAAGGAAGAAATATATTCGAATACAACAAGACCAATAAAAGGAGGAACAAATAATAGTGAAGAGAGGAAAAATGGAACAATGATGATTATAGTTACATGGGCCATATTCTTAATATGTTAGACATCTTGTTCGATATCTATAACATTCATTCGCAAAAGTTCCATTTGATAAATTTGAGTCAAGATAAATTAAAATATACTACAAGTAATAAATTTCTTGTTTCCCATATTCTATCATTAGAATATCCGTTGTAACCCACAAATTTATCATCTTATTATTTACTCACGCTATTGTTGTTGGTAAATTCATTTACGGATGAAAAGCAATGGATAAATGGAAAGAGAGAGATTTTGTGGAAAAATTACAGTTGGGGTCTTTTGACTGAAAACAGTGGTAGTTGGTTGTTCAAATATGCAAAATATGATAATAAAACAAAATGTAACAATATTTTATATAGTTTTCTTATTTTAGCAAGAAAAGATTTCACCAACTGCGTTATATTAACAGCCTTCAGAATATTTCTTAATTGAGAAAATTTCACAAGACTCATTTACCAAAATAAAATCAAAATAAAAGAAAAAGGTCGTTTTATTTTCACTCCCTATAAATACCACCACTCATAATATTATTTTCACTCCCTATAAATACCACCACTCATAATATTGTTGTTGTATCATTTTCATCCTTATTACTCTAAAGGTATAGTTATAATAATTATTTTATTTTTATTGTTGTTTTTATTTGGTGTCTCATTTTTCTCTTTGTTTATCTTAATTATTTATGTTTTTTTTTTGAGGTTTTGTTTGAGAATTTGGAAGAAAAGAAAAGAGAGGGAGAATTTTGAATAAAAACAGATTGAATAAAAAGAATAAAAAAAATTTGGTTGGAAGAATTTTTTAAAATTTATTTTTATTCATAATACACAAAATTCTCAAATTTGATAATTAAACTCAAAATTTATGTTGAGGAGAGTTTTGAAGTGTTTAGACAAATTACTAAAATATAATTTTTATTATTATAGTATTTTAAAAATTAAAAATAAATTAATGATAAGTATTATTACATTGTTTTCCAAAAAAGAATGACGAATTTTCTACATTTAAATTATTTTTTTTTTTTGAAACTTCATCTTCCTCCAAACTCTCGAACAAAACCAAAATATTTCTTTAACTTTTTTATGGTCAAGCATTTTTGTCTATCTTTAGTCGAATGCAATTTGGTTATAATATATTTTAAACTTATATATAATTTTTTAAACATTTTATTTGTCATTTATAATTTTTAATACACTTGTCTTAAAAATATTCATGTAGAAAAATCAATTTAGCATATTTGGCCTCTTTCTTGTACCATATTTCGGGTATGCCAATTTACTCTACTTGGCTACAAAAATTAAAAATAAAATATAACACATCAATCATACAATAACAATATAATATAGCTAGATGAGTACTTTAACAACTTTGACACTTGGCAAATTCTCAACTCTTCTATTATATTTTTCAAGTTGCTATAAAAGGAAAGTTTTATTTAATACTGTAATTCAATTATTTTCTTAAATAAAATAAATATAATAGAAAAAACTTTGTTTGTTAGAAATGTGAAAATTTGAATGCTTTGCTATTGGAAAGAGCAACCGTCGGCTACCTTTCCTATTCACCCATATTTTATTTATTTCTCTCCTCATCACATTCCAACCTTGATTTTAATTTTGTAGAAATTAATTTTCTCCAATTTTCCAAATCTTGATTAATGTATTCATCCATTTATTATGACGACTAATAATAATTTGGATTTATACTCATGTAACATCTCTTCTCCCTCTCTCTCTCTCAAACCATAGCCACGCCCTTTTTCGAACCCATCCTCACAACTCCTCTAATAGAAATTTTTTCCATACTCATCATCTTATTACTTTTTGTAGAACCAAATTAATTGTGATTTCTTGCTACAACCGCCGATCCTCCTTCTCCTCCTTTTTCGGCCATCACACCTTCAAACGAATAAATGATTTGTATTTTTGCAACCCCATACCTTGGCCTCTCTGATGGAGACAAATTAAACCTAAAGGTTGTTTTGAATTCACACGCATTGTATTTTCAAGTGCAATCTTCATTTTACATCTTTGTTTCAGTGCTGCTACGTATTCCCAATAACCACAGTATCCAACAATATTTAAGTTCAACTATTACTTAATCAATGACAAAGTTATCCAAAGAAATGACATTTAATTTTGTGAAATTGGACAAGTTTGATGGAGGAAAATTCATCCCTTGATAGAAAAAGATAAAATTCTTGCTTACAACTTCGAAAGTGGTATATATTCTGAATACAACAAGACCAATAAAAAAGGAGGAACAAATAATAGCTGAAGAGAGGAAAAAATGGAACAATGATGATTATAGTTACATGGGCCATATTCTTAACAGTATGTTAGACATCTTGTTCGATATCTATAAAAACATTCATTCTGCAAAAGTTCCATTTGATAAATTTGAGTCAAGATAAATTAAAAATATACTACAAGTAATAAATTTCTTGTTTCCCATATTCTATCATTAGAATATCCGTTGTAACCCACAAATTTATCATCTTATTATTTACTCACGCTATTGTTGTTGGTAAATTCATTTACGGATGAAAAACAATGGATAAATGGAAGGAGAGAGATTTTGTGGAAAAATTACACTTGGGGTCTTTTGACTGAAAACAGTGGTAGTTGGTTGTTCAAATATGCAAAATATGATAATAAAACAAAATGTAACAATATTTTATATAGTTTTCTTATTTTAGCAAGAAAAGATTTCACCAATCGTTATATTAACAAATTTTTAATATTTCTTAATTGAGAAAATTTCACAAGACTCATTTACCAAAATCAAAATAAAAATAAAAGAAAAAGGTCGTTTTATTTTCACTCCCTATAAATACCACCACTCATAATATTATTTTCACTCCCTATAAATACCACCACTCATAATATTGTTGTTGTATCATTTTCATCCTTATTACTCTAAAGGTATAGTTATAATAATTATTTTATTTTTATTGTTGTTTTTATTTGGTGTCTCATTTTTCTCTTTGTTTATCTTAATTATTTATGTTTTTTTTTTGAGGTTTTGTTTGAGAATTTGGAAGAAAAGAAAAGAGAGGGAGAATTTTGAATAAAAACAGATTGAATAAAAAGAATAAAAAATTTGGTTGGAAGAATTTTTTAAGATTTATTTTTATTCATAATACACAAAATTCTCAAATTTGATAATTAAACTCAAAATTTATGTTGAGGAGAATTTTGAAGTGTTTAGACAAATTACTAAAATATAATTTTTATTATTATACAGTAGTATTTTAAAAATTAAAAATAAATTAATGATAAGTATTATTACTATGTTTTCCAAAAAAGATTGACGAATTTTCTACATTTAAATTTTTTTTTTTGAAACTTCATCTTCCTCCAAACTCTCGAAGAAAACCAAAATATTTCTTTAACTTTTTTATGGTCAAGCATTTTTGTCTATCTTTAGTCGAATGCAATTTGGTTATAATATATTTTAAACTTTGATATAATTTTTTAAACATTTTATTTGTCATTTATAATTTTTAATACACTTGTCTTAAAAATATTCATGTAAAAAAATCAATTTAGCATATTTGGCCTCTTTCTTGTACCATATTTCGGGTATGCCAATTTACTCTACTTGGCTACAAAAATTCATGTAAAAAATAAAATATAACACATCAATCATACAATAATCATACAATATAATATAGCTAGATGAGTACTTTAGCAACTTTGACACTTGGCAAATTCTCAACTCTTCTATTATATTTTTCAAGTTGCTAAAAAGGAAAGTTTTATTTAATACTGTAATTCAATTATTTTCTTAAATAAAATAAATATAATAGAAAAGACTTTGTTTGTTAGAAATGTGAAAATTTGAATGCTTGCGCTATTGGAAAGAGCAACCGTCGGCTACCTTTCCTATTCACCCATATTTTATTTATTTCCTCTGCCTCATCACATTCCAACCTTGATTTTAATTTTGTAGAAATTAATTTTCTCCAATTTTCCAAATCTTGATTAATGTATTCATCCATTTATTATGACGACTCTAACAGTCAATTTGGATTTATACTCATGGATAGTCAAAGAATGTAACATCTCTTCTCCCCCTCTCTCTCTCTGAAACCATAGCCACGACCCCTTTTTCGAACCCATCTCCGTCAACGTCTCCTCTAATAGAATTTTTTCCATATTCATACTCATCATCTTATTACTTTTTTGTAGAACCAAATTAATTGTGATTTCTTGCTACAACCGCCGATCCTCCTTCTCCTCCTTTTTCGGCCATCACACCTTCAAACGAATAAATGATTTGTATTTTTGCAACCCCATACCTTGGCCTCTCTGATGGAGACGAATTAAACCTAAAGGTTGTTTTGAATTCACACGCATTGTATTTTCAAGTGCAATCTTCATTTTACATCTTTGTTTCAGTGCTGCTACGTATTCCCAATAACCACAGGATCCAACAATATTTAAGTTCAATTATTACTTAATCAATGACAAAGTTATCCAAAGAAATGACATTTAATTTTGTGAAATTGGACAAGTTTGATGGAGGAAACTTCATCCCTTGATAGAAAAAGATAAAATTCTTGCTTACAACTTCGAGAGTGGTATATATTCTGAATACAACAAGACCAGTAGAAAGGAAGAAATATATTCTGAATACAACAAGACCAATAAAAAAGGAGGAACAAATAATAGTCAAGAGAGGAAAAATGGAACAATGATGATTATAGTTACATGGGCCATATTCTAATAAAGATGTTAGACATCTTGTTCGATATCTATAAAAACATTCATTCTGCAAAAGTTCCATTTGATAAATTTGAGTCAAGATAAATTAAAAATATACTACAAGTAATAAATTTCTTGTTTCCCATATTCTATCATTAGAATATCCGTTGTAACCCACAAATTTATCATCTTATTATTTATTCACGCTATTGTTGTTGGTAAATTCATTTACGGATGAGAAAATCAATGGATAAATGGAAGGAGAGAGATTTTGGAAAAATTACACTTGGGGTCTTTTGACTGAAAACAGTGGTAGTTGGTTGTTCAAATATGCAAAATATGATAATAAAACAAAATGTAACAATATTTTATATAGTTTTCTTATTTTAGCAAGAAAAGATTTCACCAACTACGTTATATTAACAGCCTTCAGAATATTTCTTAATTGAGAAAATTTCACAAGACTCATTTACCAAAATCAAATCAAAATAAAAATAAAAGAAAAGTGCTTTATTTTCACTCCTATAAATACCACCACTCATAATATTATTTTCACCCTATAAATACCACCACTCATAATATTGTTGTTGTATCATTTTCATCCTTATTACTCTAAAGGTATAGTTATAATAATTATTTTATTTTTATTGTTGTTTTTATTTGGTGTCTCATTTTTCTCTTTGTTTATCTTAATTATTTATGTTTTTTTTTTTGAGGTTTTGTTTGAGAGTTTGGAAGAAAACAAAAGAGAGGGAGAATTTTGAATAAAAACAGATTGAATAAAAAGAATAAAAAAATTTTGATTGGAAGAATTTTTAAGATTTATTTTTATTCATAATACACAAAACTCTCAAATTTGATAATTAAACTCAAAATTTATGTTGAGGAGAGTTTTGAAGTTGTTAGACAAATTACTCAAATATAATTTTTATTATTATAGTATTTTAAAAATTAAAAATAAATTAATGATAAGTATTATTACATTGTTTTCCAAAAAAGATTGACGAATTTTCTACATTTAAATTTTTTTTTTTTTGAAACTTCATCTTCCTCCAAACTCTCGAACAAAACCAAAATATTTCTTTAACTTTTTTATGGTCAAGCATTTTTGTCTATCTTTAGTCGAATGCAATTTGGTTATAATATATTTTAAACTTTGATATAATTTTTTAAACATTTTATTTGTCATTTATAATTTTTAATACACTTGTCTTAAAAATATTCATGTAGAAAAATCAATTTAATATATTTGGCCTCTTTCTTGTACCATATTTCGAGTATGCCAATTTACTCTACTTGGCTACAAAAATTCATGTAAAAAATAAAATATAACACATCAATCATACAGTCAATTTGGATTTATACTCATGGATAGTCTAAGAATGTAACATCTTCTTCCCTCTCCAAACCATAGCCACCGCCCTTTTTCCAACCCATCTCCACATTTATTAACAACCGCCAATCCCCTTCTCCTCTTTTCGCCATCACACCTTCAAACGAATAAATGATTTGTATTTTTGCAACCCCATACCTTGGCCTCTCTGATGGAGACGAATTAAACCTAAAGGTTGTTTTGAATTCACACGCATTGTATTTTCAAGTGCAATCTTCATTTTACATCTTTGTTTCAAAGGTCGCCACGTATTCCCAATAACCACGATCCAACAATATTTAAGTTCAATTATTACTTAATCAATGACAAAGTTATCCAAAGAAATGACATTTAATTTTGTGAAATTGGACAAGTTTGATGGAGGAAACTTCATCCCTTGATAGAAAAAGATAAAATTCTTGCTTACAACTTCAAAAGTGGTATATATTATGAATACAACAAGAGCAGTAGAAAGGAAGAAATATATTCAATACAACAAGACCAATAAAAAGGAGGAACAAATAATATGAAGAGAGGAAAAATTGAACAATGATGATTATAGTTACATGGGCCATATTCTTTAAAGATGTTAGACATCTTGTTCGATATCTATAAAACATTCATTCGCAAAAGTTCCATTTGATAAATTTGAGTCAAGATAAATTAAAAATATACTACAAGTAATAAATTTCTTGTTTCCCATATTCTATCATTAGAATATCCGTTGTAACCCACAAATTTATCATCTTATTATTTACTCACGCTATTGTTGTTGGTAAATTCATTTACGGATGAAAAGCAATGGAAAAATGGAAGGAGAGAGATTTTGTGGAAAAATTACACTTGGGGTCTTTTGACTGAAAACAGTGGTAGTTGGTTGTTCAAATATGCAAAATATGATAATAAAACAAAATGTAACAATATTTTATATAGTTTTCTTATTTTAGCAAGAAAAGATTTCACCAACTTCGTTATATTAACAGCCTTCAGAATATTTCTTAATTGAGAAAATTTCACAAGACTCATTTACCAAAATAAAATCAAAATAAAAATAAAAGAAAAAATTCGTTTTATTTTCACTCCCTATAAATACCACCACTCATAATATTATTTTCACTCACTATAAATACCATCACTCATAATATTGTTGTTGTATCATTTTCATCCTTATTACTCTAAAGGTATAGTTATAATAATTATTTTATTTTTATTGTTGTTTTTATTTGGTGTCTCATTTTTCTCTTTGTTTATCTTAATTATTTATGTTTTTTTTTTAAGGTTTTGTTTGAGAGTTTAGAAGAAAAGAAAAGAGAGGGAGAATTTTGAATAAAAACAGATTGAATAAAAAGAATAAAAAAATTTTGATTGGAAGAATTTTTTAAGATTTATTTTTATTCATAATACACAAAACTCTCAAATTTGATAATTAAACTCAAAATTTATGTTGAGGAGAGTTTTGAAGTGTTTAGACAAATTACTCAAATATAATTTTTATTATTATAGTATTTTAAAAATTAAAAATAAATTAATGATAAGTATTATTACATTGTTTTCCAAAAAAGATTGACGAATTTTCTACATTTTAAAATTATTTTTTTTTGAACCTTCATCTTCCTCCTCTCGAACAAAACAAAAATATTTCTTTAACTTTTTTTATAGTCAAGCATTTTTGTCTATCTTTAGTCGAATGTAATTTGGTTATAATATATGTTAAACTTTGATATAATTTTTTAAACATTTTATTTGTCATTTGTAATTTTTAATACACTTGTCTTAAAAAATATTCATGTAGAAAAATCAATTTAGCATATTTGGCCTCTTTCTTGTACCATATTTCGGGTATGCCAATTTACTATACTTGGCTACAAAAATTCATGTAAAAATTAAAATATAACACATCAATCATACAATATAATATAGCTAGATGAGTACTTTGGCAACTTTGACACTTGACAAATTCTGAGCTCTTCTATTATATTTTCAAGTTGCTATAAAAGGAAAGTTTTATTTAATATCGTAATTCAATTATTTTCTTAAATAAAATAAATATAATAGAAAAACGTTGTTTGTTAGAAATGTGAAAATTTGAATGCTTGCTTATTGGAAAGAGCAACTGCGGCTACCTTTCCTATTCACCCATATTTTATTTATTTCCTCTCGCCTCATCACATTCCAACCTTGATTTTAATTTTGTAGAAATTAATTTTCCAATTTTCCAAATCTTGATTAATGTATTCATCCATTTATTATGACGACTCTAATACCAATTTGGATTTATACTCATGGATAGTCTAAGAATGTAACATCTCTTCTCCCCTCTCTCAAACCATAGCCACCGCCCCTTTTCCGAACCCATCTTCGTCAACGTCTCCTCTAATAGAAAATTTTTCCATATTCATACTCATCATCTTATTACTTTTTTGTAGAACCAAATTAATTGTGATTTCTTGCTACAACCGCCGATCCTCCTTCTCCTCGTTTTTCGGCCATCACACCTTCAAACGAATAAATGATTTGTATTTTTGCAACCCCATACCTTGGCCTCTCTGATGGAGACGAATTAAACCTAAAGGATGTTTTGAATTCACACGCATTGTATTTTCAAGTGCAATCTTCATTTTACATCTTTGTTTCAGTGCTGCTACGTATTCCCAATAACCACAGGATCCAACAATATTTAAGTTCAATTATTACTTAATCAATGACAAAGTTATCCAAAGAAATGACATTTAATTTTGTGAAATTGGACAAGTTTGATGGAGGAAAATTCATCCCTTGATAGAAAAAGATAAAATTCTTGCTTACAACTTCGAAAGTGGTATATATTCTGAATACAACAAGACCAATAAAAAAGGAGGAACAAATAATAGCTGAAGAGAGGAAAAAATGGAACAATGATGATTATAGTTACATGGGCCATATTCTTAACAGTATGTTAGACATCTTGTTCGATATCTATAAAAACATTCATTCTGCAAAAGTTCCATTTGATAAATTTGAGTCAAGATAAATTAAAAATATACTACAAGTAATAAATTTCTTGTTTCCCATATTCTATCATTAGAATATCCGTTGTAACCCACAAATTTATCATCTTATTATTTACTCACGCTATTGTTGTTGGTAAATTCATTTACGGGTGAAAAGCAATGGATAAATGGAAAGAGAGAGATTTTGTGGAAAAATTACAGTTGGGGTCTTTTGACTGAAAACAGTGGTAGTTGGTTGTTCAAATATGCAAAATATGATAATAAAACAAAATGTAACAATATTTTATATAGTTTTCTTATTTTAGCAAGAAAAGATTTCACCAACTGCGTTATATTAACAGCCTTCAGAATATTTCTTAATTGAGAAAATTTCACAAGACTCATTTACCAAAATAAAATCAAAATAAAAATAAAAGAAAAAATTCGTTTTATTTTCACTCCCTATAAATACCACCACTCATAATATTATTTTCACTCCCTATAAATACCACCACTCATAATATTGTTGTTGTATCATTTTCATCCTTATTACTCTAAAGGTATAGTTATAATAATTATTTTATTTTTATTGTTGTTTTTATTTGGTGTCTCATTTTTCTCTTTGTTTATCTTAATTATTTATGTTTTTTTTTAAGGTTTTGTTTGAGAGTTTAGAAGAAAAGAAAAGAGAGGGAGAATTTTGAATAAAAACAGATTGAATAAAAAGAATAAAAAATTTTTGATTGGAAGAATTTTTTAAGATTTATTTTTATTCATAATACACAAAACTCTCAAATTTGATAATTAAACTCAAAATTTATGTTGAGGAGAGTTTTGAAGTGTTTAGACAAATTACTCAAATATAATTTTTATTATTATAGTATTTTAAAAATTAAAAATAAATTAATGATAAGTATTATTACATTGTTTTTCAAAAAAGATTGACGAATTTTCTACATTTTAAAATTTTTTTTTTTTGAACCTTCATCTTCCTCCTCTCGAACAAAACAAAATATTTCTTTAACTTTTTATGGTCACATTTTTGTCTATCTTTAGTCGAATGTAATTTGGTTATAATATATGTTAAACTTTGATATAATTTTTAAACATTTTATTTGTCATTTGTAATTTTTAATACACTTGTCTTAAAAATATTCATGTAGAAAATCAATTTAGCATATTTGGCCTCTTTCTTGTACCATATTTCGTATGCCAATTTACTATACTTGGCTACAAAATTCATGTAAAATTAAAATATAACACATCAATCATACAATATAATATAGCTAGATGAGTACTTTGGCAACTTTGACACTTGACAAATTCTAGCTCTTCTATTATATATTTTCAAGTTGCTATAAAAGGAAAGTTTTATTTAATATCTGTAATTCAATTATTTTCTTAAATAAATAAAATATAATAGAAAAACGTTGTTTGTTAGAAATGTGAAAATTTGAATGTTATGCTTATTGGAAAGAGCAATCACGGCTACCTTTCCTATTCACCCATATTTTATTTATTTCTGCCTCATCACATTCCAACCTTGATTTTAATTTTGTAGAAATTAATTTTCCAATTTTCCAAATCTTGATTAATGTATTCATCCATTTATTATGACGACTCTACAAATCAATTTGGATTTATACTCATGGATAGTCTAAGAATTAACATCTCTTCTCCCTCTCTCGAAACCATAGCCACCGCCTTTCCGAACCCATCTTCGCCAACGCCTTGTCATACCCCAAAATTTGCCCTCCATCTACTCAAGAGATTTCATACATCCCTACTCAAGGATTCCTCAAGAGTTGATCGCATAAACTCTCTCCTAGACAATCAACCCAAACTAGGGTTTGGTATCTCTCAAGTCAAGATGGATTCCAACATCTCCAATGACCTTCATGCCTCCTCATATGCTTCAAAGATTCTCCATGTCAAGTTTCAAGCTTCACAAGTCAAGTTTCCTGCATAATTGCTCGATGGTTGAAAATCGTGTATTGGACAAAAGTCAATCGTGGTCAACATACCAAAACTTTGATTTTGGTCAACATCCTCATTTTGAAGTTACATTCATCATTTGATCAAGGGTTGATCATGATTCATCAAGAAAACTCAAGATTTGCCCAAAAGTCAAACTTTCTAAATTAGGGTTTCTAGATGAAAAGTCAATGAACTTTGACTGGTCATAACTTTCTCATACTTTCTCGTAAATTTTTCCACCACCTCTTGTTTTGAAGGAAATTAAATTTCTACAACTTCATGTCTCACAAGAATGTCCAAAAATGCTTCATTTGAGAGGTATAGCTCAAAACATTACGTGTCACTTTTCAAAGTCAACAAAAGTCAACTTTTGTTTTGAAGATATTTTGAGCATGGTAACTCCAATTGAGATGAGACCAAAGACATTGGTTAGAGGACTCTTAGAGCTTTCCAAAAGTCCAAGAACACTCAAAAATGTGGAAAATTGAGCAAGATACACTATTCAAGTTGGGGAATTTTGGACAATTGCATAAAAAGGACATATTGGTAAATTGCAAAATTTTCCAAATGGGCCTATAATCTTTGATCCAAACTTGTTCATGATGCTATTCTTGACCCATAAATGCTTGGCCTTGGTTATTTTCTATTTTTATGATTTATATTTGAATTTTATAACATTTAATTCAAAAATAAATTATATAAAATATGAAAATTAAACATTTTCTCAAAAGGAATGATTTTATATCTTTCTAAATGTCCAAGAAGGCCCATGACCCTTACTAAATTCGTGATAGCCTTGCATTCATGAGAAAATCATATATTTTCAATATTTGATTTTATTTTAAATGGAAATATTTGCACATCAAGAAGCAATCTTTTTTCACCTTTTGCCATCCAAATTTCTTCTATAAATTGCCAATTAATACACAAGCCCGAGGAGGAAACCCTAGCTCAAGCCAAACCCTTATTTTGTCAAAATTTTCCAAGAATCTTGAAATTAATTTCATTTCAGCAGTTTCAAACCTCCAAACATCATTCCATTGTGCCTGGAGGTAAGTTTGAAAGTATTACTCATGCCATGGCTTAAAAAGTTTTGATCGATGCATATACATACATACATATTCAATATTTCTTGATTTTTGCATTTGATTGTTCTCTGCTTTAATCGATTCTAACTGCTCTAATGTGTTCATGAGGCTCTATATTGTTGATCCGGGCAATCGTTTGTAAGCTTGAACGTCGTGAACTCATGATATTAGTTTCGTAATCGCCGAGCTTCGAATCGCATTAGAGGAACTTTTAGGACAAATCGAGACCACCACTGATTCGCAGACTTTATTTAGGGGGTAGCCTAATCCTACCTCAATTCGATTTTGGTGTTAGCATCGAGCATCCGGAGAAGATGACGGAGCCCTAGCTCCGGGCCGACTCAGCGTGGACCGCGAGGAGGTCATGTATGAATGATGCGCTTCCGATTACCTATCAAAATCAACTTGGGCCCGCTGCTACCGACTGTGTTTGATTTTTCAAAATATCCCCGACGCCATCACTTATATTGATTTGTTTCAAATTTTTCAAACACCAAGTGCATCATGGCGTAGGGTCATGGTCAGGTTTTTATATTTGAAGGGATGTTCCACCATTCCTGGTTCAGACAATCCCTTTTTCTTTTTACAAAACTTCAATATTTTCCATATTTTCATTATTTTAATATTTTCATCATATTTTAATTCTTTTTCTATATTTTATTTCTGCATTTAAAAATGACCAAAAACATTTTTTCTTTTTGCATTATTTTCATAAAATCTTTTATTTAATTTAATAAATTAAAAAATATAATTTTTGCATGCATATTTATTTTATTTTTATTTTAGCATTTAAATCATTATAAATTGCATTTTAATTATTAAATCTTTTCCAAAAAATCCCAAAAAATTATTTTAACTTATTTATCTTATTCCCAGCATGCATAAATTTTCTCATATTAAAACTTGCATTTTTTCTAACATTTTCTCTTATTTCAATATCATCATATTTCCGATTTTCTTATTCTTTCACAGTTGTTCGATTCGGACGTTTTATCATTTTATTTTTCCAATAATGTAATTGCTCATGGGTTGTAATAGTTAATTAGGCTTTATTTTCCGAATTTAAATTATGTATCCGCTTCCAAAGCCATGTAATAGCGTAGGTTTATTTTCCGACTTTACATTCCGCACTTTTACTTTCGCACCCTTATCAATTGCTAGTAATTAGGCGGTATGGCAAGATAATAATTGGACATAGCTCACACTAATTTCAAGATAAATATCTGAATTCAACACACTTCTTTCACATACGCATTCTTTAGGTAATTCTCTCGATGCCTTTCGATTTCAAATGGTCATGTCCTCGAACGTAGAGGTATTCTAGCACCGTTGCCTTCCAAACAAATCATCATAGTCCCTTCGATACAAAGATCATAAGACCCACGATATGCCTCCGATACATGATCTTGACCTCGATTGTCGCCACTAAAATGATGATAGTCCCTTCGAATGTGCTAGGATACTTCCTACAAGTTGCCTTCTATGACCATCCGATGTCCCTTCGAATGTCCCGTTTACATCCAACGAATGGAGCTACCTACTAACTAATGGTATGGCTAGCGCTATTCTAAAGGAATGTAGAAGTACAACAAAACGACCAATTCTGAGTGGGTAAATAAGTCTCTTAGTTGCTTGCTCTATCAAATGCTTTTCACACCACACACTCTTTTTCAAAGTTCAATTTCTTTCCAAAGACAAACATTTCCGAACACTTTGTATACACTCCTACATGAGTCATTACAAAGTCAAAGCGAAATGCCTTTTCAAAACATTTTTGGTCAAACACACAAAGCAATTTTAAAAGTTATCTAAGAGCAACTAAGAGCCCGGAGAATAAATCAAGGATGGAAAGGGGTGCTATACCTTCCCTTTTCATAACCATTCTCCCGAACTCAATCTAACAAGGTCTTTTTCTCATATTTTTACCTTCCTTAATTGATAAAAATAAAAGTCGGTGGCGACTTTTGCTATCCGCACATTTGGATACAAAATCCTACAAAGTCAGCTTCACCGATTACGTAATCAAGCATCACTGGGAATTACCCTAAAGAGAGAATTGCCTTGGGATTTTAGATAACCTTTATTGCTTTTTGTTTGACTTGTATGCTTTATCTTTAAGGGTTGCTTGGGTATTATATTGTTGGGATCCTACAACCGGATCCGTTTCCTTTTAGGTAAAGATTAGATCATCGCAATTTTGCTAGACGATAACTACGCGGTCAACATGATGGCTACGTTAGCGTGACACTTTGGTTGCCCGATACTCTTCATTCCCAAGTTGAAGAAAGTATTTGGCTTATGCGGTGTCACTGCGCTAACTAAACTTTTAGAACCTTAATTGACCCATCTTGGCCATTAGAAGGTAGTGAGATGGTCGGCTTTGTGTAGACCGAGGTTGGTTGATACTCGATGCTACCATTGAGATTACTGGGACATTTTCGACGACCACTTGGCCGTCAGATGAAATAAGCGCTTACGAGAAAGATCTATGATGTGAGATTCCTAGAACCCTTACATTATTATAGACAGATGAACCAACTCAAACTTTTGGTAGGGTAATCACCTACACCTCATGCAAGCCTTAACCCTAGGCTCATTGTGTGAATTGCTGTGCAACATGACATATGACATCATTCGCATTGCATATCATTTCTAACTATCAAGGACCTAGGATTTATCTTTGCTCTGCTTGTAGGGATTATGGCTTCTAGAAAGACTATCCGAATCAACTTCACGGGTATCCCTCTCACCAAAGATTTGTTTTGTAAATTCTAACCATGCCCGGTTCATCAAAAGATGGTTATCTACTTGACTTGGTTATCTCCGGTTTTGAAGAAGATATGATGCATGTCCTATTCCAGCCTTTGATCCGAACACCATTGCTTACCTTCAGATTATCGTTGGTTCCTACCTAAGAGTTCTTTAAGCTACTGGGATACCTATTCTCATTACAAATGCCATCACCGTTTAGAAAAGGTTCCTAAGTTCGAAGACATTGCATCCGCTTACATCTTAAGCTACGACATTGAAGCCAATTGGGAAACTAGAAGTGGAGTTATGGGTTTACTTCAAGTTCTTAATCAAGAAAGCCCGAGAATTCTCAAAGTTATGAGTTTCCATGCATTCGAGAACATTGTTGCCTTGCTAATTTATGGTTTGGTTCTATTCCAATTCGATCAATTCATAGATGTCAATGCCATCAAGTTGTTTCTTACCCGCAATCCAGCCTACCTTACTTGAGACATTCTACATTCTTCCACATTTGCATACATAAGCGACAAGGAACTCTCATGTGTTGTGTACTGCTGTTTTTCAAGGTGGTTTATTTCGCACCTTCCTCCATCGGCTTTGAAGAATGAACAAAGGTTGAGATGGTCTCAAAGGATGATGTCACTTCTCATTCGGATATCCGTTGGAGCCTTTTCTCTCAAAAGGACTTCACCTTCATTGAGCGCTAGAGAATTCCCTAATGTACCACTACTTGTATAAGGGAGGTATTACTTACAACCCTTCTAGCTCTACGTCAGTTTGGTTTTGCTCAAGAGATGGTCCACATGATATGCTTCCAAGATATTGTGTTCACTACAATCACGATCTCCGAATTACTGACGAAGGTTTATACATGCTTGGGGCATGGTAAAGAAGACTGATACCAAGACTTTGGGGCATCCGAACTCCATTCCTTGGGAACCTTACCTCAAATGGGAGTAGCTCGAGCTCAAAACCTCATGATGCCATTCACTGCTTTACCAAGAATTATGGAACCGCTACATAGGAGACGATCTATGCTGTTCTTCATCCCGATATGCCTACCGATTTTGAAGACTTGAAGAGATCCCGGATTCGATTAAAGAAGAAAGGGACCTTTGAAGCTCAAAGTACATGCTTAGAAGAGCAGTTGTTGACAAAGCTACTTCACGAGGAGCGACATCAATGCCATACATCGGATCAAGAGGAAGCCATGGAGACTTAGAGCTTTAGGATTTATTTGTTTTCTTTTATTGCTTTGAACTATCTCTTGTACTTAAAAAGAAAAAGAATAATAATGAGAAGTACTAATAAATGTTTGTTCATTGCTTGTTTAACAAATTTAAATCTCTTAGGTCCTTGAAAACATTGCATTGCATTCGATAAACATTGCATATCATAGCATAACATTGCATCATGTACATTGAGATTGGTTTTCATTTGCTCGCTATTTATTTTAGTAATGGCTCTTGAACAGATCCGTCAAAGATCTCCGTGCTCGTAATGCCTGGGCCAAGAGATGTTTACCACGGTCCAAGGCCAGAAGATCCAAGAAGCTCATCAACAAGAAGAAGAAGGTTGTTGGTCTCCTCAACATGGGTAGACGTTTCAAAGGGGGTCCTAAAGTGGTCACCGTGATTGAGCTCTCTCAAGGAAGTGTCCATACCGAGGGAGTACAAGGTGATGAAGGTGAGCGTGAGCCAAAGAGGAGGAGAGGACCAACCGATTATAGCCAACACTCGAGGAAGATGACAAGTACAAGCAACTTGAAGATCGTCTGAACGCTGTGGAAAATCAAGATGTCCGGACCGAATTTTGATGATCCGAGTCTGCCTCGTGTTGTGATTCCTCCCAAGTTCAAAGTTCCTACTTTTTCCAAATATGATGGCATGTCTTGCCCTAAGTCGCATTTGAAGTCCTATGTCCGTAAGATCAACCCCTCAATCGATGATGTAAAAGTTATGGATGCACTATTTTCAAGAGAGTTTGTCCGAACCCGTTGGAATGGTACTATCACCAGAGAATGACCGTGATCCGTACTTGGAGTGATTTGGCTGATGCTTTCTACGATAAATATGAGTACAATGTTGAATTGACACCCACTCGCATGCAACTACAAAGCATGTCTATGGGTCGTGATTTAGAAGTTCATGAGTATGCCTAAGGGAGAGATTTAGCAAGAGTTCAACCACCTTGTCCAATAAGGAGTTGGTTGATATGTTCATGGGAACACCGACAGCCCATTCTTCAATCATCCGATTGGAAATTCTTCATCCGGATTCACCGAGTTGATATTGACAAAGCAGCGCATGAAGCTGGTATCAAGAGTGGGAAGATTCATGTAGAGACATCTTCGAACGTCATAAGAGATCCTTTGGTGCTAAGAAAGAAGCTAATGTATGGTCGAAAAGCCGAGCCAAGACCGACCGTGCTTAACTGGTAAAAGCGTTGTGATCTCCAATCCTACATCAAAGACAATCAATAGACAACGCGTAGCTTATCGCGCCACGTTAGACATTTATTAAGATCAACATGCCATTGTCGCAAGCCTTGCAACACATGTTGAAAGCGAGTGATAACCTGAGGATCCCTTCGAATGTCAACACTTCCTCTCCAAGTACAATCCTAATGCTAAGTGGCTTACCATTCCAATGTTCAGTGCACGATAACGACAATTGTTGGGCTCAAGAACAAGATTCAAGATATGATGAAGCTAAGGTATTGATCAATTCTCCCGCGAGACTAATGTGATCAACGCCTATGCCTAACCATGACAAGAGTTCCAATGTCACAGGACGATACTATGTTTTCAACATAGATGACCACCACCGATGGTCAAGTTAAGAAGAATTTGTTGTGTTTAAGGTGTAATCCAGATGCCGGAGAATTGCTGTTGGTGCCCCTCACCGATGGTTGTGCTTGGTTGAGAAGACGTGTTTGGGCAATGATGATAACCGTGAGATACTATTTCAAACCACCGTGCGTGTCGTGGTGAAGAAATGTCTAGGTTGAAGATCGACAACTAAACTGTATCACTTGTGTGGGATACCTGGGCAGCCATGGAAAGTACGATTACATGGTGAAGAACATCATCCTGATAGTTACAAGATTCCTATTGAAGATGTTAAGGCGACCGATGGGGTGACGATTTCTTAAGACTATGTGATGTTAACACTATAAGGATTTGCTGATCCCAGGCCTGAGTGGCACCTCTCATTATCACTTCTCCAAGACCAGCCCATATTCCTCCGACAAAGCTATCCCTTGGAACTATGGAGCCGATGTTTACTATCATGGTGTCAAGCAAGATCCTCCGACAATTGAAGATCTTATCAAGTTTCTACCTCGACATTGACAACATCACCGGATCCAAAGAAGGTGACCAAAAATAAGGGGTTCTTCCGTAGATCTCTCCAAAAGACACTCATGACTCCAACATTCCAAATTTACTCAATCAATATCCCCTGACCTAGAGGAATGAACCAAAGGTTCACCTTAAGTGTAATACCAAAGGAAGTTATCAAGACACCTCCAACAAGAAATGGAGAAATTCAAAATTATCAAGAAGAGTGACTACAATGTTGTGGAATACTTGGGACAGACTCCGTCTAAGATTTCCATGCTCGCTTTGGTTTGCGGTTCGAGGCTCATGCTAATGCCTTGAAGTTTCAAGAATGCTCATGTGCCGCAAGACACTACTACTTGAACAATTTGTTTGTATTGCTAGCCCTGTCGCTAACAACGGCCTAGGCTTCTCATGTCGATTTGACTCTTCCGAAAGAAACATAACAAAGCCTTGCATCTCTCTGAATGCAAGGGCACCATCATTCTATGTCTTGGTTGACACCGGTTCTCATATCCTCATCAAGATCGCTTTGATCGACTTGATGTCAAGGGTTGGTTCTCGAGACCCGTGACATTCGTGAGAGCTTTGATGGTTCTAAGCGATGCGATTGGAGAGCTCACTGCCTATTAAAGTCGGTTCCCGCACTTTGACTCCACATCTTTGTCATGGACATCCATTCAAATTTTATTCTCTTACTGATTTTGGATACATGTAAGCAAATACATTCTACTTTGCATCGAAACTCAAGTACCCGTGAAAGGGAAGTTGTCATGAAGATGTGGTGAAGAAGAGATATGGTCATCATCTCCATCATCCGATACCTTGAGATGGAGGGTGAATTCTTCAGACTCCTCGTAAGCTTTTGAAACAATACCCGAGTCATGTACCTGTGATCTCTCATTACCCCTGAAGTCACGCAAGTTCCGCCTAGGATGGCCTCATTGAAAGATGCTGTCGCTGTTGAACAAGGAGGTAGTGCTATTCGGGGACAACTCCCACTTTCAACCGATAAGACCGGTTTAGGCTTCACCATCAAGGGTCAAGATGATACGCCGCGAACGTGTCGGCCAACTTCCTTTCCACATCACCGAGTGGAATCCATGCTATAGACATTTACAATGACTTCGACATCGAAGTGGATCTTCCTAACTCCGGATCATGGGCTCAAGAATTGGAAGATCAAGACGCCATACCAACTTTAGCCAGGAGTAATTGCTTTTGTTCCGCTTTTTGCTTTTCGTATTTTATGTTTTGAACAATAAACTTTGAAAGCCTAGTGCCTTGCCCAAGCATCATGGCTCGCTTATGGTTATTATCCTGTCGTTTATGATTTTCATTCAATAAATTGTTGGACTTTTGCATTCAATTGTTTGTTTTCTTTACTTTATCACCCTTCAAAAGCTATGTGTTCTTACACACACCCACGTGGTACATCAGAATCACTTCAATCTCGACAATACCATAGTGCTAAATATGACTCGATAATCCGATCTACCAAGCCAAGACAAGTGAGGAAGATTGTGAAGTGCCAGAGAATCTCATGGGATCACATGCAAGAAGAGCGAGTTATACAAATGCACACGAAGAACAAGTTGAGGTTGGAATTTGCACGACGGGAAAAGAGATCAAGATAGAGCGGGTCTTGAGAACAAAGTGTTAAAGAAAAGTTGGTCGGATGCTACGAGACTATATTGAGGTTTTTGCACAGTCATACTAAGACATGCCGGGTTTAGACATTGATATTGTGGTACAACGATCTTGACAAAAGAAGGTTTTCTCCTGAAGAAATGTATGGTTCACGATGCGTCCCGAGATGTCGAAAAGATCAAAGCCGGGTTAATGAAGAGCTCAACCGTTTCTTAGTCACACCTCCTATCCTCAAAGGGTTGCAATGTGGTACCCGTGCCTAAGAAGGATGGTAAGGTACGAATGTGTGGATTACGTAGATCTCGAATAAAGCAGTCCGAAAGACGATTTCCCACTTCCTCATATTGACGTTCGTTGACAACACCAGATAAGGTTTTCCTTCATGGATGGTTTCTCCGGTTACAATCGATCAAAATGGCCTCAAGACATGGAGAAGACTACTACATTGCTGGGCACTCGCTACAAGGTTATGCCGTTCGGTCAAAACGCAGCGCCACTTATCGCGGCTATGGTAACATTATTTCATGACATGATTCATCACGAGATAGAGGTCTACGCCGACGATATGATAGCTCGATCACAGATCAAGAAGAACACCGATCATTTGCGTAAATTGTTTGATGGGTGAAGAAGCATGATCGACTTAATCCCAACAAGTACCTTGGAGTCGATCCGAAAACTCCCGGGGTTTGTAGTCAATGGAAGAGGTATTGAGGTTGATCCCGCCAGGTTAAAGCTATTCAAGAGATGCCAGCCCCCTGCACGAGAAGGAAGTCGAGGTTTCTTGGGCCGATTGAACTACATTGCGATTCATTGCACACCTAATCGCATTGCGGAGCCAATCTTCAAGTTATTAAAGAAAGATCAGTAGTGGAATGGAATGACGATTGCCGATCGCTTTGACAAAATCAAGGAATACCATGTAATCCTCCTATCTCGATGCCGTCAAGGAAGACCTCTTATCATGTACTTGACGGTGTTAGAGAATTCAATGGGTGTGTGTTGGGGCATGACGAGTCCGGTCGAAAAGAGCATGCAATATCACCTTAGCAAAAGTTTCACTGATCGTGAAACAAGATACTCACAAATGAGAAAACTTGCAACGCTATTTATTGCTCACGACTAAGACAAGATATGTTGACTCACACTCCTTGTTGATTTCAAGATGGATCCGATAAATACATCTTGAGAAACCAGCTCTCCGGAAGAATAGAGATGGCAAATGATCTTGACCGAATATGACATCCAAGATACTTCTCGTAAAGCGATCAAAGGAAGTGTGGTAGCCGATCATTTGGCCATCGCGTAGAGACGACTATGGCCTATGCGTCAATTTCAGACGAAGATGTTTTACTAGTTACAGATTACAAGAACCAGGCCTGATTTAAGGACCGAACAAGGATCCCGATGGACTATGGTTTTGATGGAGCCTCAAACGCACTTTGCAATGGCATTGGCGCCATCATTACATCCCCAGTGACATATACGCCTTTCGGCCAGATTATGTTTGATTGCACCAACAACATGGCCAGCACGGTTGCATCATGGGTATCAAAGTTCGCTATTGACTTAAGAATCAAGTTCTTACAAGTGTATGGAGACTGCTTTAGTGATCACGATTATGGGCGAGTGGATACGAAGCATCCGAACCTCATTGTAGACGAGAGTGTTTTGAGTTTGATCCCTCTCAAGAGATTACTTTTGATCACATTCCACGAGAAGAAATGGTTGGCGATTTTATTGGCTACTATGTCGTCTATGTTCAAGGTTAGATGGGACAACGAGGCTCCCCAAATCATCATTGAGAGGTTCGATTAACCAAAGTATTGTTATGAGCTTGACGGTAAGAGAAACCTTGGTACTTTGACGTGAAGAGGTATCTTGAGACTCGTGGAATATCCCGTAGGGCATCTCATTAATGATAAGAAGTTCAGGAAGATTTGCATCCAAATTCTTCCCCAAAGAATTCACATCTTACAAGCCAACCACGACTTGGCTTACTCCTACTGCAGGTAGACCAAACAAAGAATACGTATCATGGAAGAGTTACATTTAGGCGAAGTTTGGTACCCAATTCAGGTGGACACACTATGGCTAAGAAGATTTTGAGAACAGTTACTATTGGTCCACCATGGAAGTTTCATTGTCATCGCATGCTCGATCTTGTCACAAATGCGATTATGCCGACAAAGTAACGACTCCAAAGATTCTGAATGTTTTAACTTCTCCGTGGCCTTCGCATGTGGGGCATTGACATGATTGGAGAGATTAAGCCACAGCCTTCCAATGGACATCGCTTCATCCTTGTGAATGACATTTCACCAAATGGGTAGAAGCGCCCTGTATGCATCCGCTACTAAGAATGTAGGCTCGATTCATCAAGCAATCTTATCCGCCGGTATGGCACTCCGAAAGGATTATCACAGATAACGGTTCCAATCTCAACAATAAGATGATCACCGAACTCGCATCGCATTCAAGATCAAGCATCACAACTCTTCTCCTTATCGGTTTAAGATGAATTAAGTAGCAGTTTTCCAACAAGAACATTAAGAAGATTATATGTAAGATGACGGTGACTTACAAAGATTGGTATAGATGTTACCATTTGCTCTTCATGGTTATCGTGATCAAAGACGAACATCAACAGGGCAACCCCTTCTCTTGTATACGGTATGGAAGCCGCCTACCCATCGAGGTCGGATAATTCCGTGAGTCCTCCTGAAGGCAGTTGTATGAAGATTTTAGATTAACCACTTGACCAGATTAATTTGTTGATGAGAACGACCGCATCCATCCGCCATGGACAGTATATCAAACGAATGATCGAGCATTTAACAGAAGCGCACAGTACCAAGTCTGGTGATCTAGTAGTCAAGCGATCATTCTTCCACAAGGTGATCCCAAAATGGACTCCTACCATGAGGGACCGTTAGGTCAAGATAGATTTTCCTGAGCTATGATGCTTAGCACCATGGATGGTGAAGACTTCCACACCCCGTGAACGCACATAGTCAAAAATACACGATAAAGAGACCACAATAGGTCGACGAGCCTAGGCAAATATGGAGATCCCATAACCAAAAGGTTCGCAAAAATTAAGGATATATACAACATGTACACCCTGCAAGTCGAAAACCCGAAAAGGGTTTGGGCAAAAAGGGTATCCTTAATTAAACCCGGAAGGTCTGTGTTGGGGATTTAGCTGCACTATGTCTCTTCCATCACCCGCTCAGACTTATCAAGATTCAAGATTCAAATGGCGAAGATCGCCTACTCACTTTCTAACACAGCAAGGAGATGAGATAGTTGAAATATATGAGTACTAGCATAGTTGAACTAACAGATTGTTTTGACAGCTTTTACCTTCTTGTGTACAAAACTACTTGGCCATACGCCACCTTTCAAATAAACTCAAAATTCTTTCTCTTTACAATTTCATTGTTTGTCGTTTGCATAAGTCCAACGCTTGCTTTGAATGACTATACGTGATTTGATGAAAGAAAAATCTCTGCAAACATAACGAAAGTGAATATGCAAAAGTACTTACTAAGGTTCCAGAAATTGGGATGACGACGAAAGTCACGAATAGTTCCCCACAAGAGCATAAAGGTGTCACCCATAAACACACCTTCCCAATGGAGTATGAGGGAATCCACGGCAACAATTTCACTCAACGTTACATCGCCTCCAAGCAAGAACACTTCATCCCTCAAATGATATTTCTCAATCCTCCTCTCCCCAAGAACGGTATCCGACTCGAAACTTCATTTATGCATCGGAGAAACATACACATGTTATTCCCCAGCCAGAGATTACAACGGACTCTAGACTCTTCTGTCTTGGCCTCTCAAGAACCATCAAATTTCCAATGAGATCTACACTGAACCCAGTAGCACCTCCTAAATTTTCTCACAGGATCTACATACAAGGTCCTCAACGGATCGCCTCCCTGCACTCTCCTCAAAGTATCTATATATGAAGATCTCGACAACGAGCCTCTCAAATCTCTACCTTCCTCAACAACGTCTAGGCCCAAGACTCTCGATAGTGCATCGGAGGAATCAAGATATCTTTCTTCTCCTTCAAAAGGTGGTTCTCACCTACTCAATTCCCCAGCAGTTAGAAATCTTCAAATATCCGTGATCTTCTTCAAGATGGATATGTTTTGAAATATCACACATTCACCATTCATACATTTCATAAAGTCATAATTCATGCATATGTCATTCATATACAATTGTCATGCATCATACTTTGCATAAAACTAACGAATATTCTATCAAAGTTTCTCTTGTTTCCTCAAAATGTAATGCCATTTCACGCAACAGTCCGTGGATTAAGCCCCAGCCGACGGAAAACTATCTAAAAGAGCCTTCGCAAATGTGTCCAGATTAAGCCCGAGCCGACGGGAAACTATCTCGAAGACCGCCTCAACGATCGGTCCAGATTAAGCCCCAACCGACGGAAAACTATCCAAAAGACCACCGGTTATCCGATACTGCAATGGATCACCGATGCACAACAGGAAGCTATCCACATTCTTGCCAACTACAATTTCCCCGTGAGTAATCAACACGAAGATTTATTCGATTATCAACAAAGAATCACAGAGTCTAGCGTGACGACTCATTGTTTTGATGGCATCTTAAGCCCATTCCGACTATTTGTCAACATCTCTTCACTTCGAATCGCTGCATATATGGTTAAAATCAATACAAACCAATAACTCATTCAGTGAACACGAAGTCTAACGACGAATTCTCTCGGATGGCATCTTAAGCCCATCCTCTCCATTCCAGAACATCTACGAGTCTAACGACGACTCACCCCCCAAAGATCGACCTTTCTAGATGGCATCTTAAGCCCACTCTCCGTCATTTCTCCTAACAACCCGAGTCTAGCGCATTTAACTTTGCTCCCCAAATAAGTCTCCAACTTCCAAATGGCATCCAGTAAGCCCCCGTGATTTCACCACCAACGGCGAAAGTGCAAATTTTGTACTTTTGTTCAATCATCTTCTACCTCCAAAGTCACGAAGACAAGTGTCAATCTAACCTTCCAAGACAAGAAGATTGAACAGGGCAGTGTCATACCCCAAAATTTGCCTCCATCTACTCAAGAGATTTCATACATCCTTACTCAAGGATTCTCAGAGTTGATCGTACAAACTCTCCCGACATAATCAACCCAAACTAGGGTTTGGTATCTCAAGTCAAGATGGATTTCCAACATCTCAATGACCTTCATGCCTCCTCATGCTTCAAAGATTCCATGTCAAGTTTCAAGCTCACGTCAAGTTTCCTCGGACAATTGCTGGATGTTGAAAAATTGGGTGGATGGACAAAAAGTCAATCGTGGTCAACATAAACAAACTTCCGATTTTGGTCAACATCCTCATTTTGAAGTTACATTCATCATTTGATCAAGGGTTGATCATGATTCATCAAGAAAACTCAAGATTTGCCCAAAAGTCAAACTTTCTAAATTAGGGTTTCTAGATGAAAAGTCAATCAACTTTGACCGGTCATAACTTTCATACTTTCTCGTAAATTTTTCCACCACCTCTTGTTTTGAAGGAAATTAAATTCTACAACTTCATGTCTCACAAGAATGTCCAAAAATGCTTCATTTGAGAGGTATAGCTCAAAACATTCTGTGTCACTTTCAAAGTCAACAAAAGTCAACTTTTGTTTTGAAGATATTTTGAGCATGGTAACCCAATTGAGATGAGACCAAAGACATTGGTTAGAGGACTCTTAGAGCTTTAAAAAGTCCAAGAACACTCAAAATGTGGAAAATTGAGCAAGATACACTATTCGAAGTTGGGAATTTTTGACAATTGCATAAAAGGACATATTGGTCAAATTGCAAAATTTTCCAAATGGGCCTATAATCTTTTGATCCAAACTTGTTCATGATGCTATTCTTGACCCATAAATGCTTGGCCTTGGTTATTTTCTATTTTTATGATTTATATTTGAATTTTATAACATTTAATTCAAAAATAAATTATATAAAATATGAAAATTAAACATTTTTCTCAAAAGGAATGATTTTATATCTTTCTAAATGTCCAAGAAGGCCCATGACCCTTACCAAATTGTGATAGCCTTGCATTCATGAGAAATCATATTTTTCAATATTTGATTTTATTTAAATGGAAATATTTGCACATTCAAGAAGCAATCTTTTTCACCTTTGCCATCCAAATTTCTTCTATAAATTGCCAGCTAATACACACAAGCCCGAGGAGGAAACCCTAGCTCAAGCCAAACCTTATTTTGTCAAAATTTTCAAGAATCTTTGAAATTAATTTCAATTTCCAAGAGTTTCACCCAAACATCATTCCATTGTGCTCAGGAGGTAAGTTTGAGTAAGTACACACTCATGCCATGGCTTAAAAATGTTTGATCGATGCATATACATACATATATTCAATATTTCTTGATTTTGCATTTGATTGTTCTCATTGTTTTAATCGATTCTAACCGCTCTAATGTGTTCATGAGGCTCTATATTGTTGATCCGCAATCGTTTGTGCTTGAACGTCTAGAACTCATGATGCCATGTTTGGGTTTCAATCACGAGCTTCGAACTGCATTTAGAGGAACTTAGGACAACTGAATTTACCACCGGATTCGCACTTCATTTAGGGGTAGCCTTTAATCCCGCTCTCCTCGAATTTCGTATTTTTGCAAGTTAGCAATCGAGCATCCTAGAAGATGATCGAGCCCTAGCTCCTGTAATACTCAAAGTGGACCCCATGAGGAGGCTGCGTATGTGAATGATGATTCGATTACCATTCAAAATCAACTGGGCCCGCTACTGATCGCTGTTTGATTTTTTCAAAATATCCTCGACAATACTTATATTGATTTGTTTCAGTTTTAAACACCAAGTGCATCATGCATGTAGTGGTCCGCCAAGGGTCGTTTTTTAAGTTTTAGGGATGTCTCATTGATTCTTCTGTATAATCCTTTTTCTTTTTACAAAACTTCAATATTTTCCATATTTTCATTATTTTAATATTTTCATCATATTTTAATTTTTCTATATTTTATTTCGCATTTAAAATGACCAAAACATTTTTTCTTTTTGCATTATTTTCATAAAATCTTTATTTAATTTAATAAATTAAAAAATATAATTTTGCATGCATATTTATTTTATTTTATTTTAGCATTTAAATCATTATAAATTGCATTTAATTATTAAATCTTTTCCAAAAATCCCAAAAATTATTTTAACTTATTTATCTTATTCCCAGATGCATAAATTTTCTCATATTAAAACTTGCATTTTTCTAACATTTTCTCTTATTCAATATCATCATATTTCCGATTTTCTTATTCTTTCACGGGTTGTCTTATCTTGACGCTTTTTCTCTTATCATTTTATTTTTCCATAATGTAATTGCTCATGGGTTGTAATAGTTAATTAGGCTTTTATTTTCCGCATTTAAATTATGTATCGCCCCAAAGCCATGTAATAGCGAGGTTTATTTCCGCGACTTACATTCCGACTTTTACTTTCCGCACCTTTATCAATTGCTAGTAATTAGGCGTGTATGGCAAGATAATAATTGGACATAGCTCACACTAATTTCAAGATAAAATATCTCGAATTCAACACACTTCTTTCACACACGCACCCCTTAGGTAATTTCTCTCGATGCCTTTCGATTTCAAATGGTCATGTCCTCGAACGAGGTATTCTAGCACCGTTGCCTTCCAAACAAATCATAGTCCCTCGATACAAAGATCAAGACCCATGTATGCCTCCAATACATGATCTTGACCTCGATTGTCGCCACGAAAATGATGATAGTCCTTCGAATGTGCTAGGATACTTCCCATGTTGCCTTCTATGACCATCCGATGTCCTTCGAATGTCCCGTTTACATCAAACAATGGAGCTACCTACTAACTAATGGTATGGCTAGCGCTATTCTAAAGGAATGTAGAAGTACAAATAAACGACCAATTTCGTGGGTAAATAAGTCTCTTAGTTGCTTGCTCTATCAAATGCTTTTCACACCACACAATTTTTCAAAGTTCAATTTCTTTCAAAGACAAACATTTTAACACTTTGTATACACTCCTACATGAGCTGTATAAAGTCAGCGAAATGCCTTTCAAAACATTTTTGGTCAAACACACAAAGCAATTTTAAAGTTATCTAAGAGCAACTAAGAGCCCAGAGAATAAATCATGGATGGAAAGGGGCTAATACCTTCCTTTTCATAACCATTCTCCCAACTCGTAATCTAACGAAGGTCTTTTTCTGCTACTTTACCTTCCTTAATTGGATAAAAATAAAAGTTTGCATGCATTTCTATCCGCATTTGGATACAAAATCCTACAAAGTCATCACCGTATCACTCCTCTAATAGAAAAATTTTCCATTCATACTCATCATCTTATTACTTTTTGTAGAACCAAATTAATTGTGATTTCTTGCTACAACTCAGATCCTCCTTCTCTCGTTTTTCGCCATCACACCTTCAAACGAATAAATGATTTGTATTTTTGCAACCCCATACCTTCCTCTCGATGGAGACGAATTAAACCTAAAGGTTGTTTTGAATTCACACGCATTGTATTTTCAAGTGCAATCTTCATTTTACATCTTTGTTTCGGTCTGCTCGTATTCCCAATAACCACGAGGATCCAACAATATTTAAGTTCAATACTTAATCAATGACAAAGTTATCCAAAGAAATGACATTTAATTTTGTGAAATTGGACAAGTTTGATGGAGGAAACTTCATCCCTTGATAGAAAAGATAAAATTCTTGCTTATGACTTGAAAGTGGTATATATTCGAATACAACAAGACCAAGAGAAAGGAAGAAATATATTCGAATAACAAGACCAAAAAAAGGAGGAACAAATAATAGGAAGAGAGGAAAAATGGAACGATGATGATTATAGTTACATGGGCCATATTCTTACAGATGTTAGACATCTTGTTCGATATCTATAAAACATTCATTCTAAAAAGTTCCATTTGATAAATTTGAGTCAAGATAAATTAAAAATATACTACAAGTAATAAATTTCTTGTTTCCCATATTCTATCATTAGAATATCCGTTGTAACCCACAAATTTATCATCTTATTATTTACTCACGCTATTGTTCTTGGTAAATTCATTTACGGATGAAAAACAATGGATAAATGGAAGGAGAGAGATTTTGTGGAAAAATTACACTTGGGGTCTTTTGACTGAAAACAGTGGTAGTTGGTTGTTCAAATATGCAAAATATGATAATAAAACAAAATGTAACAATATTTTATATAGTTTTCTTATTTTAGCAAGAAAAGATTTCACCAACTGCGTTATATTAACAACCTTCAGAATATTTCTTAATTGAGAAAATTTCACAAGACTCATTTACCAAAATCAAATCAAAATAAAAATAAGAGAAAAAGGTCGTTTTATTTTCACTCCCTATAAATACCACCACTCATAATATTATTTTCACTCCCTATAAATACCACCACTCATAATATTGTTGTTGTATCATTTTCATCCTTATTACTCTAAAGGTATAGTTATAATAATTATTTTATTTTTATTGTTGTTTTTATTTGGTGTCTCATTTTTCTCTTTGTTTATCTTAATTATTTATGTTTTTTTTTATGAGGTTTTGTTTGAGAGTTTGGAAGAAAAGAAAAGAGAGGGAGAATTTTGAATAAAAACAGATTGAATAAAAAGAATAAATTTTTTTTGATTGGAAGAATTTTTTAAGATTTATTTTTATTCATAATACACAAAACTCTCAAATTTGATAATTAAACTCAAAATTTATGTTGAGGAGAGTTTTGAAGTGTTTAGACAAATTACTCAAATATAATTTTTATTATTATAGTATTTTAAAAATTAAAAATAAATTAATGATAAGTATTATTACATTGTTTTCCAAAAAAGATTGACGAATTTTCTACATTTAATTTTTTTTTTTTTAAACTTCATCTTCCTCCAAACTCTCGAACAAAACCAAAATATTTCTTTAACTTTTTTATGGTCAAACATTTTTGTCTATCTTTAGTCGAATGCAATTTGGTTATAATATATTTTAAACTTTGATATAATTTTTTAAACATTTTATTTGTCATTTATAATTTTTAATACACTTGTCTTAAAAAATATTCATGTAGAAAAATCAATTTAGCATATTTGGCCTCTTTCTTGTACCATATTTCGGGTATGCCAATTTACTCTACTTGGCTACAAAAATTCATGTAAAAAATAAAATATAACACATCAATCATACAATATAATATAGCTAGATGAGTACTTTGGCAACTTTGACACTAGGCAAATTCTCAACTCTTCTATTATATTTTTCAAGTTGCTATAAAAGGAAAGTTTTATTTAATACTATAATTCAATTATTTTCTTAAATTAAATAAACATAATAGAATAAACTTTGTTTGTTAGAAATGTGAAAATTTGAATGCTTGCGCTATTGGAAAGAGCAACCGTCGGCTACCTTTCCTATTCACCCATATTTTATTTATTTCCTCTGCCTCATCACATTCCAACCTTGATTTTAATTTTGTAGAAATTAATTTTCTCCAATTTTCCAAATCTTGATTAATGTATTCATCCATTTATTATGACGACTCTAAATAATTGGATTTATACTCATGGATAGTCTAAGAATGTAACATCTCTTCTCCCCTCTCTCTCTCTGAAACTATAGCCACCGCCTTTTAGAACCCATCTCCGCAACGCTCTAATAGAAAAATTTCCATATTCATACTCATCATCTTATTACTTTTTGTAGAACCAAATTAATTGTGATTTCTTGCTAAACCACCGATCCTCCTTCTCCTCCTTTTTGGCCATCACACCTTCAAACGAATAAATGATTTGTATTTTGCAACCCCATACCTTGGCCTCTGATGGAGACAAATTAAACCTAAAGGTTGTATTGAATTCACACGCATTGTATTTTCAAGTGCAATCTTATTTTACATCTTTGTTTCGGTCGCCACGTATTCCCAATAACCACAAAGATCCAACAATATTTAAGTTCAATTATTACTTAATCAATGACAAAGTTATCCAAAGAAATGACATTTAATTTTGTGAAATTGGACAAGTTTGATGGAGGAAACTTCATCCCTTGATAGAAAAGATAAAATTCTTGCTTACAACTTCAAAAGTGGTATATATATTCGAATACAACAAGACCGGAGAAAGGAAGAAATATATTATGAATACAACAAGACCAATAAAAAGGAGGAACAAATAATAGTGAAGAGAGGAAAAATGGAACAATGATGATTATAGTTACATATATATTCTTAATATGATATGTTAGACATCTTGTTCGATATCTATAAAAACATTCATTCTGCAAAGTTCCATTTGATAAATTTGAGTCCAGATAAATTAAAAATATACTACAAGTAATAAATTTCTTGTTTCCTATATTCTATCATTAGAATATCCGTTGTAACCCACAAATTTATCATCTTATTATTTACTCACGCTATTGTTGTTGGTAAATTCATTTACGGGTGAAAAGCAATGGATAAATGGAAAGAGAGAGATTTAGTGGAAAAATTACAATTGGGGTCTTTTGGTGAAAATATGGTAGTTGGTTGTTCAAATATGCAAAATATGATAATAAAACAAAATGTAACAATATTTTATATAGTTTTCTTATTTTAAGAAAAGATTTCACTAACGTTATATTAATGACCTTGAATATTTCTTAATTGAGAAAATTTCACAAGACTCATTTACCAAAATAAAATCAAAATAAAAATAAAAGAAAAAATTCGTTTTATTTTCACTCCCTATAAATACCACCACTCATAATATTATTTTCACTCCCTATAAATACCACCACTCATAATATTGTTGTTGTATCATTTTCATCCTTATTACTCTAAAGGTATAGTTATAATAATTATTTTATTTTTATTGTTGTTTTTATTTGGTGTCTCATTTTTCTCTTTGTTTATCTTAATTATTTATGTTTTTTTTTTGAGGTTTTGTTTGAGAATTTGGAAGAAAAGAAAAGAGAGGGAGAATTTTGAATAAAAACAGATTGAATAAAAAGAATAAAAAAATTTTGATTGGAAGAATTTTTTAAGATTTATTTTTATTCATAATACACAAAACTCTCAAATTTGATAATTAAACTCAAAATTTATGTTGAGGAGAGTTTTGAAGTTGTTAGACAAATTACTCAAATATAATTTTTATTATTATAGTATTTTAAAAATTAAAAATAAATTAATGATAAGTATTATTACATTGTTTTTCAAAAAAGATTGACGAATTTTCTACATTTTAAAATTTTTTTTTTTTGAACCTTCATCTTCCTCCTCTCGAACAAAACAAAAATATTTCTTTAACTTTTTATGGTCAAGTTTTTGTCTATCTTTAGTCGAATGTAATTTGGTTATAATATATGTTAAACTTTGATATAATTTTTAAACATTTTATTTGTCATTTGTAATTTTTAATACACTTATCTTAAAAAATATTCATGTAGAAAAATCAATTTAGCATATTTGGCCTCTTTCTTGTACCATATTTCGGGTATGCCAATTTACTATACTTGGCTACAAAAATTCATGTAAAAAATAAAATATAACACATCAATCATACAATATAATATAGCTAGATGAGTACTTTGGCAACTTTGAATTGGCAAATTCTCATCTTCTATTATATTTTTCAAGTTGCTAAAAGGAAAGTTTTATTTAATACTGTAATTCAATTATTTTCTTAAATAAAATAAAAATAATAGAAAAAACTTAGTTTGTTAGAGATGTGAAAATTTGAATGTTTGCGCTATTGGAAAGAGCAACAGTCGGCTACCTTTCCTATTCACCCATATTTTATTTATTTCCTCTGCCTCATCACATTCCAACCTTGATTTTAATTTTGTAGAAATTAATTTTCTCCAATTTTCCAAATCTTGATTAATGTATTCATACATTTATTCTGACGAATCTAACAGCCAATTTGGATTTATACTCATGGATAGTCTAAGAATGTAACATCTCTTCTCCCCCTCTCTCTCTCTGAAACCATAGCCACCGCCCCTTTTCCGAACCCATCTCCGTCAACGTCTCCTCTAATTGAAAAAAAAATTCCATATTCATACTCAACATCTTTTTACTTTTTTGTAGAACCAAATTAATTGTGATTTCTTGCACACCACGATCCTCCTTCTCCTCCTTTTCGCCATCACACCTTCAAACGAATAAATGATTTGTATTTTGCAACCCCAAACCTTGGCCTCTGATGGAGACAAATTAAACCTAAAGGTTGTATTGAATTCACACGCATTGTATTTTCAAGTGCAATCTTCATTTTACATCTTTGTTTCAGTGCTTCTACGTATTCCCAATAACCACAGATCCAACAATATTTAAGTTCAACATACTTAATCAATGACAAAGTTATCCAAAGAAATGACATTTAATTTTGTGAAATTGGACAAGTTTGATGGAGGAACTTCATCCTTGATAGAAAAGATAAAATTCTTGCCACAACTTGAAAGTGGTATATATTCAATACAACAAGACCAAGAGAAAGGAAGAAATATATTCAATAACAAGACCAAAAAAAGGAGGAACAAATAATAGTGAAGAGAGGAAAAATGGAACAATGATGATTATAGTTACATGGGCCATATTCTTAATAAGATGTTAGACATCTTGTTCGATATCTATAAAAACATTCATTCTGCAAAAGTTCCATTTGATAAATTTGAGTCAAGATAAATTAAAAATATACTACAAGTAATAAATTTCTTGTTTCCTATATTCTATCATTAGAATATCCGTTGTAACCCACAAATTTATCATCTTATTATTTACTCACGCTATTGTTGTTGGTAAATTCATTTACGGATGAAAAACAATGGATAAATGGAAGGAGAGAGATTTTGTGGAAAAATTACACTTGGGGTCTTTTGACTGAAAACAGTGGTAGTTGGTTGTTCAAATATGCAAAATATGATAATAAAACAAAATGTAACAATATTTTATATAGTTTTCTTATTTTAGCAAGAAAGATTTCACCAACTTCGTTATATTAACAGCCTTCAGAATATTTCTTAATTGAGAAAATTTCACAAGACTCATTTACCAAAATAAAATCAAAATAAAATAAAAGAAAAATTTGTTTTATTTTCACTCCCTATAAATACCACCACTCATAATATTATTTTCACTCACTATAAATACCACCACTCCTAATATTGTTGTTGTATCATTTTCATCCTTATCTAAAGGTATAGTTATAATAATTATTTTATTTTTATTGTTGTTTTATTTGGTGTCTCATTTTCTCTTTGTTTATCTTAATTATTTATGTTTTTTTTGAGGTTTTGTTTGAGAGTTTAGAAGAAAAGAAAAGAGAGGAGAATTTTGAAAAAAGCATTGAATAAAAGAATAAAAAAATTTTGATTGGAAGAATTTTTAAGATTTATTTTATTCATAATACACAAAACTCTCAAATTTGATAATTAAACTCAAAATTTATGTTGAGGAGAGTTTTGAAGTGTTTAGACAAATTACTCAAATATAATTTTATTATTATAGTATTTTAAAATTAAAATAAATTAATGATAAGTATTATTACATTGTTTTCCAAAAAGATTATTTAATTTTCTACATTTTAAAATTATTTTTTTTGAACCTTCATCTTCCTCCTCTCTCGAACAAAACAAAATATTTCTTTAACTTTTTATGGTCAAGCATTTTGTCTATCTTTAGTCGAATGTAATTTGGTTATAATATATGTTAAACTTTGATATAATTTTTAAACATTTTATTTGTCATTTGTAATTTTAACACACTTGTCTTAAAAATATTCATGTAGAAAAATCAATTTAGCATATTTGGCCTCTTTCTTGTACCATATTTCGGTATGCCAATTTACTATACTTGGCTACAAAATTCATGTAAAAATAAAATATAACACATCAATCATACAATATAATATAGCTAGATGAGTACTTTGGCAACTTTGACAATTGGCAAATTCTCAACTCTTCTATTATATTTTCAAGTTGCTATAAAAGGAAAGTTTTATTTAATATTTGTAATTCAATTATTTTCTTAAATAAAATAAAATAATAGAAAAAACTTTGTTTGTTAGACATGTGAAAATTTGAATGTTTGCACTATTGGAAAGAGCAACAGTCGGCTACCTTTCCTATTCACCCATATTTTATTTATTTCCTCTGCCTCATCACATTCCAAGCTTGATTTTAATTTTGTAGAAATTAATTTTCCAATTTTCCAAATCTTGATTAATGTATTCATACATTTATTATGATAATCTAATACCAATTTGGATTTATACTCATGGATAGTCTAAGAATGTAACATCTCTTCTCCCCTCTCTCTCGAAACCATAGCCACCGCCTTTTCCGAACCCATCTCCGCAACGTCTCCTCTAATAGAAAAAAAAATTCCATATTCATACTCAACATCTTTTTACTTTTTTGTAGAACCAAATTAATTGTGATTTCTTGCTACAACCGCCGATCCTCCTTCTCCTCCTTTTTCGGCCATCACACCTTCAAACGAATAAATGATTTGTATTTTTGCAACCCCAAACCTTGGCCTCTCTGATGGAGACAAATTAAACCTAAAGGTTGTATTGAATTCACACGCATTGTATTTTCAAGTGCAATCTTCATTTTACATCTTTGTTTCGGTCGCTACGTATTCGATAACCACGATCCAACAATATTTAAGTTCAAGTGTTACTTAATCAATGACAAAGTTATCCAAAGAAATGACATTTAATTTTGTGAAATTGGACAAGTTTGATGGAGGAAACTTCATCCCTTGATAGAAAAAGATAAAATTTTGCTCACAACTTGAAAGTGGTATATATTCAATACAATACACCAAGAGAAAGGAATAAATATATTCGAATAACAAGACCAAAAAAAAAAAGGGAGGAATAATATCAAGAGAGGAAAAATGGAACAATGATGATTATAGTTACATGGGCCATATTCTTAAGATGTTAGACATCTTGTTCGATATCTATAAAAACATTCATTACGCAAAAGTTCCATTTGATAAATTTGAGTCAAGATAAATTAAAATATACTACAAGTAATAAATTTCTTGTTTCCTATATTCTATCATTAGAATATCCGTTGTAACCCACAAGTTTATCATCTTATTATTTACTCACGCTATTGTTGTTGGTAAATTCATTTACGGATGAAAACAATGGATAAATGGAAGGAGAGAGATTTGTGGAAAAATTACACTTGGGGTCTTTTTGAAAATATGGTAGTTGGTTGTTCAAATATGCAAAATATGATAATAAAACAAAATGTAACAATATTTTATATAGTTTTCTTATTTTAGCAAGAAAAGATTTCACCAATGCTTATATTAACATGACCTTGAATATTTCTTAATTGAGAAAATTTCACAAGACTCATTTACCAAAATCAAATCAAAATAAAAATAAGAGAAAAGGTCGTTTATTTTCACCCCTATAAATACCACCACTCATAATATTATTTTCACCCTATAAATACCACCACTCATAATATTGTTGTTGTATCATTTTCATCCTTATTACTCTAAAGGTATAGTTATAATAATTATTTTATTTTTATTGTTGTTTTTATTTGGTGTCTCATTTTCTCTTTGTTTATCTTAATTATTTATTTTTTTTTTGAGGTTTTGTTTGAGAATTTGAAGAAAAGAGAGGGAGAATTTTGAATAAAAACAGATTGAATAAAAGAATAAAAAATTTGGTTGGAAGAATTTTTAAAATTTATTTTTATTCATAATACAAAATTCTCAAATTTGATAATTAAACTCAAAATTTATGTTGAGGAGAGTTTTGAAGTGTTTAGACAAATTACTAAAATATAATTTTTATTATTATAGTATTTTAAAAATTAAAAATAAATTAATGATAAGTATTATTACATTGTTTTCAAAAAGATTGACTGAATTTTCTACATTTAAATTTTTTTTTTTTTTGAAACTTCATCTTCCTCCAAACTCTCGAACAAAACCAAAATATTTCTTTAACTTTTTTATGGTCAAGCATTTTTGTCTATCTTTAGTCGAATGCAATTTGGTTATAATATATTTTAAACTTATATATAATTTTTTAAACATTTTATTTGTCATTTATAATTTTTAATACACTTGTCTTAAAAATATTCATGTAGAAAAATCAATTTAGCATATTTGGCCTCTTTCTTGTACCATATTTCGGGTATGCCAATTTACTCTACTTGGCTACAAAAGATCATGTAAAAAATAAAATATAACACATCAATCATACAATAATCATACAATATAATATAGCTAGATGAGTACTTTAACAACTTTGACACTTGGCAAATTCTCAACTCTTCTATTATATTTTTCAAGTTGCTATAAAAGGAAAGTTTTATTTAATACTGTAATTCAATTATTTTCTTAAATAAAATAAATATAATAGAAAAAACTTTGTTTGTTAGAAATGTGAAAATTTGAATGCTTGCGCTATTGGAAAGAGCAACCGTCGGCTACCTTTCCTATTCACCCATATTTTATTTATTTCCTCTGCCTCATCACATTCCAACCTTGATTTTAATTTTGTAGAAATTAATTTTCTCCAATTTTCCAAATCTTGATTAATGTATTCATCCATTTATTATGACGACTCTAACAGTCAATTTGGATTTATACTCATGGATAGTCTAAGAATGTAACATCTCTTCTCCCCCTCTCTCTCTGAAACCATAGTCAACGCCCCTTTTCCGAACCCATCTCCGTCAACGTCTCCTCTAATAGAAAAAAATTTCCATATTCATACTCATCATCTTATTACTTTTTTGTAGAACCAAATTAATTGTGATTTCTTGCTACAACCGCCGATCCTCCTTCTCCTCCTTTTTCGGCCATCACACCTTCAAACGAATAAATGATTTGTATTTTTGCAACCCCATACCTTGGCCTCTCTGATGGAGACGAATTAAACCTAAAGGATGTTTTGAATTCACACGCATTGTATTTTCAAGTGCAATCTTCATTTTACATCTTTGTTTCAATGCTGCTACGTATTCCCAATAACCACAGTATCCAACAATATTTAAGTTCAACTATTACTTAATCAATGACAAAGTTATCCAAAGAAATGACATTTAATTTTGTGAAATTGGACAAGTTTGATGGAGGAAAATTCATCCCTTGATAGAAAAAGATAAAATTCTTGCTTACAACTTCGAAAGTGGTATATATTCTGAATACAACAAGACCAATAAAAAAGGAGGAACAAATAATAGCTGAAGAGAGGAAAAAATGGAACAATGATGATTATAGTTACATGGGCCATATTCTTACAAGATATGTAGACATCTTGTTCGATATCTATAAAAACATCTCAAAAAGTTCCATTTGATAAATTTGAGTCAAGATAAATTAAAATATACTACAAGTAATAAATTTCTTGTTCCCATATTCTATCATTAGAATATCCGTTGTAACCTACAAATTTATCATCTTATTATTTACTCATTATTGTTGTTGGTAAATTCATTTACGGATGAAAAGCAATGGATAAATGGAAAGAGAGAGATTTTGTGGAAAATTACACTGGGTCTTTTGACTGAAAACAGGGTAGTTGGTTGTTCAAATATGCAAAATATGATAATAAAACAAAATGTAACAATATTTTATATAGTTTTCTTATTTTAGCAAGAAAAGATTTCACCAATCTGCGTTATATTATGTTCTGAATATTTCTTAATTGAGAAAATTTCACAAGACATTTCAATAATCAAATCAAAATAAAATAAAAGAAAAGGTCGTTTTATTTTCACTCCCTATAAATACCACCATTCATAATATTATTTTCACTCCCTATAAATACCACCCCTCATAATATTGTTGTTGTATCATTTTCATCCTTATTACTCTAAAGGTATAGTTATAATAATTATTTTATTTTTATTGTTGTTTTTATTTGGTGTCTCATTTTTCTCTTTGTTTATCTTAATTATTTATGTTTTTTTTTTTTTGAGGTTTTGTTTGAGAATTTGGAAGAAAAGAAAAGAGAGGGAGAATTTTGAATAAAAACAGATTGAATAAAAAGAATTAAAAAAATTTGGTTGGAAGAATTTTTTAAGATTTATTTTTATTCATAATACACAAAATTCTCAAATTTGATAATTAAACTCAAAATTTATGTTGAGGAGAATTTTGAAGTGTTTAGACAAATTACTAAATATAATTTTATTATTAGAGTATTTTAAAATTAAAATAAATTAATGATAAGTATTATTACTATGTTTTCCAAAAAGATTGATTAATTTTCTACATTAAAATTTTTTTTTTGAAACTTCATCTTCCTCAAACTCTCAAGAATACCAAAATATTTCTTTAACTTTTTTTTATGGTCAAGCATTTTGTCTATCTTTAGTCGAATGCAATTTGGTTATAATATATTTAAACTTTGATATAATTTTTAAACATTTTATTTGTCATTTATAATTTTTAATACACTTGTCTTAAAAATATTCATGTAAAAATCAATTTAGCATATTTGGCCTCTTTCTTGTACCATATTTTTGGTATGCCAATTTACTCTACTTGGCTACAAAAATTCATGTAAAAAATAAAATATAACACATCAATCATACAATATAATATAGCTAGATGAGTACTTTGGCAACTTTGACACTTGGCAAATTCTGAGCTCTTCTATTATATTTTTCAAGTTGCTATAAAAGGAAAGTTTTATTTAATATCTGTAATTCAATTATTTTCTTAAATAAAATAAATATAATAGAAAAACTTTGTTTGTTAGAAATGAAAATTTGAATGTTATGCTTATTGGAGAGCAACCGCGGCTACCTTTCCTATTCACCCATATTTTATTTATTTCCTCTGCCTCATCACATTCCAACCTTGATTTTAATTTTGTAGAAATTAATTTTCTCCAATTTTCCAAATCTTGATTAATGTATTCATCCATTTATTATGACGACTCTAATAAATCAATTGGATTTATACTCATGGATAGTCTAAGAATGTAACATCTCTTCTCCCCTCTCTCTCTGAAACCATAGTCACCGCCTTTCCGAACCCATCTCCTCAACGTCTCCTCTAATAGAAAATTTCCATATTCATACTCATCATCTTATTACTTTTTGTAGAACCAAATTAATTGTGATTTCTTGCTACAACCGATCCTCCTTCTCCTCCTTTTTCGCCATCACACCTTCAAACGAATAAATGATTTGTATTTTGCAACCCCATACCTTGCCTCTCTCGATGGAGACAAATTAAACCTAAAGGTTGTTTTGAATTCACGCATTGTATTTTCAAGTGCAATCTTCATTTTACATCTTTGTTTCAAGGTCGCCACGTATTCAATAACCACAATCCAACAATATTTAAGTTCAACTATTACTTAATCAATGACAAAGTTATCCAAAGAAATGACATTTAATTTTGTGAAATTGGACAAGTTTGATGGAGGAAATTCATCCCTTGATAGAAAAGATAAAATTCTTGCTTACAACTTCAAAGTGGTATATTCAATACAACAAGACCAAAGAAAGGAAGAAATATTCGAATACAATAAGACCAATAAAAGGAAACAAATAATAGTGAAGAGAGGAAAAATGGAACAATGATGATTATAGTTACATGGGCCATATTCTTATAAAGATATGTTAGACATCTTGTTCGATATCTATAAACATTCATTCCGCAAAAGTTCCATTTGATAAATTTGAGTCAAGATAAATTAAAATATACTACAAGTAATAAATTTCTTGTTTCCTATATTCTATCATTAGAATATCCAACCTACAAATTTATCATCTTATTATTTACTCACGCTATTGTTGTTGGTAAATTCATTTACGGATGAAAAGCAATGGATAAATGGAAAGAGAGAGATTTTGTGGAAAAATTACAGTTGAGGTCTTTTGATGAAAATGTAGTAGTTAGGTTCAAATATGCAAAATATGATAATAAAACAAAATGTAACAATATTTTATATAGTTTTCTTATTTTAGCAAGAAAAGATTTCACCAACTGCGTTATATTAACAGCCTTCAGAATATTTCTTAATTGAGAAAATTTCACAAGACTCATTTACCAAAATCAAAATAAAAATAAAAGAAAAAGGTCGTTTTATTTTCACTCCCTATAAATACCACCACTCATAATATTATTTTCACTCCCTATAAATACCACCACTCATAATATTGTTGTTGTATCATTTTCATCCTTATTACTCTAAAGGTATAGTTATAATAATTATTTTATTTTTATTGTTGTTTTTATTTGGTGTCTCATTTTTCTCTTTGTTTATCTTAATTATTTATGTTTTTTTTTTGAGGTTTTGTTTGAGAATTTGGAAGAAAAGAAAAGAGAGGGAGAATTTTGAATAAAAACAGATTGAATAAAAAGAATAAAAAAAATTTGGTTGGAAGAATTTTTAAAATTTATTTTTATTCATAATACACAAAATTCTCAAATTTGATAATTAAACTCAAAATTTATGTTGAGGAGAGTTTTGAAGTGTTTAGACAAATTACTAAAATATAATTTTTATTATTATAGTATTTTAAAAATTAAAAATAAATTAATGATAAGTATTATTACATTGTTTTCCAAAAAAGATTGACGAATTTTCTACATTTAAATTTTTTTTTTTTGAAACTTCATCTTCCTCCAAACTCTCGAATAAAACCAAAATATTTCTTTAACTTTTTTATGGTCAAGCATTTTTGTCTATCTTTAGTGAATGCAATTTGTTATAATATATTTTAAACTTTGATATAATTTTTAAACATTTTATTTGTCATTTATAATTTTTAATACACTTGTCTTAAAAATATTCATGTAAAAAATCAATTTATATTATGGCCTCTTTCTTGTACCATATTTCGGGTATGCCAATTTACTCTACTTGGCTACAAAATTCATGTAAAAATAAAATATAACACATCAATCATACAATAATTACAAATAATATAGCTAGATGAGTACTTTAGCAACTTTGACACTTGGCACCCGAGCTCTTCTATTATATTTTCAAGTTGCTATAAAAGGAAAGTTTTATTTAATCGTAATTCAATTATTTTCTTAAATAAAATAAATATAATAGAAAAACTTTGTTTGTTAGAAATGAAAATTTGAATGCTTGCTATTGGAAAGAGCAACCGCGGCTACCTTTCCTATTCACCCATATTTTATTTATTTCCTCTCTATCACATTCCAACCTTGATTTTAATTTTGTAGAAATTAATTTTCTCCAATTTTCCAAATCTTGATTAATGTATTCATCCATTTATTATGACGACTCTAACGCCAATTTGGATTTATACTCATGGATAGTCTAAGAATGTAACATCTCTTCTCCCCTCTCTCTCAAACCACAGCCACCACTCTCTTTTCCAACCCATCTCAACGTCTCCTCGAAGAAAAAATTTCATATTCATATTCTATCATCTTATTACTTTTGGCACCACCCTTGCTTGATGGAGGAATTCATCCCTGATAGAAAAAGATAAAATTCTTGCTTACAACTTCGAAAGTGGTATATATTCTGAATACAACAAGACCAATAAAAAAGGAGGAACAAATAATAGCTGAAGAGAGGAAAAAATGGAACAATGATGATTATAGTTACATGGGCCATATTCTTAACAGTATGTTAGACATCTTGTTCGATATCTATAACATTCATTCTGCAAAAGTTCCATTTGATAAATTTGAGTCAAGATAAATTAAAAATATACTACAAGTAATAAATTTCTTGTTTCCCATATTCTATCATTAGAATATCCGTTGTAACCCACAAATTTATCATCTTATTATTTACTCACGCTATTGTTGTTGGTAAATTCATTTACGGATGAAAAGCAATGGATAAATGGAAAGAGAGATTTTGTGGAAAAATTACATTGAGGTCTTTTGAGTGAAATAAAGTGGTAGTTGGTTGTTCAAATATGCAAAATATGATAATAAAACAAAATGTAACAATATTTTATATAGTTTTCTTATTTTAGCAAGAAAGATTTCACCAACGTTATATTAACAAAATTTTCAATATTTCTTAATTGAGAAAATTTCACAAGACTCATTTACCAAAATCAAAATAAAAATAAAGAAAAGGTCGCTTTATTTTCACTCCTATAAATACCACCACTCATAATATTATTTTCACTCCCTATAAATACCACCACTCATAATATTGTTGTTGTATCATTTTCATCCTTATTACTCTAAAGGTATAGTTATAATAATTATTTTATTTTTATTGTTGTTTTATTTGGTGTCTCATTTTTCTTTGTTTATCTTAATTATTTATGTTTTTTTTTGAGGTTTTGTTTGAGAATTGGAAGAAAAAAAAAGAGAGGAGAATTTTGAATAAAAAGCAGATTGAATAAAAGAATAAAAATTTGGAAGAATTTTTAAGATTTATTTTTATTCATAATACACAAAATTCTCAAATTTGATAATTAAACTCAAAATTTATGTTGAGGAGAGTTTTGAAGTATTTAGACAAATTACTAAAATATAATTTTTATTATATAGTATTTTAAAAATTAAAATAAATTAATGATAAGTATTATTACATTGTTTTCCAAAAAGATTGACTAATTTTCTACATTTAAAATTTTTTTGTAAACTCATCTTCCTCCAAACTCTAAAAAAAACCAAAATATTTCTTTAACTTTTTATGGTCAAGCATTTTTGTCTATCTTTAGTCGAATGCAATTTGGTTATAATATATTTTAAACTTTGATATAATTTAAACATTTTATTTGTCATTTATAATTTTTAATACACTTGTCTTAAAAATATTCATCTAAAAAATCAATTTAGCATATTTAATTTCTTGTACCATATTTCTGGTGTACAATTTACTTACTTGGCTACAAAATTCATGTAAAATAAAATATAACACATCAATCATACAATAATCATACAATATAATATAGCTAGATGAGTACTTAGCAACTTTGACACTTGGCAAATTCTCAACTCTTCTATTATATTTTCAAGTTGCTATAAAAGGAAAGTTTTATTTAATATGTAATTCAATTATTTTCTTAAATAAAATAAATATAATAGAAAAACTTGTTTATAGAAATGTGAAAATTTGAATGCTTATGCTTATTGGAGAGCAACCACGGCTACCTTTCCTATTCACCCATATTTTATTTATTTCTCTCCTCATCACATTCCAACCTTGATTTTAATTTTGTAGAAATTAATTTTCTCCAATTTTCCAAATCTTGATTAATGTATTCATCCATTTATTATGATTTAATTTAATAATTTGATTTATACTCATGGATAGTCAAAGAATGTAACATCTCTTCCCTCTCTCTCTCTCAAACCATAGCCACGGCCCCTTTTTCGAACCCATCTCCGCAACGCTCCTCTAATAGAAATTTTTTCCATATTCATACTCATCATCTTATTACTTTTTGTAGAACCAAATTAATTGTGATTTCTTACAAACCACGATCCTCCTTCTCCTCCTCTTTTCGCCATCACACCTTCAAACGAATAAATGATTTGTATTTTTGCAACCCCATACCTTGGCCTCTCTGATGGAGACGAATTAAACCTAAAGGGTTGTTTTGAATTCACACGTATTTTCAAGTGCAATCTTCATTTTACATCTTTGTTTCAAGGTCGCTATTGTATTCCAAGAAACAAAGTGATCCAACAATATTTAAGTTCAATTATTACTTAATCAATGACAAAGTTATCCAAAGAAATGACATTTAATTTTGTGAAATTGGACAAGTTTGATGGAGGAAACTTCATCCCTGATAGAAAAGATAAAATTCTTGCTTACAACTCTGAGAGTGGTATATATTCAATACAACAAGACCAAGAAAGGAAGAAATATATACGAATACAACAAGACCAATAAAAAAGGAGGAACAAATAATAGTCAAGAGAGGAAAATGGAACAATGATGATTATAGTTACATGGGCCATATTCTTAATAAGTATGTTAGACATCTTGTTCGATATCTATAAAACATTCATTCCGTAAAGTTCCATTTGATAAATTTGAGTCAAGATAAATTAAAAATATACTACAAGTAATAAATTTCTTGTTTCCTATATTCTATCATTAGAATATCCGTTGTAACCCACAAATTTATCATCTTATTATTTACTCACGTTGTTGGTAAATTCATTTACACGGATGAGAAAAATCAATGGATAAATGGAAGGAGAGATTTTGTGGAAAAATTACACTTTCTTTTGACCGAAAATTATAGTTGGTTGTTCAAATATGCAAAATATGATAATAAAACAAAATGTAACAATATTTTATATAGTTTTCTTATTTAGCAAGAAAAGATTTCACCAACTACGTTATATTAATGTTCTTCAGAATATTTCTTAATTGAGAAAATTTCACAAGACTCATTTACCAAATCAAATCAAAATAAAATAAAAGAAAAAGGTGTTTTATTTTCTCCCTATAAATACCACCACTCATATTATTATTTCCTCCCTATAAATACCACCACTCATAATATTGTTGTTGTATCATTTTCATCCATACTCTAAAGGTATAGTTATAATAATTATTTTATTTTTATTGTTGTTTTTATTTGGTGTCTCATTTTTCTTTTGTTTATCTTAATTATTTATGTTTTTTTTGAGGTTTTGTTTGAGAGTTGGAAGAAAAGAAAGAGAGGGAGAATTTTGAATAAAACATTGAATAAAAGAATAAAAAATTTTGATTGGAAGAATTTTTAAGATTTATTTTTATTCATAATACACAAAACTCTCAAATTTGATAATTAAACTCAAAATTTATGTTGAGGAGAGTTTTAAAGTGTTAGACAAATTACTCAAATATAATTTTTATTATTATAGTATTTTAAAATTAAAATAAATTAATGATAAGTATTATTACATTGTTTTCCAAAAGATTGACGAATTTTCTACATTTAAATTTTTTTTTTTTGAAACTTCATCTTCCTCCTCCCTCGAACAAAACAAAATATTTTAATTTTTTATGGTCAAAGCATTTTTGTCTATCTTTACTTAATGCAATTTGGTTATAATATATGTTAAACTTTGATATAATTTTAAACATTTTATTTGTCATTTGTAATTTTTAATACACTTGTCTTAAAAATATTCATGTAGAAAATCAATTTAGCATATTTTGGCCTCTTTCTTGTAC